>CM031238.1:466889080-469289080 GCA_018340775.1 Taxus wallichiana var. yunnanensis | reverse complement strand
TGTCACCTAGTTTAAGAAGTGATATTTCAAATGAATATCGGTAATAGATATTTAGATAGGCCTCTTAAATAGAACACTTAATACCCCGAAAAGGGTAAGGGAACCAAGTATACGTAGTATATAAATAATTAAGTTAACATGAGAGATCGGTATGATACTTGAGTCATGAAATGAGAGATCGGTGTTCCACCGAGTCATTACAGTTACATATGGTTTTCTATTATGAGATTGATTGGTTTTGGAATGTGTGTTCTAAATTAATTTAATTTAGAATAGAGAACATTATGCAAAAAAAATTCCTTGTTTCTAAAGTCTTAAAATGGTAACATGCAACAATTGAGGTTATTCTACAATTTCAGTTTTGGTAGGTCCAATCGGTGAAGGAAGAGCTCTTCCTAAGAAAATATGGATATTGTTGATATCAACATAATAGGTAGGGTATTGAGCTAATTCAGTGGAATAGGCTAGCTAAGTAGATTTATTATTAGGATTAGTTGTTGGTTGAGTAGGTAGTTGTGTATCTTTTGGTTGGGATATTGATTGGGGATTAACTATTATATCTTGTTATTGTTGTTGATAAAGAGGCTATTGATAAGATTTTTGTAGGAGGTGGGTTGTTCCATTATTTTCCCCTCCGGTTATTGCTATGATTGGGAAGGGTATTTTCATTATTGTTGTGGTTGGCGTTGGTATTGATTTTTCCACTATTTTTGGTATTATTTAGGATATGGGGCCCATCATTGAGGGTTATCCCAAGGTGGGGGCTACATATAAATTATTAGAACGATTTTGAAATGAATGCATAGGGTCTTGTGTCATACCTCCTTTCCTTGGTGAACATGGTTTCCATTGAGCTACATTAAAAACTTACCTATCTTCTATTTCCAACATTTTTAGATCGGGTGATGCCCCTTTTTCTTAAACAATGTTGGCCAATTATTTACATCTACAGAGTGATTTCTTTCTTCTACATGCATGGAAGTACTCTATGAGTGTTGCTTCTACATCTTCTTCTTCTTTTTGGTGTGTCAAGAATCTAGTTTATTAGCCATGTCATTAAAAATATCTTACTTCATGTTTTTGAACATGCTAACAATCTCTGACTTAAATATGTCCCCATTGCTTTAGGATATAATCCACCTCTTGATCTTACATTCCTTACTCTCTTTATGGTAACTCCTGAATAGTTTTTACAGGTGTCACAAATCTCTTCAAAGCTATCCTTTGAAATATCTCCTACTCCTATCAAATCTAGAGCATCCATGTCTTCATCACTAATTCCTTTCAATGTCTTGACTTATGGATGTAGAATAGGTACCATTCCAAAGAATTCTCTAATGGTTCATCCTATTTTTTTGTAATCTATAGATTTCATCACCTTCTCTATTGCTTGGTCTACAATAGTCCCGATACTTATTAAGGAAATTCTCATTCATGTGTGCCCATGTAGTAACAACATTCCTTCCCAATCCTATGAGCTACCTTAAAGATACATATTTGAGTGTCACAAGAAAAATTTCAATTTATGTGCATCAGTGGTGTAATCATAACTTCTACACAAAATGTCAAACTCAAAGAGAAAGGTGTCTGGATCTTTTGACATATATCAATGGAAATTTGGCATAGATGATGGAGAAATATTATTCATTACAACAACTGCATTGTTGTAAGTAATGGGGAATTCGAAGGTGGTTTCCCCATTTTGAGCATTCTGATCTACCTCTTCTGCCATCCCTAGTTGCTTAGGAGCAGCTACAAAACTATCACTTGGAGGATTGTCTTAAAAAATAAAACCGAGTACAAAGGTTTCTTCTTCATAATCTTAATAATCTTCAAAGGTAAATGAATATATTTGTGCTACTTATGGATTAGGTAAAAATATACCATGGGAATCCCTTGGATGGTGCATGCATCAACTACTCAACTCATTCAATAGTAATTAGTTGGGGATTTAATTTAAGGTAAATTCCTAAAGTTTAGATTGTTTCTAAGGAATGAAAACCCTTATAAAAACCTAATAACTTGGCAGTGTCCTTGGAAATGGCACCAAAAATGGTGGTGTAAATTAATTAGTAGTAATTAGTATGATGTTCACTAATCCACAATAATTTATTCATCATACCTATGGATGTAAAATTCAACTCACGATTTTGTATACACAATTACAAGTGCTTATGAGGTATAAACTAAAATCTTGTTATGACAACAATTAGGAAAACAATGCTAGAAGTAAACTATGTTTCAGATGAAATTAAATGCTACATCTAAGTATTAAAGTAGATAAATTCATAACACAAGTAAATGAATGAACTGTTGTAATTCTAATCTATGCATGCAAGAAACTAAAAAAACAAACATAAAGGAAAGGGGGTTTGGAAAACCACAAGTGGGCCCTACTCTAGGTGATAACCCTTCCTAGAGCTTGTTTCTATAGTAAAATGATAGAACAATTATTTTATTCATCAACATGAAGATTCTAAATGAAACTTACAACAATTCCTCTACTATTATTTGAAATCTACTATAGTCTCGCCACTCTCTTTATAATCAGCAGAGATGTGAAGAGACCCTTTCGAACTAATATATAGATATTTATTAAGTAAAAGATCAATATAAATAAATCCGTATATTCTTATGCATGTAATTAAAACTTAAGAAAAGGTGTTCTAATACAACAACATAACTAACTATTCAATCTAGAAATCAATGTAAATCAATTAGTTCCACAATAGTTGTAGAGCATAATCAGGTATTGACATGAGGTATGCTTCTTGTTGTTATAATTTCTTATTTATTGGCATGCGTGAAATCAAGTTAAGTATCCACATTGATCAAGCTTTCCACAATCATTATCTTGTATATGTGTGTTTTCTCCTTTAGTCTGCAAGTTCTTTCCTGTGGACGAGTCTTGGTTGCTGCAAATGAGTCCCTTCATTGTGACAGAGTTCCTTTGGCTACATGTTAGTGATAACATATAACATCTTCTTGAAAAAATTATGACATTTAGACAAATCACTATTAATCATTTCATTTCATCCAAGATATTATCATACACATTAAACATCAATAAAATAGAGTAACTTAGTAATATCTATATTAACTAATATAAGTGTCATAAGTTTTAGTTGAAGTGGAGATGTTTTGATAGGACAACCACGATAAACAAGTATGAGTGTATAAAATATATACAAAATATGAGACAATTAAAACAAGTAATTAAAGGGTCTTATCAGAGTGACTCTGCCTCAACATCCTCTTAGCAAGCTAGTGTGTAGTAAGCTCAATCTTCTATGATGAAAGGACCTCATCAGCTCCAAACAGTGTGAACACATCAATGTGTCATCTATCCTACAATGGCTATTTCACTTCTATCAAAATCTCCTATCGTGGCCTTCCCAATAGGTATTAGCGAGGTATCAACCAAGATCTTATAAATAAGATCTCACTTACCATCAGCAGTGGATGCAAGACAAAGAAAACAACAATGAGTTAGAACATATTTAAAAACAAAAAAACACAATGTGTAGCATTCTAAGAATTCTAGATAACAAAGTTGAGAGAAGAGTATCTACATACTCAAATCTCCTATCACTCGGTGGGGTCGGATAGTGCAGCTAGTGGTGGTGGAGCTACCGCAACAACCCTCGTTAAGCCTCACCCTCTCTTGAGGAGACATACTAGCCCATCATGGAATTCTCATCACCTCCTCCCTTGTGAGGAATTATATCCTCAAAAATAATTTTCTCCCTATCTACATCCTCCTCCACTCTCTCTACAATAGAGATATCCTCTATAACTCACTACTCTATATCACTATTGTAAAACTCCCATTTTAAGACTTTAGAAACAAGGGAAATTTTTTTTTTTTTACACAATGTTCCTTGTTCTAAATAAAACATAATTTAGAACACACATTCCATGCCAATAAATCTCATAACAGATAACCATATGCAATTGTAAATGACTCGGTGAATTACCGATCTCTCATGTTTGTCTTTAAGTATTAAATACTTTTAAGTATACTACGTATACTTGGTTTTCTTACCCTATTATGGGTATTGAGTGACTGTTTAAAGAACCTATCTAAATATTTGTTACCAATATTCATCTAAAATCATGTTCCTTAAACTAGGTGACATAGGACAATGCAACTAGAAGCTTGCAATACTTTGGCCAAAGATTTCCAACATATTGTTCATGTTACTATTCCTAGATGGTATATTCATCAAATTGGAATACATCCTTCACCTCACTCTTCTGTTATCTAGAATGGTCTTTACTAACTTCTGTTAGTCCACTTACCCAAGATTTGACCCTAACCTAGGTTAGTAACATTATTTTTTATAGGGATATGCTCATGATGACTTAGGGTATGTGGGCATACTCAACCGACCTAAGTCGATCGAATGTGCCTAGGTACCCTAAGTCATAGAAAGCTACTTCCTATAACAATTCATACCACTTTCTTGACCTAGAGAGAAACTAAGTTCAAGTCTAGATGTGTGTAGATCTAGATGAACTAATGCGGAAGGGTGTTGCAACATGTCAACTACAACATTGTATCCTCGAGAAGACCTTAGTCTTCTCAAAGGTACAGTTCTATAGTTGGCATGTGCCAACATCCGACATAACTACTTCATCACGATGTACATACCTCTAGGAGGTCATTAACACTTAATTAATTTTGGATTAAGATTAAGATTACAACAACCTTGCAAAACCCTAAATCCAACACTTCTTAAGTTCTTCATCCATATTTGATTGATTAATATTAAAGAACTTCATTAACTCATGATTGCTTTTTATGTTCATTAACTTGGACTTAACAAGCAGTTATCCAAAAACAGGACAACCAACATCATAAGGTTAACTTTAATGTAACTCAACTATTCAAGGAAGGTGTAGCAACCACACAGGTTCAACTAGAGTAGACTTCATAGAAAATGAAGTCTAAATGATTAACGATCAAAAACACCTTTCTTTTGTTTTACATTCTTTTGAGAGAGGAAGAGTCTTCCTCTACATGATTAAGTGTTAGGGTTTATCATACCCTTTTTTATCTTTCCCACTTTCTATAGTTTAATTGTATGTTCATTACACATCCCTTTATTATACTATATTTGTTTAGATAAAGAACGTCATCCTATGCAACTTAGCAAGTTGCACCTTAGTAAGAGAGATTGAACTATTTCTCTTCATCCAACTTATCAAATGACAACAAAAATAAGAATACAAATAGATATGCAAAATATCAACAAGATAGTATTCCAACTTCCTTCATAAAATGTACAAGAGAAATTACACAACAATTCAATTCAAATTCAATTCATCATGATAAAATACACAATTTACATGACTATGCATCTCAAACAAACTATCTCATCAATCATTATTAATATCATTAAAGAATACAACTTTTCTTTTTCAATAAAACTCAAGAATGAATCGGAGTTCTCTATAAAAGAGCCAGACTTTAAATCAGCCAATACATCATAAAAATTATTGTCTTCTTTTATCACTTATGAAGTCCATCTGCAAAAATTGCTAGCACGGGTCAATTCATTGAACTGAGCATGATAAGCACTAAGCATTAAAACGAAGTGCATTCCACTAATTGTTCCATTAAAACAACTCTGCTTTAATGAAACAATTAATGTAATAATTCAAATAAAACATAAGTAATAACAACCATAAAAGAAGCAAAATTAACAATCTGAATTCACTTTTAAGAAAATATCATAACATGATCAGCCAACAACTGCATTATATCAGATAAGTATTGTCCCAAACAATTACTTATTTATATCAAATAACAGCTCCTGTCATTAAATTATTTCATAATTCTTTCTGAATTTGAAATACAGAATTAACTTCACTATATAAACAAAAAGAGTTACTTTCATAATCAAATACCTTATTGTCATCTTTACCAAGTTTCCAG
This sequence comes from Taxus wallichiana var. yunnanensis, assembly GCA_018340775.1. Classification (NCBI taxonomy): domain Eukaryota; kingdom Viridiplantae; phylum Streptophyta; class Pinopsida; order Cupressales; family Taxaceae; genus Taxus; species Taxus wallichiana. The sequence continues at coordinate 469,283,139 of CM031238.1, read as the reverse complement.
AAAACATGTATAGTCAAATTCATTTCAGCATCGTAACATTTTTAAGATGAATCATCCAACAACTTAAATAAATAAGAGATTCACAATTCATATGTGGCATCCTAATTCTTGGTCAAATAAATATAACCTAGGTTCTTAGATTAGGCCTCTTATTAACAATAGAAAAGTATTTCCCAGCAACAATGTTTCATTTCAATTAACTGAAACAATTATTAATTTCCTTAAATACAATTTAAGTGGAGAAGTAATTAGTAACAATTACTAATAAATTACTTAATAAAAGTAATACAATTGATTCAATTAAACCAAAGACAGGTTTTATATAAAGAAAGGAGAATGAGCTGAAAAGTAAACAATTTACAATTTCCTTTATCATTTGGTTAAACTGAATTCTCATATGCATCTTCAGAAAAGAAGAGTCAACATCCTACCCAAAAAAATAGTTATTAACTTACTTGCAACCTTAATGAATCTTTCTATATCTTTGAAGATTTCAGTCATTGATCTCAAAACCATTTGTTCCATCAAAATAAAGTAAGACTATAAAAAGTTCACCCCTTAATCATGACCAAACAGAGAAGGAAGAAATCATCTATTGAGTGCAAAAAGAAGAGTCCATCTGAAAAAAAAATCATAATGATGCATGAATCAGCCATTGAAAAACAATAAGTAATGAAATGGTTAAGTTTTCCTTTCTATAGGATAGGCTCAGCTAAACACTATTGTGAATTGACAAGACATTCAATTCCACACAAATAAACAGAGATCAATAAAGCTTATAAAACTGGAATGGTTTGGTTGGTTCCATATACAAAAATAATAGTCCAAAAGTTGATTATACATTCAACAATTCCCATGAATGTACCACAGTCAGCTCATAACATGTTACATTAACAAACTACAAAGAAGTTTCCAGTTCTAGCGAGTAAGTTTTCATCACCTCACCCAAGCCCAAAAAGGATAGAAAATCAAAATTAAAAAATTCAAACAGAACCAAGAAGATAATCACCATAATGACTTGGAGAAGGTGACTACCGAGTATTTAAAACATCAAATAGAACATCAACCTAACAGAACCATCTCATCTTCTAGATTTCAATAAACTAGTAATCGCCTTACAGAGTTTTAGAGAAGATAATTCTAGTAACAAACAACCAAAGTATAAGACAACTTTCATTCTTATCTCCTCATGAGCTCAACTATAATAGTAATTCCAAATAAAAAAACTTACCCAACTCCCATTGAATTATGATTCGAAGTAGTGGATATTTAAACAGTATAAAATAAGAACAAGATATTTCTTCAAAGATCTTATACAAGTTGAAGTACAGAACACAAACAATTCCATAAACCTCAAACACCCATTAACCATTTTTCTCATGAGTTCAATTTCTTACTGAAGGGCATAGTATACAAATACAGTCTCGAAAAATAAGTATTAAAACTTCACAAAACAAGATACAGTTTAGAAGGGTATTCTTCTACCTTTCAAAAATAATCCAAGACAATCAGTTTGAATAACATAGGTTTACCCAGTTCAGCTGGAAACAAGATATCCATTCCACGTTTTCACGCCAGTTTGTGTTCTTGCAATGCATTAAATATATACCCATATAGACCACAAAAGAGTATTACAACTTTTAAAAACTCAAGGATGTATCAGAGAAAAGTATCCATTTACATTCTACTTTCAAAAGAGACTTCTAGTTTGAAGTTCAAAAAAAAAAAAAAAAACTTACTAAACTCTTTTTCGAGCAAGCGATTCGAATACATATTTCAATCAAACCAAAAAAGCATCAACAGTTCTAAATGCACTACATCATTTAACTCACTTAGAGGGAACACCCAAGAACAACATTATCATGCAAGGGTTTCATAACCAAAAAGCACAGAGATTATTTCAACAAGAAAGAAAATAACCAAAAAAAAATAGAAACCCATTTATCTAATGAGAGCAGAGTTCCTTTAATGGAACATTTAGAGAAAAGCAAGAAATCTTAATGGATAGAGCCTATCATGCCTGATAGTGTTTCTTCCAATTTGAATAAGACTTCCAACCAAGCCTCCAACACTTCTTCTTTTCCAAGAAAGATCAACAACAAAAAATCTCTTTCCCCAATGCCTCATATACTTCTCTTGAATTGAAAATAGATCAAGGAACTCAAAAATAGCTTCAAAATTAAAATAGAACTGATCGTTTGAAGAACCAGATAGCTCCATGTAGAGAAATAATCATAAAGCATGAATGATAAAAAAAACCCCAACAATCTACCCGCATGGTTTCCAAGGTGGTTTTCTCACCAAAAATGAGGCTCATTAATGTTATTAACTCTTAAATTCCTACATATCTCTCTTTTCCACCGCCATCCAAAATTGGTGAGACCTAATTCAACTTTTGCATGCATCACTAAACCTTGGTGATGTGTCCACTTAGACTTCCGCCAAATTTCATGCTTCTTCCTAAACTGGTAGTACATTATCTTATTAATTTCAAGAAATCAAATCACACTAATAGCTCAGAAATCATCGTCAAGCTTCCCACTTTCCATACGACCCTTAGGTCCCCTTTCCACATTTCATTAGTTTAGGGTAGATTCCATTATCTTAGGATATGACCATAGGATAGTTTTAAAAGTATTTACCTTAGGTTTAGAAACATTTCAATAGGTAAATTGCCATCTTAGGTTAGGTCACAATTCATAACCATATAGTATTAGGTATTAGGTTAGAAATAAACCTAGCATCACCTTAGGTTATTTCCCCACATCCCAACTTAGTACATGCAACTTAGGTTAGGATGCCATCCCAAATAAAGTAGACATAGATAGAAAAATAGGTACCTTTTCCTTAGTTAGAATCCTGTTAGGATAGATCTCATAGGTCTAGGACTTAGATTTTTCCTCAATAGTCCTAAAGTAGGTCTCGTTCCACTTAATGTTGTTAAGTGTCTTGAAGAGATCATTAAAAATATCCAATCACATAACATACAATAGAATGTAGGCATGATCTTTCAAGAAGATAAAATAAATTATAAACATACAAGATTTCAGTCCATTATGTCCTCCAACCTTTGAATGTCAGTTTAATATTCGAGATCGGTAAGAAGATTTAAAACATACCTTGGATCAATGGAATTGATCCAAGGATTTGTTAATAAAAAGATATAAGTTTTTAAAATTAATTTCCAGATTACAACTTATCTATCGAAGCAAAATGGATTCTTTGCAAGCAATATCATTTCAGCCCAATGAATCCAAGAGCAGAAATGACTCATCCATGGCAAGCATGATTTCCAAAAATCAAAGGAACACTCCTTATCTAGAAAAATCACATGTCAACACTTGCAATGCAAAAGAGGAAAGATAACAGTTTGTCAAAGATGTTACATACTTCCCTCCTAAAAGAATCATTGTCCCGATGATTATCTCCTTAAAACAATTTACATCAAGGACAATCATTTTTATTAAATTTCTTTTCATATGTTCAAAATATAACAAAATTTTAAAATTCCCAAAACAATCAACATTTACTTAGCTGTTTATTTTTAAAAATGAAATATCTACCTAAAATTGGCAGGTTTATTGTCATAAAAGAATTAAATCACAAATTATATCAGTCAACAGGATCAATTATTTTCAAATAAGTATGGAAAAGTAGTTTTAATATCTTCTAGATTTTCCCAGGTTGTACTTTCTTCATTAAAATGGTCCCACTGGACCTTACATTAGCTTATTTCATGATTTCTTAAGTGCAACTGGGAATTTCAAGCACTTGCAAGGGTTTAACCACAATTATTCCTGGGTCTTGGACTTGCAAGGAATTCCAATTTAACACATGTGATAAATTTGAAACATATTTCTTAAGCAAAGAAATATGGAAAAAATCATGCATTCATGACAAAGTAGGAGGTAATGCTAAATGATAAGCTACAGGGTTGATTACTTCAACTATTTCAAAAGGTCCCACAAAACAAGGTGATAACTTGGAAGCCTTGCAAAAGTTATAGAACTCTTTTTCGGTTTAACTCAAAGAAATACCTTCTCACCAAGTTCAAATTTCCTATCAACCCACTTCAAGTTAGCATAACTCTTTTGCCTATCTGTTGCTTCTTTTAAGTGTTCACGAATCATTTTAACTTGTTTCATTTCTATAAGGATTTCAAGTCCAATTACCTCTCTATCCTCAATGTTGTCCCAACTAACAGGGGTTCTACATTTTCTTCCATATAATGCTTCAAAAGGTGCCATCTTAAGAGAGGAATTATATGTGTTATTTTATGCAAACTCAACTAATGGAAGGTACTCTTCCCATTTATACTTCTGATCCATACAATACATTCGTAACATATCCTCTAAAACTTGATTAACTCTTTCATTTTGTCCATCTGTTTCCGGATGATATGCAGAACTGAAATTCAGCTTAGTTCCTAGAGTTACAGTAAGGTTTTGCTAAAACCTTGAATTCATTCTAGGATCTCTATCAGATATGATTAATTGAGGTACTCCATGTAATATGAAAATATCATGTACAAACCTTTTTTTTTTCCCAAAACAGGAGAATCATCCTTAAGATTACCAACAATAAAGTGAGATAATTTTGTTAATTTATCCACAACAACCAAAATAACATCATGTTTATTTCTTGACATAGGAAACCCTTGTACAAAATCCATTCTTATTACTTACCATTTGTATTGTGGTATGTTGCGAGAATACAATAAACTGGCTGGATGCATATGTTCACTTTAACACATTGACATTCCAAGAAATGTGTCACAAAATCAATAACATCCTTTTTCATCCCTTTCCAGAAATATAGTTGTTTTATATCAGCAAGCATCTTTGTAATACCAGGGTGTCCAAAAAAGGTGAATTGTGAAATTCTACTGATAATTTCTTTCTTAAATCATTTAGCGAAGGTATGTATACTCTGTTTTCAAATCGTAAGATTCCTTTGTCGTAAAAGTGAAAACCTTTATATCTCACATCATTTGGTTCTGTAGCAAGTGTCATTTTTACTTGCTAAAAATAAAAATCAGATTCCATAACACTTTTTACTTCATCCTTAAACTAAGTTCTTAATGTTATAAGAGCATAAATGTGCTTCCTACACTTAGAGAATCAGCTACTCTATTTTCCTTGCCTTTAATGTAATTTATGTCAAAATCATATTGAGACAAAAACTCTAACCATCTTCGTTGTCTTGCATTCAAATTTGGCTAAGTGAAAATATACTTCAGCCCAAGATGATCAATTTTTAATTTAAAAGGTTTACCAAGCAGATATTGCCTCCAAACTTGAAGTGCATGAACAATGGAAGCAAGATCTAAATCATGTAGAGCATAATTCAACTCATGTAACTTTAGTTTTCTACTTTTGTAAGCTATGCCATGATCATTTTGTAACAAAATACCTCCAAGACCTTCCCCGAATGCATCTGTTACAACAGTAAAGTCTCCATTAGGGTCTGGTACAACTAAAATAGGTGTTAAAGTTAACTAATCCTTCAAAGTTCTGAATGCAGATTCACATTTCTCATTCCAAACAAAAATTTAATCCTTTTTCTGTAATGAAGTTATTGGTGCAACAACTTTGGAAAAATCTTTTATAAATTTTCTATAGTAACCTGCTAAGACCCATGAAGCTTCTAACTTCATGTACATTATTTGGGGTAGGCCACTCAATCATAGATACAATTTTAGAAGAATATACAAGTAATTCCATTCTTACTTATAACATGACCCAAATAGTGCACTTATGTGTCATAGAAAGAACATTTAGATAGCTTACCATATAATTATATCTTTCTCAAAATTTCCAAAACTATCTTCAAATGCTCATGGTGTTCCTCAATACTTTTAGAATATATGAGAATGTCGTCCAAGAATACAAGCACAAATTTTTCTAAGTATTCTTGAAAAATATTATTCATTAAATTCATAAAATTTGTAGGTGCATTTGTTAATCCAAAGGGTAAAATGGTGAACTCATAATGTCCATACCTTGTTCTAAAATTTGTTTTATGAATTTCCTCATCCTTATTCTGTAATTGATGATATCCAAATCGAAGGTCTATCTTATTAGAATATACTAATGTTCCATGCATCGATCAAATAAATCATCAATTCTAGGGAGTGGATATCTATTCTTGATTCTTAATTTGTTTAACATTTTGTAATCAATGCACAATCTAAGTGTTTCATCCTTCTTTTTCACAAAGATTACCGGTGCTCCCCAAGGTGAAACACTCGGTCTAATCAAACCCTTAGACAAAAGTTCTTGCAACTGTTCCTTAAGCTCTACTAATTCAATAGTAGTCATTTGGTATGGTGCCTTAGAAATAGGCTTAGTTCCAGGCTTGATTTCAATTGTGAAATAAAATTCTCTTTTGGGTGGAAGACTTGGTAACTCTTCGAAACACATCACTGTAGTTTCGTAACAACAGATATCGTTCCATGAAATCACTATTTTCCTCAGTGGATTCTGAAATTTTTACTACATATAAGGTACAACCTTTATTTTTGGCCTTTTTAAGTTACATAGCTGACAGTTTCCTAACTGAAATCTCATGTTTCACACCCTGAATCTTTGTTGTTTTTTGTAGGTCATCTAAATAACTAATATGTTTTTCAAAACAGTCCACTTTTTCTTTATGCTCAGCTAACCAATTAACACCTATGATTACATCATAAGACCCCAAAGGAGCAACATAAAGATCAAATTTTGTGGAAAAACTAAGTCAAGGACTACCCCAAAAAGACACATACTAACTGTATGAATAACATTGTTTCCATAATGTACAGTCCATGTTTTATCCATTTTTCTAGCTTTTATTTTTAGTTTTGATGCTAATTTACTAGAAATAAAACATTCTGTAGCTCACGTATCAAAAATAATAGTTACAAGTATTCCAAATAACTTACCTAGAACTTCTATGGGTGTGACTTGTTTTTCATCATGTTTGTTAGATACTGTGTAGTGTGTATCTTGTATTGTTGATTATGATCACCCTTTTTCAAAGGACATTGGTTTGCGTAATGATCCTTACCACAATTATAATAACCTCATATTGGTCCCTTTTTAGGATCAGATTTTTTCCAGCCTTAAATTTATCATTCTGACCTCTATAGGACTTGTCCATTATTATTATTCTTGACAAAGTTGTTTCATGGATTTCCAACAAACTTATTTGTTGTTTTTTTCTTATTATTAGAAGCTATAAAATTACTTTTCATGTCAACCTTCTTCCATGGTCCTTTCTTAGGTGTAAGAGATGATGAAGAGGAGTTGGAAACTTTCTTCCTCACTTCCTCCTTATGAGTAGAAATTTCCTTTAATTTATGTTCCTACCTTATGGATTTTGCAACAACCCCTTCCATGGTGGTTGGGATGTGAACATCCACCTCTCCTCCTATAATGGGATTCAATCCCATGATGAATTTTTGTATCTTGAAATTATCGTCAGTTTGATAATGAGGTACATACTAAAGGATTTTTGTAAACTGCTCCCAATACTCGATTCTGATTAGCTTTTGTTGTGCTAAGTTCTAAATTCAATCATTTTTTTATCATAATAAAGTTATGGCAGCCAATGTTGCCTAAAGTAACTTTTGAATTGATCCCAAGTAATATTATTTTCATCAATATTCAACTCAACCTTATAGTTGTCCCACCATAAAGATTTTTCATGGGAAAGATGATATCCTTCCCATATTGTCTTTATTTCTTTTGAGAAGTTCCTTATTGAAAAGTACTTCTCCATTTCACTGAGCCAGCCAATTCTTAGCTCCATCTACTAATGTGGTACCATCAAACTTAGGTGGACTTATCCTTTGTATATCATTAGTGATTTCATCTTCCACCTATCATTTTTTTTTCCATCCGATCGGTATGTTCACATTGTTATTATCATCACCAAAATTAGCATTGTCCTCCGGAGGTGGCTGATTATTATTACCAACATCTTCTTCCTCCTCGCCTTCCCATAACTTTTTGTTCAAGTACAACCAAATGATTTCAAAAACAAGATATCCAACATCATGATTGCTTTTTATGTTCATTAACTTAGACTTAACAAGCAGTTATCCAAAAAAAAGGATAGCCAACATCATAAGGTTGATCTTAATGCAACTCAACTATTCAAGGAAGGTGTAGCAACCACACGGGTTCAACTAGAGTAGACTTCATAGAAAATGAAGTCTAAATGCTTAACGATAAAAACACCTTTCTTTTTTACATTCTTTTGAGAGAGGAAGAGTCTTCCTCTACATGATTAAGTGTTAGTGTTTATCATACCCTTTTTTAATTTTTTCCTCTTTCTATACTTTAATTTTATGTTTATTACACATCCCTATATTATAATTTATTTGTTTAGATAAAGAACGTCATCCTATGCATCTTAGCAAGTTACACCATAGTAAGAGAGATTGAATTATTTCTCTTCATCTAACTTATCAAATGACAACAAAAATAAGAATACAAATAGATATGCATAATATCAACAAGATACTATTCCAACTTCCTTCATAAAATGTACAAGAAAAATTACACAACAATTCAAATTAAATCTCCAAAATTTTCAATTCATAATGATAGAATACACAATTTAAATACTATGCATCTCACACAAACCGCATGTCAATCAAGTATTAAGATCATTAAAGAATACAAATTTTATTTTTCAATACAACTCAAGAATGAATCGAGTTCTCTATAAAAGAGCCAAACTTTAAATCAACCAATACATCATAAAATTTATTACCTTCTTTTATCACTTACGAATTCCATCTATAAAAATTGCTAGCACGGGTCAGTTCATTGAACTGAGCATGATAAGCACTAAGCATTAAAACAAAGTGCATTCCACTAATTGTTCCATTAAAACAACTCTTCTTTAATGAAACAATTAATGTAATCATTCAAATAAAACATAAGTAATAACAACCATAAAAGAAGCACAATTAACAATCTGAATTCACTTTTAAGAAAATATCATAACATGATCAGCCAACAATTGCATTATATCATATAAGTATTGTCCCAAACAATTACTTATTTATATCAAATAACAACTCTTGTCATTAAATTATTTCATAATTCTTCCTGAATTTGAAATATAGAATTAACTTCACTATATAAACAAAAAGAGTTACTTTCATAATCAAAGACCTTATTGTCATCTTTACCAAGTTTCCAGAAAACATGTATAGTCAAATTCATTTCAGCATCGTAATGTTTTTAAGATGAATCATCCAACAACTTAAATAAATAAGAGATTCACAATTCAGATGTGGCAGCCTAATTCTCAGTCAAATAAATATAACCTAGGTTCTTAGATTAGGCCTCTTATTAACAATAGAAAAGTATTTCCCAACAACAATGTTTCATTTCAATTAACTGAAACAATTATTAATTTCCTTAAATACAATTTAAGTGGAGAAGTAATTAGTAACAATTACTAATAAATTACTTAATAAAATTAATACAATTGATTCAATTAAACCAAAGACAATTTTTATATAAAGAAAGGAGAACGAGCTGAAAAGTAAACAGTTTACTATTTCCTTTATGATTCAGTTAAACTGAATTTTCATATGCATCTTCAGAAAATAAGAGTCAACATCCTACCCAAAAAAATAGTTATTAACTTACTTGCAACCTTAATGAATCTTTCTATATCATTAAATATTTCATTCATTGATCCGAAACCATTTGTTCCATCAAAATGAAGTAAGACTATTAAATATCACTCCTTAATAATGACTAAACACGTAAGGAAGAAATCATCCGTTGAGTTCACAAAGAAGAGTTCATATGAAAACAATTTCATAATGATGCATGACTCAGTCTTTGAAAAATAGTCGATTAAGAAATGCTTAAGTTTTCCTTTCTACAGACAAGCTCAATTTGAACACTATCGTGAATAAACAAGACATTTGATTACACATAAATAAATAGAGATCAATAAAGCTTAATAGGTGGAACAGTTTAGTTAGTTTCATATATAAAAATAATAGTCCAAAATTTGGTTATACATTCAACGATTCCCATGAATGTACCACAGTCAGCTCATAACATGTTACATTAACAAACTACAAAGAAGTTTCTAGTTCTGGTGAGTAAGTTTTCATCACCTCACCCAAGCCCAAAAAGGATATAAAATTGAACTTAAGAAATTCGAATAGACCCAAGAAGATAATCACCATAACAACTTGGAGAAGGCCAACTACCAGAGTATTTCAAACATCAAATAGAACTTCAACCAAAGACAACCATCTCATCTTCCAGATTTCAATAAACTAGTAATCACCTTACAGAGTTTCAGAGAAGGGAATTCTAGTAACAAACAACCAAATTATAAGACAACTCTCATTCTTATCTCATCTCCACATGAGCTCAACTATAACAGTAATTCCAAATAACAAAACTTATCCAACTCCCATCTAATTATGATTCGAAGAAGTGGATATTTAAACAGTACAAAATAAGAACAAGATATTTCTTCAAATATCTTATACAAGTTAAAGTACAGAACACCAACAATTCCATATACCTCAAACACCCATTAACAAATTTTCTCAAAAGTTCTATTTCTTACTGAAGGGCATAGTATACAAATACAGTCCTAAAAAAGAAGTATTAAAACTTCACAAAAAAAGATACAATTTAGAAGGGTATTCTTCTACCTTTCAAAAACAATCCAAGACAATCAATTTGAATAACATAGGTTTACCCAATTCAGCTAGAAACAAGATATCCATTCCACATTTTCACACCAGTTTGTGTTCTTGCAATGTGTTAAATATATACCCATACAGACCACAAAAAGATTATTACAAATTTTAAAAACTCAAGGATGTGTAAGATAAAAGTATTCATTTACATTCTACTTTCAAAAGAGCCTTCTAGTTCAAAGATCAAAACAAAAATAACTTACTCAAACTCTTTTTCGAGAAGACAGTCCAGAATACATATTTCAATCAAAACACAAAAGCCTCAATAGTTATAAATGCATTACATCATTTCACTTACTGAGAGAGAACACCTAAGAACAACATTATCATGCAAGGGTTTTATAACCAAAAGGCACAAAGATTCTTTCAACAAGAAAGAAAATAACCAGAACAAAAATAGAAACCCATTTATCTCATGAGAGTAGAGCTCCTTTAATGGAACATTTAAATAAAAGTAAGAAATATTAATGGATATATCCTATCATGCCCGGTAATGCTTCGCGATTTGAATAAGACTTTAAGCTAACCCTCAAACACTTATTCTTTTCCAAGCAAGATCAACAACAAAAAATCTCTTTCCCCAATTCCTCATATACTTCCCTTGAATCGAAAATAGATCAAGGAACTCAAAAATAACTTCAAAATTAAAATAGAACTATTGGTTCGAAGAACCAGATAGCTCCATGTAGAGAAAAAATCGTAAAGCATCAATGATCAAAAACCCCCAAAAAAATCTATCTACATGGTTTCCAAGGCAGTTTTCTTGCCAAAAACTAGGCTCATTAATGTTATTAACTCTCAAGTTCCTACCTATCTCTCTTCACCACTACCATCCAAAATTGGCAAGACCCTATTCAAATTTTGCATGCATCACTAAACCTTAGTGATGTCTCCATGTAGACTTCCACCAAATTTCATGCTTCTTCCTAAACTGAAATACGTTATATTATTAATTTCAAAAAATAAATCACATTAATAGCTTAGGAATCGTCGCCAAGCTTCGCACTTGCCATACGACCCTTAGGTCACCCTTCCACATTTCATTAGTTTAGGGTAGATTCCATTAGCTTAGGATATGACCATAGGATAGTTTTAAATTTATTTACCTTATGTTTAGAAACATTTCAATAGGTAAATTGCCATCTTAGGTTAGGTCACAATTCATAACCATATAGTATTAGGTATTAGGTTAGAAATAAACCTAGCATCACCTTAGGTTATTTCCCCACATCCCAACTTAGTACATGAAACTTAGGTTAGGATGTCATCCCAAATAAAGTAGACATAGATAGAAAAATAGGTACCTTTTCCTTAGTTAGAATCCCGTTAGGATAGATCTCATAGGTCTAGGACTTAGATTTTTCCTCAATAGTCCTGAAGTAGGTCTCATTCCACTTAACATCGTTAAGCGTCCTGAAGAGATCATTCAAAAATATCTGAGCACATAACATACAATAGAATGTAGGCACGATCTTTCAAGAAGATAAAATAATTTGTAAACATACAATATTTCAGTTCATTATGTCCTCAAAAATTTGAATGTCAGTTTACCATTCAAATTAGGTAAGAATATTTAAAACATACCTTGGATCAATGGAATTGATCCCAGGATTTGTTCATAAAAATATATAAGTTTGCAAACTTAATTTCCAAATTACAACTTATCTATCAGAAGAAAAACTGGATTCTTTGCAAGCAATTTCATTTCAGCCGAATGAATCCAAGAGTAGAAATGACTCATCCATGGAAAGCATGATTTCCAAAAATTAAAGGAACACTACTTATCCAAAAAAATCACATCTCAATGCTTGCAATTCAAAAGAGGAAAGATAACATTTTGTCAAAGATGTTGCACCCCCTCCTCATCATGTTCCTCCCATCCTTTTTACTCACCCATATCCTCAAAGTCTCACCCTCGGGCTCTGTCTCTGAATGCATAAAAGCCTCCTCCTCCCTGCTGTGAGTGGGTGTGACCTAAATTTGGAGGAGGGATATTGGTGCTCTAGATACTAGGAACTTCTCCACATTGATAGGTACCCCCATTGTAACAACTATCCAACCATGCAAACCTTTAGGGCCTCCCCGAGCCTCTCTAATGCCATGGTAAACAATTGGAATGGTAGGAAGTGCATCATCATAAGGAATCCTAAATTAATGAGGGACTCTATAAATAGGGTGGACCTCCACTCTATCCTTCCTATCTACTAATGGCCTCATGACACCACAAGCAAGTAGTATAGTCTCGTGAATACCCCATATCCCAATTAGGTCTTGGTATGGTCTTACGATGAAACAATCTGTGGTCACTATAGATAGAGATTGGTGACCCCCTATGAGAGGAGCCATATGTGTTCATCTCATGGTCTTAGATGCCCTTGGATTTTGTATACCAACTACCCTTCTACTAGGGGATAATCTTATATAGACCCATCACATCACCAAAGTAGGGTGGCTCAAGATTTCTCATATAGCCTCAAAATGTGGTATAGGTCATGGTATGTGTTCCCAAGAATGTCAAAACCCAAATAAAATATCCTCCCATGCTTCTCAATATCCATAATGATAGGAGTGAAACAATATAAGATCTTGTCTCCGCCTTTTTATCCCAAAAAATGTGAAGCTAAAAAACAAATAATGGCCTTGCGTAGAGTGAAGTAAGGTGTAAAGGAAACTGATAGTAGTAGCTGCATACCCTACTTGGCACCAATATTGGACACCCTATTGGTACCCAAATTTACACCTCCTTTGGGGCTAGAAATCATCGGTGAGTGAAGTAATATGCTTCAAGGATGACAAAGTTTTTTTATGCCATTTGGTATTTGGGGAAGATGTTTGTCATACTCATTTTAAACTAGCTTTTGGAGGACTATGTGACACGTACAAAGGGGATGAATTTCCTTGCTGCTTTAGGCCCTTCCTTTGACCTTGGTGATATAACCATTTTGGTAACTTAGAAAATGTGAAGGAATAATTGAAATCTTCACTCTTAACATCCTTTTGAAAACATATAATTCAGTCTTGGATGATCATGTCCAATGAATGCACTATTTAACTCTTATAAGTTATCACACTAAACCATACATATGTCACTCTAATTAGACTCAGTTACTCTAGACAACATAATATTCTATCTACTCTTGCATACTTCTGAAAGGGAAGTAAAATTTGTAAATTCCTCGACAAATACTTATAGGAAAAGTGAACTACTTTTAAGAAGTTGAAAATTTAAAATTTTGAGTTTAAGTGTCTTTTCTGTTGTACTGATAATGTGAAAAGTCAAGAAATTGGGAAAATCTACGTTTTTGGGTCATTTTGTGTGTTTTTCGGGCCTGTCGGACATTTTTGTCCCGCGTGTCCCAAGTTCAATTGGGCCCTCTGTTCCCCGATCGGCCGGTTTACCCGAAGTCTGTTCTTTTCGGGCCCGTCGAACTTTTTGTCCCAAATGTCCCAAGTTCACCCGGACCCAAGTTGTTCCATTTTCACCCGATTCGGCCGAGTCACGTATCCCGCGTACTTTCATCCCGCATGTCCCAAAAGCATTTGTGCGTCTTTTCCCCGCATCACCCGAATCGGCCGAACCACGTACTTCACGCTTTCATGTCCCTCGTGTCCCAAATGAACCAAGTGCCATTCGTGCTAATTTTTCCCGCTCTACCCGAATATCTTGCTTTTCAATTTGGTAGGTATGTATTTAATGCGCATTCATTTCCTTTCTCTCTCCTAAACGGCTATATAATGAAACTACCCCTATGCGTTTTTGCACACTTCTTTCATGCTATCTATTGCTCGAACCCTTGCAATCAAAATTCCTATGCACATATCCATTCCCCCTGCAATTCCATCCCAAGTCTAGCTTGCAGCTCCGCTCTCCGAGTTACTATCAACATGAAGATCAAATTCCAGGGGCAGGAACAAATTTCACCACTCGAGTCCGCCGTTCCCGATATCGGGGACAGTGAAGTTCACCACCTTGACTTTGGAGATTTTTGGACAAGGATGACAGACGCGAACCCTTCACCGATGGCACAAATGATTCATGACAGTGGTCTAGCTTTCGCTGGTGGTTTCCCTATCTCGGTGCAATGCAGACACAGTGCTCTCATGCGGGGCTCATTTCAACCCTGATTCGAGTGAATTGACAAACGTGCATGGGGAGCTCATCACCAAACTTGACGCTACCACCATTAGCACTGCACTAAGGATTCCAGAAATGGACAATGCTATAGTTGTCTCCCAGAATCAAGCACAGCCCTTTTCAATCAAGACAGTGATAACTATAAGGCACGGGTGGCGAAGTCCTGGCTTAAAAACCCTAAGAAGGGGGCATCTCGTCTATCCAAGACTCTTTTCCATGTAGATTTCAATGAAGAATTGTCATATTTCATAATCCTACTAGCTCGGGTCATGGGCTTACCCTCTACAAATGAGTTCCATTTCTGGATGTGCCCGCTTATCAATATGGTGTGCGAGGGAACTCAGAATATCAACTGGGCAGAGATCATCAGTATGAACCTAGCAGAGCAGCTGTCTAATGTACAACAAACAAAGAAATTCTATATGACTTCATACCTGATGTATACTCTAGCAGCATCGAGGCAATGGTTTGGCTTTTCATACATCGATGCTCACAAGGATGACCCCGTGTATGCCTACTACCCGCAGTTCACCCTAGAGACCAGCAATCGCAATTTCCGAAGGGTGAATGATGCTTTCACCATGTACATGGTCAGACTTCTTGAGGGTGACATGGCGAGAAGATTTTCTGATGAAGCCATGAGTCTGATATCACACTACGGTGCTTATTTTATCCAATTCAAAAATTTTCCTATATCAGGCTTGCTGGCTATGAGAGCACTCCTCTCAAGCTTCCTATGTTCTGCAATGACAAGATGGCCTTGATAGAAGTGTGCAGGAAATTGGAAAAATTGCATAGAACCTGCAGAGACAAGAAAATTACTGGTTTGCACTTCCCCATCTCTTTGGGAAACTACACCTGCAAAACAACCCTGGATGCACAAAATATAGAAAGGGCCCTAGCTCCCATTACTGTCCATTTCTTCAAGCCCAGAACTTGCTTTGACTTAAAAAAGTTTATTGAGCAGAATATCAAGATAACCTATCATCATAGGGCAGACACAGAAGACTATTGGGCTGACTGTGCTGATGATTTTGAAGCCAGAAGGAGGCATTACGGCAGGTTTTCTCTACAATTAATCCAAGAACTCAGCTTGTACCAAGTTCCTGAAGGGCTCAAGGATGACAATTCTGACTATACTCATATGAGTATGACAATGTGGTCAAGCACACTCCCTTGGAGGACTTGGATTGGTTCAAAAAGGAGAAAGATGATTTGGCTGAAATCCTGGCTCCAGTCTTAGTCAGGACCAAGATCTGGTTTGATAGGAAAGTCCGTGAGCTTAGGAGGCACTCAGGGGAATCCTCCTCCAAGGATGCTTCAACACCAAGTAGGGAAGCATCAACTCCCAGATCAGAAGCACCTGTGCAAACCCCTCCTGCCTCGTCAACTCAAGGACCTGCAGTCTCTACTCCTTCCTCATCCACCCAGGTGTATCAAAAATTCAAAGAAGTTAAGAAAGAGCCTGTGGAAGAAGATCCCCTGAGAAAGCATGCAGAATTGCCTTTGGGACCAGAGAACATTATTGTTCTCAGTGAAAGTGAAGAAAGTGAAGTGCCAGCTCCTGCAAGCACCCCTGAAGCTCCAATGGATAAGGACAAAGAAGTCCAGAGCACTGAACTTCCAAGTACTGTTGATTCCTCTGCACCAGTTGTCTCAAGCACCCCACTCATGTCTCAACTTGAGACAACAAAGAAGACAAACCTTGGGTGCCATGAGTTCTCTCGTCTCTTGGTCCTCTTGCCCCACCTCGCTTCTTCCTCCTCCTCTTTTTTGCATGGGTGCAGCCTCTTTGTGTCGATAAGAGGAAGAGAAAGTCTTCCTCTCGAGCTCAGGACCAAATTTTGATGCTGTGGCAGCCTTGTTAGGCACTACTCCTCCTTCTCACACCAAAAATCTAGAATTACCTCCAGGATAGTGTCTGATGCTCAGGGCCAGCAATTCCTGGAGATAGCCAAGCCTATGGTAGATAAACCAGAGCAGGATTTGCAGGCATCCGACCTGGAACTCTCAAGAATTCCCATGGGAGAGTCTACCCCTGAAGGTGAGATCCACAACCTTCAGGAAACAGTCACCAGAGTCATTGGGAGGGTAGAGAAAGGGCAGCAAACCATAGAACAGTTGGAAGAACAAGCCCAAATTCTTACAGGTTTCATCAAATCTCTTTTGTCCAAGGACAAAGTTTTGGACCCTACCCCATTGACTACTCTTCCACCACCTGTAATTTTGAGCCAAGATGAAGTACAGAGTATCAAAGATATGCACAAGTATTCCATCTATGGCAGAGCTATGGAGGCCATGGTGGATGATATGCTTGTTGCAGGATTGAACTTCATTGATGAAGCTTTCAAACTCCACGGAAGGTGAACAACTTGCAACAGAAGCTCTCCTCCACTATTGGGAGCATTGATAAAGAACTTAAACTTTGGAGCAATTGCATAGTAGACCTCCGCCTCATGGGACAAACAGATGAAAATATTTTGATGGCAAAAAAGTCTTCGAGGATACAAAGGATAATTTGTCAAAGTCCTGGGTCTACAGTGTGGATTGGAAGATAAAGGTCCTAGAGGAGGCTTTGGGAGAATTGAGAAATAGCTGGCAGAAGGGTGAGGCTTTTAAAACACTAGTTTGTCTAAAACTCCACGAGAAGGTGAACAACTTGAAAGGACTATTGGGAGAATTGATAAAGAACTTAAACTTTGGAGCAATAAGACCTCTCCACCTCATGGGACAAATAGATGAAAATATTTTGATGGCAAGAAAAAGTCTTCAGGATACAAAGGATAATTTGTCAAAGTCCTGGGTCTACAAAGATGGATTGAAGATAAAGGTCCTGAGGAGGCTTTGGGAGAATTGAGAAATAGCCGCGTAAGGGTGAGGCTTTCAAAACACTAGTTGTATCTACTTTCAAAGATATACATTGCCATCTTCAGATGAGACTTCTGTGTGCCTCTCTCCTACAAGAAATCAAAGCTCAATTCGTAGCTTTTGTCAAGGGTGATCTATTCAAGGAAAGCTCCATTTCCAAAGAAAAATGAAGGAGATCTGCTCTCTTCAATCTGCCATCAAGAAGCAAATAAAGACTATCATACTCATGTCGAGTTTGATAAAGAAATGGAGAAGTGCCTCGGATTTTGGACTCAGTCTACCGCCAACACATCAGTCCCACATGGCAGAGACATAGCCGAGGCGTTGAAGAGATTCAGACAGCGGATCTTAAAGTCGGTGGGTCCCTCCCAGTCATAAGCACCTGTTTTCTTCTCCTAATTCTTCTCTTCTCTTCCCCTTCTTTCTCTCGGATTTGTTGTAATTAGTTGGGGTATTGCGATTAGCAACCCTTTAACTAATCTTTAGTTAAAAGAAGTAGTTACCGAGAGTAACTGATTTGTAAACTATATAATGGCCTCTCCTCACCATTTTGAAGGAGGAAGAACTTGGCTTATTTCTGAAAGTGTAAATAAATCATAAAGAAATCAATACAGAAGGACTTTTCATTCTTTGTCTATCCGGTTTCCTTTATTCCCAAGCTATTCATTTACTTTTATTAGATCATTTGTCTGTATTATGCTGAGAAGCTTTGTATTCTCACAGATGTTATTTACAGAACTTTGTGTCTTTTCAAATTTCATCTTCTTAATATGATACAAATGATCTTGTTCTAATTCATTGTACCCTCGCATGCATAAGGAATTACTCTGTCATCTATAATTCTGAATGGTGCCTTTCTACTCGTTCTCACATTCTTATTCCTCGGTCCTTTTGTAATTGATGATCCTTATAGAAAACACTTTCATAATATCCAAGTTCCACAAGAAAACCATACTTTGTATATGTGTAAATAGGTTCGTTTCTGAATAAGGGAACCTCTCCCATTAAAGAGGAGGGACTTCTTGTCCCCTGACTGTTGCTCTTCTTGAAGTCCTATTTGACGACCAACAGTTTTTGGTGACTCCACTGGGGAATCATATTCCAGTTTATTTATTGATCATCTTTTGATCTGGCGACTCCATTTTTTACTCGAGGGAGAAGGGCCCTTGGTATTGAAGATTCTCAGTTTCAGCTTTTGGAACAGCAGGGTTTTCCTTTCCCTTCAACAAGAAGAAATAGAAAGACTCGTTCAACAAGCACTCCACCTATCCAAGATAGAATCCCTACGGGTGGTATTCCTTCAGAGCCAATCAGTCCTAATCTTCGAGCTTTGATTCTTGCTGGTGTTTCAGTTCCTCTTCAAGCCATTTTTCCAAGAATGGCGGTACCATTGCCTTGGGGTCATCATGTGTTGGGCCTCTTGCCCTTCCTCAGCCTTTGCATGAGTTACCCAGAGGTAACCGGAAGAACTTCCCTAAATTCAAAGGTGATGGCAAAGTACATCCTGATGAACACATCGCAGCCTTCATAGTCGCATGCGGAGTTCTGGGAGTTGAACATGAAGACGTCTCCGTAAGGCTTTTTGTTGAGACTTTACAAGATAATGTTGCTGATTGGTTCTATCACCTTCCGGCCGGTGCTATCACTAGCTGGGACACAATGAGAACTAGGTTTGAAAACCGTTTCAAACCGGTGGAAGACGTGCATGCCTTGCTAGCCCAAATTTCTCAAATAAAGAAGGATTCACAAGAGCCCATGAGAGAATTTGTGGCTCGATTCAACAGGTTGATTAACAAAATTCCGCCAAATACTCGACCTGTAGACCAAATTCAAAAATGTTTCTTCCTAAATGCTCAATCGCCTGAAGTTAGTTATGCACTAAGAAGGGCTAATCTCGCAACATTGGCCGAGGATCAAACTCTTGCTGTTAGTGTTGAAGATGATTTAATCATGTCAGGGAAGTTGAGGAGAGACCCTTCTAAATCTAAGTCTTCTTCTTCCTCCTCTTCCACTCCTGGACCTAATACTGATCCATTGGTACAAAAACTTGCAAATGATCTCATCGCCATTAAGAAACAATTGGCTCAGCATGCTCCCTATGCAGATGTTCCAAGGAGGAATTTTCAGCCCAGAAATCATTTGCCTGCTTCTCAAACAAGGCTAGCGCTTGAAGGACCTCCTATTAAAGTTCCTGTCAATGCAACCTGTGAAGTTGAGGAACCAGAGGATGAGGAGGTTAATGAAGATTGCGAGGAATTTGTTGAAGAGGTTGATGATGAAGCAAGATGAACTTGAAGGATCTCGAGTTAATTTCTTCACCACTGAAGGCATTGATGAAGGGGATGATTATGACGAAGTAGTAGCAGACATGAATAGCGAATCATACGCTGTCATGACTCGAGAGCAAAAAAATCAGAGGGAGAAAGTGATGCAGCCCACCAAGAAATCTAAGGAGCAGCCGACAACTATCCCCATAATTGCAAAAAGAGGATCTCCGATCCCCATTTCATCTACACCAAAGGTGAGTCCTGTCAATTCTACTACTAAAGTTACTTCTTTTTCCCCTAAAATTGATAAACCTAAGATCTCAAGTGATGATAACCCATCCACTTCTGGGTCTTTTGATATTATTGATCACCTAAAAAAGACTAAGGTTCAAATCTCAGAGGCTGAATATTATCAAACCCATCCTAAGGCTTTTGCTAAAATGATTCACTTTGTCAATTCCCATTCTAAAACTACCTCTAAAGGCCTTTTACCCACTCCTTCTTCTACACCACAACCTAATCTGGTAGCCACATCACCTCACCCAATGACAAAATCAAACCATTCTATGTGACACTTCTTATAGCTGGCCATAGGCTCAGTAATTGCGTCATAGACTCAGGAGCATCAGACAATGTGATGCCTACTAAAGTAGCTCATGCCTTAGGCTTGACTCTCACACACACTTATGGATCTTGTTATTCTATGGAGAGTAAGGAAGTGCCCTTGGTCGGAAGAATTAAAGATGCACAAGTGGCTTTTGCTGCTTTTCCTGAGAAGAAAGTTTTGGCTACTATCTTAGTAGCAGATATTCCTCCTTCATACGGGATGTTGCTAAGCAGAAACTTCTGTAAGGATGTGGGTGGAGAAATTCAAATGGATTGGTCACATGCCCTCATACCTGTTAATGGGAAAATGAAGAAGTTGTTGCCTGAGAAGCAGTCTGAGTATATTGTACAAAAACCGATGATCCCAAAGCACAAATACTCTATGAGGATATGGGGCATGGCAACTACATGATTATGTCTCCTGAAGAAATCCAACCTCCCAAAGTCTCACCTAAAGATCCTAATGGTGTTTGGATATTAGAGTTCGATGGAAGTTGTTCCTCAGCTGGTTCTGGAGCTGGTGTCATATTGGTGTCACCTGAAGGAAGCCTTCATCCTTTCTCATTCAAGTTGCAATTTGAAAATACCAATAATACAACAGAGTATGAGGCTCTCATTCTTGGACTCCAGGTGTCAAAAGAACAGGGTGTGAAGAATCTTCTAGCTCATGGGGATGCGGAACTAATTGTCAAGCAAGTTAGAAACCTCTTCCAGGTAAAAAATGGAAGGTTGAAACATTACAGGAATCAGGTTTGGGATTCCATTGAATTTCTTGATGCTTTCTCCATCGAAGCAATACCTAGGGAGAAGAATACCAGGGCTGATTCACTAGCAGTCTCAGGGTCACTGCTCATACCTCATCCTGACTTTTCTCAAGATAAGTTCACCATTGAGATGATCCATCGACCTAGTGTACCTGATAATACAAGTAACTGGCAAGTTTTCAATAATGATCAACACTTGCTTTCTTTCTTAGAACTCAAGGATAATTTTGAACAATTGTACTTTGAAGGAAGTGACAATTTGCCTCGTGAAAGTGTGCCCTTTGACAAAGAAGCCACCCAAGAAGAAGAAACGGATCAGGATGGATGTATCAAACTCAAGGGAAACAAGATTCCAAAGGGATTGGTGAGTTTAGAGGAACTGTTTGATAAACACGACAGGTATGTAAAGTCTAGAGCTTCTACTGGACCTCAACAATCAGCTGAATATGAAAAAATTAATATTGGGAGTTCTACTGACCCTAAGCTCGTGAACATTGGAAAATGTTGCACACCAGATGAGAGGAAGAAGGTAATTGATCTTTTAAAGAAGTATAAGGATGTTCTTGCTTACTCCTATGAAGATTTAAAAGCTTTCCAACCAAAGGAGATGCAGCATTTTATTCCTCTCAAACCTGAATTAAGCCTTTTAAACAGAAGCAGAGGCAATACAATCCTAAAATAGCTGACACCATTTTTCAAGAAATACAGAAGTTGTTGAAAGCCAAAATCATTTTTCCTATCCATCATTCAACATGGATTGCCAATATTGTGCCCGTTAGAAAGAAAAATGGTGAGATTCGTATCTGTGTTGACTTCAGGAATCTGAATCAAGCTTCCTTGAAAGATAATTATCCTTTACCTATGATGGATCAGGTCTTGCAAGCAGTAACGGGATCCGAAATGTTGTCTATGCTTGATGGATTCTCAGGATATAACCAGGTAGAAGTTAATACTACAGATCAACACAAAATGGCTTTCACTACCCCTTGGGGTACCTTTGCTTACAAAAGGATGCCTTTTGGGCTCATTAATGCCGGTGCTACTTTTCAGAGGCTATGGACTTAGCCTTTGGAAGTTTGAAAGGGAAGTGTATTGTTGTATACCTTGATGACTTGACTGTGTATTCTAAAACAAGGGCCGATCATTTTCAGCATCTGGAAACAGTTCTTTTGAGATGTAGAGAACATGGGATCTCTTTGAATCCTAAGAAATCTATCTTTTTGTGTCACAGAGGGGAAATTATTAGGGCACATTGTCTCCAAAGATGGTATAAAATCGATCCTGAGCGAGTTCAAGCTATTCAGCAAATTCCTCTTCCAACCAGCAAAAAGGGCGTGCACTCTTTCTTTGGTAAGATCAACTTTTTGAGAAGGTTCATCCCTGATTTTGCAGAGCTAACTTTGAATATCTCCCAAATGATGAAAGGCAAACAAATGTTTGGTTGGTCTCCTGAAGGGAAAGAAGCCTTTGAAGGTATTAAAAGAGCCATTGCTAAAACTCCTGTTTTAGCATGTCCAGATTTCAGCAAAGATTTCATTATCTATTGCTACGCCACAGATAACACCTTGGCTGTTGTTTTGACTCAGGAAGATTCTAATGAGCACAAAATCCCAATTGCATTTATGAGCTATATTCTAAAAGATCATGAGTTAAAATACACCATAATGGAAAAACATGCTTTTGCAGTGGTTAAAGTCACAAGCGCTTCACTTTTACATTCTTAACTCTCACTCCACGGTGTCGGGTACCAAATATACAACTATCAAGTCAATTCTCACACAGTAGGAATTTGGATCCAAGAGAGGGAACTGGGTGGCCAAGGTTCAAGAATATGATATTGACATCAAACCACCAAGCTCATCCGTGGAAAAGGCCTGTGTGAACTCATCGCTGAAGGAGCTAGACATGAGTTACTGGAGGATAAAGTTGGTCTTCCTACCATTCTGTTTCTTAGCTCAGTTGACGAATGGTATGCTGATATCACTCATTTTCTCACCTATGGGGAATGCCCCTCTCATTTGTCTACCAAAGAAAAGAGGGTTAAAACTAAGGTCAACCCAATATGTGTTGTGGGAAAATGCCTTGTTTAAGCGTGGGTTAGATGGAAGGTTTTTGAAATGTGTGGACAAGGAACAAGCAGAAAAAGCTACTCTCAACTTTTCATGATCAGGCATGTGGAGGGCATTACTCATCAACTATCACTACTCATAAAATACTTCGTGGAGGATATTACTAGCCTACCTTGTTCAGAGATGCATCAAAGTGGGTTGATAAATGTGAGGCTTGTCAGACTTTCGTGGGTAGACCCAAATTGGCCTCTTTTCCCCTTAAACCAGTTGTGATCGAAGAACCTTTTCAGAAATGGGGTTTGGATTTCATTGGAACACTTAATCCCTCCTCTAGTGCTGGTCATACTCATGTATTAACTACCACTAATTATTTCACCAAATGGGTAGAAGCCATTCCAGTAAAGAGTACTACTTCCGAAGTAGTATGCAGTTTCATCAAAGAAAACATCTTGGTAAGGTATGGTGTGCCAAACAAAATCGTGACAGATAATGCTTCAAATTTTTCTTCAACCGAGATAATGGATTTTTGCTATGGATATGGCATCTCTCTGGCTCACTCCTCAGATTACTATCCTCAGGGAAATGGACAAGCAGAATCCACAAATAAAAATCTGGTGACCATAATAAGGAAATTAGTCAATGAGTCCCAACGAAACTGGCACAAGAAACTCTTTGATGCTCTTTGGGCAGATAGGATCACACCTAAGAGAGCCATTGGGATGTCTCCTTTTCAGGTAGTATATGGAGTAGAAGCTCAATTGCCAGTAACAGTGGAGCTACCAGCCTTGCATCTAATGAAGGCCATTGAAGATACCAGTTTTAATGATTCTTTGGATAAGAGAATCATGTATCTTCACAAATTGAATGAGGACAGATTGGAAGTTGCTGATAGGATATCCGCTCACCAGCAGAAAGTAAAGGTCCTGTTTGATAAGAAAGCCAGGTTCAGAGATTTCCAAGTTGGAGACACTGTTTTGTTGTGGGATAAAAGGCATGAACCTCGTGGCAGCCATGGCAAGTTTGATTCCCTTTGGCTCGGACCTTTCAAGATCAGGCACTTCACTGGTAAGAATTCTTTTTACCTTGATTATATGGATGGTTCTTCTCTCCCACTTCCTTATAGTGGGCAGTACCTGAAATTGTTCAAGTCATAGGTGATTAGGAAGTCCTGTGTATATTCTGTATAGCGTTTTGTTTTTCTTTCCCTTTGTTTTGGTGTGTTGTCCTCTGTATTGGTTTGCTTTTTGACTCTCGTGGCCCAATGGATAAGGTACTGGTCTACTTCCCCGAGTTTTTCTAAATCCTTGCCTTGTCTCATTCTTTGAATTTATGCCAAGTCATCCCCAGAAGGAGCCAGCTGTTGTCCACTCAAAATTCCCCTACTTTTAAGAAGTTGAAAATTTAAAATTTTGAGTTTAAGTGTCTTTTCTATTGTACTGATAATGTGAAAAGTCAAGAAATTGGGAAAATCTACGTTTTTGGGTCATTTTGTGTGTTTTTCGGGCCTGTCGGACATTTTTGTCCCACGTGTCCCAAGTTCAATTGGGCCCTCTGTTCCCGATCGGCGGTTTACCCGAAGTCTGTTCTTTTCGGGCCCATCGAAACTTTTTGTCCCAAATGTCCCAAGTTCACCTGACCAGTTGTTCCATTTTCACCCGATTCGGCCGAGTCACGCGTATTCCACGTACTTTCATCCCGCATGTCCCAAAAGCATTTGTGTGTCTTTTCCCCGCATCGCCCAAATCGGCCGAACCGCGTACTTCGCGCTTTCACGTCCCTCGTGTCCCAAATGAACCAAGTGCCATTCGTGCTAATTTTTCCCGCTCTACCCGAATATCTTGCTTTTCAATTTGGTAGGTATGTATTTAATGCGCATTCATTTCCTTTCTCTCTCCTAAATGGCTATATAATGAAACTGCCCCTATGCATTTTTTCACACTACTTTCATGCTATCTATTGCTCGAACCCTTGCAATCAAAATTCCTACGCGCGTATCCATTCCCCTGCAATTCCATCCCAAGTCTAGCTTGCAGCTCTGCTCTCCGAGTTACTATCAACATGAAGATCAAATTCCAGGGGTAGGAACAAATTTCACCACTCGAGTCCGCTGCCCGATATCGGGACAGTGAAGTTCGCCACCTTGACTTTGGAGATTTTTGGACAAGGATGACAGACGCGAACCCTTCACCGATGGCACAAATGATTCATGACAGTGGTCTAGCTTTCACTGGTGGTTTCCCTATCTCGGTGCAATGCGCAGACACAGTGCTCTCATGCGGGGCTCATTTCAACCCTGATTCGAGTGAATTGACAAACGTGCATGGGAGCTCATCACCAAACTTGACGCTACCACCATTAGCACTGCACTAAGGATTCCAGAAATGGACAATGCTATAGTTGTCTCCCAGAATCAAGCACAGGCCCTTTTCAATCAAGACAGTGATAACTATAAGGCGCGGGTGGCGAAGTCCTGGCTTAAAAACCCTAAGAAGGGGGCATCTCATCTATCCAAGACTCTTTTCCATGCAGATTTCAATGAAGAATTGTCGATTTCATAATCCTACTGGCTCGGGTCATGGGTTTACCCTCTACAAATGAGTTCCATTTCTGGATGTGCCCGCTTATCAATATGGTGTGCGAGGGAACTCAGAATATCAACTGGGCAGAGATCATCAGTATGAACCTAGCGGAGCAGCTGTCTAATGTACAAAAAATGAAGAAATTCTATATGACTTCATACCTATGTATACTCCTAGTAAAGATCGAGGCAATGGTTTGGCTTTTCATACATCGATGCTCACAAGGATGACCCCGTGTATGCCTACGCCCAGCTTCACCCTAGAGACCAACAATCACAATTTCCGAAGGGTGAATGATGCTTTCACCATGTACATGGTCAGACTTCTTGAGGGTGACACGGCGAGAAGATTTTCTGATGAAGCCATGAGTCTGATATCGCACTACGGTGCTTATTTTATCCAATTCAGAAAATTTTCCTATATCAGGCTTGCTGGCTATGAGAGCACTCCTCTTAGGCTTCCTATGTTCTGCAGTGACAAGATGGCCTTGATAGAAGTATGCAGGAAATTGGACAAATTGCATAGAACCTGCAGAGACAAGAAAATTACTGGTTTGCACTTCCCCATCTCTTTGGGAAACTACACCTGCAAAACAGCCCTGGATGCACAAAATATAGAAAGGGCTCTAGCTCCCATTACTGTCCATTTCTTCAGGCCCAGAACTTGCTTCGACTTAAAAAAGTTTATTGAGTAGAATATCAAGATAACCTATCATCATAGGGCAGACACGAAAGACTATTGGGCTGACTGTGCTGATGATTTTGAAGCCAGAAGGAGGCATTACGGCAGGTTTTCTACAATTAATCCAAGAACTCAATTTGTACTCAAGTTCTCAAGGGCTCAAGGATGACAACTCTGACCTATACTCATATGAGTATGACAATGTGGTCAAGCACACTCCCTTGGAGGACTTGGATTGGTTCAAAAAGGAGAAAGATGATTTGGCTGAAATCCTGGCTCCAGTCTTAGTCAGGACCAAGATCTGGTTTGATAGGAAAGTCCGTGAGCTTAGGAGGCACTCAGGGGAATCCTCCTCCAAGGATGCTTCAACACCAAGTAGGGAAGCATCAACTCCTAGATCAAAGCACTGCGTGCAAACCCCTCCTGCCTCGTCAACTCAAGGACCTGCAGCCTCTACTCCTTCCTCATCCACCCAGGTGTATCAAAAAATTCAAAGAAGTTAAGAAAGAGCCTGTGGAAGAAGATCCCCTGAGAAAGCATGCAGAATTGCCTTTGGGACCAGAGAACATTATTGTTCTCAGTGAAAGTGAAGAAAGTGAAGTGCCAGCTCCTGCAAGCGCCCCTGAAGCTCCAATGGATAAGGACAAAGAAGTCCAGAGCACTGAACTTCCAAGTACTGTTGATTCCTCTGCACCAGTTGTCTCAAGCGCCCCACTCATGTCTCAACTCGAGACAACAACAGTACAAACCTTGGGCACCATGAGTTCTCTGTCTCTTGGTCCTCTTGCCCCACCTACTTCTTCCTCCTCCTCTTTTGCATGGGTGCAGCCTCTTGTCGACAGTAGGAAGAGAAAGTCTTCCTCTCGAGCTCAGGACCAAATTTTGATGTTGTGGCAGCCTTGTTAGGCACTACTCCTCCTTCTCACGCACCAAAAATCTAGAATTACCTCCAGATAGTGTCTGATGCTCAGGGCCAGCAATTCCTGGAGATAGCCAAGCCTATGGTAGATAAACCAGAGCAGGATTTGCAGGCATCCGACCTGGAACTCTCAAGAATTCCCATGGGAGAGTCTACCCCTGAGGTGAGATCCACAACCTTCAGGAAACAGTCACCAGAGTCATTGGGAGGGTAGAGAAAGGGCAACAAACCATAGAACAGTTGGAAGAACAAGCCCAAATTCTTACAAGTTTCATCAAATCTCTTTTGTCCAAGGACAAAGTTTTGGACCCTACCCCATTGACTACTCTTCCACCACCTGTAATTTTGAGCCAAGATGAAGTACAGAGTATCAAAGATATGCACAAGTATTCCATCTATGGCAGAGCTATGGAGGCCATGGTGGATGATATGCTTGTTGCGGGATTGAACTTCATTGATGAAGCTTTCAAACTCCACGGAAGGTGAACAACTTGCAACAGAAGCTCTCCTCCACTATTGGGAGCATTGATAAAGAACTTAAACTTTGGAGCAGTTGCATAGTAGACCTCCGCCTCATGGGACAAATAGATGAAAATATTTTGATGGCAAGCAAAGTCTTCGAGGATACAAAGGATAATTTGTCAAAGTCCTGGGTCTACAGCGTGGATTGGAAGATAAAGGTCCTGGAGGAGGCTTTGGGAGAATTGAGGAATAGCTGGCAGAAGGGTGAGGCCTTCAAAACACTAGTTGTATCTACTTTCAAAGATATACATTGCCATCTTCAGGATGAGACTTCTGGTGTGCCTCTCTCCCTACAAGAAATCAAAGCTCAATTCAGAGCTTTTGTCAAGGGTGATCTATTCAAGGAAAGCTCCATTTCCAAAGAAAAAATGAAGGAGATCTGCTCTCTTCAATCTACCATTGAAGAAGCAAATAAAGACTATCATACTCATGTCGAGTTTGATAAGGAAATGGAGAAGTGCCTCGGATTTTGGACTCAGTCTACCGCCAACACATCAGTCCCACGTGGCAGAGACATAGCCGAGGCGTTGAAGAGATTCAGACAGCGGATCTTAAAGTCGGTGGGTCCCTCCCAGTCATAAGCACCTGTCTTCTTCTCCTAATTCTTCTCTTCTCTTCCATTCTTTCTCTCGATTTGTTGTAATTAGTTGGGGTATTGCGATTAGCAACCCTTTAACTAATCTTTAGTTAAAAGAAGTAGTTACCGAGAGTAACTGATTTGTAAACTATATAATGGCCTCTCCTCACCATTTTGAAGGGGGAAGAACTTGGCTTATTTCTGAAAGTGTAAATAAATCATAAAGAAATCAATACAGAAGGACTTTTCATTCTTTGTCTATCCGGTTTCCTTTATTCCCAAGCTATTCATTTACTTTTATTAGATCATTTGTTTGTATTATGCTGAGAAGCTTTGTATTCTCACGTATGTTATTTACAGAACTTTGTGTCTTTTCAAATTTCATCTTCTTAATATGATACAAATGATCTTGTTCTAATTCGTTGTACCCTCGCATGCATAAGGAATTACTCTGTCATCTATAATTCTGAATGGTGCCTTTCTGCTTGTTCTCGCATTCTTATTCCTTGGTCCTTGATCCTTTTAATATCGATGATCCTTATAAAAAACACTTTCATAATATCCAAGTTCCACAAGAAAAAATGTTGTCCATGGATCTAGAAGACTACAATGGGTCATCGAACGCTCAAGTTGTTTGGGTAGCTTTGATTCAAAGAATAATAAATATTAGTCTCATTTTCTCTTATTTTAAGATGGTGTAGTTTATTTTTTTAGGTGGGAAAATAAAAATAATCTTGAGGGATTGAAACAATTTTGGCTTAAGGGAAGTTCGGTTATGAAAGGTGTAGTTGATAATACATGTCCCTTTATTTGTAATGAGTAATTTACTATAAAATAAATTCCTACATAATCTTATTTGCTTCATGAAGGGACTTTTATAGACATTATGTGTGATATTTCTCACAAGGTGAATGAGTTAGAGAAATGCGTTTCTACTTTTGAGAAGCGACCAATATATTTTTTACCTAGAATAAACCTCTGAATAATATTGTAGTTGAAAGGGACTTCAAAAATTCTTTGATCAAAAACCTATGTTAGGGAAATTGTCCTTAAATTTCCATAAGTAATTCTATTTTCATCGGGTATTATTTTGTGAAATATAACATCTAGATAATCAATGCATTCTACAATTGAGATCCTTCCTATACACTATTTTTCTTTGAATTTTTTCATGTAAATGTGCAACAAGGAAATTGACAATTTCTAAACATGACAACTATACCCCTGTGTCAAAAATTAAATTTTTATGCCTCCAAGATCCCCGAGTGTACCCAATCAGTCTAATGATCTCCCAATTGATGAAATCAGTCCCTCGGTGATTTAGGAAATTCAATTCAAAACCCTTAGGTGATTTTAGGAGTTCATTGAAAAATACAAAGTTCAGGCAGTTATGGGAAGGGCTATCACTGGCCTTCCTAGGACTAGAGTAACCCCATGGAGTGGAACGGAGAATCCAAACAAGAACCAGAAGTGAATAAAAGGACTTAGAACATCATGGAATTGATTTAGGAAGATTCAGGAAGGATTCAAAGAAGTTGGGGCAGTTTCACAAAAATTAGGGTTCATAGGCCTAGGTAGTGCATAAGGTCAAAAGAGCTGCTGAACTTAAGGAAGCGATTGTGGGATATCTAGATGGAGTTAGGAGCCAAAAAATACATCTTTGAAAAGATGATTCCAATCCCTACAATATGGTAAAATTATTTTTTTCATAACACTTTGGCATAATAAGTGTGCAAGTAGTTGTTCTCATGCACAAGTGGAGGAATAAATCAAAAATATAATTTTTCATAGATAAAATGGAGGAATAAAGATGTGAAACCCCCACCATTTGATTAACAAGTCCATTTTCATTCAATATAATATGAAATTTCATCAAAATAGTCCATCGATAGCTCAAGTTATTGTCGTTTCAAGTTGCCCTCTAGGAGCAAGTTCGGGAGTTAGCCAAATTTTTAACAGGACACGTGTTAGCTCCAGGAGCCTGGCATAATTTCATGTCCCTTATGTCCCTCAAGAAAAATAGTTTCCCAATAGTAAAGAAACTATGGAAAAATAGCTTACAAATAGAAATTCAACAAAAAAAGACATATTAGGAACAAGTTGTTAAAATAGCCTAAACTTCAAGAACTACAAACCAAATTATTTGTAGGTGCTTCTTGTTCTATGAGATGGAATCCTTTGTATAATCTGATTTCTCTTTTTATGAACCACGTGAGTCTAATCATCCTCCTTATTAGTTTCCCTAAACTATTTCACGTTCAACCCCGATGATTCAATGCGATCTCAAAAATAAGAGCCTTCCCAAAAATTTAGAACTTTCAACCATCTATCTCTATTCTCGGAAGATATGATGGTAAAACCAATGTAAAGTGGCTCTTCCTCTATTACACCCAAGGAATAAATTTTCTTATTTTCCTCCTTATCCTCCTTATGACAATCATCACTTTTATTTTATAGCCTCTTATGAACTTGATCATTAGACAATCTAGGATTTTCCATTTCTTGGACTTTATCGGTCTTAGTTGCCTCTTCTTGAACTTCTTATTTTTCTTCTTCTTTTTTTCTTTTCCTGATCTCTCCTTGATAATTTTCCCTTCTTATCTTTCTATTCTCTCCTTTTTCTCCTTCTCACACTCCACACCATGTTTTTTTCTCAATATTTTTAAACCTCTTAATGATGAAACCCATTATTGTCTTCTATATAATTCCTCTTCTATCCTTGGTCAAACAATATTTATTCCTTGTTTCCATGGGATTCAAAGGAATAAAATATGGCCACATGAAAAACATGTGACATGATTTGCATCCAAGATAAGGATCCTAATACTCAATATTTTAGACCCAAGCTCTACATTTTGAATGCAAGGAAATATAATTAGGAAGAACATGGTTAGATAAAGCATTGACACAAAACCTTTCTTGTAACAATCTAGAACTAGCCTTTATATCACCATAAAAATCTATAAAAGTACCAAAATTTTTACCAAGACGTATCACTAAATCCTCCTCCCAATACTTGAATGGGAAGGTCAGGGAACCACACTAAGATTGGCATACCATTGATGTTTTCCAAATCTTGATCAAATTTTGGCTTCCATTTGTTGAGAAAAAGCCTCATATTTATGAGGAACTAGTGGTCATCCACTAAGGCATGTGTATAGTCCTTTAAAATTTTGAACTATATCAAAAAAATCCTTTAAATGTGGCATATATTTCCATGTTGCCTCCAGTTATCCACTTTATGAAATTTCACCTATTAAAGACATAAATTTTTGGTCTAGGCCCCAAAAAATTTCCAATGAGAGACAATTAATTATGTTGGATAGATCTATTGACTAGATTGTTTAGAACATCCAAATGGAGACCCTTATCATCCATACGGGCCTTCAATCCTTGCAAAAAACAAGGGTTTGTTGATTTGTTTTTATTTTTCCCCTAGACCAATTCTACCCAAGAAGAATAAGGACTTTCAACAAAGGAATCGATCCTCTCTCTAATCCCGTAAACTTTCATTTTATCCAAAGAGACATTCATTTGTTGACGAGCAATGACCGTAACCTCCTCCCCACCAAAGAACCATGTCTTTATATGTATAAAGGGTCTCAATGGATATGCCAATATCATGTTTCAATTTTCCTCTCACTGGTGAACCTGCCACATCCTATGTAGATGTCCCAGGATCCCAATCCTTCCCAAAATTATTTTCAAACTCATTCCCTCCAAGTTTCCTCGTGATTCAAACCATTCTAGCATAGGTTGACCAATATAAGGTCGATATGTTTCTATATTATTGATACATCTATTCACTCTTTGCGCAAGGGATGACCCCAATGAATCATTCCATATCCCATTTTATCCCTATATGTTGAACCTCTAATGTTTTTTGAGTACATAGGATTTTGAACTTAAGCCCATCCTCTATCATGTTATGAACCTCAAGAATAACTATCTTAGTTCAAACTTGACATACTAAAAATATTTCAACATATTTATAATAATAATATCAAATTACCAAATTTCAATACTTATTTAAAACAATAAACATGTTGCAAATTAGATTATGATATGACTGAAAGTAAGAAAAAATACAAAATGGTTTTGATAAAAATCATGCCTTAAATATGTCAAATGAACATTCTCTTTTAATATTTTGAAAGTAAGAAAAATACAAAATAGTTTTGATAAAAAGCTATCAAAACTGTCCTTAGATTTTATGAGGAAGCCTCGGGACAAAAAGTTAATTTTGACAAAATCTCTATTTATTTCTTCAACACTCCTTTGGAAAGGCAAAGAAAGATTGCTAATATTCTAGGATGCACTATTAATTCTCTTCCAACTACTTACTTAGGTTTACCTCTAAGTACTGGCAAGATTTCTGTGGAGGTATGGAATGACCTTATTAAGAGATTCCAAAGAAAGTTGGCTGGCTGGAAAGGAGTTGTACTCTCAAGTGCAGGCAAGTGCCTATTAGTTAAAAGCACGCTCCAAAACTTGCCTATTTACATCATGTCAATGTTCAACATACCTGCAACAGTGATGAACAGTATTGAAAAGATTCAAAAGCATTTTTATGGCACGATGCGAGGGACGATTTTCGAGATATCATCTTGTGGCTTGGGAGCGCAGTATGTAAACCTAAGAGACTTGGGGGGTTAGACATCAAAGATATCAAACATATGAGTGCTGCCCTTATTGCAAAATTAGGTTGGAGGCTTATAAAAGAGCACAAGCCTTGGACAGAGTTGGTTAAGATCAAATATCTTTCAAACCAAAACAAGATTTCCTTCATATATGATCAGTCTCTTCCGAGTGGTTCTATTTTCCGGAACAACCTTCTTAACAGCAAACACATCCTTTTACAGGGGTGTAGTTGGAAGCTTGGGGATGGGAAAAACATAAACTTCTGGATAGATAAGTGGACTGATTCCAACTGGATTTCTGCTTATGATCACATTAAAGACAACTTAATCACAAAGTATGGGCACAAAATCCAGGGGTACATTGAGAGAGATGGAAACAAAAGAAAATGGAAACAGCTAAAAGTGGAGAATGATAATGTACAGGCTGATGTTTCTTCTTTACAGAGTCAACTTTCTCTAATTCATATAAGTAATCAAAATATTAAGGATGAACTCATCTGGAAAGATTCTTTTGACGGGGAATACTCTATCAAATCAGGATAAAATTCTTTCTTTGTATCCATGGAAAGTGAAATTAAGTGACACAAAATGTGGATGCTTTGGAGTTAACCCCTAGAGTGAACTTCTTTTGGTGGCTTATCATTAATGGCAAGATCCTTACTAATGACAACCTCATAAAGAAGGGATTCATCATGCCGAATAGATGTTGCATGTGTCAGAAAGAGGCAGAAGACATAAAGCATTTATTCCTCCATTGTGAGTTTGCTTCCAAAATTTGGCAGCTGATTTTTGCAAAGTTTAATCAGAGATGGATTTTTCCCCTTACCTGTCTTCAGACCTGGGAGCAATGGGAATCTCCGTTTAAGCATTGTGTGGTGAAAAGATTGTGGCAACTTGTTTTACCCCACACTATGTGGAGAGTTTGGAAGGCTCGTAATGATAACATTTTCAGAAACAATAGAAAGGCATGTAACAAAATCTACAAGGAAATTATCATTGTTGTGCAAGATAATATTGCTAGATTTAAACCTCCTAAAAATAGGCTCTACCATGAGAAGGAAGAATACATCTTGACTGAATGGAATATTGACACTGCCAATAAGAATAACAATGGTATTGATAGAAACACAGTCCGATGGATTAAACCTCCCACTGATTGGCACAAGTTAAATTTTGATGGGGCCTCAAAAGGAAATCCAAGGGAATTTGGAGGAGGGGGAGTTATCAGAGATCAAAGAGGCTGTTTAATTGCTAATTTTTCTGGGAGAATGGGCAGGCAGACCAATCATTACTCTGAAGCCCTGGTGGCTCTTTGGGGTATAAGACTTACCAGAGATTGTAATATTCTGAATATTATAATTGAAGGTGATTCTTTAAATATCATCAATCTTTTAAACAAAAAGCAACACCCCAGATGGTCTATCAGAGATTTCATTGAGGAAGCCATTGATATATGCAAGAGCTTGGAAAATGTTAAAATCACCCACACCTATCGGGAAGGAAATAGAGTCACTAACAGCTTGGCTAACCTCGGTGTTACTAATACCTTTCAAACTTGGCTTGGGGGGGATGTTCTGCCCACTCAAATCAATAAATCCATAATCAATGATCTTCATGGCCATGAAAATCAGCACTAACGGCTGTAATTTGGGCGCTAATGTGCGGATCCTCAAGTATAATATGATGACATCACATAATATATGGATGATTGATGCGATATGTGTGAGATGGACTGTCATCATTTTTAAGCATAGAAGGAAAGCCGAGGAGCGGGAAATAATTACATGTATGCTATAATAATTAATTCTACTTTCACGGAAAGGAAAGATTCAAAAACCAACATCAGAGCTCTGCCTATCCCACATAGTGAGAGCATTTTTACCGTTGAGAACAGGAAAAAGAGCAGAGGAAACATGGGGGGTCCACCTTGAAAACCGAACCGACCCAAAATCCGGCGTGGAAAGAGAACACAGTGCTATGAAAGGGTACAAGGATTTGACCAAGACATCTCTATCAGATTCACCTAGGGATGGAAGAATCAGATTTTCAAATACAATAACATGGAGATTGAGGTCATAGAAGAGCTCATCGCCCAGGTCACGGGCCTCAGCCTGGAGGGCACCAAATTCTTCAGTAAAAAGGTGGACAGGGAGGTCGAGACCAAGAAGTTCCTGGACGATGGTGAGAATCTTGAATTCATGACTGCTAGCATCAAGGTGGCATCGATCCCTGAACCTTTTGCTGAGCTGGGCAAGATGGTGGTTAGGTATGTCACTCTTGAAGGTAGATTTGTGACAATACCTCAAAAGCATTTGATATTTCTAAATCACTTTCATAGAAATATCACCATTAGCTTTCCTCACTATTTGATTAACTCGTTGGAGAAATCAATAAGGGAAGTTCAGAGCCACTCTAGGGCTGTCCCTTTGCATCAGGGACTTATCCTCCTGATCCATCACCATTGTTCTAGCTGCCCCCCCTTGAATCCTACCCCACCTTCCTCCTCCATTCCTCCTCCTGCTCGCACCACTTCCACTCCCCCCTGCTGCTTCCAGCAAGAAAAGCAAGAGCATAAAAGATAAAATCCCTCCTTCCCAACAGGTCCTAAGAAGCCATAAAGACCTGGAACTTGCTGAGAACCTCCTGCATATCAGTATTCCAATGGAGGAGCCCAAGGAGGAGGGCTTGATGGACAGAGTGGATAGGTTAGAGAAGGAGATACAAGAGCTAAAAGGGACTATAAAAAATATGGAAAGAGTTAAGGGTAAAGGTATTCTTCAAAGTGATGATGATGAGGTGGTTATTGCTGAGGTCTTCAAGAAGTTACAGTCCCTGGATGGCAGAATGGGCAATGCTAAAAGCCGCAATGACTACATATTATCTACCCTTAAAAGCATATATAATTTCATTGAGCAGCATGTGCATAGTGTCTGCAGTTTAAGTGGGGTTAGTGAGGACATCTGGGGACCTAAAGAGAAAAGAGATATGGAAATTTCCCAGGCTGATGTGACTGACTCCTCTCAGGCCACTGCCATTGCCTTCTTCATGTCGTTGCAGGCCATCAAGACCAAGATTGACAGGGCAATAAAGTAATGGGTTGCTGTGTGGCTACTTTTTGGCTGCGATGTTGTTGTTATCTGGCGGTTCAGGCACTATTTTTTGGTGGAGTTTTTTTATGATGCTTCTCTTTTTGTTGCTTTTTGTTCTCTTTGGATTCTTTTGGGATCATCGTTTGTTTGGATCCTTTCTTCACTTGTATTGTCTTACTTGGTTGTTGAGCCCTCTTTGGTTGGCCATTTTTCCCTTCTCTGGGATGTATCTCTCATTTTGACTATCTGGCTTTTGATCGCTTTTGTCTACAGGGTATAGTCCCTTCAAAACTATTTTCCCTTAATAAAAAATATATATCAAACTTGTAACTTATTACTATCATAAATTATTAGATTTCATTTGTGAATATATTGAATGATTTCATGGTTTTATCACTAGGGAAAATAAAAGTTTCCATTTAAAAATGATAAAAATATCACATAGTTTTTTATGAATCCAATCTTTTGATTGCAAACAAAACCTATAAGTAATCCAATTGCAAATCAAGTAAACTTGGAACCATTATTGATTTTCAAAAAATAGTACAATGTCACTTGTTAACCTCTATTGCTTATAGACTCATTCATGATATCTACAGAGATGATGAAAACTCAATTTTTACATGATAACGAACATATATCACGGTATGGTTTTCCAAAACATAACAAATTGCATGATATTGAACACCACAATAAATTAAAATCAAAACTCCATATGACTGAAACTAAGTGTCAAATGAAATTATTTCACCGTGTATTCTTATCTTTGCTTTCATGAAATAATATTCCACATTTCTAGAAACTGCACATATACTTCAATTAAATATATTGATCAAACCATTAAAATATCCCAATTTTTCATCATTTTAAATAATATAGAAGTTGACACTCATATATCTTAAAATTTATGTGAGCTTATAAACCAAATTTCAAATTTCCCTTCTCCATCAGAGTTTCAAATCAAAATGATAATTTTTTTCCTTATAATACCTAAGATCATTTTTCAAACCAAAATTTTAAAAGTAAAAAATTGTTGATAAATTTTCAATATGGAGTTTCACAATAACATGTAGGGTTTTTACATTCAATACCATTATTACCTTTAAAATACTTGTATTTTGTTTCACATATTTATAACAAAGGTGAAAAGAGTAAAGTCTACATACTTAAACTTCTCACAATAATAATAGGTGAATGGTGCTCACTATGAAATTTTATTAGGAACTTCCATCACAAAATCAAGGTAAACAATAAAACCCATCATTATACATTTAATACAAGGAAACCTTGAACATGAAATGGTCACCATAACCTTCGCTAGAAAACTTTTTACAAATTCCATCCATTACATGTAGTATATCTCAAAATTATTTTATTTCAACAAGAAAACCACCAACAAAGAATACTTATTTCTATATTTTAGAGCTCTAAAAGTATTATGTGCAATACACGTTAAACAAACAATCTCACATATGAAAATTTTGAATTTAAAAGATCCATGCAAAACAATTTATGTTTCAAATAGTATGTTTCTCAAATATATTCAATACCCATAAGAGGAATTTGAATAGTTTTATCTTCACATGAAAATTATGGAATTATTGAAAGAAAAGAAATACTTCAAGTTCCACAACTTTCCTTCAATACCCATTTTACCAAATTAATTCCAAAAATCATATACATGTTTTTAATGTAAGGTAAAATCATAATAAAGAAGGGTAAATGAAGAGACCTTTCTAATTTTGTAATGAAAAATCAAGCATTGATAGAGACCCAAATATCATCAATTTTTTACTATCAAGATAGTAAAATTAAAATAGGTAATCACATATCAATAAAGACTCTCATTTCATAATAGTCCTCAAAATTAAAATGAATATTTTCATCAACTATACCATGAAACATTTTAAAGAACATTATTCAAGATGGTGAAAAATATTGTGAGAATGCTCATTTTTAAAAAACATTATGAGCATGCAAATGAAAAAGTTAATATTATATTACACATATGTTCAAGAAGAAAACCATCACTTCATCATTTTCATTGTGATTGAAAAAGAAATTATTAGTGTTGTATGTATCATACCTAGAA
The DNA here is from genome assembly GCA_018340775.1 of Taxus wallichiana var. yunnanensis. Classification (NCBI taxonomy): domain Eukaryota; kingdom Viridiplantae; phylum Streptophyta; class Pinopsida; order Cupressales; family Taxaceae; genus Taxus; species Taxus wallichiana. The sequence continues at coordinate 469,244,599 of CM031238.1, read as the reverse complement.
AAATAATCTCCTGCAAATGAATGTAGCCTAGACCAAGTCAAAACATAGTCTAACTAATCAAGAACCCAACTGAGTTGAACCAAATCAAGTGAAGAGGAATTTTAAATAACAATAAAATGAGATTACTCAACCTAAACTTTCCTTTGAAGCTAGTTATAAAATATAAGTTAATTTAATTCTTAGGGCATTACAACTTGACCAACTTCCTTACCACTAAAATAATGGCAATGAATAAGACTCTACTAAATTTAGTAATGATTCCAGAATCTTTTCAAATTAAACAATGAACTTAAAGCAATGTATAAGGTCTATCTTTCCAAAATATCTACTATCAAATCCATCACATAACAGTTATAAAATCAAATTTTATGGTGATATAATTTTAATACATGGCCACATTTATAGGGTTATGTAATATTGTAATCTTTGTATAAAAACTATACCCTAACCACTTTTATGTGCCTTATTAACCTAAAAACCTACCATGTAAAATGCTAACACTACAAAAATCATACTCTATGGCATATAATGGCTTATAAAATATTAGGTGGAAAAATGTTAATATAACAATCATCATTAAGGCACCAAAAATTGTTATATCATAATACACAAAGGTAATCAATATCTATCATTGAGAGTCAAAGAAAATTACAAACACTTTAATACCACAAACATTTAAATTCCATATATATATCAACTCTATAACTAATTTCATCGATAGATTAATACAAGATGGCTAGCCACTTCATATATGGTATGAAAAGTAAATGAAACCATTGTCAAGTAATAATTCACCCCCACCAAAGAAGGTGACTTGGCTCAGTAAAGAAAGAAAGTTTTTAGAAAATTTTAAACCATGAATTTTTAAAAGGGTGCAAAATTTTGGGATTATACATTAGACAATATAATAATTAGGACGGGTTCATGAGTACTAGAATAATGAGTACCATATTTAATAAAGTAAAACCATTGTTATAAAATTAGGAGAAGAAATTATATGATAAAGAAGTTATGTATAATAATTAGTACAACAAAAAAAGAGAATTTCTACATGATTATTTCATAAAATGGGATTTTATGTGGAATTCCTAGATCCACATGTATTTCATATTAAGGAATCATAATATTTGAAATGAAAATATATGGAACATTTATTGTGCATATATAGTATTTATATGTGATACACGAGGTCGATTATCTATTATTATTCGTGTGTGTAGTTTAGTCAATTTTATTGCATTATTATTGGATTCCCATCAAGATCATCTTAGCATAAAGGTCCATGTTTATATTTATATTACAAAAAAATAGTGGTATCAATGAAACATTTATATTTATTCAAACATGTAGATATGATCCATGTGTAACGTACATTTTAGTTGTTGATAGAATTAAAGACGCATATATCAAAATTGACTATTTCATCAATCAAGATGAATTATCATTATGTAGAATATATGATTTTTGTTATGAATGTGTTTTTATGTGTAAAATGTAATTAATTTGGTGGTGTACATGATATTTTAATGATAATGCTACCATTATTGATAATCTCTTTGATCATTTCCCATAATTTTATGAAGTTATTTGTATGATGTCTAATTGTTTTATGATAATTACAAAATGGGTGACCTTGATTTTTTTAAATTGGGATTTAGATCGATAGATAATATGAAGTAGTGTACAATCACTTTGTTATCAAAAATTATTTGTAACTTTTTTATGTGCTTCCTAAATAACTTTTACTTTCTTTATCGATATCCACAATGTTGAAGGAATTCCATCCAACTAAGGGATGTGATATTAAATAGGTAGAGGAGTGTCTAAATTAATGCCATCATACTTGCTAAGAGAATTTTGATAGATGACATAGGGTCTATGGTAATGTCTTCATATTCCAATAAAGGTAGTGTGGATGATGGAGGGCCTATAGGAATGTCCTCATGCTAAAATATAAGAGGTTATAATAGGGTAAAGGATCTAATGAAATGTACTATTTTTTATATAAAGGAAGTTGTGTGAAATTTAAAGGATCTATGGTAATTTCCTCATGCTCAAGTATAAGAATTTGTGAAAGTGTAGATTGATACTTAATCTTAGAGGGTTCTAGTATAACCTTCACCTTGGGATCAAGGTAACAATGATTTATAAAAAATATGCATGCTCAATATACACCTCACACTAGTAGTCAAAGGAGGAATACTTGGAGGAAAGGTCCTTAAATATAATATGCGGTGATAAATATCTACCAAAGAATATTAATTTCTATATCTTAGTGATTTATTAATGTATAAAACTTACAATATCCTAGAAATCTTATGATATAATCATGAACACTTACATTTAAATTTTTTGAGTTTTGATAATAAGTTTATAGTAAATTTTATATTCTAAATTGGTTACAATGTGATTAAATAATTATTTGTTTAGCTTGGGCAATGCGTCAATAAAAGTGGTAGGTAAGAAAAATAGATATTTTGGGATTTGAGATGTTGAACTTGTATTCCCAAGAACATTGGAAGAGTAGTGCATCGTTGCAGAATAAATTGGAATTCTTATAAGTGTAAGACTTATCGCCTTTAAAATATACCTCCAAATACGCTTGGTTTTGATCTAAACTACTCTAATCGTATCATTATTCTAACTAATATAACACTTCACGAGGGAAAAAGGAGGAGGTAAATTTTAATTTTTTAAAATGGTTATTCACCAAAGAACAAAGGGGATATCTTTTATTATTTTTATAATTACACATTGAATTACAACCCATAAATGTATCATACAAGAGAGAAAGAATGAATAAAACAAACAACATTTAAATGGGAAAATATTTAATTAACAGTTTATATTGTTTGGATTATGCAAACTCTAATACAAGAATAAAAGAGGCATTGGATGCATTAAAAGACTAACATGAAGGTCTAGACACTATGAATTTCAATATCAAAAGGTCATAGTGATTTTACATTTAATAAATATGAACCCTTTGTAATGATAAGAGTATACCTTTTATAGAGGTGGAGAGTTTGAAAGAAGAGGAAAGGAAAACTTGGGCCTATTTTTATAAATATTTCACCCATTAATGGTTAAAACATTAAATGACCTCCTTCTTTTAAAATTGTTAGTATCTTGGTGAAATAGGGCTCTATATTAAATTTACTCACATTAAATGTTCATTAGGCATAAGATATTGAATATGTTTCCTTGATCTATATTTGATATGATTTTACATTTAATGGGAGAATGAAATTTGGGACCTTTATTTCCTCAATACTCCAAAAATAAATAAAATTATGATATGAATCAAATTTTAGCCAAAAAAACTCCCACGTAGGTTTCCAACAAATATAATCTTACTTGAACTGATGCTTTATGGAGGTATTTATGAATATAAAAATATTATTTGTGTTATGTTTCCTCAAAACATGATGGTAAGGGTGTCACATTTAAAGGAGAATCGACCTTTTCCACAGTGTCGCCATCTGATTGGCCACACAATACTACTTGAAAATCCCACGTTTTATTTTTTTCATGAACTCCTATGTTTGACTTAACCTTCTCCTTTGTTTCGCTCATTGCCTTTGGGATTCTAGGCCTTCTTCAAAACTTCCATATGCCTCCTTTGCAATAAAATCTACCATGAAATATTTTCATTTGGTTTCCTACACCTTTTTGTACTCCTTTCCATTGTGCATAACTCCTTAATTTTAATATTTGTGTGCCTTTAATCACATTTCTAAGCCAAAATTTCTACCACTGCTAAAATTCCCACGTGCACTCATTCACATTGTTATTACATGTCTCACTTTTTTCCTATCTTCTTCATAGAAACTTACACATTCCATGGTTTTTTTAACTCTCTTGTGCACTATTTTTCACCCTCTTCTAATATGCACTCCACTTTCATCTCTCTCTTCATGGATATATAATATACAAAAACCTTGTGCACTTCTATGTAATTGTCATAGAATATTTGTCCTCCTCTATTCACTCCTCACACACTCTAACCTCATGTGCACCTCTGGTCATTTTTATGTCCTTAGAATAACCTTCTAATCCCATGTGCATTTTCATATCACTCAGCAGGCACTAGGCACTTACCCGAGGCACGTGCGGGCGTCGAGACCCTCTTTTATGTGAGTTATGTGAGAATACATTGCTTATGGACAGAAACTTGGATGCAAAAATGTAAAGGTCCATGCATTCATTTTGAGAGCCTAGGATGAGTTATTATATCAATACACCCATTTAGATAACAAGAGAAACATCATATAGATAGCATATCTGATTCATAATATAAAGAAAATGCACTAGGGTTTACACCCATAAACAATATGTATTTAGGATAGAACCATATATTTGTATTGATCATAGTTCAGTAACCACATTACATTCATCAGGGTCATAACAAACTAATGCATCAATGTAGATAAGACTTATGCATCAAAAGTCCTCACTATGATTCTCATATTACAAGAATTTTCATAGACCTATCCCTTGAGATATGCCATATTACTATGATACTCTAATGGTAACCCTAGCCCTATGGAACCTCTTATTATTTCTGCAGAGCTTCACCTTTCATCCTTTCTATGATGATGCCCTTTTTCAAGAGTAGTCTCTCTAGTTTCAATGCCCAGTCTCCCTTTTCTCTACTTGAGCATCTCTATATATAGGTTTATCGCCCACTGCCATGCCTTCCTGAAGTAGTAGATCAGTTGCCAAGTGTCAAGGTGGTCCTCTAATGGAGCATGCTTATTCTCATGTATGCTCTCTAATCTATACAATGATTTCCTTTTGGATCCTTCAATCTCATGTAATATTCCTTTCTTGGTCACCAAGTTGTTAGGTTGGCACCTTATCCACTCGCATGCTTGGTCGGGTCATGCTTTCCTTGTGTGCTTCTTGGAATTTTGAATATGGATAAGTCTTGAGACCCTTTATTTTGTCTTGTGTGCATGTGCCATGGTTTCTACAAAACCCTTCTAAAACCCTTGTCCTACGCAATTTTCCTCACATTCTCTTCTTCATATTGGTCCCACACACACACGCACCCTTGGGGAATTAGTCAATATTTTGAGTTCCAACATCACCCCACACTAAGCTTTTTCTTCATCCTAGGAAACATCCTTCCTTAAAAGAACAAATAATGGTGGGACTATGAATAGTTGTAATAAAGGCTGAAGGAATGAAGAATGGAATAATTAAAGAATGAAGGAAAGAAGAAGAATATGTTTATTGTTGAAGGAGGAGTGGGAAATCCTTTCTTATATCTGCCTCAATCTTCTCCCAAGCATCTACTTCACCTTGCTATTGACAGAGGTCACCTACTAGGGTGCTCACCTCTTCAAATTTTAGCTCATCCCCCTTAGCACTCATCATATCAAAAATCCCTTCCATTTTTTTCCAAGGTCATCCAACACATCCATCCTATGGGTGATTTGGGGATATAACTCCTTCAACTGGTTTTTTATCGAGCCCCTGCAAGGTCTTGATAGCTTATGAATTATTCTCTGTATCGACTAGGATCTTATCCTACTCTACCATGTTTCCCTTATTCTTCTCCTGAAACTCCTTGAGATCTACTTCATGGGTGGTAACTAAAATTCTTTCCACTCTATCTCTATCTACGCAATTTTCATAAGTAGCTTCGCTATCTATGTGGTGGCCTTTACATCAACAAGGAGCTTAGTGTACCGAGAAACTATCTCCACCACCTTCAGCTTCTCCTCTTTCTCCTGGCATGCTAACAATTATTCTATTGATTCCAAAGTGAGAGGTTACCTCTCCATGGTGAGGATGTGAGTTAGGTCTTCCAAGCATTGCAAGGTTGACTCATACTTCTGCTTGGGTGGTGCTAGGTCTGGATGCCTTAAGATAATAGCATCTGTAATCATTTCTACCTTTTTGTATACCTCACGCACCCTAGCCTTTTCCTCCTTTAGTTCATGCCTTAATTGTGCGTTGATTAGTTCCTCTTGCTTTAGATCTTTTATCTTTTCAATGAGCTCCTCATTTTTCTTCTCCAATTCCCCTTCTAGGAATCTCACCCGGTCATTCCTTCCAAAATTTATTTCCTCAACTTCCACTGAAACCTCGTTGAGTGCATTACATACTTGTTCATCAGATAATTGCTGAGAATTTACTAACGAGTGTATCTGCTTTTACCTTTGGCATCTTCATCGATGCCCCTTGGCTTACTTTGAACTTAGGTTCATCAACGTGGGACTCAAATTCCCAAAATAGCATCTTCCTGGTTCATGGGTACGTGCCTTCCTCTTCAAATGAAGACATCACTAGGAGTTTTTTTGTTGGCACGATGCTTTGGACACGTGCGCATAGCACTTTATTTGGATCATTGATATAACCCATTCCCTTCCCTTGTCCTACTACCAAAATCTTCCTCCTCTACACACAACCTTTAAAAATCTCACCGCTAAGATGGGATCTCCACCCATGCTCCCATATTCCTTCCCTACGCTCTTGACTTCTATCTCCTTGATTATCTCATTTGCACTCCGCTCCACCTCTTGCTCCACTAAATTTTTTATTATGTCTGCTAATTTTCTCTATGTGGCCTCTTCTATCTACTCCTTGGTGAGGTTGGGGGTCCTCTAATCCTTAGTTTTCACCTCCTTGTTAACCCATTTTCCTTGGGCGTCCACCTCATCTCCATTATTCTCTTTATTTCCTTATTCTTCTAAATTTTGTACATCATACATAGGATGATTATGAACTTCTTCATCCTCAATGTCTTCCTTCTCACCCCTGTAGGCTTCCAAGCTCTTTTTCTCCTCTAATTCTTCCTTCCTCACTACCTTATGTTTCTTCCTAGCTATGGATTCTTCCTCTTCCTCAACAAGTGATTCCCTTTTAGGTGACTCTTCTTGTACTAGAACCTATTCCTTAGGTGTCATCTCCTTCTGCTCGATGGGAGACTTATTCCTACATGTGTATGTGCTTAGCTTGGTTCCTAACTCTGGCACACCCATAGATTGTGTTGTCTGCACACTTGGTGCTTTCTTTTCTTGTGCTTATTTTTCCAGGGTCTCTTCCCTTTCTCTCTTCTTTGCGTTGCCTTCTTCCTACCAGTGGGATCCTCAGGGATGGAGACATCATTCTCTAAGTAGGCTCCCTTCTCAAACTTAGGCCTGATGCATAAATACACCCTCATTACGGTCCTCCCAACAATTGGCAGTGTCAAGGGTTTCATCATCTATACTTTGTGGGAGACATAATTCTCCACATACACATGCTTCTTTGGGTATATGAGCTTCCTGCATAGCTCATGGTGGTCTTGGTCCACTTCGCTAAGGTCAAACCTTATTCTTTTAGCTTCCTTGAAGTGGTTGACCCCTGTTTGGAAATACTGCATGGTGAAAGAGAAAGGTAGTTTTCACCATGGAATTTTGGTCCCATCTATTAGAGTGAATCTACCAATGTAGAAGTGCTGGTATACAACAAACTCAACCTCCCTACCTACGAGCTTGGGCAAATCTGTTTGGGTATTCTCCATTCTTCCCTGAATGTGTTGCACATTCTCTTGAACCATGTCTCTAGGTGCACCTTATGGGAGGTCATCATGGTATTGTAAGTATACTTTTCAAATATTTTTGCTGCGCCAAGGATATTCATCTAGGTACTCCCATATAAACATTTCTCACCCATCGGCACTCCAATATCTCATAAGACAATGGTGTGAAGGACATTACCAAACATTAGCTTATCCCCTTCTTATTTGTTGCTTATGATCTCTTCTACAATACAAGTAGACACATTGTAGATGGTCCCTTCTAAAATTTCTGAAATATATTCAACCATTTCATGTTTACGTATGTCCACCTCTCTTGAGCATTTAGCTTAGTAACCAATGTGCATCCATCCTCATTACATGGTCGGGATATTTGTGATGTCAAAATAGCGTGAACCCTTTTTGTAATCATAGGCTTCCACTATCTCCTTGATGGCCTCCTTATCTTCCAATTCATCATCTATGGATTCCCCCTCACAAACCAAGCTCGTAAAATTAGATATGAGTTGGGAGTTATGTGTATTTTGTGGCCTACAAAATAGAAGTGGTCCTCATGCACATGTGACATCAACCATTGGTATAACCACTCGGGCTTGCCAAAATAGGGCAACTCATAAAGTTGTAGTAACCCGACCTTTCCCAACTTCACCTTCACCTCACCATTGTAGATTGACATTCTCTCAGGTGTCCTCTTATCCGTCGAATGAACTAGTTCTAATGACATCTCCTTCTCTAGGGTTTTTGGTGATGATTGTAGTCTCTCGTGGCCATCTTCCTCGCATTGGATACACATTATTTCCCTAGGAACAATCCATCTTGGTACTACATCTTTACGTACTAGTCCTCATTAAAAATTTAGTGGTAGTTTGTTTTCCTTTTCCCTTTCCCTTCTTCGGTGAATTGGTTTCCTTCTTCGGTGTCATTTTACTTGTCGTTTAAAATATAAACTCTTCTTATGCCTATTCCTTACTCTACTCAACCCTTTGGCTCAACATTGCAAAGCAATCATTAAAATTTCATGCCCTAGCTACATAACCCTAACATAGAAAAATTCTTCCACAAGATAGTGTACTCCTCTGAAACTTTCTTCCCTATGCCCATGTACTCCTTCCACTCTGATTTGTAGATCATCCTAGTCATGCACTTAGATCTCTATGATTTTCCCTTCACACAAATATCTCTTCATGGATGCCCTAGTTCATAAGAGATTATTCAATCTCGTAATAGCAAGGTAAAATAATAATGTTCCCGACTTCATACTTATAGCTTTTTGTTCTTCTCTAGAATAAATATTATGCCACCCACCGATCTACTCAGAATTAAATGTGATTTTTTCCACTAAATCCAACCTTAAGTACCCTTACCCACATGCTAATCCTATGTGAAACATTCTACAACATTCTAGCACGTAAAAATCCTTACCGACTGAAGACTCTTATGCGTGTGTCTAGCGGTCAAGACACTTCTTCTATCCTTGACCTAATTTTTTCCCTCACCTACATCATGTTTTTCCTACACTTCTTATCCTTTTGTATGTGGTCTTTGTTTAGATATCTTGACACCAAAAATTCTTATCAACTATTTCCACATGTGTTCTTCTATATTTCGCACCTTTAATCCTTCAATCCAAGCCATACAACTTTTACTACCAACTTGTATTTCACTTCACACTAATCCACCCCACACTAAAATAGATGTGTGGTGCTTTGGATATTTTGAAATTAATAAGTGGTTACCAATTGCACAAGGTGTAAAAAACACTAAAAAAGGGAATAATCACCAATAAAGGGAAACACAAGGAAAGGGAAATCATAAAGATAAATCCTAAGATAACTAAAAATACTACCTTATTTAAAAAAATGAAGGTTTATTTATCGTAGGGATTTATCCTACTCCAATTAAAATGGCCAAGTAATTTCGTCCCATCCCGCACTTGTAACAGAATGCACCCGACTTAGGGATGTAAGAGATGATGTATCACCCAACCAATGGACTTTCAACTTTCACGAATGGCACAAAAACTTAGAATAATACAACAAAACCATTTTCTCAACCTCAAACTACTTATTATTGATATGACAATCATGCCATGCCTTTTGTCTATCCTTTTCCATCTTCTCGACTCCATCTAGCAAGTAATCACCTTTCATTTAACTCCATTAACTTGTCAATCCTTTCCTCGAGTGATTTCTCATAATCCAATACTCATGTGGGAACTATACACAAGTGATGGTAATAGGAATTCAACAAAAAAATCTTCTCGCACCAAACACTAACTGAAATGGTGTGGCTTTGTTTAGTCTCTTGTAGGTTGGCACCTAAAGCCCATAGAATGGTAGATACCTTGTCATCCCATTCTTGTCTTCCAACATCACAAATTTTGGTCAATGTGTGACTTAGTATCTTGTTAAATGCCTCAGTTGTTCCATTCACTTGAGGGTGATAAGGGGTAGTCTTGTGATGGGCCACCATAAACTCTTCTAACAAGATCCTAGCCATTTCATTCAAAAATGTGTTCCCGTATCACTAGTTAAACTCAATGGACATCTATATCTATTGATTATTTTTCCCATAAGAATCTCATTGTTTTCAATGTTGTGAAATCCTTTGTAGGTGTTTCCTTTAACTATATTATCAATTAATCAAGTGTAAATGATGATGTAATGCAAGCCACTCCTTCATACGGAAGGTGAAATTGGTCCTACAAATTTAACTACCCATTTTTAAAATGGTTCAGTGTTGACTATCAATCGTAAGGGAATTTCATCCCTCCTAGGTTTTCCAAGGTGCTGGAAATTTTCATAGGCCTTGCAAAACTCAATACAATCCTGGTAGATACTTTCCCACCAAATCCCTACCATTAGAATCTTTTATGTGGTGGCATTCCCTACATAGTGTCCTCCTGCAATCCCACCATGTGCTTCCTCCATAATTATAATGTGCTCATGTTCTAACATACATCGGCACATAACCTCATCACATCCTAACTTATATAAATCTCCACTAATCAACATGTAGGGCGAACACATATAGCCAATTTCTTCCTCTCCAAAGCCTTCATTCCTTATGGTGCCACACCCATTTTAAGAAACACTGCAATATCCTCTAAGTTAGAGGGCGCGCACCATAACCTAAATAGTTACACATCTAGCATGGTATCCTTAATTCTCTACGCGTCCTCCCATGAGTCAATTCTTGATAAGTGATCAGGTCCTAAGTTACTTTTTCCTAGGTTTACCATAATTAAAAACTTGAATTCTTGAAACAACATAACCCAATGACATATGTGCCCTAGCAAAATTGGATTAATTACCAAATATTTAAACGACATGTGATCTGTACAATATAAATTGTTTTTCCCAAAGATACTTCCTAAACTTATGTAGCACGTAGATCATTGACAATGCCTCACACTTAGTAGTTGTGTAATTTTTTTCTATTGGTGTCAAATTTCTACTAGTAAAACACAAAGGTGATCAATAATCCCCTCACCAAGTTGTGCTAGTATTGCTCCAATGGCTATCATCGATGCATCAAAGCATGCATATGGAAGGCATTATCCCAAGAGGGAAAACGTAATATGGGTGCGAAAAGAATGTGCCTATCCTTCAATGTGTCAAATGCCTTCTGTTTATCTCTCCCCAAGAAAATACACTCTTGTGTTTAAGTAATTTTTCTAAGGGTGCGATTGTCTTGGCATACCCCTTAATAAACTTCTTGTAGTACCTTGTATGCCCAAGGAATCCATGCACAACACTCTAATTGGTAGGTTCCTCAATCTCACAATAATTTCAACCTTGGCAGGATCCACCAGCAAGCCTTCCTTAAATATAATATGCCCCAACAGGGTTCCAAATGGAGTAGAAAAGACACATTTATTAATGTTGAGGGATATCCTCAACTACCGAAATCTCTCAAACATCAGCCTCAAATTGTCACAATGGTATTTTACTAGTCCATACATAGTCCAATCATCTAGGTAGACTGAAGAAATTTATGGATGAAGTCTTGGAAGGCTTGTACCACGATACGCGGGAACAAAGTAGGCGCATTCTTCATCCTAAAAGGCATGATTGTGTAGGAAAAACTTCCCCATTCAATGGAAAAAAATTTCTTCTCCTAGTATTCCTTTACAATTATAACTTAGTGGTACCTTGAGAACCCATCCCTAAAATAATAGACCTCACGCATGGATAATCCTTCCAAAATTAATTCAGTGAAGGGGGTTGGAAAAGTGTCAATGACACACACTACATTCAAGTTTCTGTAATCAACACAAATCCTTATCCTTATATCCTTCTTAATTCTTATGACCATTAAACTCACCCATTATGATTCCTCTATAGCCTCAATGATGCCTGATGGTATCATCTTGTCTATCTCCTCCTTGACCCGTACACGTAAGTTCAGATTCATCCGATAAAATCTCTTTCGAATCAGGAGTGCACCTTCCCTTAACTTGATACACATTTCCCCCAAGGAGTGGTGAACGCCTTTGAGCTCATGGTACCTACGTGGGAACAAATCTTGAAATGTGTGAAAAAGGTCAATGATCTTAGAAACCTCTTTCTTCAACCAATAATCCCTAATGATAGCTTCCTTAGGTTCTATTTCAGAACCAATATTAACCTTCTTTGTCTTCAAGGGCTCATGGTAGGCACGTGATCTCTCATCAGTGCTATCCATGACTTCACACGTACCTACAAAATGGTTAACATATAGACTCTCCATTTCTTCCCCATCTATCACATAGATCATTTTTCCTTTTTATTTTTCAATGCACGCACACTCAAGTTGTATCTCTTCATATTCATCTTCATCAAAACACATCTCCAAACTAGGTTCACCCAATAACTCTAGTACCCTATCTTCTGTCATAGCACTATCTCCCATTGTAAGGTACTTGACCACCTACAATGCCTTATCCACTAATGGCTTTGTACTTTGATACTCAAACACTTGAATGAGATCAGCCACCAACTCCTACCAATTCCTTGTCTAATGGTGCATCTCTCGAGTGAATGTACCATGTGTGTGCATAACCTTGTAAGGTGGAATATAACTTATGCACCCATAGAAAAGGTGGTAAAGCTTATTTTCCTTCCATCGATAACTTTTCTCATGCTTGGATATAGGAAGAGGCGGGTTTTTTTCCATGGTATTCTTGGATAATAGTGGGTGCATTACTTCTAAAGAACCTAATAGATAATGTGACTCTTACCTCACGCTACTCTAGAAGACTCTCGTGATGTGTTTCCCACCAATGTGTTATAGTCTTTAATAAGTTATAATTGGGCATACTTATCCTTTCATCCTCATTTCTCCATTGATCCTCCATCTCTCGCAAGAAATCATCAAGGATTTCTCCTCTAGAGTAACTTGGCAACTTCTTCCTTCCTAGGTGCTTGACTGAGCATGCCTTTGTCACCCTTGTTAAAAATACTCTTAATTGTCACCCAATTAACTCATAGGTCCCATGTGCCCAATTGTCGCATGTTATGCTGGTTGTATCACTCATTGACTGAGCATCTTCAAACTAAATAGCTCCTTTCGTAGGATGAATTACTTCAATGTCCCTAATAGAGTTCATATAGATTCTGTCAAGGAATTCCTCTCCTAAGGGCTCAATATAGGGTGTTGACTTCCCATTCGTTAAAGGGATGACGAATCGTTCTTCCTTGTTCTTGAAACTTATATACCCCTTGTTAAACCATAGGTCAACATTTTTTTTATAACACAAGAGGTGCCCAAGAAATGCTATCAAGACCTTGAAGTCCTCAATGAACTTGGCCCCTTGAATAGTGATAACTACATCCATCAAGACACCAATGCACATTGCCTTTATCTTGTTTTCCATATATAGAACATTCGAGAATGGCTATAGTGTGGACCTTCCCATTTGATGCCATGTATCCGAGGTGAGAACATTGACCTCTGCACCTGTGTCGATAAAAATATTTCTTAGAAGCCATCCATTTGCAGCAACATTCAAGGTTATCTCTTTGTCATAGTCAAGGCTATGGGGAGGAAGATTAGCATGCAACACTTACCTCTCATGTTGTCCTTCAACGTGTGGAACCTTCTCCCGTAACCATTCTCCTAGCAAGTGAATGATATTATCTTGCCTTAACATCTTGCATACTTTCATGATCTCATCCATATCCTTCTTCTGAGCCTCAGCATTGTTCCTTTGTTCCAACTACCTTGACTACTCCTTTAGACACTAGATATCTCCTTGTAAACTTTGAATCACATTCATAGTCTCTTGATATACCTCATTCTGATGAGTAGGGTCCAAATACTTTGCATTTACCACTTCCTCTCTCATAACTAGTGTTCTTTTCCTTGGTATCTCCCCTCGCATGCATGGCCTCGCTTGTGTCATCACCAGTACAAGTTCTAATCCTAAATCACACACCACTCTTGGCATCCACTATAGGTCGGCCTTATTTATGCTTACCATCCTAACACCCTTGTCTTTCTAGTGTTGTTGGCTCATGTGCTCAAATAGCTTAAGGCACTCCTCGTACTTATGTTTCTTTCCACACCAGGAGCATTGCAACAGTGCATCGAACACTCACACTTATAATTTTTGCTGATCCACGCTTATAATAGGTTCCATGCAGGAACTCACTTCTCCCTCCACTATGGTTACTGGGACCATGAAATCCTCCATGGAAACCTCTTCCATGCGCTCCTCCATCCACGCACCCTTCATAGTAGAAATCATCATCCTTGGAATAGCTTACAAGGCTAGTCTATCACACACCGAGATCAATGGCATCATGAATCTGGTCAATCATCCTACAATCCTTGGTGTCATGGGTTGTAGAGGTATAGATCTTGAAATAGCAAGACACATTCTTATGTATCACATGTTGTAGTAGTGGGCATCTACTTACATCATGATCTTCTTGGAAAATTTCACATTCCACCGACATGGCGTGTACCAACCTTTGAGGACAACTGTCCTTTACATGCCCCTCTACCTCACACTCCATGCACCATAGACCAATGCAAGTCTCATGCATCAAGTTTGTAGATATTTTCTTCAGCTGCTTCACCATTATAAAATTTTGAGCCTTAAGGAAAGTTTTAACACTAGTATCTACACTTTCAAAAGCCTCGACACGTAGAGCAGCCTCTAAGGCCTCAAGCGGGCCTCACTGAAAGTATTGTGATAAAGGCCCTTATAAATAGTGTTATCAATCCTCCAACAAACCATTGACAATGCTGAGAGAGGTGAATGTCATAGGATAATTTTTACAAGAGAGTCTTCAACTATGTGTCATACTCCCACACACTCTCTTCCATTCCTTGTTGGATTTCTTTCAGGGCATTGATGCTCTTTTTCTCAAACTTGAGGATATGGAACTCTACTAGGAAGGCATTTTTATAACATTGTAATCCACCACCATCTCGATGGGGTTCATACTTGTGGTACCAACTATGTGTGTGCCCTCGCAACATTATTGAAAATTGACTCACCATCGTATCTAGGCTATTTATCCCCTTCGTGTGTCATAGCAATTCACACTTATACACATGCTTTGTAGTATATTCAATACCTCTGTAGTTTTTTAGGTACAATGACATCTTGAAAAATACTTGCAAAGGTGACTGAGGCCCTTTACCACCTAACCCAGAACCTTAGTTTCCTCTAGTGTTTCCTCCACCACCAAACCCACTAGACCCATCAGGTCCTATCCTCCCAACCCACCGTATCCTCTAGATCTACTAGGTCCACTAAGTCCTCTAGCTTCTACATCACTAGATTCATTTCCCGTAGTCGAAAAGGGCCTAAAATGGTTGT
The DNA here is from genome assembly GCA_018340775.1 of Taxus wallichiana var. yunnanensis. Lineage (NCBI taxonomy): Eukaryota > Viridiplantae > Streptophyta > Pinopsida > Cupressales > Taxaceae > Taxus > Taxus wallichiana. The sequence goes on along the minus strand of CM031238.1, from coordinate 469,229,255 downwards.
GCCTATAGTTCTTAATGTCCCACTAAACTATGCACCGATGGTTTGTGATATTTCCCTGCTACCAGATGTGTGTCCGTACCACTTGCAATACCTAAACTTTTTGTACTTTCACCTTGCCCCTCCCAAAACAAGAATGGTTTGTGCAGCCATAGATTTACCAAACAAGAAGTTATATCTCCTAGGCATAGATTGGTTACTTCTTCTTATACTAACTTGGTTAGTAATACTTATCTCTTGATCTGGAAAACTAAGTGCTAGGGGTTGGTCACCATGTGGGTTTAGATGCGCACTGACGGCTCTCCTTTCTTCATGCAACGAACTCTCATCAAAAGAAGAAGGGGTATCTCTCCCACACTTTCCAAGATGGGGTAGTACAAACTGCTCAGGTTCCACTCCCTCTATGTGAACCTTGACTCCTTCCCACAACATCTGTCTCCATAAATCCATCACTCCTGAAACCTCACATTGTCTTGCCATTTCCCTTTCACGATCTTCACCATAATTGATTCATCTTTCTTCCCTCTCCTTTTTATCTATAATGTCTTCCATCTTCCTCCACCCTAGCTTCCTTACCCAAAGGTGCTCAAATAAGTTCATTTGGCCATAGGAAATGCCTAAAAAGTTAATGGAACAATAAATATCTTCAAATCTAATGGGATATCTCGTAAAATTATCCTCTAAGTTCTCTTAGAACTCAAACTCAGCAATCTTTAGACAAGAATACATTGAAATGGTGTATTCAAGGGTATAACTAGTCCTCATTCCTCTCAACCAGTGATCAACAATATGCATCCAATCTAGATCCACGTCCTACAGCCTCTGCTAATCATCTAGGGTCCACACGCGTGATCTATAGTACTGGGATCGATTTGGATGCATATACTAAAAGCCATTCATAAATTCTATTGGAAAATAGCAAAATAAGGTCTCATAAAGCTCATGATACGGGTGCTCTTGTACCCATCTACATGCATTAAACTTAGGTCTAGTACTAAATATTTAAGAAAACTCATCCTTCGTGCTCTTAAACCAAGCTTTGACACTTTTCAGGGTCAAGCACTCTATCATCACACGTCAAAGGAACTAAGATGTATCCATTTCTCATAACTTCAAAAAGAGTTCTCGAAAATGGAACCAATATTTAGTCATTTTCATGTCCTCAAAATACCCTTCTCATCCCATGCATTTTAGCCTATCACCCAAATGGGTGTTGGGCGCTCCCAGACACGCGCGCAGCATTTAAGTCCCTCCTTTACGTGAGTTATGTGAGAATACATTACTTATGGATAGAAACTTGGATGTAATAAGGAAAAGGGCCATGTATTCATTCTGATATCCTAGGATGATTTATTATATCAATACACCCATTCAAATAATAAGAGAAACATCATATAGATAGCATATCTTATTCATAATATAAATAAAATGCACTAGGGTTTATACCCATAAACAATATGTATTTAGGACATAACCATATATTTGTATTGATCATAGTTCAGTAACCACATTACATTCATCATGGTCATAATAGACTAATGCATCAATGTAGATAAGACTTATGCATCAGAAGTCCTCACTATGCTTCCCATATTACAAGAATTGTCACAGACCTATCCCTTGAGATATGCCAATATTACTATGATACTCTAATGGTAACCCCAACCCTCTGGAACCTCCTATTATTTTTGTAGAGCTTCACCTTTCATCCTTTCTATGATGATGCCCTTTTTCAAGAGTAGTCTCTCCAATTTTAATGTCCATTCTCCCCTTTCCTCTACCTAAGCATCCCTATATATAGGCTTATCGCCCACCGCCATGCCATCCTGAAGTAGTAGATTAGTCACCAAGTGTCAAGGTGGTCCTCTAATGGAGCATTATTATTCTCATCTGGGATCTCCAGTCTCTATAATGATGTCCTTTTGTATCCTTCCATCATGTGGAATATTCCTTTCTTGGTCACCAATTTCCAGTGTTGGCATCTTATCTACTCTAAATGCTTGGTTGGGTCATAGTTTCCCTGTGTGCTTCTTGGAATTCCAAATATGGCTAAGTCCTGAGACCCTTTGTTTTGTCTTGTGTGCACAAGGTAAGTGCACCAAGTTGGGGGGCCAAAAGGGGATCTTAAGTGGATGCATTTTAAAATAAAAAAATTCAACTTGTATGAGTTTTTTGAAATAGTTACACTCAAAATTGGAAGATGTTGTAGAAATATGAATCATAGGATTTTGAGTCTAGTTTCTAAGCTACTAAATTTTATTGAAAACAAATAATTTTAAGTGGGTAAAACAACTAAAATATTAACAGTGCTCCTATTTTTGTTAAAAAAACATAATAGAGTGACTTTCGTGCCCCACCATTTTTTGAGTACCATCGAGTACTTTTGAAAACCCTTTAGTAGACAGGATAGCTAAGAGCATCTAGTTTGTGTTAGAATTTTTTTAGATTTTTTTAACTAGTATTTTTTTATTTATGATTTTTCTAGTATAGAAATTTTTTGTTTTGAAAAATAACAGAGATCCAACCGTGGCCGCCCCCCCCTAACTACCTCAAAAATATCAAAAATTATATTTTTATAGAATTATGCCTAGTTTGTGCTAATATATATTTTTTTTCAATTTCGATGACCCAAACAAAAGATACATGATGAAAGATAGATATATTTACGCTTCAAAAAATAGCTATAAAAAGGAATAGTTAAAAATAGATAATATGGAAACATTTTATTAGTCGAGAAAATTTGAAAAATTATATTTTTATAAAGAAGAAACTCTACTCTACGTTGTGGTATAATTTTTTAAAATGGATCAATTGTTTTATTTTGATTTATCATAGAGGAAGTGGAAAGTTTACATTTACCTACAAAAACATGTTGTTTTTTGTGTTTTTGTAGGTCCATGCCTCAGTGTTGGGGATCCAAACCAGATCCCAAGCCTTGAGGCATGGCTTGGAAAAAGTGAAAACACAAAATGTGTACGCATTCTATATAGTATGAACATTGTATATGCTTTTAACATGCTTCTATTTACAAAAATAAATGTTTAAGTATTTAAATTTATTTATGTAAATATAAGGAATTAGGGTCATTCTGCACCTTATGGAGCTAGTCTCACGACTCCATTAGTCACAATTTAGGAGATAGTTTTTTATAGTACAATCTGGTCAATATATAGGTAATTTTCAGGCTTTCATCATTCAAATTTAAATCTTTTAGCATTTAAATTCTAAAATCGAAACCCTAAACTTGAGTCCCTAAACCTAAACCCTAAACCATGATCCCTAAACCCTAAAACATAAACCATAAACCTTAAACCCTAAATCTTAAGCCCTAAAACCTAATCATTAAATATTCAACCCTTACCCATGAGCCCTAAACCCTAAACCTTGAGCCTTAAGCCCTAAACCCTAAACCCTGAAAACTAAATCCTAAACCCTAAAACCTAACCCATAAACCCTAAACCTTAAAACCTAAACCCTAAACCCTAAATCCTGATCCCTAAACCCTAAACCATGAGCCCTAAATCCTAAACACTAAACCCTAAACCCTGAACTCTATGACCTAAACCCTTAACCATCAACCATGAGACCTAAACCCTAAACCATAAACCCTAAAACCAAAATAATAAATCCTAAACCCTTTTAACCTAAACCCTAAACCCTAAACCCTTGACCCTAAACCCTAAACCCTAAACCATAAATACTAAATCCAGAGCCCTGACCTCTAACCCCCAAACCTTAAACCAATAACTTTAAACCCCAAACCTTAAGCCATAAACCATGAACCATGAACCCTAAACCCTAATCCCTAAACCATAAACTCTAAACCTTAAGCCTTGAACCCTACACCCTAATCCTTGAGCCCTAAACCCTAAACCTTAAACCTTGAGCCCTAAACCCTAAATCTATAGCCCTGAGCTCTAACCCCTAAACCTTAAACCCATAACTAAGCCCTAAACCTTAAACCCGTAACTTTGAACCTTGAACCCCGAGTCATCAACCCTAAACCCTGACCCATTAGCCCTAAACCATAAACCCTAAACCTTAAGCCCTAAATGTTAAATCCTAAAGGTCCATAAACCCTAAGCACTAAATCCTAAACCATGAACCCTAAGACCTAAACCCTAAACCCTAAACCCTAAACACTAAACCCTAAACCGTGTGACCTAAACCCTTAACCCTGAGACCTAAAACCTAAATTATAAAACCTAAACCCTAAAATAATAATAATAAACCTTAAACTCTGAACACTAAAACCTAAACCCTAAACCCTAAACCTTGAACCCTGAGCCCTAAGCCATAAACCCTAAACATTAAATCCATAACCCTAATCTCTAACCCCTAAACCTTGTATATTTCTAGTAGGTCTCATGAGTGAGTTCATTTTTGAATATCTTAGGACCATATTTCTTAGTCTTGTGCCTAGAACCATCATTAAGTCTCCTTTTACAACTACCTTGTTTATAAGAGGTGGGAGTTTCCCTCCTTCAAAATATCAATAGATGAAAGACATAAAATTTTGATGAATCTCTTTGAATTTTGTCCCTATGAATTTGATGAACCCTTTTTAGTTGAATACTCTTTTTCAATACTAATAAGAATGGGTAAGACACAAAACATTACAATGAGTGAAATAGTTTGCATGCAATGGGCATTTCCCTCCTTTAAAATATCAGTAGATGAAAGACATCAAATTCTAATGACTCCCTTGAATGTTATGCCTATGAAGTAGATGAACCATTTTTAGTTGAATACTCTTTGTCAATACTTATAAGAATGGGTAAGACATAGAACATTACTATGACTGAATGGGTGAGTGTAATCCATGAGCCTTACATCCTGAACCCTAAACCCTAACCCCTAACCCCTAAACCTTAAACCTTGAGCCTTAAACCCTAAACCTTGAACCCTTTACCCTAAACCCTTAACCCGTACCTTTAAACCTTAAACCCTAACTCCTAAACACTAAACCCTAAACCGTAAACCCTAAATCCTCAACCCTAAACCTTAAACCCTGAGCCCTAAACCCTATACCCTATACCATAAACCATAAGCCCTAAATCCTAATCCCTAAAACCTAAACTATAAACCCTAAACCTTAAACCCTAAACCCTAAAACTTAAACCTTAAGCCCTAAATTATAAACCTTGAGCCCTAAACCCTAAACCCTAATCCCTAAACCCTAGGTCATAACTTGTAAGCCATAAGCCCTAAGCTAAAACCCTAAACCTTGAACCCTTAACCCTAAACCCTAAAAACTAAACCCTAAACTCTCAATCCCGATCTCTAAACACTCAACCCCGAACCTTGAGCCATAAACCCTAAACCCTCAACCTTGACCCCTAAACACTAAACCCTAAACCTTGAGCCCTAAACCCTAAACCCTTAACCCTTAACCATAAACCCTAAACTCTAAACTCTAAACCCTAAACCCTAAACCATAAACCCTAAGCCCTAAGCCTCTTAAACCCTAGACCTTAAAATCTAAACTATGAGCCTTAAACACTAAACCTTAAACCCTAAACTCTAAACCTTGAGTCCTAAACCCCGATCCCTAAACCCCGAGCCATAAACCCTAAAACCTAAATCATAATCCCTCACCCAAAGGAAATTCCTGAAAATATCATTCAACATGTTTCAAAGGTGTGTAGGGAATAGTGTTTAAGATGATCGATCGACTCATTTAGTTTTGATGAGAGACTACTTTCTTTGAATTCCTATAAAGGATTTTTTTCCATTTTGTAGTTAATTGAACATCCTTCTAAACAAGCTAAAATGAGTTAGTCATGTCACCAAGCTATTAAGGACCATTCTTTGAGAAGTATTAAGGCATCATTTATCTCCATAAGAGACATATGAGTAAATACATGTATGAGAATTATGAATTTGATTCCAAGAAAGGATGGTTTTAGAGCTAGGATGAGGGGATAATCTTTATATGGAGCACCATGTTTCTAAGAATGAGAAATCATCTGAGTTCAGATTATTACTATTTATAACAACTCATTCAAAACTAGTAGTGTTATCACACCTTAAGGAGGAGGCACATTACAATCACCTCATTTTGGCCATAGGATAGGAATCACATTTTGGGAACAGTCCTCTATCTACAAAGTGAGGATCTCTTTTTAGTAAGAAGTAGACAAACACCATAGAGTTGATTCATGGTCACTAAAGTGAATTATGGACCAAATTTAAAAATTAGTACCAATTCAAGTAGTGGTAGGGCCAAAATCCATTTTAGAAGGTAAAAATCCTAAAAATGACTATATTCTTTCCCAAAACAAAGACCGACTACAATATATATGCCTTGAAATTTTTAGGTCGTTTGTTGAAATCCTGAAAATGAGTAAGTATTGACCAAATTAGATTTTGAAAAACTATCTTCTAGATTATAACTATTGGAGCTATGAGACCACTTCCATTAGGTGCAGAGTGACCCTAATTTCTTATATTTACTAAAATAAATTTAAATTATAAGAAATAATAAAAGAAATCTTATACTTGAACATTTATTTTTGTAAGTATAAGACACCTAAAAACATATACATGGTCCATACTACTCAAAACATGTATGCGTTTTGAATTCTATAAAAGGTGTACGTGTTTTTCATTATTTACAACACATGCATGTTTTACCTTCCTTATAATGTGTACGCATTATAGGTTCGGTAATTACTAAGCCAAAAAAATAAAATACATATGCGTTTCATTTTTTTAGGTTTTTATCCACTTTTTGACCCCCGCAACTTCGTGAACTTACCACACACCATGGTTTCTACAAGACACTTCTAAAACCCTTGTCATGCACACTTTTCCCCACACACCCTTCTTCATATTACTCTCACGTGTGCACGTGCCCTTGGGGACTTAGTCAATATTTTGAGGCCCAATAGCACCCACACTTATACAATTTATGTAGGATCATTCGGACCATAGATTCTTATACATCATTTAGTCATATAAAATTTTAATAAAATAATCAAAACATCAAAATTTAAGTAATTCCATCACATATTATGTCATCATCCATGCATTATAATTACATCATACACATTAAAAAAATCCCCATTTCTTAGTGCATTAACCATCAAGTCAAATTAACGTTAGATATCTAGGAAATTGTACCCACATAACAACTTTAACCATATTATTCAACTACATTGTCCATGTTAGGGTAAATAAGTAGCATCGGCCCTTATGTGATATTTTTAGCACAACATGATTTATTGAATTTTGTAGAAATTTACACACCCTTTTTAGCATTTAAAAATTTAGAAACCTAACAAAATGTCCTCCTAATTAAAAATGTTCCCAATCCCACCTTTATTTTTCCAAAACCTATAGTTTAACACCTCTTAGGGAAAAAAATTCTACCCATATTTTCCCTGGGGATCTAATTTTTTATTTTCACCCTATTTATGCTTTCTCAATTCAAATACAAAACCTACTAGTAGATTTACGTAGGCACCCTCTTAAGCCTTCACCTCATCTATCTAGGTTTCCTACTCATACTCTCACTATGGACTCTTGTTCTTTCAAAATATGATAACCCAAAGCTATAGAATATTAAAATATCTATTTAGAAAGTGACAAATGAAAATTTTGACCCACTATTTATAGGTTTTAAACTAGATTTGAAACTTTCAATTATTTACACCTAGAGTTATTAATATTGTGATATTTTTTTAACCATAACTCCGATCAAAATTTTGGAAGAATCGTCATGACTGTGACATCATAAAAATTACATATTTTTCTAACCCATGATCCTAACCACCTTAGTTTGTGTTCATTTATTTTATCCTCATTCTTCCCTTACTTTTCTTATCTTTGAGACTACTAGACCAATTTATCTCATAAACACACCTTATATATCATTCATAAATATTATTCATATATTACAACACACTTTACTGTCACCCGTTGGTTATTAGGATCCATCATATCCTTCCCATCTAGCCTAGTTCTATCATCCTTTTGTGAATTTCCATTTTCTTAGGGTTTACTTGTTTATTTGTCTAATTTATATTTTCAGTCTTGTAATTTTGGTTCACTTAAAAACTCTTTATACATACTAGTGGTTATGAGGCCACGCTTGTAAAAAGGTAAGTATGTTTCATTTGAGTCTATATTTTTATCACTTGAGTTGATGTTTTACCTCAATCATTTTGATTTTAGAAGTGCATTTGTTTTAATACCATCTCATATTATATTTTTTAACACTTACTGATATTTATCTAGGGAATATGTACACACCTTAAGTTTTAATATTATTAAATTTTTATTTTCATATGAACCATTAGCACATGAACCTCCCTTGAGCGATATACTACGGGGTATCATTGAAAGTGGGGTTTTTGGTTAGTGGTGGTACTTGTGAGAGATATTTTATATGCAATCAATTTTTCCTTATATATAATATCATATACATATCCCAATCATCCCTTTTACATATTCCTATGACATCACCTTACTACCCTCTTATTATCACCTACATATATACTTACGACATCGTTATACCTCCATTAAATTTCTTTTTGTTACCTCCAATGTATTTCTTCATCTTTAGATCCTTAATTTTAGGACCCCATGAAACAATTTTACTAATATTTAATAGTAATGACCATGGTTGATACCATATAGATTTTATTCCTTGTTCAATAATACATTAACTAGGGTCGATTTTATTGGCTATATGGAACTATAATAGCTAATTGTGTTCCTTATTAATTGGAAATATTTGAGATAATTTATCATCATCCTATCAGTTAGTATTCTTTCACTTTCTAATATTATATTAAGGTCTTAAAGGTTTATGATTTAGTCTTAGTCATATTTAGAAGTATTTATTTTTTAGCATTAGGTCCGAGACACCAAGAATGAGAAATACATCAGTAAGTTAAATAAATTATTTTAAATCTCTAGTTATGATCTACTTAATTCTTCTTCATATCCATCATGTGCTCCCCCACATCAGATCTCTCATAAGGCTCTACTAAACCTAGGGGTGAGTTAATACACCTATGGTGTATGCTTAAAGGCAAGTATATTTGACCTCATTTTCCTTTAATGTATTTATAATGTGATTTATTTATTGATGTTTCATATATACATAATAGGATATAATAGCATAATATTTTCTATTACATGTTATTATATATCATTCATACCTTACAATCCTCCATTTTAGAATTAGAACCTATATTTCTACATGTTATCTATTTTTACAACCCTATATTTATCTTCATGTTATTTACAATTGATTGGTCTTACTAAACATAGGATACTAATAATTTCCCATCCTCTATCCTAGATCTAGGATTTGGAACCTTTCACCTTTCATAGAGAGTAGATTACCATATTCTAAATCCTCAAGAATAGTGCCCCTTGATTAAAATATTCTTGTATGTGGCTTTAGATTATACCCTTAATAATTATCTTAATCTATGTTATTTCTAAGATAAATAATATATTATATATTTTTATCATCCCACATACGATTTTAAACTCTTCAAATGAATAAATCCATATGAAACATACCATAATCAGTTGTATATTGAAAAAAGTGATTTTACATGACTACCTCAAACTCTTCCAATTAATTAAGCCTTATGGAATATAATATAACTAACCATAAAATTATAAAATATATTTAACAAGTATTCTCTACAACTCCTTTTATTTAATGAAGCCTTAAGAAGCAAAATTTGGTATATATTTTCCATGTGTTTGAATGTTTCATGTTGGTTATGATTTTTTTAGCTTTTAAAAGAAATTAAAGAAGAGGTTATATAACTTCGAATATATTTTTAAAAATTACATGAATATATGTACATCCATTAAAGCATCATCATTTTATTCCAAATACTCTAATATATGTTATTTAAATGTTTTAATTTCCTTTAATTTGGTTAGGGAATTAACATAATATTTTATTGTTCCAATTGAAAAACCATTAAAGAACAAAAACAGGATGAGAAGGAAGAAGACGATTAACTTCGTGGATCGGGAGATCTCAAAGAAGGAGGATATTCAAAAGAAACCTGAAACCATTAAGGATGTTTTAATTCCTCAATAGAAGATCTTGGATAAGATAGGTGAATCCTCTTTTCATAATAGTAAAATGGAAGAAGTATTTATTGATCAAGAGGTTATACCACATTCTATAAATATGGAAAGAAAAAAAAAAGGTTTGGAGGAGAATAAAATTAGTACCACGAGTGCTCACAAACAAGAAAAATCAAAAGCATATTGTGGGAAGCCATTTCTAAAAAGGGGTAGTATCTCTAACAGGGACAGGTGGGAAAAAGTGGCTTCAAAGGAAATTTATTTAGGTAAGAAACACTTTATTTTTATTAATGGTAAATATTTTTAATGGGACTATACCTAGTTACAAGGAAGGCTCAACATCCAAATCAAACATGAAAACAACATAAAAAAGGATCAGAATCTAAATAAAATATAGATTCCAATAGTAACCAAAATAGTAGCTATTAGGAAAAAGAAAAACATAGAAAAAACTACAATTAAACAACAAAAAAAAAACATTTTATCTCGAAACAGAGCAAAAGAACTAAAATGCCACCAATAAAACCAAGAGGTGTTATTTCTTGGAGGCCCTTTCAATCCTTGTTTTGATTGTGTAAAGAAGTGAACAACACCAAAGTGGTAGTGTGTGTTGGATCATTCACATTCAAGTTTGAGATAGCCTGGTTTCTTTCCTTCTCAGTCCCCCAAATGGCTTCAGGGATCCCACTCAACATAGAAATGCTTCTAACCTACTTCTCTAGAAACTCGCTAATGGCGTTGAAAATGGCCATATTATGGTCATGCCTATCCTTGGCCCTCCCCAATCTATTGTCCAATGAGTTCAAATTTTTGTAAATATCCTCAGTCTGATCAATTTCAATACCCACATCATCACTTAACTTTCTTTCCCCTTTTCTTGGTTAAATGATGTAGCTTTCTATTAGTGCAAAATCACAGCACCCCTGGATGTTGATCATATTTCTAGGTTGATCACTCTAGCATCCAGTGTGATTACATAGCATTGAATCCTTTCTTTGAGTGTGGGACTCTTGAGAATGAGAAAGGAATCTCCAGAGAAGGCTGGTTCCTCTTCCTAAACTACACCGCCACAAGCTATTCCAGTGCAGTAAGCTAATCTAATCCTAATCTAACCATGCCAAGGAGACAGAGAGAGAGAAAAGGGAAAACAGAGCCAACACTAAAACGGTGATACACCAAAGAAGGAAAATGTTGAACATCTATCAAAACTTCCATGGAACAAAGAGAGGTGAGCGATGGGAAGGATGGACAGATGCATCACAGCCCAAGGATAGATTTCACACAGAAAATGTCCCAAAACTCCATGAACACAGCTCCAACCCTGCAATGAACATTCAAACATGCAAAAATACCTATAATGAAGAGAGGCAAGAAGGAAACAAGTGAAAAATGAGCAAGGATGGACAGATGCATCACGAAACATGTTTTTGTTGCTTCAGAAGTTTGCACAGAACATCATTTTAATGGTAAAAGGAAAAACACCATTACAGAGAAGGGAAGGAGGTTCAAACTCCATTTTCAACCCTGGAGAAGAAAAGAAGGGAGGGCAGAGCTGAAAAGATGAACCACCTTTTAAAAATGAGCCAAATCTGGCTTTTTACAATGCATGGGTCAAGCCCAGGAGAGAGAAAACGTGTAAAAATGTGGGAGCCATTCCTCATTGAATGCAGATGCATTAAAACAGCATGGGCATCCTTACAGACCCATGCCCTGACATTTCTGACCATACTAGAGAAGAATGCGACCCATTCTGCATTAAAACTGGTTGTTGAAATGTCAATTCTGGCCATTACCACGCGCTAGAGACATTTCTTGATTTTATATCTCCAAACTGAACCAAAATGCAAGATTGACCTAGGAATCATGTAGATAATTTCACCAGCTTTCCATTGATATAAAGAACATGAAAATCTGAGCTCTGGATCGAAAGTTATGGAGATCTGAAGATTTTAGGGCAAAAAAAGGCCAAAACGGATCAGCGGGAAAATATTTGAATTTTTTTCGCGCACTACCACTTAGATGACACGTGTCGGGTGCTGATTGGATGAGAAATTCTCTCTCCTTCCCTTTTCGTGGGTTTTCCTTTTAAAATTTTGACTTTTTATAACTTTGGAAAATTTTCCATTTTTTCCCCGCGCCCCCGCCACTTGGGACATGTGGCGTGATCTCGGTCGGAGGACAAAGGTGCGAGGTCATCCTTGTCTTTTAATTTTTTGGCCCAAGAATTTTGTCAAATTTTCCTAAGTATTTCCCTAGCTCTGAACTCCCCCACCTTAGGACACGTGTCCTGTGTCTATTAGCTCGGGCCGACCATTCAAACCTTGCCCTTTGAAAAAAAAAAAGGCCAAAAAACACTTAGCCAATTTCCATTGTGCTTCCCCTTGTGACACGTGGCACATTCTGATTCATCTACGGGCCTCCTTGTCTCTTTCTAGCCACTTCACCTTTTCATGTCCCACGCGTACTTTTGGCCCGGATGTCCCAAACTATCTGGGACAAATTTCTCCGAACCGCCCGATTCGGCTTCCCCATCCCTCATCGCAGCAAAGACACATGGCAAGATTTCATTCGCTCTCGGCTCTTTCAGCTTTTCACGTCCCACGCGTACTTTTGGCCCGGATGTCCCAAACAAAAGTCCTCTATTTCGCCAAACCGGCCGGTTTGTGTCCTCCGCGTACTTTTGTCCCAACTGCTCTTGACCGCTGGGACAAATCTCTCCAAACCGCCCGAAATGGGTTGACTGTTTGCTCTCGGCCGCTTCGCCTTTTTGTGTCCTTCACGTACTCATGGCCCAGATGTCCCAGACTACCTACACAATAGTTAGTCAATTTTTTCACCTTCAGCCAATTCTCCCTTTCGCGTCCCGTGCGTCCCCATGGCGCAAATGTCCCTTTGCTGCGTGGACCATCTGGCGTTTTTTCAGCCGATTCGGGCCCCGACGTCCCAACTGTCCCTAGTGCTGCCTTAGTTAATTTTCTCTATATTTCGGCCTCAATCCTAGCTCTTTGCAACTTTTTCACATACTTTAAAACTTTCTGGGTTTTCTTCTTGAACAGGAGAGTTAGAAAGAACCCAAGGGGACCCCAAAAACATGATTTTGGGCCTTGAATCAATCTACTTTCTTGGGATTGAATGATCGATGCATGTTATCAAAATTACCCTATGGGGTGAATTTTGGATAACACTTTCTGTATATTCTCAACCTCTTTTTCTAATAAGTCCAGTCTGAGAGGAGTATTATCCCTCTCATACTGTAAGGTAATATCTTGCCCAACATTGTTAATGTGTAAAAGATTTTAAACAACTTCCATTTCTTTGTTACTTCTTAGAACACGGGCAGAGGGAGGAGAGGAAACTCTGTTGAATTTGGGGTTCTTAGATTTGGTGACTCTGGCCTTAGAAGAGTTGGCCAAGTTGTTAGAGGGATCAAAGTGGATGGGAATGAGTGGGTCATTGGGGGAGGGAGGAATGGTGGGAATTTGGAGAGGCAGAGTTTGTGTAGGAGGAAGATGAGACCCTGGTGAAGGGGGATGGCCTGTATGTTTCTGGAATTTGAGAATGGAACATTCAAGAGAATTCAAGAGGTAATGCGGGAAACAAACTGTAAAGTTTCTCCTAAAGTGGTTGAGGAAGACCAAGTGCTTGGTAGGAATAGTGACATACCACCCTTCCAGGGAAATGAATCAAACCATCATTTTAGTAACATCATCGTAGGGTTTTGGAATGGAGCTTACCTTAATGCCCACCACAATAAAGATGATCTCCTCCCCTTCTTCAGAAAATTTCTTTGCTTTTGCATTTTTGTTGACCTATTTGCTAAAGAACCGGTAGCCATTCAAATCAAGACCAATCGCCTCGTGCATCAGGCGCCTCATTTATCAAAGACTTGATGATCCCCATACTTTACCTTCATATCCTTCCAATCCATGGCAAAATGCAATGAAATTTTTGGTCATGGCCCTAGATTTTTTTGATGAAGTTAGAAACACCCCCCTTTTTAAAATATTCCAAAGCTCTAGGTTTTCACTTCACGTGGGATTGTATCTAGGTTCCAATTGGCACAAAGCACCCCCATCTTCTTCCCTTTGCAATTTTTGTGACTTCCCTACTTAAAACCACCCTTAGAAGCTCTGTTTATGATATGAATAACCTGATTTTTTAAAATCCAACCACAAGTTCGAGAATCATGCAAACTTTTATGACTATGATTAGTATTACTTTTCTCACATGTGTGATTTGTCTTGTACTTTGAAGCCCACACAATCTCATTATAAATCCTACACAATGTGTGAGTGTCCATGTTTATCTTTATTAATACCATTTTGTACCTCCTTGGGGGTGCATTTCTCATTATCCCAATAGGTGATATTGTTGTTGGTGCCATAATTAGCCAAGGTGTCCACCACCTTGTTTCCCTCCCTATAAGTATGCCCAATTTTGATATTTTTGAAAGTGTGGCAGATATTAATGGATTCCTCAATGAAATATTTGATAGTCCAACTAGGGGATGAATCTTATTAAGATGATTGATAATATTTAAGGATTCCCCTTCCACAATGATGTTTTAGATGTTATAATCCTTAGTAAGCCTCAACCCCCAAAAATTGCTAGAGCTTTTACATAATGATTAGTTTGACTACCCATTTTACTAGCATAAGTAGCAACTAAGAAGCCTTTATGATCCCAAATTACCCCTCCACCAACATCTGCCCCTGGGTTTCCCTTGGAGGCTCCATCAAAGTTAAGTTTGTACCAAAAAGTTAGAGGGGGGATCCAATGGATTTCCGACCTATCAATGTTTGGAGTTCTCTATTTTTACACATTTACATCACCAATCTTCCAGTTGGAAAGAATAAATTCTTCATCTTTAGGATACTTCTTATTCTTGGGAGGTTTGAATCTCTCTATATCATCTTTAATAACATTTGAAATATTAACAAAGCTCTTCTTGCAATGCTAGTTACTATTTCTAAAAATGATGTCATTTCTATCTTTCCGATCCTCCAAATAACATGGGGCATAACCAGTTTCCAAAGCCTTCTAACAACACAATGCTTAAAAGGAGGATCCCACTGGATCCAAAATTGGAGAAAATCCTTTGGCACTATCCAATAAATATTGAACTTAGAGAAATCATAACTCCATATCATTGAAGCATACTCATAGTGAACCAAGAGATGTTTGATGTCCTCAGCCTCTTTTTTGCATAAGCAACACCTATTTGGCATTATAAATCCTCTCTTAATTAGGTTTTCATTTGTGAGAATTATTCCTCTGAGGACAAGCCAAAAGAAAAAATTGATTTTAGGGGTTAGTTCTGTCATCCAAATCCTGCTCCATTTGAAATCACTATGAATGTTTTCAAAATAAGAATTATAACCAAATTATAAGCAACACTTTATTAAACATATCCTTTCCCTAAATTAAAAAATATGAAGATGATATATTGGAATATAAGGGGTTTAAATAATCCCAGTAAACAAATTATGTTGAGTAATTTTAGGAAAACTCATAGACCTAACATTATTTTGATTCAAGAAACTAAGATGGCAAAGGAAAAAATGGGAGAAGTTAAGAATAAGGTTTGGTTTAGATCTGATATGCAGTGTGTTTCCTCACCGAGAATTTTGGTGACATTGTTACTTTTTGGTTCTAAGGGGAAAGGGAAGGAACTATGTTAGTTGATTCATCACACCATTTGGTTATTTTGTTCAAAGAAAAGGAGAATGGTTCCTTATGGATTTGTTCAAATATTTATGCTCCCAACTCTAATGTTGAGAGAAGAAACCTTTGGGTGGATATTTTGCAGTTTTGAGGTCAATATAAGGATTTTGACTGGTCGGTAGGGGAATGTTTAATCCCCTTTAATTTCGGAAGATAAAAGGGGAGTTCCAACAGATATAGTGAAGTGTATGGGGGATTTTGGGAATTTATTGTTGACTATAATCTAGTGGACATTGAGTTGAGGGTGGCTAAGTATACATGGTCTAATCAATGTGTAGGAGATAGTATCATTCAAATAAAGCTAGATAGATTTCTCATCAATCCTTCTTAGTTTTCTTATTTTGGTGAAAAAAATTCAGCCATGCCAAGAATTGGTTCCGACCATAGCCCAATTCACCTTAAATCTATAGTAATGATGGGCTTAGAGGGAGACCTTTCAGAATTTTCAAAATGTTGTTACTGCATGCTATCATCAAGGAGGATATTCAATTGTGCTGGAAAATTAAAGTGAAAGGTAAAGCCATGTTCAAATTGGTATCTAAATTAAAAAATGTAAAGATAGAATGAAAATATGGAATAAGGAGACATTTGCTAAAAAAAATTCTCAAAAAGCATAGGTTGTAGAAGACTTAAGGAAGATTGAGGATCAAATTGAAAATATTTGTTTTGAGTCAAGAGTTAAGGGACAATGAGAAGTATTTTTGTCTTATTATCATAAACTTGAATTCAAAGAGGAGGCTTACAAGAAAAAAATTCTAGGATTATGTGGCTAAAGGAGGGATATAGGAATACAAAATTCTTTTATCTAAGATCTTCTATCCATAAAAATAGCAATACTATTGTGGAAATTGTTAATAGGAGAGGTGTGAGAAAAAAAATAGTATGAGATTTTAGAGGAGTTCATAGATTTTTTCTCTCGATTTTCTTACCAGAGGCGGGACCCAAATCCTATTAAGGAGATAAATATTTCTCATTTATTTCATCATATTATTATGCTCAAAAAAATCCTGAAATTTCCAAAATTCCCTCCCTTGAAGAGATAAAATCATTTTTTTATTTGGAAGAGGAAAATCTCCTAGACTGGATGGATTTCTAGCCTTCTCTTTTCAAGTTTTTGGGAAATTGTACATTAATATGTTGAATATGTTGTTCAAGATTTATTTAGGCATGGAAAACTTATGAAAGAGGTAAATAATACTTTTATATCCCTTATTCCAAAGATTCTAGGTGCAGAAAAGGTTGTTGACTTTAGACCTATTAGTTTATGTAATACGGTCTATAAGATTATCACTAAAATTATCTCCTTCAGAATTAAAGGTTTACTGGAAAGTTTCATATCTCCTAATCAGGAGAATTTTTGGAAGGAAGAAAGATTTTAGATAGTGTTATAACTATTCATGAAACTGTCCACTTTGTGGATGTTTCCAAAAGAGAGGCTATGTTGTTAAAAATTGATATGAATAAAGCATATGATAGGGTGTCATGGAAATTCCTGAGTATAATTTTGGGGAGATTGGAATTTCATAAACATTTCATCAACATGATAATGGAATGTATATTAACTCCAAAATATTCAATTTTGATCAATGGTAAGTCAAAAGGTTTCTTTTCTGCAGAAAGAGGGTTGAGGCAGGGAGACCCACTATTGCCTTTTTATATATCATTGTGGCAGAAACCTTAGGAAGATATTTTGATGACCGAAAGAAAAGGAAGATTCTTAATGGGTTAATAATTTTTAATGGATTGGATCTAATTCCTCTGTAGTATTTTTTAGAGGATACTTTTCTTTTGGGTAAGGATTTTGTTTCAAAAGCAAAAGCATTCGGGGATATTATCCAAGATTATAAGTATGTTACAGTCATCTCATTAATTTCCACAGAATCTCTATTTTCTTTATAAATGTCGATGAATAAAATTAAGAAATAATTATTTCCCTTTTTTATTTCCTAATTAAATCTTTCCCAAGTAGCTACTTAGATATGCCACTTTTTAAATGGAGGATGGTTTTGGAAAATTGGAATGCTTTAGTCAGTAGATTTAAAAAAAAAAATAGCTTCCTGGAAGGTAGCTCTACTTTCTCGGGATGGGAAATTACACTTCCTCCAAAGATCCCTTTAGAGTCTAGAATTTTACCTTATTTCATCTTTTAAAATGCCATCAAAAATCAGAACCATTATTACTCATATTCAGAGTAGATTTCTATGGTCTGGATTGGATTCTAAGGATACGATCCCTTTGGTGGCTTGGGAAAATGTAACCCTCCCTAAGAATTTTGGTGGCCTTGGTCTAAAGGACATTAAAACTATGAATCGGCTCTAATTACTAAATTTTGTTGGGGTCTTATGATGGAGGAGGGGATATGGGAGAAAATAATTAAATATAAATATGTGTATGTGTATAGGGATCAATGCGTGTTCATATCTAATAATCTTATTCTAGAAGGCTCTTCTTTCCGAATGGGCTTTGTAAATGCAAAAGTTTACTCATGAAGGGTAGTAAATGGGAGTATTGGGATGGTACCAAGATTAGATTCTGGGATGATTGGTGGATAAAATATTCTCCTCTCATAAATCAAATGTCGTGGAGTGTTTTAGCTCCTCATTTTAAATATTCTATAGGAAGCATTTTGAAATATTACCAGATAAATTCCAATTGGGTTTGGACATGGAAATATTTACATTGGGCAGGAAAAGATGAGGAATCTAAAGAGGATATAAGAATTTTTAACTATAATTTAGGAGGCCTTCATATTCCTTCATTTCCAAAGGAGGATTCTTTGGTTTGGGATTTGAATAATGATGGAGAATATTCTATCAAGACTAGTTATGGTATATCCCGTAATATACCCCCTGTAATTCCCTTTTGGAAAAATTTATGGGAAAAAGTGTTTATTCCTAAGGTAAACTTGTTCTTGTGGCATGTGGTTCAAGGTAAAATTTTAACCATAGATAATTTGTAAGAAAAGGTATGATGATCCCAAACTGGAGCATTTTGTGTAAAAAGGATAATGAATCAGTTCAACATCTTTTTCAGCAATGTTCTTTTTCTCAAAAATGAGCAATATTTTGAAATATTTTCAAGTTGATTGGGTCTTTCCGGAAACTTTTGTTGACTTTTACTTGTAATGGGTTTCTCCCTTCTCCTCCCTATGTCTATCTAAAGCTTGGAGGATTTTTTTCCCTCATTTCCTATGGGGTATTTGGTTAGAAAGGAACAATAGGATTTTTAAGGAGAAATAGAGAAGTTCCTCCAGGGTAGGAGATGTTATCTTAGGAGCTATGGCTAATAACCTTTCCATTATTAAGTTCAAAGAATCTAAGGGTTTTCCAAATCATGAAACTGAAATAATTCAGTCCTTGGGTATCAATCATATTTTTCAGCTAATTTCCAATTAGAAGAAATATCTTCAGAATAAAGTGGTAAAAACCTTCAGAGGGTTGGGTGAAACTTAACTTTGATGGGGCATCGAAAGGTGTTTTTGCATAGCAGGTATTGGATTCATCATCCGAAATAATGGGGGTTGTCTCATTATAGGATATGCGGAGCCTATAGGTAATAAGACAAACAACTATGCTAAAGCATTTGTTGTGTTGAGGGGAATTACTTGGGATATTTCACAACAAATTAAAAATCTTCATATTGAAAGGGATTCTTTTATATCATCAAAGCTATGAAGGGGAAGGCTAAACCTCATATTAGTATTAGATCTATTATGGAGGACATTTTTGGTCTTTTACCTAAGTTTGAGGAGATTTATATAAGGCATGTGTATAGAGAGGTGAATCAATGTACAGACACGTTGGAAAATCTTGGTGTTCATTTCCATGCAAATTCATCATGGAAAGATGAGGGTAATTTACCTATCAACACCAAAATTATTTTAAATGTAGAAAAGTAAGTTTTATGTGAAGCGTGTGAAGAGGATATAGGATTTCCTTCTCATTATTTTGTATTATTTGAAGGCTCTTGTAATTATAATATAAGTTTGTTTTTTCTATTTTTAGCTACATTTATCCCTATTTTGTAGGTTATGGTACCACATTTTGGAAATGGAAGGCAACAGGGTAAGATTTGAACCGTCGTCCTATGTGGGTCTGGAACAGGATATTGTCATTTGGGAAATATTCAAGTAAGGAGGGATTACCAAGTTCCTCCAGAGACTAAAATGGCATGATGAGAGTTTTTCTATGGAATTCATGACTTTTTGGACAATGGAGTACTCAAGATTCATGGGATTAGTATGCTAGTTACTAAGGAGTTTATAGGAAGAGTTACTAGTATGGAATACTCTAGTAGTAAATTTTTTAAATACAGAACCAAACTTCATCAAGAGGTTCAAACCTTTCTTGGGGAGATGAAAATATATGTTATATGGAGGATGGAATTTCTCATACTACTCTTCTTGGGTGATGGACAGAGGTTTGCTTCTACTTGATGAAGTATATTACGTTGGATGGTAAGTTTAGGAAACTACATCACTTTAGGTGGGATAAGAAGATTAGTATTCCCTTTTTCCTTTATAGATATCTCTAAGTTTCTATAAGGGATTTCCAAGAAGAGAAATTTGTAGCCCCTATTCACAAAGAACTCATTTTGTTTCTTGTAAAAGTGGATACTCTGGAACTGTAAAACTAGGGTTCCTAACTCTATTTTGAGAGATGGTTGGGAATATTTTCTCACATTGGCTGACAGGATAAGACTTAGGAAGATGAAGGAAAAGGCCTAGAAGTATTTAGATGTTTCTACTACTCTTCAACAGTTGGCTGGTCAGGATTTTGATGTGGGTCCTTCGAGGTTTTCAAAGGGGGAATAGCCTTATTAATTTTTGGCCAACAAAATTGAAGCATTGGAGGACAAGGTGGACCAAATAAAGGCTGAAAATCATAATTTAATCATAAATTCACAAATAAGTAATGTTGAGGTTGTGGTTTTGGGATAGAGGCTTGATGTTATGCAAGGAGAAGTGGCTCTGGAAAAAGGGAAAAGGATGAAATTAACAATTAGTAGTTTGGAGGATGAAGACTCTTCTGACATTTAGCTGAAGTAGGAGGGTCCTAGCACAAGAAAGAGGGGAAATTTTGACTAAGGCATCTTTTTGATACTTTTTTGCTGACCATCTGTTATTTTTGGTCTTCGATGTAATGTTTTGATCCGGATGATTGTATATTTTTGGATCTTTGTCAGTGCTCTGTAAGAGTCAATTTCTTTTTGACTAAAGCATTTTGGTGGTTGTCTTTTTTGTTTTTTTATCTTCATTGTAATATATTTTGTACTTGGACCTTGGAGCCTTTTCCAAGTATTATCTATAAAAATAACCATTGAATTTCTTTTTCAAACATTTCGATTGACCTCTCTATGATGTAACATTTATAATAAATATTGCATTTGGGTTAATTCAATCAATGTATTAGGTTATATTGTAATTATTGCATTGAATTTTCACACAATTCAAGGTTTTTACATAAGTGTGTTTACATTTAATATCGACTTAATAAAATTACTTGTGTTCTTTGAGTAGGAAATAATCTTAACATTATGGTATGGTATGTTATTAACTATCGTATATAATGTCATGCAAGAAAAATTAATGTGTATTTTTCAAACAAAATTGCATTATAGGATATGTACCTTCATATTATTTCATTTTTTCTATATAAGGCTAGGTACATCCAACAAAAAAAAAATTATATGGATATTTTTCATGTTTTTGAATTGAAAACACCCTTAATAAACTATAAAAATGTATTTTAGTTGCAAACACTCTAATATGTATGTCATGTATTTTAGTTTTATTCACTTTTGTTATGAAATTGAGAAAATACTTTGATTTTTGATTTGTATATCTTGTAGTTATTGCATTTATTTATTAATAAATTCAAGTAACTTTTGTATGTTGATAAAATTTGCATATTATATTAAATTAGGTTCAAATCAATAAATTTCATTAATTTTTTAAACAATTAAAATTTTCCGCATAAGCCAAAATCATGATGTAATTATGGAAATAGGAAAATTACTTTGTTTTATGAGTAGGAAAGGATATTAGCATTATGGGAATTATATTATCTAGTAACAATAGTTATAATTTCAATGATGTGGTTTTTCAAACAACATTGCATTGGAAGTTTAATTCTTTCATAATATTTTAAGTTTTATACATAATTCTATGCGCAAACATCAAAGCATAATCAGGGGGTAAAGTAACATGTTTTAGTTGTAAACACCTTAATAAACATGTATACAATTTTTTTAGTTTCAAACACCCTAATATGTATATTTTATATGTTTTAGTTTCCTTCATATTGGTTATAAGTTGAGAGAATTTTACAAATGATGCATTAGGATATCATATAATAATTTCATTTGTATGTCAAAAAAATGTGAACAATTCATGTTCTTTATTTATACTACCACACTTTTCAACTAATATTACATTATGGAATACTCACTCATTGCATTAATATATCATGTAATTATTCGATTATTTTTTCAAACAATTCAAGGTTTCTATATATAATTTCTTTACATATATCAAAAGTATAACCAAATTATGGATTTATGATAGTTTCTTGTGTTTTTAAATAGAAATATTCATTAAATTAATTTTATCAAGTAATGTGGAGAATTTATATATATATTTTTATTCCCATAAATTAAGATTAAACATTCAAATTTTCTTCATATAGATCACATCTCCTAATCTCTAGTTTAGTTATTATCATAACTTAAAATACACACATAATGATTATGATAATATGTCAAACATTAAATTTATATATCATTAGACTATAATGTACTAATATAAGAATATTATGAAAATATACCCTTAGTAAAAATGTAGTACAAAGGAAAAGGAATCAAATATCTTAGGAAGTAGGAGATATTCCAATTAAAAATGAATAATGATGGATATGACTATATTGAAAATCCAAAGTAGATAATATGAACTAGTACATATTTTTAGTTCACAAACGTATCATTTATGGTCAAAATGAAATTAATAAAACTCTTGCATATTTTAATCAAGAATAAGAACATGTCCATTATTTGAAATATTACAAAATTTTGGGTAGGGACACACACTATCCAATCTATGAAACTATGAAAAATGAAATATAATTATTCACAACATGATTAATCATGCTTAGTCTTACTAAAATTTATGTCACTAAATGAATAAAGATAAACATTTTATTCATAATAAGTATAGCATGGGCCTCCACTTCATTTTAATTATGATGCTTTAGTTGGATGGACATCATAAAGAAGTTAAAAATTAAAAAATTGGTATTTAAACCTCATTATGTCTTCAATTGATTATATCCACCTCACTCGACCAACACTTATGTGTCTATTACAAATAATCACTACTATTTATTTATAATAAATAATATGGTAATAATTGCATTGATCACCATCCTTTTCTTTATTTGATTTGGCTTAGTTTTATTAAAACTTATGCAATTGGATTACATCATCATTACTAATGATGAATACTAGTTTTCAGCTATGAGTCTTTTTACTCTTTTCAATACAAAACATAACCAATCTTGGAGTTAGTGACGAACTTGGTATTGTGATTTTCCTACATCCTCTATTTCCTTCTAGCCTTATATTACAATGCAACAACATTATAGGAGCACTAATACTGTGTGATTTCAAACTTTAAAGTACATGCAAGGTTTATAATGGATAGTAATGTAGAGGGGCATGGAAGAATGTGTGGGTGATTGTGCGAGTGTGTACATAAATTTTTACACAAAGTTATGAACTGTGAAGATCCCATAAAAAATGGTGCATGAATCAATTACAAGAAGGGGCATGCACATTAATGCATAGTGTTTTGTTGTAATTATGGACACGTTGTGTTTTTGTAAGTTGAGAATTTGGTTCATAATGATTGCACAATGATTAAACCAAGTGCATAGATATTTCAAATTTTGGGGCATGAAACTACGTAAAGGAAATATTGTGTGGAAGATTGGAGGCACTAGTAGAAAAATCCACATAATGACAAATAAGGTAAATGGGGACTTACAAGAAGAGTACATAGTATATAGAATGGAAAACCCACCATACAATCAAATGACATGGACACTTCAAAAAAATTCTCAACTACTAGATTAGGGTAGCTTGACATAATTAATGACTGTATAAGTGGAATAGGAAGGAAAAGGTTCTATAGGATATTTTAAAATGTAAAAATTGAGGTCCATGCCACATTTTATAAGATTTTGAGGATTGGGAAGGATATGGTAATAGTATAGAAAGATAAGTGTTAAGGTATAATCCAATGCATGAATTAAGTTAGAATTAGTGTGAAAAAGATATTCATTTAGTGTAATACCACCCTTGTGATAGTTTACAATATATTTAATCAATATAATAACCCCATTAATGGGAATATAATTGTAGATGTTGCTTTTTTTTTTATAGTAAATAGAATGGGGTGTATTGTATTATATGTTTTGTGACTCTATAGTAGGGACTCTATAATCTACGTCAAGTGATATCATAGTGTGTCTACAAACCTTAGAAAGGAAGATTGCAAAGGGTGTAATAACTGGTATAATGTTGAAGGTGAGGTATATAGTTAATGAAAATATGTCATTAAGAAGGTTTGTATATGGAGGTGTAGAAAATATAGTAAACACAGCCAAAGACATCGGTGCGATGGAGCAAGTTACGACCAAGTTAAGGGGTGTAAATAATAGGATCAAAGTCATTAAGGAGGACTGATGAAGAGGATTCATGGTGCAATATGATAAAGGTGATGAGGAAGGATAAATAGTGGGTACAAGAATTAAATATCCATTGGATGTGAATAGTAAAAATAATAATAGTCCATATATACAAGAGAAGCATGAATCTTTAGGGATATCTCAAGAATGGGTCAAGGGCCGGATGGATGTCATGTCATTATTTATAAGACTATAGTTGGAATAATTCATAGATTGGCTCACAATTATGGAAGAATGTTTTGAGATTGAATCTTTAACCAACCCACAATGCATCAAAGTAGCATAGAAAATTTTGAAATAAAATATGGAACTATGTTGGAAGGAGATACATAATGAGAACCAAAGAAGAGGAAAATATAAAATAGTACATCGGGATATGATGGACACTCGAGGAAGACTAATTTTTTTCCATCCGACTATCAAATGTGATTGTTTAATAATTTTTAAAACTTAAATTAAAATGATATTTTCATTAGGGATTATACCAAGGAATTCCACCAAATTATGATTATATCTAGGCGCATTGAATTTAACTAGGATAAGGTCACAAGATATATTAATGGTTTGAGATTTAGCATCGAAGAAGAGATAATTTTAATGTTTATTTAAACTATATAAGAGGCTTATTAATTTGCATTGAAACTAGAATAAAATTTGGTGTGTAAGAGTTATATTGTAGGCCGAAGAGGAAGTTGCAATGTGTGTGGTAGAGGAGGAAGTAGTTGTAAATAGAAGAAGATGAATGAAAAATTGCACAAATGCATACACAAAGTGTAGTGTTTAGGATGATGGGTCATTTTACTCCTTAAGGGGGCATGGAATATTTGGTAGAGATATGGGAAGTGGATTCTTTAGAACACATTTCAAGTGTGGAAGTCGAGATGTACAAAGTGAAGTGATGAGGATGCACAAAGAATTTTTCACATATGTAGTGCATGGAGAGGTAGAATTAGTGGGGTCCACGGAGCATTCTAAATATCTAGAGTCTGTAGAATTTATCATGATAATAAGTTTTTGTTAAATATTACGTAAAATTAAAATGATTCTGTGTAAAGTAAAATTTTATTTTGAAATGTTTTAAAGTGATTATTGATGGTGAAAACACAAAATATTGTCTCGTAGTGGGATGGTGGAGAAGTAAGTGATGAAAATATTGTGTATCTCAATTCTTATAGATTTTTATGGTTGTAGAAGGAAATAAATTCTTGGTTAATGATCAAAGCCTTATCAAGTTCCAAATTGGGAACTATCACAACGAAGTGTGGTGTGATGTCATACACATGGATGTTTGTCATCTACTATTAATAATTTCATGGAAGTGTAACCAAAAATTGTTATATTATCGGTGGATGAATTTTATTTACATTGAAAAGGATGGGAGAACATTTAACATATCACCTTTTAAGGACAAGGATGGAGGAGAATTGATCAATGGAGTTTGCACAAGATTTTTATTGTGTTAGGGAAGGAATTCCTACAAGAAGTGGAAGAGGATAAATCTTGTTATTTGATTATGTAAAATTAAGTGCATGAATATTGTGTAGAGGATGAGGAGGTCTTAAGTTAATTGTGTGAAATTTTGACAGATTTAAATACATAGTGAAAAAATAATTTTAAGGATTTCCAAAGCAATGCATAGTACTAGTCATCATATTGACTTTATACCAAGATTTAATTTTTGAAAAAATCACCGTATAGGATGACTCTAAAGGATACTTTGAAAAGGTGTGAAGGTAAGTGTAAGAGTTTTTATATAGAGGTATAGTGCATAAAATTTGTAGGTCGTATGCGAAGTAAGTACATTGCTAGCACCAAATAAGATAGGATAATTGTACATGTGTTAATTCCAAATCCATTAACAAGATCATGATCAAGTACAGTTTCCATTTCCTAGGGTGGATGATCTGATGGATTACCTTAGTGGCATGTGGTACTTTTTGGAGATTAAGTGAAGATTGGCTATCACCAAAGCCACATCAAAGAAGTAGATGAGTGGAAAATAATGTATAATTAAAAGGAAGGCTTGTATGAATGGTTTATTAAAAATTTGGTTCAGCAAATTCCTCAAGCATATATATGAGGTTTCCAAATGAAGTGTTGACACTATTCCTTAGGAGATTTATGATTGTATATCTAGATGATATACTAGTCTTTGAAAGGATAAGAGAATACCACCTAGAACATTTATGTAAGGTGATAAATTTCTTGCAAGAGGAAAGGTTATTGGTGAACATAAATAATTTCATAGCTATACATGAGGAGTTAGTGTACTTGTGTTTTGTAACATCCAAAGAAGGATTGCAAATGGATTCCAAGCAATTGTGTGTGATATTAGAGTAGTATTTTCTAATGAATGTAACTGAGCTATGAATTTTTCATGGTTTGGTGAAATTTTATAGGAATTTTATTAGGAACTTCAGTGGATTGTATACAATGATCATAGAAACTATAAAGGGATATTACAATGAATTCATGTGGATGGAAGCATAATCCAACTTCCAGGAATTGAAGTAGATGATTATAATGTATCCATTACTAGTGTTTCCAAGCTTTGAAAAATTATTTCAAGTTAACTATGATGCAAGTGGAACATCCATAGGCATAGTGTTAAGTCAAGAAGGGAACTCATATCCTACTTAAATGAAAATTGAATGATGTCAAAAGGATATACACATTTTATGATCAATATTTTTATGTAATTGTGAAATAATTGAAGAAGTGGAGGAATTACTTATTTCTAAGTGATTTTTCTTTCATACTAATCATTAGCAAGTATAGTTTATCAAACTTCAAGAAAATATGAACCATAGGCACATGAAGTGGGTATATTTTTGCAAATATATTCGTTTGTGTTGAAGCATAGAAGTGTAAGGTAAAAAAAAGTTGTGAACACCCCAAGAAGGAGAGTATTGTTGTTAAAATAAATGTGTAATGAATTCATGGGGTTTGAAACTAAGAAATAACTATACGTGTAAGATGAATATTTTAAGGAAGCATATAATGCATGCATGGAACCGATGCACACAGATAGAATGACGTAGATGGATTACTTCATCCAAGAAGGTATGTTTTTATATGAGCATAGTTTTGTATACCTAAGGGTTCAATGCATGATAAATTGATCAAAGAAAAGCACAAAGTGGAGGTTTATGAGGTCACTTTGGAAATGAAAAACATTAGTGGAATTGGAGGAATATTACTACTATCTAAATATGAGTGTAAATGTGTGCAAATATGTGCATAGTTACAAAACTTTCCACTTGGATAAAGGGCACAAGAAAAATATAGGGTTTTATCATCCATTACTTATACCCCGATGATGTCATTAAATGCCTCCTCATTTACATATAAAGAAACACTTTTTCTTTATTTTTGGTTGAGTTTTAAGATGGATTTGTTGTGGTTAAGAGGTATTTTACCTATTTTAGGATAAAGAGAAGGTATATATTTATTTGTTTTTGTAACATCATTTTTATCCATCTAAAACTAATGTTTCATATTAAATAGGTATGTCACTTATCAAACAGTAGGTTAAAGCATCATAAGGGGTATGGCTAAAGCATTTCAATAGTTCTAGTATGTTTCAAGCTACACTCCAATTATGTCTTAACCTCAAGATTCAACATGCAGTAGAAACTATGGATTATTCCTGCCTACAATTTTGTATGGGAAAAACTACGGAAAGTTTCAACTTGCATTTTTGGTAAATATTTTGTTCCAAGACTCAACCATGGGTTCTAACCATCATGCGATCAACGAAGAATATAGATACAAGAAAATACATAATAGAACAAAGTTTTAAAGTGGTACTTGGTCAAAATTATATGTCTTAATAGCATTGTGACTCCATAAGGATGAAGAATTAGTCAATGCTGAAGATCTCCATTATAACTAATTTTTCCTATATCCACTATTTCGATATGTTTTATCTAGTCGGTTGAATGAGGAAAGAGACAAAGGAAAATAGGAATTCATAAATAAACACGCTCCCTTATTTTATGGGATGAGTCATTATAGTAGTAGGAGGTGTTGTTTAATACACCACATTCTCTTTATGTTTTACTTCTTGTTATAAAACCACCCAAGAATCTAGTTAGTTAGTTCCACTTTCTTTAGGAGAATCGTCCATCTAAAAAGATGATTATAAATGTATCAACATACACTCATAAAGGTGTTGGATTTTTGTAATAAAAATTTTACAATCAATATTATTCCCAAAATATTTATGGAGAAAATTGTGTTTAAGTGTTAGTATCCAAGTCTAAGGGAGGATCAAGGGCCCACTCTTGCCCAAGGAGGATGCTATTTGGTATTTCTTAGAATATATGTTTTTGCATACATATTTAGATAATTGTTTGAATTTTTCTTTCATATTTCAGCATAATTTTAGTATAAAGGTGTTATGTGTTTGAATTAGATGTTTGAATTCAAATTTGTTTACTTCAGAATTATTAGCTTAGTTACTCGTTCATGTTGATAACTTTATATGAGATTAGATATTAGATTCCCTTCTAGGTTATTTTCACTACTAGATAAGTTTTGTTAAGGTGATATTTATATCCTTCATATTGCATATAGCCTTAGAAACCACATTTATTTGATAAAATATTAGACTAAAGTGAGGAATTAACAACAACCAATCATTCTCGGGAGGCCATGGAGAATATAAACATGGATTTCATGTTAGGATTTCCAAGGACACAAAGAGGGAATGACTCTATTTTTATAGTTGATAGATTTTTAAATATGGCGCATTTTATAGCATACAAGAAGACTAGTGATAAAATAGGCATAGAAAATCCATTCTTTAAGAAGATAATGTGGTTTTATGTGTTTTCATTGAGCATAGTATTAGATGGAGATACAAATTTCCTTGGTCATTTTGGAGGACCTTATGGAATAATATGGGAATGAGGATAACTTTCAGTTCATTATATCATCCACGAGAATGGTGTAAAGATGAAGATAGTGAATATAAGTCTAGTAAATATATTGTGCACCTTAGTTGAAGACAAGCCAAAGCGGTGGGATTTGGTGTTAGTTCAAAATGAATTCTCATAAAATGACTCAATTAATAAAAGTGTAGGGAATACTACATTCCATGGTGTCTATGGTATAATTATAGGAGGATTCATAGAATTACATGAATCAATGGATAACAAGAGCATGGAAGCATAGTAATATGCACAATATATGCACAATCTACATGAAGAAGTACGCTTAGAGGATATAATAAAGTAACCAAGGTTATAAGGAGTACGCATATGAGAATCATAGAGTAAAGTACTTCAAGGTTAAAGATCATGTTTAGAACATTTACGATGATATATTTCCTAAAGGGGCCTCTAATAAGTTGAATCTTACCAAAATTGGATCATGCAAGGTATTGTGCAAAATGGGACAAAATACCTATAAGATAGATTTTCTTGAAGAATTGGATATCTCACCAATATTCGATGTTGTAAATTTATATTAGTTTTATGAAGGAAAAAGTAGTGTACAAGAAGAAATAGATGAGTTTTCATCTAAAGCATTTGAATGAATGTAATAATTGAAGAATTTCTTAGGTTGGAGAAGGAAGATATCAATAAATTAAACAGAAGAAATTGAAGCCATTTTCAACTCAAGAAGATGCGTAAAAAATAATGTAAGGATTATTTTGTGAAGTGGATAAATCACATAGAAGAAGATGTGACATGCATAAGTATGAAAGAGCTTGGTCAATTGGTCCATACTCCAAAATACTTTAACTTGTGAGATGAATCTCACTTTTTTAACTCCGAGGTGTTTGATGCAAGATAATCACTAGAGAATTTATACTACATGATTTTACACTTTTGAGTATGTGCAAGTTTTATAAGGGCTAGATAGGTAGAGTATGCATGGAAAAATGTGTACGCTTGCGTGAGCATGCATGAAAGTTTCTTTTCAAATTTATAAACTACAAAGTGTGATGTATAAATGGTCTCAGACATGATTTTGAGAAGGGGCACATGCAAAAATACACAATATATTTTTAAAATATGGGCATGCGGGATTTTTGGTAAGATACGAAGGTGGCATGCAAAAATTTCACAATGAATAAACAAAGTTTATGTATCTTTAAGAGGTATGTGTGTGAAAATATGCAAAATAAATATTTTTCAGAGTATGCATGGAAAAATGTGTGCACGATTGCGTGAGCATGCATGAAAGTTTCTTTGCAAAATTATGAACTACAAAGTGTGATGTATAAATGGTCTGTGACATGATTTTGAGAAGGGGCACATGCAAAAATACACAGTATATTTTTTAAAATATGGGCATGCAGGATTTTTTTGTAAGATACAAAGGTGGCATGCAAAAATTTCACAATGAATAAACAAAGTTTATGTATCTTTAAGAGGTATGTGTGTGAAAATATGCAAAATAAATATTTTGCAGAAGATTGAAAGGCCCTAGCGGACCAAGCCATAAGGAACAAATTAATCCATAATCGGTATGAGCCAAATATTCCTTTGGTGCAATACCACCCTTTTCATAATTATGAAGCTACTTAAGTATTGTAATAGCCCCATTAGTGGGAATATCATTGTAGATTCCATTAATATATTTAAAGTAAATATAATTTTATGTGGTGAATTATTCGTTGTTTGATATTTTTGCAAGGGTTATATGCTCGCATCATATTATGATGGCTCACTTGACTAGAATTGAACCAATTGTCCTATAGACCACATATTGCTTCATGATTATCATTAATGTTTTCATTGTTGAATTTTTTTCCATAAATTTCCCTCCCCCTCCCACATTAAAAAATATTTCCATAGTTTTTAGGTACAACCAACATGCACCTATGTAATGATTAGTATTTTTTATCTTTTAAGAAAGAAAGGTCATGCAATCCATAAGGTTTTAATAAAAATCACTCAACAAGACAATTTTATTTTTATGTTCACAATGTGCCCCTAATTTCATAAGAAAAATCAAGTAACCCCTTCTCATTTCTCAAGGAAGTTTAAAATCATGCACCATAGCTTTGTTTTATCTTACGCGCAATCCCCTATTTGCAAGAATCCCATGTCTTTGTCATATTTTCTTGTAACTACTACCTTTCATCCACCTTCAAAAATATTTCTATCGTATTCTATTACACAAAATATTCCCCATGTTGTCATGCCATATCTTGTGTGCACTCATTTTTATTGTGCAAAGTTTTTCCATGCATGTTATTACAAAAACCTATTGTGTAATAAATTTATTCATTCTCTTGCACTCTTAATCTATTCGTGTATAGTACATATCCATTTTGAAATTCCCTTCATGTTCAAACAAGCCTTTATGTAATCCCATTGCATAGATTTATCAATCTTCCTATGAACCCCTTAATACCCCATGAAACTTTAATTTACTTAAGGTCATGCAAAACTATTTTGAGCATTTGTGCACCTCCCCACTTATCATGGTTGGATATCCTTCCTCGTTGCAAAAAGGTTCTATCCCTCATACTATCAAGATTCCTTAATACACAATCATTTGGATAAGTCTCACACTAAATACTCATCCCTTTGAGCCACTATAGTCTCTCATACTAGTGCACGTGAATCTATTTTGGGAGGAAATGTTGAGCATATTTTCTTTAAATTGATGCACACCCCATGCATAATTAATTGCATGCATAATTTGGTGCAATGAACATGATGAATATTTGTGTGCATAAAATTTCACACACCTTATAAGTAATTATACCTATACATAATTTATTACGAGAAACACAAAAAAATCCATTATATTTATACTTTTTGTATGCGGGATGACTTGTGTAGATACACAAAGGAAATATAGGCGTTGTTTCACACAGAATGTTTCCGTTCTTAGAATAGAGGTGCTTCTATCCTTTCATTCTCTTGAGAAATAGATAAGGGTTAGGGCTAGGAGGAATACCTGTTGAATGTTGGGAGGGTGCGCGCGTACCGTAGAGAGATCAGATCGATTGCGAAGAAATCATTTTTGTCTAGGAAGGACTACCTATAAGTAAGAATACAAGACCACCAGATTTTAGTTAGACAATAACTAAGGGAACTGCCTTGGGCCCAGGAAATATTAGACTTCCTTTCGAAGGTGGTCAATTCCCCTTTTAATACAAATTAACACAAATGATAGCAAAGAGGCTATTGCAAAATTACACTTTAATTACCTTGTTAAAAATCAATAGAAGAAAGGCTGGTTCTGGTTTGAGTCACAGTGACCGATGCCGGTCACTGTATAACCGACTGTGGTTATACATCGGTACTAGTTTCTGATAACCGATATCGGTAGGGGTGGTGATTTAGGGGCTTTCAATGAAGGTTGGCTGTGAGGTGGCTTTGGTGTTTATAAGGTTGGAAAATGATTAGGGGTAGGCAATAGGGTGATGGAGAAGACTCAGAGAGTGTAGGAGCTGTTCTTGGGGCAATGTAAGGGTAGAGGAATGACAGTGAGATGTAGGGTGCTGCCGGGTAGTAGATCTAGGAGTGAAGTTATAATTACTATGATTCAGAAGTTCAAGAAATGTTATTTAAAAACATACAAGACACTACTTACTAGTTCCTGATGAAGATACAGGTCCAAGGATTGTGATGACGAAGGCAGGGCTCAGGTGGGATGATCTGACAATAAAAAAATGAGCTATCTTCTCTCCCAATGCTTGGATGAGTGTTGCTGTGCTCTAGTTCCTTAGTTGCAGTCTTGGGCTCGATGTCCTTCTCTGCAAACTCTTCTCTTTTCTTCACTTGTCTCTGCTCTGCAAGTGAATTCTGGATCTTTCAAATGAATTCTGATCCTTTGTTTTTGGTTGGGGGAGGTCATTTACAGGGAACCGATGGTGGTTACGTAACCGACGGCGGTCGAGTAGGAACCGATGTCGGTTAAGTCAAAGTGGGCTATTTTTAGTAAAATAGCCAACTTTCCCTCCTTTTCTCCCAAGGGATTAGTTGTGGGCTTGGTCAAGTCATGATTAGGTTGGTTTTGGTGTGGGTGAGAAGTAATTAGTCATGGGTGTGGATGTAGACCAAGTCATAGGTCTTAATTAGGTTAGTTTAGGGTTAGGGCTAGGTCATGATGAGGTGGCGAAATGAGGTGGCAGGTTTGGAGATGTGGATTTATTAATTATAAGGTAATTAATAAATAATTGTGTAAGGTTTAAGTGGTGAGGTTAGGTTGCGAAATGAGATGCGGGCATAGGGTGTCGTAAGACACAAATTTGGTGTCTACAGCGTATAGTTGAATATACAAATGATAAATTACATAAATCTTATTACACATGAAAAAAATTAAAGAACACTCCTTAGCAGAGATCACTATTGCAAAAACATTCATGTACACGAAGAAAGTGCATATTTTCATTTGATTACATAAACCAAGTGCACACACCATTGCACAAGGAAATCCGAGAGATGCAAAAATGAAAAATCATTGAGTCATTCAAGAGACAAATTGGATTATCTTCAAATCACGTCATCATATCTAGTCTATTTGTCAAAATATCTCATCTCAGTGTATGCACATGTCATGTAAAAGATAGGTGGTTACCTTAGATGAATAATTTGAATTTTACAACCATGCATACCATAATTATTAGAATTTGAAACCTAAGAAAATCATGTCCAAGATTATTCTTAATATTTAGAAGCATTTAATGAAGATCTTCCTTATTATAGAGGATGTTCTAACATGAAAAAACATCCATATGACCAACTTGGCATTCATTCAAGTTGAACAATGTATCTACCATGTACATAATTTTTCAAATCTAGGTTTTGAATAGCCTATCTCCATTAATGTTTGTAATCCTTATCCATTACATAGGTTTCCCTATAAATAACTATATCAAACTCATTTTAAAGGTCTTGGAATTTGGAATATAAAATATTCTGATATTTTTATTTACACTTACTTTTATCACTTTCTTATCCTTTACCTTAGCCTAATTTAGCTTCTTTGGATTTGTTTTTATATTTTGGATAAATGTTGTGGATCCACTTTATTGATTGAATGTGTTAACCTCAATTTAGAAAATAAAATTTTAGGGTGTGCATCTTGCACTTATGTGTAACTCTTGGTATTATAATTTTTTTCCTTCATACTCTAACATTTAATTATATCTTGATCAAGTGCATACTAGTCTAATATTGAGCATGGTTTCAATAAACCTCGAAGTTGTAGTGAGCTAAAGTGAGTTGCACAAATTTTCTACTTATTTATTTATATTCCCTACCCTACTCTCATTTACACCTTTTTATCAACTTCATTAGAATTAGGACTAAAGATTGTAATCGAATTCAAACATGCAACCTATGCGTTATAAGTGATACTCATGGTTGAATAGTTATTTTATTGTCTTTCATGTAATCATTAAGCTATGAATGAATGTTGATTGGTTATTTCTACTTATAGTATCCTTCAAACCGAGTGTCCCTACGATTGATTCTCAAATCCACTAGTATCCATATTGGCTAGAACTAGTACAAACTAGAAAATTCCCTCGTATAAATTATTAATATTCACCTAATTTCTCTTGAGCTATTCCCAACATATCTTTTGGACAACAAGATCTTGTGAGATTTAACCTTGGAGAGGGATCCCCATGTGTGCAATGTACTAGATAATTATTTACCCACACATGTTCCCTCTTTACAAGAGAGGTGGAGCCTCACCCATTTATATGAGACTTTTTCTAGGTTTCCCATGTTTTTGTATGCCCTAAATTCCTTCTCGCCATCAACATTTAAGTGCTTAAGGAGGAAGATAGAGGTGTAAAATTTTTAAGATCAAAATTTTCAATAGACAAGTTCACATATGTTGGAATTGTTTAATTAAAGCCCCTTCCCATTTTACAAGCTATAAAATTAAAATGCCTCTTGGTTAATTGTTAGGAAATATTAATTTTTTCATAAATTCTATCATATGAAAAATTAATTTTAAATGTTGTAGATATATAAAACATGAAATAAAAAATTTACGTAGACTAATATCTAATTAAAACTATAATTAAATTAAAAAATTAAAAAATATATATTAGGTTCATTTTTAGTTTATGGAATATATTATTTGTATGGGCATCGTGCATTTTTGTTCACACTAAGTCTAGGATGTGGCATTCTCTTCAAAGAATTTAAAATTTAATACATAGCTAATGCACAAAAACTATCCTTGTTTGATAGCCATGCACTTTCCTTATAGATACCATGCATTTTTGTACTTTATACACCACTTCTCTAGTTCATAAGCCAACATCTCTAGCAAGAATGATTTTTTCCAGGATGCATCAAATATTCTATTACTTGTACAAAAATCATATGCATTTTATTTTATATTATATCTAAATTAAATATTGTCATTTTTGTTGAATAAACAATAAATAATAAATTAAAAACCTTTAGTTCCTTTTTTATATAAGAAAACATTTTATTCTCTCTCTCTCTCGTATGTGCTTCTATAAACTATTCTAAAAGTTCCTTATCCAAAAGTTAAATCATAAATTCATAGCAACAATGGAATATTTGGAGTTACCTCTTAGAATTTTACCCCTCCACCACCGAAAAAAAAAAAAATTTTTTATCTAATATCAAAATAAAATTATAACTAGATAAATTGTAGTCAATAAGATGAATTATATTTATAAAATAAGTTTCTCTTAAAAACTAGGATCCTCGTATTTTCCTTACATATCCTAATATCCATTTGATCTGTTATCATAACTCAGTGTACACACATAATGACTTATAAAATATCGGTAACATTAGATTAATACTTCATTTTACTATGGTGTATTGATCTAATAATATTTCCAACATTTTTTCTATTAAAGAAGGATATTCTAGACTTATAGCCTAATACATTAGGAAATTTACATCTTTGAAAGAATAATTGAAAGAGGTTAATCATCATGTGTTGTAATTACAAACACTCCAATACACTTGGATGCAAAAACAATTTATCAAAAACAAAGCACGTGAATTATTTGAAAAAATATTCAACCTAATATGGTCATATGGACTACAATAATGGACTTATGAAAAAATCCTTATGTTTTATGTAGAGGAAAGGATGTTAGAATTGATTTTTATCAAATTTTAGTGACTATTGTATATGTTTCTTAAATTCCTTCACATCGGTTTTGAAATTGATGGAATGTACTAATTATAATAATTGTGATTATATATGTTATAAGTATATATGGATTTACTTTTTTATAGAGAATTTCATTTTATTAAATTAATTAAATCATAAAAGTGACATGTTTTAATTGTATGCAAGAAAAATAAATAGACAACAAAAGATAAAAGAAATAAAATAATTTATACTTTCACCGTAGATGTCTTACGAAAACCTCAAGTAAGAACATATAAGATTTTAAACTTGTTTGATTTTGTCAAAGATTATATTGTGGATGCTCTTTGATATTACTTCTCCAAAGGGATTTGCAAATTATATGAGCATATTTCACAAGGAGGTGGATGTCAAATTTGAAGAAGTTAGATGCGATTTTCTCAAATCTCCGGGATGATTTTACAAAGAAAATGTCTTGCTTTTATAATCGATGGTACATCCATGAATGGCGGATATAAGATTGACTAAGCTCCATGTTAATGGCTAAATCACCCAAGTTAGCAAGTAGACTTGGAAATAGTACTTGCATATTTACAGGGGTAGTGGACATTTGAAATAGCAAAAGTTACATCCGGAAATTGAATTACATGTACAACTCTATAGCCCCCTCATTTCTAGGAATCTAGAAGTGGAGTTCAAGTTTAATTGACTAAGGAGAGGAATTGATTAAATAACTAATTTAATTAGTATTTAATTATGAGGGAATAATTAACTATTTATTTAATTAAATGTTTAATTATATTAGCTAGGAGGGTGTATGAATTAATTTAATTAATTCCAAAGGAATGTTAGAATTAAATTATTTAATTCCAAAGGGTAGGAATATAGCTTAGGTAATATAATTAATTTAATTAATTATATAAGCGTAGATTTAAATGCTAGAATTAATTTAATTAATGCTAATTGGATAGAAGTGGGATAAACAAATATGTATGTATTTTAAGGGTGTCTACATTTTCCCCTCTTTAAAGTGTTATTGCAAGTAATAGTTATTTAAAGATAGTAGACACGTGTGGATTAGTGATTGGAAAGAAGTGAAACATTTGGATACCCCATCGAGTAGATTGGTAAGGAATTCCCCCTCAAGTGAC
Source organism: Taxus wallichiana var. yunnanensis (assembly GCA_018340775.1). NCBI lineage: Eukaryota > Viridiplantae > Streptophyta > Pinopsida > Cupressales > Taxaceae > Taxus > Taxus wallichiana. The sequence goes on along the minus strand of CM031238.1, from coordinate 469,191,505 downwards.
TAGATGAGACAACAAGGTGGTAGCAACCGCTTAATAGGAAAGAGACAAGGAAGTTGAATAATGAGGATGGGAGGAATTGTTCTCGTAGCATGAGCACCATTTGGAGAGTTTGAATATAAGAGAAACCTTTATTTTACTATTGCACAATAGATTTTTCACCATGATTATTAAATAATCAAGATGGTTAACCCATATGCACATAAACAAACACACATATTAATGGTCTTAACATCTAGGGAATGGTAGTTTGGAGACTTAACACGAGTTCTTTGTATTCATCCACCTTATTGGTACACTCAAATTCAAGTTTGAAAGATAAAGGCATAGGCTCACCATCAAAAGGAATGAGGATAACCCCTACGCCACCCCCACATTGACATTTAGAACCATCAAATAATAGGGTCATCTGATATATGGTGTCATCAAGGAGAGGGTAGAAATGGATTTGTTAGGAAAATCAAAGTTAGAATATTGAGTTCGGAAAGAGGTGCATCGGCAAGCTGATCTGCAATGGTTTTTCCCTTAACAAACTTTTGATGGATGAATTTGAGGTCGAGGTCTGCAAGGAGCATTAGCCAATGTGTGGCACATTGGTGTTGGTAAGGTTTAGCATATATGTAATGTAAGGGTTCAGTGATGGTGATGATGAAGGTTTTGTGTTTGATTAGGTAATGGTGAAGTTTTGTGATGACGAAGACTAGGGCATCTAGTCTCATAGTCTAAAAGAGTGTTTCTTATGTAATAAAATGCTTTTTATTTGTGTTACTCATCACGATGAGTGATCATGGCACCCTAGGAATGATCAGTTGCATAAATGTAGAGGTAAAAGGGTTTTCTATCCTTAGGTGGGATGAGCATAGGTGGTTGAAGAAGGTACTACTTCAACGCTTTAAAGGATTTTTGGAACTTGTCATCCCAATTGAAGGAAACATCCTTTTTAAGGAGATGATGAAAAGGGTGACATCAGTTAGAAAGTTGGGAAATAAAACGTCGAATGGATTATAACTTGCCTTGCAAACTACGAAGCTACTAAAGGTTAGTAGGTCGAGGCATATTGAGAATAGCCTTGATTTTAGTATGATCGAATTCAATACCACACAAAGAGATGATGAAACCAAGGAGTTTTCTAGAGAGAACGGAAAATAAGCACTTTTTTGGTTGAAGGAAAACACAATATTTGATGAGATAATCAAAGATGATTTTAAGAATGGGGAGGTGTTTGACATGATGTTTATACTTGGGAGAATGCCATCGACATAATATTCCAATATGTTATGCATGATTTCGTGGAAGATATAGGTCATAACACACTGATATGTGGCACCAACATTTTTAAGGCCAAAGGGAATTATGTGATAACATAAGGTCCCCCAAGGGGTGATGAAATTGGTTTTTGTTGATCTTTAGGAGTGAGTAATATTTGATTATAACCCGAGAAATCATCCATGAGAGATAGCATCTCATGGCTAGTCAGTAAGATCAACAAGTTGATTGATACTAGGTAGAGGAAAATCATCCTTGGGGAAAGCAAGGTTAAGGTCACGGAAATCCATGTAGATGCAGAGTCCCCATGTTGCTTTGGTGATAGGAACGATGTTAGAAATCCATTAGGGATAGTCAATGGGTAGAATAAAAGAAACAGAAAGGAGGCATTGGATTTCTTATTTCACAAGAAGGGAAATGTGGGGATGCATTTTCACAACTTATTTTTCACAAGTTTCACCTCAAGAATAGTTACGATATTGTGGACCATGATATTTGGGTCAATACAGGGCATATCAGCATAAAAACAAGAAAAAGCATTCTATGATCTCAAAGGAAAGATGTGAAGGCTTCCTATTTAGTGGGATATAAATGCTAGCCTATATTTATAATTTGAGGGTCTTTACGAGTGTGAATGGTGATCTCTATGGTTGATTTATTCAGCATGGTTTGTGTCTCAAAAGGTAATGACTAATGAATGTAATAATCCTCCACACCTAGATATGTGATAATATAAAAATAGTTCGACATTGAACAACATTTGTAGAAGGTTTTTCTTCATCGATCATGTTAGGATACATGAAGGTAAGGGAAGAAGGATCCTTGCCATTGTGTTGATAGGTCAAAGGTTCCGAGGAAATTATGTTCACAAAAAATTTTTAGGAGGGATTGATTTTGGATCCATTTACTTCGTGGGTGAAGGTGATGTGGTAGGTGAATGAGGTGGAGAATGTGTAACTTCCTCTACTAGGTCAATAAGGGATTTCTTATAAGAAGGTTCCTCATAAAATCCAATACCACTATGGTCTTTGTTTTTATGGGTAGTACAAGGAATAAGCGTGTGACGAACTTGTTCATAAAGACCAAAGAAAAATCATTTCCAAGCACATCAATGAAGAAAATTATCGGTGAAGTGGCGATTGGTAAGATATTGGAAATAAGATGAGAATGGATGGGTTTGGGTAGGTGGTTCAGGAGTATATGAAGAAGTCTCAAGTTCCCCATATGTCAAGTTAGTGCGAAAGAGGGATGAACCATATGGAAAGACATATCCGACATGATGGTTATAATGTGGGTGTTGATGGAGGCTTCCATACTCTTGAGGAGTAAGAAAGGTGTTGATGTTGTAGAGGCAATACTCCCCTAAGGTAAGGCATTGAAAAACACCTACCAAAGGATCGAAGTTGGTATTTGGTTAGTAAGAATGGAATAATCACCGAATCCTGAGAAGGGGAAGCATCAAGTGTTTTTGAAGTAGATTTGTTGATTGATTGGCCATTTGTATAAGTTATGGCATAAATGGGAATATAGGATTTGGTTATGGAAGGTGTAGCGGGAAATGTGGTGGATGAGGCAATAGATGAAGAAGAAGTGGTAGTGGTGGTAGATGGGATAGTGGATGAAGAAGAAGAAGTAGTGGTGGTAGATGCCTTAACTGGTATAAGGACATCATTATGTTGATAGAGCATATTGTAGGTTTTGAATGGTGAAGGATATGCCGAATGGTGTAGTTGTGCCCTTCATGCTTAAATTTTAAATGGTGTAAGGTCGAAGGTACACACCCCATGGTATGAATCGAGGGTCAACCAAGTAGCATGTTGTATTGAAATTCTGTTTTAGGACATAATAATTTAGGAATGGTATAGGGGCCCACGCAAATGTGGAGGATGATGGTGCCAAGGGTGGAAGTCATGGCATCATTAAATGAATGCAAAATAATTGGGTTATTATGCAAGCAATTCATAAGGATGCACATTTTATTGTATGCATGGGAAGAAATTATATTAATAGTGGCAACTCCATCAATCATAACATGTCAAACACATGTGTTATCAATGTAGGTAGAAATGAATAGGGTGGGGTCAAGATCATCTGATTGGAGAGGGACAATATCTTCATCAAAGAAACTAATAGCAGATACTTGATGAAAGGTAATGGAGTAGAAGATGGAGGTGGAGTAGTGAGGGAAGCCACATGATGTTGGGTAATGATGGTAGTAACGGGTGTGGGGTCATTAGGTGGAACCTCAATAGATTATAGGACCTCGATGAGGGCTTGAAAATGAGGCTTAAAGGTTTTGATGAGATCATACAAATACATTTTGAGGGGGAAATTGGTGAAGTTTTTTTATCATGGTATGATGTGTGACTTCATCAGAAATGGGATATGTCGGCCCACGATGGTTATCTAAGGTGGAGGTGTAGATGGAATGTTGGGTAAAGGAGTAGTGGATGGGTTTCCTATCTTGTCTTTTCCTTTTTCTTTCTATGATCTAGTAGAAAATTGAACCATATTGATCCGAGAAAATGAGGGAGATGTGTCGTGAAAGGTATAACAACATGAGGGAAAAAAACCTAGTATGAGATAAGATCCTTTTGAAATTTGTATGGCGTTCTAGTATTTTTAAGGGGATTGGGCTAGCTCCCTAATCTGGACCATATTGATCTCAAAGGTCAAAGGCGAAAAGAGGGTTATGTAGGTGGAGATGATGGCCACTAAATAGATATGGGGGTGACAGGAAAAGGTGGAATGGGATCTTCATCCAAAAGGTCATCTTTGTAAAAGAGCTCTTCAAGAGAACATAATTGAAGAGGAGTATTTTTTAGGGCCTTAGAATTTTCATCATCATGCCCTAGCACATGATGATAGGTGTAAATATCGGTATTATCAAACCCTTCTATTTTAGGTTTGAGTGGGTCGTAAGGCATGAGAGGTGGCTATGTAATGGAAGAAGTTTCTAAGAATTGAGTGAGGATGTTAGTGTAAGACCTTGCCAAGGGATTGTAATAAAAAATGAGAGTATCTTTAGATGGAGGTTTGGGTGAATTTTGTGGAAGGGGTGTTACTAGAGGTGGATTTGGTTTGGATGGAGGTGTGGGTGGATTTTTTAGAAGATGCGCTCTTTGGAGGTGGAAGTGGAGGTTGAGTAGGTTTAACTAATTTTTCATAGGTAGTGTTGTTTTGGGCTTGGCTTGCACCTTCCCGGGTAATAGTGTTGGGGTAGTATGGGAAGTATAAGGGAATGCTTAACACCGAAGTTGATGGGTCAACCAAGGTGAGAGTGGAGGTGCGGTGAAGATAGTAGTAGGAGGAAATATAGAAAGTGTAGGTTGAAGGGAAGGTAAAGGCATGGGTAGTGGAGTAGGCATAGGTAATGTAGAAGGATTGGGTGGAATGGGGGCTGCGATAAGGATTTGGGTTACTCTATTTTAGTTTTACCTTGGATAAGAGGTTGCTTGACCAAGGTTGATGGATGGGGGCCTAAGATGGATGGAAGTGGTGAAGGTGAAAGAGGAGAAGTGGGAGAAACTGGGGTATGAGGCCTAAGAGGTTGGGTCTTCCTCTTAGGTGGGGGGATAGGCCTGGTGATAGTTTGGGAAGAGGTGGATAAATCAATATTCATGGGAGGATGGACTAGACTTAGTTTTGACACAACCCCCAATGTAGTGATAAGTTTGGGTGCAAGTGAAGGTATGGGTGTAGGTAGAGGTTTGGGTGTAGGTGGTTATTGGGGTAATGGTAAAGGTTTGGGTGTAGGTGAGGATGATGTAGAAGAGGCTACTATAACTGTCTTAGGTAAAATTAATTTAACTGCTTTTGAACACTTATGATAAATTGTTGAAGTGTGTGCGAGAAAAATTTGTATTTGAGTCAATACGGGAAGTCGAAGGTGTCCCCAAAGTATGGAATAGTCGACATACTCTAAGAAATCAGCCAAAAGGGAGAATGATGTAGAAGTGAAGGGGAATGATGATGATTTGGTATTAATCGCTATAAATAAATATAACATCGTGAGAGACAAGGAAATGGTCAAGCTTGGACTTTGTGGATAGAAGAGACAATAGAAAATCGACAGGGTATATAAAATCCATTGGGGGTTATCGTCAAAAGGAAGAGATGTGAAACGTGGATCTCGATGGGTAGAGGAATGGGCAAGGTGGATGGTGTAGACTCTTTGATTAGTGAAGAAAAGGGTAAGCTGGGATCCTCCATGGGTAGAAGAGTGAGTGATGTGGGTTTCATGACAGGTAGAGAGACGAGTGGGGTAGATGCCTCCGTAGATGAAGGGATAGATGAAGTGGTATTCTCGATAGACAAAATGGTAGATAAGGTCAACTCCTTAGTTGGTAGAGGAGATGAGGATGTGGACTCCTCCATGGGTGGAAGAACTCGTGTAAGCATTTCCTCAACTTATGGGATGGGAGGAAATTGATTAGAAGGGGATAGTATGGTATCAAAAATGGCATGCGCCTCTCGAACATTGGTATCATTGGTTGAGGTTTCACCAGCTTGGTTAGATGATGGAGTTTTATTCAGAAACAAATTATTAAAGATGTGGAAGTTTTGTTTAGTCAGTGCATTAGGGTCATCCAAGACAAGCTATTTGTTATCCAACATTTCCTGGATGATATTTTAAAACATTTTTCAATTATTGTCACTATGACCTCTGAAACAATGATAATTGTAGTTTTCTTTCTCCTTATACCATGCAGAATAGGATGGGAAGGGTTAAAACTAGTATGTGGTTTGATGGGTGGAAGATTTGTGGCTCCTACATTTTAAAGCTTTTCCAAAACCGAGTAGTAAGATTTTCCTATGGGAGTATATCATCAATTTTCATGCCTGTATTAAAAGTTTTGAGTAGGAGAAAAAGTAGACAAATTTTGTGGTTGGATGGATGAGATGGACCAGATTTTAGGACCACCATGTTGGAGGATGATTTGGAGTTTGAATGATTTTTTTGTGGTTTATAATAATAAGAGTCATTTGATTTGAATGGATTTCTCTTGTTGTGTAATTGTAATTTATTCTCTTCGATAGCACATATTTCAAGCTTCCGAGCCATTGTGAATGCCTCATTAAACATTCGGAAGGTTTGAAATTGGAGAGTTGGAGAGATATGTCTGACACAAGCTCTAGTAAACAACTCTATTAGTTCAATTTGTGGAAGTTGAAAGGTGAGATGATTGGTAAGGCTCCACCAACATGTGAAAAATATATGATAGATTCGTCTTCGTATTGGCGCATCGAATACAAATCAGTCATGGTGACCTTATTAGTGATGTTGATGGAGAAATGATCAAGAAAGGCCTGGGATAATTGATTGAATGAAAATATAGAGTGCTTAGGTAAAGCACTATACCAGTCTAAGGTAGGTCCTGTCAAGGACATTGGGAAAGTTTGAAGAAGTAAGGTGTCATCATGGGTAATCAGATAACATACATGTTTAAAAGATCACAATTTTTTTGTGGATCCTCCTTGCTATTAAATCTGTTAAAATTTGGCATTTCCCAATGTGTGGGATAAGGATGAATTGGAATAGACAGGGTGAATATGATCATTACAAATATCATCATAAGTCAAAGAATTGCGTGAGCTAGAGACAGAAACTTCCAAGGTTTACATCTTATCCATCATCATTTTTATGAGATCAGTTGTAGGATTAGATGGAGCACCCCTTGCAGGTATAAGGAGGTAAATAAGATGAATAAGGCATGAATGCCCTCTAGTGTGTGGTGGTGTTGAGTAAGAAAAATAAGAAGGGGGATATAAATAATGGTAGATGATGATTGCATATACCCTGAATGGGAAGCATAGGTGACAGGTGGTGGCTGAGACAAGGTATAGGTGGGTGGGACCTATGTAGAGACCCTTGTAGTGATAGGTGGTAGAGTAGCAGGTATAGACATGACCAAAATCTTAAAAGGGTCAATGGCCAAACTCAAGGTTGTGAGGTAATAGAATCGATGGTGTCGGAATCCCTACACTAAGATTCGTAGATGAAGGTGAGGAAAAATTCGAAGGTGTGATAGATGTTGTGGATGTGGGGGTGATTTGAGAAACAACATGTCGTAAGGTGCAAGTAGACAACACTACACTAGTGGTGGCTGATACGGAAGTGGGGGAAAGGGCAGGAGGAATGGAGACAGGCATCCCATATAAGGGTTGTCCTGACAAGTCATGGGTGGAGGAATGAGAAAGATAATACTGCAAGGTTACATGATTGTGATCAAGGATTTTTACAAACTCCTCATCACCTGTAGATATAGAGATAGAAGAAGTGGGGTCCATGGGTGAAGAAATAGAAGGTAGTGAAGGACTAGGAGGTAGTGGTTGATGGCTAACATGAAATACTAGGGCATTGAATTATCTACGAGTCAAAACCATGTGAATAGAGGTTGAAGAGGAGATCCGATCATCATGCAGATGGTGTAGAAAAAAATAGAATATGGAAGGGACCTAGTAAATGGAAATTGGTTGTTGTTTTATAGAAAAATCAAAACATAGAGACCAACATCAATTGGCTAACCGATGTCAATAGAAAAGGTTAATTGATGCCATTCTTTGGACCAATGTGGGTTATTGAGAATAAATGATGATTTATAATTATGGAGATGAATAACGTAAATTGGGTGGATCGAACTCTACTAATGGTAATAGAGACTTCAAAATATGATAAATGACAAAAACAAGTCACAAAAATATTTGGATGTGAATTGAATACTATTTTGGGAGAAATAACCAAGACAACAGAAACTAATACCAATCATTCAAATGATTTTGGTGTGAAGAGGTAATCAATTTCTATTACTATGGAATATGAGAAGATGATGAAAATTTGAATTTTAGGTGATTAAGTCAAATGAAAACACCAACCCAGAACCGAGTATGGTAGTGATGAGTCCTAACACACCCAGAATGAATTGAAATACACCAGTTATGATGATGGGGCATGAAGGATAATAAAAATCAAAATAAAGGACCTCACTCCTCAAAAAACAATTTTAACATTCAAAAGATGACAAAGCACATCAATCCTATGCTTCATATTTTAATGTTATGTGGCTTATGGAATTTAAAACTGACTATGAGTAGAATAGATATTTTGGTCAATGAGTACCCTCTAAGTAGTCTATGGCTGGTTTTAGGTATATTTTTGTTAAGTTTCCCCAATATATACTTCACAGTATGCAAGGTCCAACTCTGATATGATGACTGGCTAGAACACCAACTGGATCCACCACCAATCCGATTGTTAATTGTTGACGACAATTGTCGGGAAGGAAGATGTTTAAGAAGTGAGTAAATTGTTCAAGTGATTTAGACAGGGGTGTGTGTGCACAAAGTGTGAACTATGATTAATTCCTGCCAATCATCAACTGGTCATGACCTCCAATATATAGATTGTAAATAAATTTAGGTGATCTAATGCAACATACGAAGGATGAAATGCAAAGATTTTTAAGCCCAAATCGAAAGTGAAATTGGATGTAGCAAATAGAGAATAGGTCAAGAGGATGATATTTCACTAAATGTAGGTGCAAAAGAAAGTAAGAAGAATTATTTTTAAACACCAAATCACGAATTTCCTTTAGACAAGTAGAAGAAGAGAATATTGACCACAGAGAAAATTAATGTGAATTTTTTAGAAAAAAATCAACACACAATTCCCTATATGAAGAAAATGCAAAAATGTTTCACCTCAAAGTAATACGATAAAACATATAAGGCTAATGGGCGTAGGAGGAATACCTGTGAATATTCAGGATAAGATTACGTATGTTGTTAAATTTGATCAGACCGAATGTGAGAGTTTCCTTTTTGCTAGGAGGAACTACCTATAAAATCACAACAAGACCACAAGAGAGAGTTAAACAAGTATATATGGAGTGGACTACCTAGAAAATGCTAGCTCTAGGAAGTATGAGACTTACTAAATGGATATCAATCCACTTTTTTATCAAATTAATAAAAACAAATTCTAGAAGTAAAGGTCCTATTACTAACACTTGCACTTGATTTAGGTGTCTCAAAACATTATCAATATAGAAGATTAAGAAAGGTACTTAAAATACACACTAATATAGTATTAGGAAAGGTGTTGTTCTAGTTGGAAAAGGTCACTGAGGTGTTAGGAAAGGTTTGGGAAAGGTTTTGGGTGATTCTGGGTTATTTGGTGAAAGTTATGAGCTCATTGTGCTAAGTAAAATTGATAGTCACAAAGACCGGTATTGATTAGGTGACCGATAATGGTATTGGAAAATAACCGATGTCGGTTGGGTGACCGGTGCAATAAGGGAAATATAGTGGAAATATTAAAAATATAATTTTGGGTCTCTCTATGATTTCACGAGTTAAGGGGGTTTGCGAAGGATGATATGATTTTTGTTAAAGCTCGGTAAGTGTGGTAGAGGGGCTAGGATAGGTGAAATTGTTTAGGTTGATGGAATAGGTGGTAAATATGTGAAAGGTGGTATTCGGGATAGAGAAGGATCTGATGGAAGAAGTAAATGAAAGAATTAAGATCAAAAGGAAATATTAACAAATAAGAATGAATTACTTATCTGGTAACCTGTAGATTTGAAGGTGATTGATGATTGATGTGTTTTCATGGGAGATATGGGAATGTGTCTAGTTTCATGGAAATATAGTGTGTATGCTCATGTGATGATCCAAATCTATGGGTGAGATGGTTGGATTCTAGTGAAGACCTCATCTAATCTGGTTCATCTTTGGGTAGCCTTAGTGCTTGAGAGTTAGAATGCCAAAGTTTGAGTAAATTAATTAATTGGAGAACCCATGCAAAGAGTTAGAAAATATTACTTAAGGGTAACTGAAAGTAGTTAGGAACCGGTGCTTGGCCGAGGGAAAAATAGCGCTCGGTTAGGGAGATATGGTCAATTTTTCCAAAATAGTGTTTTTGTCCCAAATTTGGCATGGTCTTTGGCTTATTCCGGGTATGGAGTGTTGAATGACATAAATTAGATTGTGAAATTAGTTAGAGGATTAATAGGTCATGAATAGTTAGGGTTGGAAAGATTCATATTTGGTTAAGATAAGTTAGGACTTGGTCTAAGTCAATTAATAGGTTTATAATGGATCTAGGGTGAGGTGGATGAGTGAGGTGGCTAGGTGAGTTACATAGTTAATCATAATTGTTATAATTAAATTAATTACAATGTGTGAAAGTTGGCATGGTGGGGAATAATATTAAATTAATTCATCGAAGGTGATTTAGAGGGTTGCGACCCAATTTTTGGTGTCTATAGTGTGTGTGGTTGAATTATGTCCCTTAAAGATATGTTTCCCTTTTTCCATTCATATCACGATATCAAGCTATAAATAATTTTCCCCCAATGATAAATGTGTGAGATGGAATTCATAAATATTCCCTCCTGTAGTGAATAATGCAAACCAAATGCAGGCCTTGAATGTTTCTCTTTTCCCAAGTAGTAGATAGTAAGTAATAGCCCAAGTTGTCCAACCCCTAATAATAATAAGCCATATATATATATGATAAAATTGTTTAAATTTTGTCATAAAAAACAAAAAATGTCAACCCAAAGTGATAAAATAGGTTTTAGAAATGATAATAAGTAATGTGGAAATTCAAATTTGATAAAAATAGGAAAATTACATAAGCACCAAAAGAGGACAGGTAGTGCATGAGTGCTCTTGTCCCTAATGGGAAGTAGTGTTTGTGATGCTCGGAGGATACAAAAACAAATATAGAGCTAGGTCACATGTTTTCCAATGTTCATAAGTAAAGTGGGCATTCTAGAAAATTAAATGATAAGAGTATCTAAAGAATAAAGTAATGTAAAATCAAAACAAGTTTTGTTAATGTTTAGTTTTCTTACTTAAGAATCATACTATTGGTGAGAAAAAATTTTTGGGTGGACAAATTAGGTGTCTCCACTAATGTTCACGGGTTACACCCTCTGCATTGAATGTTATAGCTCCCATTATTGAATATAACTAATCTGCTCTTATCTAAATGGTGTGGGTGGCCAAATTGATCAAGGATCACACAAGGATACTCCACTAAACCTATGGAAAAGTTCTTGTAGACAGAGTACAAGGGATTAAATTACAACATTGAGGAGAAAATAGGGAAATAATCAAGGAATATTACCTCATGTCATGAGTATATTTCGAGCTTCATGCATAGTAACCAGAGTAGTTCAACATCCAATAAAGAAGAAAGCAACAATGAAGCTTTTAGCGAGACAAACAAAACCCACATAAACACAAAGTTCTCTGAGGCTCATTCATCAAATATTCAAATCTCTCTTTGATCACCATGCTTATAAAGTGCATATAAGAGGGAAATAGAGGAAAAACAAGAAAGGGAAATAGAATAAGTGTAGCTTTATTTCATGTGTGTTGATACAAAGTCCAACTACATACAATCCACCATTGCTACAGAGTAGAAATTCTTCAAAAAAATTGAAATTTTTTGAAATGAAGAGGCCATCCATATTTATAACAATTTTAATTTTCCTTTCAGCTACCTCATATGACTCTTCATTTCCATATTCCACTTGTGACGTTTCGTTTTCCATGAATTAAGTATTTCTCTTATAATTTTGAGAAAATACTTTTATAAATTTAAAATAGGTCACTTAAGTGAATAGGAAAAAATAAAATGATTATGATCAATGAATAATTGGTAAGGATAGAGAAAGGATATAGGGAGAAAGAGATTAGAAGAAAATATAATGATATCTCTGATGAATTAGTACCCTCCTTCAAGAATTTGAAAACAATGATTGTAGCATCTTCCCTTGCATGATGCATGAACATCCTAGACAATGGAATGAGTAATGTTTCAAGAATTAACATAGTAAATTATCCCAATGATCATCCTTGTAACTTGATTAAATAACTCCTATTCTCATTGAGTGCAGCCTAATTTATTCACTTTGAATCACCCAACTCCCCGAGTGATGAAGATGAATTCACATGTTGTGCCTTGTGATGCTTTGTAGTTGAACATAATTGAACTATGGATAATACTTACAAGACCTCAGTGAAGTTATCCTCCCTCCTCTTGGGCTATAATGTAATTTTAAAACCCCTTAAATATTCCAAAATGTGGAAATATGAGTGACAATGAGACCATCTCGTAAATTTTTTCTTTCAACATTGACACTTTCTTTTTTAGAATACAAGATCATGACTTTCCATTTTGGGGCGTATCATAATATTTTATTCAATTTATCCTTTTAAAAATTTTGGATTTTTCTATTCCCTTCCATGGTCGAAGTGTTGCTATTTTTAGTAAATTTCTATTTTTAGCAGGTTGCTTTTTCAAGACCTTCTATTTTGGGAAAATTGTAGTTTTCTACTCTATCTCAACTTTACCCCTTTTTTGGTATCTGGATGATCATACTTGCAACCTAGGGAATTACTATCTTTAACATGTGTGGAAGCATAGAATGTGATATTTTTAGTAAGTAGTGAAAATGGCCTTGGTTTGTGATGGGAATGACATTTTTGGGTTTGGCTCTTTGTCGCGATCACATGCTCCAATTTTTGTTGTGATTCACTCACCGGGAAGTTCAGAAATAAAAAATGAAATTTTAACCTAGTAAGAGCTTTGGGCATGGAAAGGGGGAAGAATATTGATAAAAAAAAATTCCTCCATATCTTGAGAGATTGGCAATTTCATCATGTAAAAAACTAGTTTGAAAGAAACTAGATCTTTCAAGACCTTTCCCTCTAAATTTCAGATGATTTCACCCACTGGATCTTTGGGAATTTGAAAATTTATTCGAAGAGGAAATAATGTAAATAATAAACACAACCCTCCATATCCGTAAAAAATAGGGACTTCATGATTCAAAAACTAGTTCACGTGAATCTAGATTTTTCAAAGGATCATTTCCACCGATCGATGTTTGTGTGATTCGCGCCACTGGAATCTTGAGAAGTGGACGGTAGCTCACTAATTTTTTTATTTTTGAGTCATGGTAGCCATTAATGGAGCTTTAAAATTTCAGGTTCACCTCCCCTCCTTGGATATTGATGGAAATTGTATTTTTGATATGTTTTTTCTCACTCATTCCTCAGGTGGAATTTCTTCGCAAACCGATCACTGGTTTAGCGTAAAAATTACTTTTTATCTTTGTTACATGGAAAAGAGGATTTCTTCATTGAAAAAAATCCAAACTATGAATGTGAGATCTATTACTGAGGTTTTTTATGGCCTCTAGAAATTATGAAGACAACAAACAGCTTCTACTTTGATCCGTGCCTTGGTTTGTAAGTTACATCAATTTCCTCATCTAGTGGTTACGATATTTTTCAAGAAATTTTTCATTTATCCTTTTTTATTCCTTTATTTGATATTATTTTCCTCTAAAATATCTATGTTTCAATTTTATAATGACTTAGTGGAGCTAGTTGAGTGCGAAAATGGTGATTTGGATTCCTGGAGAAAATTTTCTAGAGTTGCGACAAGGTATGGAGGTGTGGGGAGATGAACCAAAGATGCAGAAATGGCTAAGTGTTGTGACTTATACTTTTTAGATTTCTCCGATCAATCCAATAGTTTATACTTGAAAAATGTAAGCATGAGGGTTTAATTTTTTTTTCTTCCTTATATACCTTTAGTTAAAGGTACATCAATTTGCACATCATGCCAGATTGTGACACTTGGCAATCATCTATGCATTGAGAGAAAGGGCTCCAACTAGCTCTGGGGGCTGAATTTTGCACTGCAGAAGGTCGTATTGATGACTTGGGGGCCACAAGGTTTTGGGTGCATTTTTTCCCCTATTTACCATTATCTAAATGGATGAAAGGGACATCAATTTGCACATTGCACCAAGTTGTGACACTTGGTGATCATCCGTGCACTATGAGGATATGCTCTGGAAAGCTCTTGGGGTTGAACGGTGATGATGCAAACTATCCTATGGGTGATCAAAGGGATAAAAAGGGTTGGGTGAATTTTCATGTCCCTCATGTCCCTTTGCTAAAGGGATGAAAGGGACATCAAAATTCATTAGGATCCTAGAGCTGACACATGTCCACTTCAAAATTTGGCTAAGTACGAGAGCTTACCTTGAGGCCAACTTGCAATGATGATATCTTGAGCTCCTAGATGAGTTTCAAGGTGAAATTTTATATGAATTTGAATAAAAATTTCCTTATGAATCCAATGGTTGGAATACCATCTCTTGATTCTTCCATTTGAGCACTAAAAACTTGGATTTTTTCTGACTCCATGAATGAACATGAGAATTACTTCATATAGACATATTGCACCTAGGTGTTTTGAAAAATATGATTCTACCATATTGTAGATATCAAAATTAGCTTTCCTATGATGTATTTTTTAGATCCTAAATCCTTATATAACTCCCGGAATTTCTTCCCGAATCTCAGGTGTTTTTTTAACATTGTGTGTTGCCTAGGCCTGAGAACCCGTTTCATGAACTGCCCCAAAACTTCCAAATATTCCCTGAATCTTCCAAAATACTTTCCTTGATATTATTGGCACTTGAATTCATCTCCATGTTTAATTTTTCTCCTCTTTTCCACTTCAAGGGGTTTCATTAGTACCATGAGGGCCGCCAGTGACCCTTCCCAAAACTGCCCAAAACTTGGCATTCTTCACAAATTCCTAAAATCACCTAGGGGAATGACTTTGCTTTCCTAAATCACTTATGGGAATTGTGTGGAAATCCCATTGGGGACCATTACATGAGCTGATTAATGCTTGGTTTTAAGGACAGTAGACTGGGTGTCTTAGAAAGGTAAAATTTAAAAAATTTGACATAGGGGTATCGTTGTCATTCTTGAAAATTGGAAATTTTCTTTTTGTGAATTTGCATGACAACACATACATATAACAACATACTTATAGGTGTGATATAAATCGTAAGTCCATGATTTCATGTCTACATTTTCCCCCTCTTTATGCTAGTGAATGAATATTTTGTAGCATAAAGTAGATAGGAAGAGTGTACCTTATGGAGAGCTAAAGGGATTTATAATTAATAGCTTGTAGAATGAGGAATGTACTTGATGTCATGATGAATGGAGATTGTATAACATGTATTATAAAATATATAATAGGATAATGATACTAGAGGTGACCTTGTGTACATAGTAGAAATGATAATTTTGTTTTTTCCTTGGATATTTCCTTTGTTAGAGCTGCTTGCACTTGAGATTGTTCCTTATTCCATTTGTGTGTTTCCTTTTTCTTAGAGTAATATCATACCTGTAAAAGAAGATAATTGTAGTCGAGTGCTCATGATAAATGAATTTAAAATTTAACTTAGTAAATGTGAAAATGTAAATTTGTATCAAAGAATAAGTGAACCAAGGATAGAATACACCCGAATTTAATGCAAGAAGAGAGAATTTTTAATGTATGTTTGTTTCCTTAGAGATGGTTGAAATAGTACTTAGGATTTATTCATCATGTCACCAAACTAAGGATTTGAGATTGTTATCACTAAACTAGGGATTTGAGTGTTATGACACCAAGGGAAGAGTATTGGGAGATTTGCGAGGATTTTACCTCCAATCGTTAATGCTTCGCATGGATAAGTGCCACTGCATATGGTCACAAACCCAAAGAGAAACTAGTCGCAGATAACACATTGTTCCGCATATCATTTTCCCACATATGCCTTAGGTGTTATTCCTTATTTGATCTCAAGAATAGAGTAATTGGTTCCCTTGCTTTAAGTATGTAACTTACCACTGATTTTGTTCATGTTGTTCCTAATATTAACCTATAATTGAGTAACTATTGTTTGATTTTGGAAAAACATGTCATTGGAATATTTCGATCATGTATTATACATATTTCTTCCCCAATACATAACCACAGAGGTGGGACACTAGTACCCATCGCTCCTATTTTATTTGGGTGTTTTTCCTACACCGATT
Organism: Taxus wallichiana var. yunnanensis; assembly: GCA_018340775.1. Classification (NCBI taxonomy): domain Eukaryota; kingdom Viridiplantae; phylum Streptophyta; class Pinopsida; order Cupressales; family Taxaceae; genus Taxus; species Taxus wallichiana. Next base: position 469,175,329 of record CM031238.1, on the reverse strand, counting down.
TTGCTCCAAGTTTGATTTGAAACCATGTTATTATATATTTTTGTTCTAATTTTGTTGTGTACTATTATGTTTCTAGTATCTAAACTACTAAGAGGGTCATATAGTCACTTGATGCTTACCCCCACTCATTTGGGGTGTGGGAAATTAACTAAGGTGATCACGAGACTAAACAAGTAAAGATAAAACTAATTTACACATATAAAATAGAACTATAATAGGGGAGGGTAATGTGTATGGTAATAACCATGGCACATGCAAAACAATGGGAAAGGCTATCCAAAAGTGTTATTCATAAATAAGCATGGCATGATGCAATAAAAACTAGTCAAAACATGTAGTAACATGGAAAAAGATGCAATGATATATAATTGAATATATGGACACCACTCAAGATGTCATAAGAAAATCAAATAATTTAAGGATATAGAAGCGAGAAAAACACAATCAAGCATAGGGAATATCCCAAAAATAATGTCAATCAAGACACAAACATAAACAAGATATAAGTAAATCAAATAGACATGGTTAGAAGTAGTCCTACAAGACAAATGCTACACATGAAGCACATGTTATCATGTTAAAAATATGATAGTATGCCACAATGATACATCTGGAAATATGAATGAAATTAATAGATATCACATCATAGAACCCGAATATAGAGAAATAGGAAAGGTAGATGCCCCCAAAAACATCATTGGGACTGGTAGAGAAATGTTCCAAGCATCATACATAATGTGATAACCTGTAAGTATAATACATTCACCTCAAATTCACCACATGAATGTACATGTGTGTATGGAAAAACGATATAACATATTTTGAATCAAAGTAATGTAATAAGAAATGTGTAATATAGAATAGTATAAGAAAGAAAGAATACATCCAATCGGGATCTACGTGATAATTTTTGAATTTTTGTAAATATTGAAATTAAATTATATGATTAGGAGAGGGGGAAAGGTTTCCCCAATATATGTGTGCACTTTAAGTTCCTTGTAGGTAAGTTTTCCCTCAATAGTCGTGTTTGAACCTACAACAAAAGTGTGTCATAAGGTAGTGAATGGGGATAAGGTTCCCTCCAAAGTATGTATGACATGGTGATCTATGTGATTTCATCAAAAAGTATTCTAAATCTAATTCATAACCAAAGGGATAACACAAGTGCTACCAAATAAAAATGTTAGCATAGTAAGTGGAAAACCCTATGGAATCCGAGATCCAAAATGTATGTAGAGTAATTATAAACATAAGGATCAAATTATGAGTGAAGATATGTGTAAAATATGTAATTTTAGGAGGATCATCAGTATGAACTTCAATAAATGGATGGAGAGATATAATACTCTTTATAAGAAAAAGGTGCAACCGAGGATCATCGGTATGTATTATCCCCTATGAATATAGAAGAAACCATAGACATAAATTTGGAAAGACAGGAATTGATTTCCACCATGGGTACAAAAATGTGAGGTGTAGGAATAACATATGATTCATGCATAGAGGCTTAGAAAGTGAGTAAGGGAAGAGTCTTAGTAATCATTATCAAATCAGTACTTTTTGTTTTGACTTGTGGTGGGGACTTTACAGAAAGTGATATAACATTGAATGTATTGAGCATAGGATCATGGGTTTCAATATAAATTTCATCATATAAACCAATAACACTACAAAGACATCACGGGGGGTAACATATGAGATATATATCATAAATATTAACAACATGATCTATGGGATGTAATGTAGCATTATTCATAGAATAAGGTGATGGAAAGGAATTGTGTGTAATGACATAGGTAAAAGTGATTTTGATCATAGTTATAGTCACTAAATCATGCACTTATTATATACATATAGCCTCTAAATAATCCATTTATATCAGTGAGTGACATGTTATCACTATTCAAGGCATTTTACTATGGACACCTTTTTCTCAACTCCTCCGGTCATCCCATATTCAATTGCTCCTATTCCCAAAGTGAATCTTCTCATATTCGTGAAGGATCCTTATCCTTTACACATCATATGGTATTTGGTGTCCAAAATAACACCTAGGATATTTTGAAAATTAAAAAATTCAATTTTGGACTTAAGAAAAAAATTCTCATTAAATTTGTGGAACACTCAAATTTAGTCTTCAAGAATCAAGGAACTTAGTGTTTTGTGGATTCTCCTAACCTACACAACAAAGGAAGGAACTTAGTGTTCCACGGGTTCTCCTAAACCATGGAATAAAAGGGAGCACACGCAAGACTTAGGTTGAATTCTAATGGATTTAAACCTTGATAGTATGGAAAGATAGTGTTGTGAGGACTTGGAGAATTTTTGTATTCTCGCAGAGTTGATCACAATGTCATGCAAAAAGGATGAAATCCACCATGTAAAAGTCATGATACACAAGGGAGAATTTTAAAGAACCAAAGAGGAAAGGAAATGTAATTTTCAAGAGAGAATAAGTTTGGAATTCACATAACACTATCACAATAATCCGTGAAATTCCTAATTAAAGTGTCCTACGGGTTCTCCTAACCCATAAAATGAAGGAACATGACAAAGGAATAAACCACTACAACACATAAAGAGTGTGAAATAACCGGTGGAAATTTTCAAATCCACAAAACAAGGAGTAGCCATAGAGCTCATATATAGTATTTCACAAGATGGAAAAGATTCATATGTTACTAAACATTCAAATGCCAAAAATAAAGAAAAATCTCATGAAACAAAGTAGGAAACATGTAAAATCCACATAACATATTCAAAGTCATGGAACAAGGTGGAACTAGTTTTTGACCATAAATTTTATTAAATAGCTCCAAATTGTATGAAATCAATGGTGTTGGAACTATCTCTTCAAGTGATTCATTTAGGCATAGAGAAATTTAGGATTTTATTGAGTTTTATGGGTGAAAAATCCAAACATGATCTTTTTAGGGAAAATTGCAAGTTTTCTTCTATAGGAATGAATCCACTTCAACCAACCAAATTTTTTACTCCATGGTTTCCCATACCTCCTCTTGCAATTCAAATTATTTGGAAGAATGGTATGTCAAAGGTTCTGTATGCACCCAAAATTATGTGTGCTATATTGTCGAAAATGATTACAAAGGTCCACACTAATGATTCAAAATCCTTTCACATAAGGTGTTCGAGCTCCAAAATCCCATTAGAAATATATATTTTAATCCTAGATAACCTTACTTATCTTTTCCTTACATTTTTCTGGTTTCCCCCTTCTTTTTGTGCTTGTTTTAGCCTTTCAAGATTAGGATCTGCCGCCTACCTAGGTGGCGGTTCACAAAAACCACCCCGCCTAGGGCAAGCGATCCTAAAACCGCCACCTTGTGCAAGGTGGCCGTCTTGATCAATCTTTCCAGAATCTTCATGCAAGAAATTACATGTGACGATTCACCTAAGTTCACTTTTTGAACACATCCATGAGCCAAATTTGATAAAAATAGCTTCGTTTGCTTGGTTCTCCTTGTTCCTTCTATTTTTAAATAGATTTAATGAGTGGAACTACCTCTTCAATTCCTTGTGCATGAATTAACCTTCCATCCTCCATTCCTATATATTCCATGCTTGTATTCAAGCAAAGGGCCTAAGAATTTTGTGTATCTTGCATAGTATTTCTGCCACAATCTTGCTAGGAATTGCATAGCCAAGCTCAGATCTCTTACAATATCTCTCTTCTACTTGCATTACATCTAGATTTCTTCCAAGATACCATTGCTCAAGTGCCATCCTCTTGCTGGTATTATTTGCATTCTCAATCCCTTGGACTCACATGAACACTCGAGAATGAAAGGAAAGAACTAAGGGACAGATCGATACTACTAGATTTACCAATGTTCTTGCTCTTCCAAGTTGGAGTTGTGTATTTGTTTTCTTTATTTATCAAGTTGTCAATTACGAATTGTTAATTTCAATTGCATAAAAAATAGAGTACAAATCAATTTATTTTCATTTGAAAGTAATTAGTTAATTTCCAGAGGGTTTGAATCTTTCATAGCAATCCTCGTGATAAATCCTCTTCTTGCCATCCCTATGGATCTGAAGGATAAAATATCTATATGAGGTTGTCTACACATCATAGATCATTTGGAAAAGCTCTTGTTTTAAGTTAGTTTAGATTCAATACACTCAACACAGGTGAATAACCACACTGGGTTATCTTGCTTGTTTAGTTTTAGTGTAGAAGTAGATTTAATTATTTAGAATAGAAGAAAAATGTTAGTTGTGATTGTATTATTTCAGTTTTGTGATTTGTTTAGATTAGTTTGCTTTCAGCAGTAGCATAGATTGTTAATTTCATTCAGCTTACATGGACACTTTGAACTAGATCAACACTTAGATTCAAGTTAGGCAAACAAACCATAGGAATTTACGCTACCCGTTCATAGCCTCTAAATATTCCCTTTGTCAACTTGGCTACTAGGAGATCACACTATCAGATCTTAGTCTTTGATCCTACTATAGTTAGCCACACACATTCAACATCAGCTGCTCTGGCATGACCTTGGGGGGTCGAGTGGATTTGAAGGTCACATTTTAATTTTCATCCATACAAATTGGTGAACCCAACATGAAGGATTAATTCCTTCTTTTTTCCTTTTATTTCATTTCTATTACATCACCTCTCCATTTCTTCCCCTAGTTTGGTAGGTATTTAATACTTTCTAAAATATGTCTGGAAGAGATTTTGGTGGACCATTTGTCTTTGATAGATATTACACCAACGTGCAACCACAATTGTCCCCTTCTCTTTCAAGATTGGGAGACAATTACACAAACAACATTCAAACCTCCCCTAGTTACACTTCAAGCCCCATTAGCTATGTAAGGATGGAGGAGGTGGATCAACCGTTAGACATGCAATATGGTCAACCCAATGCAAACCATGTTGTTATCACAAATGGAATAGGTTCTTACCATAGAGTCTTGTCAAGACCTCACATTGCCATGCAATCAACAGAGGATGATATATTTGCATGAATAGATAATCCTCTTCATCAGATAGATGAGTCTTTGGATAGAATGAAGGCTTCAGCCTCTGATATTTTGAATACCTATCCCAAGATTATTACTTCTGAGGAAGACAAGAATTATAACACTAAACAATTCATGACAAGGTATCATGAGCCTGCTCAATCAAACCCTACGCCACAAGCACCCCAAAAAGGGACTCAATCCTCTCCCAACGATATCATTTCTACTTTAGTGGGGAGAATTAGAGAACTATAAAGTTCCTAGACTTCACAACCAACACATGCAGTAGGGAAAACACAGGGGTATCTAGTTGACAATAAAGGATACATCCCTTCCAATGAGAAACTAACTCAATATCATGTATAACAAGGTTATCTCGGCTCATTCAAATCTAGGTGATATTCTTACAGGGTTAGACACACTGGGGATGGGTCTTCATCCTTCTCAAGCTTATCCTATGCAAGGGCTGGCCTGAAGTGCATTCTTGAATGCCATCATAATAGGAAATATGATGTTCCCTATTTTTACGCTCGCTACTCTATATCCTGGAGCTATCCCACCTTACATGCATATGTATTCAAAAACTCCCCAAATGGACCCATATATAATTCCTACTCCCTACATACCATATCAAGGGACCCCATACATTTCCATCAATGCTTATAGTGCAGCTTATCCAACTCCTCCTCCTCCACCTCCTTATCAAGGATATTCAATGGTGGAATCTTACGTAATGGGTACATATGTTGAGTACTTAAAGGAGCCTCTTGACTTCACCATATGTGGTGTCATACTTCCATGCCCATTGCTGGATCTTCCAAAATTTAAGGGAGAAGGAGACTTAAATTCTCATATCAAGGCCTATGCTACTTCTATTGGGGAATTGATTCATTGGGATGTTGTAGTGGCTAAGATCTTTCAAAAGAATCTCAAAGGAATCAAATTAGATTGGTATTACCATATTCCATAAGCTTCAATACATTCCTTTAAACAACTCATTTCGAGTTCATCAAAGCGAGTTACATGAACAAGTTGTTGCGTACAGGGATTAGGGAGTTCCTACATATTAGACAAGAGCAAAACAAATATGCTACTCATATCATCTAGAGATGGCACAATGTTCTCTATTCCTCTACAAGTGCACCAAAAATGGATCGATGGAACTTTGTGGTCTTTTCCTTCACTCGCTCAATCGAGAGACTAAGGAAGAGGTTAAAAAATTTCCTTTTCGTAGTTATGAGGAAGTTTTGGAAGGATCACTTTGGATTGACCAAGCCTCTATAGATAGAGGGCATAAGACCTATGGTCCCAATGGGAAATTGGTATTCCCAAATCAAAATAATACAAATTATCAAAATAATGGTGCAAACAACTAAGGACCTAAAGGTGTGAATCGTAATCATGGTGCTACCACGAATGGTGCTATTGATCAAGAAAAGAGCGTTGGTTTTTCAAACAATGGAAACAATAACAATAAAAACAACTCGGGAAATAAAAGAGGCCCTAACACTTTGTGTCATCTCACAACACAAAGGATGTAAATCATCTACCACAAAAGTAAAAACAAACCCAATGCCTAAACCAATATCAAAAGTTTGGACAAGGGGAAACAAATCATGGTTCTAACAATCAATTTCAAAATTACAACTGAAGTTATAATCAACAACAACAAAACACTTATCAAAGGCCAAGAGATTACAACCCTAACCTATATTGTTGTTTCTATAAGCTTGGGGTCATGACAATAGACTTGCCATGATTGCAATAAGTTTCTGCAAAGACTTCTTGAAAAACCAAAGGAAACTATTTGTCGATATGTTCCTAGAAAATCCTGAAACAAACTCACAATATGACTATACAAGACTTGTAGCTACTTAGAAAACTAATGTGATCATATTTTGAGATCCACTCCCTACAAATCCTAAAAATTTCAAGGTGAATTCACAAAACAAAAGCAGAGGCATTCCTATAGGAAACAATGACCATGAAGCCTAAACTTCCAATAACTCTCGAGTCACTCCTAACCTTGGTTCAAACGATAACACAAAAATCTTTGGATTAGTTTAACTAGAGGTTGAGTGTGAAATTAATACAAAAACTCGGAAAAAGGAGTACACTTCACAACCCCTACCTGATCTTTCCTTCCCACAAGATGACGTTCCTACAATCACTAAACTAGTAGGAACCTATGATTTAATATTGGATTCAAACAAGACCTTTTCTCACATTTCGTTTCTAGATTTACTGAAGAATTCACGTAGGCATCATTCTACATTTCTCAATGCACTAGGTCTTGGTCATTTAATCCATGTTACGCCTCCTCCTAGTGCTCAAATAAATCATATTGACTTTGACATACATCCTCTAGGATAGAACGATAGGATCTTTGGGGTTTTTTTTCGATATAGACAAGATGCCATCTAACGCTGAAATTTCCCAAAGAGGTGATCCTGCCTTATTTTTACAAGTCTGGGTTTACAAAAATTGCATTCATAGAGCCATGATTTATAATGGGGCTGCTGTAAATGTGGGTCCCTTATATTTCTTGCATAAGTTGGGATATGGAGAGACAAATTGCTTCTCTACAAGAAACACGTTACATGGGTATGACATTCTTAAAGAGACCTCGATTGGAACCATAGTTCTTCTATTCACACTTGGTCCAAAAACCATCTTGATGGATTTTTACATTATCGAAAGGAAACAAGTTATAACATGATCCTCGAGAGACCCTAGATTCATCAAATGAAGGATATCCCTTCTACCCTATTCCAAGAGATTAAATTCCTCCATTTGGGGAAGGTCTTCATTTCTCAAGGGAATCATAAGCCCTTTGATATACACTTATAAAACCTCAAGAAGAAGAAAAGAGTCCATACGGAGTATCAAATTCTATGCAAATCGGTTAAAAATCCACCTCCAACAAAGGAGTTTGTCTCGATCACCCCATATGTTCCAAAGGTTGAAGTAATTGACCTAAAAACATTTGAGGTGGCAAAAAAAAAAGGGTGAATCAATATCTATGGAACCAATGTCCACTAAAACCATAGCAGAAATTATGAAACTCTTAGAGAATGATGATTCGATCTTCCTCCCGCTTGAGACACAAGGGATGGGTAGTCTTATCATTTTAGCATCTCTTCCCTCTGATGACCAAGGTCTAGGTGTAAAAATGATAGAATTAATAAATAAAGAAGGGAAATTTGAGATTAAAACGATACCCATAAAACCATCTCTGAGGGTTGTTCTATTCTAAACCCCAGTTTCAACCCATGTGCATTTGAAACTAAGCTTACCATATCCATCGGGAAAGGCCTCATCATGTAGCAGGAGTCACAATTAAACACAATTCTCTACATAGGAGATGAGGCCAAGTAGCATAGTCATGCTCACCCACACACCATGTCTCAAGAATGTGAAAAATATTTACACAAATGCCTCATTTAGACAAATGATTTTAATGACTGGACATATACACTTCTGAGCAAGGATTGTAAGTTTAAACCAAGAATGGTAGGCCCTTGTCAAGATAATGGAAATTTTGAAGATAATGGTTCTCTCTTATACTTTTAGGGGTGAAGAATTTGATATTCATCAAATTTATTCACCTTAGACATCATGACATGTAGTTTCACCTACATTCCCATATGTACATTACTGCATCCACATTGCATTTTCATCTTCCATTTCATTTTGTAAAATTTGTGATCAAGGGACTTATTCTTATAGAAATTCCTAAAAACTTTTGAAAATATTGGTAAAACATTCAAATCATGTCTCTTCAAATCTTCATTGTATCATCAACTATTTTTGTATCACTCATCAATCCAAACAAGACAAGACAAAGTTTTGACAGTAACCATACCAAGGCATGCATACTTGGTTCTACTTTTGGTCTCTTCTTAGGATAGGTGTCTTTTGTTCATGGTCTGTTCTAGAAGCTTCATGGTGTCACATCTATCCCACATACATATCATTGGAAATAATACCTTTCTAAACATTTTGTCCAAATAAGTAAGCCAAATGCAAATAAACAAAAAAAAATTATTTTACACATTTATTTGCCGTACTAACCTTTGGTGTTGAGATTGCGTCTCTTACAAGTGATGTAGGGTTAGGAAAGGAAGAAAATTACCTTACTCACCTATGATTTTTCTATGGTGATAAGCATGTGCTTCCTACTAGTAGCATGGGGCAAGGTGTAAGGGGTCTCTTTGACAAACCTAAAAGTCATAAACAATTAAATCAATTACTGTGAAATCTTAAGTCAAAACAAAGTGAATTAGATGTTCAAAATTCCAAGAGAATTCAAAACCCTAAAACTAGATTTTGTCAACCAAGTGGCCATCTATGGATCTAAGTATAGATAAACTACAAAGTAATTCACATTCTAAACTATGAGGTAGCATGAGTAGGGTAAGGTTGTAGCGTCCCAATTTGGTTCTGTCAAACCTCTATCTTTCTCTCATCACTGTCATTCAACAAATTTCATGGCTTGTTCCCTTTCTAACTCTCGGTGTTGAGCCCTTGCATCTTACTAGTTGTGTGGGGTTAGGAGTAGGGAAAGCATGTCTATTCATCATATCATTATATCATCATGTTTTGTAAAGACAATATGAAGTATAAAATATTGCTTAAAGAAACTAAAGTTTAGCATCACATTGTGCTCACATCATCATATATCAACTTTATGAAATATAAAAATAAATCATTATGTTAGCATTCATATCCACTGCATTCATTTTGAAAAGCATAGAAAATCAGAAATTATAAACATCTAAGAATACACACGTGAATCAAATCATCAATGTAAGCCAACTCTATGCAAAGGAATAACCAAGCAAAAAGAGATATATATGTACATATCATGTTGTGTCATAGTTTTTACAATTCCATCGCACACTAGGTGCGGTATAAACACTTGCAATAAGCATGAAATACCAAAAACATCATATATGCTGCACAAAATGGAGACTAAGAAATAAAGGTACTCTGCCTATCCACCTCTTTGAGGCCCCTTATGACCACTCTAGTTACGAATTTCTTAGGAGTTCTTCTCAAAAGTATTGAAATAGCAAAGGGCCAAGCCTAATGTAAAATACCATCCCCAAATCCATTCCAATTCAACCATACTCAAAAATGAAAAACAATCACCATGGGCTCAGAGCTCAAAAATCACCAAGTTAGTATGCACAAATGAATTTGAAAATGAGTTTACTTAGATATATATATGTTGTTATAACTTTGTTTTGAGTGTGTGTTCACAGGGCTAGAGCATTGGCGCAAGTATATTTCTACATCCCCGCATAGATGGTAAGTCCTCTTGTCATTTTAATTTAGTGTTTATTTTTAAATATTTTATCTATCTACACTCGAGTCTTATTTTTCTCTTGCAGGTAGCAGGAATTTGGATGATGAGATTTTGACACACGGGCATGTCAGATATAGCTTCTAACTCCCCATTTCGGGAACGCCATACTCGGACTCTATGTTTTATGCCTCTTCATGGCTAAGACGCTTCTCTCGAGGGGGAAATATGTATGCACCCAAAATTACACGTGCTACATTGTCGGAAAATGGTTACAAAGTCCCCTAGTGATGATTAAAAATCCTTCCAAAAAGGTGTTCGAGCTCCAAAATCACATTCAAAGTATATATTTGTAGCCTAGATAACCTTACTTATCTTTTCCTTGCATTTTTCCAGCTTACCCCTTCTTTCTGTGCTTGTTTTGGCCTTCAGTGTCGGGACCGCCACCTTGCTTGGGGGGTGGTCCTGATCAATTTTTCTAGAATCTTCATATAATAAATTGCATGCAATGATTCACTTAAGTTCACTTTTTGAACACATCGGTGAGCCTAATTTGCTAAAAATAGGTTTTTTTCTTAGTTATCCTTGTTCCTTCTATTTTTAAATAGATTTAATGAGTGGAACTGCCTCTTGAATTTATTTTACATGAAGTAACCTTCCATCCTCCATTCCTATATATTCCATGCTTGTATTCAAGTAAAGGGCACGAGAATTTTGTGTATCTTACATAGTATTGCTGCCACAATCTTGCTAGGAATTGCATACCCAAGCTTAGGGCTCTTTTTTATCTCTCTTATACTTGCATTGTATCTAGATTACTTCCAAGCTGTCATTGCTCAAGTGCCATCCTCTTGCTATTGTTCTTTGCATTCCCAATCCCTTGGACTCACATGAACACTCGAAGAAACAAAGGAAAGAACCGAGTGGACGGATACGATACTACTAGATTTTCCAATGTTATTTCTCTTCCAAGTAAGATTTTTGTATTTATTTTCTTTGTTTATCAAGTTGTCAATTATGAATTGTTAATTTCAATTGTATAACAAATAGAGTAAAAATCAGTTTCTTTTCATTTGAAATTAATTAGTTAATTTCAAGAGGGTTAGAATCTTTCATAGCAATCCCCGGTGATGGATCCTCTTCTTGCCATCCTTGTGCATCCGAAGGATAGAATATCTGTAGGAGGTTGTCTACACATCAAAGATCATTTGGAAAATATTTTGTTTTAAGTTAGTTTAGATTCAATACCCTCATCATAGGTGAATAAAAACACCGGGTTATCTCGCTTGTTTAGTTTTAGTGTAGAATTAGATTTAATTATTTAGAATAGAAGAAAATTGTTATTTGTGATTGTATTATTTCAGTTTTGTGATTTTTTTAGATTATTTTGCTTTGATTAGTAGCATAGATTGTTAATTTCATTTAGCTTACATGGACACCTCGAACTAGATCAACACTTAGATTCAAGTTAGGAAAACAAACTAGAGGGAATTTACGTTACCTGTTCATAGCCTCTAAATCTTACCTTTGTCAACTCAAATACTGAGATCACATTATCAGATCTTAGTCTCTGATCCTCCTAATGTTAGCCACACACATTCAACATTGGCTTCTCTCGGCAAGAACTTGGGGGGTCGAGTGCAGTTGAAGTTCACATGTTAATTTTCATCCGCAGATTCCCATGTGTGTTACAGGTGATTTATTGTATGTGGTTGGTTATTGGATCAAAATGGCATGCCCTCTCTCTTTCCCTCCTCTTTCTCTCCCCTTTTTATATATTTGTAAATCACTTCATTTGTAAAGGGTTAGACTCTCTCAATTTTTAGGTTCATCATGCCAAAATTTTATTCCAAGTAGATATCATTTATTGACCTCTATTTATCTTATGTAATGTGTTCTTATGCCTTATACTTTGGGTTTAATGGTCTGTGCATACTCCTTTGGCAATAAAATAATGTTTTATGGTTATTTATCTTCGCTAACCTATTCTTTGTTGTATTATTTCCTCTCCCTTTTCTGTTAAGTATGTTGTGCATGTATTTCTCCTTTACAGGTTTCATTTTGGAAGTGTTTACATGTGAATGTAGTGATTCATATAGTTTTTATCTGTGTCACACTTGGCTGATATCTCCTTCTATATTCCCTCCTTGTTTTCCATCATAGAGAATTTTTATCCCACTTTTCTTGGTGTTATAACCTCTTTCTTATCTTATGATTTCATTTCCGTACATCTTTACTCAATTTGTGAATGACTAGTTGAGGCTTAGATAGTTGTGTTTTTAGTTGTAGGAGTAGTGTTAGCATTAGGTTTATAGGTAGAGAAATCGACCTTCTTTGTAGGTTTGTCTCAATATGAAATTATGAAACTTGGATATAATACCATATTAGACAAAAGTGTTGATCTTCATGTAGACACAAAATCACGCACATATTGATATTATACTATGCCATCAAGTATGTTATTATATGCATGGATATTAAGTAAGAAAAGTATTCACTGGTGACACAATCCTTTGTCCATCCACTTTATTTGATTATTTCTATTTTATTTGTCTCTCACATCTATCATTTCTATACTTAGTTTTGGTCAAGTCACAGGTATCCTTGTCTATCAAGATTTTCACATATATTGTCATTTATCTCAAGACATTAGAACCCATTCTGACACTATTGCCTAGAAACCTGTGTCAATTATGGAAACTCCTATTTTGTTTATCGTTTTTATTTATTTTTACATTTTTGTCATCCTTTCTAGTTTTCTTATCCTTATCTTGAGCTCATAGTTGGCCTTTTGGGTCACTAGTTTCAAAATTCAAACAAGAGATCCATATATATACACAATATACACTTTATTGTTTTTATGATAATTGTAAGGGGAAATATCATCTACATACTATCACTACCATCAAAGGAAATACATTTTTAGGCTACATACATTGCATAGGAAGGGGAAGTGAAAAATTCTATATCAAACATTTGCATCTTATCTATCCATAACCCATTATCTTGGCATCATTGGTGTGAGGGAGACGTAAGGATACTATTACGCACACAAGCACAAATAACTACTTGGATTTTGGAACCTAGTGCAATACTCGGTCATAGCTTAACTCTTCGGGTGACCATTGGGGTCATTCTAACTTCACATATTGCATTTTCATTCCAATTTAATGTGTTTGTGATCTTGTGCGGGTAGTTAGGGATTTTCTTACAAGTTATAGGTACCCTCGGTGATCAAAGAGATAATAATAGGTGATCATCATGAAATGCTAGTGAAACCCTAGTGACATAAAAGAAATCAAATTTTGGCCTTTTTGTAGTCACCATTACCTAGGAATAGTTAATAGTGCTTAGATTCCCCTGTCTACCACTAATCACCCATGTCTTGGATCATCCTCAAAACCCAAATTTCATAGAGAGCACTTGTAACACAATTCTAGCCTTGTTCAACAAGTTACACTACATAAATAAGTTCCATATTGTGCAGGATTCAACTAATTCATTTATCTCCTCTATTTTCTTATAGTGTTACATTTTTAGTACTTATCTTTGTATATCTATTGTATTTTATCATATATGTTACTCGACAATTATATTTAATTTATATTTTATTAAATCATTTGGTGAACCCACTTTTCTTTGAACCTATTGCCCTAGTATCCCCAAAACCCTTATGGTTAAGAATATGTCTTCATCTCCTAAACACCATATGGTTGATACATGTATGAACCCCGTATTTGAACATGTTATTGTATAATCTAAATTTCATGATCTTTATCGAAACAATCAATGTGATTCATCCATCCTCCAAAAACTTCTTATCTTCCAAAACATACTTCTTACTAACTTTCACAACTCTATCATTTGCATAGTCTCTCCTAACCAAAACTTTACTTCATGTTTTCCTTTCTTTCCCGTAGTCGCCCATGTTGATGCATCTTCTTCCACTCCTCTTATAGCACAAGATAGTATTAATGGAAATTATTTTCTTGATCATGTTCTTGGTTGTGATAATATGGATGAAAATACTTTTACTTCTAATGTTGAAAATGTACATATGCATGATGTTATCTCTACTAGTATTCAAGATGAATGAAAAGTTGTATCTCCTATTCTTCCTAATTCTGCAAGTTCTTCTAATGAATGTAATGATATATATGATATTATTATTCCTACCACTTCTTTCTATGATGACAATAGTATTGATGAAATACTTGCTTACAAAAATATGTCTAATTATCATTTCGATTATGCTTTTGATCATGAACATGATGTTACTTCTCTTACTACTAATGAATGTGAATTTACTACTCCCATTTCTTATCTTACTGAAATTGTTACTAATGATCATTCTACTCCAGTTATTAGTACACCTACCATTATATCTTATGCGTATACTTCTATAATTCCCATCATTCTACCATGTTACTCCCCTATTCCTTCACCTCTTTATTCTACTTTTGAAATTGTTGCTCATGATGACGCTTACTCCTATCACCAATACACATGTAATTGTATCTATCAATTCTACATATAGTATTCCTATATATCCTCCGTCTTTTCTCCTCCTCTTCCACCTCATTCTCCTCCTTCCACGGCCTATCCTTCTCACACTCCTGTGATCACTCGTAATGGAAAGATCTAACCTCTCCATATGCCTTTTACTTCACCAACCATTCCTTAACATGATATTATATCTCTCATGCATATTTTTGGAACTTTAAAATCTCAATTTCATATATTGACTCTTGAAATTAAATCCTGCTATGCTTCTATTGATAAGTATTCTTTGTATGGAATCCTATTACTAAAGATATTCACAATTTATCTTTTCTAAAAGACTTCGTCATGCCTAACTTCTCATGTTTTGATGGAACTGAAACCCTTACTTATATATCAAGCATTATCATTTAACCATGTCTACTTATTCTAATGATCACTTGTTACTTAAAGCATTTCTTCATAGTCTTGTTGATCATGCTCTCCAATGGTATACTCATTTTCCTTATGGATCCATTAGTACTTATTATGATATGGAGGATACTTTTATTAGGAAATTTATTTATAACAATGGTCGTAAAGAAAAACATATGAATTCTTTCCTTCATTGCAACAACGAAAGAAAGAAAAAATGTAGATTACATTTTACGCTTCAATTCTTATATGCATTAGTTATTATTTCAGCCCATTGATTTAGAAAATCATTATATCTTACGTCGTGGCTTAGTTCCCATTGAAAAAAACATTATTATATGATACATGTGAATATTTTACTCTCTTATGCTACAAATTCATTGATTTAGAACAAGATTTAATTGATGAATATATTATACCAAACCCTTCTAACTTTTCTACTACTTCTTTGTCTTCTACTACTTCTCATCTTCCATCCTTTACGCTCCCTCCACAGCCTCCATCTCCTCCTTCATTTAAGCTTATTCCTTCACCTCCACCACGTTAGAAAACACTTAAGTATTCTTCACCTCCTACTCTTGAACCATTTCAATTCTCACATAATTCAAAATTCATGATGTCTTATGTTCTTTACCAAACAAACGACTAATCTATTTACCTTCTACTAATCATCTTCCACCTCACCACTTACGAGTGGTCAAGTGTGACCATCCTTTATATAATTTCTACTACATTAATGACCATCGAGATAATGATTTATATGCTCTCTATGATAAATTTCAACAATTATAATACAAAGGTGTCAATGATTTTCAATCTCACTCTCATGAGTTCTCTATTTCTATTATCCCACATAAGTTTTCTTCCCCTATATTTCACTTATCTTCTTCACTTCCATCTAATGTTTTCATCCAACCACCTCCTAAGGTTATCATACATCTACGTCCTCCATCTAATCTATCTATGGTTTCATGCTCTCCTTCTTCAAAAATTTCTACACTACCTCATTGGCATCATAATTATCTTATTTCCACACTTCCTCCCAAAGACACTTTCTATTCTTGGTCCCATTCCATATAGAATCCATTTTGTCACTTATTTTCACATTTTTGGTGCTTCACATGCTCCATCTATGCCTCATAGATCCTATTAATATCTGGTACATGAAATCCACTTTCCATTTCATTACCCTATGACACAATCTTGTGCAATATTTCACACTTGACTTTGTTGAGGAAATACTACATCAATGAACCTCTCCTTTCACAATTCATGCTCTATGCTTAATGTCATAACTTTTCTACTATCTCCTTGTATGTGAAAAACTTATTTCTTGATGAAAAACTATTGTTATATGGTTCATTCTCGATCATTAAAGGGGCATGTATAAATGAAACTCATTCTCACACTAAGGAGAAATCACTCTTCTTCCCCTTCATTCCCCCACACACAATTAAAACCATTATTTTACATCTCATCATTATTCAATTATAAACACATAATTATTGTTACTTCTATTTATCTACCACATTTCATCACATCCATACATTTCTACTTATTATAACCATTTTTTTACATTATCTCATCATACCAATACCAGCACATCCTTATTCTATCTCTCTTTCACATTATCTATTATATTAAATCACATACATCTATCTCTCTTCATCACATACTATGATTTTAATTTTCAATCAAATATAAATCCTATTCTAATCATTACTTATCTATTTCTTTCCACATCATCATACATTGCAAATCAAAACAACCATTTCAACAATACATATCAACCCAAAGCACAAGCATAAATCATCACATCATATATCAATATGCATAAACAACACATATATATCAATATCAATATCACACACACACACACACACATATCGCTAAAAATTCTTAGTTGAAAAATAAAATTACATAGGGGTAAGCCCACACATATATAACTACCACATATATAATCCATCACACATCATCATCACTATTACTATATACAATAACAAGATTTCTACAACTAGAAGCTTTGTCACTCACTCTACACCGATGGTCTCGGTCTCTATATCTCTCAAACACACTTCGCAATATCACAATCTTGGTCATCTGCTCTATAAATCCGTATTTTAGCTCAACATATTTAGCAAAAATATCCCAAGTTATGGCCACTTCTAAGGCTTGTCTCGCTTTCTCGATTATCTACATAATCATCATCATGCTCTCTCAATAACACCATAGACATGGTTTCTATTATAGCCACTGACTCAAACAAATGGGCATGCTACTTTGAAATAGCAATAACTCTCTCTAGCACCCCACCTCCCATGAGCACATGTAGAGGGGTGTTCCGTGTAAACATGTATATTGATAAAAATAAAATCAATGACCAATAGACATCACCTACAATCACAAAAAACAACATTAGTTACTACATACCTTTATAATTTATAATAACCAAAAAAATTTGACACATAGAAATACACAATAATAACACTTGGCTCTTTTCATTTCTACACCATCTACATCGGGGGTAGTTGTTTTTACCTCTACTCCTTTGAATGTTTCCTAACATCCACATCCACCATTACGGTAATAGAACACCCATCGATGTGTTACCCACCAATCACTATAGGCCTGGTGTACACCATGTCATCAACTTGTGTAGGCTTTATAACTACATTTACCTCATCGGGAACAAGATGCATTAGTTTTTCTCATCTCTAGTGTGACCTCACACCTATTCATCTCTTTGATCTATTAGATCTTAACTATATATATGACTCGAGGGCACATCCTAGGATATGTCAATTTTCCTGATACTTGCTCACCTGGAACAACTCTATCACCCCTAAAAAGTTATCCTCTATCCATCTACCATAGTATTTATACGGTCTCCATATAATGGCCCTAGGGCCCATCTAATCTAGTATCAACCTATAGGTGGTTGTATCCATCATCCTGCTATAGTTCTCTACCCATCCTCACTAAAAAATATATCGGGTCAATTGCAATCAGCTCATGGCCCACTAAGTGGCTTCAATATCACTATATGCTCATAGGCCCATATGTACAAAAAATTTGTGGCTCCTAGTCCACCCCTATGATCCTCTTAAGTGAATCTATAAAAATATCTATTTTATGGGAGCTAATACACAACGCGTTCCCATGCATACCTTGTCTCATACTCCTCTATCCTGCGAAAAATATCATGCATCTTGTACAATATACCAAATCCTTCACCCTCTACTACCACTAACAACGTAAGAATCACTACAATAAAATTCTATAACCATGGACCACTAGATATTAATATCATATATAAATGGATATGATTATATTACTATACTCATGTGCTCATGAAATATATCCTCACTGTCATCATCTCGCCTCTAGACATCCATTATAGTCATCACATGTACCCTCTCTCCTACAATAGGAAACCTAAATATCATATATACATTCTCTAGGGTCACTATAATCTCACTACTAGTAGGAAACCGTAATGTACATGTATGTACATACCATCCATCAAAAAAATCAATCAACATAGGCATATTGTGGGGTACTTCCCCAACCTACTTAGCAATGTGTCACAAAGCTAGCACAATCCAACATATTCCACTCTGCATCCGACAAGCCCAAAGTAATCAAAGTACTTACATGATGGCCCACTCAAAACTCTCTCAAATGTATATCTCTCTACACAACACAAAAAAGAAACATAATTATTCCATTAGTACATCATACATATTGTAAAAATCACTTATCATAGCATCAAAATTGCTCAGAATATCATCATTTCACAACATAGTGCCCAAACCCTACTCTGAATGCCACTTCCCATAAGTAGGTCATGAGTACCCAAAACCTAGTCAATAACACCTATAATTGGGTGCTAGTGTCCTTGAACACTTCCACCCAAGTTAGAAATGCTGAAAAATACATAAGTGTAATTTTTTCAAGAATGAATGAAGATAGACATATTTGACAAAAGTTTACAAGAAATCATCACACTTACCATCTCATTGATTGTTTGTGAAGCCACAATCGCCACTACCATCTCAAACCGATTAAATATCACTCCTCTAACATGTAGCATCCTCACAACTCGAGCTCCACTTATCAACCGATCTTAGAAAAAATGACAAATTATTCAATTTTCACTCTTACTATATATAGTAATGTCACTTTCTCCTATATTATAGTTATTATTTACAATCATTTTTACAAATAATACACATTGCACGTTTCACTCATATCTTGAGCTTCAGTAACTCTGTTTGACTCATTTTTGCACCATATAGATCATAGTTTCCTCTACCACCATATTATACATGTTTCAAAATCTCATATTTTTATTTAGCACATTTACTATTCACTATCTATTTATACTTGTGATTATATTATCCAATATTATTTCTAAATTTCTATTACAACATCTTATATGTCTTGATTTCAGCTCAATGTTTATTTCTACGCCCTTCACCCCTTCTCCAAAATGGGTGGAATACAATGGGGATCATCCCATAATCCCTCTTAGGTTACAACACAATCAATCAACACTCCAAGCATTTTACTATCACAATTTTCTCTGATCTAATTCAAACAAAGGTAAAATCATTCTATACCAAAATCAATCTTTTGTATTGTTGCATATTTATTCCCCTAAATGACCTAACTGGGAAATCAAAAAAACCTCTTTGTGATTAATTCTCTATATATAATTTACCTCAAATAAATCTTCTATTATTAATATTAAATCAATCAATCAATAAACTAAGCACACTTTACTATACCTCCCGGATGACCTAACTTGGGAGTCACTTTACATTATCATTACTTCCAGATGACCTAACTTAGAATCCATCTAGCACTATGAAAAGTAGAACACCCACTACTATAAGAGTGGTTAAATGAGATGTCATTTCCTATACTACTCCTATATGGATTCTTCAATCGGTACAATACGTAACAACACACGTAACTAAATTTGGTCTTTATCCACTTGTGCAGTTGGACCTTTTGGGGATGTAATCATGGATGGAGAGTAAAAATAGAATTCTCTCTCCAACACTCTTCCTCTAGTAGTAGGATTCCCAAATCCTCCCATTTATA
Organism: Taxus wallichiana var. yunnanensis; assembly: GCA_018340775.1. Classification (NCBI taxonomy): domain Eukaryota; kingdom Viridiplantae; phylum Streptophyta; class Pinopsida; order Cupressales; family Taxaceae; genus Taxus; species Taxus wallichiana. The sequence goes on along the minus strand of CM031238.1, from coordinate 469,155,009 downwards.
AAAAAATCAGGTTAGGAATTGGTCACTCCCTAACTCCTTAATGTATTTTTACAACGATTTAAAATCTCTAAAGTCTCCAAATCATTTAAACTATTTCACCAAGTTCTCCTTACAACGATTTTCTATATTCACTTACACAACATGAGTCAAAGCATTGATCCATGGTTCACCACGTTACATATTTATACACTCTACGTACACTTTATAACATGGATTCTCTTAATTTTATACAGGTATGTTACTTACTTCCTTTACACTACTTGAATTTTATTCAAATAACATAAAGGGGGGAAATGTAGACATAAAATGACACACGTATTTTTATTTTACTATTCCATCAAGTATGTTTTTATATGTATGGATCTTAAGTAAGAAAAGTATTCACTGGTGACACAATCCTTTGTCCATCCACTTGTTTTGATTGTTTCTATTGTCTTTATCTCTCACATTTGACATTTTTGAACCTAGTTCTAGTCAGGTCACAGGATCCATGTCTATCATTATTTTCACATCTATTGTCATTTATCTCAAGACACTAGTGCACAAGCACTGTGTCCATTTTAGGAACTCTTGTCCTATTTTTTATTTTTACTTATTTTGAAATTTTTGTTGGCCTTTATAGTTTTCTTATCCTTATCCCGAGCTCATAGTCATCCTTTTGGGTCACTAGTTTTGAAATTCAAACAAGAGATCCATATATATACACAACATACACTCTATTATTTTGGTAGGAAATTTTAAGGGGAACTCTTATCTACATATTATCAATTCCATTAAAGGGACTACATTTTTGGGTTACATGTATTGCATAGGAAGGGGAAGTTCTCAATTTCATATCACACATTTTCAACTTATTTATCCATATCCTTCTATCTTGGCATCATTGGCATGAGGGAAACCTAAGGACACTATTACTTACATAAGCATAAAGAACTACTTGGATTCTAGAATGTAGTGCATTTCTTGGTCATAAGTTCACTCTTTTGGTAACCCTCGAAGGTCAGACTTGACTTTACATATTGCATTTTCATTCCAATTTGATGTGTTTGTGATCTTGTGTAGGTATTTAGGATTTGTGTTGTAGGTTACGGGTAGCTTTAGTGATCAAAGAATGAATATGAGGTGATAATCGAGAAAGTGATAGTGAAACCCTAGTGATACGAAGACAATAGATTCTATCCTTCTACGTAGTCACCAGTTCCTAGGTTCCCTTATCCAACACTAGGTGCTTATGTCCAACATCATCCTCAAAACCCAAATTTCATAGAGAGCAAGCATAAACACAATTCTAACCCTATTCAATAATTTACACTACCTAGATCGGTTTCATAGGATTCATCTAAGTCATTCATCTCTCATTTTTTTATAGTGTTACATTTTTGAGTACTTAATATTTTTATATCTAATGTATTTTATCATATAAGTTACTCAACAATTATATTTAATTAATATTTTATTATACCACTTCCATGATCAAATCCTAGGGTGCTACTTTTGTGTGTTAATAGTTCTGGCACACCTGATGGGACAAGTTTAATGATATTTACATCATTTCACCAATTTTGATGTGTGTTTGGAGATATTCCATCATGTGGAGGCTTTAATTCAACACATCTAGAAACTTAATTGACCTAAAGAACCCATTTTCTCAATCAACTAACCAGCTTCCATTATTTCATTCTTGTTTTCTATGAATTTTTGCAATCATGACTTCAATTCCTCATTGGAATCCTCATTTACAACAAAAATTCCATTCAAACATGCCTCTATGTTCCTAAAATTCATCTCCATGTTATCAAAGAACACCTCCAAATTGGATTTATGAGCCAAATGTAACTACTATTCCATATGGTTATTCAACTAAACATGATGTTGTTCAAGAGAAAGAGTATCTAGTTTTTGGAGGCCATTTCACACATGAAGATGATTTTGAAAGGTGATTTCAACATATAGAGGAGATATTGCAAGAAATCAAGGAGAAATTTTAGATCATGCATTATAAAAAACCTAGTTTTGGGCATCCCTATGCATGGGGAGGTCCATTACCTAGATGGTTTAGTCTTCAACAAAGGCTAGAGGTAATGGTTGACTATTTTAATCAGATGGTTACATTTATTACATCATTACAAGCATTAGAGGTTAATGAACATAAGGTTAAAGAGCCATGTTAATGGGATGTTCCTTCACAATCACCATGTGGGTATGATGCCTCCTTATCAACATAAACCATCTCAACCAAAGCCCAAAATCCAAATTCCTAGCTTGATCAAAAATCACCCTTTCATTCCTTCTTCTTCATAAGAAAACATCCCACGTACCTCATCATTTTAACCATTACAAAATCAAATAGAATCCTAATATTTACCTCCTATCACATTCCCAAACCCATTTTGGGATGAAACTAATCACTAAATCAATTTATAAAGGTAGCTGAATAGAAAGGATCTCATGCAAAATTTTAAGGATTGGAGCTCATAGTTTGAGGTCAAACAAATCCCACATTGATTAAACCTACAATAGAGGTTGAATCTATAGATACCAAAAGGAAGATGATGAAAAATCTATATATTACTAATGTAGTGTGAATATTGGCACCATGCTCTTAGAGGTTGTTGATTTGTCTTCACAAAAGTCAGAAATGGAGGAGGAAAAATCATATCCATAGGCCTTGGATGCACAGGAGATTATAGATATTCTTTTACTCTTTTTGGTGGTGAAAATGCAAATATTTCCTTTTCACCTTCCACTAAATCAGATTTGGAGGAAAATCATGAAGAAGATTATACAAGAGGAGAGATCACATCTTTTGATCATCTTGAGCTTAATGATGAACAAGAAGGTGAGTTTGACATGTCAAACTTCTTTCTTGAAAATGAGAACCCAGGTTTATAAATGAAAAATCATCATGGAGGAGGTTGAGTTGTTAAATGAATAAAGAAAAAACACAAATTAGTTTGCAAACATACTTCTTTATGAAGTAGATGATGAGTTTGAGCTTCTTACCTCCTTGTTTGATGAAGAAGAGCCACATGCAATTTTGGAAGGAAAGGTTTTTTTGTAAAAACAAGTTCATCAAAGTTTGAATTAGCCTACAAACATCCAATATGATGAAGGAAGTACTTATAATATCTCAATTCATGTATTTTCATGCAAAGAATATGGGAAAATAAAAAGAATCAGTCCATTGATTCCCAAAGTTGGATTTCCAATTAGATATTTGGCTATTTTGGAGTCACAAAAGTTGTTGCAACCAATCATGCTCACTTAAGAGCATGAGGGAGATCGTCAAGATAACAAAGGTCAACTATAAAACCTCCTAAAACCAAATGCATAAAAACTTGAGGAGGTATTATTGCTTTTCTTAGTTGGTACTTTGAGTTACAAGGAAGTGTGGGCTATGATTTCATTTCCACCATGTGTTTAGTTGTCAAACTGATCACATGGTCCAATTTTGTAAGGAAGGGAAGCTATTTCTCCCAATATATAGCTGGTTTTTTATAGTTTCCTTTTCCTCTAGTTAGAGTAGGAGTAATTTAGGTTTTCTTATTACAAATCGAGTGCTTATGAACACTCTACATTTTTCCATTTGGAACATGTATGATTTTTCATGTTTGTACATAATTTTTAGGCCTTTGTTATTATTGCACACCATTTCGTGAGTAGGTTTAATGACAGAAACAAGGTGTTTTGGGGTAGTATTAAATTATATTCATTCAACCTCCAAGAACCATGCAAATCAAAGTTCTTCATGTTCCTTCCTTGACAAGATATTAGTGTTTTTGGGATAGTTTGCAATTCTTATTCTTAACTCCCAAGAAATCAACTTCCAAGAGAAAATCAAGAAGTTCTAGGTCACTTCTAAGTCCATACAGATCTAGGGGTAAGAATTTCAAGTTTTAAATTAGTTTTTCAAGTTTTTAGGCTTAACTCCATGCCCAATGGATGTTTCAAGGAAACTAATCTTCTATATAATAGGAAGATAACCCCCATGAGTCCCCAAATTATTGTTTAAAATAACCCTAGACTATTTTAACAAATCATAAATTCAATTTTGGACTTAGGAAAAAAAATTCTTAGAAAATTCGTGAAACACTGAAATTTAGTCTTCTACAATATCAAGGAACTTAGTGTTTACGGATTCTCCGAACTCGCACAAAAATGAAGGAACTTAGTGTTTTGTGGGTTCTCCTAACCCATGAAACAAAGGGAATATGAAAGACTTAGGTACAATTATGATGGAGGAAGACATTTGTGGCATGAAAATATAATGTTGCACGGAATTGGATAAATTTAGTGTTATATGGAGTTGTTCACAATGAAGAACAACAAATGATGAAATCCTCCATGCAAAAATCATGATACATAGGGAGAATTTTGAAGCATCACAAAGAAAAGGAAATGGAATTTTATAGAGTGGTTAAGTCTAGAAGATGTGGAAAACTATCATAGTCTTTTGTGAGCTTCCTAGTTGTAGTGTTTCATGGGTTCTCCTTACCCGTAGAATGAGGGAACATAGTCGCAGTAAGTAAAATGTCATGTAATGAAGGAATAGACCACCACGACATAGCGGAGAGTGAAACAACTAGTGTGGAAGTTTTAAAATCATGAAAAAGAGTATCCATAGAGGTTAGTTATAGTATTACATGGGTTGGAAAAGATTCATATGCCACAAAACATTCAAATGCTGCCAAATAAAGAAAATTCACCCAAAATAAAGCAAAAAACATGTAAAAGATAGTGAACATATTCAAAGCTACTTGAACATGATTGAATTGGTTTTTTGGCCATTATTTATGTTGCATATATCCAAAGTGCATGAAATAAGTGGTGTTAGAACCATCTCTTCATGGTCTTCAATTAGGAATAAATAAATGTTGGATTTGATTGAGTTTTGACGGATAAAAATTAAACAAAAGATTTATAGCGGAATAGTACAAGGTTGCTTTTACAGGCATAAAACAACTTCAACCACCCAAATTTATTGCTCCATGGCCACCCATACCTCTTCCTACAAGTCAATGAGATGGAATAATGGTATGTTAGAGGTTCTAATGTGCGTTTCATGTGATTTATTATATTTAGTTGATTGTTGGATTAAAATGGCATACCCTCTCTCTTTCCCTCCTATTTCTCTCGACCTTTCTCTATATATTTTCAAATCACTTCTTTTTTAACGGGTTGGACTCTCTCAATTTGCAAGTGCATCCTGAATAATTTTTTTCTAAGTAAAAATGGGTTAAAAACCTCCATGTGGATTTTGTAATGTGTTATTATAACTTTTACTTCAATTTTAATGGTTTATACATACTCCTTTAGAAATAAAATCATGTTTTGTGGATTTTAATCCTCCCTAACCTATGGTTTTTACATTCATGCCTCTCCCTTTTTTGTTAAGTATGTTATTCATGTATTTCTCCTTCGCAAGTTTCGTTTTGGAAGTTTTTGCGTATGAAATGGAGGGTTTCATGTAGGTTTGGTCTTTCTCACACTTTTCCCGACCTCTCCTTTTGTATTTCTTCGTATTTTCCCTCATAGAAAGTTTTCATCCCCTTTTCTTGGTGTTATCACCTATTTCTTATCTTAGGATTCAATTTCCATTAATCTCTCTAACTTTGTTCCATGTGTATGAATATTTTACGATTAGATAGTTGTGTTTTTAACTATAGGATTAGTGTTAGAATCAGGTTTGTATGTAGAGGAACCAACCTTATCTAAAGGTTTGTCTTAAGATGTAAATCCTAAACTTGGATATAATTTCATATTATCCAAAAGTACTGGCCATCTATGATTAAATCCTAGGGTGTTATTTTGTGTGTTAATAGTATTTAGAGCCCTTGTTCCTCTTGCAGAAATTTTTACACATTCATCTTAGTTTACTTCACATATGGATACTACTCATAGGATTCATCACATTTATAGATCCCTTAGCACACCTCATCGAATCACTTATTCACATAGGTCACATGCTCCATCTAGGCATGTTTCATGATTTATTTATCTAAATTCTTGATTTATACCTATCTCATATACTTGGCCTCATGTACTCTCCTGTAACCATCGGACCACGGATCATGTTCACATGCATAGCTCCTTTACATCACTCAATTGCGAGACATTTCATATTACTCCCATTGAATATATCATTCTATAATTCACACTTGGGGTCATCCTAATTCCCCCACACCACCTAATGATGCATACTTATTCATGGTTCATACTTAACTGTTGAGGGTTTCTTCATATAGACCTCACTTTTCATGAAAACCTAGGGAATCCTTATTCCTCCCTTCTAGATAGTTTTCTTTTATATATTTGAAATCAAAAATCTAAAAACATTATCTTAGATATTTATTGGATGCATTCTTCCATGTTTATCCTATTTTATGTTGCACCCTTTCTTATCATGTTACTACGGTTTATAGTATGCTTTATCATTTTTTTCATACAAACATGTGTGTTCACATGGCCTCTTGAGGTAAATTAAGGTCACTTACATGTTATTACATGATAAATAATGCTTGACCCATTCCATTAGTAGTCCCACCGAGGCTCATGGAGGAATATACATTTTTCCACTTACTATCATGTTCTATCATTGCAATATTTCATTTTTTTTTTTCAGATATTACATTGTGGCATACTATTTACCTTTCCTAACATGCTAATGGGTGCTTCATGTGTAGAATTTTTCTTGCAAAGATTCCTTCCGATCATGGTTGTCTCATTTTCTTGTACTTTATTTTTCATTGTTTGTGGGTTATGCCATGTGTTTACTTGATACCTTGTTCACACAATCCTTGATGGCTTTGATTATCTTATAACAACCTAAGTGGTGTTTTATGTATACAAACAACTACTCATTGTGTCCTTGTTTTATGTTTTCCTATATGTTATGTCCTAGTTTGTTTTTTTATGTTCATTGTTTGTTTGTCACTAAGACTTGTATGCTATCATTTTCCCATTGTTTTACTTACACCATGGTAACTACCATATGTAATCCATATCCCCCTTGCAAGATTCTTGTATCAGATGTGCACATCAGTTTCAACCTTCCTCATTTGGGCTCTATTTTATTTTTTTCATCTTACGCACCCCAAAAAAGTGATGGAAAACACCAGTGAACCCTTTCACCCTCCCAACAGTTACAAAAACACAAACAACATGATGGGAATGGAAATCAATTACTGAGAATAGGGCCATAAATATACTTGGCCAAAATTCATAGCCTCAACGAAGTGTCTAGAAGATACAAAATTCCTAGGTGCTAGTGTCCCACATATGAACTCCTATCCTAGGTAAAAACTAGTTATAGAGTAATTTCAGTAGTTTCATAGTCACAATTTCCTCCAATTTCAGTAGTTACACAATTAGTTTCATATTGCAATCAATCACTAATAGGAACTAACTACTAACTCACAAACCAAAGTAGGAAATAAATAAGGGAATTGAATCTAGGTCATATATAAGACAACAATATGCGTAGATAACTATGTTAACCAAGTTACAAATTGGTTTTGTAATCATCTGCAGTGACACTTATCTATAGGGAAGAGATAATTGTTGGAAGGAAAAATAGACCTCTCTCCCAATACACTTTCTTTAGTGAGAAAAGTATGCTTGAATCTAAAGTTTAGCGTTGAGATTATAAAATCCCTAGTTTAGTGACAAGACACCCAAATCCTTCATGTTATTACAACTATCTCCTAATTATCGAGTCTATAAGTAGAAATAAATTTCTATCCATTTCTCTTTCCAAGTACTCTAGGTGTACTTTAATCCCTTTGTTTAGCTTTTCCAATACACATTTCCATTTTTACATATCTTCCAAGTTAAAGTTCAATCGTATTTACCTAGATAATTGACTACACTTGTTTTCTTTTACAGTTCATATAATATCCCAACAAATACAAAGCACATAAGAAACCATGAAGTAAATCTCAAGCACACTCTGTAAATGTGACATTCCAAGGAACTACATGCACATATCATTATCACTCCATGCATGTAAAGGTCACCCCTAGGATCCTTATCCTTCCCTCTCCTTATAATTTCATGGTACATATTTTGCATTATTCCATTCGGCATGCTACAACACTCATTTAACACGCTATTGGGTATAATATTCATTCGAATCTCTAATGTACACTTTTATTTTCTACGTTATACTACCAAATACTTATTCACCAAGATAAATTGGGGAAAATGTAGTCACTAAATCACATACTTTATATCTACATCTAGCCTCTAAATACTTTATTTATATGCAAGATTCACAATCAAGAGAATTACTCATTAACACCCCTTATAATTTTATTTGACATTGCTTTTATCATTTTCATCTTTGTTACTTTTTATTTATGATTGAAAACTTATAGTTTTACATACTAGTGGCATCTTACTCATCTCTCGATTTCCTCGTGTGACGTTTTTAGCACCCTATATAGGACCTCCCATTAGGGAAAGGAGCATCTGGGTGCTACTATCCCCTCTAGGTGCCTTTTTCCTCTTTACCTCTTTTTCTATGCTTTTGAATGTTACTTATTTATTTTTATTCATTTATTACTCTTGGTTGACATTTCAATTGTTAATGACAAAACTTAAGGAAATGAATCATATACACATGTCTTATTTAACCTCATTAGGGAAAATCATTCAAGAGGCACATATTATTACAAGAAGTTAATATTTTCTATCTACTACAAGGACTACATTTTGGCATTGCATACGTCACTGCATATGAGGGTTTATTCTAAATTCCATATCACACATTTTCCTTGGGACAAAGTACTTGTAGATTAGTATTCTTTATGCAATTGGAACTAGGTAATTCTAGCTAAAGGGACACTATTTCAATCACATTGCACAAGAACTACATCGATTTTAAAATGTAGTGCGATTATCGATGGATAATAACATTGGGGTGACCACCGAGGTCAGTCTAAATCAAACATATACATATTGTTTCATCTAATGTGCACTTGAGTATTGTGTAGGTAGTTAGGTTTTATTTTACAGTGCAGGTGTGACAAAGAAGGAGTACAAAAAGCTAATATGACATATAGAGAAAAAGAAGTAGCACAAAAGAACCATATCTTGAGTATTTTTATAGACATCGAACCCAAATCGGATGCTAGTGCCTAGGAATCCTTGTCCTAGTTTAGGCACTATTTTCTCTAATATTTTTACAATCGAGTTTTTGATATAGATATTACACATCCTAAAATCTTTCCTCCTATATTTTTCTCCGCTTAAAAATCATTCCATACCTATAGTGGTAATATGATTTATTATATAAAACCTATATATCACTCTTTCTTGCATTTTTGTTTCTTGATCTTGCTTACTTAATATTTTATCTATCCGGTTAGTAATTTCCTTATCTTATATTTAATTATATTAAATAAATACTATATAACCAAGGGAAACCTAGGAGGATATTACAAAAGAAACTACTAGGCATAACATGACATAGAACATTAAGAGTGCATGGTCTTATAGTAATAGGTAAAAATATTTCTCCCAACACTAGCGTAAGTGTGTTATCAAAGCCACAGATGCATAGAGTAGATGGAGTCAGATTGGTAGTGGAAATGCCTAGTTGATGGAGAAAGTAAAATTTTCATACACTAATACCATATCCATTATCAAATAAATCATACATAACAAGTGCATTTTGAATATGAACTTAAATATAAAATAGGGAGTATTGTCAACATTTTTTTGGGAAGGAACAAAAGACTCAAGATTCTATGTGCTATATGAAGATGCATGGGAGCCATTAAGATGATAGCTAGGAGATACAAGAAAGTGAGATAGATATTGATAATGATCCTTAGAGTTGGCATGATGAATGAAATATATTGAAGTACAAAATGATCTAATAGAGGTCCCAAAGAGTGATGTTAAAAAGTGATTGACATCAAATGAATAAAAAAACCATATCTCAAAGTAGAATCTGAATTTTATAAAACAAAAAGAGGTAATTTTGAGTGTTATAAATTGAAAGAAAAAATTATAAGGGATTTTTCAAAAGTATATAATTTTTCAATTATGCTTCAATTAGTGAAAAGTGTAATTTTGAATTTTTTAAAATTGGGATTATAATGGTAGAAAACAAAAGAAGTTTTCGTTGATAATGAAAAAAGGAAAAATAACCTAAAATGAATGCTTGAGATATGACAAAAGGGGATTTGAAATTGACCTAAAGGGTAGTATCAACCAAGAAACCCTAGGGAAAAATTTGTTGATTAGATTTATGGAATATGATAAATGAAAAATAAGCATGAAGTTGAAGATAAGATGTAGATATAAACCCTAATGCAAATAGGGTTTGGGTTTGAGAAAATTGGATCCATTAAAGAGCGTATAAGGATCAGGTTCACCAAATGATTTACATAATAAAATATTTATCATAGGAGTGAGATCAAATGAATACAACAATAAAAAGAAATATCTATCATGAAAGAAATAAGAAAGTGTGTGCAATAGGGAGATAAGAGTGACTTAGATTTTATTTGGAGATATGGACTGATTCTAGGCTCAAAACTAATTTGAACATGCTAGATATAGATTGGATATACTTTGTCTAGAAAATTTGGATATGAAAATCCTTTAGATAGGACCACCCATATGAGGAAAGGACCATCCAGGTGTTGGTGTCTAAACTAGGCATGTCCTGGAAACATCTCTAATTCTAATTTTTTCAAGGTCTAAACTTATATTCTTCCTTTCACTCTTTATTACATCCACTTCATTGTAGGGTTTCACTGTCACACTTGAACTTACATAAAAAAACCCTAACTATCTACACAAGGCTCACAAAAACATTAGGTGGAATAAATAATGCATATTCTTGAGTCATACTTGACCTCTCTGGTCACCCCATTGTGATTATCACATAATGTTGCACTACTTTTTCCAACTCGTGTATTTTCTAGTGTGTCTATGATTGAATTGTGTCCCTTGAAGTTAGGTTTCCCTTATTTCACCACCTAAGATACTGACCTACAACTAATTTTCCCCAATGATAAATGTGTGAGATGGTATTAGGAAATAACCCCTCCTATGCAGTGAATAATACTTCCCAAAGGTAATTTTTAAATGTTTCTCTTTGCCCAATTGCTAAATAGTAAGTAATAGCCCAAGTTTTCCAACCCCTAATAATAGTGAGGAAGTCATGTGTGTGTGTGTGTGTGTATATATATATATATATATATATATATATATTATTTTTTTTGTTTGAATTTTATCATTAACAACAAAAAAGGATGACCCAAAGTGATAAAAGAGGTTTTAGAAAAGATAACGAGTAATGTGGAAACTCAAATTTGAGAAAAGGATGAAAAAGGAAAGAGGAACCCAAAGAGGAAAGTAGTTCTTGGGTGCTCCTGTCCTTAATGGGAAGTAGTGTCCAAGATTCCCAAAGGATAAATAAAAAATATAGAGTTGGGTCACACATTTTCCAATGTTCACAAGTAAAGTGGTCATTCTAGAAAAGTAAATGATAAGAGTCTCAAAATGATAAATCAATGTAAAAGAAAAATAAGCATTGTTAATGTCCATTTTTGTTACTTAGGAATCATATATATATAATAAAATACTTAGAGGTGTGATTTAAGTAGTAAGTGTGTGATTTTTTGTTTATAGTGACTATGTTTTGCACTATAAGAATAATCTTTCTAAAATGAACAATGTCTTGGTTGAATCTGAATTGCAAGATCTTTTTATCCAAAGCCTATTACCTCATTTGCAAGAATGTGTGTTCTTTGACTCTTTTCACTCTTTTGATCATCTATGTCATACTCTGAAAAATTGTGAAATCAAGTTACTTTATTTGGGAAAACTTAAATATGGTGCTAATATTTCCAATCAATCTACTAACAAGTTCCCAAGTAAATATTCCTTTAAGGGAAATCCTAGTGAATCTAATCCTACTATCAATGTTATATCTCAACCCACGAAGCTCCAAATCCAACCTACACATTGCACCTTTACTATATTTTCATATCCACCACATATGTTGTTGCCTCAACTCATAGAAAGCAATCTAATTTCTCTTCTAGATCCTCTTGAGCTAGATCCTAATAGGCCTCATGGAAATAACTTTGATGAAAATGCACATTTTGATTATCATATATGCAATGGTCATTCTATTGATAGGTGTTTCAAGCTTATACATTTAATCCAAGATCTGATTGACAATAATGACATTGATTTACTTAAATTTATTTTTTCTATCCCTAAATCTACTAATGACAATGGAAATCTTAAAATATTCAATGATACACTACCTAAGAATGCAAAAACATATCCTGAATCCTCTTCGAATCATGCTTATCATTTTTTTATTTCTCTTTCATTTTTACATCATACTCTTGGATTTGTTGTTGGTACTACTAATATACCTTCACTTGTCATTAATTATACAAATGCTGATTTTGATGCCTCTTTTCCATCAAATAGATTACATATTGATGCTTCTATTTTCCTTCATGCTATTAATAATTATATGGTGCATCCTACTTATAAGTGCAGTACACATTTAATATATTTCTTGTAAGCTATCGTTTTCATTATCTCATATGACCCGTAGATCACCTACTTCTCATGGGCATGTCATTCTTCCCATCACTATTGGGCCCCTCACTATCTCTATTCCTTTCTTTATTGGATCTATAGTTACACATTATGACATGGTCTTAGGACTCCCTTGGCTTAGGGATACCAAATTTGTACCATCCATAGTTCACTTATGCCTTAAGTTTGTACATGAGCATCACATTATCACTATTCGAGGCATCCCGCAATGGGAACCTTTATATCTAGATTTTATTGTTCCTACACCTTCATTCGATGATACAAATACTACTACATCTATTACTAACAAATATATGGATTTTCCATGCACTACTTTTTCATCTAGGGATCATGTCTCTTCTTGTGTTTCTTACATACCTTCACCTAGATATCCTACACATGTGACTTTTACTTGTCACCTACGATGGCTACATTGGTCTCTTCTTCCACCTCATAGGCATATGTTTACAAATTTAATATAAAATACAATTGGAACATCTAATTATCTTTCATGGTCTCATTCCCTTAGGGCACGATATAATCCTTCCCCACATACCTTGTCTCATGCACTTTATAACAATCATCAAGTTCTAGATCATGTTCACATGCATACCTCCTTCACACTAGAAAATAGTGGGCCCTCTCTCCTATCGTTATTGGATATATCACCATGGCATTCACATTTAGGGCATAGTATCCCCCTTACTACTCGATGAGGTACTCTTTTTATAGGTACAAACATGGTTATTGAGGAGCACTTACCTACATAGACCCTAATTTACACACATACACAAGGGGAAACCATAATCCCTTCTCTTATCCATAGTATTTCATATTCTAATAATTTTAAAACATTCAAATATTGTCAAAAATACAAATTAGTAGCTTAGATCTTAATTGGATGTATTCTTGTTTTCTTACACTATTCTATGTTGTGCATTGCTTACCATGTTACTATGATTCATAGTATGTTATATCCCATTTCCACACACACATGTGCATTCACATGGTGATTTTAAGGTGAATATATGATAATTACATGTTATTACATGATGCATGATACCTAAAATTGTTATCTAGTGGTCCCACCGAGGCTCTTGGGGGCATCTACCTTTCCTACCTCTCTATATTCAGGTTTTATCATTGCAATCTCTACTATTTTCGTTCCTATATTTAGTTATATACATTGTGGCATACTATTAAATTTTTCAAAATGTTAATGTGTGCTTTGTGTGTAGCATTTTTCATGTAGGTATACTTCCAACCATGGTTATCTGATCATATTAATTTTTTATTTCTTTTTTATGTGATTGTGATTTGTTTACGAGCTAAGTCTTATGATTTCTTGATAATTTTCTTGAATGGACCTAAGTGTATAATGACATCCTGAGTGGTGTCCCATGTATTAAACCAACTACGCACTGTGTATTTTTCCATGTTATTACATGTTTTGACTTTTTCTATTACATCATGCCATGTTTGTTTGTGACTAACATTTTTTCTTGGTTTTCCCATTGTTTTACATGTGCCATGATAGCTACCATGCACATGTTACCTATTCCCCTTCAGATTTCTATTTCAGATGTGTACATCAGTTTTTTAACAGCTTTAGAAACTCGACACAAGTTGTTACATAGTAGAATCAAAATAAACAAAAACTAAAAATTGGTTCAAAAGTAGACTTGGTCTAAAAACACAATGGAGATAAAAGTAACCAATAAAGAAAAGAACAGTGGGTGCTAGTGTCCCACCTTAGCGCTTATGTCCTTGGGGCATAAATAGGTACAGATCAAGATCAACGAGGTTTTCAAAGTGACATGATTATCTAAAATATAGTGGCACTTATCCATGGGGAAGTGTTAACGGTTGGAGGGAAAATACTACATCTCTCTAATACTCTTCCCTTAGTGACAAGACACCTAAATCCTCATTATGGTGACAAAACCCAAACCCTCACTATGATGACATGATGCTTAAATCTTAAGTACTCTTCCAACAATATCTAAGGAAAAAAACACACATGAATAATTCTATCTCTTCTCTCACGACATTTAGGTGTATTCTATCTTTGATTCACTTGTTTTTCAATATGCATTTATATTTTCACATTTACTAAGTTAAAGTTTAATTTCATTTATCATGAACATTGAATACACTTATCTTCTTTTGTAGGTCTGACCTTACTCCAACAAAAGGTGAAACATAATTGGAACAAGGAGTAATCTCAAGTACAAGATGCTCGGAAAAGAAAATATTCAAGGAACAAACATATGAATCATTTCTACTATGCACATAAGGTAACCCATAGGATATTGTTCCTCTTCTATATTCCATAATATACATTCTATAACCTCCATTTGGAATGATATCAAGTACAATATTAATTCAACACGCTATCGATTATAACTCCCTTCATCTCTCCACAAGGTATGCTCTTCATATCTACTTTATGCTACCAAATATGCATTCACCATTATAAATTAGGGAAAATGTAGACACGAAATTATTCACTTTATATTTACATCACGGATATAAGTATGTCATTATATGCATGATTCCTAAGTACAAAAACTAGACATTAACAACACTTGTTTTTCTTTTACATTACTTTATCCTTCTTACACTTCTATCATTTACTTTTCTGGAATGACCACTTTACTCTTCGACAATAGAAAATAAGTGACCCATCTCTATATTTCCCATTTTATCTTCCAAGCATCTCATAAAATACCACCCATTAGTGAAAATAGCATCTAGATGTTATTGTCCCCTTTGGGTGCTTCTTTCATTTTCCCTCCTTTTCTCAAGTTTGAAATGCCACATTATTTGTTATCTTTTTAAAACCTTTATTATCACTTTAGGTCATCATTTTTAGTTGTTAATGAAAAAATTCAAACAAGGAAATCATATATATACATGACTTACTCACTATTATTAGGGGTTGGGAAATTTGGGTCTATTACTTTTATCTACTACTTGGGAAAAGAGCAACATTCAAGGACTACATTTGGGTTACATTATTAAATGCATATGAGGGGTTATTTTTGAATTCCATATCACACATTTATCTTGCGGGAAAATTAGTTATATCCATCTATCTCTTTACAACTAGCATAAGGGAAACCTAGCTTCAAAGGACGTTATTCTATTACACATATAATATAACTACATAGAGTTTGAAATGTAGTGTAACACTTGGTGAAAATCATATTGGGGTGACCGTCGAGGTCATTCTGACTCAAGAATATGCATTAGTTATTTCATCTAATGTTTTCTTGAGAATTTTTTAGGTAGATAGGATTTTTGTGTACATTTAGGTGTGGCAGTAAAACCCTATAGTAAAGCTAGAGAGATAAAGAGTGAAAGGAATAAGACAAGTTCAAACCCTAAAAAGATCAAAAATAGAGCAAGATACTTCGCAAAAATCAGGACACTAACACCCTATGTGATGATTTATATTTTATTTCTAACCATAACATTATACTATCGTAGCATATAAGTGTGTCCCATTTTTTTATATTTTATGTACCTTTATAAACATTAGTTTTTAGTTGCATTGAAATTACAGAGGCAATTTCCAAAAAATGTACACACTCATGAAACGTCATGAACTAAAAAAATGTTGTGTTTAAACTGTAGAATGCATGTAATTTTTATTTTTAAAAAATTGTTGTTTTGGAATTTTTATTAATTTTTTTCAAAGTTTGTTTCTTATTTTATAGTAGAGCAAAAATGGTCAGCATCTTGTTTTATAGTCAAAACTTTTTTCACCATGAACTTTTAGATATATGTTCTAGACTTGAATATTGATTCATTAACTTATTTTCATCTTTTTAAAATTAATTCTTTAGTGAAGATATTTCAAGATTTGGGGACATACATATGTTTATGACAATATAATTCCATATTTATATCAAATTTTTGTAAGTACGAAGAAGACATAAAAAGTAAATTTATTTTTTCATAATTTTTGGAGATTTTTAGTATATTTCATATAGTGTTAAATGTATACTACAAATTTTCTTAAAATACAATAAATTGTAAATAATTTTAAAAATAGTAAAACATATTTTCTAGAAACAAAATTATATATTTAGATAAGTAATAAAAACATATTTTCATGTGGAAATCAATACTAAACAAAATCTTGAGTGTGGACGATATTAGGAAAAGAGGTATGATCGTGATCAACTCGATGCTCTCTCCGTGTGAGAGAATAATGAGTCAAATAACCATCTTTTTATGGAATGTAAGTTTACTTTCCAAGTTATAACAGAGATATTAAATATATTCAACATCCAACTCCCACTTCCAAGAAGCTTAAATAATCTGATGGAATAATGGAAATCTCCTTTCAAATCTAGGATTCTCAATCTAATATGGAAATGCTCACTACCTCACATCCTATGGAGTATCTAGATTGATAGGAATAATAGGATTTTTAAAAACAAGTCAGCTAACATCTCTAAGGTGGTAAAAAGATTAAGAAAAATCTCAGGGACAACATTGGGATACATAAACATAAGTCAGAGGACCATTTTTCAAGGATGACACTAGGATTATTCAAGCTTTAAGGATTATCCCGAACAAAGATGGAGAGATGCCTGAGAAAAAAGGACAAAACTAATTCTAAATGGAAACTTCCCCATGGATTAGGTTAAACTTAATTTCAATGGTCTACAAAGTTAAGGGAAGGAAAGGCTAGGGGAAGATTGATAAGATATCATATGGGGAACTACCTAATTGCTTACATAAGTACGTTAGGAAATAATTCTAATAATTATGTTGAAGCATATGTGGCTATGAAGGGCATGAGGATTGCTAAAATACTTAAGTTCAAGAAAATCATTATAGAAGGAGACTCTCTGTTAATTATTAAATCCATTGAAGGAAAATGCAAGGTTGGGTGGAACATAAAAAATATGATACTGGATGCTCAAAGTATGATGGGGTTCTTTGATGACATGGCCTTATGCCATGTGTTTAGAGAAAGAAATTCTAGTGCAGATGGGTTAGCAAACCAAGCCAATAGTTTGGTGGATTTGGGAGAATGGGAGGGAAAGGTACCATGGATCCACATTGACAACATAATTAATAATGAAAAACACATCCTAGGAAGCTCACACGAGCCACAAAGGATTTAGATAGAATCCACGAGGTAGATGTGGGAATAACAATTGTTCCAGTTTAGCGGAAGAGAAGGTATTTATTTTTCATCTTCAATGAAACAAATCCTATAAATAGAGGTGGAGTAATAAAAAATATATACCAAACACACCATGGGAGGTGATCATGTGCGAGACAGAGCCAACCTCATTCTAATAGATTAAATAGGACACTACTATTTGGAGGTTACAGTGAAAAAGTGGTTTCATGGAATTTATCAAGCGTATCAAAAGTAACGATCCCAAATTATCCATTGATTTTTCCAAATCTTGGGATAATGGGAGGGTTAATTTTAGTGTGGTTGAGATGTATTTCATAGAATAGTTTATAGCGGATGTAATGAGAATGTCTATGGAGGGGCTTAAATTGTTCAAGGATAAGAAGCGTAGGAACCATGAAATATCCATCTTTTTTGGACCGGGTGAAAGGTTGCATCTCAGTATGATGATGGCATAGCCAAGACATATCTCCCGGAGAGGTGGTTCAATTTATTTAAGGTGGTTATGAGATATTTAACCCTTGAAGGAAAATTTCACAAAATCTACGCTCACCACCTCTCTATCTTGAACTATTTTCATAGCAATCAGGCCATGAGCTTCCCATTTTTCCAATTATGGTCCCTAAGTGTTACTATTTAAAATTTTTAGGAGGAAAATTTTGAATCCCTCCTTCATCATGGATTGATATTGTTGTATTTCCAAAATGGTAAACCTTTCCTGCCCTTTATCCCATGACCCACTAGGTTAAACAAGGCAATCTTAGCCTACACAGGATGAGAAGGATGAAAAAGAAGGACCCAGTGGTGAATGACAGAGAAAAATTGGCTATGGAAGTTATTTCAGACATGAATAAGTGGGATTCATCTAAAGGAAAGGGTATTATGGAGGAAATTCTTGGAGACTCTACTAGAGATTCTAGGATTGCTAATATGGAGGTCATTATCAATACACTACTCATGGTGTACAAACACCTAATTCGGGATATGATGGAATGGCACATCAAATAAGCAACCCAAGAAAATAAAATTAATGGACTTAAGGCATATTTCATCATATAAGAACATAGTATCTCTATTTTACAGGATCAACTTTCCAAGAAGGACAAACAAAAGAGGAGTGCTAGGTTTGAAATCACCAACACTGAGATGACGATGAGGAGGTTGTTGGCACCAAGGGTGACAAGAAGGAAAGGCATATGACTTCTATGCATGACCCGGATGGAGGGCCCATATCTTTCACTAGGAAAAAAAAAAAAGAAACTTTAGTGACCTTTGGCATGTGACTATTTTTTTTGTCATGTCATTTTTTTGTTTGTCTTTAGTGACTATATATAACAAACTCTATGTATCTGAGGTTGTGTTTTCCTCACCCCTTGTCGGGCCTTTGTGTTGGTCAATTTATTTTTACTATCAGTCCCTTTCTTCTTTTTGGGTTGTTGTTTCACCTAGATACTTTATTTCCTTTTATGTACTTGTGGGTTTTTGGTCCCCCAAAATCAAATAGTTACCTAATCTAAAAAAATTGTGTTTTGGTATAAATTTTTGTAATTTATCTATTTAATTAAACCTATATTTGTGGCTTCTATGTGGAAATTTTCTACCTATAATTATCCTTCAAATGGATTAAGGGCCAAAACATGCCACATAGATGCCACATGGGTTCCATGTAATGGTTTTCACACAAAGGGATTTTTCCCGAAAGGGGTTTACGTGAACCCCTTAGGAAAACACCCTTTCGCGTGAACACCCTAAATAGCCTTTCTATGCTCCTCTCCACTACCCAAACACCACCAACTAAAATTTAATTTTAGACTATAGTTTTTAATGATTTTAATTTTAAAGCATAGTTTTTAATTTTTTTTTTAATTTACTTTTTTATATATATTTAATTGTATTTAATGAAAAACATATTTTATTTTTAAATTTATTAATTTTTTTCTTCAAAAATAATAAATAATATGTATTTTGTTATTAAAATATGTATATTATTAAATTAAATTAAAAACATAGTTATAAATCAAGTTAAATTATAAAAATACAATATAAATATTTAATAATTTTATATTAGATTTTTTTATAAAATTAGAAAATTGTAGGTTTAAAATTATCAAAGCCACTAATTAAATACAACCTATTTTTAATGCCACTAATTAAATACAACCTAATATATTAATATTTCTATATAATAAGATTTTGTGCATATTTTTAAAAAATGTATTCTTAGATTCATATAGCAATTTGTGTGTGTAGGTGAAAATTGATAAAGTGGAGGAATCATGACAACTAAACAGAATAACAAGCAAAAATATAGCGAGACAAAGCTACAAGAACAATGTGTTAGAAGATCAATTTTTAAGAGAAATAAAAAAGAGGCATATAAGTTTGAGAATGAGATTATTAAACAACAAAACATTGTATGTACTTTTTGTACTTGAAACCCTTAAAATTGTAAAAAAATTTTATATGTATGTTAAAAGTTTCATCCAAAGTTTATTGTCTAGTTGAACTATAAAAAAATATAGAATAAAAATTAAGATTCAAAACTTTAGGAAAGATTTAAGGACCTATAATATAAAATTATAGAAAACTTGGATCTAGAAATCAGACCTATTTACATGGTATAACTCAAATATTAAATCTAGTTTTAAAAATATTCTAGCCCGTTTATAGAAAAATAGGATGTAGTTGTAGGGTTTATAGAAAAATATGATGCAATTGTAGGGTTTATAGAAAAATAGGATGGAAAACCTATATCTCCTAGTTCAACACTAAATTATGAGTTATTGTTCAACCACTCACCCACACAACTCATTTGAATTAATAAGCGTGTTATGACCTAATTTTATTGTTATCGATTTAGAGTTCATTGCAAAACAAAGGAGGAAAATCATATCAATGTGAAGAAGAATTAATTATTTAATATTAAATCTAGTTTTAGGAATAATATAGGGTTTTTAGAAAAATAGGATAGAAAACATGGATCCACTTGTTCAACACTAAATTATGAGTTATTTCTCAACCACTCACCCACACAACTCATATAATTTAATAATCAGGTTAGGACCCAACTTTTTTTTTAACGATTTAGAGCTCGGTGCAAAACAAAGGAAGAAAATTGTATCAAAGGTGAAGAAGAATTAATTATTTAATATATAAATTTAGTTTAAAGAATATTACAGGGTTTATAGAAAAATAGGGTGCAATTGTAGGGTTTATAGAAAAATAGGATAGAAAACCTAGATCTCCTAGTTTGACACTAAATTGTGATTTATTTCTCAACCACTCACCCACACAATCGATATAACTTAATAAGCGAGTTAGGACCTCACTTTATTTTTAACGATTTAGAGCTCCTGCAGACAAAGCAAAGGAGGAAAACCATGTATCGGTGTGTAAAAGAATTAATTATGTAATATTAATATAGTTTTAATAATATTATAGGGTTTATATAAAAATAGGATGGAAAACCTAGATATCCTAATTCAACACTAAATTATGATTTATTTCTCAACCACTCACCCACATAACCCATATAATTTACTAAGCAAGTTAGGACCCAAATTTATTGTTAACAATATAAATCTCAGTGAAAAACAAAGGAAGAATACTTTGTATCACTATGAAGAAGACTTAATTATTTAATATTAAATGTGGTTTTAATAATATTCTAAGGTTTATAGAAAAATAGGATGGAAAACCTATATCTCCTAGTTCAAGACTAAATCGTGAGTTATTTCTCATCCACTCACCTAAACAACCCATATAATTTATTAAGCGGGTTAGGAGCCAAATTTTTTTAATGATTTAGAGCTTGGTACAAAAAAGGAGGAAAACCATGTATAAGTGTGAAGAACAATTACTTATGTAATATTAAATCTAGTTTTAAGAATATTCTATGGTTTATAGAAAAAAGGATGGAAAACCTATATCTCCTAGTGTTTCACCAATAAGTTTTACACTTTCTAGGATGAAATAGATAGAAGGTAAATGGTTAAGGAGGAATACCTATGAGGCAAAGGTGGAAGGTAGAATGTGCGCTTTTTTGATGTTTAATAACTTGATCATAGATAATTCATTTTTTTCTGGGAAGGACTACATGTAGATGTAAAGCAAGACCAAAAAGAGTATTAAATAGAATATGACAGTGGATTGCCTAGCATATGCTAGATCCAGAAGCATGGTGCTTCCTGGAGAGGTTTTCAATCCACTTGTTTAATAACAATTCAATGTGATTAGACAACTAAAATAAATAAGTCATATTGCAATGTAATGATTTAAGTTTTCATACACACAATACACTAGATATTATGCTAGATATCAAAATAACACTAAATATAATTAGAAGCGGGGTTTTTTAGGTCGTAAAGGTCTCACAAATGTTTGACAAGGGTCTAGGGCTGATTTTTTGAGGTCTGAGTTGGTTTTGGGTGAGTGGGAAGCTTGCTAATATGATAATATAAAATAACACAGAGACCGATATCGGTCCGTGACTGATGTCGATATGGGGACTACACCTAAGAGGTCAATGAACTAATATCGTAGGGGAAATAGGTAATGAACTATTAAAAATGGGTTTTAAGGCTCTCTGTGATTGCACAAAGAGTGAGGGTAGTGTGGTTTGCATCGTAATATGATTGAGATGACTTAGGAACACTACGAAGGAGATTTAGAAGGATGAAAAGGCTTAGGATGGTTGAATAGTGGGTTGGTGGGAAGAATATGATGTATGGGTAACATAAGAAATAAAATACTAAAAGAAGTAAGAGATCTACAATGAGATAAGCATGAATGATTAAAATCATAGTACTTACTTGGTATTTTGTATATCCTGTGAGTCAAGGTGGTTGATGGTTGATCAGAGAAGAGGTGCTTGAGTCTAGTGCCATGATAGTACAACCTGTGTGCTCCCGTGAGTATTCCAATGCTCTGGAAGGAGAACCAGGGTTATTTGTTTTACACTCGGGATTGTGTGTGTTTGTTGTCCTGGATACATCGAGCTTGAAGATTCACACTTGAATGCAATAAGGCTCCAATAATTGAATGACCAACCTAGGTAAAGGGTTGTAAAATTCTATATAAAGGAACCGATGGTGGTTTAGGTGACTGGTGTCAAGAATAAACCGACATTGCTTAGGGTGAAATAGTCTTATTTACCAAAAATAGATAGATATTCCCATATTTGGAATGTTTTCCTTATTGGGTCCACTTAGGGAAGTAGAGTTCATGTGAGAGAAGGAAAGAAGATATTAGAATAAGTCTAGTTAGGTTTAGGAAGAATTCTTAGTTAGTTAGGTCAAGTAGTAACTTAGTGCTTAGAGTAATGACTTGGTCACTGTGAGTTAAATGCCCCTAGAATGGGTCCAGGATGAGGTGGAGGTGTGAGGATGAAATTAATATAATTAAATTAATTAATAATGTGAGGATGACTATTAATATGGGATGAAGGGGTCATGATTAGTTAAATTAGTTACAATAATTAATTGAAGGGGACCAAGGGGACTGTGACCCAAATTTGGTCTCTACATTTTCCCTTTTTGTCACGTAGCTTGTATTGATAAGTGACACTAAAAAAAAGAGGAATTTGGTGCTCCAGGTATGAGTGAAGGTTAGGTTGCCCCAAGTGTGGGTGGAGGTGATCCCCCTCAAACTAGGAATTGATGAGGTGTTAAACGGAGTCAGTGAGTGGTTTGATAAATGGGTAAGTGATGAAAATGAGAGTAGGTTGGTTTTAGGTAAGGGTGATGTTTTTGGGTAATAGGTAGTGGTATTCTAACACACGCACATGTATAAAATGGGATAAGGTACTAGGTTGAAGAGCTTGCAAAATCTACATTGTCAAAGTTTGATAGGTTTATCTAAACAAGTTTGAAGTGGTTTAGGTATCCAAGGTATAGGATATGGTCTTGAAACACAACTAGGAAAGGTGTAGGAATAGGCAATAGGTGTGTTCTAAGGCACAAAATATTAGGTCTGGATTAAAAAAATGACATTAGGAAAGGTAAGGTCAATAGGCTAAATAAAATGAGTAACAACATTGCAAGGTATAATGAGTAAACAAATTTGAGTGTCACAATGAGTGAGGTTGGGTTGGTAGATTTAGGTAAGATTGTAGGTAAGACCATGATAGGGGAAAAAAACATGCCTCAAATGATTCTAAGGTTGGGTAACAGGTAATAAGGTCATGATGGTGAGGTGTAATGATGTAATCTCTTTCATTTCCATTATTATTATGTATTATAGAAACTAGGTGAGTCAGGCATGGTTGATTCTAGGTCATGTAGGAATGGTTGAGTTAGGTGTAGGAATGATTGAGTCAGGTATAAACATGATGGAGTTAGTTATAGGCATGCTTTTATCCGGTATATGCATGGTGGAGTCACGTATAGGTATGATTTGGTCAGGTATAGGCATGGTGGATTCGGTATAGGTATGGTTTGGTTAGGTATATGCATGGTGGAGTCTAGGTAATTTCCAAGTTACTTGATCTTATGGAAATAATGTATTATATGTATGTTATGGTTAAATTTCCAAGTAATTAATATCATGGAAATATGAAATGATTTAAGTATAATATGGTCGTGGTGATAAAATGGTAGGTATGTATGTTTTTATGATATATTAATTTCCAAGTTTTTGTGTAAATGGAAACTAACTAGGGTAGAATGTGAACATAAAGGGGGAAATTGGTTAGGGGTAAAAGTGGTTAAGCTAACCTCCAATGGCCCCATGCCCTCAGAGTTCTTTCTACATAGCCCTAGTGTAAAGGGGCCTTAGGCCATTGTAGTTCTCCCATAAGCTAGTAAAGAATATGATAAGGGAGATTAATGGGTAGGTAGGTTTTAGGCATGATTGAGTCAAATTCATTTAGGCATGGTTGGGTTTAGGTCATTTAGGCATGGTTGAGTTTAGGTGGGAGAGGAATTTCCAAAATGTAGTTGTTGAAGTTCTGGTCTTGTGTAACATAATCAATAAGTAAGAAAATGGGTGAATGGTAAGAGGATACAAAGAAGCAACATAATTGGTAAGAACCATTATGAGTCTATCATACCAAAGATTGGCTTATGACCGTAAGACCCCAAAGGTGTTGTATGATTGACTATTCGAAAGGTGAATAAAGTTGCATGATCATGAAACGTCACATTTATGGCACATCCCTTGAGTAGGTAAAATATTATAAAGGAAAGAAGATGAGGTGAAAGGGGTTGTTTTTAGCGTAACCTTGGTGTGAGATAAGATGCCTCTGCTGCAAGATACCCAAGACCAAAATAGGAAAGTCCATGATGAAAATAGTTAGCTTTTTTTTCCCTTTTTGGTTTTATTTTATAGATTGATCGATGCGAGAAGTCTATGTGAGATGAATATAATATATCCTTAAGGTATTTGTGAAGTTGATCGATGTGGGAAGCTTCAAAATATTTTTATTTATGTATGTAGAAATAGTCTTCTTTTTTGATAGACTATGTGCATGTATGGCTAGCTTTTATAGTTTTCCTTCGAGGGAGAAATTTATTTATAGTAGCAAGATAAAAATATAGATGTCATTTTTGAGGGATTCATCTATTTACTTGAAGTTTTACTCAAGTATTTGAATTTAAAAATCCCATATATTACTTTTGAACATCTTTAGACTTTTAGGTCATGGACAAGACTATAGAGGAGTATAGGATTCCTTTGTGAAGGAAAAACCATTGCATGCAAAGGGTAACTATAAAAGAGGTGTTTTGAGTGATGAAAAACCACGGGATTCCATCCTAAACATGATGAAAAGTATCCATGAGAATCATGCCATGAGTAGAGTCTTGGTACTCATATTGAAGATAAGGAAAAAGGTGGTGGGTAATCATATGATTCTTGTTTAGTCATTGATCCTTAAAAAAGGTAAGTGGAAGGTGAATATTGCTCAAGGGATGAGCCTTTAATAGACATAAGGTGATATAGGACTTGATTCAACAATATAATGGTTGAATATGAAAGGAATTAAGGTGCCCAGGTTAAGGTTTACCTTCGAGTGAATATGAACAATAAGCACCCAATCCATAGGCATGAGTAACGATGGAGGGTCCAAGCCAATTAGGGGAAAAATTCCCCATGTACTTTTCTCCACTTTTTTACATGTTGATTTCCTTTAGGATGTGGTAAGTGAACTTGAAGTTTCATTCTTGGACACATTTATCGTAGGCACATTTGATATGTTTTTGGTATATTTGGAGGTGATCAAGAGTGTTTAGACGACGTTCCTAGAATAACTCAAGTTGTTCCAAATGTTCCTAGCGAAAATCATCATCACTGATCATATATTTGAGTGAGATACGAAGAGAAGGAATTTTGACTTCGAGAGGCAAGATAACATATGTACCGTAGACCAAAGAGAAAAGTGTGGCAATAGTTGAAGTGCGAATACTATTGTGATAAGCCCATAAGGTAAAAGGAATGTGCATGTGCCAATACTTACCAATATCATCAATCACTTTCATAAGAATTTTATTCATGGATTTGTTAGTTGATTCACCTTGGCCATTTGTTTCAGGATAATACGGTGAATAAAAATTGAGTTAAATGTCAAAGGCAACATAGATTTTCCGTAGGGTTTTGTTTTTGAATTGTTTTCTATTATGATTGATGAGGCGGTGAGGAACACCAAAGTGATAAATGATGTGATGGTTGATGATCTCACATATTTTATCGTATTTTTAATAAATAAGAGGTACGGCTTCCACCCATTTAGTGTAATATTTAGTAGCGGTAATAATCCATTGATGACATTGGGAAGAATGAGGGTTGATCTCTCTGAAAAGATCCAAACCCCATTGAGAGAAAGGCCAAAGGTCTCATGCGACCTATAAGGCATGACTAGGGGTGTGATGAAGATTATCATATTGCTAACACTTCACATAATGCTTGACATAATCACAACAATCATGGTTTAGGGTTGTCCAAAGTAATAGCCAAGGTGAAGGATGTGCTTAGTGATAGCTAAGCCACTGAAGTTACCCCAAAAATCCCATTGTGAACTTCCTTGATGGTGTATGGAATTTTAGAACTTGTAAGGCATCGTAAGAGGATACCTTCAAAGCCACGTTTATAGAGGAGACCACCCATGATGACATAGTGAGAGACACTTTTGAGAAAGGCTCGTAGTCCATTGCAAGTAAGATCTGGAGGTAGAATTGAAAGTGAAAGGTGGTCAGCAAACTACTTATACCAAAGGTCACATGGGTCAGTTTCAATTTTTCTATAAGGTTGACATCTCGATTAGATAATAAGGTGATTTCAACCTTTTATTGTGACAAATGTTTTCTAGTTAGAGGGCAAAGTGGGAATTTGAGAAGACAGGTCATGGTGTGCACAAATTTATTAGTGGAACACGAGGTGGTTTGAAGTTCATAATGGTCAAAGGTAGTCAAAATATTGTAAACATGATGTTTATACTTTTAAATTATCTCGTTATGACATTGGTATATACCATTAACTTGGTTCACAACTAGTTTAGATTCATCAAAAATATTAATTGATTTAACATCTAAGGTTATGGCCATTTGAATACCTAACACGAGTGACTCATATTCGGTGATATTGTTAGTACAATCAAAATATAGTTTGAAAGATAATGGCATATGCTCACTATCAATAGGTACAAGGATTAATCCTGCACCACCCCCACACTAAAATTTGGAACCACCGAACAATAAGGTCATCTAGTAAATGGTATCATCCAAGGAGAGGGTAGTGATGGATTCATCAGGGAAGTCAAAATTAGAAGATTTGTTTCGAGAAGAGATGCATCTATAAGTTGGTCAACAATCGTTTGTTATTTGACATATTTTTGATGGATGCATTCAAGATCTAGGTCTACAAGAAGCATGATTCAATGTGCAACACGTTGATATTGGTAGGGCTTTGTGTACATGTAATTTAAGGGGTCAATATTGGTGAAAACAAAGGCTTTTTGGTTGATTAGGCAATGGCAAAGTTTTTGTTGAAAACAACTAAGGCTAAGTAGATTTTTCGGCATATGTATATCTAGTTTCGTAGTCTAAAAGTATATGACTTATATAACAAACCACTTTCTCATTGTGTTGCTCATCACAATGAGTGAGCATGACACCTAGGGAATGATTAGTAGTATAAATGTATAGGTAAAATGGTTGGTCATCCTTAGGTGGAATGAGAATAGGTGGTTAAAGGAGTTATTATTTTAAGGCATCAAAGTCTTTGTGGCATTTATCATCCCATGTGAAGGAGACAACCTTTTGAGAAGATGGTGAAATGGATAATAGCAGTTAAAAAGTTGAGAAATAAAGTTATGAATAGAGTGTAAATTTCCTTGCAAAATATGGAGTTGATGAAGGTTAGTAGGTGGAGGCATCTCAATAATAGCCTTGATTTTAGCGGGATCAACTTCAATGCCATGTAAAGAAATGATAAAACCAAGGAGATTTCTAGAGAGAACAACAAAGACACACTTCTTAGGTTAAAGGTGAACACAATATTTGATGAAATAGTCAAAGACAACCTTATGGATGGCCAGGTGTTTAACCCGATGTTTAGATTTGGAAACAATATCATCAACGTAATCTTCTAATATAATATGCATGATGTCATGAAAGATATAATTCATAACCCATTGATATGTAGCAACAATGTTTTTAAGGCCAAAGGGAATGACACGATAACAAAATCTCCCCCCAAGAGTGATGCAAGTGGTTTTGAGTTGATA
The DNA here is from genome assembly GCA_018340775.1 of Taxus wallichiana var. yunnanensis. Classification (NCBI taxonomy): domain Eukaryota; kingdom Viridiplantae; phylum Streptophyta; class Pinopsida; order Cupressales; family Taxaceae; genus Taxus; species Taxus wallichiana. The sequence continues at coordinate 469,126,552 of CM031238.1, read as the reverse complement.
TTCTGGGGTGAGTAATATTTGGTTATAACCTGAGAAACCATCCATGAGTGATAACATCTCATGGCCGGTGATGAGATCAACTAGTTGGTCAATACTAGGTAGAGGAAAGTCATCTTTGGGGTAAGCTAAGTTAAGGTCATGGAAATCCATGCAAAAATAGAGTCCCCCTATCATTTTTGTGATAGGAACGATGTTAGAGATCCATTGGGGATCATCAATGGGTGAGATTAAGGAAACTACAAGAAGGTGTTGGAGTTCTTATTTTACAAGAAGGGCAATGCGAGGATGAATTTTTTGTAGCTTTTGTTTCACGGGTTTGGCATCAAGAATGGTTATGATATTGTTTTACCACCATGTTTGGGTCAATACTGAGCATATTAGTGTAGGACCAAGAAAAATCATTGCTATGATCCCAAAGGAAAGAAGTGAAATATTCTTGTTCAACAAAATCTAAAGATTGGCCTATTTTTAGAATGTGTGGGTCATCTTGAGTGTGAATGTTGATTTCGATGGTCAATTCATTCAACATGGTTTACATCTCAGAAGGTAACGACTAGTGAATATAAGAATCTTCCACACTAAGTTAGGTGAGAATAGCCTCATTGTCCCGACATTCAACAACGTTAATAGAAGGTATATCATCATTGATCAGGTTAGGATACATGTAGGGAAGAGAAGAGGGAGCCTTACTATCACACCGATAAGTCGAGGTCCCAAGGAAATGGTGTTCATGAAAAAAAAGTTAGGAGGGATGGATTGTTGATCCATAGACTCTGTATATATGAAGGTGGTGAAGTAGGTGAATGGGGTGGGGAATGTTTATTTTCCTCAATGAGTTTGACTCGATCCTTCTTGGGAGGTGGTTTAGAAAATCCAATACCACTATGGTCTTTATGCTTACGAGTGGTGTAAGGAATGATAGTATGGCGACCTTGTTCATAGAAACCAAAGCCAAATCCCTTCCAAGCACAATGATGGAGGAAGGTGTGGGTGAAGCGGTGATTGGTGAGAGATTAAAGGTTAGAGGAAAATGGTTGAGTTTGGGAAGGTGGCTCGGGTGAGTAGGTAGAAGCATCAAGTCCCTCATACGTTAAGTTGGTGTGAAGGTGGGGAGGACCGTAAGGGAAAACCTTTCCTATGCGGTGATCATAGTGGGGATGTTGGTGAATTTTACCATACTCTTAAGGAGTAAGGAATGTGTCAATGTTATAAAGGTGGTACTCCCCAGTGAGGCATTGAAAAACACCTTCTAAGGGATTAGTAGTGGGTATGTTGGTAGCAAAAATGGATGAATCATTAGGTAGTTGGGAAAAAAAAAGCATTGGATGTTTGAGGAGTAGATGGGTTGGATGATGTGTTAATTGTAGAAGTTACGACAAGAATGGGAATAGAGGAGTTAGTTGCGGAAGATGTAGCGGCAGAAGTGGTGGATGAGGCAGTGGCTGAAGAAGAAGTGGTAGTGGTGGTAGATGCCTTAACTAGTATAAGGACATCATTGGGTTGATACAACATGTTACAAGTCTTGAAAGGTGAAGGGTCAGCTAGAATGGTATAGTTATGCCCTTCATGTTTGAATTTTAAACGACACTTTAAGGTTGAAGGAACGCAATCCATGGCATGGATACAATGTTGTCCAAGCAACATGTTGTACTAGAATTCCCCCTCTAAGACATAGAATAATCTAGGAATGGTATAGGGGCCTACACAAATTTGGAGAATAATGGTTCAGAGGGTGGAATTCATGACATTGTTAAATGAACAAAACATACCTGGTTATTATGCATGTAATTAGAAGGGATGCACATTTGGTTATACACATGGGAGGAAATGATTTTAATACTGGCACCGCCATCAATCATAATGTGTCAAACGCGTATATTATCAATGTAGATGGAAATAAATAGGGTGGGTCAAGATCATCTTATTAGAGAGGTAAAATCTCATCGTCAGGGAAACCGAGAGTGGATATTTGATGAGTGGTAGCAGGAGCAAAGGAAAGGGATGAAGTGGTGAGAGTGGCGACATGGTGAGGAGTGATAATGGACTCAATAGGCATAGGGTCATTAGGTAGGAACTCAATAGATTATAGGACCAAAATAAGGGCCTGATGATGTGACTCGAGGTTTAGACAAGGTTGTACAAACACATTTTGAGAGGAGATGGTGTCCCAGCATTTCACTCAAATCTGGGACTACCCTATGTAAAAGAAAATTGTAGTTTTAAAATAATGGGTCATTCTATGTTTTTATTTCCAGAAAGTGTCGTATTGTGTTAAGATATTCCCGGAGAGTCATATTAGCTTGGCGCCAAATACCCGGATGCCCAAAATCGTTATATTTTGTCATTTGGGTTTGCCTTCAGAAATTTGTATTTAATTATTTTGTGCCCTGTTTGAGGTAAATTATGCTCTGGTTTAACCTGTTGTGATCTTACTTGTCAATATTCCCATATACCAATAGGTTTTAACCAGAATGAATCCTGGCCTTTATCTCGTGACTTGGTAATGTTTTGCGTTATTGGTGTTTTCCCGTTTTGTTTTCTCAAATTTCTCTAGGTCAATTCCTTTGCACATTTAGTCTGATTTCTTTCCTATAGTATGTGGACATCACCTATGGGCGCATTATGCTAGAAGGAATTTTCACAAGAGGTCTGGTTCTCTCTGAAAATATGAAGTCATGCACGAAAAAGCTTCTTTTGGGCAAGTCACATTTTTAGGGAAAGGAAGGTTTTAAGTGGATCATGGGATTTTTGGTAGCAGCCAGGGTGTGGGAATTTTGTACTTTCCTAGCATGGTACTTTTTTCCATGGAAGCAATGCCACTTAAGTCACAATGGGAAAATTAGAGGCAGCAGGCAGGCGGGAATTTCTTACCTGCCTTGCAGGGTGAAAATTCCTATGGTGAAATTAAAAAAATCACTTAAGGCATTGATGGGATTTTCTTAACTTCCTTGCATAGGGTAAATAATCCCATTATGAAATTCAAACAACTTAAGTGGATCATGGGATTTTTGGAGCTGTGGTGCAGGGTAAATAATCCCATTGAAAATTGGCTTTTAAAAATAGAAATGAGCTAAGCTAGAAAGTGTGACCCCTTTTGGAATAGAGGGGCAGATTTAATTGCATTAATTAATTAAATTATTTTCCAAATTTGGTGCCTAAGCATGGGGAAAATTCAACAAAGAAGAAGGAGGTAAGGGAATTTAGATATAGAATTCTAAAATTAAATAAATATAATTTATTTAATGCAGCCCCCTTCATGTCAAAAAGTGCGACCCATATTGAGGAGGAATAATACTTTTTAAAGTATTAATTGATGTAATTAATTCCTATTTTTAGTGGATGAGGTCAAAGCACACTGTGAAGTCAAAGTATATTGGAAGTAGAAAGCTAAAATAAAATAAATTTAATTTATTTAATGGCAGCCATGAGCATGCACAAAATAGGTGCCCAAATTGAAGAGAAAAGCATATTAATTAATTAATTAATTCCCGAATAGGAGGGCAATAATTAATTATATAATGGTAAAGGTTATATAAGCATGGGCTGCCATAAGGATGAATTAATTAATTCTTTAGCAAGGAAGTGCAGCCTGTGCAATTTCGGTGCCCAATTAAGGAGGAATTTTGATCGTAAGAGGTGTTTTCTCCGCTGAAAGATTCAAAGTTTGGCAGCTAGGTTTGAAGGAGCTTGATTTGTGTTTAATTAATTGTTTGTATAGAGGTACAAGTGCTCAAATGAAGTTGACAAAATTCATGCTTGCTTTTCATGTAAATAAAACATTAAATTTTTGGGCAAAGAGGCTTGATATATATGCAGATTTTATAATTAAAATCCATTGTTCATATTACGGTTTCCATATTTGTCCAATTAATCGGAAGAATTCATTACAGTTCTTTTTATAAGAGAACATGAGCTTAAATCAATGTCCAATACATTGAACATATCCTCCGAATCAAGGAATCTCCAGATCTACATCGGTTGTAAAGAATTCTGGCCGAATAAAGAGTAAAAGAATTGCTCAAACAAAAACAAATTTGTCCATGGAAAAGCTGGATAAAAAAGAAAGCTCAGCAGATTCATGCATCACTTATAAGTTTGTTGACATTGGAGATACATATTTAGGTCCATAACCTCTTTTCAAATTGATTGACAGATCTAGATATGGAAAGACTTCCCTCATGCATGCAGTCAAAAACAGTGGAATCATTCGATCTACAACATTTCCATTCACACCCCAGTTGCCATAATTCATCATGGAGTGTGCTAGGTCTTACCATCAATTATCCAAATCAGTCTAAGATGTTGCGGGGAAGACAATAATCAAGCTAGATGCACAGTTCATTAATTATTGTCTAAATATTTCAGCACAATAGGTGGTGACTACTATTAGCATACAAGATGCCGAAATGATGGGAAAAGCATAAAGTTGATCTGTGTGAGAATAATGAACAACATATAGATGAAGAAGCCCGAGATCTCCATCCAAGTTCTGAGAAATATTCCACATGACCCAATCTAGTATGAGAGGTGGATGATATAGCCAAGTTATTATGCATGATAAATGGTGAAGTTAACACTCAAAACTTCGCTCATGGATGTATGCTTTCATCGGGAGCATTGAAATCAACAAAGCAGATTCAATAATGAATTGGTAATAAATCATTAGTGACAACATTGGTGAACATCTCCAGAATGTGAGTCGTACTTACAACTTCAAAATGACTTCGTATTTGGTATATGCAACAGCTTCACAGGGTGTCTTCTCCAAGTTGGATAGGTGTGGTGTGCTTTCTAAGGATCTTAGTTTCGATTGTTATCCATAGCTTACTATTCCCGCATGTAATAAATATTAAAAGGTGGTCAGTGATGGATTCTTCTATGGATTCATTTACAAGCTAGACGATGATCTAAAGGCCAACATGGTGAGAAAGGAAGCATGGGAAGTTGTGTCCAGGATTGGAAGTATCTTCATCCAGTTTGTGGACTTTACATACCTCAGGGTCACCTACTTTTTACGAGAACCAATTAAGTTTCCCAAATATCTAAGTGATATATTAGTCATCATGGATCTGAGCAGACAAGTCGTGGAGATGCATGACCTAGATTTGAAATGGCACAAGTCTACAGGCTTCTTATCGATCACATTGGGCTATTATTGCTGCTAGATCATTCATAAAGCCTAAGGAATTGAAGCAAAGATGCTCTATGAGTATGAGAAATATTTCTTCCCAAAGATGGTTGAAATTTGATCCATTTGGAGTGGCAAGGAAGACAATCTCCAAGGACTACATGGATGTGCCTTCATTGGAAGATTTCTAGATGAATTGTAGAAGTGAGTACGAGGTTAGAAAGAAAGATTTCAGCAGGTTATCAGTGTGGTAAGTGTTTGAATTTTTATTAGCACGGATACCTTTAGATCTTAAATATGATGGGCCTATGTTACTTGACACATACCATTGGATGGAAGGAGATAGATTTGTACTTTAGGAGAGCGTAGGTGGCTGCTATATGATTGAGGAAAGGTTTGTCGTCGTTTTGGTCAATACTTCAAACTGGTTGCTAACGAAGGGATATTGCCTTGATGAAGCATTGATGAACCATATCATGGGAAACTTTGGCATAGGATATTCCCTCAAAAGGAAGCACAAAGGAGAGAGAAGAAGAAGTCCTGAGAATATTAAAGTGCATAGAAGGTCTCATTCAAAGGAAAGGATAACTTCCACAACTATGGTGTTAGTTTCAACTTTTCCGAGAATCAAGTACTTCATCGAGTGGTACACCTCAAAGCAGGATACTCGCCATTCCTTTTTTGAATCTGGAAACATTCATCTTTTCTCCTTAGCCACTCCGTTCAACACCTCTTCCTGAAGAAACATTGAAGTTGTAGATGACAGAATTTGAAAGAGCTTTGTCTTTGGATAATTCAGAGGATGGCAGCCACAACACTGTAGCAGTTTTAGATGGAGAGGAATCGAGTGCGAGATAGTGGTACACTCGACAACTTCTCATTCTTTGAGAAAAAAATTGTCGAATGGTTGGCTTTGTAGTTCGTTCTAAAGGCTAGAGAGGAAATCAACTTGGAGGAACACGACTTACAACTGCTCCTGAATCTAGGCGGAAAAGAAAAACCTAAAGTTGCTAAGGTAACTTCAAGGTTGATCATTGAAGAGTTGGGGAAGAAGTTTACCAAGGTGTCAGTTCCAGTAGAAGGAAAGAAGAAGGATGAGCTCATGGCAGAAGATATAATAGTGACCAGAGTACCCATAGGTCAAGCCACCATAGAAGGATTAAAGTAGGACACACAAACATTGATAGATGCTCTATTCCTTAGGCTTGACAAAGAAAAGGTGGAGAAAGTTGAACTTCAGAAGTAGGTATCTCAGTTGTGCGAGATCATTTCCAAGGTTGCCAAATCTTCCATTCAACCAATTTCAACACAAAAGTAGGTGAGTGATCATCTGATGTAGGAAGTGGAAGATGCAAGTAACTAGGTTAAAGCTATTGATGAATGGAAGAGTCTAATCATTCGCCAAGCTTTTGTACAACTTGAAGAGGTTTCAACTGTCTACAGGTTATGAAAGATGCATCAGATCAGCTGAAGCAACTGGTGACAAGCACAATAGATATGAACATAGTTGTTGAGAGTAACCTGAGTACTTTGGCTGAAATAAATAAGCTGCCGAGAGAGGTGTTGATTGCGGAATGAATTGTGCCCGATGGATCAGTTGAGAAGGGGAAGCAACTTGAGTTTGCAGTATCTTTCCATTTGGAGATCTACAGAATTATGCTAAAAAGGATGCAGGCACTCAAGAGTATGGCATCATATTTACCAAAAATGTCATTAATTTCACCAATGAGGAAGTGGTCGGAAACATTTCTTCATACATAAGGATCATTCCTAGAAAAGTGCCTAATTCCTTGAGGGATCTCTTCTGAAGGTGTAAGGGAGAATTGATGGAGTTGTTAGGCCTTTCACGATGGATTCCATCAGTAAGTTGGTGATGCCGTAGTCGATATTAAGAAGTTCAGTCCTAGCTTGGAGGATGTGGAAGCATGCATCGGGGTATTGAATGAAGGTTTTTTGCAATTTAGGACAGAGAAGGAAGTTGTGGCTAAGATAGATGGGAAGTTACCAGTAATCATTTTTGCACCCACCAAGAACAAGGGAACCTCATGCGCACCAGCCTATCACCCAACAGGCATTGGGTGCTCACCCGAGGTACACGAGAGGGAGCCGAGTCTCTCTTTTATGTGAGTTTAGTGGAAGGCATAATTCATGATCTTGACTTAGTGATTTAAAAGACATGAAAAATATATAGAGCTCAGAATGAATTCTATACCCTTTTAGTCATATCAAAAGTAAAAGCGCTTAATAGAATTAATAGAACTAGGAAGTTGTAAATCCACAAATAGACTTAACATTCAAATAAGGTTCATGATTATACAAGATCAAAAGCATAATAGAAATATGTAGATAATATAGAGAGAAGATATTAATATAAATGAAGTGGTAACCTTATCATATTCATCCATAATATTACTCATAGAATATCACGAAGGGGAGACCATAGTCATGCGCTATATCCGCATCCATACATGAAGGCTTTCAAAAAAATTTACATTCCTATTCCCTCATTACATCCTTCCTATAATCATATACCCTTTTTATCCCATAGTTCTCACAAGAATTCTACAGAGCGTCGCTTCCTTCCTTAGGTTCTCTTTTCTTTTCCAAGGACGCGCGTATAAATAAGCATTTGAGCTCCAACAAACTCCTCTATAACCTCGAGATCTATCCCCAAGTGTCATGGTGTGGGTCGCCCCAGGCGCATGCCTCTCCATGTCATGATTAGATTTTTGGATCTTCTTATTGCAAGGTATATTCCTTCCAGGACACCCTATTGCCAGGATGGAACCTTATCCAAACGGAACACGTTCTTTAAGTGTTCTCATCCAAAGGCCAAAAGTGGCTAAGTTCCAAATTGTGCTTTGTGGGTGTGCGTCCTTAGTTCTCCAATAACCCTTTTTGAATCTTTCCTTACGCACCTTAACTTGTGCACTTCCTCCACTGTGCATGCCTACGCGCCTTTAAGATATGGAAATCTACAATAGGGTCCCAAGATTACCCAACACTTCACCCGATCTCCGCCCTCGGGAACCTCTTCAAAGAATGCATTACAAAAAGGCAAGGCCTTGGCTTGGAAAAGAATGGAGGGAAAGAATAAAGAATGGGGGAGAGAAAGAATGGAAGGAAAAATTCATAAAGAAGAAGGGGAAAATTCTACCGCAGGTTGGTCTCCAGTGTATTCTAAGCATTGACTTCATCCTGCACTCTTATGCAAAGTTCGCCAACCAATGCGCTCACCTTGTCAAAGGTTAACCCTTCCCCTTGTGTGTTTATGGTCTCTACCACCATCTCTAGTTCCTTTGCTTGGTCTTCCAAGGCATCCATCTTCCTTGTAATGACCTTGTAGAGCTCTTTTAGTTGGGTTTTGATTGAGACCCACAGGATCTCAATAGCTTCAGACTTCTTTTCCACTTCAGCTAGGATATTTTCTCACTTGGCTCTATTGCGTTTATTCTTTCCCTAAATTCCTTCAGCTCGGTCTCGTCGCTGGCAAGCAGCATGCTTTTCACCTTTTCTTGATCCACGCAATGGTCGTATATGACCCCAGTGGTTTGTGTAGCTATTTTTACATCAGCGAGCACCTTGTTGTATTCATCTATGAGCATGACGACTTTCAACTTGTCCTCCTTCTCCAAGCACACAACTACATCCTCTGCCGACTCCAAGGCCAAAGGATGCCTTTCCATGGTGAGGATCCGAGTCAAGTCCTCAAGACACTCCAAGGAGGATCCATACTTTTGCGAGGGAGGGTTAAGGTTTGGGTGCTTCATGATAATATCTCTGGGAGATGAGCTCCATGTTATGTTTTTGGAGCCTATTTTCATGTTAGAGTGTGGTACACCTTCTATGTGTTACACTCGGGTATTTTTATGGTGGTCCCACTTGCTGTTGAGCGGTTCACCCCCTCGATGGAAGGGGGTTCGGGGGTGAAGCCCCGAAGCAAATTTTCATGGGTGGTTTATTAACCCATGGGTAATGGGTAACCATTATGGGCTGTTTTTGGGCCCATGTTTTTCGGTACCCATTGTTTTGTAAAATCACCTCTTCGGTTTCCCATAGGTTTATGGGATGGTTTTGTTTTTTCCCCATTGTTTTGATACCCACGGTTTTGTAAAACTGCTTAAGCAGTTGTCTATTTATATGGTCTTATGCATATGATAGATGTATAAGAAAATGTATTGCAGATGTGTTTTGAATTCGGGTGTGAATTTTGTAGAGTTTGTTGAGCATAGCTCCAAATGGATCTGGGTATTGTATTGAGAGAGTGGAGGCTTGTAATAAAATCTGAGCAAGTGATTCTTGGTGGACGTAGCCCAAATTGGGTGAACCATGTTAAATCTTGTCTCTTTGTGTTGTGTTATTTATTCTGCACTTTTATTTGAGATCTGTAATATTTTCTACATATTAATTTCTACTATTGTGATTCTGTAAGGGATTATTCCACATATTTTATCTCTTATTTCCTAACACTCCACCTTCTTGGAAACTTTTCGCACTTTAGCTTTCTCCTCTTGTAATTCTCGTTGTAGTTGAGTGTTGATCATCTTTTCAAGGCTAAGTTCCTTTGTTAGCTTAACTATTTCTTCCTTCCTCTTCTCCATCAGGTCCTCCAAGACTTTAACCCTGTCATTTCTATAGAAGAGCCTAGCCTCAACTTCCACAGAGACTTTGTTGAGTGCATTACACACTTGCTCATCCAATAGTTGTTACATGTTTATAATGGGGTTATCCCCCTTTCCTTCGGATAGCACTAGTACCACTCCTTGGTTAACCTCGAACTTGGGCTCATCAAGGTGGGAGTCAAATGCCCACAATAGCATTTTTCTTATGCATGGGTATCCACCCTTAGGATCAAAGGATTCCATGGTGGTTAGCTCCTTGGTGGCTCTAGAAACACATGCACAAAACTTTGTTGGGGTCATCAACATATCCCATCATTATTCTTCCCCCTTCCACGCATTTACTTCCCGTGTGCATGCCCTTGGGAATAGTTACTAAAAGAGTTGGGCCTTTTGTGCTACCCACACTCTTCTCCCTTTTCTCTTCCTTGAATTCACCAAGCACGAGCTCCATGCTACACTCCAATTCCTTGTCAACCAAGGTATTAATCATCTTCTCCACCTCCCTTGTCACTTTCTCATTCACCTCCTCCTGAGTGAGCTTGGGCATATCTAGCTCCTTGGTACTTGCCCCCTCACTCCTTTCTTCACTTTACGTGCCTTCCTCCCCTTGGGCACCCTTCCTCCTTGCAAATATGAAGGCATATTTTGCTTCCTCTTCCTCTAAATCATGGACATCAATCAACTCCTGATCTACCTCCAGCTCTTCCTCTTCATCATCATCCTTTTTCCTATATAGGCGTTTGTGTCATCTGTATCCTTAGACTCTGGTTCTTCCATCCCCTTTTCTTCTTCCTCTGCTGAAAACTCTAGAGTCGGGGATGTGGTCTTCTCTTCATCTAAGGGCTCCTTAGGGGATGGTGGCTTTGTAGGTTCTAGGGTCTTCTCCCTGACCACCATTCTCTTCTTCTTCCAGACGTAGGTACTTGTCCCTATGGTACCTACATCCTACTTCTCCACCGCCCTCTGTTCCTCTTTCTCTTCCCTCTCCTTACACTTTGGTGTGGGCTTCTTCCTTCCAATAGGGTCGTCTAGGATGGATATCTCATTCTCCATGTACGCACCCTTTTCAAATTTTGGCCTTATGCGTAGGTAAATCTTGCGGCAATGTCGCAATAATAGGTAAGGTCAAAGACCTTACAAAATGCACATCTTGCGACACGTACCTTTCAACGTACATGTGCTTATCTAGGTAGACCAGTTTCTTCCTCATTTCCCTATGCTCTCTGTCCATGGCGGACAAGTCAAGGTCTAATTTCTTTAACTCCTTGTATCTATTTACTCCTACTTGGAAAAATTGGGCAGTAAACGAGAATGGGAGTTTGCACCATGGACTCCAGCTTACATCAACCAAAATTAACCTACTGATACGTAAGTCTTTGGTAGACCGTGATCTCTGCTTCTCCTTCGATCGTTGTGGGGAGTTGTTCAGGGATCTGCCATTCAGCCCCTGAATGTGTTCCTAAGGTGCTTATACCATTTGTCTAAGCGTGCCTTGTGTACCCCTATCATTGATTCACATGTGTATTTCTGAAATCTCTCTGCAGGTGAGGGATCTTCAGTAGGGTACTCCCACACAAACTTGTTAGATGCATCCGGCACCCCAATTTCTAAGAACACAATTGTCAATAGAATGTTTCCAAATAGGATCTTTCCTCCCTTCTCTATGCTGCTTATGATTCCATCTATAATATATTGGGAGATGTTGTATATGGTGCCCTCAGCAACTTTCCTCCAGACATTCAGCCAGGGCTTGCTCACCTAGGTCCACCTTTCTTTCCCATTTAACTTGGAGACTAGGTATGCGGCCATCTTCATCACTAGATCACTGATATCCAAGACGTCATAGTACCTTGATCCCTTCTTCAATCCCTGAGATGTTATGGTTTCTTTGATTTCCTCCTCGTCGTGGAGGTCATCTTCATGTGCGTCCCCTTCACAGTTTAAGAATGTGAAGCACAAAATTAGTTGGGGGATTATGCACATTTTATGCCCTACAAAGTAGAATAAATCTTTGTGTATGCACATCATCAACCATTGGTACAAGTGCTCGGGCTTCCTAAAATATGGTAACTTGAAAAGTTGGAGAAGCCCTGCCTTCTCCATTTTCACCTTGACCACGTCGTTGTAGATCAACAACCCATCAAGTGTTTGTTTATTTGTGGGGTGCACCAGCTCCAACACCATTTCCTTCACAATTGTACTTGACCGGTGATTGTATTCAATCATGGTCATCTATCTTATGTGGGACTCCCACTCTTGCCCTAGCAAAACCCCATCTAGGTATTGCATCTCTGAGTACCATTCCTCATTTGTATCCAAGGGTATTTCTTCTTGTTTCTTCTTTCCTTTTCCTTTACCCTTTCCCTTCTTGGATTGTTCTGTAGGTTTATCAACTAGTTTCATGGCTGTCATTACACCCTTTTCTTTCATTCCCAGGTTAACTTGCGAGTTGTTTGAAATTTTTCCTCATGCACCCCTTGCCCTAAAACACAAACCCTAATCTCAGATTTTTCTCCTTTGATCACGACGCTTCTTCACAACATTCCTCACACCCATGAATCACTTTTTCTCTAGTTTATAGATCCAACAGACCGATTGCACTTAAGTTCTTGGGATTTTCCTTCGCACGAGTCAGTTCTCAAAACCCTAGCTCTTGAAATAAAATCACTCTTCTTGTGTTCGCAAAGTGAAATAATGAAATGCCCACTCTTGTATTTATAGCTTTTCCCACATTTACACATTTAATTCTAGGCTATCTACCATCGTATGACAATGTTTAATGTGGCGTTTTCAAACAAAACCTGACTTCAGCGCTTCTCCTTATGCGCCAATCCTTGCGTAAAAACTTTTCCACCCGCGCCCAATTCTTGTATGAAAACTTTTCCAACCTTGTGGCATGTAAAAAATCCATCTTAACACATACTCTTACATGCATGTTACCGGTGCCAAAGGAACTTCTTCCATCCCCATGATTCTTGCTTTCACCTACCTCGTGTTTTTGCACTTTTTCTCCTTGTATGTGGATTTCCAATGTAACCTTATTTTGCCACTCGACCCAAATCCTCCTAGCAGAATAACTCCAAGTTTCTCTTCATCATCTCACCCCACACTAAAATGATGCGTGGTCCTTTGCACATTCATAATTCAAAAATTAATAAGGTTACTGGTACCCAAGGTGTAAAACAAAACAACAATGTGAAAGGGAAATACAAGAAAGGAAAAGCATAAAAGGAAATTCTAAACTAACTGGAAAAACTACCTTATTTACAAACACCAAGAAGCATTATTTATAGTAGGGCTTCAGCCTACTCCCATTGAAGTGTCCAGTAATTTTGTTCCATCCAGCGCTTGAATCGGCATGTGTCCGAATCAAGGATGTATGAAATTACATAAGGAACCAACCAATGGACCTTCAACTTTCCAGGATGGCGTAGAAATTTTGAATCATATAGCAATACCATCTAGCCAACCTCAAACTATTTATTCTTAATATGGTAGTCATGCCATGCCTTTTGCTTTGCCTTCTCAGTTGTTTAGCTCCATCTTGCTAGTGAGTGCCTTTCATCCAACTTTATCAATTCATCTATTCTTTCTTCCAGTGCTTTCTCATCGTCCAACCCTCCTACGTACGTTATACGCAGAGATGGTAGCATGAATTTGACTGGAAAAACTACTTCCGTGTGCGAACACTAATTGAAATGGTGTGGCCTTGTTTAATCTTTTATACATTTTTCGTATGCCCAAAGAACTGCTGACACCTTGTCATCCCAATCCTTCCTACCCACATCACATATCTTAGTCAATGTGTGACTAAGGATTTTTTTGAATGCCTCTACAGTCCCATTTTCCTGAGGGTGATAAGGGGTAGTCTTGTGATGGGCTACCATGAATTCTGCCAATAGAATCTTGATGGTTTCATTTAAAAATTGAGTGCCCCTATCACTTGTTAAACTTAAAGGGCACCCATACCTACTGATAATGTTCTCCCACAAAAATATAGCAGCTATGGCTGTGGTGCAATCCTTAGTGGGTACGGCCTCTGCCCACCTTGTTAGATAATCAGTACAGGTAATGATATACTGCGAGTTAGTTCTTCGCGCAACCGATGAGACTAGTCCAAAAACATCTATTACCCATTTTCAAAATTTTTACACTTTGTAATGGAGCACAAAGGCATCTCATCCCTTCTTCCAGGTTTTCCAAGGCACTGGTAGTGGTCATAGGCCTTGCAAAACTCAATGCAATCCTGGTGAATCATCTCCCACCATAGTCCAATGACTAGGATCTTGCGCACGGTTGCATTCCCCACATAGTGTCCTCCAGCAATCCCACCATGGGCTTCTTCTATTATGGCCATGTGCTCATGTTCTAATACACACCAACACAAAACCTCATCATGGCCCATTTTATACAAATCCCCATTGATCAACATGAAGGGTGTGGCATGTATGGCTAACCTTTTCCTTTCCAAAGTGCATTCATCCCTTTGGGTGCCACACCTTCCTTGAGAAAAAAACAATGTCTTCTAACTTCGAGGGCACGCGCGCAACCTGAATAGTTTCACGTCCGGCATGGTTTCCTCAATACTTTACGCATCCTCTCCCAAATCAATCCTTGATAAATGATTCGGTCCACAATTGTTCTTTCTAGGTTTTACCACCACTCTGAATTCAAATTCCTGAAATAAAAGTACCCAACAACATATGTGCCCTTATAACACTACTTTTTTTACTAGATACTTTAAGGCCATATGGTCAATGTAGAATATGAAGGGATTTTCTAGTAGATATTGTCTAAATTTGTGGAGTGTGTAGATCATTAACAATGCCTCGTGCTTGATCATTGTATAATTCTGTTCTGCTGGTGTCAACTTTCTACTTGCAAAATACAAGGGATGATCAACAATCCCCTCTCCTGGTTGAGCAAGAACGGCTCCCATTGCTATACTAGAGGAATCCACGTGGACATGGAAAGGTTTATCCCATGATGGGAATTGTAGAAGAGGTGCGGTGATAGTCCTTTCTTTTAGAGTGTCAAATGCCCTCTGCTGTGCCTCTCCCCACTAAAAGGCACTCTTATGTCTGAGAAATATTTCCAAAGGCACGGTGATCTTGGTGTATCCCTTAATGAACTTTATATAGTACCCAGTATGTCCAAGAAATCAGTGCATGGCGCTTTGGTGGGTTGGCTCCCTAATCCCACAATAACTACAAATTTCACGGGATCCACCAATAATCCCTCTTTGCATATGATATACCCCAACAACGTTCCAAAAGGAGTTGCAAAGACACATTTCTTAATGTTGAGGGAAATCCTCAACTACCGACATCTTTCAAACATCAATCTCAAGTTATCACAATGGTCCCTGACTAATCCATACATTGTCCAATCATCCAAATATACTTGAAGGAACTTGTGGATGAAGTCCTTAAATGCTTGTACCACTATGTGCGAAAATACAGTGGGCACATTCCTCAATCCAAAGGGCATGACCATGTATGCAAAGCTTCCCCACTTGATGGCAAAAGTTTTCTTTTCTTGGTCTTCCTTGGCAATCCTTACTTGGTGATATCCCAAGAATCCATCCGTAAAGGAATAGACCTCGCACCTAAGCAACTCCTTCCAAAATCTCTTCAGTGAAGGGGGTGGGAAAAGGATCTATGATACAAACAGTGTTCAACTCCCTGTAATCCACACATATCCTAATCTGCCCATCCTTCTTTATGTTGATCACCATTGGACTTATCCATTCTGATTCCTCCACAGCCTCAATGATACCGGATGCTATCATTTTGTCTAGCTCTTCTTTAACCCTTATGCACATGTTGGGATTCATCCTGTAAGGCCTCTTCCTAACCGGGCGCACACCATATTTCAACTTTATCCTCATTTCCCCCAATGAATGGTGGACACCTTTCAACTCATGGTATCTACATGGGAATAAATCCTCAAATTCACGTAAGAGATCGATGATCTTTGATACTTCCTTGTTCGACCAGTAGTCCCCAATGATAGCTTCCTTGGGCTCCTTCTCCGAGCCGATGTTAAATTTTTTGGTTTCGATTAGCTCATGATATGCACGCGCACATGCATCTACACTGTCAACTACCTTGTGCGTCCCAACTGAATGGTCGACATTTAGGCTCTCCATCTCCTCTCCATCAATAATGTATACCATCTTTCCTTTCTCCTTTTCAGCACACGCGTGCTTGAATTGTATGTCTTCTAGTTCCTCCTCTTTAAACCACACTTCCAAGCTAGGTCCACCAAGTAAGTCTACTAATCTATCTTCCACCATGGTGCAATCCCCCAGAGTGAGGTGCTTGATAGCCTGCAATGCCTCATCAACCGGTTTCTTGGTACTTCGGTACTCGAATGTGTGAACCAGTCAGCCACTAATTCTTGCCAATTTCCCATCTGCGATGAGTTTCAGAATGGATGTACCAAGCGCGCGCATAACCTTGTAGTGTCAAATACAGCTTGTGCACCCAAAGGGAGGGTGGTAAAGCTTCCGTGCCTTCTCCCCAGACCCTCTCACATGCCTGGATGTGGGAAGAGGTGGGTTCATTGCCATTATAATCCTTGATAGTGGTGGGTATATTGCTCTTTGAGAATTAGACAGTGAGTGAAATTCTAACTTCACACCACTCCAACAAGTTTTTGCTATGCATGGCCCACCACCTTACTGTTGTGCCTATCGAACATAACCTAGCATACCTCATCACTCATCCTCCCTCCATTGAGCTTCCATTTCTCTCTAAAATACATCAAGGTATACATCCCTAGAATACTTGGTTATTTCCTTTCCTCCTCCGGCACTTTGAATCTGTACATGCCATGGTTACCCTGGTCACTGATCCTTTCAGATGTTTCCCAATCAATTCATAAGTCCCATGCACCCAATTATCACATGTTATACTGGTAGTATCACTGATAGATTAAGCATCATCAAACTGGATGACTCCTTCTGTAGGGTGGATGGTCTCTGGATCTCTTATGGAGTGCACATATATTTTGTCTAGGACTTCCTCTCCAAGGGGTTCAGTATAGGGTGTGGACTTTCCATCAACAAGTAGTATAATCACCCTCTCTTCCTTGTTTTCAAAGCTTATGTACCCCTTGTTAAACCGGAGATCTGCATTATTCTTATAGCACCATGGGTGCCCAAGTAACACTGGGAAATTATCTACCTTAGCAAGCACCAAGACTTCAAAATCCCTAGTGAACTTAGTCCCTTGAATGGTAATGGTTGCATCCTTCAAGACACCTATGGGCATTTCCTTTGTCTTATTTGCCATATACAACACATTTGAAGATGGTCAGTAATGTAGGTCTTCCCATTTGATGCCAAGCATCTAGAGTGAGAACATTAACCTTTGTGCCTATGTCAATGAGGATGTTGCTAAGTAGCCATCCATCCACTACTGCGTTCAAGGTGATCTCTTTGTCATAATCAAGGTTGTGAGGTGGGAGGTTTGCATGCAGGATCTACCTTTCGTGTTCTTCCTCGATACGTGGTACCTTTTCTCTCAACCATGCTCCTAGCAGGGAATAACATTCTCTTGCCTCAGCAGTTTACACACCTCCTTAACCTCATCCAAGTCATCCTTTGGTGCTTCTACTAGTCTTCTTTGCTCATCTTTTATAGTTTTCTCTTTTAAGCATTGGATCTCCCCTTGTAAACTTTGAATTATGTCCATGGTTTCCTGGTAGACTTCTTTCTAGTGAGTTGGGTTTGGATACTTCCCATGTACTACCTCTTCCCTTGAAACAAGAGTTCTTTGCCTAGGTGCTTCCCTTACACCCGTGGACTCCACCCTTGTTACCATGATAGGCTCTAGTTCTGATTCACGTATTACTCGCGGGAGCCATTGCACGTCAACCTTCTTAATACTCACCATGGCAGCACCCTTATCCTTCTAGTGTTGCTGACTCATATGTTCATATAACTCCGGGCACTCTTTATACTTATGTTTTTCTCCACACTCGGAGCATTGTATAAGATCTGGACATTCATGCTTATAATGGTTTGTGGTTCCATAATTAAAGCATGTTCCATGCTGGGAACTCACTTCTTCCCTGTGGTTACCATAACCATGAAATCCTCCGTGAAATCCTCTTCCACATGCACCTCCATCTCCGCGCTCTTCATACCAACGTTCATCTCCTTTGGAACTACTGGTAATGCCAGTCTGTGCACACCAAGATCAATTACCTCATGAATCTAGTCAATCAATCTACAATCCTTGGTGTCATGTGTGGTTGAGGTACATATCTTGCAATAACAAGATACGTTTTTACGGATCACACACTATAAAAGGGGGCACCTACTTGCATCATGATCCCCGTGACATATCTCACAATTTACCACTACGGTGTGTACCACCTTCCAAGTACATATCCCGCCATTATCCTTTGTGTGCCCTTCTACATTACAATATGTGCACCACATCCCACCATGAGTCTCTAGAACTGTGTTGGTAGATAATTTCTCCAACTGCTTAGCCATGGCAATGATCTGAGCCTCCAGAAATGGGCTAACACCAGTGTCAACACTACCAACTACCTCAGCGTGCAAAGCAGCTTCCAATGCTTCATGCGGGTCCGTGAATGTTTTATGAGACAAAGCCCTCCTAAAGGGTGTGATCAACCCTCCGAAAACCACTGAGCATGTTGTGAAGGGTGGATATCATAAGATAGTTTAGACAATAGATTTTTAAAGTGTGCATCATATTCCCACACGCTCTCTACCATTCCCTAGCTAGATTTCTTTGAGAGAGTTGATGCTCTTCTGCTCAAACTTAAGTATGTGGAATTCTGCCAAGAACACATTTTTCAGTGTGGTATAATCCACAATAATATGATGAGGGTCATACTTTCTATACCAACTATGCACGTGTCCTTGCAAGGTTTTCAAAATTGACTGCCTTTCGATCCTGGGTCATGATCCCCTTCGTGTGCCATAGCAGCTCACACTTATGCACATGCTCTGTGGCATCTTCTATCCCACTATAATTTGGTAAGTGCAGAGACATCTCGAAAAAGACTTGAGGAGGTGGCTGAGGCCCTTGTCCTCCTAACCTAGTCCCTTGATTTCCTCTGGTGTTTCCTCCTCCACCAGATCCACTAGATCCTGAGCCACCAGCTACACCACTTCCACCTCTAGATCCTCCTCCTGCAGGGTACAGGGCCTTTTTTTGTCATGCCGAATGCTCCCATCATCTCACTGAAATGTGCATTGATAGTTTGTGAACTAGTGCCACTCCCAGTCATATTTCCTCCACCACTTCTTGACGCACTCCTAAAACCACCTATATATATGCCTTGTCCAAACATTCCACCAAATATTGGAATAGTGTGTGAAGCCATAGAAGTCCCAAATGAGAAGTTGTATCTTTTGGGTGCCGATCGGTTGCTTCCACTAATATCAAATGGATCAACTGTACTTTTCCCTCATTCGAAAAAACCAAGCGCTAAGGTTTGGTCACTAGGTGGGGTTAGATGTGCACCAATGACTCTTCTTTCTCCATGCGACAGGCTCTAAGTAGAAGTTGAGGGTTCTTACTTCCACACTTGCCAAGATGGGGTAGCACAGACTATTCAGACTCCACATCCTCCATGTGAACCTATTCTCCTAAAAACATTTTCCTCCATGGATGCAACCTCGTGCCATCTCGGAATCTCCCCTGTCATGCGCTTCACCATACATGAGCCATCTCTCCTCCCTTTCCTTTTCAGTCATTATACCAGCCATCTTTCCCCAACCTCGGCTTCCTCACCAAGTGCTCGAGTGGTTTAGGCGGCCATTGGGAATGTGTCTAAACTCATGGTTACCATCAAGATCTTGATTGCTAGGGGGATAGCCCGTAAAATGATCCTCTGGGCTCTTGTAAAAATTCAAACTCAGCAACTTCTAGACAAGAATACATGGAAATTACGTATTATAAAGTGTAGCTAGTCAATACTCCCTTCCACCAATGATCTATAGCACGGGTCCACACTAGATCAACATCTTGTAAGTTCTGGTATGTTTCTTGGGTCCAAGGGTGTGATTTATAATACCACCCCAACCTAGATGCATATGCCGAGAGCCACTCAAATAGCTCTACTAGGAAATAACAGAAAGAAGGTTTCATACAACTCATGATAGAGAGTGTCTTCCACCCATCTTCATGTATCAAACTCATGTCTAGTACTGAATCTCTGAGTGAACTCATCCTCCATACTTTCAAACCAATTTTCAAAACCTTCGAGTGTTAAGCACTCTGTCATCACTTTTTGCACAGACCACGATGTATGCCATGTCCCACTACAACTTTGAAAAGATGTCCCAGTAACGGAACCAAGATGTAGTCATTTTTACACCCACCAAGAACAAGGGAACCTCATACGTGCCGACCTATCACCCAGCAGGCACTAGGTGCTCACCCGAGGCGTGCGAGAGGGAGCTAAGTCTCTCTTTTATGTGAGTTTAGTGGAAGGCATAATTCATGATCTTGACTTAGTGATTTAAAAGACATGAAAAAGCTATAGAGCTCATAATAGCTTCTATACCCTTTCAGTCATATCAAAAGTAAAAGTGCTTAACAAAATTAATAGAACTAGGAAGTTGTAAATCCACAAATAGACTTAACATTCAAATAAGGTTCATGATTATACAAGATCAAAAGCATAATAGAAATATGTAGATAATACAGAGAGAACATCTTAATATAAATGCAATGGTAACCTTATCATATTCATTCATAGCATTACTTATAGAATATCACAGAAGGGGAGACCGTTGTCATATGCCATATCTGGATTCATACATGAAGGATTTCAAAAAAAAATTACATTCCCCATTCCCTTATTACATCCTTCCTATAATCATCTACCCTTTTTATCCCATCGTTCTCATAGTAATTCTATAGAGCTCCGCTTCCTTTCTCAGGTTCTCTTTTCTTTGCCAAGGGTGTGCGTATAAATAGGCATCTAAGCTCCAACAAACTCCTCTGCAACCTCGATCTGGCCCTAAGTGTTAAGGTGTGGGTCGCCCCAGGCGCATGCCTCTCCATGTCATGATTAGCTTTTTGGATCTTCTTATCACAAGGTATATTCCTTCTAGGACACCTTGTTGCCAAGCTAGAACCTTATCCAAATGGAACACATTCTTCATGTGTTATATCCAAAAGGCTGAAAATGGCTAAGTCCCGAATTGTGCTTTGTGGGCGCACGTCCTTGGTTCTCCAAGAACCCTTTTTGAATCTTGTCTTACGCATGTTAACTTGTGTACTTCCTCCGGCCATGCACACCTACGTGCCTTTAAGATATGGAAGCTACAATAGGGTCCCAATAGTTGCTAAATCACATGTTCGATAAGTATATTCAAGATCAAAACAAAAAGAATATGTAGATGTTATAGCTGGCATGTCTTTCTTCTTCTACTCTTTCTTCTTCTATTTTCCATGTTATCGGATGTAATTGTAAAACTTTAAAGTTATTGGTTTTGAAACCATTACTTTATGTTATGTGGAACATTTCTATTAGTTAAGTGACAAATGTGTCTAAGTTTGAATATGGACCTGGATGCATGTCACTTGAAGAGGAATTAGAGGAAGATGATTTCAGATGTTATCTTTACTTCTTGTTTATGTTCTAGTTCAGTTGAGTTTCCCATTTTTATTTTCCCTTCTACATTTTATAAGTAGAAGAAGAACCTTCAAGCTAAGGAGGAGAATTTGTAAGAAGCATTCTTGTGTTCTAGACTTTATGCTTTGAAACCCCGATAGCTATTTGAAGCAAAGGAATACAAAGGAGCATATTTTTGAAGAACTTTTTATCATGGTGCATTTTTTTCTAGCTTTGGTCTTATATATACTTATAAACTTTGTGTTATTTTAGATCTAGATCTGAAAGTGACCTTTTCTTATAATTTTGTGTGTTAATATCTATTGGTTCCATCTATGTGAATGTAATCAACTCTGTTATCTATTGATTGGGTTGCACATCTTCCCTCTTTATTTCATGTTTTTATTATTTTCCTTCTTCTTTAGATATTTCCTTTCTTTTACAACTGCTTACTTGTTGGAAAACTATATAGCTATGGTTCATGAGCTGCATGGTTAAAGTAAAACCCCTAAATAGATACTAGCATACTTTATTGACAAATATTACATGGGAGCCTCATTGGTAAATGAGGGAGATTTATCTCATGACTGCCTAGGTTTTCAGAAATGCAGAAATCTAGCCAACAATTTTTGGTGACTCCATTGGGGAACAACTATCTTTGCAGATCAAAGCTTATCTCTTGAAGATCAAAGTGTTTCCTATTCAATTTTCAACCTAGTTGAACATCCATTCACTTGATATGTGAAGGCACAAGGAAGGACTGATCATTTCTTTAGACTATAGGAGAAATTCAATTTCAATCATCCTCCTCAAGTTAGAAGCCATAGATCTAGTCTCTCACCAGGAAGAAGAGTACACACTCATCCAGATCCGGATCATCTTCAGCATAATCCAGCGGCTGGAATTATTCACCAAGTCTACACAAGGAGAAGATGTGCCCCATTCATCATGTAGAATCAGAATCAAAATAAGAAATAGATAGTTCCTGTCCCATGGGGAGCATCTTTTAGGCCACTGAACTTGAATCCACCTATGCATGATCTACCTAAAGGATCCAGAAAGATTTTTCTGAAATTATTTGGGGATGGAAAGTAAAATCTAGGTGATCATTTAGTAGCATTCTTCATATCTTGTGGTGTGCTTGTAGTGGAGCATGAAGATGTGTCAGTCAGACTCTTCATTGAGACTCTACATGACTTGGCTGGTGAATAGTTCCACCGGCTAGCTCCTGGCACCATAACCAATTGGGCCACTATGCGTGAGCAATTTTAGAAAATATTCAAGCCTGTAGAAGACGCTAGCACCCTAATCACTCAACTGACACAATTAAAGAAGGAGCCAAATGAGAACATGTAGGACTTTATTGCAAGGTTCCAAAGGATTTTATATAAAATCCCCACTACGCTACATTGAGCGATGAAAATCGTAAGTCGCTTTTTATAAACGCCTATTTCCCAAAGTTGGATATCACCGTGAAGAGCAAGACCATGAATCTACTTGAAGCACAAAATGTTGTCGTGAAGGTTAAAGATGACTTGATCATGGCTGGAAAACTCAAACAATCACCCCACAAAGGTGATGGAGCTTCTTCAAGTAGTTTAGATCCTTTACTACAAAGGTTGGCTAATGATATGCTACAAATCAAGAAGTAAATCTCTCAAGAAGGAAATGTGACCCCTTCAAGAATAGCTCCTGCTTGGACCTTTAATGGTCAAAATAAAAATCAAAATAGACTTGCTGTTGCACCACAATGGTTGGCAATTGAAGCTACTCTAAGGAATAACTTGGAAATTAATGAAGAAGATCTAGGCATTGATGAATCATTTGATGATGAGGACTTTGTAGATCCTACTGATGACTCCAATATTGGTTACCTGGACTACGAATCTGATGAGGGATATTATGAATCTTTTGAAGATTCTGATGGTCACACATTTACGGTGTTCACAAGGTCCCAAACATGCCAAAATGTCAAAGCATCCACAAGCGGCCAAAGAAGAGAAAGAGAAGATCCTAGGCTGGATGTTACTATCCTAAAAAGAGGTAGTATGCTACCTTCTTCATTAGCTCCCAAAGATAAGCATGCAAATTCTTTCAATTCATAGTAGAGGGCCAACATGCATCCAACTGAAGTAAGTCAAGCTTTTAACATCATTGATCACATTAAAAATACCAAGGTCCAAATGTCAGAAGCTGAGTATTTGAGGGCATTTCCTGATCAACTAAATAGATTGGTCAAGTATGTGCAAAGTAATGGTCCCAACCCTCCAAAAAATAATACTTCATGGGGTATCTTGTCAAGTCCAAAGATTACTCCTCCTTCAAATAATGTGGCTGTAATTTCTTCTCCCTCTACTTCTTCTCCTACTACATCGAAAGGATCAAGCCATTCTATGTATCATTGCTTATTAATGGATACAAATTGAGCAATTGCATTTTGGACTCTAGAGCTTCTGACAACATCATGCCTACCAAAGTTGCTAATGCCTTGGGTCTCACATTGACAAAAACCATCGAAAGATGTTATTCAATGGAAAGGCAAGTGCCTCTTGTTGGGAAAATCAAATATGCACAGGCAGTACTTGCTTCTTTTCTAGACAAGAGATTGAAAATGACTATCCTTGTAGTAGACATCCCAGTGTCTTATGGCATGCTTTTAAGTAGAAATTTCTATAAAGAGCTAGGTAGAGAAGTCAAGATGGATTGGTCTTGTGAGCACATACCAATCAAGGGAGTTAATTAGAATTTAGAATTGAAATGAAATCCAAGTACACAATATTGAAGTCTGAAGATCCTAGATCTCAGATCTTGTTTCAAGAATTTGATCACAGAGTCTATTATCTAGAAATGGATAAAGAAGAAATCCAACTAGTGATTCAAGAGACAGATCAACTTGATAACAAGTTTTTGTCTTTGGAACTTGATGGAAGCTATTGTTCATTTGGATCTGGTGTAGGAATTGTTCTTGTTTCTCTAGAGGGAAAGGTGCATCCATTTTCCTTCAAATTAATGTTCAAAAATACTAACAACACGACAGAGTATGAAGCATTGTTGTTAGGTATGGAGTAAGCAAGGACAATGGGAATCAAGCTCTTACATGCAAAGGGAGATGCTAAGCTGATTGTTAAGTAGATAAGAGGTCTCTACCAAGTAAAAAAGGACAAACTTTGGCATTATAGAGATCGAGTCTACTCTGCTATCCTAGATTTTTCAGCTTTCTCGGTATCTTCCAAGAGAAAAAATTCTAGAGCTGATTCACTTGTAGTAACTGCAGCTTTGTTAAATCTAGATCATCCTCCCACATTTTTCAGATAGGGGGATTACAAATTTGAAATGGTCTTCCACCTGAAGGTTCCTGATAACGTCTAAAAATGGCAAGTTTTTAACGATGACAAGCAGATTGTTGCATTTCTCCAGCAAAAGGACAACTTCAAAGAGATCTACTATGAGGGAAGAAATTCACCTCTGAGACAAACTACTATAAGAGAAATGGATGCAGATGTCTCAGGAAGTCAGGATATTATCCAACTGAAGGGAAATAGAATTCCTAAAGGCTTGGTATCTCTTAAGGAAATTTTTGACAAGCATGATCGATGCTTAAAAAGAATGAAGAAAGTGGGGAAGGTTCTTCTTCTAAGACATAGTTCCTAAATTTGTGAGAAATCAATGATCCCAAATTAGTAAATATGGGTAAGTGTTGTTCAGAGGTAGAAAGAGAATATTTTACAAAGTTTCTTAAGAAATACATAGATGTTTTTGCTTGGTCTTACCAGGATCTAAAAACATATCATCCTGAAGTTCAACACTATATCCCATTAAAATCAGAACAAAAGCCTTTTAAGTAGAAGTTGCGGCGGCATAACCCTACTATTTCAGAACTATCTTTACAAACATCTAGAAACTATTAGAGGCAAAGATAATTTATCTCATACATCACTCTGAATGGTTAGCCAACATAGTTCATGTGAGAAATAAGAGTGGTGAGATTAGATTGTGCGTTGATTTTTGTAATCTTAATCAAGCCTCATTAAAAGATAACTACCCCATCCCCATCATGGATCACACTCTGTAGGTTTTTACTGGATCTGAAATAATTTCCATGTTTGATGGTTTCTCAGGCTACAATCAGATCAAGGTGTCTATGGAAGATCAATATAAAATGGCGTTCATTACACCTTGGGGAACTTTTGCTTATTAGAAAATATCGTTCGGTTTGATCAATGCTGGAGTTATGTTTCAAAGAGCTATGGATTTAGCTTTTTCTCATCTCAAAGATGTAAGCATAGTGGTTTACCTTGATGATCTCGACAAAGATTTTTCAAGAACAATGTAACCGCACACATTTCAAATCTGGAAGAGGTTTTCATAAATGCCACAAACATGGTTTATCTCTAAACCCTAAGAAATCTATCTCTGCTATAACAAGGAAAGCTACTAGGACACATTGTCTCTAAGGAAGGAACCAAGATAGATCTAGAATGTGTCAAATCTATTCATACTTTTCCATTTCCAACATCTAAAAAAGGGATTCACTCTTTCTTTGGTAAAGTTAATTTCCTCGGAGATTCATCCCGACTTTCTTGAAATGACTTGCGTATATCTCAAATATGATGAAGAAGAAACAAGATTTCAAATGGATTAGCAAAGGGAAGGAAGCTTTTGAGAAAATTAAAGAGGCTTTGTCAAAAGCACCAGTCTTTGTTTCACCTGACTTTAGTAAAGAATTTATTCTTTACTGTTATTCCTCCGAACACACCATGTCAGCAATCTTGATGCAGAAGAATCAAGAGGATGTAGAAGCTCCAATTTCTTTCATGAGAATGCCTCTCAAATATTATGAGTTGAAATATAATCCAATGGAAAAACATGCATATGTAGTGGTAAAGGCGTGTAAAGCATTCAAGTACTATATTCTTTCCTCACATACTGTGGTCCTGGTTCCAGATACTGCAGTGAAATCTATCCTCACCCAACAAGAGTTAGGGTTGTTAAGAGGCACATGGGTGACAAAATTTCAAGAATACGACCTAGATATAAAACCTAAAAAGCTGGTTTGAGGAAGAGGTATGTGTGAATTGATGATGAAAGCAATAGCGCTAGAGGTAGATCAAGATTTGTCTATGGTACTTTTTATAAATCTGGTGAAGGACTGGTACAATAACATTGCCTATTTTCTAACTTAAGGAGAATGCCTAGATCAAATTTCTCGAAAAGAAAAATGTACTATTAAACTAAAGTCCAAGGATTTTGTTCTTTGGGGAAATGGTTTATACAAAAGAGGAATTGATGGTTTGTTTTTCCGATGTGTAGATAAAGCTCAACATGATCAGCTCTTAAAAAAAATTCATAACATGGCTTGCAGTGGTCATTTCTCAGCCCGAGTCACTACTCACAAGATCCTACAAGCAAGGTATTACCGGCACACACTTTTTCAAGATACTGCAGAGTGGTTATCTAAGTGCCAAGCATGCCAACACTTTGTTGGTCATGTAAAATTACCCACATTACCTTTAAAACTAGTTGTAATTGAAGAACCCTACGGAAATGGGGAATATATTTTATTGGTATGCTTAATCTAACCTCTAGTAATGGCCATCACTATATTCTGACAGCTACTGATTATTTCATTAAGTGGGTAGAAGCCATTCCTATTAAGAATGCCACTTTTATGGAGGTGTGTAATTTTATAAAGGAAAATATTGTTATCAGGTTTGGCGTACCTAATAAAATAGTAGCAGACAATGCTCCAAATTTGTCTTCTGAGGAGCTGGTTGATTTCTGCTACACTCATGGGATTCAGTTGGTACATTCCTCCAACTACTATCCACAAGGGAATGGTCAGGCTGAATCAAGTAACAAAAATTTGGTGACTATCATGCGAAAGCTAGTAACTAAGAATCAAAGAACTTGGCATAAGAAGTTATTTGATGCATTATGGGTAGATAGGATTACACCAAAGAGGGATATAGGCATGTCCCCTTTTCAGCTATTATATGGAAGAGACATAGAGCTGCCTCTTACTAGGAATTGCCTACCCTACAACTTTATAGAGCCCTAGAAGATTCTACATTCAATGATGCTATTGAAAAAAGGATAATGTATCTGATTGAATTGTGGGAGGTATAGACTCAAGTCGCAGATAGATTTTTAGAACATCAAAATAAGGTGAAAGTTATCTTCGACAAAAATTCTAGGGAAATAAAGTTTGAAATCAATGACTGGTCATGTTATGGGACAAAAGAAGAAAAACAAAAGGCATGCACAGAAATTTGATTCACTATGGAAAGGGCCTTTTGTGATTAAAAATATTACTGGAGCTGATAAATTCATTCTTTCTCATCAGGATGGAATTGAATTGTCATTGTTTTTCAATGGGCAACACTTAAATCTATTCTAGACATAAAAAAGCAGGGTAAAACCTGTATGTATATAAATAAAACTTTGTTTATTTTTCCTTGTTTTTCTGTGTTGTGTTTTTTTTGTTTGCCTGACCCCATGCCCAAAAGACAAGATACGAAACTAGAAATGTTGGGATCTCATCCTTTCCCTTTTGATTTTGACAGAGGAAAAGATGTCCACAGACGAAGCCGACTGGTGTCCCTAGATTTCACCCTAAAATCTGGACTACCCTATGTAAAAAAATCATACTTTTAAAATAGTGGTTTGTTCTATGTTTTATTGCTAGAAAGTGTTTGTATTGTGTCAATATATTCCCAGAGAGTCATATTAGCCCGCTAAATACCCGGATGCCCAAAATCATTATATTTTGTCGCTTAGGTTTACCTCAGAAATTTTTATTTAATTATTCTGAGCCCCGTTTGAGGTAAATTGTGATATGGTTTAACCTGTTGTGGTCTTACTTTTCAATATTCCCATATACTAGTAGGGTTTTAACCAAGAATGTATTTTGGGCTTTATCTGTGACTTCCGCAATGTTTTACTTTTTTGGTGTTTTCCGTTTTGTTTTATGTGAGATTTATCTAGGTCAATTCCTTTTCCAGTTTAGTTTAATTTATTTGCTGGAGTATCTTGAGATCACCTATGGATGTTATTCCATAAGGAATTTTTCACAGGAGGTCTGGTTCTCTCTGAAAAGATGAAGTCATGCACGAAAAAGCTTCTTTTGGGCAGGTCACATTTTTGGGGAAAGGAAGGTTTTAAGTGGATCATGGGATTTTGGTAGCGGTGACAAGTGAGAATTTTGTACTTTCCTAGTAGGTTACTTTTTCTCATGGAATCAATGCCACTTAAGTCACAATGGGAAATATAGAGGTAGCAGGCAGGCGGAATTTCTTACCTACCTTGCAGGGTGAAAATTCCCATGCTGAAATAAAAGAAAATCACTTAAGGCATTGATGGGATTTTCTTACCTGCCTTATAGGGTAAATAATCCCATTGAAAATTAGCTTTTAAAAATAGAAATGAGCTAAGCCAAAAAGTGTGACCCCTTTTTGGAATAGAGGGGAAACTTTAATTACATTAATTAATTATATTATTTTCTAAATTTAGCACCCAAGCATGGGGAAAATTCAAAAATAAGAATAAGGTAAGGTAATTTAGAAATATAATTCTAAAATTAAATAAATATAATTTATTTAATGCATACCCTTCATGTCAAAAAATGCGACCCATTTTGAGGAGGAATAATGTAATTTAAAGTATTAATTGATGTAATTAATTCCTATTTTTAGTGGATGAGGTCAAAGCACATTGTGAAGTCAAAGTGGACTGGAAGTAGAAAGCTAAAATTAAATAAATTTAATTTATTTAATGGCATCCATGAGCATGCACAAAATAGGTGCCCAAATTGAAGAGAAAAACATATTAATTAATTAATTAATTGCTAGGAATAGGAGGGGAAATAATTAATTATAGAATGATGAAGGTTATATAAGCATGGGCTGCCATAAGGATGAATTAATTAATTATTTATCAAGGAAGTGCAACCTAGGCAATTTTGGTGCCTAATTAAGGAGGAATTTTGATAAGAAGAAGGTGTTTTCTCTGCCAGAAAGCTTCAAAGTTTGGCACCCAGGTTTGAAGGAGATTGATTTGTGTCTAATTAATTATCTGCATAGTGGTACAAGTGCTCAGGTGAAGTTTAAAATTCATGCTTGCTTTGCATGTAAATAAAACATCAAATTTTGGGGCAGCAGGATTGATATATGCAGATTTTTATAATTAAAATCTAGTGTTCATGTTCCGTTGCCATCTTTGTCTGAATTAATTGTAGGAATTTATTACAAGTGCTTTTATAAGAGAAAGGGAGATTAAATCAATGTCCAATACATTGAAAATATCCTCTCGAATTTGAATTAATCTCTAGATATGCAACGATTGTAAAGAATTCTGGCTGAATAAAGAGAAAAAGAGTTACTCAGACAAAGACATATTCGACCATGGAAAAGTGGGATGAAAAAGAAAGCTTAGTAGATTCATGCATCACTTATAAGTTTGTTGACATTGGAGATACAGATCTAGGTCCAGAACCTCTTTCTGAATTGACTGAAAGATCTAGAGCTGGAAAGACTTCCCTCATGCGTGTAATCGAAAACATTGGAATCATTTGAGTTGAAGAATTTCCATTCATAGCCAGTTGCCATAATTTGTCATGGAGTGTACTTAGTCTTACCATCCATTATCTAGGTCAATCCAAGATGCTATAGTGAAGACAATAATCCGATTGGATACATAGCTCATCAATTATTGTCTCAAGATTCCAAAGATGACAATTGGTGACTACTATTAGCATATAGGATGTTGGTAATAGATGGGAAAAACATAAAGTTGAGTATGTGGGCATAATGAACAACAGATACATGAAGAAGCCTAGATCTCCATCTAAGCTCCCGAGAACTCTTCCACACCAATCTAGTATGAGAGGTGGATGATATTGCCAAGTTGTTATGCAGGATAAATGATGAAGTTAACGCTCAAAACTTCCATGCATGGATGTATGCTTTCATCAAGACCATTGCAATCAAAAAGTAGATTCAATAATGAATTGGTCATGAATCATTATTGACAACATTGGTGAACATCTCCGGAATGTGAGGTGTACTTACAACTTCAAAATGACTTCGTATTTGGTATATGCAGTAGCTTCACAGGATGTCTTCTCCAAGCTAGATAGGTGTGGTGTGCTTTCTAAGGATCCTTTTTTTGAGTGCTATCCACAGCTTACTGTTCCCGCATGTAATAAATATTACAAGGTTGTCAATGATGGATTCTTCTATGGATTCATTTACAATCTGGATGACGATCTAAAGGCCAACAGTGTGAGCAAGGAAGTGTGGGAAGTCAGTGTCCAAGATTGGCAATATCTTCATCCAGGTTTGTATACTTTTCATACGTCGTGGTCACCTACTTTTTAGGAGAACCAATTAAGTTTCCCAAATATCTGAGTGATAGATTGGTCATCATGGAGCTGAGCAGACAACTCATGGTGATGCATGACCTAGAGTTGAAATGGCACAAGTCTACATGCTTCTTACCGATCACCGTGGGATATTATAGCTGTCATAGTATTCATAAAGCCCAAGGAATTGAAGTAGATATGTTCTCTGAGTACGAGAAATATTTCTTCCCAAAGACAGTTGAACTTTGATCCATTTGGAGTGTCAAGGAAGACAATCTCCCAGGAGTACGTGCATGTGCCTTCATTGAAATATTTTTGGATAAAGTGCAGAAGTGAGTACGAGGTTAGAAAGAAAGATTTCAGCAGTTATCACCGTGGAAAGTGTTTGTCTTTGGATTAGCACAGATACCTATGGATCTTAAAGATGATAGGCCTATATTACTTGACACATACCATCAGATGGGAGGAGATAGAGCTATACTTCAGGAGAGGTAGGTGGCTACCATACGATCGAATAAAGGTCTCGCCACCGCTGCTTTGGTCAATACTTCAAACTGGTTGCTGACGAAGGGATATTTCCTTGATGAAGCGTTGATGAACCGGATAATGGGAAAATTCAACACATGAGATTCCCTAAAAAGGAAGCACGAAGGAGAGAGTAGTAGAAGGCTTGAGAAGATTAAAGTGCATAGAAGGTCTCATTCAAAGGAAAGGATCACTTCCATGGCTATGGTGTTAGTTCGACTTCTCCAACATCAAGTACTTCATTGACTATCACACCTCAGCAGGATACTACCATTCCTTCATTCAATCTGGAAACATTCATCTTTTCTTCTCAGACACTTCATTCAGAACCTCTTCCTAAAGAAACGTTGAAGCTGCAGGTGGTAAATTTTGAAAGAGCTTTGTCTTTGGATAATTCAGAGGATGAAAACAACCATACTGTAGCAATTTTAGATGGAGAGGAATCAAAGCGTGAGATAGTGATACACTCGATTAAATTCTCATTCTCTCGAGAAGTAATTTATCAAAATGGTTGGTTTTGCAGTTGGTTTTAGAGGCTAGAGAGGAAATCAACTTAGAGGAACATGACTTGTAGCTACTCCTGAATCTAGGTAGAAAATATAGAAAACCTAAAGTTGCTAAGGTAACTTCAAGGTTGATCATTGAAGAGTCAGGGCAAAAGTTTTCCAAGGTGTCAGTTCCAGCAGAAGGAAAGAAGAAGGATGAGCTCATGAAAAAGATATAACAGTGACTAGAGTACCCATAGGTCAAGCCACCATAGAAGGATTGAAGCAGACACACGAGACATTGATAGATGCTCTATTCCTTAGGATTGAAAAAGAAAAGGTAGAGAAATTTGAACTTCAGAAGTAGGTATCTCAGTTGTGTGAGATCATTGCCAAGGTTGTCAAATCTTCCATTCAGCCAATTTTAGCACAAAATTAGGTGAGTGATCATCTGATGCAGGAAGTGGAAGATGCAAGTAACTAGGTTAAAGCTATCGATGAATGGAAGAGTCTAATCATTTGCCAAGATTCTATACAACTCGAGAGAGGTGCCAGCCTACCTAAAGGTTATGAAAGATGCATCAGATCAGCTGAAGCAACTGGTGACAAGCACGATAGATATGAACATATTTGCTGAGAGTAACCTAAGTACTTTGGCCAAAATAAATAAGCTACCGAGAGAGGTGTTGATTATAGAAAAATTGTGCCCAATGGATCAGTTGAGAAGGGGAAGCATCTTGAGTTTACAGTATCTTTCCATTTGGAGATCTATAGAATTATGCTGAAAAGGATGTAGGCACTCGAGAGTATGGAATCATCTTTACTGCATAACAATGTCATTTCTTTCACCATTTCAATCGAGAGTGAGGAAGTGGTCGGAAACATTTCTTCATACATGAGGATCATTCCTAGCAAAGTTCCTAATTCCCTTGAGGGATCTCTTCTAATGGTGTAAGGGAGAATTGATGGAGCTATTAGGACTTTCACAATGGATTCCGTCACTAAGTTGGTGACACTACAATGAGATATTAAGAAGTTTGGGCCTAGCTTGGAGGATGTGGAAGCGTGCATCAAGGTATTGAATGAAGGCTTGCTGCAATTCAGGATAGAAAAGGAAGTTGTGGCTAAGATAGATGGGAAGTTGTTGAATTACATGTTCAATAAGTATATTCAATGATCAAAATAAAAGAAGATGTAGATGTTATAGCTGGCATGTCTTTCTTCTTCTATTTTCCACGTTCCCGAGATGTAATTGTAAAAATTTAAAGTTATTGGTTTTGAAACCATTACTTTAAGTTATGTGGAATGTTTCTATTAGTTAAGTGAAATATGCGTATACGTTTGAATATGGACCCAGATGCATGTCACTTGAAGAGGAATTTGAGGAAGATGATTACCAGATGTTATCTTTACTTCTTGTTTATGTTCTAGTTCAGTTGAGTTTCCCATTTGTATTTTTCCTTCTACATACTATAAGTAGAAGAAGAACCTTTGGGTTAAGGAGGAGAATTTGTAAGCAGCATTCTTGTGTTCCGAATTTGTGCTAAAACCCCGATAGTTATTTAAAGTAAAGGAATACATAGGACCAGATTTCCAGAGAATTTTGTGTCATGGTGCATTTTGTTTTTAGCTTTTGTCTTAGATCTACTTATAAACTTTGTGTTATTTTAGATCTAGATTTGAAAGCGGCCTTTTCTTATAATTCTCTATGTTAATATCTATTGGTTTTGTCTATGTGCATGCAATCAAATCTATTATCTATTGATTGGGTTACATCTTGCCTCTTTCTTTCTTGTTTTTATTATTTTCCTTCTTCTTTAGATATTTCCTTTCTTTTACAATCGCTACTTACCGTAAAACTATACAAATGATAGTTCATGAGCTACATGTTTAAATTAAAACCCCTAAATAGATACTAGCATATTTTATTGAAAAATCTTACACATAAGCCTCATGGGTAAATGAGGGAGATTTATCTCATGATCGCTAGGTTTTTCAGCAATGCGAAAAAATATAGCCAACAGGATACTAATGCAATTGTTTAAGCATTGAAATCTCATCGTTAGAGAAATTGAGAGCGGATATTTGATGAGTGGTAGTGGGATTAGAGGAAGGTGATGAAGTGGTGAGAGTGGCGAAATGGTGAGGATTGCTAATGAATACAATAGGCATAAGGTCATTAGGCAGACCTCAATAGATAGTCGGACCTCAATAAGGGCGTGATGATGTGACTCGAGAGGTTTAGACAAGGTTGTAAAAAGACATTTTGAGAGGAGACTAATGCAATTGTTTAGGAATTGTATGGTGGGAAACCCTGCCATAAATAGGGTATGTGGGTCCACGGATGGTGATTTTGGGTGCAGTGCAAGATGGAATATTGGGTAAAAGAGTAGCAAATGAGCTAGTTGTTTTCTCCTTTCCTTTTTCCTTCTAGGATCGAGTGGAAATTTGAACCATATTGATCTATGGTAAAGGATAAAGTGATTTGTGATAGGTGTAGCGACAGGATGGGAAAAAATATGGTGAGGGCATATACTAGTTTTGTGAAAACAATGCAACACATTGGCATTTTGGCGGAGGTTTGGCTAGCTCTCTTATGCAAACCATATTGATCTCAAATTTTGGAGGATGATAAAAGGTTTATGGAAGGGGAGATGAAGGTTGTTTAATAGGTATGAGATGAGGATGTGTGGTGATATGTGTGGGTAGAATAGGGTCCTCATCTAAAAGATCATCATCATCAATTTTTTCTTCGAGAGGACATCGTTGGAGAAGAATAGGCTTAAGAGCCTTACATTTTTCCGCATCATGCTCTATAACATGATGTTAAGCACAAATTTTGGTATCATCAAACCATTCTAGTTTAGGTTTGAGTGGGTTGTAAGGTCTAATTGGTGGCAATGTGATGACAGAGGTTTCCAAAAGTTTATCTAAGATGTTGGTGTAAGACCCTGCTAATGGATCACAATGTGAAGTAAGTGTGGGTCTAGATGGAAGTGTGGGTGACTTTTGTGGGAGAGGCATCACTAGAGGTGGAATTGGAGGTAGATTAAATTTGACCACTTTTTTAGTAGATAGTATGGTTTTAGGTTTGGATTGCACCTTCTTGGGTAAAGATGTAGCAGGTGAACTAGTTGTTGAAGGTGGTATAGGTTTAACTACCTTTTTGGAAGGTAGTGGGTTCTTGGTCTTTGGTTGCACCTTCTTGGGTAAAGGTGAAGAAGAAGTGCATGATGTAGAGTGGAATGCAGATGGATGAAGGGGATGGGTTAGCCAAGGTGATAGTGTAGGTGTTGTATAGGTTGTGGTAAGAGGCAATGTGGAAGGTACTTGGTTGAGGGGAAGGGAATGGCATGGGTAATGATGAGGATATTGGAAGTGGTGTAGGTATAGGAGGTAGAAAGGATGTAGGTGATGTCAAAGGCATAAGATGTGTAGGTAATTTGGGTGTAATAGAGGATCATGACAAGGTGGGTTGTTGTTTTTTTTGTTTACTCTAGGTAGGAGGCTGCTTGGCCAAGGTTGATGGGTGGGGACCTAGGATAGATGGAAGTGGTGAAGGTGACAGAGGGGTAGTGGGAAAAGCTGGTGTATGTGGCCTAAGGGGTTGGGTATTCTTCTTAGGTGGGGGAATAGTCTTTGTGATGGCTTGTGAGGATGTGGATAAATCTAGTTTGACAAGAGGATGGACTAGACTTGATGTTAGCATGACTCCTAATGTGGTAATGGGTCTGTATGCGGAGGAAGGTATAGGTGCTGCTAAGGTTTTAGGCATAGGAAAATTTTTGGTTTTTGGTAAATTTTTAGGTGTGGGAAAGGGTGATGAAGAAGGGACCACTACAACTAGAATGGGAATGGTGGTTTTGGTTATCTGAAACACCTTTGGATAGATCATGGAAGTATCAGTAGACAACATTTGCATTCGAGTTGAGACAATCTGTCGAAGACGTCCCCAAAGAATGTAATTTTCAACATAATCCAAGCACTTGGTCAAATGTGAGAACAACATCGATGTAGGGGGGATTATGTTTTTTGTAGTAATCCCTAACAAAAATGTCGGTGAGACAAGGAAATGGTTGGTTTCAGACTCTATGGGTAAAAGAGACGAGAGAAAATCAACATGATCCCCGAAAGATAATGGAGAATTGTTACCAATAACAAGGGACATCAAGTAATGGATCCCCTATGAGTAGGGGATATGGAAAGTTGGATGAGGTAAGTCCTTTTTTTGGAAAATAATAAGGTAAGCATTACTCTCCCATGGGTATAAGAGTAAGTACTATGGGTTGTTCATCGAGTTGAGAGCTGAGTAGGGAAACTGCATCGACAGATATGGTGGACTCCTTCATGGGTGAAGGAGAAGATAAGGGAGAATCCTCTATGGGTAAAGGATAAGATGAAATAAGTCCCTCTCGTGGATGAAGGATCTTATGCAATTATCTCCTCGATAGATGGAGTAGGAGGAAATTGAGCAGAAGAGCTGGTATGATGTCAAAATAACATGAACCTCATGAACATTGATGTCATTGGTCAAGGTTATGTTGTTCGGTTTTATGATAAGGTGTGATTTGGGAATGACTTCTTGAAGATGTGAAGGTTCTAATTAGCCAAAGGTGTTAGCATTATCCAAGATGAGATCTCCATTATCTAACATTTCTTGTATGATGTTTTTGAAAGTAATATAATTACCATCGCTATGACCTCTAACGTGATGATAGTTGTAGTAATAATTTGCTTTGCACCATGCAAGAATAAGATGAGAGGGGTAAAAAATAGTATGTGGTTTTCTGGTGGAAGAGTTACTACTCCATATTTTTGAAGTTTTTCTAAAACTAAAAATTAGGTTCTCCTATGGGAGTAAATTTTAGTTGCTCCCGCTTGAACTAAAAATCTTGAACAGAGAAAGATTCAATGAAGGATTTGATTGGTTAGATGGATGAGATGGGCCAGATTTCAAAAATATTGCATTGGCGCATCCTTTTCCTTTAGAATAAATATTTTTTTGTTTCGTAATAAGAAGAGGTGTCATTTTATGTAAATGTGGCATTCTTGTTATGAAATTGTATCTTCTTCTCTTAAATGGCACAAATTTCAAGTTTTGGGCCATGGTGAATGCCTTGTCAAATGTGCGTAAGGTTTAAACTTAGAGATTTGGTGAGGTTTATCTAGCACAAACTCTAGTAAACAACTATATTAACTCGCCTTTGAGGTAGTTGGAATGTGAGTTGGTTGATCGTGCTCACAATGAGAAAAAAATCAGAAGAGATTCGCCTTTATATTGGTGTGTGGCGTACAAGTAAGTCATGGTGACCTTCTTGACAATGTTGATATAAAAGTGGTCTAGAAAATCCTGAGCTACCTAATTAAATGAAAATATGGAATTCCTAGATAGATAACTATACTAATATAAATTTGGCCTTTGTCAAGGACATTGGGAATGTCCACAAGAGAAAAGCATCATCATAAGCGATTAGAAAACACACCTGTTTAAAAGACTGCAAGTGTTGTTGTGGGTCTTCTTTGTTTTTAGGTCACTTGAATTTAGGAATTTCCCAATAGGGAGGGTATGGATGAATTGGAATGGATGGGTGAA
This sequence comes from Taxus wallichiana var. yunnanensis, assembly GCA_018340775.1. Taxonomy (NCBI): domain Eukaryota; kingdom Viridiplantae; phylum Streptophyta; class Pinopsida; order Cupressales; family Taxaceae; genus Taxus; species Taxus wallichiana. The sequence continues at coordinate 469,089,231 of CM031238.1, read as the reverse complement.
TGTTCTCATTGTCAATCTCATCATATGTCAAAGAGTTATGTGAGCCAGAGATAGATTCTTCCAATGTATGCATCTTGTCCATCATCATTTTCATAAGATAATTGATAGGTTGTGATGATCTGGGTACCTCCTAAAGTATAAGGAGATAGATGAGACAGGCATGACGTGGGCGGTAGGGTTTTTATCAAGGAGTATCATGAACTCCTCATCACCAGTGGGTATGGAAAGATCCTGATTGACATCCATAGGTTATGAGATTGAAGGGAGTGATGGGCTAGGATGGAGTGGTCACGACTAGCATGAAACACAAGAGAGTTAGCTTATGTACGATTCAAAACCATGTGAATGATGATAGAAAAAGTATTATGAGATTCTTTAATGATGCTGAAACAAAGAAGTAATGGGAAAAAAATAGTCTAAAATGAGTGATTAGATCATTGTTCTAATTAGAAAATAAAAACAAAGAGATAGACGTTGCTTGGGGTAACCGATGCCGGTGAGATGGTAACCACCTCTCGATCAGCCTGCACCGATTTTGGTTATGGTGAAAAATAAGAGACTTAAAGATCTAGAAATCAAAGGTGAAAATTGGTCAACCCGGACTCGAACATGATATCGTAGACCTAAAAATATGATAAAATCGTAGAAGAAGACACAAAAAGAACAAAAAGGTTGAGAATACTATTTTGGTAAAAATAACCAAAAGAGCATAAAATTGATGTTGGTCAGTTAACTGATGGTGGTGAGATAATGTAACCAATGGTGGTCACTAGACTAATATTGGTTACTATGAAATCTAGGAAGAGAAGGAAAAATGAAGTTTTGGTGATTTAGATCAAATAAAAGGGCCAACCCAGAGACTGAGTATGGCTATGAGGAGTCCTCATACACCCAGTGATAAAACCGAAATACACACCACCATGATGTGGGGTATACAAGGATGAGAATAATGAAGAATAACAACTCACACCTCAAAACGTATGACAAAAATCTAACAAACATGAAATCTAAGTTGTGGCTTATGCCATTTAGGACTGACAATAAGCATGATAGAATTTTTGGTTAAAAAAGGTTCCCAGTAAAATCGGACAACTATGGCTTATTTCGGGTAAGTTTTTACATGGGAGATCCTTCTCTAAGATGATGACTTGATAGAGAAACCAGCTGGAGCCCAATGTCAATCCTATGATCATGTGATCGTTGAAAGCTTCTTCCAGAAATATGTTGTTCAATAACTATGTAGTTTATTTTTAGTGATTTGGTATAGAGAGTGTGTAAAATGTGAGCTATGGTTCAATTTTTCAACCATCAGTTAGGCATGACTTCCAACATATAGGTTGCCCATAATTTAGATGATATATAATGCGAAAACTCAAAAATACAAGTGCACAAGTTTTAAAACCCAAATCCACAAATTATATTTGATGAGAAAAAATTATGAAGAGGTTAAGGGCATGAATTTCACTAAGTGCAATGCAAGAAAAGAAAGAAGAGTTCTTTTTAATCCCAAAAACAAGTGTCATTGAGACAATCAAGAAAATAATATTTCCAGAGAAGAATCTTAATGTGAACTTGTTTTGAATGAAAATAGACACACAATATTTTTCCCTAGGAATGAACAATGCAAAGAACCCCAGATGGGTCCCACTGAGCATGCCAAAATGTTTCACCAATATTTTTACGCTTTCTAGGATGAAACAAATAGAAGGTAAATGGTTAAGGAGGAAGCCCTGTGAGGCGAAGGTGGAAGGTGGAATGTGAATGGTGTTGACGTTATCCAAGTTGATCATAGAGAATTCATTTTTGTTTGGGAAGGACTACTTATAGATGCAAAGTAAGACCACAAAGGAGTATTAAAAATAATATAATAGTGGACTACCTAGAATATGCTAGATCCAGGAATCCTAGTGCTTCCTAGAGAGGTTGTCAATCTACTATTTAATAACAATTCAATGTGAATAGACAAATGAAATAGATAATTCCTATCAGCAATGTAATTATTTAGGTTTCTCATAAACACAATCCACCAAATTTAATGTTAGATATCAAAATTACACTAAATATAATTATAATCAAGGTTTTTTCAGTCAAAAAGGTCTCACAAAGGTCTAGTAAGGGTCTGGGGCTGATTGGTTGAGGTCTAGGTTAGTTTTGGGTGAGTGGGAAGCATGTTGATATGAGAATATAAAGTGACACGTAGATCGATATCACCAAGTGACCGATGCCGGTATGAGGACTAAACCAATGGAGGTTAAGGAACCAATGTTAGTACAGAAATAGGTAATGAAATATTAAAAATGGGATTTAGGGATCTCTGTGATTTCATAGAGAGTGAGGGTAGTGTGGGGGTCGTAATATGGCTAAGAGGACTCGTGCACACTAAGAAGGAGATTTAGAATAGTGAAAAGGTTTTGGGTGGTGGAATAATGGGTTGTGGGAAGAAGATGATGTACAGTAATGTAAGAAGTAAAATACTAAAAGAAGTAAGAGATATACAATAAGATAAACATGAATGATTAAAATCACAAAGTACTTACTTGGTATTTTGTAGATCCCGTGGTCGGGTGGTTAATGGTTAATTAGAGAAGAGTTATTTGAATCTAGTGTCATGGTAGTACAACTTGTGTGCTCCCATGAGTATTCCAATGCTCTGGAAGGAGAACTGGATGCTTGTCTTGCACTGTGGTTGTGTGTGTTCATCGTTTGATGTAGGAGAGCTTGAAGATTTGTGCTTGAATATAATAAGGCTCCAATAACTGAATGACCAACCTGGGTAAAGGGTTGTAAAATTCTATATAAAGGAACTGACCGATGGCGGTTTAATTGACCACCATTGGCCGACAATAAACTGGCATCAGTTAGGGTTAAATAGTCTTATTTACCAAAAATAGGCATATCTTCCAAGATTTGGGTTTTTTTCCTTATTGGGTCCGCTTAGGGAAGTAGAGTTCATGTGAAAGAAGGCATGAAGATCTTAGAAGAAAGAATTCTAGTTTGGTTTAGGAATAATTCTTAGTTAGTTAGGTCAAGTAGTGACTCAGCACTGGGAGTGATGACTTAGTGCTGAGAGTAATGACATGGTCACTGTGAATTAAATTCCCCTTGAATGGGTCCAGGATGAGGTGTCATGATGAGGTGGAGGTGTGAGGATGAAATTAACTTGATTAAATTAATTAATAATGTGAGAATGAATATTAATATGGGATGAAGGGGTCATGATTAGTTAAATGTGTTACATTAATTAATTTAAGGGGACCAAGGGGAGTGTGACCCAAATTTGGTGTCTACCTTTTCCCCTTTTGTCGCGTAGCTTATATTTATAAACGATGCTGACAAAAATAGGAAGTTAGTGCTTTAATTATGAGTGAAGGTTAGGTTGCCCCAAGTGTGGGTAGATGTGATCCCCTTAAAATAGGAACTCCTAGTTCAACACTAAATTATGATTCATTTCTCAACCACTCAACCAAACAACCCATATAATTTAATAAGCAAGTTAGGACCCAACTTTATTTTTAATGATATAGAGCTCGGTGAAAAAAAAGGAGGAAAACCATATCATTAGGAATAAGAATTAATGTTTTAATATTAACAGAAGTTATGATACTACTTCCTAATAAAAATGTGAAACACTTGGTGAAGATGGATTTCAAAAATTAAAATAATGTGCCCAACAAGAACCACTATCAAGAAAGAAAATAAAAAAATATTATTGAGACATTATATAGTGATTTTGTTAATTTGAGTACAGTTGTTAGAGCACATTTTTTAGTTTCATTATTGAATCATGTTGATATAAAGGACACATTACAAGTTTTGGGTGTCGATTTTCCATGGGGAAAGTTGCAATGATTGGAATAATAGTTTTTGTGAATGTTTGTAAAGAAATAAGTTAAGTGGGTATAAAAACTAGGTCTACTAATAAGTTTGGTTTTCTCATAGCATTATTAACTTCATTTGTAAGTGAAGATACAACAAAGAATCACCATATTAGTGTTACTGCTCATGCCTTAGGTGTTTCTAGAAAGACTATCAGTAGGTATACGAAGAGGAGGAAGACATTGGATGATTCTAATGTGGAATAAAATTGGGCACTAATGTGTATGAATCCACATTCTGATAAAATTGAGAATAATATTGTGAAGGTAATTTTTATTTTTGGAGTGAGAGGACTCGTGCTTCTCTAAATGTGAGGGATGTTTTGAAATGTAGGATAGGTCACAATGAGTATGAAGAACATCCAAAGCATTGGCTAGAAATAACTCAACATGAGATGTACATCAATTTTAAAGAAGAACATCCACATATTAAGATTGGGCAACGAATGTTTGATATTTTGAAGCCTTGGTATGTGTGAGTAGATAAAGTTCTTGAAACATGTTCTTGTCATTTTTGTTTTAAGTTTTATTATCACTATCAGTACAAAACACATATTATATATTGAAGTGTGATACATTTATATGTTATTAAAAATGACTATTTTTTATTTGAGATACGATTTAATTTATGTAATCGTGATCTATGTTTTTCACATGTATAAAAAGTTATAATAAGTAACAAATGGTCTAGAAAATCCCCCCTAGATGTGTGAGTTAATTCATAGCTTCAATTATTTACGCTATATCTAATGATAATGTTGATGGTCATATGGATTCCATCGATTGTGTTTGTGAAAAGTGTGGGGAATTGAAGATACATCTAGAAACATATGAAGACTTGGAAACAGTTCAAATGGTAACTTATAAGAGGTGCTCATTTCAAAGTAAATATAGTTAATTTTAAATTTGTATGTCTTATATTTTGATTTTATGTTTATTGCACATGAATATAACAAGTTGGATTATGAATAGTTTATTTAGGTTTAAATACATCAAATACTCGACAAGATTTTGAAAAAATGTAATGAGGCTGGACTTAGTGGAGAGGAAATCCTCATTGCAACATTCATGAATAGTTTCTAAATTTTGATTGATCCTTACATCAAACATTATCACTATTTAAAGTTGTAGGATACACAATTTAAGATCAATACAGACACATTCCCTCTTTATTCCATACTTTTTATGGTTGATTTTGCTGAGAATTACCCATTTTCTCATCAAAAGGATATTTAGCCACAATACTATCATATTGATTAGGTTACCATCATGGTTCATGTATGTTATAGGCATGCACAATTTTATTTATAGGATGTTGAAAGTATAAATGAGAAGCAATTGATTAAGAATGAGTACTAATTCTATATCATGATTTATAAGGAACATAACACTCACTTCGTACAATATTGTTTTCAATTATTTTTCCAATATATTATTTAGTGAGGAGTACAATTGATCAACATTTTATTTGTTCTCGATGGTCATGCATAACAGTTCAAATCCTATCGCCCTTCTTTTCACTTATTCATTATCAATTTTATCTCAAAATACCTCATTTGTGAAGTTTTTTTAGAGTGGTCATGGGAAGGGGGAACATGATGGTGTGGGTGCATGCATCAAATGTTCTCTAAATAAAAAAATCTTTGATTATGAGGGATACCAATTGATTTATACCCACACCATTGTTGAATGGTGTAGAAAATATTTTTAGTTGAAGAAACCTCATTAGATAGTAACATGGCCCCACATAGAGTGTTTTGGGAGATAATAGGTACACACATAACATATGTATCTTGATGTGAAATTGATTATACAAGTTACACAAACTTGTGTACACCTTTATTTTCTTAACTTTGGTTTTTGTTAAATTTATTGATTTTGTGTGATTAATTAGGTATTTATTGAAGTTAAAAACATGGATTTGAATGGATTCCTAATTCTAGGTATTTGACTCTGTGATGAATGTGGATAGTAATAACTAGATCATTTGTATAAGGGATTTTTCATTTTTTTGTTATGAATGCATGAAAATAACATATATAGAGTGCAATAGTCAACACCATGGTTACGTAGGTGAGTGGAAGAAATTTCATTTAGTTTTTGATGATTCATATGGATCAAGTAAGGATGATCTTTTCAATATGTTCCCATGATTTCACTTGATTATGACCACATATAAGGACTTGTGAAACAAGATATATTTTATAAAAGGATTCTCTTTGATCATTAAATTAATTTACAATTGATAATAATACTTATTTAATTTTAAAATTTTAATATTTAATCCTTCGATTATAACAAGATTTTTTTATATAATAATTATATTTTAGGTGACGTATTTGCAATCATTTCAGAAGAAGTAAATCTTAATAAAGTGGAAAACTACTTGTTTTGTTTCATAGAAGAGAGAACAAATCTAACAAGTTGATGTAGAGATAATTCAACCTTTTATGAATTCATCCATTCAAACCAACCAATTTCAATCATTCCTCCCAAAGTACCCTTTTTTAGAAGTCTTGTTCTAGTAGTCTAGAATAGATAAAATTTGTAAATTTTGATCTTTCAACAAAAATATTGCTCCACCAACACCATGCCATGTTTCTCATACCTAATAGAATGCCAATTCAACTAGTAAAATGACCAAGTTTCTTGTAAAATTTCATTTTCTCTGTCTAACCTCCTTATACCATTCTCTAACTTCTTGGAATCTTGACTCAATCAAGCAATTTTGGTTGTTTGGTACTGTGACCTCCCTAAACCTCTTACCATTTTTCATAAACTTAAATCAATGCTATCTCAGCTAACCAAATGATTGGAAACCATAATTCTATCAATTTCCCCAAAATTTGACTAAAACGCCCCTTAAGAGCTCTCAAGAACAAAGTGCATGGTTCATTCAAGGTTGGAAGGATTTATCCACCATATGAGAAAAGTTATATCATATTCAACTACTCTTTAGGGTCAACATGATGTGTGCAATATTTAATAAACCATATCTTTTAACTTTTCCAACAATTCCACTTTTTGTTTTCTAGTACTACTCACTTCTATTAGCCCTATTTTTAGACACTTTCAAGCATAAAGTTCATTATAAAAGGCTTCAAAACAAATTAAATATATTTTCTAACACCCATTTAGTCTTTACTATTTGTACCAAGTATTAGTGTGACTTCCTATGGAGAATATACCTTAAATTCAAGATTCTAGGTCTAATTAGGTCTTAGGTCTAGGTTAAACTGTCCTCTTTCAAACTATCATCAATATCTTATGATTTATCCATAATTTAACCTTGATTACTTTTAAATACAACTAAGGAACCCTTGAATATGGTTTTTTAAATTTTTCATACTCTGTCATTGAGGGTAATGCCTTCAAGTTTCATTTTGAGATTAAACCCTAACTAGGGTTTTCCTAGACACCCAGAACACTTAACTCATAAATATCTTCCTAACTACTTTTAAGACCCTAAATTTAATTTTTAGGCATTTCCCACTATACTCCTTGTGTTCCTCTTACCAGTAAGACACATTGAAGCCTTAAGTTATGAAAAACAATAAATCTTTCTTTTCCCAACCTGTAGGTGACTGTGATAACTTCAAAGTTCAAACATTAATAGATATTCTTGCATGTTTATGGTAGTTTATCCTTCTTCCACCTTATTACCACATGATATAACCCTATAAATAACATGCAGGCTGATATACGTATTTGATTATTAAAAGATCATATTTATTCGACGGTAAAGACACATTCTCAGTCATATTTTCATGCATCATCAAGAACAATATACTCATGAGGAAAAATAGAGTGAATGACTTCAATGGTTAAATTAATTCACCAAAGTATATTATATATTGAGATTACCACTAGATCCATTTATTAACAAATCATAGCTCAGGGATATTATAGAGTTCTGTACACATCATCATAAGGTTACACATAGTCAAGACCTAAGTTTTCTAACTAGGAACAAAGAATCCAACATCAACCTCTATAGATTGTTCAATGAGCTTCAAAACATTCCCACATATAGCCTTTCCATGCATACATAGGAACATAAATCATAAATTCATGCATCATACTCTTCAAACTCAAAATTATTCACAATCAAGACAAAGGATTCATGCTAAAGAAAAGTTATTTATATACATTACTATAGCTTGTTTACAAAAATGCTTCAAACCATCCTCTTCCCCTCGAGGATTTTTCCTCTTTCTTTCCTTTCCACGAAGGAAATACCTTCATAACTTAATTTTGCTCAAATTTATTTCCTCCTCCTTGAAATCATAACCCTAACCAACTTAATATGAATCGATTGACTCTTCATATGCTCACACATGGTCATAATAGGTACATTACATTATTTTTGACTCTTTATGGACTTATACATAAGTCTAGGACCTCTTATAACATGTTTCGACTCCTACTAGACTCTTAAACCATCAATATCACTTTCCTTTTACCCTTTACAAACCACTTGTCTCTTTTACATGTTTTTCAAAATTTGAATTACAATTAGGAGGAAAACACATAATTTGAAATTTTGGGTAACTTGACTCTACTTAGCACCTATATTTTCATCATATACTCTCCCTTATGGATTTAAGAATCATATTCATCTTCCTTACTTCCATAAACATGACTTAGAAATACAAATTGACATTTTGTAGATTTTTTCCATGATGCTCCTACATCACAAGTGAAATAACAAGTGAAGATACAAGATTTTTTACCGAATCAGTTGTAGTGCAGGGGAACATATTTAAGGAAAGTGAAATTATGATAAATTAGGATTCACTTTTTTGATTTCAAACTAGACAACAAGGTATATCATTAGACCCATCATATAATTTCTATCGGATTATAAATGCATGAGATGAAGACTGCACATAGATGCAAAAATAGAGACTAGATATAGAAGATCATGCAAAAAATTTATAGGACATTGATCAACAAGATGAACCTCTTAGTATTATGTAGACTATATTACACATGTCAATCATAATTTACTTTATTAGTGCATATTAAATATTTGGGCTATAATTTCTCTACCTATTATCATATTATATTATGAATTGGTGTTATTTACTATTTTGTGTGGAATTTTTATACATAGATGGTGTCGTTATATTTCATCTAATAGAACCTGAGAAAAATAATGAAAATACGTGAATGTTAGTTGTCTAATTTATTATAGTTAACATGAGTTTGAGTTGACTCATGTACCTTAAATGTAAAATTTATAATTTCAATGTGTACATTTTGATTATCATAGAGTTTCATGTTATGCTAAAAAGAGATGTATAATGGATATACATAACAATATAATCTCTTTGAGGTGTCTAATGGATATATATATATATAAGGAATGTATTGATATGAACACTAGTGTAATTTAGGATTTCTATGGGAACAATGAATGTTGATAACTCTTGATATAACTATAAACCAACAAGTCACAATATTAGGCTTCTCAAATTCACTTCTATAGGTGATTGATAACATATTACTAATGTAGCTTTGTTGATATCTCTCCAAGACCATATGGGTACTCCTACTCACTTTACATGTACCAAAATCCCTCTATTAGTGAAATATATTAGGATAAATAAATATATCATTCCACAAAAATGACGTTATAACTTGATTCATTTTCTTAATTGTAGGATGTTGTTATATAAAAAGAAAACCAACAGTGACTTATCCTTATATAGTATATATTTTTATCAAATGTCATACTAATAATTTAATAATTTATTTAGGGTTATTGACATATTTTGGTTTCATAAATGCAAGTTGAGATACAATATAGTTGGAGATAAAATCCATAAAACCCTTACGATTGATATGTTGGTTTGGGATGGATGTTTTCTTTAACTCAACATTATTAGATAAAAATATTCCCGTGTCTAGATAATATTTATTTTTAAATATGACCATTTTTGTACTAAAAATAAAATTAGGTATAATTGTTTAACCTAAAGAACCTTAGTTCCAATATCAAAATCCCGACAATGTTTAAGTACTAAATACATTTAAATTTGAAAATATATTTCCTAAATGGTAACTTGTAAGGATATAATACCAATTATATAAGATGTTTTATGGCCTTAATTTATTAAATTTAGTAAAATAAATTCAATGTATAAGGATATAAAATTGCATTATCCTTTTCATTTTCTTATACTTAAATATATTTATTGATAAATATAACATGTCTCTTTTGCATGTTTTTGTATTTAACACATCACACAAAATGAAACACGTGCACATTATAGTGTACACCCACATTTTAGTTTTATAAATTCCTATATTGGAGATGAGAGAGAACACACACTATATATGTGTAATTATCTAGATCATAGATTAGAGACCATGCACATGGAGCATATAGGAGATTTCTAGCATTCTATTTTTATTGAGAATTGACATACATTAGTAGTTTTGTATTCTTTCATTAATCCTTGAAAAATACACATGGAATCATTGTCTATATTGAATGAAACAATCATTTATTGATTATTATCACAAGGAAATTGTAGGCCTTCGAAAACTAATAATTTTTTTAAGAACGGTTAAAATCGAGGAAGGAAAATGATTAGCATGTCTCGAAGATAGTTAACTACAATAATTTATGGATGTTTGACCGCCCTAGTGGAACATCACAATGCTAGGTAGTTACTAGTCTTTGGTTAAAACACCCCTTAAAGGGCATGAAGCATTAATATTATGTATTGTGTTGTGGATGCAAGGTAAAACCTCATCATATAAGTGTATGGCCCTAGTAAAGACTTGGGGGTCATGATTGTATTAGGTTATGATGATTTTTATTGATCTTAGAGTAAACACCATTCTAAGACACATGATTAACCTTTTTTACCCACATGTTAATAATGTTGACCTAACACATTTGCATTGATTTTTCCATTAATTTAATGGAATTGTATTTCACCATCAATCTAGAGGATTTTATCCAAAAAATTATTAAGGTTAATGGTGAATCAATTTTAGGGGAGAGTGTGGGAAAGAATGATTGGAAAGTTAAGACTATAAATCCTCTACAATCATTAGTTATTTTCTATTTTCGGAAGAGTGTGAGATTTAAAACCTTTTATGGATGCATATGGGGCTGACATGATTGTATTTTTGACATTTTGGTTCTTTGAGATCTATAAGGAGATTAGATAGAAAGTAATAACAAAGGCAATATTTTGGTAAGGTAAGAGGCTTTGTCATATATTATTTTAAAACAAATTGGTTTTTTGAAATGGGTTTAAAAATTAGAAGATGCCCACCCATTTTTTTAGAAAATGGATTTTTCCATCACATTCTATCATGGAAATGAAATTTCAAAAATTAATCCATATTTGTTTTGTTTTCAATCACTATGGTATTTTGGTTTTACCTTAAATAAATATAGATTTTCCCCAACTGGCTTCTTGTATTGATGGGTATGATATCTCTATGTGTTTTAATGTTTTTATTGATTGTTTCAATCTATGTTTTCATTTTTGGGAGAGATATGTCTATTTGGATTCATCATATTAGATTATGTGTGTTAACTCCTGCTACCAATATGATAATGGATGGGGAGGGTAGGGACTTGTTGCTGACTTGCTCCAATGGGAATATCATTGATTTTTCCCAATGGAAATGGAATATTTTCTCTTAGTTATAAGTTTTATGTCTCCTCTTAAGTTGGGAATAATCTTCAGAATATTAAAGGAACTAATAATTGGAATGCAAATGGATGTTGAATTATCTTGTATTATATTTTGAATATCACTAAATTTTTACTTTCATGTGATCTAACTAAATATATTGTAATGAAAAACATTTTTTGAGTGTATAAACCATCATTGGGATGAATGTTTCCTTATGCCCATGTAATGTGTAAATTATGCTATATAATAGTCTTCACATATACAATAGATTTTAATTCCATTAAAGGAAATCCTCTCTAGTTAGAGGGTAGTGAACAATATTTGGATTTACATGATTATTTAGTATACAAAATTTGGTCCTTATTATCATTGTCATTTTATAATCAAATGTAATTATTTTCTTCACCCATCATTGAAAACATATATTGAAACATGAAATATATTTGAATGAACATGAAAATGGATTGAATGTTTCTTATTTCTTAATTTACACATTTCATACTTGTAGCTCTATTATCATGAAATGGAGATGAAAAAATGTACTTATTCAAGTTCTGAGTTTTACATTGTAGATTAAATATACTTTATAATGATAATTATTATTGATATCTAAACTTATCATTAGACTAATTGTTAAAAATAGAATAATTAAGGTAGTTCTTTTAAACTATTATATATTTACCTCAATTTCTTTAATGTGGGTGTTAATTTGATTTTTAATGTTAGATATAGAGATAATTTCAACATATATCAACAAAATACATGTGAAATTAACAAAGTTTGAACACAAAATATCAATAAATCATATATACATAATCAATGTTTAGATGGATAAACAATGTCCCCAAAAATATATATACATGTTCGAGTCATGTTGAAATCTTGTGTACAAACTATATACATGTAAATGAAAACTAATGTATACATTTATAATCTTCGTAGTCTACTAGGGCAAGTATTAGATCCATCACCATGCTCTGCTACACCTTGCATTTATAAAAAGAAATATACACATCAAATACTATATATAATATGATATTACAATATGAGTGAAATTCTAAAATATTTTTAAAATAATTGAATATAGTGTAGAAGTAAATTTATTACCTTTGTATTTGTTTATGGGTGAATGTTGGTAATATCTACACTATGTCAAGATATCTTCCCAATAGATCCCTATGAAAAGTAAATTCAAATGTAAGAATTTGATAAACAATTTATTGAATAAAGCACAATATATATATATATATATACCTTTGTTCATTGTGTCGAGATATATGTGTTCGCCACCAACAATTGTCTCTCCATCCATGACCTCAACACAAGCAAACAAATATTATGCTAATGAACCAAGATTCGTGGTATCAAGATCAATCAATGCATCGTGACTTGGCTCATTCAATCATTGTGAAAATGTCATAAAAGGATACATTGTGGGTTGAGAAGTACCACAATTATCACCACCGTACACTCGTAGCTGAAGCCTAAACACATAGGCACACATTGATATTCCATGGTAGTGTTTTATTATATATCTATTTAAATACTTGTATTGTAAAGTAATAATGAAACAAAATATTAATTAATTTAATTAGGTTTTAATTTTCACACACCAGAAAAGAATAGTGTTGAACATCTAGTGTCACAATAGTAGCAACAAGTGGTCCAATTGTAGTAGTTGTGGTACTATGCTCCCGATCATGAACAAAAGATTTGCTACTCTAGGTAGTCCTCTACCCCAAATAACTTAATTCCACCGATAGTGGAATTCAAAGTGGTCCTCTACAATCACCTCATATAGTTGTAATATGTTGGAATACATGATGTGTGCTATCCAATGCAACATGTGTAACATTTTAACAATGTCAACCTCAACAGGTGATATCAAATGTGCACAAGTGTAAAACTGATTACTTTCCGATCTGCTTTTGATATCGGGATAGTGGGTACCGCATCTCTGAAAGAATTATCCCATACAATCAAAATATATAAGTTGGGTACTACATCTCTAAAGGAATTGTCCCACATGGTTAGAAGACATAAGTTGATTCTCACAATAAATTCTCCTAATACCCTTTATCACCCTCTCATGGGAACTCTAAATAATAGGTGCAACAACATCCTAAAAGCTAGTTGGGAATGGTCATGGCCTCTCTACAAGTTGTCTCTTGTTGACAACAAGAAGAGCTCATTCATGTCAATATATGGGAATTTCACTAATGCTCCCATGCTCGTGCCCAAAATAATTTGGGATGTCTATATAGTTAAAATTTAGGCTTAGGTGAACCTCACCATATAACATCATAATAAAGTATAAAGGTAACTGATCATTGTTAGGAAATTGTCCTTGGGAGGCCAAAAATATAGGATAAATCAAAGGTGGACAAATGTACATTTGTTTATGTAATATCCCTTGATTTTTTATTTTCCTACATAGCTCATCCAACATGAGCTCTTAACAAATTCCTTATCTGGAAGTCTAGCTACCACTTCATTATACCCCACATTGCCTGTCACACTAGATTTTAGTTCATCCATAATTTTTTAGTGACTCGTGCTAGAAGGGGTTGAATGTTTTAAGTTTAATTATATCTTTTGAAGGTATTTTAATATGTTTTCACAATGTACTTTGTAGTGGCCAATTGTAGTCATTTGTTGAAGAATAGATGAAAGTTTGGAAATCTCTAATTTAAAGATTTTAAATTCATATTGCAGGTTAAATGCATAAAGATATTTATGGATACACTGCATGCAGATAATTATCACCAAAATTTCGATTCCCTTATTGGAACCATCATCAGGGTGAGAATTTTATTGAGAGCAAGAATGAAAAGTGACCAAGAATAAATACTTAATTCGACCAAGAGACATGATGTTCTGGAAGAGATGTGAAGAAGAATAAGGTAAAAAAGAAAAAGGAAAATAATTAAAATTAAAAAGAAAAGAAAGAGAAGAAAAAAAAAGAGGAAGGGGGAATTAAAGAGGAAAGCATGAAGAAGAGGGAAACAATGGAGGTGTAAAATGAGAAAAAAAGGGGGCCAACTAAGAAAGAGACCAAGCACCAAGAAAATTAGTATACAAGAGTAGGGGGTAAGGGGGTTAGCTTATGTAAAAGGGGTCTCAGGATTGATTGAGATTCCACCCATCATCGCGATTTAGGTTGTTCATTTGTTTTTCAATTTCAACACCTCGTGCAATTTTGATTTACATGGTGTGGTTCTAGCAATTAGTTTTTTGTTTTTAATGTAGATAGTGTTTTTTTAATGTCTTTATGTTATTCCAGAGCTGATTTACCAACCCGAGTAAATTCCAAATATTTACAATGTTCATGAAGTCTCATTTTTAGTGATCTCCCTATTTCACCAATGTATGTTTTACCACATGCACATGGTATGGAGTAAACCCCTTTTCTTAAATTAGGACAAACTGGTCTTTAGGGTTTTTAAGCTTGTTTCTAATGGTTTTTACTTGGTTTAAAACAAGTTATAATACCCTTTCTTTTTAATATCCTGGACAATCTTATCAGTAGTCCCAGAAATGTAGGGTAGGAAAGATTTATTGTTACCCCCAATGCATAGAGATGAAGAATGAGGAGACCTAGATAAACCCACTTTTTCTCTTCTAGAAGCGATTTGTATTTTCCATTTCTTGTAACCATTCCTTGTGAGAACGTTGGTGAGATATTTTTCTTCTGAGTGTAAGTGATTATTATCTAAAATTCTCAGGGCTCTTGTAAATAGAGTATTTAAGACCCCATCCTTCTAAGAAGGGTGATGGTGTGAGTCGGCCCTAATATATATGTCAGTGTGAGTCTTTTTCTCGATAAACTTGTCTTGCAAGAGATCCATCCTCATTCCATTTGATTAGAACATCAAGAAATGGGAGCATTCCATTTTCTTCAACCTCCATAGTGAATTGTATGTGTGGTGACTACATATTTAAATGTTCAAGGAATTTATGTAGTTGATCCATGCCATGTTTCCAATTTACATTTGTGTCATCAAAAATCTATACCACCACTCGGGTTTCAGGGTGCAGATCTAAGGGCTTTCTCTTCAAATTTTTCCATGAATAGGTTCACCACAATGGGTGAAAGAGGGGAACCCATTGCAACCCCCTCATTTTTTCATAGAATTTACCATCGAAGGTGAAGAAAGTGGAGTGAAGACAAAATTTAATTAATTATGTTGACTCTTGATCAGTTAACACTTTAATCACATCAATTGCATCATTAATTGGTATTTTGTTGTAAAGGGAAATAACATAAAAACTAACCATAATTTCTTGTTTTTCAACATTCTTGTTTTCAATAATGTGAACAAAATCGGTGGAATATTTTATAAACGAGGAGGTATTTCCAACAAATTGTTCTAGTTTCCCAACAAGATACTTAGCTAAACCGTATTTTAGCGAGTCAATTGTGTCAACAATGGGTCTAAGTGGAATGCCCAATTTGTGTATTTTTGGTAAACCATATATTCTAGGCAAAATAGGATCCAATGGTTTTAGCTTTCATTTTTCTTTATAATTAGAGATGAGTTATTGATGACATGAATATATTATTTTTGATATCATTTAAAGGATTCTTAGTGACCAACCTATAGCTCCCACACCCTAAATGATCCAACATTTTCCTCTTATAATCAGATTTGTCAAGAATGACAACCACATTACCCTTTTCCGCTTTAAGGAAAAAAATGTTATCATTTTCATTAATTTTTCTTAGAGACACACTTTATTTTTTTGAGATGTTACTATCCATAGGTTTAGATCTTCTTAATATAATAGAACAATCCTCGACAAATTTCATTGGAAATGTGATACAAAAGACCCCAAATAACATTTTCAATTCTCACAATTAAGTTTTCAAAAGAAATAATTTTTGGAGTTAAGGAAAACCCAACCCTCTACCTAGAACACATGTTGTGGGATCATCAATAGGGAAGGATGATAGATTGACAATTGATTGGTTCCAATCAAAGACAACAAAATGAGGGAAAGAGGACAGAGGGGGTGGAAAAGAGGAATTAGATGCAACAATTTAGGAAGAGGAATAAACTACGATGGAACTCAATACCTTAGGTAACACAATGGGAAATGAGGGAAGAATTGAAGAAAATGATGGGGGATAACTATGCATGGCTGGGGTGAGGAGGAAAAAGGAAGCGAATAGGACATGGTAGAGATAACATTGATGTGGGAACAATCATTCAAATACATCGAGGAACTCCTATCTATGTTTAGAACTCGGGAAGGTAAATTTATAGAGTTAATCACACTAATGAGAGCATTACTCAATTTATTTAATTTGTTGGATAATGTTTGTGTGCAAGAAATATCCATATTCTCCATTTTAAAAGCCAAACAAACATCTAAATATATCCCATATGTATCTTCTCAAGTACATTGGCTAGTTTTAAAATTATTCTATATAGTTCTTTTGATAATTTGTTGAGTATGACATGCTTATGGGAGATTTACTTCCTCACTAGTAGATTTTCAAATTTCCTAAAAATATGATCACTTTTGTCACATTGGAGTGTATGACTAATTTTAATAAAAATAGGGACACAACCAAAGTCACGAAACCTCTTGAGGAATACCATATCTTCCAGACATTTGGAAATTTTTACCCTTCTTTTTCAAATAGCCTCGTCTACTCAAATACATCCCTTCCATGGAGGGCAGTAATCAAATATTTTAAATGTATATCATAGGTTAAATTTAGAAAGAGATTTATGGATACAAAGACGTGGAGAGGATTAGAACCAACATTTTGATTCCCTTACTAGAACCATCATAAGGGTGATCATTTTCTTGAGAGAAGGAATGAAAAGTGACCAAGAATAAATACTTAATTCAACCAATAGACATGATGTTCCTAAGAGATGTGAAAAATAATAAGGTAAAAATAAAAAGGAAAATAATTAAAAGTAAAAAAGAAGAGAAAGAGAAGAAAAACACAAAGAACCATAATTTCATTATTTAATATGGAATTTTTTTCTAAGAATCTAGATTTATAGTATTATTATTTCTTGTTTTATAATTGTTGAAATTGGATTCCTAAATTTCCATTATTTATTTTTATCTAGTGTGATATCGGATTCCAATATGTTTATTATTGGAATTTAATTAGTGTAATATCGGATTCCAATATTTACACTATTCCATACAAGTATGTTCCTAATTCTATATTGATTTTATGAGAATGGGAATATGCCCATTCTCAACACACTCATAGTATAACTATGTTCCTAATTATTTTTGTGTATCTCTGTTTTATCTCAATTATTTTTCTATGATTCCTATATGAGGCATTTTGATCCCTTTTGAAAATTAAAACAATGTGATATGGGTACATGTTGTATGAAATAAGAAGCAACTATTGAGTCTATGAGAATGGACATATGCCCATTCTCATCACACTCATGGTACAATTATGTTCCTAATTCTTTTTATGTGTATCAAATGTATATTTATTCTTCTTCTATAATTCATATGTGAGGGATTTTGACCTCTTTTGAAACTTTATATCTTGGCGACAGTTGGTTAACTCATGGTTCATTTATAGACACTCTTATTGAGAGCATTAAATAATATATCTTGCGCTCTCAATACTATAATTTTACATTCAAGAATTAGGGGATTATAGACATATAATTTAGTATCTAAACTTTAGAAAGTTTTGCTTTTAATAAAGTTATTAGAATAATTAAAAATAAGTTATCTATACTTATACACATAGCTTTAGGAAAAGACCATATAATTTTGTGGTTGTAATGAATGCATAAATCAATTCATTACATTACATGAATTTTTAAAATGAGTTCATTGTAAATCACATCCATTCATTTTTGGAGGGATTGTTAGATCTCTGATAAACCTCTTATGGAGGATGATTCTAGGAGAACTACGGTGTAGTTATTTGAAGACAATGGTAAAGTTTGGGTTAGGGACTTGTTATCCAAAATTCACCCCCTAGGGTAATTTTGATAACATGCATCAGAATATTCAAGTCCCAGGAAAATTGATTGATTCGGGGCCAAAATCATGTTGCTAAAGTCCCTTCAAATATTTTCTGAGTCCCCTCAAATATTTTCTAAGTCCCCTGTCTGAGAGGAAAAGAGCAAGCTCTGAGAAAATATGGAAAAAGGTTGCAGAAGGCAAGTAGGTTGATCCAGGAAAAAATCATAAAAATGACTAAGTCCTAGTCCTAGGGCAATGACATTTGGGACAAAAGGCCCGAACCGGCCGGCTCGGCCGAAGTAAGCACAAACAGCCCGCAAAGCAACAGGGACATCTGGGACAAAAGTACGCGGCGGGCGCGAAATGCCGGTTCGACCGAGAAAAAATTGGCTAACTGCTGAGAGGGACGCAAATGGGACAATCGGGCCAAAAAGGCGCGAACCGCCCGAACGGGTGAAAAGGGCCAGACAGTCCAAAATCAAATGGGACAATCGGGCCAAAAGGTGCAAAAATCGCACCGAACCGGCCGAAAAGAGTCAAGTCATCCGAAGCAAAGTGGGACAAGCGGCCAAAATGCCCGAACCGGCCGAATCGGCCGAAATGAGTCCAGAGGGTCCAAAATCAAATGGGACATCTGGGACAAATGGACGCGAAATGCCCGAACCGGCCGAAATGAGCACAAAGGGCCCAAAATCAAATGGGACATCCGGGAAAAAAGGAGTCAAGGAGCCGAGGACCAATCAGAAACTGCCACGTGTCCTCACAGGAGAAAAAGTCAAAAGGTCAAAGGGGCGAGTTATCGAGCGCTGAACCGAACCAATGGGATAGTGGCACGTGTCCCAGCTAGGGCCCACAAGGAAAATTCAAAAGACAGCCCACCGAAAGGTAGAGGAGAGAGAATTACGTGACCAATCAGAGCCTGCCACGTGTCGTCTAGGTGGCGAAGAGCGGGAAAACATTTTAAAATTCGTTTTGATCTGTTCCGTGCCCTAAATCTTCAGATCGCCATATCTTTTGATCCAGAGTTCGGATTTCCACGTTCTTTATATCAACGGAAAGCTGTTGAGATGTTCTACATGATTCTGGGATCAATCTCGAGTTTTGGTGCAGTCCAAGAGAGAAAATTGAGAAATGGCACGACGTGTGGTAATGGCCAGAAGCGACCTTTCAACAACCCGTTTTAATGCTAATGGGTCGCATTCTTCTTCTGCACGGCCAGAAGTGACATTTTAGCGGCCAAATTAATACAAATGGGTCACATTCTCCTCCAAAATCGCTCAAAGTGACAGGGTATGGGTTGGTAAGATCCTCCATGCTGATTTAATGCATCTGCAGTCAATGAGGAATGGGCTTGCACGTTTTCCCACGTTTTTGTCCCCTGGGCTCGACCCATGCAATGTAAAAGCCAGATTTGGCTCATTTTTTTTTAAAAAAAGAGGTTGTTCATTCTTTCTGCTCGGCCCTCCCTTCTTTTCTTCTCTAGGGTTGAAAATGGAGTTGGAACC
Organism: Taxus wallichiana var. yunnanensis; assembly: GCA_018340775.1. Lineage (NCBI taxonomy): Eukaryota > Viridiplantae > Streptophyta > Pinopsida > Cupressales > Taxaceae > Taxus > Taxus wallichiana. The sequence continues at coordinate 469,069,221 of CM031238.1, read as the reverse complement.
TCCTCCCTTGCTCTGTAATGGCGTTTTTGCCTTTTACTAATGGAATGATGTTCTGTGCAAACTTCTGGAGCAACAAAACGTGTTTTGTGATGCATCTGTCCATCCTTCCTCATTTTTGCTTGTTCTCTTCTTGCCTCTCTTCATTGCAGGTATTTGTGCATGTTCAAATGTTCATTGCAGTTTGAGTTGTGTTCATGGAGTTTTGGGACATTTTCTCGTGAAATCTATCCTTGGGTTTTGATGCTTCGTCCATCCTTCCCATCGCTCACCTCTCTTTGTCCCATGGCGCTTTTGATAGATGTTCAACATCCTCCTTCTCTCGGTGTATCACCATTTTAGTGTAGGCTTTTGCTGTTTTTCCCTTCTCTCTCTCTCTCTCTCGTCTCCTTGGCATGGTTAGATTAGGATTAGATTAGCTTGCCCGCACCGGGATAGCTTGTGGCAGTAGTTTAGGAGCAGGAACCAGCCTTTCTCTCGGAGATTCCTCTCTCGGTTTCACAAGTCCCACGCTTGGAGAGAGGTTTCCATGTTGTGCAATCACACTGGATGCCTGAACATCAACCTAGAAGCCTGATGTGCGTCCAGGGGTGCTGTGATTTTGCACTAACAGTTTTGGCATGCCTGGTGGGACCTTAGAGGTCTTTCACTTCATATTTTGCAGGTTGATGTGTTCCTATGAAGATTTCAGCCTTTGGAGGCACTTGCAAACACATCTGGCGACTCCATCTGGTCAACAACCCATCTCTGAAGTTACAGACCTTCCTTTCCATTCATTTCCATCCATTTTCCATTCATCCTTCTTTCCATCCCTTTCATTCTTTTCCATTCCATGAAGTTGTGCAACCATGACTTCATTTCCATCATGGAACTCACATTTACAACAACAGCAGTATTTTCCACTTCCAACATGTTTTACAAATCCTCCAGATCAGCATGCATACTCATATGAACAGCAGTGCCAAAGTCAGTTTGGCAATGAAGCTTCCCAAGAGCAAGAGTATGCATACAATGAAGACCATCAGATCCAAGATGCTGGTCTGTTGGAGAAAATCCAAAAGATGGAGGTGGGGATGGTGCGGTCCAGGGCTCAAGCACAAATGAAAGCTTTTGGAATTGGTTGTGGAGCACCCTGTCCATGGGTGGGACCTTTTCCAAGGCATTACAGCCCTCAGGAGAAGCTTGACTTCATGATGGCAATGCTGCCTTTGCTTGCAAAGTGGATTGAAGAAATAGAGGTGTATGAGAGGAGTATTCAGCAACCTTGTCAATGGGTAAGCACACCATCTCATGCCTTTTCTTTTCCTCTTTCCCAATCTATATCATTTCAGCAGTGTCAAGTTTTACACTCACCATCTGCTTCCCTAAATGTTGAATCCATCCCTCCATCCCCTAGTCTTCCATCTCATCTCGATTCTTCTTTCCTTTTCCCTTCCAAACAGTCATCCCCTCCACAAGAGCTAACAGAAACACCCCCTCCTCCAAAGAAACAAGAGGCTTCACCGCCTCCACCACCACACAAAATTGTAAAATCGGTTGAGTTACAACCCACCCCTCCTCTTGCATTCCCAAATCCATGTTGGGAGGATGAAAATCAAAATGCCACTCAAGGAAAACAACAAAGAAAAGAGAGGCCAAACAAAGATGAAGAAATTCAAAGTCCGAAGAGTTGGGCTCTCAAATTTGGAATAACAAAGATCCCCTTGATGGTTAAACCTACAGAAGAGGCTAGGGTTGGAGAACAGGTGGTGGTGAGGACTGATTCTGTCTGTGCAGAAGAAGAAGATCTCTGCAGCCCCAACTTGTCCTCTAGAGCAAGAGAATCAAGAGTTTGACTTGACAAACTTCATGCTAGAGGAGAGTTTTATCAAGAGCAAGATTCTCTTCAAGTAATAGAGGAAGGAGAAGTTGCTCCAGATCCAAAAGAAGAGGAGCACATTCTAGTCATGGAGGAGAAAAGTGCAGATCCAAGGGGTTTGAGCACAAAGCAAAGCTACAGGAGAACCTTCAGCTTCTTCTTTCCACTTCATCTCTCTCAAGTTCTAAGATCGAAAAGGAGTTTGATCTCTCAAACTCAATATTGAGAGTGAAGGAAACCATGGTGGTCAAGTTGCAGATCAAGAGGACACCATGGAGGAAGTTGAACATGAACAAAGTGGGACAACAATGAGGCAGCTTTACCCGCGATTTGGAGGACTGCTTTTGATGGAGAAGAGCCGGTTGAGCTTTCACCTTTCTCTCTTTCATCATCCACATTCCAAACACAAGAGCTTGCTACTACATGAAGGAGAGCTTTCATTTGCAGCAGCCTGCATCTTACAGCAGCTCTTTGGGATCAAGATTGGAAGATTTTTATCTTCCATGTTATTCATTGGAGGAAGAGAAAGGACAGAAGAATTTCACCATTTCTTCCACACCATCCATTCAAGAGGGTCTACAAGAAGACTCCATTCTTGGAGTTGAAAATCAGAGCTATGGGCATATCAAACGGATCAGACCTTGCCCAATCAGGTATTTGGCTTCATTGGAGCCAAAGGAGAAGCCACAACCAGTCATGCTTGCTTCTGAGCATGAGGATGAGCTACAAAGTACCAAGGATCAGCTGCCATACCTCTCCAATCCAAATGCAGAGCAACTAAAAGAGGTATTGGATTTTTCAGTTGATACCTTGATGATTTGGATAGAAGACCAGCTTCTTGTTGATTTTCCATCCATCCAAACAGCCATGATCAGTGCCAAATCAATTGCATGGCTGCCAATTTTGAAGAAAGGAAGCTATTTCTCACAACCAGTTGCAGGGTTTGTTTAGCTTGCCTTTGCTTCCAGCTAGAGTAGAGTAGGTAGATTTGCTTTCAGTAGAAGAAGTGCTTGTGCACACTCTGCATGTTCCATTTGGGGCATGTATGATTTTCAGTTTTGTACATAGTTTTGGTGTTGCTGGTTTTGCTCTTGCACAGTTCATTTCAGTGGCATCTTGGTGAAGACACTCCAGGTTCAATGGGTTTCCAAGTGGCTCAGAGGGGAGATTTTCAAAGTTCAGATCAGTTGCAGGTTACAACTCATGACTCCATGCCCAATGGATTGCTTCAGGCTACTGATCATTCATCTAGCAGGCAGATGACCCCGCTGAGTCGCCAAAACTGTTATCCAAAATTCACCCCCTGGGTAATTTTGATAACATGCATCGAATATTCAAGTCCTGTGAAAATTGATTGATTCGGGGCCAAAATCATGTTGCTAAAGTCCCTTCAAATATTTTCTGAGTCCCCTCAAATATTTTCTAAGTCCCCTGTCTGAGAGGAAAAGAGCAAGCTCTGAGAAAATGCGAAAAAAGGTTGCAGAAGGCAAGTAGGTTGATCCAGGAAAAAATCATAAAAATGACTAAGTCCTAGTCCTAGGGGCAGTCGGGACATTTGGGACAAAAAGGCCCGAACCGGCCGGCTCGGCCGAAGTAAGCACAAACAGCCCGCAAAGCAACAGGGACATCTGGGACAAAAGTACGCGGCGGGCGCGAAATGCCGGTTCGACCGAGAAAAAATTGGCTAACTGCTGAGAGGGACGCAAATGGGACAATCGGGCCAAAAAGGCGCGAACCGGCCGAACCGGGTGAAAAAGGGCCAGACAGTCCAAAATCAAATGGGACAATCGGGCCAAAAAGGTGCGAACCGGCCGAAAAGAGTCAAGTCAGTCCGAAGCAAAGTAGGACAAGCGGGCCAAAAATGCCCGAACCGGCCGAATCGGCCGAAATGAGTCCAGAGGGTTCAAAATCAAATGGGACATCTGGGACGAATGGACGTGAAATGCCTGAACCGGCCGAAATGAGCACAAAGGGCCCAAAATCAAATGGGACATCCGGGACAAAAGGAGCCGAAGGAGCCGAGGACCAATCAGAAACTGCCACGTGTCCTCACAGGAGAAAAAGTCAAAAGGTCAAAGGGGTGAGTTATCGAGCGCTGAACCGAACCAATGGGATAGTGGCACGTGTCCCAGCTAGGGCCCACAAGGAAAATTCAAAAGATAGCCCGCCGAAAGGTAGAGGAGAGAGAATTGCGTGACCAATCAGAGCCTGCCACGTGTCATCTAGGTGGCGAAGAGCAGGAAAACATTTTAAAATTCGTTTTGATCTGTTCCGTGCCCTAAATCTTTAGATTGCCATATCTTTTGATCCAGAGCTCGGATTTCCACGTTCTTTATATCAACGGAAAGCTGTTGAGATGCTCTACATGATTCTAGGATCAATCTCGAGTTTTGGTGCAGTCTGAAGAGAGAAAATCAAGAAACAGCTCTGACATGTGGTAATGGCCGGAAGCGACCTTTCAACAACCCGTTTTAATGCTAATGGGTCGCATTCTTCTTCTGCACGGCCAGAAGTGACATTTTAGCAGCCAAATTAATACAAATGGGTTGCATTCTCCTCCAAAATTTCTCAAAGTGACAGGGTATGGGTTGGTAAGATCCTCCATGCCGATTTAATGCATCTGCATCAATAATGAGGAATGGGCTTGCACGCTTCCCACGTTTTCTGTCCCCCTGGCTCGACTCCATGCAATGTAAAAGCCAGATTTGGCTCATTTTTTTAAAAAAAGAGGTTGTTCATTCTTTCTTCTCACCCTCCCTTCTTTTCTTCTCTAGGGTTGAAAATGGAGTTGAACCTCCTCCTTGCTCAGTAATGGCGTTTTTGCCTTTTACTAATGGAATGATGTTCTGTGCAAACTTCTGGAGCAACAAAACGTGTTTTGTGATGCATCTTTCCATCCTTCCTCATTTTTGCTTGTTCTCTTCTTGCCTCTCTTCATTGCAGGTATTTGTGCATGTTCGAATGTTCATTGCAGTTTGGAGTCGTGTTCATGGAGTTTTGGGACATTTTCTGTGTGAAATCTATCCTTGGGTTTGTGATGCTTCTGTCCATCCTTCCCATTGCTCACCTCTCTTTGTCCCATGGCAGTTTTGATAGATGTTCAACATCCTCCTTCTCTGGTGTATCACCGTTTTAGTGTAGGCTTTTGCTGTTTTTCCCTTCTCTCTCTCTCTCTGTCTCCTTGGCATGGTTAGATTAGGATTAGATTAGCTTGCCTCGCACCGGGATAGCTTGTGGCAGTAGTTTAGGAGCAGAACCAGCCTTCTCTCGGAGATTCCTCTCTCGGTTTCACAAGTCCCACGCTGGAGAGAGGTTTCCATGTTGTGCAATCACACTGATGCCCGAACATCAACCTAGAAGCCCGATGTGCGTCCAGTGGGTGCTTGTAATTTTGCACTAACAGACTATTGGAGTTTCTCCAACAATCTTGCTCTTTGGGAGAAGGTGCTTCCCCCTCCCAAATTCATTGGGGACACTCATTTTTTTATGACCTCAACTTGAAGTTAAAGAACATGTATATTCCTCTTTTCCAACAAAATGAGGACTCTATTATTTGGAAGGAAGAGGATTCTAGAAATTTCTCTGTTAAATTTTCTTATCTCCTGAACTTCAAGAATTCTAGCCAAAAATATTACTAGAGTAAACTTTGGGTAAAATACCTTCTTCCTAAAGTTAACATTTTCCTATGGTTAGCTACTCAGAATAAAATCCTCACTATGGACAATTTGAGGAAATATGGCATGCTCCTCCCCAGATTGTCCTTTGCAAAAAAGAGGAGGAAAGTGTCAACCACCTCCTCATCTCATGCCCCTTTGCTCGAGGGGTGTTGTCCAAGGTGTTGGAGCTTTTCAAGGTCCAATGGGTCTATCCTAAGTCCATTGAAGAATGTTGGTTACAATGGGATTTCCCTTTTAGGTATCCCTTTCTTATGGCTACCTAGAAAATGGCCCTGCCACACTTCTTCTGGAGCTTATGGAAGGAAAGAAACACCCTCATCTTCATAAATCGAAGGCCAACTTCAGAAAGGTCAGTCTTTGGGCTGATTTCCTCAATTAAAGAGAACTCCAAACTCATTAAGGTGAAGACTAAAAGGGTTGCTTCTAGTAGAGAAGAGGAAGTGCTCAAATAGTTTGCCTTCATTCCACCTCAAGTCAGTTTCCCATCCACTAAAATTAAATGGTCCAAACCTGAAAGGGGAAAGTCAAACTTAATTTTGATGGGGCTTCTAAAGGTAATCCTAGCTTGGCTGGTGGAGGTGGCATAATTAGGGATCATAATGGGGATTGGATCTTAGCCTATGTTGGTCCTTTGGGGACTTAGAGAAATAATGTTGTTGAAGCTCGGGCTCTTCTCTGGGGTGTTAGTCTTGTAAAGGAGAAAGGAATTAAACATATCCTTATTGAGGGGGATTCTCTTCTCATTTTAAATGCAATCAGTAAGACTAGTCACAATAATTGGATCTTGGGAAATATTATTAATGATACTAAAGAACACCTTAAGTACTTTGATTCCCATATCATTACTCATATCCCTCGCATAGGAAATTCTTGTGTGGATAGATTGGAAAATGAGGGAGTTCAAAATAATGATTACAAGGTGTGGCAAAAAGGTGAGGTCATACCTATGCATATTAATGATATTATCAATCATGAAAAGTTGTAAGCACTTCACCTTAAGCAATGTGAGGGAGAATAATGGGTTCATTTTCCAACATTGTAAAAGCATGTCTGGCTTAAGCTTTTTCAGAAGATAAGTCTAATTTCAAAAATTATAGAGCTCAAAGTGTTGTGCATTATCTAGCCACCATGGGTGGTGATAGAACCAGAGTTGAGCCATCCAACCATGGGTGTATTATGGAGGATAAGTCCATGTGGCACCTTTTTTGAATTGGGGGTTTTAGGAAATTTATCACCAGACTCCAAGGGCATGACCCCTCACTTACTATGGAGTTTGACTGGTGTGGAAGGAAGGGAAAGTGGTGATTCGTGGCATGGAAATAGAATGGACATGGAAGGTCTGAAAATCTTCAAGGATAGGAATCAGAGAGAGTATGAAATCAATACTTTCTTTTTCAGAAAGGAAACTATCCATTACTTCACCAATGGTATTACTCGTACCTACATTCCTGGGGTGTGGAGAGAGGTCTTCCTACACATCATGAAGTATCTGACTCTTGAGGGTAAGTATCGTAAGATATATACCCACCACTTGTCATTTTTGAACATGTTTAGACATAAGAAGTTGCTCAATATCCCCTTCTATCTTTTTATGTCTCTGACCACCTTGGTGAGGGATTTTCAATAGAATAAGGTGGAGTCTCCCATCCACGAGGGCCTCATTCTTCTCATATTTTGCAATGGGAATCCGACCCAAGATAAATATTATATTTCACCTATATTGTAAACAAATAAACCATATAAAAACACATAATTCAATTAATTCAGACATCAAATACATAGAGGAAGATTACATATATAGAGTTTGATCTCCTTGATTCTAGGAGTCAAAACTCATCCCACATATCTCTCATAATCCCCACAATATCTCACTCAAACTCTCAATCCCATTATTCTCTCACAAAAAACCTTATCTAGTTAAAACTATTTACATGAGTTAACAACTCATAAATAGTTGTATTACATTACACTATATTATTTATTTCCACACTCATAATAATGTTCACAATATCTAATATTATTCCTAACATTCACTCCCCTATTGTTAACATTATTATTTCCACACATACACTCCCCTAATGTGAACAATGTAGAAAAGAATAGTTACACTTTCTCTGCAGCTTGCACACCCCTGTTTGCTCATGATCTTGGTACACATATGGACCTCAGTCCAAGGTAAGAACCCTTGTTCATGAACCTCTGTTCATCCCCTTCAAGTATCATGATGCTGACTTTGTACTTGTGTTTTCTTCTTTCTATTACAACATTACATCAAGGAGGTTTATAAAAGGAAATCACAATTGAACAAGAATTTCCTTCTGTTCTTATTATAAAACACACAACTGAAATAAATTGGTCACCAAATCAGTACCGTGGCCTCATTGATGGTGCCTGATGAGAGGTCACTGATCAACCTCCTTCCTCCGTTGCCTCCGGCCTCCATCTGAAAGTTATCTAAAGAAGGAAGTCTTCGAATCATAACCACTGAAATCACCCTCTGGTTCTTCCTTATCATCATCTTCTTCTTCATCGGCAATCATGGCATTTTCAATTTTTCCATCAAGTAAATCTCTTGCTCTTTTCATGTAGTTTATGGAAAGGTGTCCAGATTGTTGGCAATAGTAGCAAGTGATATGTTTCTTTGTATCTCTAGAATTAGATCCTTTCTTGAATCTTCCTTTATCATATGACCTATTTTTACCAAACATTGTTGTTTCTTCTAAAATAATATTCTTATTTGTTCTATTTTCTTCCTCCATGAGAGATGAAATCAAATCTTCTAAACTAGGATTTACTTTACTCAAAGTAAATACAGTGTTAGAATAACTGGGTGGCATACTATTTAACAATACTAATTTTGCATCATCATCTCCCACATCAATTTTTATTCCAGCTAGTTGATTTGAAATAGAACGAAATTTACTTATGTGATCAACCATACTCTCACCTTCTTCCATCTTGAGCCCAAATAGTTTTTGCTTGAGTGTCACCATTGCACTCCCTATTTGAGATCCAAATAGCTTGTTCAAAGTAGTCCATATGAAATTTGAACTTTTTGATAAATCAATATGATGCAAGTAAGCATCAGACAATCCAAGACCAATAATTGCTATTGCTTTCCTATCCTTGCTTTCCCATTTGGTGGCTTCATCAACATCAGTTGGTTTTGAAATTTTACCTTCAACAATTTCCCACAAGTCTTTATTTATCAAAAGTAATTGAGTTCACACTTGCCATGTGTGAAATTCTTTGCCATTGAATTTTTGTAATGGGATTTCCATTATGGATGTCGAACTTAGTCGAAAATGCACCCTTACAATAAAGTAAAATTTTACTTTCAATTGGCAGCAGAAAGCATATAATCAATGCAAAGATCTTGAAAAAACATACATTTTCAAAAAAACATCACCTCAATCTGAGTTACGAGGTGAAAGATATGACACTTTCAAGTTCTAAGTCCAACTTCTTTCTGGACCCTTTCCAAAAATGGCAATTTTTTTCTTTTCCTTGTGATTTTTTTCGGTATGTCCAAAAACAAAAAAAAAAAAAACAATGCACAATTGCCAAAAACAACGATAAAGCCAATCACAGTTACTAGAATGGTGACACAATATGCAGGTCAGTTGATAGAATGTGTAGGCAACAGGATGATGAAATACGCACAAACAACTATGCACACAGAATGATTCAAATCGTAGACAGAATGCTCCAATACGCAGGATCAGAACGTCAAACCACTTCAAACCCACTTCTAGCAAAATCTGAATCTCAAATATCTCTAAATACGCTCATCATGGAGTCCCTGCTCTAATGCCAAATATTATATTTCACCCATATTGTAGACAAATAAACCATATAAAAATATAGAATTCAATCAATTCGGGATATCAAATACATAGAGGAAGATTATATATATAGAGTTTGATCTCCTTGATTCTAGGAGTCAACACTCATCCCACATATCTCTCCTAATCCCCACAATATCTCACTCAAACTCTCAATCCCATTATTCTCTCACAACAAACATTATCTAGTTACAACTATTTACATGAGTTAACAACTCATAAATAGTTGTATTACATTACACTATATTATTTATTTACACACTTATAATAATGTTCACAATATCTAATATTATTCCTAACAATAAATAAATGCCCCTTATCAAGAGGAGAAGGACATAACCCTAGTTGAGTGTCTATCCAAAATGAGGGAAGGAAATATGGATCCTAAGTAGATGGGTGATGGGAAGAATGGGGAAGGGATGGAAAATTAGGAAGTCGATCCGTCAAGGGGAAGGATAAAGTTACCTTCGAATAAGTGCATGGTATTGATATGTGGAAAAACAAATTTCAACACTTGGAGTTATTTTTCCGTGTCCCGGAAGAGACAAACTCAGTGGTGAGAAAGGGCATGTTTAGTAGAAATGAAGCCACCAAGAAAATTATCTTGGCCTATAAGAACATTCGTGGGGATATCAAGTAGTTGGATTCTCTGATTCGTGATTTGGGAATTCTTATGAAGATTGTGGAAAAAGAGAAATGGAAAAGGAGGTGGATCATCTCTTATGAAGGGAAGAGGAGGAGTCTGAGGAGGAGGAGGCATTTGAGGAGGACGTTGATGAGGGTGTCAAGTAAACCCCTAGATGAAGCTAAATTAGGATAACATGAAAAAGGAGACTAGGGAGGATAATCCTCAAACAAAAGTAAAGCTTCCTTTTAGAATTTCCTCTGAACTATCTAGACTTTCGGGGAATTTTATCTTTTTTTCTTGTTTAATGGCTTTCTCTTTCCTTCTCGTTGTTTCTTAGACCCCCTTATCTATTTTGGAGTTAAGTCTGTTTAACTTTGGGGGTCCTTTTCCTTTTTTTCTATCTTTTCTCTTATCACGATGTAATCTTATGTACTCAAACCTGGGAGGCTATCCCTGTTTTTACCCTATCTAATAAAAAACATCCATGTCCCTTTAAATAACAATATCTATTAGAGTAAGTATTTACCTTAGCTCATGTTCACCTAGGTACATTATTTACCTTTATTATATTTATCCTCACCCACTTATGTGTTTGGATATTTCTTTTATCTTATTTATATATTAAGAGATATTATCTAGTTGTTAGGTATAGTTCTTTCATTGATCTATGGTATTGAATAGATCCTTGATGTCTAGTTCTCTCCTAAATCTATGGTCTTAACTACTTCTTTGATGGATAGTTATTTCCTTGATTTATTGCTTGATTTATAACCTTGACTGGTTCTTATATTGTTATTCCATGCCTATACAAGAAAGGCCCATTCTCATTGTAATTCATTGAGTTCCATAATAATATATGATATTGTTACTCATTTGTTTGTAAAGGTTTTATATAAAGTTATTCTGCAAATTTCTTTCATCTTATTAATCAAGGAGTTTGATTAGCATCTTTTTCTTGGCTTGGTACGATCTAGTTATCATTCCTTTTAAGATCCAACTCCTGTAAACTTAGAGAATAATTAAGGATTTTTTTTTCAAATTATATTAATTGCATGGTGGAACTTATATTATTAATAATATAGTAACAAGATGCAAGAGTTCCATAAGCAACCAAATGTTATATAGAATTATACTATGGAAAAATCTTCCAAAGAAATATAATAATCACTCTCTCATTTAATTATCAAATAATAGTACAACTATAAAGTTTTATAGTACCAAGGTTTGGAATAATTTTTTAAAAAAAACCTACATCCCGGGCCAAGATGATTTCACATATAAATTTAATGGCCATGTGTCCTTTATCAAGTATATTTATGTATCTACTTTTCATTTTTGGTTTTGTGTCCATGCCTAGATGATTCTATCCACATCAATATATGATTTAGGTTTGTTTGAGATGGTACATGTTTTATTTATCTTTAAACAATCTTGATACAATGTTACACCTTTTCCTCTCCCTACAAGTTTCCAATATTGAACTCTCAGCTTTTTATTTACATCATTACCTTCCTGTTGAAGGAAAATATCCCCATCTACTCTCCCCATCCATATATTTTCATTATCATTTCCTAGTCATATAAGTATCATTTTTCCCTTGAACACATCCTTCAACAGATTGAATTCTTGGTTAGATCTTCCACAAATAGGCCCAACATAAATATCTAGTTGATCACTATGTGCGCAGACCATCCATTGAGCACTCCTTGCCCAATCATAAGGAAAATTATTGTTTCATTGAAATTCAAATATTTTATTCATCAAACTATTGATTTATTAGGTTGTAGAAAGTATGAGCAATCAGAACACATATTTACCACATTTTCTATCCATACACCAAAATTCAAAGGACCCAACCTCTCTCCATAAATTTCATGATCTTCTAGCACATGATTTATAAAACCCATGGTTATGTCATCATCTCTGCTACAAGATTTGTGTTTGAGAATGACATTATCTATGACAAAATCTCTTCTATCTTTAGGACATATATTGATGGTGCTTTCAGTGTCATCACTGCAATCTTTGTCACTCTCTACATTATAATCCTCTGAACCACTAAATTTTTTTTCACTTCCCAAATTGAGGAAATAGATGAATCCGCATGCTTTGAAAATTCACGCTCTTCCCAAGCAATGTAGTATCCTTTATTCTTGACATCTACCAAGGTTTCAAATTCATCAACTGAAAAAGGAAATTTTACTGTTCCATTCAATATTGTGTTAACACTGACAACAACAAATCCTCTTCCCACATCTTTGCAATGTAGTGTCTTCCTACTTGGATATACTCTTCCCTCTACAACTTTGGTTCCTTTTGAAAACAAGTCCACATGATCATCCTCTACAAATGCAAAATCCCCTACTATTGTAACAACATAAAATAAAAATTTTGTGAGATGATGGAAAATCTATTAAACCATTGCATAAAATAAATTAAAAATTATCATGTATGTACAACCATAAGTATATTGAATACACATAGCACATGAGCTGTGAACTTCTATAATTCAATAAGGTTTGGAAATACTTCAAAATTATGCATATAATTTGGAAATATTTATAACACAATTTCCAAACTATGATTGAACTTGAATCAATTGAATTTTAATGATGATAAATAAATAGAGGTTACATTTCCATTTGCTAACCACTTCATCCAAATAGAGGTTAAATAGATGAGGTTGAATTTAAATGATGAGAAATAAATAAATAGTGGTTAAATAGAAGTTAATTAGAAACTTGATTGCTAACCTGCTTCATCCAAATATCTTCATCATATTAACATAACATATATTAATTTTTCAAGAATCTCTCATACTTACCATATTCCCGACTATGAGAATGGGCATTTGTCCATTTTAAACATTCTCATAAAAGGATGTAATCTGTCATTCATTCTTTATGTTTCGTGTAGGAGATTTTTTCTTTCTTTCTATATTGAGTTTATGAGAATGGGCATATGTCCATTCTCATCACTATAATTAATTGAGAATTAAAAATAATGGTGATTAAGTTATTAATTATGTTTATAAAGTTTAATTATATTTTTATAATATTATTTAATTATTTCAAAATAATTTTTTAATTCATTTGATAATATAACTAGATGTCATTTTTTAATATAATAATTGAAGTTTATTATTAATATCAAATCTTGTAGTTAATATTAATTTATAGGATTTTTTTTTGAAATTAATTATTATATTATTAATGTATTCATATTAATTTATTAGTTTATTAATTAATATTAGTTTATTAATTTATTAATATTATTAATTAATGTTATTACTATTAATTAGATTTGTAATTTTTCATGGCATAGTGAGACCATTTGTTTGTAAATAAAATTTTTACCACCTTTTATTAATTGAAGGTAATTGTTTTTCGAACACGTCTTCGAGCACCCGTTGGAGGGAAATTGGTGAAATTAATGGAAATTAATTATTCCATGGTATGGTAGAGAGAATGGTGGTGGTTACTATTTTTTTATGATGGTAGAGATCTTGGGAATTGCAAGATTAACCATGGTTGATGAAGCTATCTCTTTCTTTTTCATCCTTTTCACTTTCTTTTTCATCTAGTTTCAAAAAAATTCTTCGTCCTTCCACTTTGGGTTGTCTCGCATTTCATTATATCATTTTTTCGAGAAGCAAAAGATCTGTGTTTCATTACACCATTTCATCTTGTTAATTATAACAGCTGAAGAATATTTCAAATATATTGTTTGTTCTCTCCGCAAAATGTTTGTTAACCCTTTCCGCTTTGGACTTCCTCTGCTTTTGTAAGACCGTTTCAATTTTTAAAGCATGAGATTCAAGAAAATTTCAAGCATGAATTATTATAACTCTTCTTTTCTAAATTATTATAGATGAAGAATATCATTTGGTTTTCTTTCCCTTATATTTTTTTGGGTTTAATGATAATGCCCTATTTTTTATCTTCTGTATTTTTTGATCTGGTATTAAGAATATCACTTCAATGTTTTGAAAGACATGCGTAGTTGTTAACCTAATTGTAGTTGATAATATGAGGAGTTATCTATTATGATTTTACCAAATTATAGAGTGGTCTTACCACTTGGGCAGCATAACAAGCATTGCTTATTTTCCGAGTTGTGTGGTTGAGTTCTATAGGTGAGGGCCGACTCCTTATTAGAAGAAGAATTTACTCTTTTATAATGAAGAAAATTTTTACTTATTTTTAAATTGAAGATAAGTTTTAGAGATACTTCTAACTCTTCTTTGTTGTATTCCAAATTTTTGGGTATAAAATAATGTCGTATTTTAGATTTTTTGTATTTTTGATATGGGTTTTAAGAATATCACTTCAATATTTTCATTGTAAGACTTGCATAGTTGTTATCCTCCATAGTTATAAAAGGATGCATCTAAAAATGACCATTTCATGCATGTTTCAAAGTCTCAACATGATCACATTCCCTTAAAAATGTATATGATTCTAAGAAATCCACTTCAAATGCTTCTTGCTAATACATGGAGTTAAATATTTTTAATTACCAAAGTACGAGTGTAGTGCCCACATTTTACACACCCAAATACAACAGTAAAATACCAGGATAATTTTTTTTTTTGACTCACATTGGTCATTACAAAATGCCACAAGGACTCCCAGTCAGGAAAACTTGACAACGTATACGACACTTACAAAATTCATCAAATCACATAGACACATGATAACACCATATACATGCTGACACTACACTTTTCCCAACGGAAGGTTGCTAGTAGAGACCCAACCATAAGAACCTAACTTCAAGAATGGCGAACCCACAACACATCATTACTTTAAATGTATTTTAGTTACGATTAGCATCCCAAGAACATGGTTATGTAAGCATAATTTTCTCTCCTTTTCCATCTACAAAATCTTAAGTTCATTCCATTTTTTTAATTTACAGTTCGACCAATTTAGGTTGGCTTCCTTTATGCATCACGAAATTTCCATAACTTACTGGCTTATTTGGCACAATTCAAATCACATATATAGTACTTAATTATCTTGTTCTTATGTTAAGAATGTACTTCTCAAACATTTATTTAAAGTTTAGAATTTAACCTTGCTACACAAGTGAACCTAACATGATGTCAAGATGAAATCTTGGGATCAAGGAAGACATAGATTTGAAATAGATTTTTCCCCAAGAACATCCATCGATCACGGAATAGTTATTTTGCTACCATTATTATTATAGTTCAATAGCTTGTTAAATTCCAAATTTGATTTTTATATGTATATCTTTTGTTTTCTCGACGTTTGGTCACACCAAGGCAATTTATATTCTTTGTAACACATGAAGATGTTTAAATTAAGTCATAAGGACTCCCAGTGACATTATTCCTAACCTCAAATTTTTGTTTTACTCTCATATGATTTACTTTTGCATCGCACTAGGGTCTCATTATTACTATCGTTTTAAACATAAGAGTTACAAAAGTACTTGTCTGACATATTAAAGAAGCACATGGTTAAGCTTAATTCTAGTTTCAACCAGGGCTTTAATCTCTATTATAGGTGTGATTAAGGTTAAAAATTATTTGCCCTATAATCCTTTCGTGAAATATCAAGGCACTAAAATTTTCACAAGCCCAAGACAAGACATTTATCTATGAGGGACAAAAGGGTTCACTAACGAGAATGCAAGACATAGAACAACTATATCACGATCTTCATTTAGGTCATTTGGATCCAACAAGGATTTCATTCGCTGATGAAGTTAATTTCTAGATCTAATTTTGTAAGGCCCGGAAATCCAATAGGATACAAGGGAGTAATATCTCTACCTATTCCACGGTGGGAAGGTTACACCGCTTAGTCATTCCTTCTAACAAGGACACATAAGGTGACTTCCAAGGTGGTCTTCACCACTTAGTCTGGTGTTGGACCTGAAGAGGACATTCTTCTCACAATTACAAAAACTAGAAGGAAAACGTATACTCTGGATAAATTTGGACCATGTCATTCCTAAAATATGGGTTCACGAAAATGTCGCTAAACCTAATGACTATGATGGTAACTCCAACTAGGGGTTTTATTTACCTAACTTGGTCTCATCGAGTGCAAATTTTAATGTCGTTCTACGGTTTTAAATTTCTTATATGGTAAAAAGATCACACATGCAGTCAAGTTATGCACAAATATTTTATTAAGGTTGAGTGTTCCCATTAAAAATATTTATTATGTTTGTAAGGTAAGAAGATAACCCAGTAATTAATGTAATCATTAATTAATACTTGAGAAAGTACTACAAGATATTAACTTCAATTTCAATTTACTATGTATAAATCAAACCCTTTTTTCCATACACAACTAAGAAACAAATTGAACCGGTGATTAGATGCACATTTCCTAAGGTATCCCTAAAACTAGCATCTCATGCATATTATCAAATTTCAATTATAACTTTTCGGTAACAAGAGACTACATTAGATAGTTATTCATTTTACAATGACCTATAAAAATTACAATAATAATAATTAAATTACACATTGCCTTTTTCGTCATCATTCTTCCATCCTACAAAACCCACGTGAGCATGATATCAGCGATAAATCACTGGCATGGCATCCACCCTAATCAATCATAATTATCATTTTTTCAGTTTCCCATTTACATCTGACAATAATTACAATTTGCAATCAAAATAAAAAGGTCTAAAAACATGTATTCATTGCATTTCATTTTTCTTCATTTTATAACCCAGGAGAGAGAAAGAGAAGGGAAGAGAGAGAAAACACCGTTTGGTCAAAAGTTCTAATACACACAACAAGTTTCATTATAGTGTTTTAAATAGTTATTTACATGTGTTTAAATGTTTTCAAGGTGATTTGGCAACCCTACAAGGTCTCGACTTTCTATTCTTACATTTTCTCACTAGCTACAAAACGTTCAAAATGGGCTCGGAGGCTAAGAAACTACTTCCAAAGGTTATCTTCCAATGAGCATGCACACCACGATTAACTTTCTACATGTCCCCAGATATACCAAGAGTTCATAGCAACTGACGGAATTGAAAAAGAGCGCATGGTTTACGTTTGGTAGCTAGTTTTCCAGGGCCACTGGTTGTAGTTCACCCAGTTGTAAAAATGAAAAAAGTTAGCTCGAGGGCCCGAAAAATGTGTCCAAAATGAACGTTCAATGGAGAATCACGCAAGGAAACAT
This sequence comes from Taxus wallichiana var. yunnanensis, assembly GCA_018340775.1. Taxonomy (NCBI): domain Eukaryota; kingdom Viridiplantae; phylum Streptophyta; class Pinopsida; order Cupressales; family Taxaceae; genus Taxus; species Taxus wallichiana. The sequence goes on along the minus strand of CM031238.1, from coordinate 469,052,035 downwards.
CTCCTAATAGTTCCCCTACATAAGGAAAATTCATCGATTCAAGTGGGATTGAGAACTAGAGAACCATTTTTAAACGGCAACAAGTTTTCTAGAGTGACAAGATGAAATTGGACCAGTTTGACCTCATCAAACTGTGACCAAAGGCCTACAAAATGGCTTCACCAAACTATCCCGAAAAGTTCTCTTTCCTATACTGAATGTTCCATGCATTTGTCTAGTATAAATGCTAGAGGTTTGCGAAGACAAGATGTAATTTCTCCATCCAGGTTTCAAATTGTGATTCAAAACGAAAGCCAACTTTCTAGATTTAACAACTTTCTACTGCTGTAAACCAGTGTAACAGGGCTCCTATCAGAGTGTCAAAAGGATGTCATATGTTTGTTTTAGGTCAAACCAAAGGTCAAGGTGACTCCTTGTATACCAAGGTACACAAATGAAACTTCACATCTCGTTTCAAGAGTTGCAAAGGGTACTTAGTGAGTTTCAAAAATTACAAAATTTAACTATTTAAAACAAGGAGAAGGTCAACTTTATCAATGGGGAGTCAAATTCGTCTGGTCGATAAAACGATATTGGAGTGATCAAGAAGGGTAAGAGTTTTCTAAATCATCTCGAAGTGAGGGTGATAGTTCATGGTTTAAAGTAGACGAGTTATAATGACTTCGAGAGTTGTGACATGACACTTTATTGTTTTGCAAATGAGTTGAAGGGACATTTAACGTATATAAAAAAATCCTAATAATTTAAAATTATATTTAGTTGCAAAAGAGAACTAAAACATGAGAATTATGAGAGGTAAGGGAAGAAGAACCATGCCTGGAGAACGAATTCGGTCGAAGCCGCAGGCTTTGGTTTAGCATCTTGCTCGGGCACTTTGCCAACTAGTTCATGAGCCTAGATCTAACCTCCACCACATCACCCCAACTTCCCAATCACTAGAAGTTTCCCAATAGAGTAAGCAGTTTCTTGTGTGTTTCTGAAACCTTTTAAATAGATCCATTATGTGCATATCCTTGCATGTAATTTCAGCTATCCACGTGGGCTAATCTATGTTTATTTCTTGGAGGAACTTTGTCAAATGCTTCATGTGCTTTGTCTCTAAGTCCAGGCTTTGCATTCAGGTCTAACCAAGCATTTACAACTACATGTAATGGCCATATCCATACGACTTGATTCAAAGTACCCATTTTAACATAGTCTGGGATATACTAGCAATGGAAAATATGTCCATGAAGACACTAGGTGTTTGCATTTGAAGGAACAACCACCGAGCTTCAAGGTGATTATGTGGTCTTCTGGACTATCATGGACGTCCATAACCTATTCCTACATTGCCATTTTGGCACAAACACTAAGGATGTTGGAATTGCATATTGTCAAACAGTTTTGTGCCTTTTCTACACATCCATTTTGTGCATATGCTGCCATCATGGCATTCCATGAGACAACATTTCTTTGAGGCATTATATCAAACAGTTCAACGCCTTTTAAACAAACCCATTTTTTACATATCCTGCTATCATTGCAGTCCCTAGAACTACATTGCTTCCATGCATTTAGTCGAATAGTTCACCTGCTCCCACGTTTTACACATGTATCTACTAGGGCACGTGCGACTGCAACATCTAAAAATTTTCCTTTGCCCTTTTTTTTATTTTATGGGAGTCCACGTAGGTTTGGGCATGACTGGGAGGATGTTGGCAATGTGACAAGCTAAATAGACAAAAATCCTCCTCCATTTTCTTTGATGAGTGCCCATACTCTGTCCCCAAAGCATTTGCGACTGCAACAACATCTGACAAACTCCCTCTCTCCAATGTGCTTGGTTTTCCCACGCAGGTATGTGGCACGGCCTGGGAGGAAGCTGAAAATGGTTGTGGAGTCTGGCTTTACACGAATCAAATGCGTTTGCTTGAAAGCTTCCAAGGCCTCATCAACAAACTCATTCTGAGCAGATCCTCTGCGCCCCCAAACCAACCGCCCCATGCCCAAAACTAACGCATTCCAAAAGCCAAAAAGATAAAACCCTAACTACATTTTTTGAACTTTTTCACCTTCCTCCACTTTGCCCTAATCCACCCCTTTTACGGGCTTTCATTTATTTATTTTTAATTCCTTTTAAATTTATTTATCTATTTCTTTTTGTTTGTTTTAATCTAAAAATGTCCTAAAACCCTAAAACGAAGTAGACAAATAAATAAAATATAACTTAAAGTCAATCCATTACCAGAGGTGAAATTTCGACACAAAAGCGACTGATCAAAGTCGGCGATATGAGTTATAATAGTATTATAAACATTATTTTAATATTTTACGGCTTAATAATGATAATAATTATTAATCCTATTAATGTCGACGACCCAACAAACTCAAAGAGCCGAGAACCAAATTTTCCTTTAACCGGATAACCATCCATGTGCTACGGGGTCCACAGTTTGGGGTGTCGACAATGACCCGAAAGGCAAGAAGGAGAGGGAAGGTGAAAAATCTTCACTACGACCTAGACAAGGTCAACAACGGTCAACAAAAGCACATGCACACCAGTCTCCTAGGCTTAGCAACAAGGTCATCATGCTAGGGACTGGGGGAACATCAAATGGGGCATTACATACAATGTGGGGTTACCACCTAGGTAGTGTTACTTTTTTTTTGAGTGGGTGTGTAGTTGTACAAGCCCATGGGAAGGTGAGTTATCTTGGATCTCGATGGGTGACCTAAAATTTTCAGCTAGGTAGGAGAGCTAATCTATTGAACCGACATTCAAGATAGTGGTTTAGGCTTGTCAAGCTGGCCTATCGAGCTATCCAGGTCATTTTGTCCACTTGAGATGGCCGACAAGATGGGTAGGTGAGCTGACCTGTCAAGCTAAGCGGGTGAGGTTTACCAAATAAGATGACATCCCAAGATGGGCTAGGTGGATGATCTATCGAGCTGGGTAGGCAAGTTAACCTACCGAGCTAGGGGGCCATTGACTGTCGAGATGGGTGGGTGAGCTCACCTGCTTGATCTAAGAAATATTGAACTTATTAATTATCATATATGAATTAAAAGAATGAATTTCAATGTTGTATCTAATGATCAAATGCCTGCTATCATAATTGGAATCATGAAAAGAAGAATAGAGATAAAATCTATCTTGTTTTATAATTCACAGTTGCCCATTCTCACAACCTTCACAAAGTTATTGAAAATAATAAGTTCAATATTTCTTGTATTACAATGATTAGAATTGGCATATGCCCATTCTCATACAAACAAACTATTTTATCTTCCATTGAATGGTTAGGTATCCATTCCTATAGAGGTATTAAAATGTTTAAGATGAATACTACTTGTATTAGAATGTTTAGAAGGATCCTTTTCCCATTTACATATAAATAAGCATTTATTTCTTGTATTGAATGGGAAAATGTTCATTGACATATAGGAATCATATATGAAGAATATAGATAAAATTTAATTTGTTTTAGAATGGGAAGTTTCCCTTTATGAAATATGAATCATATAAGAAAAGTAGATCAAATTTATTTAGTTTTTGAATGGGAAATTCCCCATAATCTCAACCTTCATAGGTATTAAAATGATTATGTTCAATCTTGTATCGAATGAAAAATTCCCAATACCATATATGAATCATAAAATAAGAAAATAGATAAAATCTAATTCATTTTAGAATGGCAAGTTTCCCACTCTCATAGCCTTCATATATTTTTTAAATTTATTAAGTTAAATATTTCTTGTATTAGATTAACAATTCCTTTTCACTCTTATATCATATTACTTTTCCCATAGTAATGATCAAGTTCAATATTTCTTGTATTGCAATGATAAGAATGGGCATATGCCCATTCTCATACAAAAAAACATTTTTATCTTGAATGGACAGATGCCCAATCTCTTATAGAATCATAGAAGAATAATTTAGGTTGAATTTATAAGATGAGAAATTAATAAATAGAGGTTAAATAGAAGTTAATTAGAAACTTGATTGCTAACCACGTCATCCAAATATCTTCATCATATTAACATAACATATATTACTTTTACAAGAATTCCTCATACTTCTGATATTCCCTGACTATGAGAATGGACATCTTTCCATTTTAAACATTCTCATAAAAGGATGTAATTTTCATTCATTCTTTATGTTTCGCATAGGATAATTTTTCTTTCTTTCTATATTGAGTTTATGAGAATGGGCATAATTAACATAGTATATATTAATTTTATAAGAATTCCTCATGCTTCGATATTCTCTCGACTATAAGAATGGGCATCTGTCCATTTTAAACATTCACATAAAAGGGTGTAATTGTCATTCATTCTTTATGTTTCGCGTAGGATAATTTTTCTTTCTTTCTATATTGAGTTTATGAGAATGGGCATATTCCCATTCTCATCATAATGATTAAATATTTGTTTATATGAGAAATTTCATATGCCTATTCTCATCACAATAATAAAACTCTTTATTTCTATGAGAATGGGCATATACCTATTCTAACCATCATACCTCATTGAAGCAATATTGAACTTAATCATTTTAATATCACTACGAAGGATGGGGGAGTAGGAAACTGTCCATTCTAAAAAAATAAAATATTAACTCTATTTTTATTCTATGATTCTTATATGAGAATGGGCATATGCCCATTCAATAAAAGAGAAAAAATTAAATATATAGAGAAGGTGCATAACGTAATAAATATTTGAATATATTCATATATCTTATATCCAATTGTAATAGTAAAGTAAATAATAATATTAGTAACATATATGAAATTTCATTATATAATACTATTAAAATTTGAAAAAGTTTAATAATTATCCATGATTGCATATCTCCCTCTCTCTAGTATAAATTAGTATCAATTAATTTTGTTGATTCTCTATGCTAGGTTTTTGTTGATTCTCGGTGCTACCATGATGACCCCTTCACTAGCAAGGCTCTTTTAATTCAGGGGGTCAAGGGAGATGGCCTTATATGGACCTATCTCCTATGTTAGGATTCAAAAATCTTCTAGATTGATTATGAATCAGTGGAGAAAGCCATAGAAATTATTCTCGGGGAATATTATATGCAAGGCTCGGTCCGAGCTCGTGTCAATGCCGAGGTCACTTCCAATTTTGTCATCCACCTACTACTCCTTGGAGGATTCAAGGATGAGATCCTAAATATTATTTGACATTTTATTTAGCATACACACGTGATAGGTATTTAAATGATTATGTCATATATTGTATTAAATGAAAAGCTTCCCAAACTCATATAAGAATCATAAAATAAGAATATAGATAAAATATTGTTATGTTTGTGGAGCCTATTTTCATGTTAGAGTGTGGTACACCTTCTATGTGTTACACTCAGGTATTTTTATGGCAGTCCCACTCACTCGGTGAGCAGTCGGGGGTTTAGGGGGTGAAGCCCCCCCGATCAAAGGGGGTTTGGGGTCAAAGCCCCCAAAGAAAATTTTCATGGGTGGTTTATTAACCCATGGGTAATGGGTAACCGTTATGGGCTGTTTTTGGGCCCATGGTTTTTTTTTACCCATTGTTTTGTAAAACCGCCTCTTCGGCTACCCATAGGTTTATGGGATGGTTCTATTTTTTCCCATTGTTTGATACCCATGGTTTTGTAAAACTGCTTAAACATTTGTCTATTTATATGGTCTTATGCATATGATAGATAGACAAGCAAATGTATTGCAGATGTGCTTTGAATTCGAGTGTGAATTTTGTAGAGTTTTTTGAGCATAGCTCCAAACGGATCTGGGTATTATATTGAGAGAGTGGAGGCTTGTAATAAAATTTGAGCAAGTGATTCTTGGTGGACGTAGCCCAAATTGGGTGAACCACATTAAATCTTGTCTCTCTATGTTGTGTTATTTATTCTGCACTTTTATTTGAGATCTATAATATTTTCTGCATATTAGTTTCTACTGTTGCGATTTTGTAAGGGATTATTCCGCATATTTTATCTCTTATTTCCTAACAAATATAATTTGTTTTAAAATGGAAAATTTCCCATTCTCACAACCTTCATATATTTTTAAATTGATTGAGTTAAAGAATGTGAGGATGGGAATATTTTTATAAATCAATTTTGAACTTAATCATTAAATTAAAACGTCTATAGATGTAAATTAAAAATTGTACAAAATTATTATAGATGTAAGAAACCTAAAACATGGCTATGATATTGTTTAAAATATATATTTGTTCTTCACCATTACATAACTAGACCACTATGCAAATATATTGTTTACCACCATTCCCATTATCATTGCCATTTATTTTTGTGCATGATTCAAGCCTTATTTACAATTTTCAACTATTATATAAGTAATGTCCTTCAAGTCAATATTAAACTTTAAAAAAATACAAGTTATATTGAAATTATTATTTTTGCCCATTCTCACAACCTATGGCTATGATAGAAAATTAAATTTCATCTATATTATTGAAGTCAATCATTTTGAGATCTATATAAAGGTTGTGATAATGGGGAATTTTCCATTCTGAAACAAATTAAATTTTATCTCTATTAATTCTTGTGATGGTGTATGAATTTTGTTTATGTAAAATATTGATTGTGAAATTATCTTATTTAATGTTGACGTTTGAATCATTATTTGGTGCTATCATTAACTTGCTTTATATATTGATTATTGTGATGATGAATGATTTGTGTTTCTTTCTTATAATATTTGTAGTTTTCTATATGATTATAAAATTAGTTAGAAAAAGTGTTTTCCAATAGATATTGCATTATTACCTTGTTTATTGATAATATGTACTATGTTGATATAAATGATAGTTAATAATTTTGTAATCTTCATTTTATAATAATTCAACATGATTATGAGTTGAAAATTCATGCCAGTTATTTGAACTGACATGCATATAGTTTATTCTTTTCATCTGGTATGCAGAATCAGAGTAATCATTACAAAGTGACACGTTGGATTTGATACACCTACAAAGGTGGATAAATTGGTTAAGTGCCCACTATAAAAAAGTAAACATTATTTGTATTCTTTTTATTATACTTATTCACATATCTCCATGAACAATAATGGAATTTCTATTATGATTGAAATTAAAGAGAATAGGCATATGCCCATTCTTCATATACTAATGTTATCTCTATAATTCTTTTTATTATATTTTCATTTATCTCTAGTATGAACAATAATTGACATTTTTAATGATTCTCATACATATTTCTCTTTAATATTGGCATATGCATATTAATTATTCTCATTTATATTTTAGAATGAGAATTATGAGAATGAGAATTATTGGCATATGTAATACAAGTAATACCGATGTTATGAGATTGTTTCTAATATACCTATTTAAAATTTTAAAAATCGTGAGACTGTATTTAATCCATACTCTTCTTATTTTTCTTCTATTATTCCTATCTACCCAAGAAATTCCTCTATGAATCCTAAATTAGAAGAGGCATGTGCCCATTCAAAAGAAGACAATGCAAAAAATATCAACCAGCTTTCATACTCTTTAACAAGATGTGAGAATGGGTGCCCATTCTAAAACAAAGTAAATTTGATTATTCCTATCATAAAGGGCATATGACCATTCTAAACTTTATGATACAAGTAATATTTATTTGTTTGATAATGGTCATGTGCAAAATCGTGATTGTAATCTATTTGTTTTATGATAATGGGCATTTTCACATTCTAAATATTCTCATACAAACAATTTTGATTCTATGCGAGTGGGCATGTGTACACTCATTAATAATTGCTCAATACTTATTAATTTTAATTCCTATTTAAAATATGTGAGCATATCTAATCCATACTCTTCTTTTATGATTGTTATCTTCCCTAAGAACTCTTTTTTTATTCCTATATGAGAATAAGCAGATTCCTATATGAGACAAGACAATGTAAACATGCTCAATCAATTTTATACCTATATAAAAGTTGTGAGCATTTATAATGCATACTCTTCTTTTATGATTCCTATCTACCCAAGAAATTATTTTATGAATCCTTAATGAGAATAATCAGATCAAAAATTATATTCCCATTCAAAACAAGACGAAACACCTTTTTTTTGCTTGAGAATGGGCATATGACCATTGTAAATATTGTAATACAATAAATACTGAGTTTATGATATTACCTCTATTATTCCTATTTATATCTATTTAAAAACTGTGACACTACTTTATCCATATTATTCTTATTCTTTTGTATGATTCCTAAATTAGAAGGGGCAACTTCCTTTCAATACAAGACAATGCTGAAAATATCCATCAATTTCATAACTCTTTAACAAGATATGATAATGGGTGCCCATTCTAAAACAAAGTAAATTTTATTATTCCTATCATTAAGGGCATATGCCCATTCTGAACTTCATAATACAAGTAATATTGATTTTTTTGAGAATGGGAATGTGCACAAATCATGATTGAAACATATTTTTTTATGAGAATTGGAATTTTCCCATTCCAAAAATTCTCATACAATAAATATTGATTTTAGGAGGGTAGGCATGTGCACATTCATCAATAATTTCTCAATATTTAGTCATTTAAATACCTATTTAAAAATTGTGAGCATATTTAATCCATACTCTTCTTTTATGATTCCTATCTGTTAGCATTAGGTTAATACAATTGTTTATTAGTAGACAGTTATATAGTTATAATTGTTCCTCTCTTCCTCTCTCCGATCCGCAACCTATATATGGCTTTTCTTTCTTGTTTTACAAACATGCATTGAATAAAATCTCTTGATCTTGTTATCATTAGTATCGGAGCGACCAAGAAGAGGCTATGCGAGTTCTAAATCAAGCAATGCATACAATATAGAGGAGGTTTTGACAAAGACATTGGTGACCTATTTGCTATATAAGTCATTAAAGACCTACTTTGGAAAAGGATGACGTGTGCATAATGACCCGGAGATCTGAACATGGTAGTGACCAATAGTGTGAAAAGGTGCAGATCTGTACTTGAAGATTTGTGTCTTCATTGTCATTTTTACTACTGTTAGTGCATTGGAATAAGAGGAAAGGAGACTTGCGTGGTGTTTTGACATCTCATAGAACTGTCTTATATTTTTCTTTTGAGGAAAGTCCTTTGTATCATGTGTAAGGAGATTCATTAGCAACGCAGACTGGTTGCACATTGGCCCAAACCTACATGGTGTCTCCATTATAAACTTGGTTTGGCATAAAAGAAGAAACGTGGCTATTGAAACCAAGAAATAAACTTCTTTGATTAGAGTGGTGCGGGATGAAGAACCCAACCAACATCAAAAATCCAACACCAGCAAAGCCTACAAATTCCAAACCGTGTGACCGCATATGTCACAAATTTCAGATGCAGAAAGCACCGCGAGAAATACACCAAATGTTTGGGCATTGAGTGATAATGAAGACACCACTAGACTGTTCTTTACTTTCGTCAATGAGCTCCATAACACTGTAATATTCTCTTTGACAAGATTGTGTGCTGAGGACTATTGGAGTATTTTTGGTTTGACGTTTGATGTCAAGCACAAGATTCATGCAGAACTTGAACGTGGCTATGATGTAGATGATGAACGCGAAGTAGAACGCCCATAGGAGTGTCTGTGTCTCACTGCATGAGCCTATAGAGCCCATCTTTGGGATAGATTCCTTCAGTAAGCATTATAGCCATTTTTAAAAATAAATAAATAAATAAAATACAATTTTGAATTTTTGAAAATTTCTGCACCTCACATTCTATTGTCAAATGCCCAGTTGCTCAAAGGGCCAAATTTTGCGCATGGAAAACCAAGATGCAAATGATTCTTCAGTTTGAAGATCTTTGGGGGATTGTTTCCTAAAAGAAACCCCTCCCACGATGTTGATCTATTGGCTAAGCATGAAAAGGATGATGCAAAAGCATTAATGCTTATCACTTTGAGCCTTTCTGATGAGGTTCAACCTTACATTCGAAGCAACCACTTCCTCTCAAGCATGGACCGCATTATGTACCATCTATGAAGCCAAGAATCTAACGATGAAGTTACATCTTTAGACTAAGCTTCACACGATGAGTATGCATGATGGAAAATTAGTAGAAGCCTTCTTGTGGCATGTGGCCAAGTTACGTGCAGAACTCTCTACTCTCGGTGAACCGATGGATGACAAGTTGCTAGTCCCACTCACCTTGTGAGCTCTTCCTTCCTAGTTTTGGACACTGATCACCACGTTGACCATCACTCAATAGGAGGTGAGTTTTGAAGAAGCCATGTAGAATGTTCAAGAAGCCTTTGAAGACAAGGCTCTCATCACGAGGCAAAATAATAAGCCTTGAAAAGGGCAATCAGCCCCCCAGAATCAAAAGTAGCATCCTCAACAACAACCTTCTCAATTGCCACCCCAAAAGTAGTAGAACAACAAGGTAGATCGATGGTGCCACATTTGCTCCACGGATACGCACACGAATGTGAACTATTATTACAACGGTTGCAAGTATGGAAACTCTTCCAAAGAGAGCACTTCTGGCTAAGGATATTCCAAGAAATCATGATGGCGTGCTTGTAATCGTGAGGCGTAAGGGTCACATTGCTGCTCAGCAGGATGCCACATCCGATGAAGAGGTTCCGAGACACTACTCATTCGGCATTGTTCTAGTCTCACGAGACTTTGCAGCCGTCAAATTTTTTTGATTGATTGATTCGGGCACCAGCAAAAACACATGATCGGTAATAAGAATTTGTTCCATACACTAAGTGACTGCCCACCGGAGATCAGATCACCATCGCAGAAAATTAGGAGTATATTACGGCAAGGATTGGTGATGTCATCATTCCTCTTGGGACATGAATATGTATACTCATGAAGGTGTTATATGTTCTAGGTTTGACCTCAAATCTCTTGTCTGTGAGTCAACTTCTTAGTCATCAAATGTAGGTTGAATTATTTGTTGATAAAGGGTTCAAGTCTTGCATCATTTCCCAGGGAGACTCAGTTATTACTCAAGCATTTATGAAGGGCCATCTATTTGCACTAGATGTAGTCACTTCATCTAACATTGCTCTCTTTGCTTCAATGGCAGAGTCCACTGCACTATGGCACTTTCGATATGGTCATCTTTCTGCCGGGGCTCTGCATCAACTCAGTGCCAAGGAAATGGTAAGAGGGCTTCCTCCACTCTCCCATTCCTTACCTATTTTCTCGAGATGTCTTGGGAAAACAACATAGAGGTCTGTTCAAATAGAGCTCTTATCATTCTACGAGCATCTTCAGTCATACACACCGATCTATGTGGACCCCTGCCAGCTAGCTTCTAAGGTTTTGAGTACTTCCAGCTCATCATTGATGATTACTCACAGAAAATGTGTGTATATTTTCTCCGTAAGAAGAGTGAGGCCTTTTTCCATTTTCAAACCTTTTACCAAAGAAGCCACTATGAAGTCTAGGAAGCCTCTCCTTCTCCTCCACTCAGATCGAGGGGGGGAATTTGTATCAAATAAGTTCTTAGCATACCTGAAGTAGCATGGCATTTAGGAACATCTAACTGCACCCTACACTCCCCAATAGAATGGGATTTTTGAGTGACACAACAGGACTATCATGGAGATGGCTCATTGTATGCTCTCCACCACCAAGTTAGAGGATCAATTTTAGGTAGAAGCAGTCTAGATAGTAGTGTATCTACTCAACCAGGCACCCATAAAGATCTTGCAGAACAAGACACCAAAAGAGGTATGGACTGGTCATAAACCTTGTATTCATCATTTGAGAGTTTTTGATTTTACTACATATATGCATGTTTCGTAGATGAGAAAAGGAAGAAGATTGATCCAAATACACTCGCGATGTCTTTTATTGGGGTATAGTACTACCTCAAAGGCATATCGTCTCATGGATCCTAAGATGAAGATCTACAAGAGTCGAGATGTGGTGTGTGATGAGTCATCCTTTGACTCCCTGCCACACAATGGAGATCACATACCAACCTCCTCACATAGATTACTCACATATCCAGATGATGGGCAAGATGATTCTTCTCAGAGAGAAGAAGAGCTGAGTGGAGACTTGTTCGTTGATCTAGGCACACTAGACAACACATCTTCACATCAGCAGCAACAACACCAATGTCTGAAATGGGTCCATAATACTATTAGGGATGCACACCTGAACTCACTTCCAAGTACTTCTATGGGAGTCAGAACATGAAGTCAAGCTAGACATGAGGTAAATTTTACACTCATGAGTTCAATTGTTGATAGCACCAAACTTGACACTGTTCATGAGGCATTAGACCAACCACAGTGGAAATAGGCTATGGATGCTGAATATGATTCCCTAATTCAGAATCGGACATGGGAACTTGTTGATCTACCTCCAGGTAAGAAATCCATTGGCTGCAAATGGATTTTCAAAACAAAATATAAGGCAGATGGTTAAATCGACAAACACAAAGCACGACTTGTTGCAAAAGGTTATGCTCAGTAAGAAGGAATTGAATATGACAAGACTTTTGCACCCATTGCAAAGATCAAAACCATCAGAGTTGTCTGTGCACTGGCAGCACAAAATAGATGGAAACTTTAGTAGATGGATGTCAAGAGTGATTTTTTGAATGGTGATCTAAAAGAAGAAGTGTACATGGCCCAACTTGAAGGGTTTGTAGACAAGCATCAACCACACAAGGTATGCCATCTAATAAAGTCTCTTTATGGACTCAAACAAGCACCTAGGGCATGGTATATAAAAATTGATGATCACCTATTGCTGCATGGATTCACTCGTAGCCCCTAATATACAAATTTGTATATCAAGAAGGTAGGAATAGAGATTGTCATTCTAGTTTTGTATGTAGATGATCTTGTGATCACAGGAAGTTCTGACAATCTTGTGGATGATGTAAAGAATGATTTGAAGAAATCCTTTGACATGACCAATTTGGGGCTACTTCATTACTGTCTTAGCTTAGAGATATGGTAGAAGAAGAATCATATCTTCATCTCCCAGATGAAATATGCCAAGAAACTCCTAGAGAAGTATGGTATGTCAGATTGTAAACCTATATCCACCCCTATGGAAAAAGGTTTGCAATTATCTAGATTCCAAGATTCACCACAGGTAGATGGCACTCACTATATGTAGCTTGTGGGGAGTCTCATTTACTTAACTTATACCAGACAAATCTTTGCTTTGCAGTGAGCTATCTCACCAGATTTATGCAGGAGCCAAAGACATGTCATTGGATAGCAATAAAGCATGTGTTGAGATATGTCTAAGGTACACTTGACTTTGGTTTGGAGTATCAGAAGAACACTCAGTTCTTCTTACAAGGATATCTGAGACTCGAGACTATGCAGGATCCGTTGATGACATGAAATCCACTTCAGGGTATGTTTTTCATCTTGGATCTGGACCTATCTCGTGGATTAGCAAGAAGCAAACTGTTGTTGCTCTCTCATCCACTAAGGTTGAATACCGCACCACACGAGGAGCTGTGTGTGAAGTGATTTGGTTATGTCGCATTCTTGCAGATATAGGGATTCTTGAAGAGAAACCTCCCATCATTCACTGTGAAAATCAAGGTGTGTTGAAGCTTGTGAAGAATCATGTTTTTCATGAAATAAAAAAGCATATTGAGGTCAAATGTCACTACATTCGTGAACAGGTCTTGAACCACCAAATTCAGCTTGATCTTACCCTATTGATTCTCAGGTTGCAGATATTCTCACCAAGTCTCTCAGCAAGGTGAAGTTTGATTTGTTTAGGGGGTACATATTTAAAAACAATGTATTAAGGGGGGGAATGTTAGCATTAGGTGAATACAATTATTTATTAGCAGACAGTTATATAGTTATAACTGTTCCTCTCTTCCTCTCTTTTTGATCCGCAACCTATATATGGATTTTCTTCCTTGTTTTATAAACACACATTGAATAGAATCTCCTGATCTTGCTATCACTATCTTCCCAAGCAAGTATTTTATGATTCCTATATGAGAATGGGCATTTGTTTATTCAATACAAGACAATGTAAAAAATCTCAATCAATTTCTTAACTTTATACAAGTCGTGAGAATGGGTGCCCATTCTAACGACAATAAATATGAAAATAGTAAATATTACAAGTGTCTAATTAGGTATGATGATAAATTATACTATATATTTTTCATTATTAAAATATCTAATTAAAACATAAAATGGGTCCAATCAATTCAAATATATTTTTAAAATATTTATGATAGACTTAGGATATTAGGATATTAAAGTATTTTAGCATTAAAAGGTGTTGATTTATTATTGTAGGATAGATTCTTTTTTATAACTTTATACAAGTTGTGAGAATGGGTGACCATTCTAAAACATAGTAAATACGTAAATAGGACAAATTATTTTATTAGTATTTAAAAAAATATTTAAAATTTCATGATTTCATTATTAAAACATATTTTTGGTAAATGTGGACATTTTTAAAACATTACATGTGTCTAAATTGGTATGAAAATAAATTCTACTATATATTTTTCATTATTTAAATTTCTATTTAAAATCAATTCAAATATCTAAGCATATTAAAGCATTTAAGCATTACATGGTGGTGATTTGTTATTGTATTATACATTCATATTTTGAATGTATGTACAAAAATAGTACTATGTATTTTTCATTATTCTAATACCTCTATAAAACATTTAAATGTTTCTAAACATTGGGATAATAGCATATTAAAGCATTTAAATATGTACCCTTTTGTGGTTAAGTATTTACGATAGACTTAGTATATTAAAGGCATTTAAGCATTATAGGTTGGTGATTTATCATGGTAGGATATATTCAAATTTCGAGACTTAGGATATTAGGATATTAAAGGCATTTAATCATTAAAGGGTGGTGATTTATTATGGTATGATAAATTCAATTTCAAATTTTTGGTGCTTTTTTTTAGAGGGGATTTTCCTTGGTCAAATACTTTATAAAAATATTGAATTTAAAAGGCTCGGGTTTTGATTGTTTGTTCTCTTACGGTCAATTTTTTCTCTCTCTTATGGTCGGGTTTTTTCATTCAGATATTTTATAGGAGAAAGAAGAAGGTATGAGAAAGGATTTGGGCTGATTGGATATAGAGATTATTGAAAAATAAACTTGTTGTAGATGTAATATAACTTGTTAGGGAGGTCATAAAAAAACACAGAGAGAGACAAGCATTATTGAGTCCATCTAATCATTTTTTTCACACCATAAACAGGTACACATTTTAGACCTTACGACATTAAAAAAGGCGAAACTATTTTGATTTGTATATTTGGTAGGTATTACATTTACAAATGTAAACAAATTGTTCTTTGTATTTGTTTTTTGTTACATTTATGCAAGGAAACAAATCGATACGTTTTTCAAACATTAAAATAAATGAGATATATGTAAAATGCAGATTCAAATAGTTGATTTTAAATCAAAAGATATAAAATCTTGAAGTAAACTTGAAAAAAATGAGATATTAAAACCTTGAATAGCCTGCTCTTGCCATTTTTGTATTCCATTTGAGAAATCTTCAATAGTCTCCCTTACAAAATCATTGTTTCAAAAGTTGTTTCTTTTTCTTTCTTCTACAAAATCTTTGTATCTTCGTATCTTTCCTACTATCGATAGCTATATCTTCTTCTTTATTCTACAAAATCTATGTATCTTCATATTTTTCCAGCCACATCTACATTCTTCTTCTTTCCCCAACTAAATATTTAAATGAAAAATATCGGTCCCAATAGAGTGAAAACCAAAACCCGATTCATTCAAAATCAATATTTTTATAATGTACTTGGCCAAAATAAATTACCTCGTAAAAAAAGAGTGCCGAAAATTCAAATTTTGAATCAAACCGGACATAATAAATGACAATTATGAATTCCCCCCCAAAAATAAAACTATATAATTTAAAATTTAAATCAATCTTAAGGAAAATGTAAAAAAAAGTGCTGAAAATTCAGAATTTGAATCAAATCTACCATAATAATAACCGATACGAATTGCCTCCTATAATAAAGCGCCAAAAATTGAAATTTGAAACAATAGAAATCAAAGTGTTTCTAATCAAGATGTGATATTAGTAATTAATAGTTCATCAATAACATTGATTAGTAATAGAAATCACTGTGATTATATAATATTAGTATTAATTAATAAATTAATAACATTAATTAATAATATTATAATTAATTAGTATTAGTGCTAATTTAAATAATTAATTAGTAATATTATAATTAATTTCAAAAAAATATCCTATCAATTAATATTAACTACAAAAATTAATATTACTAATAAACTTCAATTATTATATTAAAAAATGACATCTAATTATATTATCAAACAAATAAAAATAATAAAAATAATTAAATAATATTATAAAAATATAATTAAACTTTATAAACGTAATTAACAACTTAATCGCCATTATTTATAATGCTTAATTAATTATAGTGCATTTTTAAAATAATTTTATAAAATTATAAAAAATATAGTAAAACTTTATAAAACTAATTAACAACATAAACTCCATTAATATTTATAATGCTTCATTACTTATAATGCTTAGAATGGGCCAATAAAAATATTTAAACTTTAATCATCAAAAAATTAGAAATCAAAGAATATGTATTTAACATATCATATTAGGACTAATCAAAATTAATTAATTAACAACATTAATTAATAATACTAATAATTAAATACAAGAAATAATATTGTATCATTTAATAATACCTATAAATTTCAAATAATATTTTACATTACGAAAAATAAAATGATTATTGTATGTGAATGGGCTTGAACCCATTTTAATACCTCTATAAAGGAAATTAGAATGTGTTTTCTCTATTCTTTGACTATGATTCCTATATCAGAATAGGCATATGACCATTCTAAAAATATAGCATTAGAATTTTCCCTAAGGCAGTGAGAGTGAGAAAAATCCCTTATTATATCATTCTTATATGATGTTTGATGTGAGAATGAAGTAAACTTTATCTTGAGATAAAAATTACATTGTATTCAAAATAAGATTAAAAAAATGGTATGTTCGTATTATATAATGGGCAACTATCATCGGTTCTTAAACAAAGACGAGTTAGATATGATTACCATAGAAGCGCTAAAATGGCAAGAACTTTCTTCTATTACTCAAACTATAATATGGATGTGAAAATGATAAAAAAAAATTACATAACTTATAGTACTCACATCATAGGTTTATATTACATGTTCTAAATAATGAGATGGTACCTTGGAAGAACATTTAGAGTAGTTATTTTTTATTCTTTTTTGAGAAAGAAAATTATTAATGGCTGAAAAAGTAAGTAACAAAAACAATGAAAATGAGGCAATACATAGACAGAATGGGCATATGTCCATTCTCATATAAGAATCATAGAAGAAAAATACACATGGACAGAATGGGCATATGTTCATTCTCATACAAACAAACATTTTTATCTTGTATTGAATGGGAACATACCCATTCTCATATAAGAATCATAGAAGAGAAATAGAGGTAATATTTAATTTTTTTAGAATGGACAGTTGCCCATTCCCACATCCTTTATAGTGATATAAAAATGATTAAGTTCAATATTGATTCAATGAGGTAGAATGGTTAGAATAGGAATATGCCCATTCTCATACAAACAAAGAGTTTTATGATTGTGATGAGAATGGGCATATGTCATTTCTCATATAAAAAAATATTTTTATCATTGTGATGAGAATGGACATATGCCCATTCTCATAAACTCAATATAAAAAGAAATAAAAATTCTCCTATGCGAAACATAAAGAATGAATGAAAATTACATCATTTTATGAGAATGTTTAAAATGGACAGATGTCCATTCTCATAGTCAAGGAATATGGTAAGTATGAGGAATTATTGCAAAATTAATATATGCAATTACATCCTTTTATGAGAATGTTTAAAATGGACAGATGCCCATTCTAATAATTAGGAGCTATGTAAAAGTAATATATGTTATGTTAATATGATAAAGATATTTGGATGAAGTTGTTAACAATCAAGTTTCTAATTAATTTTTTTTTAACATCTATATATTTATTTATCATCTTCTAATTTCAACCTAAGTTCTTCTTCAATTATTCCTATAAGAGACTGAGCATTTTCCCATTCAAGATTAAAATGTTCATTTATATGAGAATGTGCGTATGCCCATTCTTATCATTACAATACAAGAAATACTGAACTTGATCATTACTATGGGAAAAGTAATAGGATATAAGAGTGAAAATGAATGGTCAATCTAATACAAGAAATATTGAACTTTATCACTTTAAAAACTATATAAAAGTTGTGAGAATAGAAAACTTACAATTTCAAAATTAGAAGAAAATTTGCAGTCTGATTCCCGCATTACCTGCTAAATTCCCTTTAGCGCTCCATTTTAGATTTCCATAAGCACTCTTTTGCTATCCCTCTCCACCAGGGCCTTATCTTCCTGCTTCATAAGCTCTGTGTCTCTAAGTTCCCTGGCTTCCAGCACTCTCCCAGAAATTCGAACATCATTACCTCCATTTATCCCACTTCCATTCTGAATACCTCTTCCAAAGATAAGACTAAGAATTCAAAACTTCCCAAAATTGACATCCCTCACTCTGCTTGACAGGTTCTTAGAAGCACCAAAGAGCTAGAAGTTACGCATAATTTCTGCATATTAGTAATACCGGCCAGATACAACCTTGCATCGGGAGGGGATTAACTTACATCATAGGTTGGAATATCCGGAGAAAGAGATGAAGCGATTAAAGAAGGACACGTGTAATGCATGGATAAGCAAAAAGGCAAAAGAAAGATTGATGATGATACTAAAAATAGAAAGGATCAGATTGCTGACATTTACAAGAAATTGAACTCTTTGGACAATAGACTAGGGAGAGCCAAAGACATGCATGATCATAATATGGCTATCTTCAATTCCATTAGTGACTTCTTAGAACAATGCAGGTTTGAAGAATTACCATGCTTAGCGGGATCCCCGACAATATCCGGGGATTGAAAAAGAGAAAAGCCAGACCATTGCAAAGTTGAATGCAACTAACCCTACGCACATCACCACTTTGGCGTTGCTCACTTCACTACAAAAATCTAATCCAGGGATTGATAGAGCTTCCAAGAAGTAATCTCCCTAAAGCTAGAGAAAATCATTCTAGTTGCTTTGCTTTATTTAGGTCTTTTGATGTTTCTCTACTACTTTTTTTGTTATTTGGTTGTAGTTTTTGTTCTATTTTGCTTTCTACTTGTAATCGTATTTTTAGGTTCTTGTTGGACATAGTGTTTTATCTAGATTTTTATCCTCTTTTTTGTCCCTTTATATCTCTATTTGGATGTTGAGCCCTTTTTGTAACAGGGTATAGTCCCTCTAAAACTATTTACCAATAGTAAAAAAAAACTTGCAATTTCAAAATGAATTAGATTTTATCTGTATTTTATTTTATGATTCCTATATGGGATTTGGTATTTTTCATTTTAATACCTATAAGGGTTATTCCTTCCCATTGGCTGATTTCAAAGAAGAGCCAATCGAGATTATTGATGGAAATTAATATGGATTGTTAGTTCTTCTGCGGTATTTTTGGTAAATTAAATATGTATTTTGTAGTTTTCTCTCTTCGTGTTACCTTTTTTGGTCACTTCTACTATTCTTCTCTGAACGTCAAATTTCTTTTTAGCCCTACAATTACTTATCTTAAGTTTCCATGTTGTGTAAAACTAGCTAAATTATTTATCTTTCTTTATTCCAATCATATGTACAATTATAAACACTGAAATAGAGTAGAGATAAAATAATTCAAATCATAGAGGAAGAATAGACATACAAATAATTTGAATCACATAAGAAGAATATAGATAAATTTTACTATGATCATATTAACCATATAAAAATATAGATAATATATATAAGGATATGATTCACAAATTATTACAAAACAAACAATGCACACCTTCCAATTCTCTCTTCTATAATTCTTATATGAGAATGGGCATATGCCCATTAAAAATATA
The DNA here is from genome assembly GCA_018340775.1 of Taxus wallichiana var. yunnanensis. Taxonomy (NCBI): domain Eukaryota; kingdom Viridiplantae; phylum Streptophyta; class Pinopsida; order Cupressales; family Taxaceae; genus Taxus; species Taxus wallichiana. Next base: position 469,031,989 of record CM031238.1, on the reverse strand, counting down.
TATTCTTCTATGTTTCCTAAATGTGAATGGATATATATCCAATATATATACATATATATTGTAATATGATAACTACATAAGGTTTGATCCCTCTCAAAGGTATGTAGAGAATAATCTATCCATTCTAAACATATATTATTCTCGAATCTATTACTCCATAAAGGTTGTCAGAATGTTTTTACACTATAATTCTTCTTCTAATATGGTCCTCCTTCCATGAAAAATGTGGGACAACCCAATAATAAATGTTTTTTTATTTGAGGATGGATAAATTGCCATATATCTAAATATTCCAACACAACTGACCAAAAATATGGACAAAACAACATGTTAGAATGTCTAGAGAATGATCTAATGCCTATTCTCATTATTACTCCTATATGAGAATGGGTAGGGAATGGGAATCTGCCCAATGGAATGTAGCGCAACACACTATGTAGAGCCAAGATGCTCATTCCTAAAACAAAATAATAGAACTACATAAGGCTTAATCCCCCTTGAGGGTATGTAGTGTAGCACTGGCCGAGCTAGAAAGTGGCTCCACTAGGGTTAGTCCATCGAAAATGATACAATTGTATTTGAAAAAAATGTTCGACATTTATTTGTATGAGAGAAAGGGCAACTACCCATTATTAAACAAAGACAAATTAAATTTTATCTCTCCAATATCATCACATATTATAGAGTTATATATGATTACCATAGAAGTGCTAAAATGACAATAAATTTCTTCTATTACTCATATTATAATTGAATGGGAATATGCCCATTCAATTCATATCAATTTATTGTTTTTTACGTATTATAAAATTTACATTGTATTCAATAGAAGTGTTTGTTTGTTTGTATGAGAGAATGGGAAACTACCCATTCTTAAATAAAGACAAAGTAAGTAAATTTTATCTCTCCACTAGCATCTTGCATTGTGGACAAAATATGAGTAATATAGAAGTACTAAACATACTAATTTCAATATTACAAGTATTAGAATGTTTAGAATGAGCATACGACATTATATTTTAACATTTCTTATAGTAGAATGTTTAGGACATGAGCATATTCCCATTGATAATGGGCATATTCCCATTCTAATATAAGAATCACTTTGAGAAAAATAGGAATACAAAGAACTATATATGGGCATCTGTCTACTCGAATCGGCATGACATGAAGATGAAGTGTGTTGTCCCCCATTTTTCTATGGAAGGAAAATCAGATGTTATTATTCACATTGAGAAGAGTTAGAAATATTCAGTTTTGTTTCTAATGAAATTTCCATCATATTCTTCATGAAAAGAGAGAGATCCCAAAAGCGAAAGGATAAACAACAATCGGAGATAGAGGCTTGATTGACCTTTTAAGGGTATGCGATGTAGCACTAGGCTCTGCCAGAGATAGTCAGAGCCAATATGATATAATTATTAACTCTATAAAGGTTTCCGAAAGTTTTTACACTACAATTCTTCTTCTAATATGGTCCTCCTTCCATGAAAACTATGGGAAAACCCAATAATAATTATTTTTTTATTCGAGGATGGAAAAATGCCCATATTTTTAAATAGTCCAACACAAATGAACAAAAATATGGCCAAAAAAATGTTAGAATCTATAGATAATGAGCTAATGCTTATTCTAATTATTACTCCTATATAAGAATGGGTAGGGAATGGTCATCTACCATTTTAAAAAAATTATTAGAACCACATAATACAAGAATGGGCATTTTCTCAAGGGTATGTAGTTCAACACTTGGTAGAGCCAATATGCCCATTCCTAAAACAAAATAATAGGATTGCATAAGGCTTAATCCCTTTCAAGGGTATGTAGTGCAACACTTGTCCAAGCCGAAACCTTCTCCACTAGGAATACTACGTAAAAATGATAAAATTTAATTCAAGAAAAAAAAAAAAAAATTATTTTTGGTATGAGAGAATGGGAAAGCTGTCCATTATTAATCAAATACAAAGTAAAATTTATCTTTCCACTAGCATCGTGTATTGTAGAGTTAGATATGATTACCAAAGAAGCACTAAAATGACAATAACTTTCTTCTATTAATCATATTATAATTGAATGGTCATATTACCATTTATTTCGTATTAATTTATTATTTTTACGTATTAGAAAATTTACATTGTGTTCAAGATAAGTTACTGAAAAAAATGTTTGTATGGGAGAAAGGAAATTGCCCATTCTTAAATAAAGATAGATTAAGTAAATTTTATGTCTCAACTATCATATTACATTAGAATTTTTAGGACATGAGCATGTGCCTATTAATAATGGGTATATTCCCATTCTAATATACGAATTAGTGAGAAAAATAGGCATAAGGCAAACCACATATGGGCATTCTATTAAGTTGTCAATGACATTGGCTAATGTGCATTTTCTTTAGGTCATGGTTGTTCCCTCTCTTCTTTCCATTTTTCTGTGAAGCAATAGAAAATAAATGGCCTTCTTCAATTCCATTTCTCAGTCATGTCTCAAGAAGATTTTTAGGCTTGATTTAACATCTATGTGTGAAGCCATTGAACATGTTCTAGGTGAGGCCTATCACTTGTGATTCAAAAAGAGCTTGGGTCAACTCAGAAATTTCCTCAATGTTTATTTCCAATCTACTTCTGGTTAGCCATAACAAATTGGAAGTTGCTACTATTTCATATTTTTATCTTGCCCTCACATAGGGTTGGTTTCGATGAAGAACTCGAGAATTGTAATCTCAACACTATCTCCATGTTCGTTGGTCTTGATGCAAAATCTAGTTGGATCCATCATTCTTTTGTAGAACCTTTGGTGGAGAGGAGTTGATGCCTCACCCAATTCATGCGAGGCTATCTTATATTATTGTACATCCAAAGACCCAGTTGAGTACATCTCCATCTTCTTAGAACTATTGATTTAACGTAGATTTGTGTTCCTATCATCTGTGAGTCTATGGGTGTTTCTACATTGTGGGAGCTACTACATCCCACCTACACATTCTTGTTAAATATTGCTACTGCTAGTGGTGGTTACATCATATGGCTACTTGGGGTAGCTCCATGGGTTCTTCCTTCTCGTTCGCTAATGTCAAAGAAGAGCCAAACGAGATTTCTGATAACCACTAATCTAGACATTAGTTCTTCTATTCTCTTTTTCTATAGATTAAATATGCATTTTTATTTTTATCTCTACGTGTTTCTTTATTTTACTTTACTTTTTATCCCTACAATTACTTATCTTAAGTTTTTATGTTTTGTTAAATTAGCTAAATTATTGTTCTTGTTGTATTCCAATCACATGTATAAATAATCATCATCTTTATTTAAGCATAACCATATTTTAGGTTATTTTCATTTATAAGTAAATGGTGGTAAATAATATATTTTCATGGTGGTCTCACTATGTCATGGTCAAGAACAAATATAAATTTAAACATTTAACCCATTCTCAAAACCTAGTTGTAAGAATTATATATATATATATATATATATATATATATATATATATATATATATATATATATATATATTGGTGGTCTCGCTACGGAAATGGTCCATAACAAATATAAATTTAAACATTAGCATATTAAACCATTCTCAAAATACATACATATATACATACATACATACATACGTGTGTGTGTGTGTGTGTGTGTGTGTGTGTGTGTGTGTGTGTGTGTAAAAATGAGAACTACATAAGTCTTGATCCCTCTCGAGGGTATGTAGTGCAGCACTTGGCTCTGCCAGGGATAGTCCAGCTAGTATAATACAAAAAAATATATTTACTTGTCACAATGCACAAATTCTCATTCTATATTATGTAATTCTTATATGAGAATGGTCATATGCCCATTCAAAATATCTATTATTCTTCTATGTTTGATAAATGTGAATGGATATATACATATATATTGTAAGATGAGAACTAATAACTACATAAGGCTTGATCCCTCTCGAGGGTATGTAGTGCAGCACTTGGCTCTACCAAGGATAGTCCAACTAGTATAATACAATTATTAATAATTACAAAACAAAAAAATTTACTGTCACAATGCACAAATTCCCATTCTATCTTCTATAATTCTTATATGAGAATGGTCATATGCCAATTCAAAATATCTATTATTCTTATATGTTTTCTAAATGTGAATGGATATATATATATATATATATATATATATATATATATATATATATATATTAATATTAATAAGCATGACACTTGGCTCTACCAGGATAGTCCAACTAGTATAATACAATTATTAATAATTACAAAACAAAAAATTTCTTCATGATACACTGCACAAATTCTCATTCTATCTTCTATAATTCTTATATGAGAATGGTCATATGCCAATTCAAAATATCTATTATTCTATATATATATATTGTAAGATGAGAATTGAGAACTACACAAGGCTTGATTCCTCTCAAGGGTATGTAGTGCAACATTTGGCTCTGTTAGGGATAGTCTTGCAGTATATAATACAATTATTAATAATTGCACATCAAATAACATTATCTCACTTTCCCTCCAACGAGTGGTCAAAGACGTGTTTTAAAAAAATTACATTTTATTAATAAATAAACAATGGTAAATAATCCCCTCTAATGAGTGGTCGAAGACATGTTTTAAAACAATTACCTTTAATTATTAGTTAAACAATGTTAATATATGTAATATGAGAAACAATATATTTTAATGATAAATTACATGGGATGAGAATGGGCATCTGCCCATTCTAAAATAAAATAATAGAACTACATAATATGAGGATGGGCAGATGTCATGGTGGTAAACAATATATTTTATTGATTCATATATGATAATGGGCGTGAGAATAGGCATCGGCCCATTATAAAAAAAAAATAATGGAACTAAATAATATGAGAATGAGCATCTGCTGATTCTAAAACAAAATAATAGTAGCCAAAATGAGAAAAATATAAACAAATATATGTAATGCTTAGTCCAACCAAAATGATTGAGTTCAATATTTCCCACCCATTCTAAACAATAATAATAGAACTACATAAGGTTTGATCCCTCTCATGGGTATGTAGTGCAACGCATGGTGGTGCCTGTGACTTGGCTCCACCAAGATTAGTCAAGACAAAATGATACAATTACAAACAAAATAATAAGGCTTAATCCATTTCGTGGGTATGTAGTGCAGCACTTGGCGGTGCAAAGCACTTGCTCCTCGAAGGTTGGTCCAATGAAAATGATAGAATTATAAATAAAATAATAGAACTAGATAAGGCTTGATACCTCTTGCGGGTATGTAGTATAGCACTTGGCGGTGCCATCACTTGGCTCCTCCAATGTTAGTCCAACCAAAATGATACAATTATAAACAAAATAATAGAACTACATAAGGCTTGATCCCTGATGCAAGAGAATCAAGACCATGGAGAATCAATAACATATATAACCTATTCTAGTATGTTAATCTTATGTAATTGAGTGCTTTGCTTAATTAGGTGAAGGTGAAAGTGAACAATCTTATCAAAGTGAAGTCTAGGTGTATAGGTAAAGGTAATTTTGACTTGGTCAAGAAAATTTATAAGATAAATAAGGCCCTTAGAACCTTTTTATAATGTGTAATTGATATGCACAAGTAAATACGTTTGTTAGGATGATATTCTTCTTGTTTTCTAGTTTAGGTGATTGTTGAGTCATTTCAGGAGTTAGCTTAGGAAGCTAGAATTGGAAATTATCCACCTATTCATAGGGAATTTCAATGTAATGGATATAAGGGAGATGTATTCAAAGATTAAATTCATGGAATAACCATGGAAAAATCATGTAATGAAATCATTCAAGATGGAATAAAATTGTGAAAGATATTCTATAGGATTTTGTTGAAGAACTTTTCATTTGTATGTCTTTGTATGGACTTCTTGTGTTTCATTGTCTCGGAGTCGAGAAGAATATTTTAAGAGTCAATGAAGGAAGGATTTTAAAGATCTGTCACCATATGAATAGTTGAGGTAGGTTGTTTGAATCATTCCAAAATTTTCATAACTCTTGAAAGTTAGTAAATTTTTTGCTAGCTCTAATTATGTGCTCCTGAGCCCTAACTAGGGAAAGAAAAAACTATTTTCTAGACATCAAAAAATCATGAAATTTTAGTATCACCTCTTTCTAGGTAAGATCAATAATTCCAAAAATTTCATCTCCTAATTAGCACGTGTGAGGGAGTTATGGTAGAATTTGTAGTCCATTATGTATAGACACAATAAGAGAAAGAAATTGGAGTGCATGCATGGGAAAATCATGGAGTTGGGTCCTCAATTTTGGTAGGAGGAATGTTATCATCATTTCTAAGGTGGATATATCAAGATACAATCATTACCGTGTTGTAAGTGTCTTGCTGTTTTCTGATATGTACCTAAATATTCCTAAAGATGCATGATCGATTCAAAGGAAGTGCATTTTCACACAAAGGAACATATAGTGAATTTTGGGCATGAGATAGATCTGGATAAAGGGTATTATAAACACCATTTAGGTTGTGGGGTTTTTCATGAGGAAGTGAGATACTAGAGCATTTATGTGTTCAAAGTTCTATAAGCCAATAAGGCTTCTAGGAGGGATTGTAGGATAGAGTGAAGAATCTGAAAATGAATTAGGTCTAAACCCCTTGTAATAGGCTAGAAAAAATGTCTTATATGGGTTGAGGGTGGTAAAGATCCTATATGTATGTTTTTTAGCATTAGACCAAGAGGCCTACTTAGGTCTAGTCTCATATTGGTAAGAGTACACAAGCATAGTGTTTGTGTTGAAGGATATAAGGTGTGAAGAATGAATTGAAGAGGTCGAAAGGGTGTCAAAGAGATGATGGAGTTGTATAAATAAGGAGCTATGGGATTGTACATGGTATTATGGATACTTCATTGTTTCTTTCATATGAATACTAATGCAATTATGCATGTGTTTATGTGTGTGTTTGTGTAGCGAAGCAAGGTATATCTAAATATGTTTGGAGCATGTAGCTTTGTTATGGTGAATGTATTAGAGATCCTTAGCTGAGAGGAGTTAGGAGTCAGCATAAAGAAAACTTGGAGCTCTTCATGAAGGATAAGGTAACTAGAAGGTAAGTTTGAACACAAAATAAGAAGATAGTGAAATTTTATATAACCCTTGCATCATTTTGTATCATAGTTGGTGCTCTGTTATAATCAGAGGTATATTACAGGAATTTATAGTATTTTGAATTGATTGATAGCTTGAAAGTGTGAAGGTGATTGTAGGCAATATGGAAAAATCAAAGAAGCCATCATTGCAGGGTATAATGAAATTGATCTAGGAAGGAGTCATGGGAAAGATGGATGATATGATGAATGCAAAAAGCGATATGAAGCATGAAATCAGGAACTTAGAGACAAGGATGACAAGTATGGAAGTAGTATGCTCGAGTTATAGAAAAGATATCCAATCGAGATGATGATCATAGGAATGGAAATTCATTTTCGTTAAGGAGAGTACTACAACAACAATCCAAATATCGGGAGCTAGTTTGAATGAGAAGTCTATTCGGGACTAGATGTAATACAAGAGGTAAGTGTTGTAATGTCATTATATAAAATGGATGCATTGATAATATTGTGTCTGAAGAAGTGGTTAGAAAATTGGGTTTGAAAATATTAGTTCACCCTACACCTTATAGAGTTGCATGGGTTTAGAAGAACCATCAAATTCTTGTAAATGAGAAATGTAGAGTACATTTTAAGATTAGAGGTTTACATGATGAAGTCTTATGTGATGTAATGCATATGGATGTGGGTCATTTAATACTAGGCAAGTCATGGAAATATGATAGGAAGTTAGTGTATAATGGAAGGTTGAATAAGTGTTTCCTAATAAATAATATAATCGAGCATGTGTTAGTGCCTTTTATCGATCATCATGCAGTCTTGAAAGAAGAAGCATGGTATTTAGATTTAAAGAGTTTGTTGAGATGACCAAGAATTAGGTTTTATCCTTTATGAAATATGAAATTGAGGTTGATATAATAATGCATCAGTTAGAGTCAAATGAAGTGGAAAAATAAACACAATTGAAGGTTGATGAACAATCACAAATGAGGCTGAGGGAGAACATGATATTCTTGAAGAGGGAGAGAGATGGACAAGAAGCTCAATTAAGTCACAAAAGTGAAGATGAAAGAAGAAAGCTACAAAATAATGATGATGAGGAAACATGGAATGAGATACTAGAGGACCTCATGGAATGTCAAGAGAGTCAGGATAAAAAAATAAAAGAAACATGAACCAATACCACATGGTCAAGAATGTGGTTTAAAGTGTCAGAAGCGAGGGCAGATAAGAGAATAATTTTTTAGGAAGATCAAAGGATGCTATGGGCATCTAATGAAGGAAATAAAACTCTATATTTTAAAACTAATCAATGTTTCAAGTGTGTAATTATAGGTATGAAGAACAAAGTTTCAAGTGAGAACATGAACAAGGAAGATGTAAGTAAAAAGGACAAAGAAAAAAGTAAAACAATGCCTATGAGTACATTTAGGTGTTTCGAAACTAGTCAAGGAGCTAAAAATCACAGGAAGGTATCTTGAAACCAATTAAGGGGTAATGCAAGAAGTAGTCCAATGTTTACCAAAGAAATAAAAAATTATGGAAAAAGAAGACAATACAATTTTATGCAGACATGAAAAAAAAACAAATGAATTCGATTAAGGATAGAACAATAAAATGTTCCTAAATACCTTCAAAGGTCTGAAAGTATCTTACAAGAAACTAGAACATAGAACATGTAGCTCAATTGTAGTCAACTTTTGATGTACCTATGAATAAGAGAATGTTTGAAACAAATAGCCTCATGTAGCATAATATATATTCAAGAAACAAGGAGTGAATTTTAAATAACAATGAAGTTTACATGGTTGTTGACAAACCAAAACAAGTTTTCAAAAGGTATGGAGATGAACATAAATCCATGGAGTGGAATCCCAAGTTTAGTACAATTTAAGGGGTCAATAAAGGTCAAATCAAGGATCTCAGGAATCTAGAACAACAAAGAGGTATAGGTAATGAATCTTATGGGCATATTTTTTAAGTTTCAAGAAGAAATCAAGGTAAACAAACAAATAATGAAGTCTAAGGAGAAGGTGTACAGTCTAAGCATGCATGAGAATGAGGTAAGAAAACAAATTGCAGTCTAGAGAAACATTAAGATATCAGTTAAGGGGTCTAAACATTTGCATGAAATGTGTATGAGGAAGTATATGGAAGCAGACAAGCATGAGATGAGTCTATACTAGAATAAGAAGGTAAATATGAAGGAAAGAATACTGAAAAGTAAAAAAATATGTATGTAAGCAAGTTAAATATGATTCCATATGTTATAATGCATCAAGGAGTAGTCATATCAGTCTAATGGAGGATGATAGACTCACAATTTCATAATCAGATGCACAGAGATCACCATGGTTGATTATTTGTGGCATAGTTAAGATGGGCATAGGGAAAGTTTAAAATTGCAATTAAAGATACTTATAGGGTCTTTGAATATTGAATTAATATCAGTCAAAAAGAGTAAACCTAGATGTATATGGTCAAATAAAGTGCTAATATTATGAAAGAAGATAACTAGGATAGAAAACAAAGTGAAGGATGAAGCCATAAGAAAACCCAAGAGCATTGAGAAGATTATGGTAGTATGTGGAAAAAATCAAGTAGTTAAGAAGAAGAATCTTGAGGAAATCAAAAACATGAAGGCTATGATAAAAATTATGTAAGAAGACCATTCAAGAGGTCAAAAGAACTAAAATAGTATCCATCTACAAGCAAGGAGGAAAATATAACCAGAACCTAAGAAGCTAGAGAAACTAGTAACTATCAAACCACAATTAGAATGTAGAGGTAAGGATGTTTTATATAATTATGAATGTGGACATAATCAATGGAGAAAAAAATTAACTAAAAATCCATGTGGACTCCTAGCAAATATGAATGAATGGGATTTCAATGTTGAGGACTTCCATTTTATAGGAAAAGTGAGACAAGCCTACAAAGAAGCCATATGAGAGGATGATAGAGAGATGGTGATGAGATAGATTGAATAGGCAATCAAACCTTATACTCTAATGTCCAACATTATTATGGATACTATGACCTCAAATGAGCATGAACAAACTAGGGAAGTAGTTTAAGTGAGATGCATAAAGAATAAAGGTGGAGAAAACATGGAGATAAACATGGAGGAAAAAACATTGAATAAAAGGTTCATAGTGGTGGAAGGGAGGATTGAAACACTAGTAAGAGAAAGAGTAAAAGAAAGTAAAAAGGTACAAACAAGTTAGAGTGCACCATTACAAAGGGAAAGGAAAGATTGGAAGGCAACGAGGAAGAAATTTTGTATTGAGCAGGAGCTCAATTTATTCTTGGTGGTTAACCTGATGAAGGATCATCAAGACCATGGAGCATCAGGAACATAGAGAACCTATTCTAGTATGTTAATCTTATGTAATTGAGTGCTTTACTTAATTAGGTGAAGGTGAAAGTGAACAATCTTATCAAAGTGAAGTCTAGGTGTATAGGTAAAGGTAATTTTAACTTGGTCAAGAAATTTTATAAGATAAATAAGCCCCTTAGAACCTTGTCATGATGTCTAAGTGATATGCACAAGAAAATAGGTTTGTTAGGATGATATTCTTCTTGTTTCTCCACGTTTAGGTGATTGTTGAGTCATTTCAGGAGTTTGTTATGAAACTAGACTTGGAAATTATCCACCTATTCATAGGGGATTCCAATGTAGTGGAGATAAGGGAGATGTATTCGAAGATTACATTCATGGAAGAATAATGGAAAAAGCATGTAATTAAATCATTCACTATAAAATAAAATTGTGAAAGCTATTCTACAGGATTTTGTTGAAGAACGTTCTCATTTGTATGTCTTTGTATGGATTGCACTATGATTTTTGTCTCGGGATGAGAAGAAGATTTTAAGATTCAATGAAGGAAGGAGTTTCAAATATCTCTCACCATATGAATAGTTGAGGTAGGTTGGGATAAGTATTCTAGAATTTTCATAACTCTTGAAAGTTAATAATTTTTTTTGGTAGCTCTAATTATGTGCTCCAGAGCCCTAACTAGGGCAAGAAATAACTATTTTTCTAGACATCAAAAATCATGAAATTTTAGTATCACCTTTTTCTAGGTGAGATAAATAATTCCACCAATTATCATCTCCTAATTAGCACGTGTGAGAGAGTTATGATAGAATTTGTAGTCCAAAGTATGTACAGCACAATAAGAGAAAGAAATTGGAGTGCATGCATGGGAAAATCATGGAGTTGGGTCTCCAATTTTGGTAGGAGGCATGCTATCATAATTACTAAGGTGGATGTATCAAGATCCAATCATGACCATGTTAGGAAGTGTCGATTGTCATGGTATGTACCTAAATAGGCCTAAAGATGCATGATCGATTCTGAGGAAGTGCATTTTCACACAAAGGAACATATAGTGAATTTTGGGCATGAGCTAGAGCTGGATAAAGGGCATTAGAAACACCATTTAGGTTGTGGTGTTTTTCATTAGGAATTGAGATACTAGAGAATTTATGTGTTGAGAGGGCTCTGAAGCCAATAAGGCCTCTAGGAGGGATTATAAGATTGAGTAAATAATCGACTATAAATTGGATCAAAACCCCTTGTAATAGGCTAGAAAATGTCTTATGTGGGTTGAGGGAAGTAAATATCCTATATGTATGGTTTTGAGCATTATACCAAGAGGCCTACTTAGGTCTAGTCTCATATTGGTAAGATTACACAAGCATAGTGACTGTGTTGAAGGATATAAGGTGTGAAGAATTGATTGAAAAGGTCGAGAAGGGTGTCGAGAGATGATGGATATGTATGAAGAAGGATCTATGGGATCCACTAAGGTATTATGTAGCTACTTCATTTATGTTTTCGCATTTATACTAATGCAAGTGTGTGTGTGTGTGTGTGTGTGTGTGTAAAATAAAGGTATATCTAAAGATGTTTGGAGCATGTAAATTTTTCTATGGTGAATGTCTTAGAGATCCTCGGGTGTAGGGGAGTTAGGAGTTTACATACGAGAAAACTTGGAGCTATTCATGAAGGATAAGGTAACTAGAAGGTAATCTTAAACACACAACAAGAAGATAGTGAAATTTTATATAACCCTTACATCAATCCCTCTCATGGGTATGTAGTGCAACACTTGGCGGTGCCAACACTGGGTCCTCTAAGGTTATTCCAGCCAAAATAATACAATTATAAACAAAATAATTGAAATACATAAGGCTTAATCCCTCTCACTTGTATGTATTGCAGCACTTGGAGGTGTCATCACTTGGCTCTTGTAAGTTTATTCCATCCAAAATGAAACAATTATAAATAAAAAAACTACATAATGCTTGATCCCTCTCACAAGTATGTAGTGCAACACTTGGCGGTGCCAACACTTGGCTCCTCCAAGGTTAGTCCATCCAAAATGATACAATTATAAAAATAATAATAGAACAACATAATGTTTGATCCCTCTCACGAGTATGTAGTGCAACACTTGATAGTGTCATCACTTGGCTCCTCCAAGGTTAGTCCAACTAAAATGATACAATTATAAATAAAATAATAGAATTACATAAGGCTTGATCATCTGTCTCGGGTATGTATTGCAACACATCTCTCTGCCAGGATATTCCGGTAGTGTATTACAATAATACTAATTACTTCAAAAAAACAATGTTTTTTTCCATGAGAATGGGCTTGTGCCCATTATAAATGTGCACATCTTCTATAAATTATATCACAATTCATTGCTTCCCATTCCTTCCCATGTTAAAAAAAGTAAACACAATATGTTGAACTTAAGGTTATCTATAATCTTCTTCTATTAGATATATACGAGATTTCTATTAGTTATACATGAGAATGAGAAAAATTGTCTCTATTCTTTTTCTATTAGTTATGTATGAGAATGGGCATCTGCCTTTTTAAAGCTGAAAGGATGAACAAATAAAGTAGAGAGAGTAAAAGTAGCATAAACATTTTCTTCAAATCTTGTTGAAACTGTCACAGGCACATCTTCCAATTTTATTCTATAATTCTTATATGAGAATGGGCATATGCCCATTCAAAATATCTATTCTTATTCTATTCTTCCCAAATGTGAATGGATATATATCTATATATATTGTAATATGATAACTGCATAAGGCTTGATCCTCTCGAGGGTATGTAGAGTATAATATGCCCATTCTAAAGATCTAATATTCCTAAATTTATCACCCCAGCCAAAACAATATAATTATAAACAAGAACTTCAGCCATGCATTGAATGATTTCACATTTTTAGCAAGTTTCAGGATGGGGTGTAGGAAAATATGAGCACCTAATCATTTCTTCAACAAGAAATATTCAACTAGCAGTCACAACGAAAGTTTATCATTTAATCTTGAATAAATGATTCATGTTAATGGTTGGTAATGTAAGACCAATATGTTCATGAATGCTATCTTTAGGAAAAAATTCTTCTTTTCTATTACTGCCTTAATGCTTCACTTTATCTTTATAATGAAATGCTACACTTCTATTACTGCGGTCTTTAATATGATGAGAACTACATAAGGCTTGATCCATCTACATGGTATGTAGTGCAACACTTGGCTCGCTCAAGGGATAGTCTAGCCAATATGATACAGTTATAAACACTTAAATAGAGTAGAGATAAAATAATTTGAATCACAGAAGAAGAATAAACATACAAATAATTTGAATCACATAAGAAGAATATAGATAAAATTTACTATGATCATATTAACCATATAAAAATACAAATAATATATATGGAGACGATTCACAAATTATTATAAAACAAACAATGTTTTTTTGTATGAGAATAACCTTCCCATGTTAAAATAATGTAAATATAATATGTTGATCTTAAAATTATCTCTATTCTTCTTGTATTAAATTAGATATATAAGATATTTCTATTAGTTATACATGAGAATGAGCATATTTATCTCTATTATTTTTATATTAGTTATATGTGAGAATGGGAATCTTCCCTTTTAAAGTGGAAAGGATGAAAAAATATAGTGGAGAGAGTAAAATTAGCATAAACATTTTCTTCAGATCTTGTTGAAACTCTGAAACTTGCAAATTAGAAAAAGTAAAAGTAACATAAACAACCATCTTTCCTTCAATAATAAATTAATTACATTCATTTTAATACCTCTAATCTATATTATTCTTCTTCCATGATTCCTATATGGGAATGGGCATCTACCCATTCTAAAACAAAGTTAAATTTTTCACTCCACTTGCCCATTCTAATAACTCTAAAAAATTATGAATTAAAGTTAACTTAAATTTATCTCTATTCTTCTTCTAATAGTTATGTTACATGAGAATGGGCATCAACCCATTCAATATAAAAAAACAATTATATCACATGAGAATAGGCATATTCCCATTCAATACAAACAAACAAACTTATCATGGGTAGATGCAATCATAGAAAAATAATAGATTTTAAAATGGGAAGTTGCACATTATCATAGCTTGTTACTTTTATAAAAAATGTTAAGTCTGTGAATATTTTGATATATATTACACTAAAAAAATTTGTAACAACAAAAATGACTTTCATTACCACGACCCGTCTGACAAGGAAATTTCATTTTTGATGGCACAGAGGACTATGGAAGAAGGGATGAAGAATGGTTCATTGAATTTCACACCCTTGATAATTATTACAATGATATTTGGTTGTTTCATTCCTTGGGAGACCAATGCACACCAATTGGCATTCTTCTGAGCATAAAGTGTATAACAAATACAATTGTATCTCTTCAAGTGGAAAAAGTGGACAATACATCAAGAACATGCTCAATACATAAAATGGAATTACAGGTTTCTCTTTACAAAAATATGGCATGGAAAGGTCATAAAAAAAAAAAAGATTCATGTTATAGTTATGGTTGGAAAATTGATCCATACACTGAAGGGGACAAGAGTGGTGTGCATAATAGTGAAGCTATTTGTGCAGAAATTGTCACCGTATTCAAAATTTTATATCAATATGCATTCACTTCATCTGTTTCCCACTGCTTGAATATAGATAAGGAATTGGTCCAAAGAAAATTACATTAAAAAATGTTTACCATACTCAGAAGACAAAAATTATCTAAGCTGGAAAAACACATTTCATAATCACACTTTCAAGAGGTGAAGCGATCTATAAAAGAGAAAATATTATTAAAACAAGCTCAAACTAAATTTAAAAAGTGAATCTACATTATCTGAAGAGATTCATCTTTTTTTATTTGAAGAAAATTCATTCAAAATTGATATTGGTCATTTCCATGTAGCTCCTGCAAAATACCAATATATATCACTTGATTTAGCAAGTGTCAGTCTCCTTGTGCACTCTATGTTGTGCAACCATGTACCTCTTCAGTAGGATGCAATTTTGCTTCCTTTCAAAAAATATACTGGTGATATTTTTGACATGGATTTTGAGCATGAAATTCATGACATTGAAACTCATTTCTATATTATTGATGGGAAACATATAATTGAAGCCCAAAACAAATCCTTGCAAATCCTGATTTTCATCTGTTCATGATAGAATTAAACAAAGGTATTCTTGTATTCTATCTTCCAAAGAAAAAATAGAAAAAATAATTAGTATTTTCAAGCAACATAATATGGAAAACAAAACATGGGTGAAAACAATATTTATTGACTCACTATACAAATCCAGATCAAGGTGGATCTTAGAAAAATACCACAACGTCCTATTTCTGGTCACAAAAAGTTAGAGAGCTAGAAGGTATTTATAAATTGTATTAATTTTTTTGCACATAGAAATTAACTTACATTATTTCTCATATAATGCTAAACTAATAAAACTTATTTTAATGTTCACATGTAGTCATTTGAAACTGAATTTTTTTAAATTTTTGAGAAGGGAAAATTAGAAAGTTTGAATGATAAACTTTCATTTCTTGTACTCCTAGATGAAATTTGGGATAAGTGGGTTTTAGTTTTTATTTTTATACCAATGGTGGCTTTTCTTATAGCCCTAAAAATCTGAGACCTAGATTTCAAGCCAAATTGATCTATAGGGATCCAAAAAAACACACCACTTCATCAGTTCCATCAGCACCAAGAAGGAGAATTGAAGAAAATGAAGGAAATGAGGTAAACGGAGGTTCTGGATAGAATCGTCACTCTGTACAAAGTGTCGGTTAAAAATCACCACCTGCAGGGTAGCGGTCTTGTAACCACCACCCAGCTAAGGTGGCGGTCCCAAAACCTTCGGTCTACTCAAGGCGGTGGTTACTCAAACTTATGAACAAAAATAAGAATGGAGTATGAATGGATGCGAATTTGAAGTGCTCAACTATGTCTCTTCCCTCCCTGACATTTCCAATTCTCTAGTGCATGGGAGGACATGGGAGAAGGCTATAAATATAAGGAGGAGTAAGAGAATTGATCATTCGAATATCCAAAGAGATCGAGAAGAAGAGTATTAATATGAGAGCAAGTGAGAAGAGATTCTTCAATGCTAAAGTGAAATTTTTAGTGAAATGTTGAAGAAAATAGAGAAAACAAGTAATTAGAGAGAAGGTTTACATTGTTTATTCTTTTCATACTTATTATAATCTATAAAATTTGATTAATTGGCCAATACAAGTGGGAAGAAAGAGCAGTTTCCCTTCCCGACTAGTTTTCCTCATTGGGGATTTCTAGGATAAAAATTCTTGTTTTGTGTGTAGAATTATTTTATCATTTCTCTATAATTATGTCCTAATTAGTAGTTAATCAGTCACTAAAGCTCTAATCTTCATCAAAATTGTCATTTTCCAAAGTAGAAAGTAGAACAACATAATTTTTGATTCACGAGCTCCAAAGTAGAAGTTTACTGAACAAAAATTCATTACATTTTCTTACAACATGACTATTTAGATGCATAAAAGGTATGACCGATGAATAATTAGATGTCCTTGTAGATAAATTCATTAGTGGTGAAGTTTGGTTTAGTGAAGAGTATGGTGTTAATGCAATGTTTTTAAAATATTACTGCAAAAAACTAAGGCAAAGTAGATCAACAAGAGCCAAAGTTATGTCTTATATCTTTGTGAGAGTTCCGAATATATTGCTCAACTAGAATGCAATGAAAAAATGTGATTGAAAAATTTTCCATCCATGAGTTGAATTTTACTCAACTATTTCAAGATCTTAGAGAAGAAAAGAAAAAATTGAAAAAGGAAAAAAACACCATTAGGGGAAATAAATTTTCCAAATTATTCAAAAAATGCTATTGAACTACTTGAATTGTATGTGATCATGCGGATAATTCAAACTCTCAAACAAGGATGTTAGATACATATGCATTCACTTGATAATGTTTTTATTCTTTTTTCTTAGTAGAACATTAAGATTTTGGGATTCCATTTACCACCACTCACTATAGAAGTTGTAATTGTTGATTTATGTAATCTTGTGAGTACTATCTTACAAAACGATATTGTTGAGATTTTGAGTGTCATTGGGTGAAATAAAATGAGATTTTTTATGTGTCTTTATACTTCTAGCAATACAACCTTACTTATTTGATAATTCAGTAAAAATATACATGAAAAAGGTAAAAATAAAAACAATAATTTCATAAGGATGTTACTTGATTTTTAATGCAGAACATGCATTTCAAGGGATGTCATTGATTTTTACTATATATGGTATTCATAATTAAACCAATATGGAAATGGAAGATGTGAAAATGGATTTATAATTTGAACATTCAGATCCATTTGATATTAACAAACCCAATGAAATTGGAGTTGACATCCTTGAACATCCTTTCAAATGTGAGAGATAAGTACATTTTTAGGAGCACATGATTGAGAGATGCAATAGTAATGTGTCCCCTATATTAATATTATAGAGTGGGATAAATGCATTAAATGTAGCACATAATACAAAGAGGTACTCACTTATGTTTATGGTGGAGAATCACAAGTAGGAGATCATGATCCAACAATATTATAAATGTCTAACTATGCCTCCAGGTAAATAACCTCTATGATTTTTGTGTTCTTTTCATTATAGTCATTATGTATATGTTAATTCTTAACAATGTTTACTTTGTTCTAATATTAAGATGTACATCCTTCATATAGTTTTCTCCTAATTTCTTTTCATATTATAGAATATATGTAAACAAAAGTTAGAAGTTTAATTAGAAGAATAGAGTTAAAATTTCTCCATTCTCACAACTTTCATAGATTTCTTAAAATGATTAAGTGCAACAAGAAGCTGAACTCCTTAGACTCCCATTTAGGGAAGGCCAAGACTCGCCATGATTATAATATGGCCATTTTTAGTGCAATTGAAGAGTTCATTGAGCAGCATGTCTGTAGTGTCTCCAACCTTAGCGGGGTTCCGGCAACCCTTTGGGGCACTGATAAGGAAAGCAAAAGGACCATTGATCAGCTGGATGTTACTGACTCTACCCACATGATGACTTTGGCTATGTTCAAATCTTGGCAGAATATCAAATCCACCATTGACAAAGCCGCCAAGAAGTAATTGTGGGTGCTTTTGCTGCACTTCTTTGTAATTATTGTTGTTTTTTTGTTGTCTTTTTGTTGCTTTTCTGCAGTGTTCGTTCTGTTTTTGTTTTGTTGGGGTAGCTGCTCTTTGGCTACTTTGGGCTTCATCATCCCATCTGGATTTTGATCCTTTTTGTCCTGGTTCTCATTCCTATTCTGGCTTCTAGGCCCTCTTTTGTTCTCAAGGGTATAGTCCCTTTCAAAAAACTATTTGCCAAAAATAAATTTAAAAATTAAGAATGGGCTTGACATGAGTAGTTAAAAGTATACTTTTTTAACAATGGGAAATTTTCCAGCCTTAATGGGAAAGGAAACCAGATGATAATCTGAATCATGGGTAGAGTTAGAAACAATCATTCTTATGAATGTTTTATAATCAATTCCTTAGAGGTAGAAACAATCATTCCTTTGAACATTTTATATTAGAGTTAGAAATCTTCTGAATTTTTTAACCACTTCCTTTATATAGGTTTTATAATGATTAATTTCAATATTGCATGTATTGAATGGGCATACATCCTCATATATCAATCATATATTCTTCCTCAACGATTCCTATAGAAGAACAGCATCTACACATTCAATACAATGATTGAACTTATTTGTTTTAATACCTCTAAAATTTATGTTAGAAATCATGGGGAATGGCCCTTCTACCTTATAAAAAAGGAGAACTAATGAGGAGTTAAAAGTATACTTTTTTTTTACAATGGGTAATTGTTTGGACTAAACGATAAAGGAAACTATATGATAATCGAATCATGGGTAGATTTAGAAACAATCATTCATGTAAACATTTTATATTAGAGTTATAAATATTCTAAAAAATTTAACCACTTCCTTTATAGAGATTTTATAATGATTAAGTTCAATATTACATGTATTGAATGGGGATATGTCCATTCTCATATATCAATCATATATTATTCCTTAATGATTCCTATAGAAGAATAGAGATCTGCATATTCAATGCAATGATTGAACTTAATCATTTTAATACCTCTATAAATTATATTAGAAATCATAAGGAACAACCATTATACCTTATAAAAAATGTGAACTACATAAGGATTGATCCCTCTCGTTGATGGTATGTAGTTCAACACTCAGATCTGTCAGGGATAGTCCAACCAATATAAGACAATTATGAATAATTATCATAAGGCAAAAATTGCAAGTTTTGAAGAGTGGAGACCTAGAGAAAAGTATTTATTGGCCAAGTAAAAGGTATTCTTTGAAGTCTTGGATCATTCTAACCTTGGTGATAGATTGCAAGTGATTTAGGCTCTACATAAGACATGTAACATCTCTTTCATACAAACAAACAAATTTATGCAACACTCTATTATTCTTCGATGATTTCTAACTGAGAAAAGATATCCTCCAAGTGAATACAAGATTAAAAAGGTATTACAATTAACAATTATGAGCTCGATGAATACAAGATAAAACATGTATTACAATAATTAAGTGAGAATGGAAAACAATTCATTGTTTATAATTTTTACTTTATATTCTAATTATTTATGTTCATTGGAAGCAACTGTTGAGCCCTTGCAAATGATCATGAGTGGAGAACAAAGTGAAATCCATGAGGTTAATCCATTACAAGAATATACTATTCCTAATAATAACATGATTATGAGTGGATAACAAAGCACAAGACATGAGGTTAATCCATTACAGGAAGATAATATTCCTAACAATAGCATGATCCTGACACCAACAAAAAGTTACCCAACAAAACACAAAAACACACAATTAATGGTGATTAATATTGAAGCTACATCAAACCCTTCACCATCAATTATGACAGGTTATTCACAAATAGATATCAAGTATTATTTAAAATTTAATAATATTTTTTATTTATCAATATTTTTTTAGTCAATTGGATAAATATATCCTAATTATAATTTTTATGTGTAGATGCAGCTATAGAAAATACAATAAATGTATGTAAAAAATAGGTAAAAATATTAATATTTTTTATTTTTCAATATTAATTGGAATCAATTTGATAAATATATCCTAATTTCAATTTTTATGTGAAGATACATCTAGATAAAATCTATAAAATCTACACCAAAAATAGATGTAAACAAATATAAATGTTAGAGGAAGTCATTTCCGTGCTACTAGTATGGACATGGAAGGTATGAAAATATTCAAGGATAGGAATCGGAGAGAGCCTGAAATCAATAATTTCTTTTTTGGAAAGGAAATTGTAATGCCCCGCCTCGGAACACCGGAAAACAAACCAATAAGCAACTAAAATTTCGGTAAAAAATAAAAATTTAAAGGTATATAGTTACTACTAATGTTTGTTTACTTTGTTTCCTACCAATAAATTAAGTTTATTATAAATTTGATTTCCCAAAATTTAAATGAACTATCCCATACTTGACTTCATTTTTATTCTTCCTAAAATTAACTAGAGTCATGAAATAATAGTCTACAACCCCCATATAATAATTAATTTGTCTCCCCTTTTAATTTATTTTCCCACACACTAAACTTTATTTCCCATTTATATTTAAAAATTACCCATGGTTTAAAAGTGCACAGGTTATTTGTGAGCCCTAGGATCAGATCTGATCTTGACCCTTGGTTTTGAAAAAGAACCCTAAAGTTTTCCCTAATCCTCTCTTTGTTATTTTCTTTTCTTGCTTTTCATTCTATTATCTCATTTTGTTTTTTTTTATCATTTCCATCTGTAGGTTTGTGATGGAGGAGTCATGGAGTTATACCAAACTAGCTTTGTATTAGTTTTAGAATTTTGTACAAACAATAATGTTTTCTCCTCTTTTTTTTAATACACATATTTAGTTTCATTTTTCATTAAAGGAGGGGCAGCAGATTTAGAGAGGGTGGCGGTGTGGTGGTGGGGGATTTTACGGTGGTAGTGTGGTGGAGGAGGTCACTTGTGTAGGGGGTGGGGTGTAGTGGAGGTGGCCATGGGAGATGCAGGGGTGACAGGCATGGGAGGAAGGGGGATAGGCCACACGCGAGGGTAAGCGCGAGGCGGCGGCGAGAGGATCGGGCGTGGGTTGGGAGTAGGGGGACAACGGAGGGATGGGGAGGGTTCGGCCCTCCTCCACTTTAGATTTTTTTGCCACAAATTTATTTATTTTAATTTTGTTTTAAGTTTTATTAATATGTAATATATATTATATATATTATAATAAATATAATATATATATAAACCTATATTAATTATTTTATATAAATACCTATATATATATATATATATTATTGTTTATTTTAATGGAACAATAATAACCTTCACAAAGAAATATGTATATAATCATGCTAATATGATATAGTCCAAAAAAAAAAACAAAGATCACTATATTATTATTATTTTTAAATATTTGGAGTTCTTCAAATGTGGGACAATTTATTTCAGAATGATAAAAAAAATGATTTCTTGTTAGTTATTTTTAAGCCAAAAGGAAAAAAAAAAAACAACTCAACTACTCCCACTAATAGATTTACCCATTTTAAAATAAATGAATATACAAATATTGTAATGAGATTTTTTTTTTTTTTCATTTCTAATACCCTATGTAAAATACATGTTCAGATTTTTAAAAAACATATAGTGGTAGAAATTTTTTCAAAAATAGTTTCACTTAGTTTCCTAAATCCATGATAATTTACAAGAGATGTACATTTCAAAATATTAAGAGTTTTCTTCCAATGTTAAATAGTAACTCCATATAACCAAATAAATTTCTTTTTTAAAGGGGAGGATACAATCAAATTTTCATATTAAAGAAAACCAACTAATACAATATATCATTTTTAATATTTTAAGTTCACATATACAACCATACACAATTACATAACTACTCAAGTTTATTACAAGACTTCTTGCAAGCTTGAAGAGAGAGTTTTCTCAAGAAAACCTACACTAGTTTAAAAGAAATTTACAAATACAAAAGGAGGTTTTACAACAATGAAGCTTCCACTAAACCATTATTTTCAAGAGACAAGAGGTAATGTCCACATTAGAGTGAAGAAGATAAGGAGCTCCAACCAACAATCCACTTCCATCTTGAGATCCCATGCACATGCCTTCAAGAAAACCACAAGGAGAAGAAGCTTCTTTACCACCCAACCATAGGAATCATTACATGTCTTTCCCAAAATTGGGATGCATGCTAACCTCCCCAAGCCCATGGGAAAGAGAAAACTAACCACAACTTTCAAAAAAGTGAGGTGAATAACCAATAATAAATCCACACAAAAATAAGACAAATATCTAAGACAAGACTCCAAATTTTACAAGGTGAAAAAGAGGAGAACCCAATTTCTACCTCTAAAACAAATGGGGAAGAGAGGAGATGAGTTCTCCAAGAGTTATAACCAAAAATATAAGTACAATACCAAGATCTCCATACCCTCCTTATTTCTCCTATTTCATTTAAAACCCTCCTTATCCCTCCACCCTTTCACCAAATCCTTCTTGGAAGGGTTTTCAAACCCCAAAGGGGTTTCCTTACCAAGAATGGGGAAGGAGATTCAAGCCAAATGAATCACCATCCCCACCTCAAGCCATTCGAGGGGAGTCACTAAAATCCTACAAGGCTTTTCCATCAAGCCTTAAGGATTGAGAGGGAAAAATCCCTCTCTCTTCCCCAAAAACTCCAAAACTCCATCATGCCATATGATGGAGGGAGTAAAACAAGCAAACAATAACCAAAATCCACATGCAACAATAACATTTTCAAGTAAAAAATCTAACAACTAATATGAATAAAACACATGCAATAAGACTTAAGATCCTACCTCAAAGAAAGCTATCCAAAAAGCTTTCCAACTTAAAAATTCTCCACTCCTTGACCCAAGCAACCTCTAGCTCCCATCACACAAGCATTCAAAAAGTCTCCAAAGAAGAAATTCTCTTCTTTTCCCATGAAAGAAATTTGAAGAGAAGCAAGAAAAAATCCTCACAAATGAGGGGGTGACATGTGTCACCCCTCTCCT
This sequence comes from Taxus wallichiana var. yunnanensis, assembly GCA_018340775.1. Lineage (NCBI taxonomy): Eukaryota > Viridiplantae > Streptophyta > Pinopsida > Cupressales > Taxaceae > Taxus > Taxus wallichiana. The sequence goes on along the minus strand of CM031238.1, from coordinate 469,008,389 downwards.
CCTTCAAGGTCAAATATGCCAAAACAAAAGAGAGAAAGGGTAAAAATGCCTTTTTGCCCTCTTCTCCCAAATTACTCTAAATGCTAACAAGACAATTCTTGTGTAACTTTTAACAAGCACACTAAAACATACCCCTTACATGGATGTGACCAAACAAGAGGCAAAAAGGGAGGGAAAACTCCCTCTATTCTTGAAATAAGCCCCCTACCTATTAGGTAGGGTCCAAGGGCTCATTTTTATGTTAAGGGAACTCCCAAACTAAAAAGGGGTCCCTAAAAATGCCCAAAATAACCCAATTTCGGGTTTGGAAAAATTAGGCACAAGTTTAGAGGGTGTGGGGACCACCCAAGGGTTCACATGTGACCCTAAACCCTCTAAATTAATTACATCATTAATCTAAATCAAAACTTAATGCAAGTGGGGTCATTAATTCCCAAAACAAGTTTACAACACAAACTAAAACACCCTAAGCACAATTAATAATTACAAGACATATTACATTACAAATGAGGGTCACCCATGGTGCCCAAAACAATAATTCTAACACTAAGGCCTTATGTAATAAACATGGCTAGGGCTTAGCCCATGGCCTACTTGTGCAAAGTTACGCATAGTTGGCCTGAGTCCCACGTTCTCCTATGACTTGTCACCTGCACACTCATTGCACACATTAAACACACATGTCTGATAAAATATAAATCAACTACTAAACAAGATAACAATGAATTCTAGACTATTATTTTATCTTTACAGTATCAAAAGTATGAAAACATGCACAACTATACATAATTCACCATAAGTTAGTCATAATAATAAAATGACATGTATCCATAGAATCTCAACATGCAACAAACCGAGTATTCATCAATATAACCACGTCCCAAAACAACATCATATCGGTTAGTATCCATGACATCATAACATAATGCAAGCAACATATTAATCAAGCTAAATCGGCACTATACACCTAAATGTCCATACATGCCTAATCGGAAATCAAATCTCCTAATGTAATGTCCAAAATATAACAATTCCTGTCAAAACATATCTATGATAAATGAGAAACAAGTAACTAGCTATAAAAATGTGGGCACTACATCCCCCTCTACTAAAATTAGACTTCCTCCGAAAATCACTAAAAGAGATTGGGATATCTAGCCCTCAAAGGTGTCTCATCCTCCCAGGTAGTTGTTGTCATCATATTGGTCCCACTACACTCTAACCTGGTCCAAGTCTTGACCCCAAAGGGCCAACCTCCTATGCTCCAGTATGCGTATGGGATCCAGTCTCCACTTTCCTCCATCCTCTACCTATAATGCCGACCAATCCAAAACATGAGAAACATCTGGTACATATCTACGTAGTACAAAAACATGAAATACATCGTGGGCCTGTGCAAGGCATGGTGGCAAAGCTAGGTGATAGGCAACTGGACTGATGACCTCTAAAATATCAAAAGGCCCCACAAAATGAGGTGATAGCTTAGAACCCTTTCCATAACGGATCAGAATTTTATGCGGATGAACTCTCAAGAAGACTTTGTCACCCACTAGAAGTGACGATCAATCCTCTTGGTGTCTGCATACGCCTTCTGGCATGCTCTAGCCTACTCAAGATGTTGTCTAATCAGAACAACCTACTGCTATAAGTCCATAAGAAAAGATGGTCCCAAAATAATCATGTCATCTAGTCTGTCCCAACTCAAAGGTGTCCTACAAGGTCATCCATACAAAGCACAGTAAAGAGCCATACTAATGGAACTATGATAGTTTTGTTGTAAGCAAACTCACTAAATGAAAAAAATATTCCCATTTCTTCTGCTGGTCCATCACATACATCCTCAACATGTCCTTTAACACCTAATTAACTCTCTCTGTCTGTCCATCTATCTCTAGATGATAAGCTGGATTGAAATTAATCTAAGTACCCAGAGTAGTCTAAAAGGAAGTCCAGACAACTAAAGTGTAGATGGTATCCATGTCATTGATGATGGTCTTCAAAATCCCATGCAACCTAACAATGTCCTCCATAAATACTTTGGTGATGGCTTGTGCATTATAGGTGACCTTGGTTGGTGAAAAGTGCACAACCTTGGTCAACTTATCCACGGTGACCATAATGGCATCATGACGATAAGAAGACATAGGAAGTCCGACTATGAAATCCATGGAGATCACATCCCATTTCCACTCGGGAATATCATGAGGATGTAAGAGTCATGGGATGAGAATTCTCTGCCTTGACCCTCTGACACTCAAGGCAACATGCAAAAAATATGCTATGTCCCATCGAAGACTTGGCCAATAATATAACTCCCTCATATCAGCGTGCATTTTCTTTACTCCTAGATGTGTTGCATATGGGGCTCGATGAGCCTCTGTGAGGATGAAGCTACGTAGATCACCGGCCTTAGGCACATAGATGTGCCTATGGAACCAAAGTAAACCATTTATCTCTAACACACACCTAGAATATCTACCCTCTAATGAACCCTGTGACTCTAAAATCTGTCTAGCTCCCTCATAAAACCTATCCTCTAGAAGGTGCTCAAGAATCTTACCTCTCAAATATGACTGAAGTGTCAATGAAGTAAGGACATGTCATCATCTACTAAGTGCATCTGCAACAACATTTTCCTTTCCTTTGATATACTGCACCTCCATTTCATACTCACATAGGAACTCCATCCAATGCCATTGACGAGCATTGAGGTTTGACTGTGATAAGTTATGCTGAAAGCTACAATGATCTGTCCTCAAAATGAAAGGTCTACCCAAAAGGAAATGTCGCCAATGCACAAGTGCATGGATAACTACTATAAGCTCTAAGTCATGAGTAGGGTAATTAAGCTCGTAGTCTTTAATCTTACAAGACTCAAAAGAAATAACCCGATGTTCTCGCATAAGAACTACTCCCAAACCCTCTAGTGATGCATCAGTACAAAAAAAAAATCTTCTGTAGGTCTAGAAACGCTAAGATGGGCGCCATGGTTAACCTTTCCTTAAGCAACTGAAAGGCCTGCTCACACTTTTCTAACCAATCAAATTTCTTCCCTTTCCTCTGAAGAGAGTGATGGGGTGAGTAATCCTAGAAAATTCCTATATGAACCTACGGTAATACCCTACTAAACCCATGAAACTCCTCACCTCAGTAACTGATATGGGTGTTGGCTAGTCCATGATAGCCTGTATCTTAGAGGGATCTACTAAGATACCCTCATCGATATGATATGACCCAAGTACTAAATCTCTATCTAAAAGAAGCTACATTTTTCCAAGTTCCCATACAACTTCTTCTCTCTCAAAACTTGAAGTACCTATCTCAAATTATCCTCATGTTCCTCCTCGGAATGAGAATAAATCAATATGTCATCAAGGAACACTAAGACAAAGTGATCCAAAAATGTCCTAAATACCCCATTCATGAGGCTCATGAAGACAGCTAGGGCATTGGTCAAACCAAATGGAACAACTGTGAACTCATAATGCCCATAACGTGTGTGAAACATTGTCTTATGAATGTCTGCATCTGAAATGTGCAACTGATGATACCTAACTTGAGATCGATTTTGGAGAACACTCTCACTCCCCACATCTGATCAAATAAGTCATCAATCCTAGGGAGTGGATAACGGTTCTTTATTGTGACTTTGTTGAGCTGTCTGAAGTCTACACAAAGCCTAAGAGAACCATCCTTCTTCTTCACAAATATGACTAGCGCTCCCCAAGGAGATACACTAGGGTGAATGAGACCCTTATCTAACAACTCCTCTAACTGAATCTTGAGCTCATGAAGCTCTAGAGTCGTCATTTGATAAGGTGCCCTAGAAACTAGTGCAGATCTAGGTACTAAATCAATGGTGAAATCCACCTCTCTACGGGGTGGTAACCCTGGAAGCTCTCCTAGAAACACATCTACATACTCCCTCAAAACTACATGATCATCTAAGGGTGAGTGCTCTAGAGTGCTCTCTATCGATCACTGATGGTGATAGAAAACAATTGACAACCCTTACGCATGCTCCACTTGAGTTTCTTATTCGAGATCATGCGCAAGGAGATAGGCCTCTACATCCCTAAAATCATAACTGCACTCCCAAGATCATCCTGACACTCAATGACCTTGTTTCTACAATCCACCTTAGCTCGATGAGCCTTGAGCCAATCCATACCCAATACTACCTGATATGATCCTAGAGGAATAACTCGAAGGTCAAGTGTAGTGGAGAAGGTTCCTAAATCAAGTACATAACTCTCCACATATGAGTCCACAGTGAGTTTGGCCCCAGAGGCCAACTCGACCTACCAACTATCTAGTTTCCTAGCCACCACTAGCCCACACTGGTCCACTATAGAATGTGATATAAAAGAATCTGAAGCACCTAAATCAAAAAGTACTGAGACAAAAATACCTCCAATAATACCTATTCTCGATGATTGTGGCTGATGCTCTCATCTAGCGGTTGTCAACCGCTTTATATAGATGATGGGTGCATCCCACATCACCCACCATCTTCTCAGATCTAGAGGCTCTCTGTGCATCCATGGTATTGGGTTTGTGCGGGCACATACACACATAGTGATCAAGAGATCCACAAATGAAACATCCTCCTATACCCTTCTGAGATGGGGTCCCTCTTGTACTCTGGTGTATTAATCTTGCTGGTCCAACCCTAGTAGATTGTTGTGTGTGAGATGGCTATGCCTGCAAGTACCCTCCTCTATCTCTAGCTCCACCAAAACTACCTCTAGAACCACCTCTCTAAAACCTTGTGCATGTCTAGCCCCCCCTGTATGGGTGGCCTTGTTGTTGTTGTGTCACACTTGGGTGTGGTGGAGCCCTCGTGGCTACTGGTGGAGGCCAGAATCCTCCTCTAGGGGGTGGTGTTGTACCCCATGACCTATAACTCTGAAAGGCCTGTATCCTCTCTGAAACTTTCTCTTGTTTCTATCCCATTGCTCTGTGCCTTGGTCCTGTTCTCCTCAACTAAGTAGGCCTTCTCAATGGCCTTCTCAAGTGTGGGAGGAGATAACATCCTAACTTCTCCTGCTATATCTACATTAAGGCCTCGAATAAACCTATTAACCTACAATTTCTCATCTTATAGGTAGTCCACATACTATAGAAGATCCAGGAACCTACTCTCATATTGCGCTATTGTGTTAGATCCCTATCTTAAGTCGTGAAACTCATCGATCCTCTTTTACATGAAATGCTCTGACATATAACAGCCCTGAAACACTCCTCGAACATCTCCTAAGTCACTTTCTCTTGAGTTAGATGGAGCTTTTACTCCTCATTCCTCCACCAAATGCCTGCTGCGTCTCGGAGAAGGTGTATGGTGAACCTTGCCTTGATGTTGCTCTCGTAAGAGTGTAAGCCAAAGCAACTATCCAAGCTAAGGAGCCATGACTCAGCCCCAAGCCATTTGTAGAGCTAGTGTAGATGGGTGGGCAGCCGCAGTGAAGGAGATCTCTAATCACACTACCTATATCTCGATCCTGGTGATGTAGTCTAACAGGTGAAAGGGGTCACCTATCCCCAAATGGTCCCTCGAGACTATGTGAGTGGCTGAGAATGGTATGAGGCTACCCTCTCATGATGAACGGAAGGGCTACATGACCTCTCCCGCCTCGGTGTATCATGCTCTGATGGCTCTGAATGCGCATCCTCACCTATCGGCTCCTCATCTCCCAATGGTATCTCCTCTCTCGCCTCCTGCGGTGGTGGAAGACGCTGCTCCACAACACCTATCAGCTGCTGCAGGACCTCTAATATCTGAGGCCCAAATTCAAGTGTCGATGACTCCCACATAGGTGCACTATGCCCCAAGCCTCTAGCTAATCATCCCCTCTTGGGTGCCATCCTATGCACGAGGTGGCAAATAAGTTATTAAATGGTTGCGGAAAATGTTTAATTATTTTATTTATTTATTTATTTTTAATGTTATTACCAATGTTGTTAACTAGTTGATTGATTACCCAGAGTGTCTGCGTGTGTGAACCTTCGCTCTAATACCAAATGTAATGCCCCACCTCGGGACATGGAAAACAAACCAAGAAACAACTAAGATTTTCGGTAAAAAAAATAAAATTAAAGGTATATGGTTACTACTAATGTTTGTTTACTTTGTTTCCCACCAATAAATTAATTTTATTATAAATTTGATTTCCCAAAATTTAAATGAACTATCCCATACTTGACTTCATTGTTTATTCTTCCTAAATTAACTAGAGTCATGAAATAATAGCCTACAACCCCCATATAATAGTTAATTTGTCTCCCCCTTTTAATTTATTTTCCCACACATAAAACCTTGTCTCCCATTTATATTTAAAATTACCCATGGTTTAAAAGTGCACAAGTTATTTGTGAGCCCTTGGATTAGATCTGATCTTGACCCTTGGTTTTGAAAAAGAACCCTAAAGTTTTCCCTAATCCTCTCTTTGTTATTTTCTTCTCTTTCTTTTCATTCTATTATCTCATTTTGTTTTTTTATCATTTCCATGTGTAGGTTTGTGTTGGAGGAGCCATGGAGTTATACCAAACCAGCTTTGTATTAGTTTTAGAATTTTATACAAAATAATAATTTTTCTCCTTTTTTTTTTTGAATGCACATATTTTTTCTTTTTTTTATTGATTAAGGAGGGGGTGGTGGATTTGGAGATGGAGTTAGTGTGATGGTGGGGGTGTTGCGTTGTCGGCGTGGCAGGAGGAGGTCTTTGTGCGGGGTGGGGTGCGGTGGAGGTGGTTGTGGGAGATGGTAGGGGGGATAGGCATGGAGAGGAGGGGGACAAGCCTCACGTGGGATAGGGCGGGGCGGATGGAGGATCGGGTGTGGGATGGGAGTAGGGGGGATAGCGGAGGGGTGGGGAGGGTTCGGCCCTCCCCACTAGTTTTTTTTGCCAATAATTTTTTTTCATTTTGTTTTAAGTTTTATTAATATGTAATATATATATATATATATATTTATATATACATATATTATTATTTTATATAAATACCTATATATATATATATATATATATATATATATATATATATATACATATATGTATACATATATATATAATACATATACAATATATAATACTATCATAATATAATATATATATATATATATTGTTTATTTTAATGGAACAATAATAACCTTCATAGTATATAACTGTGCTAACATGATATAGTTCAGTTAAAAAAAAAAACAAAGATCACTATATTATTATTATTTTTAAATATTTGAAGTTCTTCAAATGTGGAACAATTTATTTCAGAATGATAAAAAAATTGATTTCTTGTTTGTTATTTTTAAGCCAAAAGGAAACAAAAAAAACTCAACTACTCCCACTAACAGATTTACCCATTTTGAAAATAAATGAATATACAAATATTGCAATGAGATTTTTTTTTTATTTTCATTTCTAATACCCTATGTAAAATACATATTCCAGATTTTAAAAAAACATATAGTGGTAGCAATCTTTTTAAAACTAGTTTCACTTAGTTTCCTAAATCCATGATAATTTACAAGAGATGTACATTTCAAAATATTAATAGTTTTCTTCCAATGTTAAATAGTAACTCCATATAACAAAATAGATTTCTTTTCAAAAGGGAGGATACAATCAAATTTTCATATTAAAGAAAACCAACTAATACAATATTTCATTTTTAAGATTTGAAGTTCACATATACAACCATACACAAATACATAACTACTCAAGTTTATTACAAGACTTCTTGCAAACTTGAAGAGAGAGTTTTCTCAAGAATAACCTACACTAGTTTAAAAGAAATTTACAAATAAAAAAGGAGGTTTTACAACAATGAAGCTTCCACTAAACCATTCTTTTCAAGAGACAAGAGGTAATGTCCACAATAGAGTGAAGAAGATAAAGAGCTCCAACCAACAACCCACTTCCATCTTGAGATCCCAATGCACATGCCTTCAAGAAAACCACAAGGAGAAGAATCTTGTTTACCACCCAACCATAGGCATCATTACATGTCTTTCCCAAAGTTGGGATGCATGCTAGCCTCCCCCAAGCCCATGGGAAAGAGGAAAACTAACCACAAATTGCACAAGAGTGAGGTGAACAACCAATAATACATCCACACAAAATAAGACAAATATCCAAGACAAGACTCCAAATTTTACAAGGTGAAAAAGAGGAGAACCCAAGTTCTACCTCTAAAACAAATGGGGAAGAGAGGAGAGGAGTTCTCCAAGAGTTATAACCAAAAATATAAGCACAATACCAAGATCTCCATACCCTCCTTATTTCTCCTATTTCATTTAAAACCCTCCTTATCCCTCCACCCTTTCACCAAATCCTTCTTGGAAGGGTTTCAAACTTACAGACTGGGAAGGAAGAGATTCAAGCCAAATGAATCACCATCCCCACCTCAAGCCATTCGAGGGGAGTCACTAAAATCCTACAAGGCTTGTCCATCAAGCCTTGAGGATTGAGAGGGAAAAATCCCTCTCTCTTCCCCCACAAACTCCAAAACTCCATCATGCCATATGATGGAGGGAGTAAAACAAGCAAACAATAACCAAAATCCACATGCAACAATAACATTTTCAAGTAAACAATCTAACTAATATGAATACAACACATGCAATAAGACTTAAGAGCCTACCTCAAAGAAATCTCTCCAAAAATCTTTCCAACTTCAAACTTCTCCACTCCTTGACCCAAGCAACCTCTAGCTCCAAATCACACAAGCATCCAAGAAAAATCTCCAAAAAAGAAGTTCTCTTCTTTTCCCATGAAGGGAAATTTAAAGAGGAGCAAGAAAAATCCTCACAAATGAGGGGGTGACATGTGTCACCCCTCTCCTCCTTCAAGGTCAAAGATTCCAAAACAAAAGAGAGAAAGGGTAAAAATGCCTTTTAGCCCTCTTCTCCCAAATTACTCTAAATGCTAACAAGACAATTCTTGTGCAACTTTTAACAAGCACACTAAACCATACCCCTTACATGGATGTGACCAAACAAGAGGAAAAAAGGGAGGGAAAACTCCCTCTAGCCTTGGAAATAAGCCCCCTACCTATTAGGTAGGGTCCAAGGGCTCATTTTTATGTTAAGGGAACTCCCAAACTAAAAAGGGGTCCCTAAAAATGCCCAAAATAACCCAATTTCGGGTTTGGAAAAATTAGGCACAAGGTTAGAGGGTGTGGGGACCACCCAAGGGTTCACATGTGACCCTAAACCCTCTAAATTAATTACATCATTAATCTAAATCAAAACTTAATGCAAGTGGGGTCATTAATTCCCAAAACAAGTTTACAACACAAACTAAAACACCCTAAGAACAATTAATAATTACAAGACATATTACATTACAAATGAGGGTCACCCATGGTGCCCAAAACAATAATTCTAACGCTAAGGCCTCAAGCAATAAACATGGCTAGGGCTTAGCCCGTGGGCTACTTGTGCAAAGTTGCATAGCTGGCCTTGAGTCCCACATTCTCCTGTGACCTGTCACCTACACACTCATTGCACACATTAAACACACATGTCTGATAAAATATAAATCAACTACTAAACAAGATAACAATGAATTCTAGACTATCATTTTATCTTTCTGGTATCGAAAGTATGACAACATGCACAACTATACATAATTCACCATAAGTTAGTCACAATGATAAAATGACATGTATCCATAGAATCTCAACATGCAACAAACTAAGTATCCATCAATATAACTACATCCCAAAACAACATCATATCAGTTAGTATCCATGACATCATAAGATAATGCAAGCAACATAGTAATCAAGCTAAATCGGTGCTATACACCTAAATGTCCATACATGCCTAATCAGATCAAATATCCTAATGTAATGTCTAAAATATAACAATTCCTATCAAAACATGTCTATGAGAAATGAGCAACAAGTAACTGAGCTATAAAAATGTGGGAACTACAGAAAATGTTCATTACTTCACTAATGGTATTACTCATACCTACATTCTTGGGGTGTGGAGAGAGGTCTTCCTACACATCATGAAATATCTAACTCGGAGGGTAAGTATCGCAAGATATATACCCACCACTTGTCATTTCTAAACATGTTTAGACATAAGAAGTTGCTCAATATCCCCTTCTATATTTTTATGTCTCTGACCACCTCGGTGAGGGATTTCCAATGGAGTAAGGTGGAGTCTCCCATCCACGAGGGCCTCATTCTTCTCCTGTTTCACAATGGGAATCCATCTCAGGATAAACAAATGCCCCCAATTGAAGAGGAGGAGGATATTACCCTAGTTGAGTGTCTGTCCAAAATGAGGGAAGGAAATCTGGGTTCTAAGTAGATGGGTGATGGGAAGAATGGGGAAGGGATGGAAAATCAAGAATCCATTCCATTGAAGGGGAAGGATAAAGTTACCTTAGAAGGAGAGCATGGTATTGATATGTGGAAGAACAAAGTTCAGTACTTGGAGACGGTTGTCTAGGTCCTAGAAGAGACTAACTCGGTGGTGAGAAAGGGCATGATTGATAGTATTGAAGCCACCAAGAAAATTTTCTTGGCCTAAAAGAACATCCATGGGGATATCAAGTAGTTGGATTCTCTGGTTTGAGATTTGGGTGTTCGTCTGGATGCTGTGGAAAAGAGAAGTGAAAAGGAGGTGGATCAGTTCTGATGAAGAGGAAGAGGAGTCTGAGGAGGAGGAGGCATCTAAGGAGGACACTAAGGAGGATATCAAGGAAACCCCAGGATGAAGCTAAATTTGGATTCTAGCACAAAAGAGGAGACTAGGGAGGTTAATCCCTCCAAAAAAATTAAAGCTAACTAGTGGAACTTCTTCCGAACTGTCTGTGGACTTTTGGGGAAATTTATCTATTTTTTCTTGTTTAATGGCTTAGTTCTCTTCTTCTCATTGTTTCTTGGACCCCCTTCTCTATTTTGGAGTTAATTCTATTTAACTCTGGGGGTCCTTTTCCTTTTTCCATATTTTCTTCTATCACGATGTAATATTTTGTACTCGGCCTCTGGGAGCCTATCCCTACTTTTTACCCTATCTAATAAAAAAATAGATGTAAAGAAATAGGTAAAAATAGTTTGTGAAATATTATTATCATAAATACATACAATTTAATAAAGAATTTTAATATTAATTTTTTTGCAGTGCCCCCAAAAAAACATTTACTTGTTCATGAATTAGAAGAATTCTTAGTTCAAAAGTGTACTTCTAAAAAGGCAAATACATTTCAATTGAACAATGAGCACGTCCTACCACAAATGTATATTTCCCAATTTCTAAATTTTGTGTCTAAAGAGTTTCATCGAATAGTATTCTAGTCATCTACACTAGATACAAATGCTAGTGTAGAAAGACTAGCAATGAAACTATTACTCTCAGCTAAAGTGGACGTGTAACCTTTGTTTTTAGGGTACAGAGCATTGCGAAAAAAGAGGGAGACAAATTTATTAAAAATTTGGAAACAATTTGGAAGACACCATAATTTCCATACAAATGTGAAACTATAGTTGTAGTTAACGTAGCCAACAAAGGGGTTCCTGAAGAAAAAAATTTGGTGTCTCTAAAGGTTTCTAAGAAAGACTTTAAAAATGATAAGTGGCTTATGTCATAATTATTTACAGAACTAACCATGGTACGGGTTGCAAAATATGTAAGAAAAATCTTAAAGTGATGTTCTCTATTTTAAACAACAGTGGAACAAATGAATATATAAAATTGTGTTTATTACATTTTTGTAGTTATTTTTCCCATTTTCCATTTGAAGTGATTATTATATACTATTTAATAAGATGTTATTGATGGTTATTAGTATGTAATGCTCAAAATGTGTTTATTACAATAATTTAGTTTTTCTTCACATTTCATCCAAATGATGTGATTAGTATATAATGATAAATTAGGATGTTATTGATAGTTTACCATTTAATTATCAAAACTAGCTTTGATATGATTATACGAAAATAAATTAACTATCAATAAAATAAGATAATATAATCTATGATTTAATTTATTGAAAAAGAGTTGTGTTATTAGTTGGCTTTTCAAATCTCATTTTCCATGGAAAGAATTTATTAGTTTTGGGGGTAGAAGAATTGCTCTTTGGGGTTCTAGGGATTTCTAAATTTAGATCACTGACCATACAACTAGAATTTACATATGCATGCTACCAATAATTCAGTTGTACTTTTGGCCCCTGAATTGTAAGACAACATTTTGATATTGGATTCTGGTTTACATACCTACATTCAAGAGAACGTCATGCCTTCATTAAAAAATTTGATTGGCTAATAAATATTGAATTTGTGTTTTGTTGGGGCATATCAGAGTGTGAAATTAGCAAAAAAATAAGATTGAAGAAGGGGAATATTGTGCCATTTTACAAAATATATATGCAAAAGGTTCTCAACAAGTACACCCAAATATATGGAGTAGAAAACATATTGTTCATAGGTGAAACAAAATGTTTTGTTCATGACAGATTGAGGCGCTTTTATTTGGATTTCCTTCTAGCTGGAAATTTGATGGCACAATGCATTCTGATAGAAAAATTTTCACACACTTATGTACATGGTTAAATCATGTGGGTCCACACCCAAATTTACGTCGATCTTTGGAAACATTTAAAAATCAATTATTGAGCTTGATTGAGTGTATTTGATACTATTATGTTGATTAATATATATAGATAAATTTAGTTTATTTTTGTAGTCTTTCTTAAAAATTCAATCATATTGGTTTTTTTAGTCTATTTCATAACAATGGATTTATTACCATCATTTTATACAAAAAGAATTATGACTTGTATTTTTATCATAACAACACATTTCCATGAATAATGAGCTTGATTGAGTTTACGTGTAGTGCCCACTTCCCTTTGTCACCTTTTATTACCGATCTTGATATCTTTTGATTTAATTATGGGCATTATTATAGTTTTGATTTAGTATGATGTTAGATGTTCGACCATGGATTATTGTTGAATCTGATTCATATATGATGCATGATGATTGTTGAAGACATTTTATATAGATGTTGACATGCTATTGGACATGGTTATATATATATATATATATATATATGTATGTATGTATGTATGTATGGATGGATGGATGGATGGATGTTAGGACATGTGATATTTGGATATATTGAGTAGACCGAGAAAATTGAATTTAAAATTGATGGTTATATAGTTGTTGATGAAATTGTAAGTGATATTGTTGATTTTCGGATGTTGTTGTGATTCATATATATATATATATATATATATATATTGATGATTTTGAAATTATATTATATTCATTTTGGATGTTCTGATATGGCCATGAGGCCGAAGGAGGTATTTGTGTTTTGCAGGTTAAAATATCACAACAAACATCGGGGATTAGAGACCAACCATAATGGAATTCTAGGTGAATTTGAAAAGGTCACCATGCAACGTGTTTTGGTGTGTGTGTCATTTGTTTTGTTAGGGATTCCCATGGGGAATTAGCTTTAAATGTAACCATGGGTTTGTGTATTTTATTAATGTGGTTACTTTTTATTATTGTTGTATGTATTTTTATATGTGATGTGTTCCTCTCCTTTATTTAATTAATATTGTGATAGATTAATGTGAGAAATTATATGGTTAAAATTTAAATACATCATATTGGGATATGGGAAAGTAATAATAGAAGTTCTTGGCTTTTGTATTTAATATGTAAGGGATATGTAAGTTTGTGTAAGAGTAGTGTAAGTCAGATTTTGGAGTATGAAACAATCCACCTCTTGGAAATTTGAATTTGTCCTTGGGGGTTGTTTTGGAGGCTTGTGGGACAAGTAAAACTTGTCCCATACATCTAAATTTAATTTACCAACCATACCTATGGTTAGAAGGATGATTGTAGACCCTTTTAATGCGTTTTATAAATCATGTCGCATTTTTTTGATTGCACTCTCTTACATTTTATTTATTTTGCAGTCCTTTGGGGTGTGGGCTTTTGGAGTGTGTAAGTAGATTGTCATATTATTCACCCACCTCTTAATTGTGCTTTGGAGAATGGAATTTTACTTTTGTGTTAGAGTGAGGATGTGTGATGTGGCATCCTACATGGATCCACCTCATCCTCTTCTCTTCCCTCTTCTATAAAATTGAAACTCTTTTCTTTGTTTTGGGTTGTTGAATCATTTTTCAACTTCTTGGGGCTCATTTTCTTGTGTTGGAATGCTTGATTTTGGAAGGAGCTTGGAGAAAGCTTTGCATGCTTGGGAGATTGTTGTTTGTGGATCTGTGTTTTGGACATTGAAGCTTGTTGTTTGGAAACAAAAGCTACCATGGAAAGGTAGGAGCTTAGCTCTTCTTCGTGATTATTATTTATTTTGTGTATGAATGAATGATCCATGTTTTGATTTATTTGTTGGCTCGTTGGGTAGACTGCCATAGGAATGGTGTAGGAGAAGGATATGGGGAATCCATGTTGGGGGAAGGGAATGCTATTGGCATTAGAATTTTGTTAAGGAGTTTGGGTTTGGGATCCACCATGGAAAAGAATAGCTTGCATTTCTTACTTTGTGGGGGCATAAGGAAATCTGTGGGGGCATAAGGATATGTATGGTGAAATTTATTGATAGTTTGTTCGGTGGATGTCCAATTCCCAATTGGGAGGCATAAGTAGATTCACCCATAGACCTTTCTCCTTTGGCTTGCATGTTCAAGCCTCGGGTTTTGTTTTGATTTTTTTAAAATGTAGTTGTAAACTACTATTTTTGAGTGGATTGTATTTTATATGAATTATGCATGTTGAAAGAATGTTTTTTTATTATTATTGGCAAATAGTTTTTTGAAAGGGACTATACCCTTGAGAACAAAAGAAGGCCTAAGAGCTGGAATAAGAGTGAGAATCAGAGAGAATGGATCAAGATCCGAGTGTTACAATGAAGCTCGAAGTAGCCCAGAAACAACTACTCAAACGAGACAAAACAACAAAAATACTGCAAAAAAGCAGTAAAGAGACCGCAAAAAAACAAACAGAAGTAGTAGAAGCAACCAATACTACTTCTTGGTAGCTTTGTTGATGCTGGTCTTGACTCTCTTCCAGTGCGAAACATACCCAAAGTTGTCATGTGGGCAGCATCAGTTTTATCAAGCTCCTCAATGGTTCTTTTGCTCTCTTTTTCATTGCCCCAAAGTGTAGCCGGGACACCGCTGAGGTTGGAAACACTCTTGGCATGACCCTCAATGAACTCCTCAATTTCCCTAAGGGCAGAAATGATGTAATCATGTCTAGTTTTGGCCATCCCTAAGTGGGAGTCAATGTTGAAAGAATGTTGTGTGTTGTGGAAGCCAATTTTTTCCATGGGTTGAATCACACCTCTTATTGTGTTTTGGTTGGGGCTCGGGGCCAATGATGAAGGAAGGCTTCTCCTTTCATTGGATGTCTTGGTTGGGTGGAGAGCATTGCCTTTCCCCCACTTTTGTTGTGATCAAATTGGAAGAAAAAGGAAACTTGCATGTTGCTATTCTGGAGCAAAGGAAAATGCAGTTTGACAATCCCTTGTGAAATATATTCACTTGTAATCATTTCCCACTTGATGTGGATGAAATTTTAATATGTATTTTGTGAAGAAAATATGTATGTAATTTGATTATGAAAGTGTATATTTGAAATGTGAAAGACATTTACATTCTTCTCTGTACTTTGGAAAGAAAGAAATAGAATTCTGTTATTTCTTTGAAAACATTCAAAGTTGTAAAGTTTTATAATTGAAGTCGATAAATAATTTCAAGTTCATCTCTCATTTGCATTGTTGTGTTGATTTGGAATATCAAATTGTGATTGCAAACTCTGTTTAATTATAAAGGAAAGAAAATATGCATGAATGAAGTATATTGCTTTGTTTCTTTCGAAATATATTAAATTGGAAATCGAATTTGTAATTTAGCTTTGAAATGATTTGTTTGTAAACAAATAAATGTATTGGATTAGTTTAGAAATGAAATTCCACACTTGAATGCTAGAATTGATATACGATTTTAAAAGAAATGAATTTCTCACGCAAATTTTAAAACCAATAAATTTAATCAAAATGTATAGTTTGGACTCTGCACATAATAATAATCTTGAAAATGATATAATTTAGCTTGCTTTAAGACATCAATGAACTCAAATTGACAAAGAAAATTAAGAAAATAATTTAACCATTGCAAAATCGAGCCCAATCCCTTCCTCAGTTTGTTTTTGTCAATTGTTTGACAAAATTTAAATTGGAATAAATTAAGAAAATTAATTTCCAAAAACATTCTAAATCCTTATTGGGGTAATCCTCCATGTCTGTTTGACATGTTGAGTGAAGGAGGTGATCAAATTGAATCAAATTTATAAGTTAAAAATTACCAGTTTGCTAATTAAAAATATGCAGATCGTTTTTGTAAAATTGACCTCTTAAACTTTATCAAAATCTAAAATTTATGATTCTTTAGTAAAGAGGGAATTGAGAGATTTCCAAAAAGTCCTCGTTTTCCCAAAGCTGAGATTTCTAGCTTAAGTTATGACCCTTTGAATTTTTCCTTCCTTGGCCGGAAAATTTGGGAAAATTTTCCCTAGTGGGCCCATGGCCCAAAAATTTTCCTTTGAAAACATATAAAAATGTTGGAATTTTTTTGGGAAAATGTTTAACATTTTCCCTACCACCCTGCTTGCCCGCAGAGAAATCATAAGTTGCCACTTGGCCTCACGAGGCAACAAGGAGGAGCGGCACCTTTTCTTACTTAGCACTTTTTAAGAATTTTGGAAAATTTTCTTAACTTTCCTTGCATCCTGTTGGCCTACAGTCGATCACAGTGCCACATGGCATGGTGGAGAGGTGGAACCTTTGTGAACTTTATCTTTAAAAGGTTTGTTTTTATAAATTTTTCCTAAAGTTTGTTGCAACCCCACACTCCCGCCTTTGCCTTTTTGAAACTCTTCCGCAGAGACACGTGGGCCCACGTGTCAAAACTTATCCTTTCCCCTTTCCTTTGGTGAAAATCCTAAAGTATTTCCGCACCTTGCCACTCAAAACTAGTGTTAGGATGACACGTGGTAGTCATAGATTTTTTTGAGACTTGGATGGATTTTTCCCTTGTTCCCATTGGGGTGCGAAACATTATTTTTTTCCCCGCCGCCTTGTTCTACCCACCCGCATGATCGACTGCAGAATCGCCACATGTCCCGAGGCAGAGGTGTGGGTTCAAGTTATATGTTGTTCTCCACTTGGGAAAAACTGTATATACCACCCCGCAATCCACTAACCCAGAAAAATGGATTTCCTTCCCCTCTTGACACGTGTCCCCTTTGGGAAAATTTAACCCCTAAACTCCGTCAGACCATAACTAAAGTTTTACAAGGAGTTAGGAGGACTTATTTATATCTTTGGAAAGGTGAGAAAATTTCCTATCCAATGGGAATGATTGAGGAAAATTTGAATGTGTTATGTGTGATAAAAATTAATTTGAAACTCTGAGCCTGTTAGGAAATGGGTATGGTGATATTTTACTCCCCAGAACCTAACTAAAACTTCTAACCCTAAAATTTTTACCTTGTGACCTTTGATAATTGTTAATAAAAAAATTGTTTTATTGTATTTGAATTGTTCGAATCGATAGTGGTAGTTGTTTCCTTGAAATCAAGTTATTGATACTCTTAATTGAGTTCGGGAGTGGGTAAGTAAGAATTTACTCTGATGATTGGAAATATGTATTCCTTTCCCCACCGTAATTAAACTTTGTCGTTGTCTTATATCTTATGGAATTAAATACCCTGGGTATTTAATTGTTTTGGTCCCTTAACCCTAAAATTTTAATCAAAGAATATTTAGCTAAAATGTCAATGTAATCAGTGATTAAATTAATCCCTAAGGAGATTTGAGCTAGGAGTGGATTATTACACTTATTAATTTATAATGTGGAATTATTAATTATTGTAATGGGAAAAGTTATCATTTGAAATTTAATTGTCTTTAAGACTTTGGTCGTTAACTCCTATAAAAAAAATATTCCATAATTTTCTAACAAAACCTAGGTTGTTCATGGGTCTTAAGTGGGTTGTTTTTGTGGGCATCACACTTGGTATCAAAGTGATGGTTCAAAATCTTGGACCATTGGGCACACTAGAAAACTTGAGACATGAACTGTAAACCTAGCACACTTTTAAATCTAGAAAACAACCTTGTTTGAAAATTAAAAAAAAAAGGAATGAAGAAATATTACATTACTCTGTTCATTTGAACTGCCAGAATTAAAATGATAATAAAATAATAAGTTTTTTGAGTTGATGTATTGCTTAGTGGCATTTTGTCTAAACTCAGGAAATTAAGAATGTCAAATTTAATTGATTTTTTTGTGAACTTCTAGTATAATGGAAACTTGGTTCCCCTTTTGAAAATGTGTGGATTTTACAAGTCCTAAAACTTGATTTAATTGTATGATGCATTAAGCCATTTGTTGAGACCCTTCCTTATTGGAGTTGTTGGAATGATGAGTTTTTGATGTGATTCTTGTAGTTGGACAATAGTGGTTGTGTTATGGGTCGGGAAGAGTTAATTAGAAACTTCTTAGAGCTTCCTTCCTTCAATGGTTAGGAAAGAGGGTCAGTTGTCGAGTCTTCCATTTTCTTACCCGTATGAGAGGGTGGATACTAAGTCTAGGTGTTTTTAGGACCCAATCATGTGTATGTGTTCTTAGAACTAACCTCAAGGCATAGTACCCCTATTGGTGGCCATAAAAGGTT
Source organism: Taxus wallichiana var. yunnanensis (assembly GCA_018340775.1). NCBI lineage: Eukaryota > Viridiplantae > Streptophyta > Pinopsida > Cupressales > Taxaceae > Taxus > Taxus wallichiana. The sequence continues at coordinate 468,989,648 of CM031238.1, read as the reverse complement.
GCGAGTGAATGTTTTGTTAACTTTTGTGTGTTACATTCGTAATCTTGTGATTATTTTATCAAGGACCATAATTTTATTTTATGATTGGATTGAGAAGCTCGAGAATATTTTATTCATTTATAATTTTTGAAAGAATTTTCAAACTTTGCAATGCAACTACTTAGCCACTTTTCTTGATTGCTTTGGCATTTCTTGGAATTTATTTTGATTGGTGAATCGGAGCTCATTATGTGTTGGCTACTTGGCTAAATGTTACTTAGTTTCATTTTTGCATGTTGTCGAGTTGGTTCTATACTTTTTGTATGGTGACATTTTTCGTATGGGGTACACCATGGGTGTCTTCAATGTCCTCTTAGGTTCTTGAAGTTATGCCTTTCTTATGGATGCACGTAACCTTGAGTGTGTCTAAAATCTTAGAGTGACCCTTTCATTGCTTGACCTTGCTAGAAATAATTTTTTTTTTGAAGTACGGCCTAGATGGCGATCTAATAGTAGTAGTGGTGATTCTATTACAATGCGGTAAAATATTGACCCTCTTCAGAGTAAGAAGTGTTTAATTACGGGATTTTAGATTTTGTTAGGATTGGATTTCCTTTTGGTTGACTCTAAATGTTGGTGGAAAAGTTTTGTTTTATAAGTTACTTTTCATTAATGGCATGTTAAATTGTATCATGGGTTCCTGGTTGCATCATAAAAAGTTTTGAATTGTGGAATGTATGCATCTTGGTAATTATGGAAAGATTTAAGCCCTTTCAGGAAGTGTGTTTATTTAAGTGTACTTTTTTTTCTCTCTTGACTTATGAATAAGTCTACCCTTACCTTAAATTTCCTTTACTATGAATAACATTTTATGACCTATTAATATTTGGGTTACTTAGAAACACTTATGGATGCTTTGGGTCTTTTGGACCCTTCTCTTAGAGATGTTAGTTTGGTAGATCTTAATAGTTAATCTCGATGGTGCTTATATTGTACTTCCTCTTTTAAAAACTATAACTCTTGGTTGTAAAGTCCATGATTTGGTAAATTATTTGGTTGCCCCATTGCATTTGATGCTTTCTAGTGTGGATGTGGTGTCCTTAGAGTAAAGTTGCATTGTCATTTGGTTTCTTGGCTGGTAGTATATCTTGTGGGGACATGATAATTGATTGGAAAACCTTCTTTGGTTATTAGGGAGTAAAATGTTACCACCCTAAACAACAAAAAATGTTAAACCTTAATAGATTCGTAAAAGTAAGATTATACCTCTTTAATGAGCCTTCTTTGAAAAATTTCTTGTGAGACTTGCGGAGAACCACTAAGAATGTTTAATGATGCTTGAAATTATTCGGTGAATCTTTGAAATCTTGGTGTGATTCATGTTGGTTCATTGTTTCCTAGTTCTTACAAAAATTAATGATGTGTTTTCTATGACGAATGTCTCTTGTTCCTTTAGAATTAAAAATGTGGTGTGTTGATTTATATCTCTTTCCCATAAAATTAATTATGTGATATTTTTGAACCTTCCTTCTCATTAAGAGTTGATTGATAATAAGACTCAACCAAAACACCGTAAAACTATAATTACGGAGACTTGACCTTAGAACTTAACCAATAAAATAGAACATAAAAAAGGGAAATGATCCTTGTTATAACCTTGGTAGATTAATAGAAGAATTAAAAAACATGTAAAATAATAGAAAAGAAACCTTGTCCATCCACCTTCCTTACAAGTAAAATAAATTCTCTCTACCTATACCATATGGTAAGACATCAGGCCCACCTTAGTGGTGCTCTTTATAATGTAAACTGGTGATGTTATAATAGAAGGAAGTTTGTAACTAAGGAAACATGAAAGGAATGTTCTTAACAAGTGAAACTACAAATTTTGACTTAATTAGTTGAGATATAAAATAAGTAAGATTTATGTGTATTGAATACAATGTATAGTTGAACCTGTAGTTCTGTCGCCTACCTAAAATTGTGAAACCCCAAAGTGGATAGTAATGTGTTCTAGTTTCTTATTACTTCTTGACCATAGATGTATGTGCCTTTCTTATGGTAGTTTTGGTTCATCATACCCTTATTTTCTGTAGCACGATGAATGTGAGTTGTGGTCCTTTTTTATTGATACTTATTTGTTGTTTGAGAAGAAACCCCTTGTGTGTTGTCTTGTCCTTGGAGACCTAAGTTATTGTAATTTTAAGGCAACATATGTTAAGGCTATAAAATAAATTTGGGAAGTCTTCTTCTTCATATTTTTTCTTGGGTCACCTTGTTCTTATTGCCCATTTTCCATTAGGATGGAAAGTTCCAAATGATGTTATTCGCTTTTGATACGATGTACCCTCGTATTGTAAGTGGACCCCATGTTACTTGTTATTCTCCTAGAGACCTTGAGTGGTCCTTGGTGTTTCTTGTTCTCTCTTTATGGTTATTCTAAGCTTGAGTAGGAAATAAGATAAATAAATCCCATTGGGCTATAATGTATGGTACTTATATTGATATGTTAGTTGCTAAGGGAGATATAAATATATATGTACATATTTTCTTTTGCTAAATGGTTGACTTATTTAGATTGGTTGTTTGGTGTGTTTGATTCTTAAAACAAAAGTGTAAAAATCATACTATAGGAAAGCTTGTGGTCTTGACTTCACTTGTATTACCATGAAAATTTAATTGTACCCTCTCAAGATTATAGGAGTGCCTTAGGGAATAGTTCCTCAATTGTGAATGTTTTTTTGTTTAGGTGTCCTTCCTTATGGATTAACCTAATCATGTGTGATACTCAAATTGTTGGACCTTGAGTAAAATTTTCCCTCGTACAAAATTTTGTCCATGGTTGATTCTGCTAGCCTTGTCTAAACAACGAACTATGAAAGCATAATTTAACCCTAGTGGAAACCTCAATTTTTGTTACTGTAGTATGTTGTATTCCTTGGGAAACTATGTGGTATTTCTCAAACTCATGGAATTCTCCTTATTATTCCTCTACTTGGTGGTTACTCTTAATGATCTTTTGGAACTCTTCTTGTTATATTGTTATGTGTTGTATCTTGTTTGATAGTGTAAAGTTACTCCTTAAATTTAAATGTTCGTAGCCTTGCATGCAGAAAGTTTAGAACTCATCCCTTACAATCTCCCTTCTTCTACTAAATTGCATTAGACAAAACTTGGGATTATGTGGACCCACACTTGTTTGAAGCAAGATACCCCATAATGGGAGTGATCCTTTTTCTGTTGCAGTCATCCATATCTCTCTTTCCTGTGACTTCTAAGAGGAAATCAAGTCTAAGGGGAGGGGAATGTAGTGCCCACTTCCCTTTGGCACCTTTTACTACTGATCTTGATATTGTTGAGTTCATTATGGGCATTATTATAGTTTTGATTTAGTATGATGTTATAAGCTCGACGATGGATTATTGTTGAATCGATTCATATATGATGCATGATTATTATTGAAGACATTTGATATAGATGTTGACATGCTGTTGGACATGGTTATATATATATATATATATATATATATATATATATATATGGATGATGTTAGGACGTGATATTTGAATATATTGAGTAGTAGACTGAGAAAATTGAATTTAAAATTGATGGTTATATAGTTATTAATGAAATTGTAAGTGATATTGTTGATTGTCTGGATGTTGTTGTGATTCATATATATATATATATATATATATATATTGATGATTTTGAAATTATATTATATTCATTTTGGACATTCGATATGGCCACGAGGTAGAAGGAGGTAATTATGTTTTGCAGTTAAAATATCACAACAAACATTAGGGGATTGGAGACCAACCACAATGGAATTCTAGATGAATTCGACAAGGTCACCACGGCAACGCGTTTTGGTGTATGTGTGTTGTTTTGTTAGGGATTCCCATGGGGGTATTTACCTTTAAATTTGACCATGGGTTTGTGTATTTTATTAATGTGGTTACTTTTTATTATTTTTGTATGTATTTTTATTAGTGATGTGTTCCTCTCCTTTATTTAATTAATATTGTGATAGATTAATGTGAGAAATCATATGGTTAAAATTTAAATAAATCATATTGGGATATGGGAAAGTAATAATAGAATTTTTGGCTTTTGTATTTAATATGTAAGGGATGTGTAAGTTTGTGTAAGAGTTGTGTAAGTTAGATTTTGGATTATGAAACACTCCACCTCCTTGGAAATTCGAATTTGTCCTTGGGAACTATTTTTGCAGGCTTGTGGCACAAGTAAAACTTGTCCCATACCTCTAAATTTAATTTAACAACCATACCTATGGTTGGAAGGCTGATTATAGACCCTTTTAATGCATTTTATAAATCATGTTGCATTATTTTCATTGTACTCTCTTATATTTTATTTATTTTGCAGTCCTTTGGGGTGTGGGCTTTTAGAGTGTGTAAGTAAATTTTCATATTATTAGCCCACCTCTTAATTATGCTTTGGAGAATGTAATTTTACTTTTTTTCTAGAGTGAGGATGTGTGATGTAGCATCCTACATGGATCCACCCCATCCTCTTCTCTTCCCTCTTCTATAAAATTGAAACTCTTTCCTTTGTTTTTGGTTGTTGAATCATTTTGCAACTTCTTAGGGTGTATTTTATTGTTATGGAGTGCTTGATTTTTGAAGGATCTTGGAGAAAAATTTGCATGTTTGGGATATTGTTGTTTTAGGACTATGTTTTGGACATTGAAGCTTGTTGTTTGGAAACAAAAACTATCATGAATAGGTAGGAGTTTAGCTCTTCTTTTTTATTGTTATTTATTTTGTGTATGAATGAATGATGCATGTTTTGATTTAGTTGTTGGCTAGTTGGATAGATTACCATAGTAATGATGTAGGAGAAGGCTATGGGGAATCCATGTGGGGGCATAAGGGAATGCCATTGGCATCAAAATTTTGTGGAGGGAGTTTGGGTTTGGGATCCACCATGGAAAAGAAATAGCTTGCATTTCTTACTTTGTGGGGGGCATAAGGAGGGATTTGTGTGGGGCATAAGGATATGTATGGTGAATTTTATTGGTAGTTTGTTTTGGTGGATGCCCTGTTCCCAATTGGGAGGCATAAGCAGCTTCCCCCATAGACCTTGCTCCTTTGGCTTACATGTTCAAGCCTGAGTTTTTTTTTTATTTTTTTCAAATGTAGTTGTAAACTACTATTTTTGTGTGGACTATATTTTATATGAATTATGCATGTTGAAAGAATGTTGTGTGTTAAGGAAGCCAGTTGTTTCCATGGGTTGAATCACACCTCTTATTGTGTTTTGGTTGGGGCTCGGGGGCCAATGATGAAGGAAGGATTCTCCTTTCATTGGATTTCTTGGTTGGGTGGAGAGTGTTGCCTTTCCCCACTTTTGTTATGATCAAATTGGAAGAAAAAGGAAATTGGCATGTTGTTGTTCTAGAGAAAAGGAGAATGCATTTTAATAGTCCCTTATGAAATCTATTCACTTGTAATCCTTTCCCACTTGATGTGGATGAAATTTTAATATGTATTTTTTAAAGAAAATATGTATGTAATTTGATTATGAAAGTGAATATTTTAAATGTGTAAGACATTTACATTCTGCTCTATACTTTTGAAAGAATGAAATAGAATTCTATTATTGCTTTCAAAACATTGAAAGAATCAAAGTTTTATAATTGAAGTCAATAAATAATTGCAAGTTCATCTCTCATTTTCATTGTTGTGTTGAAGTTGGAAATATCAAATTGTGATTGGAATCTCTATTTAATTGCAAAGGAAAGAAAATACATATGAAGGAAGTATATTGCTTTGTTTCTTTCATAAATATATTATATTGGAAATCGAAATTTGTAATGCAGCTTTGAAATGATTTGTTTATAAACAAATAAATGTATTGGATTAATTTAGAAATGAAATGCCACACTTGAATGATATAATTGATATACATTTTTAAAATAAATCATTCTTTGCTACAAATTTTAAAACTAGAAAATTTAATCAAAATGTATAGTTCGGACTGCACATAATAATCAACTTGAAAATGATATAATTTAGCATGCTAAGACATCAATGAAATCAAATTGACAAAGAAAAATTAAGAAAACAATTTAACCATTGCAAAATCGAGCCTAATCTCTTAGCCATTTTCTCATCGATTGTTGGACAAAATTCAAATTAGAATAAATTGAGTAAATTAAATTCCCTAAAACATTCTAAATCCTTCCTCGGTAATCCTCCATGTCCGCTTGACATGTTGAGTGAAGGAGGTGATCAAATTGAATCAAATTTATAAGTTAAAAATTACCAGTTTCATAATTAAAAGTCTCATAGATCGTTTTGTAAAATTGACCCTTAAATTTTATCAAAATCTAAATTTTTGATTCCTCGTGTGCAAATAGGGCATCAAGATATTTCCAAAAAGTCCTCATTTTCCCAAAGTTGAGCTCTCTAACTCAAGTTATGACCCTTTGAATTTTTCTTTCCTTGGTAAGAAAATTTGGAAAAAAATTTCCCTGACGGGCCCGCGCCCAAAATTTCACTTTTAAAACTTAGAAAAGCTGTTGAATTTTTTTGGGAAAAGCTTTAACATTTTCACACCACCCTGCCTTCCCGCAGCCAATCAGAAGCTGCCACATGGCCTCACGAGGCAACGGTGGAGGCGTGGCACCTTTTCTTCCTTAGCACTTTTTTAGAATTTTGGAAAATTTTCTTAACTTTCCCGCATCCCCGTCATCCCGCAACCAATCAAAGGTTGCCATGTGGCATGGTGGAGGGGTGGAACCTTTGTGAACTTTATCTTTAGAAGGTTTGTTTTTGGAAATTTTTCCTAAAATTTTCCATGACCCCGCACTCCCACCCTTGCCTTTTTGAAACTCTTCCGTGGATGCACAGGCCCATGCATCAAAACTTATCCTTTCCCCTTTCCTTTGGAAAAAATCCTGAATTCTTTCCACCACCCCGCCACCCGTAGCTACTTTTAGGATGACACATGGTAGTCGTAGATTTCAGTGGATACTTGGATGGATATTTCCCTTGTTTCCATTGGGGCACGAAACATTATTGTTTTCCCCGCCACCCCAATCTAACCACGATGACTAAAGGAGTACCATGTGTCCTGGTGGAGGCATAGGGGCATGGGAAAATTTTGTTTTTTCCCCATGTGGTAAAAATTGCATATACCACCCCGCACCCACCAACCTTAAAAATGGATTTCCTTCCCTTCTTGACATGTGCCTCCTTTGGGAAAATTTTACCCCGAGCTCTGTTGGACCATAACCGGAGTTTTACAAGGAGTTAGGAGGACTTCTTTATATCTTTGGAAAGGTGAGAAAATTTTGATATCCAATGGGAATGAATGAGAGAAATTTTTAATGTGTTAAGTGTTATAAAAATAAAGTTCGGACTCTGAGCTTTGTGAGTAAATGGGTATGGTGATATTTTACCCCCTTAACCTAACTCAAACTTCTAACCCTAAAATTTGGACCTTGTGACCTCTTATAATTGTTAATAAAAGAAAATTTTATTCTAGTGGATTTGAATTGTTTTGGAATCGATAATGGCGGTTGTTACCTTGTAATCTAGTTATAGACACTCTTAATTGAGTTAAGGGAGTGGGTAAGTAAGACTTTACTCGATGATTGGAAATATGTATTCCTTTCCCCACTTTGTAATTAAACTCTATTGTTGTCTTAGATCTTATGGAATTAAATACCCTGGGTATTCAATTGTTTTGGTCCCTTAACCTTAAAATTTTAATTAGGGAATATTCAAATTTAAAATGTCAATGTAATCGATTATTAAATTAATCCCTAAGGAGATATGAGCTAGGAGTGGATTATTACACTTGTTGCTTTATAATGTGGAATTAGTAATTATTGTAATGGGAAAATTTATCAGTTAAAATTTAATTGTCTTTGAGACTTTGGTCATTATCTCCTAATAAAAAAAAAATATTCCATAATTTTCTAACTAAACCTAGGTTATTCGTGGGTCTTAAGTGGGTTGTTTTTTTGGGCATCACACTTGGTATCGAGTGATGGTTTAAAATCTTGGACCATTAGGTACACTAGAAAACTTGAGATAGAATAGTAAACCTAGCACACTTGTAAATTTAGAAAACAACCTTGTTTGAAAATTGGAAAAAAAAAGTATGAAGAAATATTACATTACTCCATTCATTTGAACCGCTTGAATTAAAATGATAATAAAATAATAAGTTGCTTGAGTTTTTGTGTTTCTTAGTGGCATTTGGTCTAAACTCGGAAATTAAGAATGTCAAATTTAATTGATTTTTTTGTGAACTTCTAGTATAATGGAAACTTGGTTCCCCTTTTGAAAATGTGTTGATTTTACAAGTCCTAAAACTTGATTTAATTGTATGATGCATTAAGCCCTTTGTTGAGACCCTTCCTTATTGGATTTGTTGGAATGATGAGTTGTATGGTGTGATTCTTGTAGTTGGACAATAGTGGTTATGTTCTAGGTTGAGAAGAGTTAATTAGAAACTACTTAGAGCTTCCTTCCTTCAGTGGTTAGGAAAGAGGGTCTGGTTGTCATTCTTCCATTTTGTTACCCATATGAGAGGGTGGACACTAAGTCTAGGTGTTTTTAGGATCCAATCCTTTGTATGTGTTCTTAGAACTAACCTTGAGGTAGATTACCCCTATTGGCAGCCATGAAAGGCTACGGGAGTGAATGTGGTGTTAACTTTTGTGTGTTATATTCATAATCTTATGATTATTTTATCAAGGACCATTATTTTATTTTATGATTGGATTGAGAAGAATTGAAAATATTTTATTTATTTATAATTTTTTCAAGACTTTTCAAACTTTTTAATACATCTACTTAGCCACTTTTCTTGATTGCTGACATTTCTTGGAATTTATTTTGATTGGTGACTCGAGCTCATTATGTGTTGGCTACTTGGCTAAACGTTACATGGTTTCCTTCTTACATGTTATTGAGCTGGTTCTATGCTTCTTGTATGGTGACATTTGTTGTATGGGGGTATACCTTGGGTGTCTTGAATGCCCTCTTAGGTGCTTGAAGTTATGCCTTGGTTATGGATGCATGGAACCTTGAGTGTGTCTAAAATATTAGAGCGGCCCTTTCATTGCTTGAACTTTCTAGAAAGAAATTTTGTTGTGTAGTGTGGCCTAGATAGCAATCGATAACATGTGAGTGGTGATTCTATTACAATCTGGTAAAATCTTGACTCTCCTCGAGTAAGAAGTGTTTAATTATGGGCTTTTAGATTAAGGATTGGATTGCCTTTTGGTTATTTGTAAATGTTTGTAGAAAAGTTTTGTTTGATAAGTGACTTTTCATCAATGGCATGTTAAATTGTATCATGGGTTCCTGGTTGCATCATAGAAAGTTTTGACTCGTGGAATGTATGCATATTGGTAATTATGGAAAGATTTAAGCCCTTTCAAGCAGTGTGTTTATTTAAGTGTACTTTTTTTTCTCTCTTGACTTATAAATAAGTCTACCCTTACCTTAAATTTCCTTTACTATGAATAACATTCTATGATCTATTAATCTTTGGGTTACTTGGAAACACTTATGGATGCTTTGGGTCATTTGGACCCTTCTCTTAGAGATGTTAGTTTGGTAGATCTTAATAGTTAATCTCGATGGTGATTATATTTTACTTCCTCTTTTAAAAACTGTAACTCTTGGCAGTAAAGTCCATGATTTGGTAAATTATTTGGTTGCCCCATTGCATTTGATGCTTTGTAGTGTGGATGTGGTGTCCTTGGAGTAAAGTTACATTATCATCTGGTTGCTTGGTTGGTGGTATCTTGTGGGGACATGAGAATTGATTGTAAAACCTTCTTTTGTTATTAGGGGATTAAAATGTTACCATCGTAAACAACAAAAAACATTAAACCTTAATAGATTCATAAAAGTAAGATTATACCTATTTAATGAGCCTTATTTGAAAAAATTCTTGTTAGACTTATGGAGAACCACTAAGAATGTTTAATGATTCTTGAAATTAGTTGGTGAATCCTCAAAATCTTTGTGTGATTCATGTTGGTTCATTGTTTCCTAGTTCTTACAAAAATTAATGATGTGTTTTCTATGACAAATGTAAAGTCCATGATTTGGTAAATTATTTGGTTACCGCATTGCATTTGATGTTTACTAGTGTGGATGTGGTGTCCTTAGAGTAAAGTTGCATTGTCATCTGTTTGCTTTTGGTGGTATCTTGTGGGGACATGATAATTGATTGAAACCCTTCTTTAGTTATTAGGGGAGTAAAATTTTACCACCCTAAACAACAAAAAATGTTAAACCTTAATAGATTCGTAAAAGTAAGATTATACCTCTTTAATGAGACTTCTTTGAAAATTTCTTGTGAGACTTGTGGAGACCCACTAAGAATGTTTAATGATGCTTGAAATTATTCGGTGAATCTTTGAAATCTTGGTGTGATTCATGTTGGTTCATTGTTTCCTAGTTCTTACAAAAATTAATGATGTGATTTCTATGACGAATGTCTCTTGTTCCTTTAGAATTAAAAATGTGGTGTGTTGATTTATATCTCTTTCCCATAAAATTAATTATGTGATATGTTTGAACCTTCCTTCTCATTAAAATTTGATTGATAAGATGACTCAACCAAAATGCCATAAAACTATAATTAAGGAGATTTGACCTTGGAACTTAACAAATAAACTGGAGCATAGAAAAAGGGAAGTGATCCTTGTTATACCCTTGGTAGATTAATAGAAGAAATAAAAACCATGTAGAATAATAGAAAGGAAACCTTGTCCATCCACCTTCCTTTGGAGTAAAATAAATGTCCTCTGCCTATACAAGATGGTAAGACATAGGCTCACCTTGGTGGTGCTCTTTATAACATAAACTGGTGATGTTATATTAAAAAGAAGTTTGTAACTAAGGAAACATGAAAGGAATGTTCTTAAGAAGAGAAACTACAACTTTTGACTTAATTAGTTGAGATATAAAATAATTAAGATTTATGTGTATTGACTACAATGTATAGTTGAACCTATAGTTCTATTGCCTACCTAAAATTGTGAAACCCCAGGTGGATAGTAATGTGTTCTAGTTGCTTATTACTTCTTGACAATAGATGTATGTTCCTTTCTTATGGGAGTTTTGTGGCAGTTTTGGGTCATCATACCCTTATCGTCCGTAGCTCAAAGAATGTGAGTTGTGGTCCTTTTTATTGAGACTTATCTATTGTTTGAGAAGCAACCCCAAGCGTGTTGTCTTGTCCTTGAGACCTAAGTTATTATAATTTTAAGGAAAAATATTTTAAGGATACAAAATAAATTTGGAAAGTATTCTTCTTCATATTTTTTCTTGGGTCACCTTTTCATTGTTGCCCCTTTTCCATTAGGATGGAAAGTGCAAAATGATGTTATTCGCTTTTGATACGATGCACCCTTGAATTGTAAGTGGATCCCGTGTTGCTTTTTCTTCTCCTAGCAGCCTTGAGTGGTCCTTGGTGTTTCTTGTGCTCTCTTTATGGTTATTTCGATCTTGAGTAGGAAATAAGATAAATAAATCCCATTGTTCTATAATGTATGGTACTTATATTGATATGTTAGTTGCTAAGGGAGATATAAATATATATGTACATATTTTATTTTGCTAAACGGTTGACTTCTTTAGATTGGTTGTTTGGTGTGTTTGATTCTTAAAACAAAAGTGTAAAAATCATACTATAGGAAAACTTGTGGTCTTGACTCCACTTGTATTACCATGAAAAGTTAATTGTACCCTCTCAAGATTATAGGAGTGCCTTCCGGGAATAGTTCCTCAATTGTAAATGTTTTGTTGTTTGGGTGTCCTTCCTTGTGGATTAACCTCATCCTATGTGACCTCAAATTGTGAGACCTTGAGTAAACTTATCCCTCATAAAAAAATTTGGCCATGGTTGATTCTGCTAGCCTTTTCTAAACAACAAACTATGAAAGCATAATTTAACCCTAGTGGAAACCTCAATTTTTTTTTATCATAGTATGTTGTATTCCTTGGGAAACTATGTGGTCTTCCTCAAACTAATGGAATTCTCCTTATTATTCCTCTACTTGGTGGTTACTCTTAATGATATTTTGGAACTCTTCTTGTTATATTGTTATGTGTTGTATCTTGTTTGACAAACAGAAGTTACTCCTTAAATTTAAATGTTCATAGCCTTGCATGCAGAAATTTTAGAACTCATCCCTTACAATCTCCCTTCTTCTCGCTGAATTACATTGGACAAAACTTTGGATTATGTGGATTCACATTTGTTTGATGCAAGAAACCCCATAATGGGAGTGATCCTTTTTCTGTTGCAGTTAACCCTATCTCTTTCTCCTATGACTTCGAGGAGGAAGTTGATGTTAAGGGGAGGGGGATGTAGTTCCCACTTCCCTTTAGCACCTTTTACTACTGATCTTGATACTATTGATTTCATTATGGGCATTATTATAGTTTTGATTTAGTATGATGTTAGATGTTCGACCATGGATTATTGTTGAATCTGATTCATATATGCTGATGATGATTGATGATTTTATGTAGAGACATGTTTTGTACATGTAGATGTTATATATATGTTATATATATATGGTTATATATATATATATATATATATATATATATATATATATATATATATATGGATGTTGTTAGGACATGTGATATTTGGATATATTGAATAGACCAAGAAAATTGAATTTAAAATTTATGGTTATATATTTGTTAATTAAATTGTAAATGATATTGTTGATTGTCTGGATGTTGTTGTGATTCATATATATATTGATGATTTTAAAATTATATTATATTCATTTTGGACATTCTGATATGGCCACAAGGCCGAAGGAGGTAATTGTGTTTTCCAGGTTAAAATATCACAACAAACATCGGGGATTGGAGACCAACCACAATGGAATTCTAGGTGAATTTGACAAGGTCACCATGGCAACATGTTTTGGTGTGTGTGTTATTTGTTTAGGGATTCCCATGGGGGATTACCTTTAAATGTCACCATGGGTTTGTGTATTTTATTAATGTGGTTACTTTTTATTATTTTTGTATGTATTTTTATAGTGATGTGTTCCTCTCCTTTATTTAATTAATATTTTGATAGATTAATGTGAGAAATCATATGGTTAAAATTTAAATAAATCATATTAGGATATGGGAAAGTAATAATAGAAGTTGTTGGCTTTTGTATTTAATATGTAAGGGATGTGTAAGTTTGTGCAAGAGTTGTGTAAATCATATTTTAGAGTATGAAACACTCCGCCTCCTTGGAAATTCGAATTTTCCTTGGGGGCTATTTTTGGAGGCTTGTAGGACAAGTAAAACTTGTACCATACCTCTAAATTTAATTTACCAACCATATATATGGTTGGAAGGCTGATTGTAGACCCTTTTAATGCATTTTATAAATCATGTTGAATTATTTTGATTGCACTCTCTTACATTTTATTTATTTTGTAGTCCTTTGGGGTGTGGTATTTTGGGTACTGTAAAGTAAATTGTCATATTATTCACCCACCTCTTAATTGATCTTTTCATAATGGAATTTTAATTTGTGTTACAGTGAGGATGTGTGATGTGACATCCTACATGGATCCATGTTATCCTCTTCTCTTCCCTCTTCTATAAAATTGAAACTCTTCACTTTTTTTTGCATTGTTAAATCATTTTGTAACTTCTTGGGAACATTTTCTTGTTTTGGAGAGCTTGATTTTAGAAGGATCTTGGAGAAAGATTTGCATTCTTGGGAGATTATTGTTTTAGGACTGTGTTTTGGACATTGAAGATTGTTATTTGGAAACAAAAGCTACCATGGATAGGTAGGAGCTTAACTCTTCTTTTGTGATTGTTATTTCTTTTTATATGAATGAATGATGTATGTTTTGATTTAGTTGTTTGCTTTGGGTAGACTACCATAGGAATGGTGTAGGAGAAGGGTATGGGGAATCCATGTGGGGGCATAAGGGAATGCCATTAGTATCATAATTTTTGGAGGAGTTTTGGTTTGGGATCCACCATGGAAAAGAAATAACTTGCATTTCTTACTTTATGGGGGCATAAGGAAATATGTGGGGGACATAAGGAGGGATTTTTGGGGGTATAAATATATGTATGGTGAATTTTATTGGTGGTTTGTTCTGCTAGATGCCCAATTCTCAATTGGGAGGCATAAGTAGCTTCCCCATAGACCTTGCTCCTTTTTCTTGCATGTTCAAGCCTAAGTTTTGTTTTGATTTTTTTCAAATTTAGTTGTAAACTCGCTATTTTTGTGTGGACTGTATTTTATGTGAATTATGCATGTTGAAAGAATGTTGTATGTTGTGGATGCAAGTTGTTTCCATGTGTTTAATCACACCTCTTATTATGTTTTGGTTGGGGCTTCGGGGCCAATGATGAAGGAAGGATTCTCCTTTCATTGGATGTCTTGGTTGGGTGGAGAGCATTTCCTTTCCCCCACTTTTGTTGTGATCAAATTGGAAGAAAAAGGAAATTGGCATGTTGCTGTTCTAGAGCAAAGGAAAATTTAGTTTGACAGTCCCTTGTGAAATCTATTCACTTGTAATCCTTTCCCACTTGATGTGGATGAAATTTTAATATGTATTTGCTATGCCCTTAACCTATTTCTTGTATTAGGATATGAGTAGCCGACTTGTGGCTTACCATATCATTTTATTATATCATTTATACTTTCTCATGCTTATTAGTTTGGCCTTGGTGATGGCCATAACATATGAATATTATATATAGGGATTGTAGGTAGTAATTCATCATCATTGGAGCATTTGAGTATTATTTTATGGTTTGAGGTCGCCCCCTCGAAGTGGAGAAGCTATTCTAATTGCATATCAAGATCATTATTCTAGAATATTGTGTTATTTGGTGTTATATTGATGCTCATGATCTAAATTATACAAGTAATTTCATTACAAGTGGTATCGTAGTTGTGTAATCAGGCCAAAATTAGGGAAAAAAATCTTAGTTTTTTTTTGTTTTCCACCATATATTGCAAACCAAAGCTAATTCGTGGGAGATATTTTTACTAGAGTTGTGAAACATTTTAAGTAAGGTTCCTTGAAAATTTTAGACTTTTTTGATTTATTTTGCAAAAGTTATTACAAATTTATGGTTTTTCATAAAATTGCTCCCTAGGGTGCAAATTGTGGAATTTTTTCAAATTCGTTACATTTTCGGAAATAAAAACAAAATTTATTTGGGGTTTGTTCTTTAATTTTTTTATATTTGGCCGAATTCTTATCAAAATCCAAAACCCTAAAATTTGACCATGATCCCTACATCCTACTATTTTGGGGCATCATGGTGGGGCCTTCCACAAGGGGAAAAAAGAATCCCATCACTCTAGGTAAAACACCAAAAAAGGATGAGATAGTAGTTGAGGAGTTGGAGATAGAAGATATAACTACAGATTCCTCAGGGTTAGGGTTTACTTCAACAAACCATAAAGTAAGCCAACTTGAGTTTAACCTGAGAGACCTCGAATCTAGGGTGGCCAACAAAGAAGATGTGGATAGGATTGGACATAGATTGGAGGATTTCATGAAAAATTCGTACGCATATGATGGGTAATCATACTTATGTCAATCAAGGTGGATCCTTATGTCAACATAATAGACACATGAGCCGTGAGTGGGTCTTTAAGTGTACACAATCCAAATACGAGCACTTTGTAGGCTCGTCATACTATGTTTCCAAAAGTGGAGATGTGTAAGTTTGATGGAAATGATCCACTCAATTGGATCAACCAAATGGATAATTTCTTTGAACTACATCAGATTCCATTAGGACAAAAGGTGACCATGGCATCTTTGTATCTCAAACCTGACCAATTCATATGGTATTGATGGTTATGTGCTCAAAGGAAAAAGAGTGGTATTAATGTTACATGGACAATATTCACTGAAGAGTTGCAATTACACTACAGTTCTAGTGTTTCAGATAATTACTTTAACCAATTAGCAAAGTTGAGGTAGATAGGATCTGTTAAGGATTACATTCATCACTTCCAAAACATTTCTCTGCGGGTGGAAAATATTACTGAAGAGAATATAAATGACCTATTTCTTGGGGGTATTAAGGATCACATTGAGCATGAGGTGTGTATGTTTAATCCTCATAAGGTTTTTGATTCGATGATTATGGCAAGAAGGGCAGAGGAGAAATTTTTTTCAAGTAAGAGACAACATTTCACTTTTACTAGAGATCACAACACCTTGGCCCCAACACTCCCTGAGCCAGTTAGATTGACATCTCAAAAAATTGAAGAAAAAAGAGAAAAAGGCTTATGTTTTAACTATGATAGTAAATTTGGACCCGGACATAAATGTGCTAAAAAGAAGTTGTTCTACATTGATGGGCCTAGTGAAGATGAAGAGAATAATGAAGATGCAGAGTCAGAGGTCTTGGTTGAGCTAGAGGAGGAGTCAAGAGATCCTCAGCCAATGATCTCATGCCATGCAATTTCAGGTATTAGCACCCCCAAACCCTAAAGGTGGTTGGATTCCTAAAAAAAAGAGGGTCACAATGTTGATTGATTTAGGAAGTACTCACAACTTTATCAATCATAAGTTAGCAGTGCACCTAAACTGTTTCATTTATCCAACTCTTGAATGTCAAGTAATGATTACTAATGGAGGTATTGTTACTTGTTCTAGAAAATTCCATAGCATTAAGCTTTCCATGGGATATTACATACTAAATAGTCCCATGTATGCCATTTCTATGGGAGGAGCAGACATTGTGTTAGGGGTTCAATGGCTTACCAATTTGGGAACCACTGAGATGAACTTCCAAGACTTGTTCATGCGATTTCACTCTGAAGGAAGGACTTTTGAGCTAAGAGGCTTAAGAGAAAAGTCTCCACAAATAGTAAGTTCTCATCAGATGCACAAAATGCTAAAAAAGGGTGCAGAGGGATTTGTGGCACAACTCTTTTCATTAGAGGCTCATCATTCTAAGGACATTATACCATCAGATATGCAAGCAATGTTGGATGCACACTCTGTTGTATTTGAAAATATACCAAAGGGATTACCTCCAAAGAGAGATCATGATCATGCTATTTAGTTATTACCAGGAAGTCAACCACCTAACATCAGACCTTATAGGTACCCATATGTGCAAAAGAGTGAAATTGAGAAGATTGTACAAGAGATGTTGGAAGTAGAATCATCCGCCATAGTCAGAGTGCTTATTCTTCTCTAATAGTGATGGTATGGAAGAAAGATGACATGTGGCGCATGTGTCCTGATTATAGGGAACTTAATAAGTACACAATAAAATATAATTTTCATATTCCTGTTATTGATGATTTGCTTGATGAGTTGCGTATGGTGTCATTTATTTTACAAATCTTGATCTTCATTCGGATATACCACCAAATCAGAATCAAGGAT
Organism: Taxus wallichiana var. yunnanensis; assembly: GCA_018340775.1. NCBI lineage: Eukaryota > Viridiplantae > Streptophyta > Pinopsida > Cupressales > Taxaceae > Taxus > Taxus wallichiana. The sequence continues at coordinate 468,972,253 of CM031238.1, read as the reverse complement.
GAGGATGTTCATAAAACTACCTTTCAGACACATGAAGGCCATTATGAATTCCTGGTAATGCCTTTTGGACTCACAAATGCACCTTCTACATTTCAAAGTTTGATGAATTCTATTTTTAAGTCATTCCTCATGGAAGTTTGTCTTAGTGTTTTTCGATGATATATTAATTTATAGAAAAACATGGGAGGAAAATTTGCATCATGTAAATAATGTTTTGGAAACCCTTGAGCAACATCAACTTTATCCAAATCCCTCTAGGTGTTCTTTTGGACTCAAGGAGGTTGAATATTTGGATCACATTGTCTCTCATGAAGGGGTTAAAGTGGATCCTAATAAGATCAAATCCATGATGGAATGGAAGGTTCCAAAAACCCTAAAGAATCTATGAGGATTTTTGGGGCTTACAGGTTATTACCAAAGATTTGTAAGGCATTATGGAAGCATAGATGACCTCTCATAACTTTATTAAAGAAGGAATCCTTCCATTGGAGTGAGGATGCAACCAAAGCATTTGAGAAACTAAAGGAGGCCATGTGCACCACTCCAGTCTTGGCTACTCTAGATTTTTCCAAAACATTCATTGTTGAATGTGATGCATCGGGGTGGGTATGGGGGTAGTTCTCATGTAAGAAGGCCATCTGATTTCATTTTTGAGCTGTCAATTCAAAGGTAAGAATCTTTCCAAGCCTACTTATGAGAAGGAAATGCTAGCCATACTTCATGTAGTAAAGCAATGGAGACCATATCTCATAGGAAGACACTTTAAAGTGAAGACAGATCATGATAGTCTGAAATACTTCTTGGAGCAACGTTTATCATCTGAAGAACAACAAAAATGGGTCTCCAAGATGTTTGGATATGATTTTGAGATTATCTATAAGAAAGGGAAGGAGAATGTAGTTGCGGATGCTCTATCGCGGAAAGATGAGTCAACTATAGCCTTGTTATGTTCCATATCCATATTACAGGAAGATTGGATAGATGAGGTAAGGTCCAAATGAAGAAATGACCCAACCACACAAAACCTCATTCATCATCTCTAGAATGATCCAAGCATGTCTAAAAAATTGTATTGAAAGGGGATGATTTATGGTATAAAGATAGATTATACCTATGTAAGAATTCCACTCTTAAAAATAGGATTCTATCTGAGCTTCACTCTTCTCCAGTAGGGGGGCACTCTGGATTCTTAAAAACTTATCATCGAGTCAAAAAAAAATTCTTCTAGGAAGGGCTCAAAGGGGATGTCCAAAAATTTGTGGCAGAATGCATGGTTTTTCAGCAAAATAAGGGTGAAACAGTTCGATCCCTAGGTCTTCTATAACCTATATCTATTCCTAGCCAACAGTGGGAAGAGGTTTCCATGGACTTTATCATAGGATTGCCTAAATCTAAAGGAAAAAATGTCATCATGGTTTTGGTGGATAGAATCACCAAATATGCTCATTTTTGTGCCTTGGCACACCCATTTACTTGTAAAGCACAAAGAGCAATGAATAAAATTTTCATGGACACAATTCAGAAGCTTCATGGGACAAAGATTATAGTAAGTGATCAAGACCCTATATTTACTAGTAATTTTTGGACTGATTTATTCTCATGTTTGGGTACTCAGTTAGCTCATAGCTCTTCTTATCATCCCCAATTTGATGGGAAAACAAAATTTGTAAATAAGTGTTTGGAGGGATATCTTCGTTGCTTTACGTTAGATAAACAAGCAAGATGGGTCTAATGGTTGCCACTTGCAAAATGGTGGTATAACACTTCCTTCCATACTTCATCTAAAATGTCTCCTTTTTTGGCACTCTATGGGTACCATCCACCATCCATCACATCATCATTGAGAGGAAAACTGTGGGTTAGAGCAGTAGAAGAACACATTCAATATCAACAAGAGGTCCTCTCTAATCTCAAGGAGAACTTGGTCATGGCACGAAACCGAATGAAGCAACGTCTTTGATCAACATCGCACAGAAAGGCATTTTGAAGTCGATGATTGGGTTTTTGTGTGGTTATAGCCATATAAGAAAATGTATTTGAAACAACAACAAAAGGATAAAAACTTTCACCAAATTATTATGGCCCCTATCAAGTATTGCAGAAGATTGGTACTATAGCATACAAATTAGAACTTCCACAATCCACTAGAATACATCCAGTCTTTCATGTTTCTTGCTTGAAGAAAGTAATTGGATAGAGAGTATCATCCCAAACAGTGTTACCTGAGCTCGATGAGGAGGGGAGGGTCATCTTGGAACCTGAATGCATCCTTCAAACATGCACTAAAAGATTGAGGACACGGGTTATTACTGAGTACTTGATCAAGTGGAAGAATATGGACAATGAAGATGCAACATGGGAAGATATGACATTCCTGCAGCAGCACCCAGAGCTTCTCAACATTGGGGACAATGTTTCTTTGAAGGGGAAGGGCATGCTACGCCCTTAACCTATTTCTTGTATTAGGATATGAGTAGCCGACTTGTGGCTTACCATATCATTTTATTATATCATTTATACTTTCTCATGCTTAGTAGGTCAGCCTTGGTGATGGCCATAACATATGAATAGTATATATAGGGGATTGTAGGTAGTAATTCCTCATCATTGGAGCATTTGATTATTATTGTATGGTTTGGAGGTCACCCCTCGAAGTGGCGAAGCTATTCTAATTACATATTGAGATCATTATTCTGGAATATTGTGTTATTTGGTGTTATATTGCTGCTGCTCATGATCTAAATTATACAAGTATTTTCATTACAATATTTTGTGAAGAAAATATGTATGTAATTTGATTATGAAAGTGTATATTCAAAATGTGAAAGACATTTACATTATGCTTTGTACTTTGGAAAGAAAGAAATAGAATTTTGTTATTGCTTTCAAACATTGAAAGATGTAAAGTTTTATAATTGAAGTCAATAAAGAATTGCAAGTTCATCTCTCATTTGCATTGTTGTGTTGAGTTGGAATATCAAATTGTGATTGGAATCTCTATTTAATTGCAAAGGAAAGAAAATACGTATGAAGGAAGTATATTGCTTTGTTTCTTTCGGAAATATATTAAATTGGAAATCAGACTTTGTAATTTAGCTTTGAAATGATTTTTTTGTAAACAACTAAATGTATTGGATTAGTTTATAAATGAAATGCCGCACTTGAATAATATAATTGATATATAGTTTTAAAAGAAATGAATCTTTCTTTAAATTTAAAAACTGGAAAATTTAATCAAAATGTATAGTTTAGACCTCTGCACATAATAATCAACTTGAAAATGATATAATTTAGCATGCTAAGACATCAATGAACTAAAATTGACAAAGAAAACTTAAGAAAACAATTTAACCATTGCAAAATCAAGCCCAATCCCTTCCTCAGCAGTTTTCTATCAATTATTGGACAAAATTCAAATTGGAATAAATTGAGAAAATTAACTTCCTAAAACATTCTAAATCCTTATTGGGGTAATCCTCCATGTCCTGTTTGACATGTTGAGTGAAGGAGGTGATCAAATTGAATCAAATTTATAAGTTAAAAATTACCACTTGCTAATTAAAATCTCCTTTTGTAGATCATTTTTGTAAAATTGACCTCTTAAACTTTATCAAAATCTAAAATTTATGATTTTGTCCAAAGAGGGCATCGATAGATTTCCGAAAGTCCTTGTTTTCCTAAAACTGATCTTTATAGCTCAAGTTATGACCCTTTGAAGTTTTCCTTCCTCACGCGGGAAAATTTTCCCTGGCGAGCCCGTGGCCCAAAAATTTCCCTTTGAAAACTTAGAAAAATGTTGGAATTTTTTTGGGAAAATCTTTAGCATTTTCCCCGCCACCCCACTCCGCCTGACAAACCAATCGAAGTTACCATGTGGCCGCATGAGGCAATGGCGGAGGCACGACACCTTTTCTTCCTTAGCACTTTTTGAGAATTTTGGAAAATTTTCTCTCGAACTTCCCCACATCCCCGTTGGCCCGCAACTAATCATAGGCTTCCACATGAAATGGTGGAGGGGTGGAACCTTTATGAACTTTATCTTTAGAAGGTTTTTTTTTCTGAAAATTTTCTTAAAGTTTCTCGCCACCTGTATTCCCACCCTTGTCTTTTTGAAACTCTTCCGCAGACACGCTGGCCAACGCATCAAAACTTATCCTTTCCCCTTGCCTTTGGCAAAAATCCTAAAATCTTTCTGCCACCACACCACCCACAACCTAGTGTTATGATGACACATGGTAGTCATAGATTTTGGTAGAGACTTGGATGGATTTTTCCCTTGTTGCCATTGGGGTGCAAAACATTATTTTTTTCCCTACCGCCCCGTTCTACCCACTTGACTGGAGAAGCACCACGTGTCCCTGGTGGAGGCACAGGGGTGCGAGTACAAGTTATATTTTTTTCCCCACGTGGGAAAAATTGTGTATACCTCCCTGTGACCCACCTACCTAGAAAAATGGATTTCCTTCCCCTCTTGACATGTGTCCCCTTTGGGAAAATTTTACCCCTAAGCTTGCTGGACCATAACTAGAGTTTTACTAGGAGTTAGGAGGACTTCTTTATATATTTGGAAAGGTGAGAAAATTTGCTATCCAATGGAATTGATTTAGGGAAATGTTTTATGCATTAAGTGTGAGAAAATAAAGATAAACTTTGAGCCATTAGTAAATGGGTATGGTGATATTTTACCCCTAGAACCTAACTGAAACTTCTAACCCTAAAAATTGGACCTTGTGACCTATGATAATTGTTAATAAAAGAAAAGTTTGTTCTAGTGGATTTGAATTGTTCTAGAATTTGTTAGTTATAGATGTTGCCTTGTAACTTGGTTGTAGACACTCTTTATTGAGTTCTAGGATTGGGTAAGTAAGAGTTTACTCGATGATTGGAAATATGTATTCCATTCCCCACCGTAATTAAACTTTTCTCTTGTCTTAGATCTTGTGGAATTAAATACCCTGGGTATTTAATTGTTTTGATCCCTTAACCCTAAAATTTTAATTAGGCAATATTTAGCTAAAATGTCAATGTAATCAATGATTAAATTAATCCCTAAGGAGATTTGAGCTAGGAGTGGATTATTACACTTGTTGCTTTATAATGTGGAATTAGTAATTATTGTAATGGGAAAATTTATTAGTTGAAATTTAATTGTCTTTGAGACTTTGGTCGTTAACTCCTAATAAAAAAAAATTATTCCATAATTTTCTAACTAAACCTAGGTTGTTCATGGGTCTTAAGTGGGTTTTTTTTGTGGGCATCACATTACATGTTACTATTGTGTTGATTAATAAATATTAAATAATTGGTTTATTTTTATTCTATCTCATAAAAATATATAAATATTGGTTTATTTTTGTAGACTATCTCTTAACAATTCATTTATTTCCATCATTTTATGTTGTATTTATCTCATAACACATTTCCTAAATTCATTCTATGCAAATAAATTCACATTGTAATTAAACAATTGTCAATTTTTATTGATATCATAAATTAGAAGCAATTTTAGACACAAATATATATGATCAAATTATGTAAAATATACAACATGTAAATTCACATGACCCCATAGTTAAAATAAATCACATCCATATTTTCCTTTCTTTCTATATTAATTTGATGAGAATGGGCATATGCCCATTCTCATCACAATTATAAAAAACTTTTTTTGTATGAGAAATGGAATATGCTAATTGTCTTCTTAATAATAAAACTCTTTGTTTGTATAAGAATGGGCATATTCCTTTTCTAACCATTCTAACTCATTGAACTTAATAATTTTAATATCACTATAAAGGATGTGAGAATGGGAAATTGTCCATTCTAAAACAAATTAAATATTACCTCTATTTTTCTTTTATGATTCTTATATGAGAATGGGCATATGCCCATTCAATACGATAAAAAAATGTTTGTTTGTATGAGAATGGACAATATAAGTATTTTATATACTTTGTAAAGTTATAAATGTATTAATTATTCTAATAAGTATTTCCTATTTGTACTAAAAAAATTGTAAACCTCTAAAATGGAAATCCCTCATACATGACATACAATTCCAACAAACCCCTTTTTGGATTCTAATAATAGCTGAATCAAATTCTAATATATTTGGTATAAGTAAACCAACATAGTTGATTTCAGTATTTAATCTAGATTGTAAAATTTCCATATTTATAAAAATTATGGTTAAAGAGGAAAACACGGGGAAGAGGGAAACAATGGAGGTTTAAAACGAGTAAAAAATGGGGCCAACTAAGAAAGATACCAAGCACCAAGAAAATTAATACGCAAGAACAAGGGGTAGGGGTTAGCTTATGCAAAATGGGTTTCCAGGATTGACTAATCTTCCACCCATCACCATGATTTAGCTTGTTGGGGTGTTTTTCAATTTCAATATCCTCACGTAATTTTCTTTTTGCATAGTAGAATTCTGTAATGATTATTTTTACATTGTTAATGCAAATAGTGTGTTTTTTAATGTCTTCATGGTCTACCAGAGCTGATTTAACAACCCGGGTAAATTTCAAATCTTTACAATGTTATTTAATCTCTAATTTAGTTCTCTTATGCAAAATTATTGAAGAAGCAACCATAACTATACAAAATTAAATTAAAACTTGATTTAGAATGCATTTTCTAATAACCTACACCCATTCTATTATAAATTCATGTTTTTAACTATATTCTCAAAAAAATTGAAAACCTCCCCCCCTTATTTTTAATTTTTGAGAAAATGAAAATGAAAATAAAAATAAAGAAATATTTTTTCTGTAGTCGTTTGGAAGCGGTTTAAGAAAACATGGGTTATCGAGAGGCCTTGTAGGTGGAAAAATTGACATCTTTTAAGCTTCTACCAACATATGTAAAGGGGGTTCACCCAAACTCCTTTAAGAAAATGGGGTGTTTGGTTGAACCCCCTTCGGGGAAAAGGGGTTGTTTGGGTTATTCACTCTGATCCACTCCTCATCATAGTATGATTCATATGATGTCCCTTACCTTTAGAGAGAGAGCTAGTGACAATGATGTCTCCTTCATGATGGAAACATACTTAGTAATATTGGACATATTTTTTCTCATCTACACTTTGTGCCTCCAACCTCTTCTTGAGAAGAAACAATGTGGTTGCATTCTCTTTCTTCTATGAGCTATGGGCACATTACAAGGCATTTGAATGAGTGTTTAGGAACACTGATGTGAGATATTTCACTTCATGGACCTATGCTAACTTCCTTCTCCTATAAATATGATGAGATTAGGTTGAGGAACATTGGGAGTAGTGGATATGATGCACAAACATAACTATTATTCTCCCCAAAGGCTTAATTCAGGTTTGAAGAGGATGAAAGACTCCATAAGGACTCAACTCGGCTCTTCCCGTCTCTCCTTGGTGAAGAAAAAAACATCCTCCTTGAGTGAATTTAATCATGATGACTCCTTTTTCCACAATCGAGATGAGTTGAACTATCCACCTCCTACATTAGATTATGCCCTATCGAAATCACCTATGAATTGATGCTTTGAGATCCTACGAGGGATTTTATTTCTTCTTTAGACCACGAGACAACTTATCGGCCTTGTGATGATGGAAAAAGCATTGAGATAGGTAAAATGGGAGTTTCCACATCTTTTTAAGCTCAAATAAAAAAATTGATTTTTAAGGGGGTCCTATCTAGGACTGATTATTTTTAGTAAGTTTCCACTATTTTGTCTTCTAATGTTTCTTGCTCAATCAAAGTATTACAAATGTTGAGAGTTTGCTATTTTTAGAAACTTAGTATTTTTAGCCACCCACTACTCTAAATAATTGTTATTTTTATGAAGTGAACTTACAAGTGTTAGGTTGTAGTGAAACCACTATTAAAATTTTCTATTTTGCACCATTACCTTACACTTCAAATTTTATGTTTTCCATCTACTGGACTTTGGAAAAATAAAAAAATAAGTTTTAAGTTTGATATTTTCAGTTTTCTTCTATTAAAAATACAAGGAATCAATGTATTTTCTTTGATAATATTCCCAAATCCAATTTGGAGAGTAGATCACAGAAACAATTTGAGGTAAACAGATGCGCAGATGAGGAGATATGATTGAATATTAATTTTTGGATATGGATGTCAAAAAAAAATTAGCAGCATGTCTAGACAAAAATGGAGTTTAAGAGGATGTTGCAGGTATAAATTTTCAGGAAAATTGGCTAACTATTTGATAAATTGGGAATCAATGAAGTTTTATTATGTTTCTTAACTCACCAGAATTCTACACTTCTTAACTCGGGGTTTTATTGGAGTGGATATGAGGCTTAATCTATCGTAATGGGGATAAAGCAGACACTAAGGAAAACAAAGTGTGACTTGAAATATATGGTGGCAAGTGGCATCTTGTAGTGTGATATGTACTAGATACGGGGCCGGGAAATGACACTAGAGAATCTAGAGGTGGTCACATGGTGTCAAAATGCTTCATGGATGAGTGGGTCAAAATTTTATGTCCCCATTTTCACTTGGGGAAAAGGGGGATAGAGGGGACACCATGGTGTCCAAAGTTTGACTTGGGAGGAGGAAGGTCACACTTTGGTGTCCCCATTATCCCCCTTGCATGATGGGGACATAGGAGACACCCAGAGTCCAAATTTTGAATTGAGTAGGAGAAGGAGGTCACACTTCGCTCCCCCTTGTCCCTTTGTCCCCAGGGGAAAGAGGGGATACAGGTGTCCAAAGTATGAATTATCTAAATTAAGAAAGAATATTTTGTTAGGAATTAATATTTATTTATTGTGAACATTAATAATATTATTGTGTGTGATGAGTTTTATTTACAACTCATGTAGATATCTCTTAGAGAGATTCTAGGTGTGAGGGAATAAAGGGATAAGGTGAGAGATTGTGGGCATATCTATTTGATATGCGTTGACTTCATCATTATAGGAGATCAAAGCATTATTTATTGTAACCTCTCTATTAAATAGAATATCTCGGATGAGTAAAATTTGAGTGTTGTATTATTTATAGTGTTATTTGATTTTTGTGCATGCAAACTGAACCAAAATAATATATTTTTCCTCAAATGTCCAAATTCAAACTCAAGAAATAATTTTTTCACCTCGAAAGATTAAGAAATTATTTTGAGGTCAAAAATTATTTGAATTTGACTCCAAAATGCCTTATAATATTAATGGAATCATTATTGATACCTAACCCTTCCCAGGTATTCAAAATGTAGGAATTTTTCCATCTTTAACTAAGAGGGGTAGTTGTAGAGTTTTGAACTATCTCAAGAAATATTTAAGTCTTGGAAAAAGTTAATGTATCCATAATGTAGAGGGTTACGAGATATTTTTGATGATATTCTTTCCTTAACTCCTTCTAAAACTCATGGAATTTAGAGAAGTACAACTTTCACCATCTAAGCTTACATTCCCTACACCAAATTACCTTATGTTGAATAAATTATTCCTGAATAAAATTTTCTTCCCTACACTTTCCTAAAATACATTGACACCTTAAATTTTATCCAAAAACACGTTCATATGATTTATATTTTCCCTAAACACTTCCGAAGGGTGTTTAATTAGTTTTGGAATGCCAAAATGGCCTTTTTAGGCCTCTAGAGGAAGTTGTCTTTCATCAAAATTGAATGAGTTCATCAACCACATTAATAACTCTTCCCCACACACTTAAACAAATTAAATGATATTTTTATCACTTTCCTATGAGCTTGGGTGAGGTTATGTTGGTCGAGAAAGTATGCACAAAGTGACTAATAAACATAATTTTCAATTATGGACTTAGTTTTTATATTGAAAAGTTATAATTTTTCATGTTGCTGATTTTCCATGAAAACAACTCACTTTATCTTGGGAACATTATGATATAAGGGGAGATAAAGAACCTCGGTTATCTTATGGGGTAGAAAATGAGGTAATTTTTCATTGGGTTATAAAGTCACCACACTTTAAGAGCTAGAAAATATACAAACACAACTAAGAAATGAACACAACCAACACACAACAAGGAAAGGAAAAATAAGATGAGAAGGAAACACGAAAAAATGGAATCCATGAAAAACATCCTAAATCACCTATGTTATATGTGGGGGACAACCTTATTTCACTATATCACCAATTCTTACTGAATTTTTACCCATATACGGGTATCACTTAATGTCTTTATTCTGTAAATCCATTGACGGGCTCACTAAAATATGACCCCTTTCCTAATGTCTTGAGAAATTTTGCATATTTTTTTAAAATTGAGGGTCCACTTAGTTATTTCATTCTCTTTTTTTCTTTAATATCTTTTTTCCATCTTCTACTTTATTCCTAAGTTCATTCCTTTTGTTGATTTTCCTTCACTGCTGCGAGAATGAGTCTTGATCACACTTAGCTTGTTATTTTCATAACAAGTATTATAATTTTTTATGGGAATTTGAACTTCACTTTTCATGAGCTAGTTCTTGACATATTTTTTAGGAGTTTTAACACTATAACAATTATTTTAATGTTCCATGTTTACCAATTGTTCCAAACTATCTTCTTTCATGCCCATTGGCTCTTTCTTGATGTGTTGTTTTCTATGATGTGATGTGCATAGTGCTTCAATATCTTGAAATGAAAATGATTACAAGGTCAGATATGAAGAATGAAAAACACAACCTTCTCTATATTGATCATTATTATCCTTAAAACCTCACTCCATGATGATAACATCCTTTTCTTGAGTGGATTCAACATTGAGAGATTTAACCACATTCTTGTTCATATATCATTTATTTAGAGGGTCTTTATTTTGAATTAAATATGCCTTAGCATAATAAAATACCATCTCATCAATATATTCTTCATTTATAATGTCTCCATCTTCATGAAAGGATAATGAGCACAAGGTTGGGGCTAAAACATCAAATCATCATTTTTCCAATATTTCCCCTTATGAACTTGAAAATCCATCTTCATGATGAATTCATCCTATTCTTGAGTAAATTCAACTTTAAGAGGCCCAAGAATCTTGTCATTCATGAAATCATCTTTCAAAGAGTCATCCTATCCTAATCGGAAAGAGTGGGCTTCATATTCATAATCATACTCATTGAATGGAACTTCATGTTGAACATTGAGAACATGATTAGAAACATCAAACTCACCTGAAAAGAAGTTTTTGATATCATTATGCATTCATCACCCACATTTCTCACCACCTCAGGATTGATAAACTCAAAGGTAAGTTTCTTCGCGATGATTATATGACTAATTTATATAGTCAGTTGCAAAATATGAGGTAAAAGGATATGGGGGTTACAGAATACACAAAATAATTTTATAAACTCAACATCATATCATTCCATATAAATGATGACACTTAAAAATTGGCAAGGTATTTGAATGGTCTAAATATTCAAATCCAATATAAAATAAGTATATCTAGTCTTAAAATCCTAGAAGATTGCTATCATCTTTCCTTGAAGGATGAAGACAAACTAAATAGAATGCATACTCAAAAAAAATAGAGGAAGAGGTAGAGAAAATATTGGAGGAAAAGGAAAATCACGAGAGGATTTAAGGAGAATCAAGTCAATCTCAAGCAAGATTGGCCTACTAAATTCAGAGGTGGATTTAGAGATAGAATACCTTACTTTAGAGGTGGATATGAAACTATAGGAAGAGGAACAACGGGATTCACTAGAAGATAGAATAAATGTAAAAAAATTGCAGGTCATAAGTCATGGGAGTGTCTTGAAGGGAAACCTATACACAATACAAGGAATTAAGGAAAAATCATTTTGTGCAAGGTGGAGGAGAAGAGATTGTTTTATCACATTTAGTAATAATAGAACCATAAGTATGAGAGTCTCTACTCATGAGAGGGATACTAATTAAGACACCAAAGGAAAAGGGACCACCTCAAAGAAATTCATTATTCGGGACAACTTGCAAGAGTCAAGGTAAGTGTTGCAAAATAGTCATAGATTTAGGTAGCATAAATAATTTAGTTTCATTTGAAATGGTTAACAAGTTGGGCTTGAAAAATATACCTCATACCACACCATACATGATTTCTTAGTTAAAAAAGGAGAATATGTGCTAGTCAATGAACAAAGTGATGGGTGGATTTTCAAATTGGAAGGTATAAGGATAGAGTGTTGTGTGATGCTATACCTGTAGATGTGTGTCATGTGTTACTTGGAAGGCCTTGGAAATATGACAAGAAAAATACTCATGATGGGAGAAGGAATGTTTATGTTTTATAAAAATATAGAGTTAGTCATACCTTGCTGCCCATAAAAGATGAAGAGGAATAACAACATACAGGTTCTAGTGTGATGCTCATAGGAGAGAAAGAGTTATTAAAAATAGTGAAAGAGGAAGAGTTGGGATTTACAATGGTACTCAATTCTAGGATAGTTATAACAACTAAAACAATGGATGATTTTCCTCAAGAAATACAAGTTATGATAGAAGAATATGTTGATATATTGGTTATTGGGTGCCTAAAATGTGGGCCAAGTACAAGGAGGTGTGTGTGAATGAAAAGTCTAGTTAAGAAAGGGTGTGGAAGGAGAAATCACATAGGATAGGGTTCTAGGAGGGTTTAATAGAGAAAGTGGCGCATGTGAAAGACAAAAAAGGTTTCAAGAATTAGCCATATTTGACACATCAGGAAGAGCATGAGAAAAGCGTGACCCGACTGCACATGTGGAATAGATAAGGTGCCACCACCGACAGTTAAGCTAAGAAGGAATATACCCTATGATGGAAGTTTCCAGAAGACCATCATTGCAAGGAGTGGAGAGCTCGAGCCTGAAGAAGCATGCTCTAATGAAGGATCACCTTGGACACTTGGTAATGGATCTAAAACTCCCGGAAGGCTTGATGATGTTGAGAATGGCTATAAATAAAATCACCCTGCCGAGGAAAGAGGAGGAGGAGAGAAGCATAAGAAGGTAAAGCCATGCAGAATACTTGTGAGAGCTCCATAAGTTGAGTAGGAATATATAAGAAAGGATGTAATAAGGGGTTGGGATTGTAAATTTCCTCTTGTTAACTAATGGGTCTAAATCTAGTTATGATGTACGTCTTGATGCACATATGTGGTAGTTTGTAATGGATCCAATGAATATATTGAGGTTAACAAAACTTGACTAAATATGGTTATTAATGAGTCTCGGTCCATGTTTATAGCTTATAATTGTGATTCATGACTGTTTATGGAATGGATATAAATCCTTATGTATTTCCTTTTGTTTGGGTTCCTTTCTATAATCTATTAAGTACCATTCAGTTTGGGATGACTACATTTGTCTAGAATCATGTATGAGTTCTATGATAGATGTATGTATTGTTACCACTCACTCTTTTTAAGATCCTATCATAGATGATGTTTCCCACTTAACTCACATAAAAGAGAGGCTCAAAACCCACACATACCTCGGGTGAGTGCCCAGCACCCACCGGGTGATAGGACGGAGCACATAGGATTCCATTATCCTGTTGTGGGTGTAAAAATGACTACATCTTGGTTCCATTTCCAAGGCCTCTTTTCAAAGTTGTAGTGGGAGATAACATATATCATGATCTGTGCAATGAGTGATGACAGAATGCCTAACTCTAGAAAGTATTGAATCATGGTTCAATAGAATAGTGGAATAAATTGCTCAGAGATTCAACACTAGGCCTAACTTTGATGTATGCAGATGGGTATAAGATAACCTCTACCATGAGTTGTATGAAAATTTCTTATGTTGCTTCCTAGTAGAGTTGTATGAATGGCTCTCAGCATATGCATCCAAATCAAGCTAGTATTATAGATCACACGTGTGGACCCAAGAAGAGTACCAGAGGCTGCAAGATGTAGATCTAACATGGACTCATGCTGTAGATCATTGGTGGAAAGGATTACTAGCTAGCTACACTCTGGAATATGCTATTTCTACATATTCTGTCTGGAAGTCATTGAGTTTGAGTTTCTGTGGGATCCCAGAGGATCATTTCTACGTGTTATTCCTTTGGTGATGAATATATTGATCATTACCTTGAGTTTAGAGGCATTTCCAATGGCTAGCTAAACCTTCCTGAGCATTGGGTGAGGAAGCTAGGGTGGAAGGGAGGAGAGAAGACTCAAGTATAGTGAAGCACTTGAAAGGGAGATTTCTAGACACCATGAGTTTGCAAGTATGATGGATGTATGGAGGAAAATGTTATGGGAAGGAGTTGAGGTTCATGTAGAGGATGTGGAACTTGAGAATTTTGTGCTACCCCATCTTAGAAAGCATAGGAGAGAGACCCCTTTGGCTTCTGATGAGAGTTCGTTGCATGGAGAGAGAAGAGTCATTGGCGCGCATCTGAACCCACCTAGTGACCAAACCTTGGCGCTTGGTTTTCCAAATTAGAGGAGTGTTGATAACACAGTTGGTATTGGTGGGAGTGACCGATTGGCACCTAGGAGGTATAATTTCTTGTTTGGGACCTCTATGGCTGCACATACCTTCCCATTTTTAGAGGAGTTTTTAGACAAGGTGAAAATACACAAGGATTGGGAAACACATCGATGAGTGGCACAGGGCATACATATAGTAGTGGAACAATCTTCCGACCATTGGTGCACACTTAAGTAGGAAATTAGGGATGTTAGGTATGACCGCTTCAGCCCCATTATTGGCCGCAAGAGGGTCTGAAGATGGAAATGGTGGATCGGGAGGCACAGGGACTGTGCTTGGATCCAATGGATCTCGTAGAGGAAACCAAGGATCTGGAACCAAGAGGATAGGGGCCTTAGCCACCTCTTGAATTAATCTTTGAAATGTCTTTAAAGTTTCCCTACTATCGGGGCATAGAGGATTTTGTGGAGCATGTTCACAAGTGTGAGTTGCTATGGAGTGCAAATGGGATCAAAACCCCAGAATGAAAGGCTAGTTAATTTGCAACGATGTTGCAATGGCACACACATAGATGGTATAGGAAGTATGACCCCCATCAAATGGTGGTATATTACACCACATTGAAAAATACCTTCTTAGTAGAATTCCACATCCCTGAGTTTGAACAGAAGAGCATCAGCGCCCTAAATGAGATTCAACAGGGAATATTAGAGAGTGTGTGGGAGTATGATGTGTAGTTTAAGACTCTCCTGTAAAAATTTTCATAAGGAATTCACCCTTCACAACATGCTCAATGGTTTTTTGGAGGGTTGATAACACCATTTAGAAGAGGATTATCTCATAAGACTTTCACGACCGTGTGAGGTGCTAGAAGATGCTCTACACATTGAAGTTGTTGGAAGCATTGCTACTTGGTGTTAGCCCATTTTTGGAAGCTCAATTTACTGCTATGGCTAAGTAGCTAGAAAATTTATCTATGAACTTAGCCCATGAGACTTATAGTGGAATGTGGTGTACGGAATGTGAAATAGAGGGGCATGTCAAGGATAGGTTCCCCTTGAAGACAATATATGCCATAGCAGTAGATTATGAGATTTATCATGGGGACGATGATGCGAGTAGATGTACCTTCTTGTAGTGTGTAATTCAAAATAATTATCTTGCTACTATAAGATCTCGTACATCTATAACCCATGATACTAATGATTGTATGCTTATTTACCAAATCCATGAAGCCATTGATCATGGTGTGCACTGCATCAGCCTTACAATTATTTCCAAGGAAAATGACCATTGTTATGAAGGACACATGGATGGAGGCTTGCATGGAAGAATTTCTCATGGAGGATTTCAAGGTTGTGAAAACCATGGAGGAAGAAGTGAGTTCCTATGGGGAACATGTTATAATTGTGGATCTATAGAGCATTATAAACTTGAATGTTCTTATCTATTACAATACTCGTGGTACGGGAAGAAGCACAAGTATAAAGAGTGTCTAGAACTCTATGAGCATATGAACTAACAACACCAGAAAGATAAGGGTGCTGCTATGGTGAGCGTAAAAAGGGCCAATTCACAATGGATGCCAAGAGTGGCATGTGAGTTAGAGCTAGAACCTATACTAGTGAAAACATGTGTAGAGGCTGCATGTGCCAAGGAGATACCCAGATCAAAGACATTAGTTTCCAAAGAGTAGGTGCCACATGGAAAGTACTCAGACCCTGCCCATTATAAATAAGTATACAAGGAGACTATGGATGTGATTTGGAGTTTACAAGGGGAGATAAAGTATCTCAAGGAGATATCAAGGTAGGTGGGGCATTGGAATGATAATGACGTTCCAAGAAGTGACCTGGATGAGGTCAAATAGGTATGTAAAATGTTAAGGCAAGAGAATATTATTCCCTTGTTGGGAGAATGGCTAGGGAGAAGGTACCACTCACCGGAGGAGAGCGTGAGAGACAGTTTTACATATAAACCTTTCTCCACACAACCTTGAATATGACAAAGAGATTACTCTAAATGTAATTTTGATGGATGGCTCCTAAGCAATATCCTCATCAACAAAGGGGAAGAAGTGAATGTTATGACCTTAGATGCTTGACATCAGATGGAAAGGCCCGCATTGCATCCATCCTCAAATGTGTTGTATATGGAAAAAAAAACTAAGGCAATGCCCATTAGAGTATTAAAGGATGCAGTGATTACCATTCAAGGGGCCAAGTTTACTGGAGACTTAGAAGTCTTGGCACTTGCTGAGGTAAAATAATTTCCAGCATTGCTTGGGAGACCATGGTGTTACAAGAATAATGCTGAAATAAGGTTTAACAAAAGATATATTAGTTTTGAAAACAAGGAAGAATGCATGGTCATACCTTTGACATATGGGAAGTTGGTGCCCTATAAAGAGCCATTGGGAGAAGTCCTTGATCGAATCTATGTGCACTCCATCAGAGATCTTGAGATAATTCACACTATATAAGGAGTTATCTAATTTGAGAATTCCTAGTCTGAGAGTGATACCACAAGTATGGCATGTGAAAATTGGGCACACGGGACCTATGAGTTGATCGACAACATTTAAGAGGATTGGTAACCAAGGTGACAAAGGCGCATACACCCATTACTTGGGATGAAGAAAACTACCAAGTTACTCAAGAGGGGCTAATCCGGAAGATTTATTATGAGAAATGGAGGCCCATTGGAGAAATGAGAAGGAAATGAGGGAAATGTTTAACTACACCTGCTTAGAACTACTATGCACTGTCGGTGACACATCGGAGAACCTCTTGGAATGACGTGAGGTAAGAACTACTTTCTCTGCAAGGTTTTGTAGGAGCAATGTGCCCATGGCTATAAAAGACTACCATGGTAAAGAGATCACTTCCTTCCATATCCAAACATGTGAGACAACTTGGATGGGAAGCGCAAAAGCATTACCAACTTTATTATGGGTTCACAATTTGTACTCCACCTTGTAAGTTTGTGCGCATACATGGTATATCCACTTGGAGATGTGTCACCAAACTGGTAATTGGAAAGAATTGGTGGCTGACCTCATTCAAACATTCGAGTATCAAAGTACAAAGCCATCATTACATAAGGAATTGTAGGTTGTCAAACACCTTACAATAGGGGATAATTATATGGTGGAAGACAGATTACAAAAATTACTAGGTGAACCCGGCCTGGAGGCTCTCTTTGAGGAGGAAGAAACAGAAGAGATACAACTTAAGTGTGTGTGTATAGAGAAATAAAAGGGAACAAGGTGTATGTTATTGATGGGGAAAATACAAAAATCTTGGATGTTAACCATTCTGTAGGGACTCATGAAGTCATAGATAGTCTGATGATGAAGGTGCATGTCTCACCGTTAACCTTTAAAGACAAAAAGGTTAACATCACTTAGAAGTGGAACCCAAAGAGGCAATCATTGGAGACTATTGGTCTAAGAAAGAAGTCTCAAAAATCATTGATCTCATTACATGAACTCCAATATATGTTCCCACGCAGTAGCATGAGCTTTAAGCTATCCACCATTCCTTAGTGGAGATGAGGATAAAGATGAAGGAAGGTGTGCACCTCAATTAGGAAGAGGCCATACCAGATGAATCCCAATTTATGCATAAAGGTCAAGGAGGAAATAGAAAAAATGATAGCATCAGGTATCATTGAGGTTGTGGAATATTTGGAATGGATAAGTCCAATGGTGATTAGTATCAAGAAGGATGGGAAGATAAGGATCTGTGTTGATTACAGGGACCTGAATGCAGTATGTCTCATTGATCCTTTCCCAACCCCATTTAGTGAATAAATCTTAAAGGGAGTGGCAAGACACGAGATCTACTCTTTCACCGATGGATTATTGGGCTATCATCGGTAAGGATTGTGGAGGAAGACCAGAGAAAGAAAACTTTTTCCACTAAGTGGAGAAATTTTTCCTATACGGTCATGCCTTTTGGGTTGAAGAATGCGCCTGTTATATTCTCGTGCATTGTGGTGCAAGATTTCTAGGACTTCATCCATAAATTTCTTCAAGTTTACCTGGATGATTGGATAGTATATGGGTTAGTGAAGGACCATTGTGATAACTTAAGGTTAATGTTTGAAAGGTTTCAAAAGTTGAGGATATCCCTCAACATTAAGAAATGTGTCTTTTCTACCCCATTTGGAACATTATTGGGGCACATCATATGTAGGGAGGGCTTACTAGTAGATCCCGCCAAAGTTGCAGTAATTATGGGATTGGGGAGCCTACTAGTCGATCATAGTGTGTTGATTCCTTGGACACATGGGTTACTATAGGAATTTCATCAAGGGATATGCCAAGATCGTCATGCCTTTAGAAACGTTACTTAGACACAAGAGTTCCTTCCATTGGGGAGAGGCACAGTAGAAGGTGTTTGACACTTTAAAGGATAGGCTTGTCACCGTGCCCATACTATGATTCCCCTCTTAGGATAAGCCCTTCCATGTTCATTCGGGAATTTCCATTAGATTAGTACTTGCACAACCTAGTGAAGGGATTGTTGATCATCCTTTATGCTTTGAAAGTAGGAAGTTGACACTAGCGAAGTAGAATTATACTACAACTAAGCACGAGGAATTTTTAATGATCTATGCAATTCACATGTTAAGATAGTATGTACTGGAGACCCCTTTTATATTTTACACTGACCATATGGAATTGAAATATTTAGTGAACAATCCCATTCTACAAGGGTGCATATGTCGGTGGGTACTATTGTTCCAAGAATTCGAGTTCACGGTGGTTTTCAAACCAGGAAAAAGTAATTCCAGACCTAATCATTTATCTAGAATTGATTTAGGGGAGGACATGTAAAGCATTGAGGATACCATGCCAGATGCACAACTATTTAGGTTATGACGCATGCCCTCAGACTTAGAAGATATTGTAGTATTTCTCAAGATAGGTGTAGCACCAAAAGGAATGAAGGCTTAAGATAAAAAGTAGTTAGCTATACACTCCGCACCCTACATGTCTATTACTGGGGATTTATAAAAATTAGGATGTGATGAGATTTTTTGCCGGTGTGTGCTAGAACATGAGTGCCTAGCCATAATAGAAGAAGTGAAAGGAGGAAGTGTAGGTGGGCACTATGTAGGAGGCACCACTGCATGTAATATATTGATGGCTAGATTATGATGGGAGATGCTATATCAAGACTCCAAGGAATATTGCAAGGTATGTGACCATTATCAGCACATTGGAAAACTAGGGTGAAGAGATGAAATTCCTCTGTGCCCTATTCGCAGTGCCGAACCATTCAAAAAGTGGGCTATAGACTTCGTAGGCTCTATTGCACTAGCCACACAAAGGACTGGGTCACATTATATAATCACTTATATATATTACTTGACAAGGTGGGAAGAAGTAGCACCTACCAAGGATTGTATAGCAGCTACTGCAGCAAGGTTTCTATGGGAAAACATTATTACAAGGTATGGGTTCCCTTTGAGTTTGACTAGTGATAGGGGTACACATTTCTTAAATGAGATAGTAAGGATTCTGTTAGTAGAATTCATGGTGGCTCATCACAAGACTACCCCTTACCATCCATAAGCAAATGGAACCACGGAGGCATTTAACAAAATACTAAGTCATACCCTAACCAAAATTTGTGACATTGGTAGACAAGATTGGGATGAAAAAGTATCAACCATTCTTTGGGCATATAGGACAACCTACAAGAGGTTAAATAAGGCCACACCATTTCAATTAGTGTTTGGCATGAAGGATGTCCTACCAGTTGAATTCATGTTACCTTCTCTACGTAGAGCATGCGCGAGGAGGATTTTCGATGAACAAGTGTTGGAAGAAATAATTGACAAGCTAATGCAATTAGACAAAAGATGATCACTCACCAGTGTGAAGCTAAAAGACTAAAAATCAAAAAAAAAAAAGGCATGGCATGATTGTCACATTAAGAACAAAAAGTTTGAGGTTGGACATATGGTGCTACTATATGATTCCAAGTTTTTATGCCATCCTAGGAAGTTAAAAGTCCATTGGTTGGGTCCCTACATCATCTCGTACATCCTTGATTTAGGTGCATGCCAGTTATAAGCACTGGATGGGATGAGATTTCTAGGACACTTCAATGGGAGTAGGCTGAATCCCTACTATAAATAAGTCTTCTTGGTGTTTGTAATAAGGCAGTATTGTCAAATAATTTAGGATTTCCTTTAATGCATTTTTGTTTTTTTTTTTTTTTCTTGTGTTTTCCTTTATCCTTGTTATTTTGTGTTGTGCCTTGGGCACCAATAACATCATTAATTTTTCAAAGGTTGTGAAAGCACAGAGGATTGTGCATCATTTTAGTGTGGGGTGGAATAATGTGAAAAAAAGTGCAAGGTGTGAAGCACCAGGAAGGATTGCATTGGAAATTCTGGTTTGAATGGCACTATGGAAGGAAGCACATGGATGGGCCTGTGAAAAAAAAGGGTGAACAAGGATGGTTGGTGTCAGGATAAGACTACATCCTGGTTCCACGTAAAAAGAGGAAGAAGTACCTTTGGCACCGATAACGTGCTCGTAAGAGTCTTTTATCGAGATAGATTATTTACATGCCAGAAGGTTGTAGGATTGTCTACACAAGGTTTGTCACGTGAGTGGGGGTGCTAGAGTGCATCTTAGTGGAAAAATTTGCAATAAGTGTTGAAGTATGGTGGTAGGTGAAGTAACATTTAATGCTAAAAAGAATGGAAAGCTATAAATAGGAGGTTGGGAACTTCAAATTTGACATTACGAATACGAAAAAAGAAATCTCTTGTGGACTATGGTTTCTAGAGTTGACTGTGTGAAGAAAATTTTGAGGAATTAAGGCATGACTGACTAGATTTGATCTGCAAACCAAAAGGAAAGAAGTTCATGGGTGTAGAAAAAAATTTGTTGTGAAGAAGCACTATCTCGGTGAAAGTGGTTATTCCAGTTAGGGTTTGGTAGCTAGGGCATGGGTTGAAAAGGGTTTTCTCACAAGTTTGAGGTATGAGCTTGGAGAAGGTAGAAAATCAAATCAATTAAGAGAATCTAAAGTTCTAAGATAACCTAAAACATGACACCTAAGAAACTAACTATATCACCTAAGAAACGAAGGAAAGGGTAAGGACAAGGGCAAGGGAAAACAACCGTAAAACCACTTTGTAAACATGAATGAAGAATGGTACGTAGAGATGCAAAGACTGGATGGGGTTTTTCTCCGAAAGAATGGGAGTCCTAGTTAAGAATCGATGGTGAGAAATTACAACCATCACATAAACATGACAGAAAAGGAATTGGCGCTGGAGTTAGTGTGCCTGAAAAATAAGAGGACACTAGAAGGTTTACCTATCTATAGCGATGAGGTAAAATTAAAGTTAGAGAAGGAAGGATTATTGTAACTCTATGAGTTGCCTTATTTTGGAAAACCTGAGTGCCTCTATCATTGGTTAATGTCACGCATACATGAGGACCACTTTTACTTCACAGGGTGCAAGATGCGTATAAATCTTCAATTGATTTAAAAATTCACAGGCCTCATATGTGAAGGAGAAAGTATAGATGATGACCTGAGTGAAAAGGAAGCCATAAAAGTAATCATGATGCATATGATTATAAGAAGGGGTCACGATAATTTTCTATTGCAGAGATCCAAGACCCTGTCATGAGAATGGCCGCATGCACAGTGATAAAGCTAAATGACCAAGAAAGGTGGACATAGGTAAATAAGGCCTGGTTAAATGTGTGCAGGAAAATATCAGAAGGCACCATCTACAACTTTTCTACCTTCATCGCAGATGAAATTATCAACAACACTCGGAAGGAGACAAGATACTCTTTGGCAATGTCCTCTTGACAATTGTGTTTTCAGAGATCGAGTGCTAGATGCAGCAGATAAGTTTGTTTGGGAATATCTAGAGGAAGACCCTCACCAACGAAAAAGATTCACAAAGTACACTTTCGATAACATGATGGATGCTCACAAGGAACACCTGGAAAAATGGTATAAATGCTTAAGGGATGCATTTAGGCAGATTGGAGGATCCCAGAGTAGCTATCAGTGCTTGTTGATGGAGAAGCTGAATTTACGGTGTACTAGCATTTCTACATTGGCAAATTTAGATTGATAGATGAAAACATGGGCCCCTAGTGCAAGCTTCCCTTCTCCTTCACCGCTCAATATTTCCAAGTAGGGGTAAACAGGTTTAAAGAGGCCAAAAGACTAAGGTTTGACCTTAGTGAGGTAGATCAAGACCACAAGGAGCTACGCAGAAAGCTCGTTTACCCCAAGAAGTGTGCATACGTGGAGAGGTATGTCTCCCATGAAGTCCAAATGAAAAAGCCCCTGACTTTTCTAATAGCAAGAGAGACCACGACAATGGTACATTTGTGTAGAAGACTAAAGTTTGAGAAGGGAACATACCTGGAATGTCATGCCTCCATTCTTGAAGACCACATAGGAAGAAAGAATCCCACTTCGGCAAAGAAAGGAAAAGAAGAGGTGCAAGGAAAGAAGGCACCAAGTTTCCAAAGTACACCACAAGTGGGTGCCCTAGGGACAAGCAATAGAACTAGTACTTACATGCATAGGAAGAGGTCCCAGGTCAGAGAGGAGGCACTAGAACAAGAAAATCCTATCACAAAGGAGATATCACCAGAGAAGGAAGAAGAAAGAACATAATCTCTTATACTAGAATCCCTAGTTAGGAAGAAACAAAAGGTGATAGAGGAGGCTGATTTAGAGGACACGGAGAACTTGGAGGCCTACAGAGGTGAGAGGGATGATGATGAAGAAGATGAACTTGAAGGATCCTAGGAACCACCAATGTTTGATGTGCATGATTCACAGGAAGAGGGTGGAGAAGAGGAAAATGAGTTTCTCTTCATGTAGAGGAAGGGTAGCCAGGAGGAGGAAGGCACCCAAGATAAGGGAGGAGGTAAAGAAGTGAGTACAAAAATTATACTACAAGCCTAATGTAGGAGTAGGTAAACGAGGTGACAAAAAAGAAGCGGTGAAAATCATTGAAGCCTTGGTAGTACAAGAGTTAGAGCACAATGCTGATTTACTAATGAATGAAGATAAAAAAGAAAGTGTGGAAAAATATCACGACAGCATAGGAGGAGGCCCTAGTTTGATGGTATGTATTCCTAAGGGCATGTGCATAGGAGGAAGGTGCACAAAGATCTAGAGACAAAGAATGGACTATATTGATGATCCAAACAAGGTGTTGCACGCATGTTTCCAAAGCATGGTTCCAATAGAGAAAATCCTAGCCATGACATCATTTGATGTGCAAGGTGCATACCCATAGATAAGGAAAATTATTTCATGGGAATTTGAGTCCCACATCGATGAGCCAGAGTTTGAAGTGAGCCAAGGGTATTTAATGGAAATGTTTGAGTCTAAAGGAACCAACCCCTTGGTGAACGCTCAACAGCTATCTGACGAGAAATTCTGCAATGCGTTGAACAAAGTTTGGGTCAAAACTAAAGCCATACTCTTTCGAAGGAACGACAGAGTAAAGGTTCTAGAGGTAGAGTTAGAGAAGAAGGATGAAGATCTCCTAGAAAGAACTAAGGAGTTAAAACATGAAGAATTAGTCAGTGCTCAACTAAGGTGGGAGTTAAAGGAAGAAAAGGAAAGGGTACATGAGGTATCCAAGAAGGTGGAGATGATCACAAGTGCTATTATCTTGAAGCATCTAGACTTGACTCCAACCACCTAGAAATATGAATCAATCCTGTAGTGCCTAGAAGATCTAACTCACATCCTCACCATGGAGAGGCAACCTTTGGCACTAGAGTCTATAGAAGAGGTGTTGGTGTGCCAGAAAAAAGGAGGATAAAATGAAGGTGGTGGAAATTGTTGCTCAATACAACAAGATCCTTGCCAATGTAAAGGCCACCACATTGGTAGCAGAGGTTTCCTATGACAACTGTGTAGATAGAGATAGGGTGGCAAGTATCCTGGTTGCCACTTATGAGGTAGAGCTAAAAGAATTTTAGGAAAATAACAAGGGGAATAGGGCTGAGAGGGATAAAATTCTGGCCGAAGTGGAGAAGAAATCAGAGGCTATTGAGACCTTGCGAGGCTCAATTAAAAACCAGCTTAAATAATTATATCCATAGATCACTCGTCAGATGGACGCGCTTGAGGATATGGGAAAACAATTAGATGAGGTTGTCAAAACTATGAGTACCAAGGGAGAGGAGTTGGGTTTTGATGAAGTGAGCACCCTGGTTGGAAACCTTTGTCAACAAGCATAGAATGAAGTGGATACTTGGGATAAATTGGAAGCAGACTTAAGGAAGAACTTCCCTCTCCTCTTGCAGTGGTAGCCAGAGTTTCCCCTATTCTTTCATTCTTCCCATATTCTTCAATTTCGTCATTCTTTTCTCTCTTTCTTTATTCTTTGAGGGCATGTTCCCATGGGTGGAGAATAGGTATAGTGTTATAGGAGGGGCACATAAGGAGAAAGTGTGCGGGATATGGTTATAGGAGGGTTTAACAGAGAAAGTGGTGAACATGCAAGACAGGACTAAAGGTTTCAAGACTTATCCATATTTGACACATCAGGAAGAGCACGAGAAAAGCGTGACCCGACTACACATATGGAATAGATAAGGTGCCATCCTGGTGATAGGTTGGCCTAAGAAGGAATATACCCTATGATGGAAGTTTCCAGAAGACCATCATTGTAAGGAGTGGAGAGCTCGGGCCTGAAGAAGCATGCTCCCATGAAGGACCACCTTGGACACTTGGCAATGGATCTACAACTCCTGTGAAGGCTTGATGATGTTGAGAAGGGCTATAAATACAAGCACCCACTAGAGGAAATAAGAGGAGGAGGAGAGAAGTAGAAGAAGGTGAATCCATGCAGAATACTGTGAGAGATCCATAAGTTGGGTAGGAATATATAGGAAAAGGATGTAATAAGGGGTTGGGATTGTAAATTTCCTCTTGAGAACTAATGGGTATAAATCTAGCTATGATGTATGACTTTGGTCTACATAGTTGTGGTAGTTTGTAATGGATCCAATGAATATAATGAGGTTACCAAACTTGATTGAATATGGTTATTAATGATTCTAGTCCATGTTTATAGCTTACAGTTCTGATTCATGAATGTTTATGGAATGGATATAAATCCTTATGCATTTCCTTTCTATTTTGGTTCCTTTCTATAATATGTTAAGTACCATTTGGTCTAGGATGACTGCATTTATCTAGAATTCATTCTCGAGTTGGTTCCTTTCTATAATATGTTAAGTGTCATTTAGTCTAAGATGACTGCATTTGTCTAGAATTTGTTCTGAGTTCAATGATAAATGTATGTCTCATTCCCACTCACTCTTTTTAATATCCTATCATAGATGATTTTTCACACTTAACTCACATAAAAGTGAGACTCGGTGGCCACACGTGCCTCGGTGAGCCCCAACATGTCTTTGGGTGATAGGCCGGTGCACATGGGATTCCCTTGTCCTTTGGTGGGTGTAAAAATTTCTACAATTACATTCATTATTAGAACAACCAGAAGTAGAAGAGTCTCTAATCATGAGAAGGATACTAATTAAGACACCAAAGGACAATGGACCACCTCAAAGAAATTAGTTATTTGGGACAACTTACAAGAGTCAAGGTAAGTGTTGCAAAATAGTCATAGATTTAGGTAGCATAAATAATTTAGTTTCATTTGAAACAATTACCAAGTTGGACTTGAAAAATATACCTCATACCACACCATACAATGTTTCTTAGTTAAAAAAAGGACAATATGTGCTAGCCATTGAATAGTGTTGGGTGGATTTTAAAATTAGAAGGTATAAGGATAGAGTGTTGTGTGATGTTATACCCATAGATGTGTGTCATGTGTTGGTTAGAAGGCCTTGGAAATATGAAATGAAAACTACTCATGACGGGAGAAGGAATTTTTACATTTTATAAAAATATGGAGTTAGTCATACCTTGCTGCCCATATAAGATGAAGAGGAATAATAGTAGATATGTTCTAGTGTGATGCTCATAGGAGAGAAAGAGTTCTTAAAAATAGTGGAAGAGGAAGAGATGGGATTTACAGGTGGTGATCAATCCTAGGATAGTTATAACAACTACAATAATGGATGATTTTCCTCAAGAAATATAAGTTATGCTAGAATAATATGTTGATATCTTGGTTGATAAGATTCGAATCTCTTTGCCTCCTATGAGAGAGATAAGTAATCATTTAGATTTCATACCAGCACTAGCTTACTAAAAAAGTTAGCCTATAAAATGAAACCAAAAGGGAATGAGGATATTAAAAAAATAGGTGCATGATTTATTAGATAAGGGGATGATTAGAGAAGTTCTTAGTCCTTGTGTAGTTCCTATAGTACTAGTGCCTAAGAAAGAGTGAGATTGGAGAATGTGCACACATTCTAGAGTAATCAACAAAATCACTTTCATGTACAAAATTTCTTTACCTAGAATGGAAGATTTAATGGATTTTTATGTAGTGCAAGCTATTTTTCCAAGATATATCTCAAAAGTGGTTACAATAGGATTAGGATCAGGAAAGGATATGAATGGAAAACAACATTTAATACTAATTAAGGGTTGTATGAGTGGCTTGTCATGCCATTTGGACTTTCTAATACACCTAGTACCTTTATGAGATTGATAAATGAGATCCTTAACCCATTCATAGGTAAGTTTTTGGTTGTTTATCGAGATGACTTACTAGTTTTTAGTCAAAGTAAAGAGGGGCATATGCATCATTTGAATTTGGCACTGAAGAAGCTTCAAGAATAGAGATTATTAATTAATCTCAAAAGTGTGATTTCATGAAAGTAAATTTGTTATATCTAGGATTTTTTATTTCCAAGGGGATGTTGAAGATGGATAAGAACAAGATAAGATCAATATTAGACTGGAAAATTCCCAACATAGCAAGTGAGGTGAGAAGCTTTCATGGTTTAGCAAGATTTTATATAAAATTTATCACAAATTTCAGTGCAATATGTGTAATTATTATTGATACTTTTAGGGGTGATAAGAAGAAGTTTTCTTGGACATAATAAGATGAAATAAATTTTCAATATTTGAAGCAAAAGGTGATTGAGCAACCAATTCTATCATTTCTATACTTTTAACAAGATATTTTATGTGGAATGTGATGCAAGCAATATTTCCATAGCGGTTGTTCTAAGTCAATATGGTAAACCCATTGCTTATTTTAGTGAGAAAATTAATGAAGAAAATAGAAATTATTTATCCTATAATTTATAACTCTATGTTATGGTGTAGGCTTTGAAAAATTGGAGGCATTATTTGTTCCTAAATAATTTTTATCTACACAAATCACCATATTTTACAATTCATTACCAATCATCCAAAACTAAGCCAGAGACATGTCAAGTGGGTGGAATATTTGAAAAGTTTCAATTTTATAATCAAGCAAGGGAAATTCCAAAGAAACAAAGTGGTTGATGCCTTAAGTATAAGGGTGTTACTAGTGCATGAAGTTCAGTTGGAGAGTGTGGGAATTGATTATTTGAAAGAGCTATATGAAGATGATGAAGACTTTAAGGAGATATATGCACCATGCAAAAAACCTACAGGATTAAACATAGTGTTGTAGCTAAATTATCTTCTTCATGATGGTTTTATTTTTATAGGAGTGTATCTATGTGTTCCTAGAATCTCAATAAGGGGTAATCTCATCAAAGAGAAGCATAGTGGGAGTATGTTCAGTCATTTTGGCCTTGACAAGACACTAGAGCATCTTAGTAGACATTATTATTGGCCAAGGATGTAGACAGATGTGAGGAGGTTTGTGGAAAGATGCACTACATGTCAAAGAGCCAAAGGTAAGAGCACTAATTTTGTACTATACCAGCCACTTCCCAAACCCAATAGGCACAGGGAATCAATTATCATGGGATTTTTTTATGGGGTTTCCAAAGACACAAAAGGGATATGATTCAATTTATGTAGTTGTAGATATATTTTCCAAGATGGCTCACTTTATTCCATGTAAAACTACAAGTGATGTTACTCACATTGTTGATTTTTTCTTCAAAGAGGTGGTTAGGCTACATGGACTTCTAATAAGCATAGTTCCAGATAGGGATACTAAGTTTTGGGAAAATTTTGGAGAACTATATGGAAGAATTTGGGAGCTAACCTTAGTTTTAGTTCATCCTATCACCCACAAAATTATTTCCAGCAATAATTGGTTAGTAGAAGCTTGGGAAATCTCTTGAGATGTTTGTAAAAGGATCATCCAAAGTATTGGAATGTTGTCTTGCCTCAAGCATAGTTTGCATACAATTATTCAGTGAATAGGAGTATTGGAGAAATTCCTTTTCAGGTGGAGTATGGTATGCATCCCATAGGTATATTTGATCTAAGAGACATCATAGATATATACAAGAGGAGTGTTGAAGGAGAGGAATTTGTAGAATCCATGTATGAGATACATCAACAAGTGAGAAAATATTTGTAAGAAGGTTTAGAAAAATACAAGAAGCAAGTAGATTTGAGAATAAGAGAGGTAAATTTTGAGGTTGGTGATATTTTGATGGAATATATTAGGAGGATTTTTTTCCTAAAAGGGAGTATAACAAACTGCAAAGGAAAAATATAGGTCCTTGCAAGGTGTTGAATAAGTTTTCAAGCAATGCATATGAATTGAATTCTCATGATAGGAAGGTATATTTCCTATCTTCAATGTTTCAAATTTGTTTCACTATAGGGGAGTTGTGATAGGGAAGATACAATGGGAGTAGAATCTATAAAAAAGAAGAGTGGGTGCAGTAGTTTCCTAGGGTCCAAGATAAATAAATTGAGTGCATTCTTGACAAGAAGTAACTCAAGAGGACTAGAGGAAAGCAATATTTTCAATACCTCATCAAGTGAAATAAAAATCCATTTAGGAGGAAATATGGATGAATGAGAGAGACATCTTGCAACAAGGAAATAACTTGGAGGATCTTCTCAACAACATTCCTAAGGTATTTACTCTTTCCTGTGGAGTATGATCCAGGAGCATCTGCTTCACCTTTAAAAAACCTAGTTTATGTGTTTAATTTAGTTTATTGCTAGTATAGGAGTGTCTTATAATTTTTATAGGTATTTTACTTCATTTTGTGTGTCTAATTAGTGTTAGGATTGTCCCAAGTTTGAATTTGAGCCTTCCCTCAAAAAGTGAAGAATTCAATTTGTATGCAATTTGGATGTTAATTAGCAATTTAGAGCTCTTAGAAGTCAATTTCATGAACTGTTGTGAAATGCAGATCCTCTTAAAGAGTTAACGAGTCCAGAATAGTTATTGAGGCATCAACATGGAGCTTCTAACCCTTAGAATAATCTTATTATAGTATGTGCCATTTGGTCAAAAAATGGTGTAGATTCAGTTTTTCTAGTGATTAGCTTGTAAGGGAACTGAAATCTCAAAGAAGATATAATGTTTGTAACTATAATGAGTGAGATGATCATTGAGGATAGGAAATGATGATCTCTTGTAACTTTTGGAAATCTATAATTATTTGAGGGAGTAAGTGAGAACATCCAAGATATAAAAAAGGTATTGTTATGTATGTTCTAGACACATATGTTGTAAAGGGAGGAGAGTGTGAGTGTGTAATTACTAAGGAGAATGTAGTGTTCATTTTTTTGAGTTAATGAAAGAAATATTCCATGTGTTTTTGGTTTTCATAATCCTCTTAATGTAAGTGTTGAAGAGTATGTGTTGTATCTTGTTGTTAGATTAAATCTAAAACAAAGTACATTATAAGTTATAGAGGAACTCATGTTGTAGAGGGTTTTATGGATTGTTCAAAGTAAACTAAAGGTCTAAAAAGATTTTATAGGGTGATATCATCTTACCTAATCCTTAAGGTTTGAAGAAAGGCTGAAAATGATCTATAAAAACTTTAAAATCTCTTCTCGGGTGGTTGCGTAATGTCAAAGAAACCCGAAAACTAGGGCATTTATGCAAGAAAACCATCTACCTCGAGTTTTACCTAGTAAAAATCCTAAAATTTGGAATATTTTCTCATGATGTGGTCATGAAGTAATTAAAAATTTAATTATTTCAATTCACCTTGATTCAAAGAAGAATTTTGTGACAGACAGACGAGAGAGAATAGTGTCTTTATAAACAAAATGTAATTTTAAAGTTTATGAAGCTCTAGAATCCTCCACATAGCTTAAGGAAGTAAAGGGGAGAATGAGGAACCTCATATTAATTTTTAAAAGTGTTTGGAGATCATTAAACCCTGATAGTACATTATTTCAGGTCTAAATTGAACTAGTTTGAGATTTTTAGTCAACAATATAATCTTTTAAGGTAACTTCTTGAACTAGATTTCCTTTAATACATGACAACATACATTAAGGATATTGTAAGGGTTTTCCAAAGAAAAAGGGAGTCTTGAATGGTATAAGAGCTAATTTGATCACTAAAATTGTGCTTTAAGACCTTAGGAACATATGTGAGTTATAATCTTGATCCTAAGGGTTAGTAAGACAACCAACTTTAAATACCTATCTGTAATAGGTGTGGAAACAAGAAGGTTCTTAGAATGAGTGGTATGAGGAGAAAGAGGTAGTTATTTGGAAGTGGAATTTTTGAAACACAAAATAGAACTAATTCCTTTGATAAATTGGAAAATCCTATCAAATTTCTTGGGATAAGTTCTCAAGTACTCAGAATCAAAAATATAAATTTTGGATTTCTTGCAATTGTTAATGATGTCAAAAGGTGTAGAAGTGGTAAGCACATCATTAAATATGGTATTCTTGAAAATAACAGGATTTTCATTATTATTATCAATAGAGGTAGGAGTTTATTTGTCAAGAGGAGATGAAAGATACTTACTTGAAGAGGTGATTGGATTCTTGATCGAGGTAGTCTCGAGCTTCTTCTTGGCTAACCCCATGGAATCATACATCGATGATAATTGTTTTTTTTTTTTCATAGAGTCACCATTTGAGGATCCAAATGATTAGATTAGGAAGTGGAAGAAGAGGTTTTTTCTCTATTTGTGAGAGAGTGAACACTATAAAGTTATCTATGGATTCTTCAAAATCTTCATCGGGTGAGTATTCAAAATACCCAATGCTAGCACATCCATCTTATTCTTCTTCATCATCTTCTAATTAAGAAATTTATTCACCCTCATCTTCATATGTTCCACATATTTCATTAACCAATGGAGCTTCTAAGGAAAGCCTTTGGGGTGTTCCTACAATTTCATTCTTGTTCTTTTTTTTTATGTAAGACATGTTGAGAAATTTCCTTCTTCATTGAAGTCAAATCATTGGCTAATATTTATAGAAATAGATCAAATCTTTCATCTTTAGAATTTTGAGCCTTATCCTTCTTTAAATAATTATTTATCTTACTTGACATGATAAGATCATCTTCCACATCAATGACAA
Source organism: Taxus wallichiana var. yunnanensis (assembly GCA_018340775.1). Classification (NCBI taxonomy): domain Eukaryota; kingdom Viridiplantae; phylum Streptophyta; class Pinopsida; order Cupressales; family Taxaceae; genus Taxus; species Taxus wallichiana. The sequence goes on along the minus strand of CM031238.1, from coordinate 468,940,451 downwards.
TTTCTTGAGCATTGTCCAAAATTTTCAGTTATGTTCTTTGTAGTATGAAACCAACTTCGAAATTGATTGATGATGAAGAACCTTTTCTCGATTATCCACAGTAGGAAGAGGATCATTAGTAATGTTGTTTATCATCTTATTGAACTTCAATAAACATTATATCATGGGCTCTTATGGTTCTTTCCCCATCTAAAAAAGTTGAGTAAGGAGGGCATGAGCATCTTCTACAATCTTGAATCTTTCTTCAAACTTGGTTTTCATATCCTCTCTATTAGTAAATGAGCATGATGGAAAGTAGTAAAACCACTCCAGATAACATCTTGCAATGATTCCAAAAATAACCGTATGGTAGTATCTTCATGTCGCACTCTAGAATACCACAAGTTGTGATGAAAAATGTAATATGATCATCATGCATTGTTTTCCATCTCCATATAATTTTGGAAAGTTATTTCTTGATCCTTTTGTAAATTTATGGAGTGGAGGATCCAAATCTAGAAAAATTTTTTTTTTTTCCCATGTGAGAGGTAAAATCATCCTTTCTCCTTCTTCCTATGGTTCTTCTTCTAGATGGATGAGGACTAGATAGTTGGTTCTTTAATATCACCTTCAATATTATTTTTAAGAACTTGTCTTTCTACCAAGACAACGGAATTTTTAAATCATCTCTTTTTTGTTCCTCAAATATGGGATCAAAAATGCCACATAAATGATCTTCTTCTAGTTTGTTAAGATCATTAGGGAGGAATAAAAACTGTAAAATGCATATTTTTCAATAGGATCACAACAAGGCTCTTGAACATTCAGATGGTATCTTTAGTACTTTTCGGTTTCTTTTGGATTTTTAGAATATGTATTATTTTATATTTTCAAATATCTTTTAACGGTGCATAAGGAAGATCTTCCATAGTGTAGTCGCCAAATGTTTGTGGTGAAATAATTTATTACATTATAAATTATTATTTTTCACTAATGGTCACAGGGCTAAGCCCCACCTTTCTGGGTATGGATAGGCTCCCATTATTTAATGTAAAATAACTAAAAATAGTGGGTGGACATTAGTTCGAGGTCATACATTATTACTCCACTAAACTTATGGAAAAGTGCTTATATAGTGTACAATGAAGTAATTTACTATGAATTTAAGTAAAGGGGAGTGAGATAAATAAGTAGAGAGGGTTAATTTTTTGAGTAGGAACTATCATATTCTCACCAACATTAACTAGGGTAGGTCCACATTTAATTAGAATAAAACAACAATGTAAGAAATCAGCAAGACTAATAAAATAGATACAAAACATTATACAAATTCATTAATCAAGGACAAAAATTTATTTGTTGGTTATACAAGATCACAATGCTTGCAAAATTAGAGACTAGAGAGGATAGAGGAACATAGAGAAAATGTATCTCTTATTTTTGATGTATTAGTGGTACAAAGATCAACAACATACAATAATCCATAATTACAAATATTTTCTCATGGATAAGCCATTCCAATTTAAATCATAAATTTTTTTATCTTCATGTACCTCCCACATGACTCTTCACTTTCCCTTATCACTTGTGACCTTTTATGTTCCTAAGAAAAAAAAGTGATCCTTTTCTCATTAATTGAAAATAAATCTTATAATATTAAACTAAAGGTCACTTAATTGAAGAGGATAAACTAGTGAAAAGTACATGTTGTCACCATCAAAATCCCCATCATTTTCCAATTCAAATTCAAATATTTTGAGCTCATGCCCTCCGTAGTGTTCAAGTAAAGTTAAAAGCCTGAAAAGATAGAGAAATTCATGCTTTGAAGTTGTTTAAACTCTCTGGTCTACATGGTTTGATAAATTTTATGTTTCCCCATCTAGACATGTGAAAATTATATTGTCATCCTCATTTGAATGAAACTATAAAATCTTTCTACAGACATGGATTGTCGAACCTTGTATTGTTTTCAATCCCTTGGTTCACAAAAGAAATTTGAAAATTGGGCACAAAATGCTTGGAGTTTTCTTCTCTGCATTTTTCCACAATCGGGAATGATTGGAATTTTCTTCCCCATAAAATTTTGGATCCATTATCCATGGGTACGTGGACATATCTAATTGGAAGTGGATCGTCAAGGTGTTTTAAAAAATTCAGCATTTTTGTAAAAAGGTGAAAATTCATAAAGTGACTCATAGCCCAGACCATGTTATAAGGGAAAAAGTCAAATGTTGAGCCCGTCATTCAAAAGAGTCAAAGTGAGGAGGTAGATTGTGAGCCTTTTAATTTTTGAGCCTTTTTTTAAAAAGGGCTAAAAGGCATAAAGTGACCCACAACCTTGATCATACTATAAGGGAGAAGTCAAATATTAAGCCTACATCGAAGGTTAAAGCAGGTGGGCAGGCCGGCGGAGCAATTTGTGTTTTTGAGCCCACATTGAAAAAAGGTAAAATTGTAAAAGTGGCCCATGACTCTGTCTCTAATCAAGTGATACCATGTATCATGACCATATCAAAAGTGGGTGAGAAAACCAAAATGTTTCAAAATGTCATTTCTCTAAAAGTAAAAAAATGCAAAAGGCATCCTCTATGCCCGCTCCAATAAATTTCTCCCACTTGGATGGCTCTGGTTTAAAGTTTCAAAGGAAAGATGAATGGTTCAAATTCAAATTTACAAAACAAGTGTAACGACTGCATTATGAAAAGTTTGGTTTTTTCTACCATTGGCATTTCTTCACGAATCAAGAATCAGCGAGCAGGCGTGAATGACCGAGAAGTTCTAATCGTTTCTTACAAACAAAGAAGAAGTTGTAACTATTTCTTGAAGATATTTTAATGGCTTCTTCACACCATTGTAGGGGTTGGAAATTGATCTTGTAAACTCACAAGTACATTGTACTTAGAGAAAGGAAAGGAAATAGCCATTTTATTCCATTTTCCACCCCTTCTTAATTTCCTCCATTTCTCCAACATGTACAATTTCTTTTTAAGAATCAATACAAGAAGAAGGATTTTGTAGCCTATTTGATGAGGAGATTTCAAAAAATTTGAGTTCGCAATCTTATCTCGTCTTGTCTCCATTTTCGTGGTTATTTCTTCTCATGAATGTTTGTATTGAAATTTCTTACTAGTGTGTGTACAAGACTACGATTTTCTACCTACGGCGTTAGTTATCCTACCTCTATTATCACTCCCTTTCCCACCTTCATAGAAAATTCCCTCCCTTATAGATAACTACAAGCATTTTCTATAGGGTTAGTGGACTGCCCTTGTTGGATCCATAGCCTAAAGGCCACCACAGAAATCCACCTTTTCATGTGCATGCATATATGGTAGCTACACCGGTTAAGTAGAGGGACTTAGATTCCCAGAGCGTTGGTAAGGAATCAAAAAAATTTCCACCTATAAAATTTCCTCGCCAATAGTTTTTGGCACCCACCATGGGGTAGATTTAGCAAGACATCTATATTCACGATGCGACCGCAAGGTCGGAAAATTAAAAAATCAAAAATAAATTTTTACTAGAATTTGAATGGCTATATGAGCCACATGGATTCAAATCATGGCTATTTTAGGAAACCATCCTATTTAAATACCCATATTTCTCTTCCAAATCCAAGAAGACATTGCTTGATTTGAGGAAGCTATCGACATAATAGACAAAGTGCCAACCACTACTTCATTGCCACGGGAATTATGGATTTTGAAGAAGAACGTGATACTTTGAATTGGAGAGGCAAATATAAATTCTAGCACCATAAAGAAGAGCATAGATTTTCAAGTTAGCATATAGAAGATACACCCAATAATAGAGACAAGGAGGAAAAATTAATCCCATTTTGAGGAACTTCAAAGGAGACAAGAGCTACTCGAATCCGAGAGGCCTCTTTTTCATGAAATTGGCCACATTGGGAACTGAGTTTTCCAATCCTTTAGATGGTAAATTTCCATACATCAAGGAGAACCTTGAATATTTCACCGATGTAGAGACTAAAGAAGAAGATAGAGAAAGAGAAGTAAGATCGAAGAAGAAATAAGAGCTCAATTCAAATAAATTGAGAGACTTCAAGTGAGGCAAATGAAGATCAACAACGAATCCACACCTTAGCAAGGTTGGAAGATAGAAACAAAAATAGAATGGGGGATCGTGAGCGTGAACATGATTGTGATTCCCGTAGGCCTAATGTACCATGGGGAGGAAACACCGGTCCACTGGATTTTGCTCAACCACTCCATGAGCTACCCGAGGCTCGAGAAAAACTTCCCAAAATTTAGAGGGGATGGTTCTCAAATCCACGAAGAGCATGTAGCAAAGTATTTATCACCGCTATGCGGTGTGTTGGGTGTTGAGTACGAAGATTTTTAGTCGACTCTTTGTGGAGTCACTTGAAAATGCTTTGCCGAATGGTTCTACATATTACCCCGAGGTTTGTCACCTATTGGGAAGATATAAGAAGTGCATTCGAACACGGGTTTAAGACCACAAAATATTTCTAATATCTCCTCATCTAACTTCTACAAATGAAAAAATAAAATTTTGAGTCAATGAGATACTTCATAGAAATATACAACAAAGTGATAAGAAGAACCCTTAAAGATGTGGCGCCTTTTGAAAATAATTTAAAGAGATTCTTCATCAACGCCTTGTCATTAGAAGTAGGTTTCTTCCTTAGAAGAACCCAACCAAGAACATTAAGGGAAGATCAAGACCATGAAATAGAAACCGATGATGATCTAATCTTTTATGGTAAAGTGAAAGGCCTAAATGGGAAGAAAAAGGGTCAGAATTCAAGTTCTGTCACCACAGATCCAATGTTCCAAAAAATGGCAAATGACTTGGTTACCCTAAACAAGAAAATATCTCAGATCACAATGTGGAAAGATTCAAAGAAACCAAACCCTCTAGATAGGCCAAGGATTTATCCACCTCCTCATTGGCTTATTATTGAAGCACCACCAGTCAATGCCATCTATGACACCAAAGAGCCAGAGGAGGAAGCAGAAATTGATGAAACTGAAGAAGAAAATATGGAAGACTATGAAAAATATCTTGAGGTCGAGGAAGTTTATATGAACAATGGCCTAATTGAGTATGTTGATGATGAAGATGAAGAGGATGAAGAAAATAAAAGTTTCTCATGTGCTATTTTCACTCGTGCATAACACAAGAAAGGTGTTGCATCCTGTACGGTTGTGGTAAAGGATAAGAAGAATAAAGAAGATTCTCCTCTAGAGGTCACTCAAAATAAAATCATCAATAAAGGATCACCATTACCACCTTCTATGGAGTCATCCAAAGAAAAACTAGACTCACTAGTTGTCAGGGATCATGCTACTATGCCAAGTGAGTCATCTAATTCTTCTCCCAACTCAAAAGTTGTTAAGAAAAATTCTCCTTTAAATGTTGTTCCTGCAAAAAAATCTAAGGTTCAATCAAAATATACACCCGAAAAGGAGAATTCAACACCCAAAGTAATAAATCCTCCACCATTTAAATCTTCCTCCATTTCGAGAACCTCTTCCTCTCTCACATTACCCCATTTGAATTTGTGGAGCATGTAAGAAAAAACAAATTCCAGCTCTCAGAAATAGAATACCTACAAACACACCTTGCCCAATTTGAAAAGTTCATTTATGTAATTCATGGTGGTAACCATGTATCCTCGAGTCCTAATTCTAAAGGATTACTACCCACACCATCCACACCACCTTCCCAAAACTTTCTAGGTGTCGATGCCTCCAAAACCAATAGGATTGAACCTTTCTACCTGTCACTCCTCATTAAAGGCTTCTAGCTAAATAATTGTATCATAGATTTCGGAGCCTCAGACAATGTGATGCTAGCCAAAGTTGCAAATTCTCTAGGCCTCACCTTGACTCGGGTAAATGGCACCTACTACTCAATGGAATCTAAACAAGTTCCATTGGTAGGAAGAATCAAAGATGCACATGTAGCACTAGCTGATTTTCCAGACAAGAAGGTGCTCCTAACCATACTGGTAGCAAACATCCCAACATATTTTAGTATGCTATTGAGTAGGAGTTTCTGCAGAGACATAGGTGGAGAAATAAAAATGGATTGGTCATTTGTAACTATCCCAATAAAAGGTGAGATGAAGAAGTTGCTACCAATAAGAAAGATGAAGTTCATAGTACGAAAGTCTGATGATCCAAAAGCAAACATTCTCTTTCAAGATTGTGGGCTAGGAAACTACTTCCTCACATCAAAAAAAGAGGATAACTTGCCACTTCTCATGGAGGAAGAGGAAGATCAAATTTGGACAATGGAATTTTATGGTAGTCATTCCAGTGTGGGCTCGGGAGATGGTGTAGTATTGTACTCTCCTTCCAATGAGTTGTACCCATTTTCCTACAAGCTGTAATTTGATAATACAAATAACACTATAGAGTATGAAGCACTACTCTTAGGCATGAGTGCAGTAGAGGACATGGGAATCAAGAAACTGAGATGTTGAGGTGATGTAGAGGTTGTAGTAAAGTAGGTCTACCAAAAATATCAAGTGAAGAATCCAAGACTCTAGCATTATAGAAGCAGTGTGGGACTATATTGAATATTTTGATGCATTTTCCATTAAAGCTATTCCAAGGAACAGAATGAAAATTATGATTCTCTTGTAGTGTCATCTTCTCTAGTGACACCTAATTCTTCTTTTGGTAAAGACAAAGTGACCATTAAAATGGTTGTTTCACCTGATTCTAGAGTGTTTCTTCGAATGTTGATGAAACAAATATGGGTAATAAGCTAAGAGGAATACCTGTTGAAATGCTTTGGTTGTAGGTTGTTACTTGAGTATGATTTTGAATCCATAGCTGATTGTGAGAGATTCCTTTTTTCTTGGAGGAACTACCTAAAATGGAAAACAAGACCACCAAATAAAAGTTAAACAATATATGTAGTGGAATGCCTAGCGTGTGCTAGATCCAAGAAGTGTGATACTCCCTAGACGGTTGTCAATCCACTATTTAAAACAACTTAATGCAAGAAATAAAGGAAATCCTACTATATTTGAAATGATTTAGGTATCTCATTTGTCTAAAATAAGTAAATTCATTCACAACAGGCTAAGGTATGACTGAATCGAAGGTTAATGTCACCGCTGTCGGGGTATTGATCTTGGTCAAGGTGGGGTTTTTGGGCTATTTTAGGTATTTGGTGGAGGTTTTAAGCTCGATTTGGGTTTTTGGTTAAAAACACGAGACCGACATCGATGGTATGATCGATATCGATTTAGGCTAACCGGTGACGGTTTAGGGTGACTGGCATCGGTATGGTCGGGGTACAAGAACTCAATAAAAACTTGGTTAGGTGATAGATCTGAGGTTAGATGAAGATGGAAGGGTAATGGTAAGATTCGTGTGGATCTGAGGTATGCACAGGAATGATTAAGGTCTAGGTATGGGCAGTGTAAGGGTGTGGATAAAAATATGGTCAAGTTTTCATGGAGGTAAATGGTGGGGGAATGGAAATGAGAGTAGAAGCTAATAAAAAATGTAAAAGGATCTACCAAATGATAAATGGATGAGTGCTAGTAACAAAACTTACTATTTTTACGAGCTTGATGTTTGGTTGGTAATGGTGGGTGATCAAATGGAATGAACTTGATGTGGTGCTTGGCACTTCCCGAATGCTCCCGTGAAGCTAGATGGTTGTGTGATTACTTCCGGTGCTAGCTATGGATGCTTTGATGTGTGTACTAATGTTGGTTCTGCTTGCATGTAGCTCTGGTTTCATCACTTGTTCTTAAAAGATGTGTGTATCTCCCATAAATGTGTCAACCTCAAAATAAGGTTGTTTTGGGGATTAAATGGTAACCAACGGTGGTTCTAGCTTAACCGATGGGGGTTTACTGTAACTAGCGGTGGTTAGGGCGGGATTTCCTAGGTTTACTAAACTAGGTAGATCCCCTTGATTTTTTGGGATCTCATTTCGTTTACTCCATGGATTAGCATGGAAGATTCCTTCTAATAGGTGGGAATATGGTTAGAGGGAATATAGGCATTGATTTTTAGGGTTTGGGTAGGTCTTAGTTAGTTATGACAACTTACTAAGAATAGGTCTTAGGGTGAGGTGGCTAGATGAGGTGTCTAGGTGAGGTGGCTATGTGGGTATTATCCCAATTAGGATATTTAAATAATAAATATGGTGAGGATAATGAATTAATTTAATTAAATTAATATTATAGTGGGGTGAATGGGGCCATGGCTAGGTGGATGTGTTCAAGGTATTTATTTATTGAGGGACCAAGGGGAGTGTGACCCAATTTTGGTGTCTATATTTTGCCCATTTTTGTTTGGCATCTTGTATTGGTAAGTGACATTGACAAAAATAACATGTGGTTGCCCCATGTGTGGGTGAAGGTGATTCCCCTCAAACCAGAACCTGACAAGGTAAAAGGTGGAAACAAAGAGTGGTTTGATAAAAGGTGAATGTGATGAAGAAGAAGGTGGGCAACGAGGGAAAAAGGAAAAAGGTTTACTTGGGTAATCTAGGTAATGGATCAGGGTCAAAGGTAGTAACAGTCAAATGCACGCACACATATAATCTACAACACAATACCAGGTTGAAGAGTAGGAAAACTCTATAATGTCTAAGGTTGATAGGTTTATCCAAACAAGTTTGAGGTGATTCTGGTATCCAAGGTATAGGATATGTTCGGGAATCACGACGCGGAGTTAGTTAGCGCATGAATGTTAAGGTATGTTCCAAAGACACCGAGGGTGGGTTTAAGATAAATGGTCACGTAAAGAGACAAGGTAAGGTCATTAGGTCAACAACATAGGTAACAATGTTATAAGGTACAATGGGCACATGAGGTCAAAGGTCACTAGCGATGGTCTAGGTCCAAGTATCTAGTTCATGACATGAGTAGAGCTGAGGTATGGGTAGAATAATGAGTCCCCAAATGAGGATGAGGTTAGGTAGTAAATGATGAGGTTAGGAGGGTGAGGTGAATGGTCAGGGTAAGCATTGGGTGAGGGAAAAAGAGTGATGGGAAGGGTAATAGGTTGAAATTGTGGGCAATGTGGAAGAGAGGTTGAATTATGCTTTGGTCAAAGGTAACCAATGCTTTGGTATATGGTAACTAATCGTGGTAAGGTAGGGCACATGACCAATGCTGGTGAAGTGAAAACCGGTGTCGATTAAAATGGGGATGTTATAAAAAAGCAAAAAATTATGTGTTTTTCAGAATCATTTGTCTCGTGTGAAATAGAGGAAAATGACACGAAAAGTTGGAAAGTGTCCAAATGGAATGGAAAGCTGAGTTGGTGAGCCGCATAGTGGGTGATTGGTAGTTGAGAGGAAGTTCCACGAGATTAGTGTTATCCAAATTTCACCCCCCAGGGTAAATTTGATAACCTGCATCAGAATATCCAAGTCCCAGGAAAATTGATTGATTCAGAGCAAAAATCAGGTTTCTAGGGTCCCTTCAAGAATTTTCTAACTCTCCTATCCAGGTTGAAAAGAGCAAGCTCTGAGAAAACGCGGAAAAAAGTTGCAGAAAGCAAGTAGGTTGATCCAGAAAAATTTGTGAAAATCGGCTAAGTCCTAGTCCTAGGAGCAATTGGGACATTTGGGACATCTAGGCGCGGATCGGCCGAAATGAGCACAAACAGCCCAGAACAAAGTGGGACAAGTGGGACAAAAGGACGCGAACCGACCGAATTGGGCGAACCGGAAGAATTTGTCCCGCGAAGCACAGGGACATTTGGGACAAATGGATGTGACGGACGCGGAAAGCCTGGATCGGCCGAAAAGGAGAACTTTCGCACTAACTGCTTTGGGACATCTGGGACAAAGATACGTGAACCAGCCGGTTCGGCCGAAACAAGAAACTTCAGCACAAAGAAAAATGGGACGAAGGGACGCGCGGGACGCGGATCGCCGAAGGAGCCGAAAGCCAATCAATGCATGCCACGTGTCATCGGCCAAATGAGGGACAGGGAGGCCCATTTCGGGTGGATCGGAGGTTTATGTCCCAAATGGTTTGGGACATCCGGGATGAAAAGACGCGAAGGGCGCGAAAGAGCCGGCAGGGCCGAGGACCAATGAAATCATGACACGTGTCACGGGAAAAAAGTCAAAAGGTCAAAGGGCGAAGTTTCGAGCACTGGCCCGAACCAATGGGATAGTGCCACGTGTCCCAGCTAGGGCCCACAGGAAAATTTCAAAGGAGAGCCCACCAAGAGGTGAAGGGAGAGAGTTGCTCAACGAGTCGAACCCGCCACGTGTCATCCAGGTGGCAGAGCGCGAGAAGAAATTTAAAAATCCGTTTTCGCCTGTTCCGTGCCCTAAATCTTCAGATCGCCATAACTTTCGATCCAGAGCTCAGATTTGCACGTTCTTTATATCAACGGAAAGCTGGTGAAATTCTCTACATGATTCCGGGGTCAATATTGCATTTTGGAGCATTCTGGAGGGAGAAAATTGAGAAACAGATCTGACGCGTGTTCATGGCCAGAAATGACATTCCAACGACCAGATTTAATGCAGAATGGGTCGCATTCTCCTGTAATCTGGTCAAAGTGATAGGGTATGGGTTTGTAAGGTCCCCATGCCATTTTAATGCACCTGCAGTCAAGAAAGAATGGGCTCCCATGCCTTTGTACATTTTCTGTCTCCTGGGTTCGACCCATGCAATGTAAAAAGCCAGATTTGGCTCATTCCAAAGGGGGAACATTTTTGGGCATAGCAGACTTCTTCTTTCACCTCCAGCAAGTGATTGATGAAGGATCAGACCTCTCCAAGGATTGTAATAGTTTTCTTTTACCTCTCTGAGGGTGTAATGTGTGTTTTGACATTGAAATGATAATGCAAGCTCTGTGAATGGGTTTCAATCCTCTGTTTGTATTATTTGCTTGATTTCAGATACTAAATTATACATTATCAGTCTGTGTATGTTTTATGTTGTGAACTTTGGTCTATGTCTATTTTCATGACAAATATGTTTCACCACTCCTTTTGGTGCATCACCATCTTTAGTTAGTTTCAATTTTTGCACTTCTACCCCTGTCTCCTTGCAAGTTAGAGTAGGATTAGGATCTAAACCTCTGTAGTTTTTGCAAAATATAGATCTAAATCAGAGGAGTTTGAGGAACCAGCCTCTAATCTGGAGATTCCTCTCTCAGTTTCACAAGTCCCCATGCTTGGAGAGAGGTTTCCATGTTGTGTAATCACACTGGATGCTAGAGTGATCAACCTAGAAGCCTGATCTGCATCCAGGGGTGTTGTGAGTCCTCTGACAGATTTTGGCATGCCGGTGGGACCTAGAGGTCTCATTTTTATTGCGAGAAAAGTTGATGTGCATCTGCTGCAATTTTCTTGCTTGAAAAGATCTGTTATTTGCATATCTGGTGACTCCAAGGGAAGAATCAATCTGGTTTCAAAGCGTGCGAGCTGAAAGCTTATGAGAAGAATCACAAGGTCGAGGGTTGGAGAAGAAGAAGTGCTGTTTGAATACCTGCAATTATCTCCAAGAAGAAGGCAAAGAGGAAGAAGGATTCAAAGGTCTCCATCTCCACCAAATAGAACTCTCTCAACTCCTCCACCTGATCGGCCTTTCATTCAGTATTCAAGAGTTCTTCGACCAATCAGAATGGCGCAACCAGTGAACCCCTATGTCAACTTCACAGGCAGCAGCCCACTTGCTCTCAATGCACAAAATCCAATCCCAGTTGCAGCATTGAAGAACATCCCATACTTTACTAGAGAAAATCAGACCACTCCTGGTGATCATGTCAAGGACATTGCTAACATTTGTGCAATCCATGAGATTGATGAGATGCAAGTAGCTGTCAAATTGCTGGCATCTTCATTCAAGGGGAAAGCATTGCAATGGTTTAGGAGCCTTGAAGCTGGCTCTATCACAAACTGGAATCAGCTGTGTATTACACTTCATGATCAATTTGGAGAGAAGGGAGACAACTTGTCTCTTTTGGAGCAGCTAACAACCATTAAGAGAGCTTCCAATGAGCAGCTAACGAGACTTCAACTTCAGATTTCAAAGGTCTTGGGATAGAATTCTAGTAGCAGTCAGGCCAACAACAGAAGGTGCTTTTCTATATTACCTTAAAGCTTTAAATTCTGATATTTCTATGTTGGTTCAATCTATGGGAGGCACAACTATCCCTGCTGCTTATAGTATTGCCATTAGAGCTGAAAATTGTCTGATTCAAGCTGGCAAGCTAGCTCCTAGGCCTCCAATGCCATTATATCCAAGTTTAGAGAGCCCAAGTACTAGTCAAGCACCTGTCTTAGCTCCTTCTCCCACTCCTAGAAATCAGAGTTCAAATGAAGCTTCCACTTCATCTCCAAGTGCCCCAAATGAGCTTCAAGAAGTCATGAAGCAACTGCAAAATTTAGGTAATGAGCTGGTCACACTCAAGAGACAGCAAGCTCAAGGTTTTAGACCTTCGTATCAGCCTCAAGCTCAACCTAATAGGCAGCCATATCAGCCTCAAAGGCCACCTAATCCAGCTGCAAATATGAATCAAACAAGGCCTCCTGCCAATAGACCATTCCAGCCCTATAATCCAAATGCCATATCTGCCTCTAAGGCATTAGTACCAGCACAAAACAACATTGCCCAGGAGTATGATTGGTGTTTTCCATGTAATGAGCCTCATAATCAATCCATGTGCTACAATGGTGCTTTGACTCAAGCTTTAATGGTAACAACTACTGGTGTGGAGGGTGAGAGCAGTCAAGAAAACAACCAACAACAAGAAACATTCCAACAGCAATCAGCCCCAAATGACACCACATTGGTAAATTGGCAAGCAGAGGATTTCTGTGGCATGAATCAGGCAGTTTCTCAAGGTGTTGCAGCCAACACAAGGTCAAAAAGGAGAAATTTGGGTGAAGAACAGCCATTAGCCCCAGCCAATCCACAACCTTCCATAGCTCCACAAATGATTGGCAAGCAAAACCCAGTTTCAAATGCACAAGGGCAGCCAAGAACAGCCCCTAGGCCAACTCAAATGCCAGCTGTTGCTGCCCACATACAAGGAATAAATGTGCAAACCAAAGGACAGCAGAGAGATCCTTCATCACCATTTAGTATCATTGATCAGATGAAGAAGACAAACGTCAATATATCTATGTGGGAATCCCTATCCATCCCAGGCCAAAGAAATCATTGCAAGCTGCCATGAAGGATTGGCCAACTTCGAATCAGCAGGTCCAAATGCAAGAGAAGGTACTCACAAATGCTGCCCAGCCTGAAGGAAATCATGGAGCACAACAAGGTAAAATGTTGAAGCCCCCCCCTTTCTATGTTTCGTTAATCATTGGAAATCAGCTAGTGCATAATTGCATGATAGATTCCGGGGCAAGTAGCTCAGTAATGCCTAAACAGATAGCTGATCAGTTAGGGCTCCAGTATGAAATAACATCTAAGGGAGTAGTGTAGCTGGATGGGACAGCAATAGCAACAGTTGGAGTGATTAGAAATTTGAGTCTTACCTTGCATGCATGTCCAAATGTTGTTGTCTTACAAGATATATCAGTCATAGACCTTCCACCACTCTTTGCCCTATGTTTATCAAGGGACTTCACTGCCAAAATTGGGGGATATTTGTCCGCTGATTGGTCTCACATGCTATTCAGAATGAGGTATGGAACTAAGGCTACAATTAGATCAGAACCTATTGCAAACTTCCACATTGAGCCCTACACTCCAAATCAGATTAATGCCAATTGCTCGGCATTTGATCAAGAAGATCACCCTAGCACTGATGAAGCTGACACTAAGGTTGGAAGTATCCCAGATTTGACTCTTGATGAATGGGCAAGCAAGGTGCATGCTTTTGATCCTTATCAAGGAATAGAAGAATCTGAGCTAGGAGTCTATTGTATACACGAAGAAAGTCAACCTATTCCTAGCATCACCAAGCCAAACCACAAGGATGACAATGAGGTATGGCAGCTGCTTTTTGATGGATCAAGGAGTAGACAAGGTGCAGGAGGTGGAGCCGTGCTTATTTCACCTCAAGGAGTAAAGTATTATTCAGCTTTTAGATTTCAATTTGCATGCTCCAATAACACTGCTGAATATGAAGCCTTGGTGCAAGGGATGCATTGGGCAATCAAGAAAAAAATAAAGAACTTGCAAGTCTTTGGGGACAGTGAATTGATTGTAAATCAGGTCAAGGGACAGCATGCTGCCAAAAATGATCTACTCAGGTGCTACAAGAATAGGGTGTGGGACCTCATGGAAGATTTTGAGGGTTTCGGCATCAAAGCCATCCCTAGGAAAGAGAATCAAGCTGCTGACAGGCTTGCAGCAGTAGGGGCAGCCTTTGACATTGTGGAAAACATTCAACAAGACAAGATACAACCAAACATCCACGTGATTGTGAGGCCTTCAGTGCCGGATAACGATGTCAGTTGGCAAGTATTTGAGAATGACCAGCAAATCATCCATTTCTTGCAAGAAGAAGCTGAGTTCTCGGCCAAGAATCAAGAAAAGTTGGAACATCAATATGGTGACCAGTGATACAACTTGAGAACTAACAAGCTGCCCAAGGGACTTATCACTTTAGAGTCCATTTTTAACCCCAATGATCAGTTTAGAAAGGAGAAAGCAAACATTCAGGTCAAGAGAGAAGATTCGGTATCCATCTTGGTAGAAGAGAACAAGCCATTACAAATTGGAAGGATGACAACTGAGCAAGAAAGGTGTGAGTTCATACAGCTATGTCAAGAATTCCCTGACGTGTTTTCTTGGAGCTATGAAGACTTGAAAGGTTTCAATCCCAACTTAGCTCAGCATACCATTGAATTGGATCCAAATACTAAGCCTGTCAGGCAGAAACAGAGACCAGTCAATCCACACATGGAGCCTCTCATGAGGAAAGAATTGGACAAGCTGATTGAGTCAGCAATTATATTCCCAATCAAGCATTCTAGTTGGGTTGCCAACTTAGTTCCAGTCAGAAAGAAGAGTGGAGAGATCAGGCTATGTGTTGACTTCAGAGATTTGAATAGAGCCTCTCTCAAGGACCATTATCCACTCCCCTCCATGGAGAAAATATTACAGATCATAGCTGGTTCAGAAAGGTTTTCACTACTTGATGGTTACTCAGGCTTCAATCGAGTTATGGTAAAGGAGGAAGACCAGTTCAAGATAGCCTTCACAACCAAATGGGGCACATATGCTTACAAGAAGATGCCATTTGGGTATGTCGAATGCGCCGAGCAACATTCCAGTGAGCTATGGATATGGCATTCAAAGGCTTGATCAACAAGATAGTGCTGGTATACCTAGATGATATCACTGTCTTCTCAAAGAATGCTCCAGACCATCTCTTTCACCTCAGGCAAGTGTTTCAGAGATGTAGAAAGTTTGGAGTGTCTTTGAATCCTAAGAAGTGCATCTTTCTTGCACATGAAGGGAAGCTCCTTGGCCATATTGTCTCCAAGGAAGGATTAGCAATTGATCCAGAGAGGGTTGAAGCCATAAGAGCTCTACCATTGCCAAGCCACAAGAAAGCCCTTCAGAGTTTCCTGGGAAGGATAAACTTTGTTCGGAGGTTTGTCCCAGATTTTGCAGCCCTTGTCAAGCCCATCACCAAAATGTTAAAGAAAAGCATGGCTTTCAAATGGACGGCAGAAGGCAAGGAGAGTTTTGAAGCAATCAAAGAAGCCATCTCCCAGGCACCCACTCTCATCAACCCAGACTTTTCCAAGGATTTCATCCTCTATGCATTTGGAGGTGATGACACTATTTCTGCCATTCTGGTGCAGTAGAACAAAGATAATGATGAACAACCGATTGCCTTCTTCAGCCAGAGCCTAGATGACTGCGAAGTGAGGTACTCTTTTATTGAAAAACATGTGCTTGCAGTAATCAGGAGCTTGAAGAAATTCAAGCATTTAGTCTCAAACAACAAGGTCCAGTTGCTGGTCTCACATGCTGGGGTTAAGGATTTCCTCCTCAACAAGGATTTGAATGAGAAAAGGGCAGGTTGGATCACCCATGTCATGGAGTATGACATTGAGATCAAGATCACCAAGCTGGTAAGAGGGAAAGGATTGTGTGAACAGCTGGTTTTGGGAAAGCAAAAAGAAGTATGCAACGAAGAAGAGGCTGTTTTGACAGTTCAAGACAGCCATGAGCCGAGTGGCAGGCAAGAAGAAGACAATGCTGCCCCGACTCCTTGCTGGACCCAAGGCATTATGCACTTCCTACAAACAGGCCTATGCCCTCCGAGAGATGAGCAAGACCCAAAGGAGACATTTCAGATTGCAGGCTGTCCCGTACGCCATTGTTGATGGAGTTTTGTTCAAGAAAGATGTGAATGGAGTGCTGCTGAGATGCATTAGCACAGGTCAGATCCAAAGGGTATTAGAAGAATTTCATAATGGACCAGCTGGTGGCCATTTTGCACCAAGAGTGACAGCTCTAAAAATCATGAAGGCTGGTTATTATTGGCCTAGAATCTTTAGTGATTGCTATGCATGGATCAAGAGGTGTAAGAATTGTGCATTCTTCACAGGAAAAGAGAGACTCGCTGCCCTTCCATTACATCCAATTACAGTAGATCAGCCATTCATGCAGTGGGGACTGGACTTCATTGGAGCCATCAATCCCAATTCGAGCCAAGGGCACAAATGGATTTTGACAGCCACAGACTACTTCACCAAATGGACAGAAGCAGTAGCACTCAAAGAGGCAAATGAGTCTAACATCTTAGACTTTTATGAGCAGATAACAACCAGATTTGGTGTACCTGCCACAATAATTTCTGATAATGCATTGGCATTCATTGGATCCAGGGTGACTGAGTGGGCTGTCAAGAACGGTATTTACCTAAGCACTTCATCAAACTATTACCCTCAAGGTAATGGCCAGGCCGAGTCTACAAACAAGAACTTGTTGAAGATCATTAGGAGGACTCTTGATGAGAATCAAGAGGTCTTGGCATACCAAGCTGAAATCAGCCTTATGGGCTGATAGGATAACTCCCAAAAGATCCACAGGTAACTCTCCATTTAGGCTTGTCTACGGAAGAGAGGCAATCTTGCCCATGTCACTTGAGTTGCCAACATTGGAACTCATGAAACAGCTGGAGTTGCTAGAGTTTGAGCCCATGGAGGTGAGGTATGCAGAATTGATGGAGCTGCAAGAGATCAGAGATCAGGCATCCCAAGCAATGGAAAAGGATCAAGCTTTGATCAAGAAGACCTTTGATAGGAAGGCCAAAGATAGATCTTTTCAAGTAGGAGATCTAGTGTTGAAATGGGATGTGGACAGAGCAAAACCGGGAAGGCATTCAAAATTTGATGCCATTTGGAGTGGCCCATACATGGTCACAAAGTGCAAGAACAACAATGCTTTCCAATTGGCCTCATTGGATGGTGAAGAACTGCAGATTCCAGTAAATGGAATCTATCTCAAGCGTTGCTTCTAGAGGGAGGTTCACTACATCTGTAAATATTAGATTAGATTTTCTTTCCTCCAAGTGCTTGTGCACATTGTTTTGCTGTAGGTTAGTTTTGTTTTCCCTAAGTGCCTTGGCACAGCTTGCTGTCCATGGAGATGTTTAGCATGTCTTTGCTTTCATCAGGTAACATTCCATCTTCCTCCTTGCACATTCTGAGTCAGTTTGGATTCTAAACAGAATATTTGATGACTCCATGCCCAATGGATTGCTTCAGGCAACTGGTCTTTTCATCTAGCAGGCAGATGACCCCGCTGAGTCGCCAAATTGTTATCCAAATTTCACCCCCCAGGGTAAATTTGATAACCTGCATCAGAATATTCAAGTCCCAGGCAAATTGATTGATTCAGAGCAAAAATCAGGTTTCTAGGGTCCCTTCAGAATTTTCTAACTCTCCTGTCTAGGTTGAAAAGAGCGAGCTCTGAGAAAACGTGTAAAAAAGTTACAGAAAGCAAGTAGGTTGATCCAGAAAAATTTGTGAAAATCGGCTAAGTCCTAGTCCTAGGAGCAATTGGGACATTTGGGACATCTAGGCGCGGATCGGCCAAAATGAGCACAAACAGCCCGGAACAAAGTGGGACAAGTGGGACAAAAGGACATGAACCGGCCGAATCGGGCGAACCGGAAGAATTTGTCCCGCGAAGCACAGGGACATTTGGGACAAATGGACGCGACGGACGCGGAAAGCCCGGATCAGCCGAAAAGGAGAACTTTCACACTAACTGCTTTGGGACATCTGGGACAAAGATATGTGAACCGGTTGGTTCAGCCAAAACAAGAAACTTCAGCACAAAGAAAAATGGGACGAAGGGATGCACGGACGCGGATCGCCGAAGGAGCCGAAAGTCAATCAATGCATGCCACATGTCATCAGCCAAATGAGGGACAGGGAGGCCCATTTCAGGCGGATCAGAGGTTTATGTCCCAAATGGTTTGGGACATCTAGGATGAAAAGACGGGAAGGGCGCGAAAGAGCCGGCAGGGCTGAGGACCAATGAAATCATGACACGTGTCACGGGAAAAAAGTCAAAAGGTCAAAGGGCGAAGTTTTGAGCACTGGCCCAAACCAATGGGATAGTGCCACGTGTCCCAGCTAGGGCCCACAGGGAAATTTCAAAGGAGAGCCCACCAAGAGGTGAAGGGAGAGAGTTGCTCAGTGAGTCAGAACCTGCCACGTGTCATCCAGGTGGCAGAGCGCGGGAAGAAATTTAAAAATCCGTTTTCTGCTCCGCGTGCCCTAAATCTTCAGATCACCATAACTTTCGATCCAGAGCTCGATTTGCACGTTCTTTATATCAACGGAAAGCTGGTGAAATTATCTACATGATTCCAGGGTCAATCTTGTGTTTTGGAGCAGTCTGGAGGGAGAAAATCAAGAAATGGCTCTGACGCATGTTCATGGCCAGAAATGACATTCCAGCGACCAGATTTAATGCAGAATGGGTCGCATTCTCCTGTAATCTGGTCAAAGTGATAGGGTATGGGTTTGTAAGGTCCCCCATGCCATTTTAATGCACCTGTAGTCAAGAAAGAATGGGCTCCCATGCCTTTGTACGTTTTCTGTCTCCTGGGTTCGACCCATGCAATGTAAAAAGCCAGATTTGGCTCATTCCGAAGGGGGAACATTTTTGGGCATAGCAGACTTCTTCTTTCACCTCCAACAAGTGATTGATGAAGGATCAGACCTCTCCAAGGATTGTAACAGTTTTCTTTTACCTCTCTGAGGGTGTAATGCATGTTTTTGACATTGAAATGATAATGCAAGCTCTGTGAATGGGTTTCAATCCTCTGTATTATTTGCTTGATTTCGAGATACTAAATTATACATTATCGATCTATGTATGTTTTATGTTGTGAACTTTGGTCTGTGTCTATTTGCATGAAAAATATGTTTCACCACTCCTTTTGGTGCATCACCATCTTTAGTTAGTTTCAATTTTTGCACTTCTACCCCCTGTCTCCTTGCAAGTTAGAGTAGGATTAGGATCTAAACCTCTGTAGTTTTTGTAAAATATAGATCTAAATCAGAGGAGTTTGAGGAACCAGCCTCTAATCTGGAGATTCCTCTCTCAGTTTCACAAGTCCCCACGCTTGGAGAGAGGTTTCCATGTTGTGCAATCACACTAGATGCTAGAGTGATCAACCTAGAAGCCTGATCTGCATCCAGGGGTGCTGTGAGTCTGCTACAACAATTAGATTGGTTGATTTTATTTATTGGAGGTGAGGTGAAATATTGGGGATGGAAGATGTCGGAGAAGGATTGGGTGGGCCACCGGTGCCATAGCTGAGACTTGCCACCATGGTGATGGCACCGGGATGAGGTAAGTGTCAAACCCTTTCTGTGTTTTGTGAGATAGATTAGGTGAGAGGTCGGTGGTGAAAAATTGGGTTTGGGGGAGGAAATGAAATTTGAAATGTGGGAGGGTGAATTGGGTAGAATAGGAGTGGGGAAAGAGGTAAGTGGGTGAATAGGGGGTGGGATGGGGTTGAGGGGAAGTGTAGGTGAGAATGGGTGGGTAGAAGGGTCAGGAGAGGGATTTTTTGAGAGGGGAGGGTTTGGGGGTCATGGTTTTTCCACAACAATGACCGGCATTGGTTGAGGTTAGCCTATGTCGGTAGGGTCAAACTGGTATTGGTCACAAAACAAGTGACCGATGTCGGTTTAGGGGTGACTAGGGTCGGTTAGAGATAACCGGGATTGGTCAAGTTTTGGAGAAAAAGGGGCCAAAAGGGCCCTAGGTCGAGTGGGTGAGATAGGGAAGGGTAGAATAGGGTGTGTTGGTGAAAAACCTAGTGTAGGCGGGGTAAAATGGGTATGGGGAAATGATAGTGGGTGAGGGTGGGGGCGGGGAGAGAAAATGTGATAGGAAGGTAGGTTGGGAAGATAGAAAGAGGTGAGATAGTGGGTATAGGTGAGGTGTCATGGGTGAGTATGGGTATGATGAAGGTAGATTAATTTGATGTTTGTATTGGATGTAGGGGAGAGATCAGCTACGGATGAGAGACAAGGTGCCACCCCTGCTCTTGAGAGTGTGAGGGTGGTGACAGTTGAGGAGTGGTGACACGTGGAGGAGGTGGGCTTGATTGGGGTTTGGCACTATCGGGCATATAGTCTGGCAGCCAAGTCTAGATGGTTTTTCTCATCGATAGATGGGATTCTGTGACCAACACGTTCCACCTACCGACGGGTGAGATGATAATCACCCTGGAGGACATGTTTAAGATCTTATGGTTACCGATACTAGGGACACAGGTGTACTTGATCTCCTCCAAGGCCTCAAAGGAGTTGATGCTAATAGTGTTTGGGGAGGGACTGGCAGACATGACATTCCATAGTGCTAGTTTGAGTTACGGGGATGTACCTAGCCCATCCAAAGGAGACGAGGCTAGTTGTTTTATTGATGGACGTAGTGTGTTGTTTTGCAGATCGGATGTAGAGGGTGGGAGATTTCCCCACTTATTGATGGGGATTTGACATGACATGTTGATGGATCAGATCTGCTTTGCCTAGGCATTGGCATTCCTTGTGTAGTTATATAGAGAGTTGTGGGTGTATGGGCATTGTGCGAGTTCATTATGTTACACCTTTTATTTCACTTTGTTGGTCCTATGAGCACATAGTTTGTGTGTGTGTCGGTTGGTATGCCTGAATAGATGCATTTCCACCAAGATTGGTTTGGGTGGGGTACAGGCGATGGGTTCCCATGATTAGAGAGTATCGATCAGATAGGGCTACACATGATGTAGTATATTATAGGTGTCTATTGGAGGGATTGTCTAGAGTGGACATCATATGGAGACCGTATGTGGGTTATCCCTCATACGGTAGATGCATGATGAGCTAGATGGCCTTTAGCTATTGAGATGGATAAAGGGGTGCCATGCCGGGGAGCACAGGATGATCCTAGTTGATAGGGTCAAACAACATTTTGGGCTACTACAGGACATACCTCCACCCTTCCCGCAGTACATGAGAGATGATGTGGAGAGGCCATTGCCTCTACCATAGCCGATAGTGCCCACAGGGTAGGAGGAGTAGGTGGTAGACTGGTAGATCAATGATGTCGAGTGATAGACAGATATAAATAGTGGTGGGTGGCTCATTTATGAGCAGTACCACCAGTGTCAAGGGCAACCAGATTTAGCCATGATCATGGTTTAGAGAGATGCCCTACAGGGGCAGGTGTCGACCCTAATTACCCAGTTGGGTATAGTGCAGGGATAGTTAGCCAATTCATAGGTAGAGGTGGTTGAGTTACATGCATAGGTGGATAGTCTTTAGGCCTAGATGGCCCAGGGTGGGGATGGAGATGGAGATGGTGATGATGGTTAGGTGGCCACCCTACAGGGACATGTTACAGAGTTGCAGGGCCAGTTGACAATGACATAGGCATAGATTGGGGATTTATAGGCCCAAATACAGGCACAGCGGTAGGTCCCAATGGAACCACCACAGGCACCGGGATATGGTCCCAGTTCACAAGTAAGGGTGAGAAAGGGTCCCACAGGATAGGTACAGGGTCAGAGGTTGATGGGCCACCATAGATAGTACTTGTATCTAGGTTGCGGGAGGCAAGAGATGAGGTGACAGTGGTAGGGATAGATTTTCTATCATATGTAGAGTATAGGGTGTAGCAGGCCTCTAACGAGAGGACCAGATCATGCACCCATAGCATGGAGAGCACAGGGGGCAATCGATCCCTAAGACATGGTCAGGGTGAGGCCACCAGTTCATGGAGGCCAGTTCTAGTTGATGTACCAGCAAGGACCTAACCACCACCTATGATGGGTGGGGAGATGTTAGTAGGTCGTTAGACAGGGGTTGATGAGGCAAAGGGGACAAAGAGATAGATATGGAGGATGTCCGCCATGATGATGTCTGATATATGGCCCTTGATTTTGATGTAGTTTTGATTTTTGATATATACTGACTTGTGTGCCAAAGATGGTGAGGATGTATATGAGAGTTTTGATAGACCGGTTATATACCAACCTACATGTCAAAGATGGCGAGGATGTATATTAGAGTTTTGAGAGACTGGGTTATATGCACTCGCCTACGTCTTTAAAGACATTTGACAATTATGTATATGAGAGTTTTGAGAGATTAGTTTATATGCACCAACCTTAACATGTCGAAGACATTTGATAGTTATGTATATGGATATTGTATTTATATAGATGATGATGATTATGGGCATTATGTGTTTGTGTTGATAACATTTTATTATTATGCATAGATGGACTTATGGTAGGTGTGTTAGGCATGGATTGAGTTAGGTCATGGATTTAGGCATGATGGAGTCAGGTCATGGTTTTAGGCATGGATTGAGTTAGGTTTTGGTTTAGGCATGGATTGAGTTAAATTTTTGTTTAGGCATGATGGAGTCAGGTCATGGTTTTAGGCATGGATGTAGTTAGGTTTTGGTTTAGGCATGGATGGAGTTAGGTTTTGGTTTTAGGCATGGATTGAGTTAGGTTTTGGTTTAGGCATGGATTGAGTTAAAAGTGGTTGAGTTTGTAATTCATTAATGTGTGTGATTAATGATGATATAGTCACTTGTGAGATGTTTTATAATATATGCATGATGATGGTAAAGAAATGGTAGTCATAATAAATGTATGTTTTGATGATGATAAAAATGTGAAGCAATTTTTTGTTTTTTTGGTTTAATTTCCAATTTTGATATAAAAAGGAAACAAATTAGGGTAGAATGTGATTTAGGAAAATTAAAGATAAATTTTTAAGGGTAGAGAGTGGACGAGCTAACCTCTAAGGGCCCCATACCCTCGAGTGCTACCACATAGTCCCGACAAAAAGGACCTCGGCCGATGTAGTTCTTCCATAAGCTAGGGAAGAATATGAGGAGGTATGAGAATGAATTGGTAGTTCTTAGGCATGATTTAGGTTTAGGTATGTTAGGTGTGGGTGAGTTGTGGGAAAATTGGTATAGGAAATCTTGATTGTGGTGGAAGAAGAAGATTACCTAAAGTTAAGCGTTGAGGACCAAGTCTTGTATAAGGTAATAAATATGTAATAAAGAAGGTTAAAATATAAGAGGGGGTAAGAAATCCACCTTATTGGTTAGGATCATACCTAGTAGGTCCTACCTTGGAGGAGGTGATGAATGTAAGATCCTAAATAAATTGCATGATTGATTTTTCTAAGGGTGAAAAGTAGTCACATGATCACCAAATGTCATGGTTTCCAAGAGGTCCCTTGAGGTGGTAGGAAATGGGAGTGTGAATGGTGAGAGGAGTGAAAGGTGGTTAATTTTTATATGGTATGAGGTAGCATGCTCTTTGGGTAAGAGATATAAGGTCACAATGGGAAAGTTCGTGACTGAAAGACTTTCTATGTTGATGATATTTGAGATAGACTGATCGATGCGAGAAGTCTATATTGGATGAGGAAATTAAATCCTTGAGGTCTTCATGAAAATGATCGATGCGGGAAGCATCAGATTCTCTCACTTCTTTTTTTTAAAGAGATTTACATAGCTGTCCTTCAAGGGAGTAGTCTATTTATAGTAGTGATTGCAGAGAGGAAGATGTCCTTTTGAGGGAGTCATCTTTTTATTGGAAGTTTGACTCAAGGAGTTGGATCCCATGTGAGGGATTTGAAGTCATGGACAAGACCAAGGTGAAGAATAGGATTCTTGTTCAAAAAGTAGGGTGAAACAACCATGGGATCTCATCTAAAAGTAGATGAAAAGTATCCATGAGAATCATGCTATGTGCAGTGTCATGGTACACATATTCAAGAGAAGATAAAAGGTAATGGGTACACACATAATTCATGTTTGATCATTGGTAATGGTGTAGGATGTGGAGAGAACTCAAGGGATGAGCATGGAGAGAGACAGAAGATGAGGTAGGACTAAAATTCAAAAATAGAATGGTCAAAGATGCAAGGAATTAAGGGGCTTAGGTTAATGTTTACCATCGAGTGAGGATAAGCGATAAGCACCTGATCCATAAGTATCGGTCATGATATATGGTCCAAGCTAATTAGGAGAAAATTTTCCCCATTTAATTTTTTCTTATTTGGTTACATGTTGATTTTATTTCAGGACAAGGTCACCGACTTGGAAAGGTATGTTCGTGGACACGTTTGTCCTAGGAGGCGTTTGATACGTTTTTGGTAAGCTTGAAGATGATCAAGAGCATGAAGACAACATTCATCTAATAACTCAAGTTGTGTTAAACGGTCTTGACGAAAGTCACCATCATTGAGCATGTAATGGAGATAAATTTGGATTGAGGGGATGTAGACTTCGAGAGGCGAAATAGCCTCTATACCATAGACCAGAGAAAAAGGTGTGGCAGCAAAGTGGAAGTACAAATACTAGTGTGGTATGCCCAAAGGCGAAGGAAATGTGTGTATGCCACCCTTCCCAGTATTGTTAACCAATTTCATGAGAATTTTTTTAGGGTTTTGTTGGTGGATTTGGCTTGGCGATTGGTTTGGGGTAATAAGATGACGAGAAACTTAACCGAATCTCAAGGCATCGCAAAGTTTTGGCAATGTTTTATTTTTGAATTGTTTTCCATTATTAGTGATGAGCCGATGAGGAACACCAAAGTGACAAATGATATGATGATTGATGAACTCACATATTCTCTTGGCTTTCATGGAGATGAGTGGTATAGATACAACCCATTTTTATAGTATTCGATAGCGGTGATGATCCATTGGTGGCATTGGGAAGAATGGGGATTGATCTCTCGACAAGATCCAAACCCCATTGAGAAAAGGGCCAAAGGTCACAAGCAACTTTGTAAAGTGTGATTGGGTGTATGATGAAGGTTGGTGTGTTGTTGGCATTTGACACAACACTTGATGTAGTCACAAAAATCATGGTTTGAGGGTCATCCAGTAATAGCCTAGGTGAAGAATACACTTATCAACAACAAGGCCACTGAAGTGACCTCCACATATGACATCATGAACTTCCTTAATGGTATAAGGAATTTCAGAACTCGTGAGGCATCGTAAGAGAATACCATCAAAGTTGCACTTATAGAGGAGGCCCACTATGATGATGTAATGAGAGACCTTTTTAAGGAAGGCGCATTGTCCATTACGAGTGAGATCAAGAGGTAAGAAAGAGAGAAAAAGATAGTCAAATTATTGTTTATACCAAAGGTCGAGTTTTGGATTATGTAATAAACTGCCTACTCTTAGTGTTGTTCATTGCGATGAGTGAGCATGGCGCCTAAAGAGTGATCGGTAGCTAAGATGTATAGGTAGAAAGGTTGATTGTCTTTAGGTGGAATGAGTATGGGGGGTTGAAGAAGTTATTATTTTAAGGCCTCAAAAGCTTTGTGGTAATCATCATCCCATTTAAAGGAGACATCCTTCTCTTAAGAAGGTGATGAAATGGCTAACACTGATCAGACAATTGTGAAATGAAACGATGAATAGAATGCAACTTACCTTGTAGGCTATGGAGTTACCTAATATTATTGGGTGGAGGAATTTATAGAATGGCCTTGACTTTAGCAGGGTCAACTTCGATACCACGTAGGGAAATGATAAATACCAAGAGTTTTCTGAGAGGACCGTGAAGACACACTTCCCGGGCTGAAGGCAAATGCAATATTTAATGAGGTAGTCAAAGATGGTTTTTAGGATGATGAGGTGCTCGACACGATGTTTGGATTTAGAAAGGAGATTTTCCACGTAATCTTCCAATATACAATGCATGATGTCATGGAAGATGTAATTCATAGAATGCTTTGATATGTGCAACCAACATTTTTAAGGCCAAAAGGCATGACTCGATAGAAAAAGGTCCCCAAATGGGTGATAAATGTGGTTTTGTGTTGATCCTCTAGGGCAAGTAAGATTTGGTTATAACCTAAGAAGCCATTCATGAGTGATAGCATCTCGTGACCAGTGGTAAGGTCAACCAGCTGGTCAATACTAGGTAGAGGAAAGTCATCTTTTAGGAAAGCTAGATTAAGGTCATTGAAATTTGTGCAAATGCAGAGTCCCACTATCACCTTAGTGATAGGCACAATATTAGAAATCCAACGAGGATAATCAATGGGTAAGATGAAGGAAACAAAAATAAGGTGTTGAAGTTATTCTTTGATGAGAAGGGAAATGCGAGGTGCATCTTCCTAAGTTTTTGATGGGTTTGGCATCGGAAATAGTTACGATATTTTGGACCACTGTGGTGGGGTCAATATTGGACATGTCTGCATAAGACCAAGCAAACACATGGTTATGATCTTTGAGAAAATAAGTGATGGCTTCCTGTTTAGCAACATCTAAAGATTGACCGATCTTTAGGATGTGTGGGTCATCCTAAGTATGAATATTGATCTCGATAGTTGATTCATTCAACATGGTTTGCATCTCAAAGGGTAATGACTGATGAATATATGAGTCTTCAACACCGAGGTAGGTGAGTATAGATTCATCATCTTGACATTGAATGACATTAATTGAAGGTGTATCATCATCAATCATTTTAGGATACAGGAAGGGAAGAGAGGAAGGAGCCTCACCCTCACGTTGATAAGTTAAAGGCCCCAAGGAAATGGTGTTTATGAAGAATTTTTTTAGGAGGGATGGATTATGGCTCCATTGATGAAGGTGGTGATGAAAGTGGAGTGGGTGAAGAAAGGGGAGAAGAGCTAATGTCCTCGATGAGTTCAATGTGGGCCTTCTTGGTAGGTGGTTCAACATAGCTGATACCACTATGGTCATTATGTTGATGGGTAGTACATGGAATAATAGTATGGTAACCTTGCTCATAAAATCCAAAACCAAAACCCTTCCAAGCACATCGGTGCAGGAAGGTATGGGTGAAATGGAAATTAGTGAGTGACTGGAAGTCAACGGAAAATGGGCAGGTTTGTGATGGTGGTTCGGATGTGTAAGTGGTAGTATCAAGTCCCCCATAGGTGAGACTAGTACAAAGGTGAGAGAACCAAAAAGAGACATTCTCTATGCGGTGATCATAGCGAGGGTATTGGTGAAGACTTTTGTACTCTTGTGGAGTAAGAAATGTGTTGACACAATATAGGTGATACTCCCCAGAGTGTGAGTCATTAAAAAATTCCTTCCAAGGGATCGGTGATTGGTATGTGGGTAGCTGGAATAGACAATGTGTTAGAGGTTGACATGGAGGTGGAGCTAATGGATTAGGAGGCTGATGGGTCAGTTTGTGGAGATTGTGGCGATAGTAGGGATGGAGGAGGTATGTGTGATTGAGGTAGTGGCTATCTTGGTGAGGGAGGTGTAGGTGACATGGTAGTGGTTGTGGAGGTAGATGCTTTGATGGGTATGAGCATGTCATTGGGTTGGTAAAGCATGTTGTAAGTTTTGAAAGGTGATGGGTCAGCTGGAATGGTATAGGTGTGTCCTTCATGCTCGAACTTCACACAATGATGCAAAGTGGAAGGGACACAACCCATGACACGAATCTAGGGTCTACCAAGAAACATGTTATATTGAAATTCCCCCTCCAAGACATAAAATAACTCTGGAACAATGTGGGGGCCCATGCAAACATGGAGGATGATGGTGCCTAGTGTAGAGGTGATAGCGTCATTGAATGAACGCAACATGACAGGATGTTTATGCATGTAATTGTCGGTATGCACATTTGAGCAAATGCATGGGAGGAAATGGTATTAATGCTAGCACCCCCATGTATCATAACACGATGTACACATATATCATCAATGTGGACGAGAGATGAAGAGAGCTAATTCTAGGTCATCATTTTGGTGCGGTACAATCTCTTCCTCTGAGAAGCTAAGGGAGGCTACTTGGTGAGTAGGTGGAGGTGTGGATAAAGGTGGTAATTTTATGAGAGAGGCTACATGATGGGGTGTGATGATGGAGGATACAATTTTAGGGTAATTGGGTAAAACTTCAATAGAATGCGGGATCTCCATGAGAGCTTGACGATGGGATTCCAAGGTTTGGATGAGGTCATATAAGGACATTTTGAGGGGGATTGGTGTATTTGTTTGAGCATCACGCGGTGTTTGACCCCATTAGAAATAGGATACGTGGGATCTGTGGATAGTGATTTTAGGTGTGGGTGTAGATGATATGTTAGGTATAGGATTGGTTGGTGAGTCAATTACCTTTTCCTTACCTTTTTCCTTCTGAGCACGGGTAGTAACATGGATCATTTTGATCTAAGGTGGGGAGGTAGGCAAGGTAGGTGAGCCATGAAAGGTATAATGACATGAAGAGAAAAAGCCCAATGGTGGGAAGGAACCTTGTGAGATGAGTTGGGCACACCAACATTTGGGTGGAGGTTTGGTGAGGTCATTGATGTGAACCATGTTAATTTCAAATCTCGGAGGTGGTTCTAGGAGTTATGGGGGTAAAGGTCTGGGTCATTGAGTAGGTAGTGAGGGAAGAACTATGGGAATGGGTGTTGGTGAAATGGGGTCCTCATCGAGAAGGTCATCATCATCAAAGTTTTCTTCAGGAGGACATAACTGGATAAGGACAGTTTTCAAAGCCTTGCAGTTCTCCACATCATGCCCTAGCACACGATGGTAGGCACAAATTTTGGTGTCATCAAACCCTTTTGGCTTGGGTTTGAGAGGGTCATAAGGTCTAAGTGGCGGTAATGTGATGACAAAAGTCTCAAGGAGGTTGGTTAAGATTTTGGCATAGGACCTTGCTAGTGGGTCGCAATGGGAAGTGAAAGTGGGTTTGGGCGTAGGCATGGCTAAGCTTGTAGAGAGGAATGATTTTTATACGAGGTGGAGTAGGTCGAGCTACGGTTGTAGGTGTTGGTGTGATCTTATGCGTTGGTCATGTTTTCTTGGGTAGGGGTATGGTAGATGAACCGGCGGAGAGTATGTGATTTTTTTGACTACCTTATTGGAGGGTAACGGAATTTTGTCTTTCATTGCACCTTCTTGGGTAAAGGTGATATGGGTATATGAGATCTAGAGGGAAAAGTTGATGGGGAAGAGGGTGAGTTAACCACAAGGATTATAGAGGTGTTGTGAAGGTAGATGGCGTGGGTCATGCGGGGTGTGAGGAAAATAAACTGAAATGTAGTGGGTAGTGAAGAAGTAACCGATGGTATTAGAGGTATGGGTGGTAAAGATGTTCCGGATGTGGGTAGAAGTCATGGCGGATGCTTGGGTATGTTTGAGTTTTACAATGGAGGAATGAGCTACTATATTCTTAGTTTATCGGCGGGTGGAGGTTTCTTAACCGTGTTAGAATGGTGAGGTCCTAAGACGGAGGAAAAAGGGTGAAGGTGATGAAGGTGTGATCGGTGAAGTTGGAGTATGATATTTATGGGGTTGGTTATTTTTTTGGGTTTCGGAGTAGGTTTGGTATTAGTTTTGGAGGATGTGTCTAAATCTCACTTGATGGGTGGATGAGTAAGGCTAGAGGTTGGGATGACCCTAAGGTAGTAATAGCTTTAGGCGAGGAAGACGATGTAGGTGTGGGTTTGGATTTAGGTGAATGTTGGGTTATGGGTAGGGGTGTGTGTTGAGCTATGATGGGTGTCGTGGAAGGGGTTGTGATAGGGGTGGTTATGCTTGGTTCAATTGGCTAAAATATTTTTGGGTAGATAGTGGAAGTGTCAGCAAGTGACATCTGCATTTGCGTTGAGACAGGAAGTAGAAGACACCCCCAAAGTAAGGCTCTATCCACATAATCTAAGCAATCAGCTAAGCGTGAGAATGACATGGCTATAGGTGAGGTTGATGAGGACCTAATGGAAATTCCCGTGAAATTTGTCTTAGAAATAGGGAATTTTCTAGCTTCGGCTTCGTGGGTAAGAGAGCCGAAAGTAAGTCTGTATGATCTTGGGTAGCTAATGGAGAATGATCACCTAGAGGAAAAGGTATCTCTACTAGATCCTTGATAGGTGGAGGAGAAATGGGTGCTCCTCTATAGGTGGAGGAGATGATGGATGATCCTTTGTGGGTGATAGTTCCCTAGGTGGAGAAGCCAAAGGTTAAATAGCCTTGATATTAGTGGAAGGAGATGAAAAGTGTTCCTCTATGGCTAGAGGAATAAGTGAGGTGGGTTCTAACATAGAAGGAGGACTTGAGGATAGAATTTCCTTGATGGAAGGAATATGAGGTAATTGGGTAGTAGTGGGTGTATCACTGAAAATAGCATGGACCTCATGGGTATGGCTATCATGAGTTGAGGTCTCTCCAATTTGATCAGAAGAAGGGGCATGATTAGGAAAGGGTTTCTTGAAGATATGTAGGTTTTGATTGGTAGGTGCATTAGGATTATCCAAGGTTAGCTTGCCTTTCTCGAGCATTTCTTGGACAATGTTTTTGAAGGTGATGCAATTGCCATCACTATGACCCTTTACTCGATGGTAGTTCTGAAGTCATGCTCTTTATACCATGTGGGTGTGGGATGAGCAGGTTCAAAACTAGTGTGTGGTTTCATGAGAGGAAGGGTGATGGCCCTAGATTTGATGATCTTTCCTAATACAAAAGAATATGGTTCCCAATTAGGTTATATTTCTATTGTTCCCATCTGAATTGAAAAGTATGAACGGGTGAGAGATTAGATGAGGGGCTAGCCTGATTTGATGGATGAGCTAGGCTGGCTTTGAGTACTACTGTGTTAGCGGTCCTCCTGGACTTTGAATAATTGTTTTATGTTTTTGAAGAAGAAGAGGTATCATTTGACTTGAATGTCGAGTTCTTATTGCGTAATTGAATTTTCTTCTCTTCAATGGCCCGAATCTCAAGCTTTCGTGCCATGGTGAATGCTTCGTCGAAGGTTCAAAAGGTTTGGACCTGTAGAGTCGGTGAGATATGCCTAGCACAAGCTCATGTGAAGAGTTCGATGAGTTCGGTTTGTGGTAGTTGGAATGTGATTTGATTGATCAGGCTACGCTAACGAGCAAAAAAATATGATAGATTCGTCATCATATTGACACGTAGAGTATAGGTCAGTCATGGTAACCTTCTTAATGATATTAATGGAGAAGTGATCCAAGAAGGCTTGGGCTACTTGATTAAATGAGAATATAGAGTGTCTAGGCAACCCACTATACCAATCTAATGCGGGTCTAGTCAAAGACATGGAAAGGTATTCGGGAGAAAATCATGATCATGGGCTATTAGATAGCACTGCGTGTTTAAAAGACCACAAATGTTGTTCTAGGTCTTCTTTGCTATTAAAACGCAGTTGAATTTATGCATTTCCCAATGCATGGGATATGGATAGATAGGAATGGATGGGTGTATAGGCTTGTTACAAATCTCATCGTAGGTGAGAGTGTTGCGAGAGCTAGAAACTAATTCTTCCAATGTTTGCATCTGTTCTATCATTAACTTGATTGGGTCGTTGGTAGGTTGTGTTGGATGGGTGCTTCTGTAGCATAAGAGAGTGGTGTTGGGTATATAACAAGGGTGGCATTCCAAAGATATGTTGTGGCCATACAAGTAGATTGAGAAGAAGGCGGTGAAACAGGGGTACATACCTAGAGTGAATAACAGATGAAATAAGAGGCTATTGATAGTACGTATATGGAGGTGGAAGGGTCATGGTGACCCTAGTGGCAATGAGGGCTAAAGATTTTGGAATAGAAAGGATGATGTTTTGAAAAGGGATAGGGGTCACCAACACCGAGGGTGGTTTTGTAGCTACGGGTATATGCAAGACAATAGGCATAGATGAGGTTGTGTTCTTGGTGGTTGGAAAAGGTATAGTGGACATGGCGGGTGCAATGATGTATGTAGCATTAACCACACATCATAGCAGGTATAGGGCCTAGTTACGAATTGACTATGGGTAAGGTAGATGTGGGCAGCACAGAGCCGTATGGGGCTGATGCAGGAGTGGGAATGAGAGATGGGGGGATAGATACGGGCATGTCATATATCAACTGACCCGAGGCATCTTGAGTGGACGAGTGGGAAAGGTAAAAATACAAGGTGACTAGATTTTGGTCAAGGAGTCATGGGAATTCCTTTTCTCTGGTAGTGATAGAGATAGGTTGGATAGGTTCCATGGCTGGTGATAAAATGGAAGGTGGTGAAGGACTAGGTGGGAGTGGTTGACAACTAGTGTGGAATATGAGGGCATTCGCTTGGCTTTGGGTTAGCACCATGTGAATAGGTACTGATCAGGTTGGACTATTTTCTATAAATGACATAGAAATATAGTAGAAATAGGAGAGATAAGCGGTAATAGGTAGATTGGGGTTAAAATGTCAGCCAAAAAATTACATAGACTGACCGATGCCGGTTAGGGTAAACTGACGCCGGTCACAGTAATACTTCTACCAGTCATTGTGGAAAGTGGATAGTTGGTCAAAACAAGGTATAAGGCCAAATTTTCTAGGTATGCAAAATGCTTTGATGGGATTTACCAGGTCAATGGATATGATAAGAGTGACAGAGACTCTGAATAGCTAAAGAAGGTGAATAGGTGTCTTTTTGGGTAAGTTAACCAAAATAATAGTGAACCGATGATGGTTAAAGGGTAGCAGATGACGGTCACTGGACCGACACACGGTTACCATGAAATTGAATCGATGATGAAGAAAATGTGGTTGTGAGTTAAAATTTGAAGTGGAATCAAACCTAGAATTAAGAGAATGATGATAATATGGTTCAAGCACATTCGGATGAACCTAGAATATACCAACTATGACGGGAGCATGCAAATAGAAAATAAGAAAAATGAAGAGCGTGACCTCTCACCTAAAAATGCAAGCCAAGCAAAAACACTAAGAAAAATACGATCCTAAGAGTGCTTTTTCTATTATGTTTGTTTAGCTTATGTTATTTAAGGACTGACTCATGAACTGTAGAATAGATTTTTTTGGTGAGGATGGCTTCCTACGAAGAAGGATATCTACAAGGAGAGGTTTTAGGTATGTTATGGCGGGGTGGGCCATCCTATGATGGGGTACTGGATAGAGATAACTAGTGGGGCACCCACTGTGTTGTGATCATGTGATCACCTACAGATTCTTTTGGGTGAGATGTTGTTTAATAATGTGTATATTTTCAATTTTGTGGTGTTTGGATAAGACTCAGAGAGAGAGAAAGAGAAATAAAGTGATTTCTATGATTCGTTTGTCAACCATCATGTGGGAATGACTTCCAACGTATAGGTTGCCCTCAATTAAAGTGAGCTAATGCGAGAAAATCACAATGAAATGTAATTATTTTAAAACTCAAATCAAAATGTATAATTTGATGCCACAAATAGATGAACAGGAGAAGGGATCCTCTTTGACTAATGTAATACTAATGAAAGGGAAGAAACGTTCATTTTAAGCACCAAAATACGAAATTGTTTTTAGACAATAGGAGAGGAGAAGGTTCCAGGGGAGAAAGTTTAATGTAAGAACTTTTTAGAAAAGAAACAAACATAAAACATTTTCACCTAGAAATGAAATAATGAAAAGAACCCCGAATGGGTCCCACAGCATGCCAAAATGTTTCACCTGATTCTAGAGCATTTCTTCAAATGTTGACAAAATAAATAAGGGTAATGGGCTAGGAGGAATACCTATTGAAATGTTGGTTGTAGGTTGTTGCGCGCATATGACTTCTGAATCCACAACTGATCATGAGAGCTTCCTTTTTGCTTGGAGGAACTACCTGAAATGGAAAACAAGACCACCAAATAAAAGTTAAACAATATATGTAGTGGACTTCCTAGCGTGTGCTAGATCCGGAAGTGTGATACTTCCTAGATGGTTGTCAATCCACTGTTTAAAACAAATTAATGCGAGAAATAAAGGAAATCCTACTATATTTGAAATGATTTAGGTATCTCATTCATCTATAATAATCAAATTCATTCACAACATGCTAAGCTATGACTGAATCAAGGTTAAGGTCACTTTGTCGAGGTATTGATCTTGGTCAAGGTGAGGTTACGGACTATTTTAGGTATTTGGTGGAGGTTTTAAGCTTTGATCTAGGTTTCTAGTTAAAAACATAGAGATCGATGTCGTTCTGGTATATGACCAAGTGTCGGTTTAGGCTAACCATCGATGGTTTAGGTAACCGGTGTCGGTATGGTCGGGGTACAAGAACTCAATAAAAATTTGGTTGGGTGATAGATCTAAGGTTAGATGAATATGGAAGGGCAGGGGGTAAGATTTGTATGGATTTGACGTATGCATAGGAACAATTAAGGTCCGTATGGGAAGTGTAAGGGTGTGGATAAAAATATGGTCAATTTTGCATGGAGGTAAATGGTGGGGGAATGGAAATGAGAGTAGAAGCTAATAACAAATGTAAAAGGATCTACCAAATGATAAATGGATAAGTGCTAGTAACAAAACTTACTGTTTGTACGAGCTTGATGTTTGGTTGGTAATGGTGGGTGATCAAATGGAATGAACTTGATGTGGTGTTGGAACTTCCTCGGATGCTCTGTGAAGGCAGATGGCTATGTGATTGCTTCCGGTGCTAGCTATGGATGCTCTAATGTGTGTACTAATGTTGGTTCTACTTGCATGCAGCTCTAGTTTCGTCACTTGTTCTCAAAAGATGTGTTTATCTCTAAAAAATGTGCTAACCTTGAAATAAGATTGTTTTTGGGGTTAAATGGTAACTAATGGTGGTTATGGCTTAACTGGTGGCAGTTTAGGGTAACGGCATCGGTTAGGGTGGGATTTCCTAGGTTTACTAAACTAGGCAGATCCCCTTGATTTTCTGGGATCTCATTTCGTTTACTCCATGGATTAGCATGGAAGCTTCCTTTTAATGGGTGGGAATGTGGTTAGAGGGAATGTAGGCATTGATTTTTAGGGTTTGGATAGGTCTTAGTTAGTTATGGAAACTTACTAAGAATAGGTCTTAGGGTGAGGTGGCTAGATGAGGTGTCTAGGTGAGATGACTATGTGGGCATTATACCAATTAGGATATTTAAATAATAAATATGGTGAGGATAATGAATTAATTTAATTAAATTAATAGTATAGTGGGGTGAAGGGGGCCATGGCTAGGTGGATGTGTTCAAGGTATTTATTTATCGAGGGACCAAGGGGAGTGTGACCCAATTTTGGTGTCTACAATGGTATTCGAGCCTAGTGTACTAGACAATGCAAATCATTGGCAAGTCTTCAATGATGATAACTAAATTCTAGCCTTTTTGGAGCAAAGGGATAGTTTCAATAATCTCTTTTTTGAAGGAGGTGAAAATCCACACTAAGAAAAAATCCCCAAAGAAGAGAAAAAAAGGAATTGAAGGGATTGATGATGAGGAGTAATCAAATTGAAAGGGAACAAAATTCCCAAAGGCCTAGTCTCTTTAGAGGACCTATTTGAAAAACATGACAAGTTCATACAAGAGAAAGAAAATTAATCTTCTCGGTGCCCAACCGATTATGATAAAGAAAACATTGGTACCGGGAGGAGCCAAGGATGGTCAATATTGTAAAATGTTTCTCACACCGAAGAAAAATAAGGTTTGTTGCATTACTCAAGAAATAATCAAATGTACTTTCCTACTCTTATGATGACCTCAAATCCTTCCAGCCAAAGTAAATGCATCATTCAATTCCTTTGAAGTAGGGTGTTAAGCCCTTCAGAAGAAACAAAGGCCGTACAACCCAAAGATTGCTGATACCATCAAGGAGGAGGTAATGAAGATTCTTAATGCAAGGATAA
This sequence comes from Taxus wallichiana var. yunnanensis, assembly GCA_018340775.1. Taxonomy (NCBI): domain Eukaryota; kingdom Viridiplantae; phylum Streptophyta; class Pinopsida; order Cupressales; family Taxaceae; genus Taxus; species Taxus wallichiana. The sequence goes on along the minus strand of CM031238.1, from coordinate 468,904,392 downwards.
TCTTTCCCATCCACCATTCAATGTGGGTGGCTAACATTGTGCCAGTGTGGAAGAAGAATGGTGAAATAAGGATATGTGTATATTTTCGCAACGTGAACCGGGCGTCACTAAAAGACAATTATTCTCTTCCTATCATAGACCATATCCTGCAAGAAGTCACTGGATCTCGAGATTATCTCATTACTTGATGGATTCTTAGGATATAATCAAATCAAAGTGGTAGAGGAGGACCGCACTAAGACAACATTTACAACACCTTGGGGCACTTTTTTCTACGGTAGAATGCCTTTTGGCCTAATTATTGGCCCACCATAGTTACTGAGATACTCAAGGTTGGGTTTCTAAATGCAAAGCATGCCAAAATTTCATTGGAAGACCATAACTCACTGAATTACCACTCATTCATATTGTTATTGAAGAACCATTTCAACAATAGGGGTTGGACTTCATTGGTGTTTTAAACCATCACTCAAGTGCGAGGCACACCTATGTACTCATAAAAATAGACTACTTCACCAAATGGGTGGAAGCCATTTCAGCCAAACAAGCCAACACTGAAATAGTATGCAACTTCATCAAGGAGAATATCATAGTCCGTTTGAGTGCCATAGAAGATTGTAGTAGATAATGCTACCTATTTATCTTCAAGAGAGTTGACTGAGTTTTTCTATAGCTACGGAATCTCCCTATCTCATTCTTCTGACTACTATCCATAAGGAAACAAATAGGCGAATCAAGCAACAAGAACATTGTGACCATTTTTCACAAGCTTGTAGATGAGAATAAAAGGAATTGGCACAAAAGGTTGTACGATGCATTGTGGGTGGATAGGATCACTCCCAAGAAGGAAATAGGTATGTCACCATTCCAACTATTGTATGGAGTCAAAGTAGAAATTCCTCTCACAATCAAGATGCCAGCTCTCAAGCTACTACAGAAATAGAAGATGGTTAATACAAGGATTCCATTGACAAGAGGATCCTCTTTCTTGAGAAGCTAGAAGAAAATAGACTCCAAGTGGTGGATCACATTAAGGAGCACCAATTGAAAGTAAAGAATATTTTTGATAAGAAGGCCAAGGAAAGAGAATTCAAAGTTGGAGACTTCATCCTACTATGGGACAAGAGAAGAGAACCAAAAGGAAGCCATGGAAAGTTCAACTCATTATGGCTCGGCCCATTCTAGATTCATGAAGCTTACGGTGAAAATGTGTTTCTTCTCACATATTTGGATGAAATACAGCTGGAATTAAATCAGTGGGAAATATTTGAAATTGTATCATCAATGAAATCGGGTTGTCCCCCACCTTGTACCATACGTGATTGCTAGGTGTGTTTCCCTTTCCATTGTTTGGTTTTGTTTCCCCTTATGTTGTGTGGCATGTGTTTCCTTCATATTGTGTGTTTGCGTGTTTCCTTCTTTTAATATTTCTTTCTTGATTTTGTATATGACTCTACAAGTCCCAATGAATAAGGCCTTTGTCAACGAATTACATGGTCTAGAGATTGAGATTCTGGATTCCCATGTCATGTCTTCACTATGCTCTGTCCATGTCATATCCCCAAGCTAGAGCCAGCTATTGTTGCCCTCAAAATACCCCCCTCATTTTCTAAGTCAAATTCAAATATTTTGAGCTTACGCCCTCCAAAAGTGTTCAAGTAAAGTTAGAAGCTTGAAATGATAGAGAAATTCATGCTTTGAAGTTGTTTAAACTCTCCAGTCTGTGTGGTTTGATAAGTTTTTCGTTTCGTGTTTGGATGCGTGAAAATTTTATTATCGTCCTCATTTGAATGAAATTGTCAAATATTTCTATGGCCATGGATAATTGAACCTTATATTATTTTCAATCCCTTGATTTTCGAAAGAAATTTGAAAATTAGGCACAAAATGGTGAGTTTTCTTCTTCTCTGCATTTTTTCCACATCGAGAACAATGGGTATTTTTTCCCCATAGTATTTTGGCTCCATTATCCATGGGTACATGGAAATATCTAATTGGAAGCAGATCATCGGGGTGTTTTGAGAATTTCATCCTTTTTGGTAAAAAGGTGAAAAGTCATAAAGTGACCCACAACCCCGACCATGCTATAAGGGAAAAATTCAAATGTTGAGCCCGTCATTCAAAAGAGTCAAAGAGGGGAGGTGGATTTTTGGAGTCTTTGGAGTTTTTAAGCCTTTGTGAATAAAGGGATAAAAGGCATAAAGTGACCCGCAGCCCTGACTATGCTATAAGGGAGAAATTCAAATATTAAGCCGGCATCGAAGGTCAAAGTAGGTGGGCGGGTGAGCGGAGTAATTTGCGTTTTTGAGCCCGCATTGAAAAAAGATAAAATTGTAAAAGTGGCCCAAGACTTTGTCTCTAATAAAGTGAGGCCACGTGTCATGACCATATCAAAAGTGGGTGAGCAGACCAAAATGTTCCAAAATTTCATTTCTCTAAAAGGCACAAAATGCAAAAGGCATCCTCTCAGTGCTCGCTCCATAAAAGTTTCAAAGGAAAGATGAATGGTTCAAATTAAAATTTACAAAATGAGTGTAATAGCCACATTATGAAAAGGTTGGTTTTTTCTACGATTAGCATTTCTTTGTGAATCAAGAATCTGAACAGACGCGAATGACTGAGAAGTTGTAACCGTTTCTTACTAATAAAGAAGAATTTGTAACTATTTCTTGAATATATTTTAATGGATTCTTCATGCCATTGTAGGGGCTTGAAATTGATCTTGTAAACTCATGAGTGCATTGTACTTAGAGAAAGGAAAGGAAATATCCATTTTCTTCCATTTCCCCCCTTCTTAATTTCCTCCATTTCTCCAACATGTAAAATTTTTGTTTAAGCATCAATACAATAAGAAGGATTTTGTAGCCTCTTTGATGAGGAGATTTCAAAACTTTGATTTCACAACCTTCTCTCATCTTGTTGCCATTTACGGGGTTGTTTCTTCTCATGAATGCATGTATTGAAATTTCTAACTCTTGTGTATATAGGTCTCGATTTCTTACCTACAACAAAAGTTCTCCTACCTCTATTCTCACTCCCTTTCCCACCTTCATAGAAAATTCCCCCTGCGAGATAACTACAAGAATTTTCCACGGGGTCGATGGAGTGCCCCTATTGGATCCTGGCCAAAAGGTCACCACAAAATACACCTTTTCATGCACATGCATATACGGTAGTTGCACTAGTTAAGTAGAGGGACTTATATTCCCGAGCATTGGCAAGGAATCCACAAATATTTCCACTGAAAATTTCCTCACCAACAATACATATTTAGTGAAGAGTTAGAATATGGAGAGATAGGAAAGAAGAGAGAGGGGGTTGACTAATATAATGAAGATGAAGCCTTTGTTGATGAAGAACTTGCTAACTATTTATGGAATTTTGAAGAAATACTTCATGAATGAGACAGGTTGATCATCCGATGAAGATGAAGCTTTTGTGAATGAATAACATATTGACTTGAAGCACTTTGATCATAATATTCTTCTTCAAAGAGATGTGGAAAATTTCTAGGGCATCAAATAAGTATTGAAAAAAATTATCCCATAATTTTTTTAGCGAACCCTAGGTTGTTTCTTGTGTCTCAAGTGGTTGTTTAAACAAGCATTAAAATTTGGTATCGAGTAGTGGTTCTAAAGCTTGGACCATTGGGCACACTAGAAAACTTGAGACATAATAACTTAAACCTAGTACACTTTAAATCTAGAAAACAACTTAGCAAGAATTTGTATGTTTTTAGTAAACATGGAAGTTGTATAAACCTAGTAAATGAACTAACTCTCACTTTGGTCTATGCAGAAGCTCGATGGAGAGAGAGGAACCTTCATAGAGGCTCGAATCACCACCACCACCACCACCAGATCAAGGTGTGGAAACCATTCTACCTCATATCCTGCAGACCCTTCAGTGATGTTAATGTCGCTCTATGTGGAGGATTAGAAGGAGGAAACATAGCTAGTCATCATAGAGCCCCTTCTATTGAGGGTCAAGTCTCTCCTTGACTCAACGAAGAGCATAGAGGAGAGAACTCCCATGCGAGTCATTCATAGTAGAGTCACCACCTAGGAGACAAGGTGACAGAGTTCCAAAGAATAGAGAGATGTCTTAGAGCCCTGGCAAGGGGTTTGTGTCTTGAGAGACCTAGAGGCCGACATACCACAACAAAGAGATCACATCGGGAGATCCACGAAGATTCGGCCCTCACATTACTCGGGTGATACAGGTGGATTCTAGGTAGAGGCCTAGCTAGTGAGCTTAAGCAGTTGCTTCAAGATTTTTCCTTGTTTTAGTAACACGATTTCAGCTTGTGTTGCGATCCATCTACCGAGGATGGAGCAGGAGTGTGGTGGAGGATAGAGGAGCAAAAGCTCCATGTAGATTCAGAGACAATGACCTAGGAGCTATTTGAGGAGAGAATTAGGAGCAGTATTTATCATGAAGGTTCATCCAATAGAGGATTGATGAGTTCCATGACCTCTCGATAGGATTCTCTTTCAAGTAGAAAAGTATGAGAGTAGATTTATAGATCTACTCCGGTATGTAGAGTAAATGTAGGATGAGCGGTGTAGATTCAAAGGTTCATCCGGGCCCGAATTTGGATATCGAGGTGTAGTGCAGATCCAATGTCTACAGACATTAGCACAGGTGTCAAGAGAGGAGACTCGGGGTAAGACCCAACAAGCTAGAGATCGATTCTAGACCTACATTCGAAAATGTAGGATGGTAGGTCGAGAGGTTTAGTACATCTTCCTTGTGGTGGCAGTGTACAACACATTCATCCTTTAGGCCATAGTAATAGCAGCAGTAGTAGTCTTGCCCACCCCATAGACCTCCATAGAGAGCTGATGCACAAAGAGGTCGAGTATGAGTCCTCATACTAGGGAACCCATCAAGACATAGGGTGGACCTAGAGCTTAGTTAGTGGGAGCTCACCAATAGATACCTCAGTAGACCACGGTTGGATCATCGAGATCCACACCACAGTCTTCTAAGGCACCTACGGAGGTGCTACTCCTTGGAGAGGATCAGATGGTTACTTTGGATGTTGACTTGTGGGACTTTTTAGAGAGATTGCCCTTAGAACCCTAATAATGGTAAGGCACGATTTCAAAGCTAATTGTTGGTGACATGGGACGTAGCCACAAGATTTATGTAGTGGTTGAGAAGTGATAGGCGAGCACTAGAGCATAGTCATTAAGACCACAGGTAGCATTGGTGGCATTCCTACCTCTGTATTGTTTGATTCTAGTTCTTGTGATTCTTTCATTGCACCATCTTTAGTAAAGAGATGCACGCTGGTGGTAGTTAGGAAAGGTCTCAGTTGGGATGTTGAGATGGCTTCTGCAGCCAATATCTCTATGGACTCCTTGGTTAAGGAGTGTGTTGTAGATTTGAGACCTTTCACCACTACTTGAGATCTTTTTATTCTTCCTTTGGGCTTATATGGAGTCATTTTGGGTATGGATTGGTTATCTCGCACACAGGGCCGAGGATGGATTGTTACCACAAGACTATATCTTGTGTAGATGATTTGGGATTTAATTCGGTGATCTTAGGGGTCGGAGACTCATTTCTATTTGTACCATCTCAGCTATGCAACTTAAGCGGTGTGTGTGATGAGGTTGTCGATGTATGTTGTTACAAAAGGTGAAAAATCGGAGGGTGGGTCTAGTCGACCATCGCTAGATGAACATCCCATCTTGAGAGAGTTTTCTGATGTCTTTCTAGGGGAGATACTAGGGATGCCACCCCCATGTTAGATTGATTTTCATATAGATCTAGTTCCTAGAGCAGAGCCTATCTCACGAGAACCTTATCGGATGACCACCCCAGAGCTCTGTGAGCTCAAGTTGCAGCTTGAGGGCCTTTTGGAGAATGGCCTTATCCATCCTAGTGTATCCCTTTAGGGTGCACCAGTGATATTTGTGAAGAATAAGGATGGATCCTTGTGGTTGTGTATTGATTACCACCAGTTGAACAAGGTAACGATCAAGAATCATTATCCTCTTCCTCACATTGATGATTTATTTGATCAAATGAAGGGATCCACAATTTTCTCTAAGATTGATCTCAAGTCAAGGTACCATTAGTGAGGATTTTAGAGGCAAACATTCATAATATTTCCTTTTGCATGAGATATGGGCATTATGAGTTCATAGTGTTGCCTTTTATTTTGATGAATGGGGTATTCAGGGACCTTCTTAGACTGCTTTGTGCTCATCTTCCTTGATGACATTTTGATATACTCACATACACGTGAGGAGCATGATGGGCACCTTCACCAAGTTCTTCAGTGTCTTCATGAGCAACAACTTTACGAGAACTTGGAGAAGTGTGCTTTCTTTCAGACAGAGGTGTAGTATTTGGGCCATATAATTTCTAGGGAAGGTATCATAGTCGATCCTTCATAGATTAGAGCCATTATGGATTGGCTAACACCCACTATAGTGACCGAGGTGCCTAGCTTCATGGGATTAGTATGATACTACCAGATATTTGTTTAGGACTTCTCTCGATTACATGCGTACCTATCACTTCCTTTCGGAGAAAGGGAAGAAGTTTGTTTGGTCGGATAGATGTGAGCAGGCCTTTAGAAATCAAGGAGTGCCTCACTACAACACTCATTCTTGTAGTGCCGGATCCATAGGGTGAGTTCTTTGTTTTCACAAATACTTTAATAATAGGGCTTAGAGATGTGTTGCTACAGGATGACGGGGTTATATCTTTTGAGTCTCATAAACTCAAGGATCACGAGCTTAATTATCTAACCCATGATCTTGAGTTTATGGTAGTTTTGCATGCTTTGGTTAGATGGAGAAATTTTCTCCTTGGATAGAGATTCTCTCTCATGACTGATCATTTGAGTCTTCGCCACTTCTTCACGTAGCTCAATCTCAACACTCAACAGTGGCATTGGATGGAGTTTCTTTGTGAGTATGACATGGAGATAGAGCATGTGAAGGGGAAGGAGAATGTGGTAGAAAATTCTCTCAGCAAATGGAGACATGTGGCTATGGCCACTACAGTGAGCATAAATTTGTGGAGCAAGATTCTTTAGCAGCTTCCTCTTGACAGCTTCTACATTGTAGTACGAGCAGAGATCAAGTCACAGAGACCCCTTGAGGGGAATTTTGATGGTTTTTCTTTAGAGGTAGATGGTATTCTCGAGCACGAGGCTAGATATATGTTCCCAGAGATGGAGGCTTGAGGCAAGACATCTTAGTAGAGGCACATCGTGTACCCTATTTCAGCCCATCCCAGGGTGAAGAAGATACATGCCACCTTGCAACAGCTTATACCATTAGAGAGGACTTCATCAAGACATGGATTAATTTGTGTCTTGATGCTTAAAGTTCTAGAGAGTTAAGGCTGAGCATCAGCATCTAGCAAGCCTTCTTTATCCTTATGCCATAATGGAATGGAAGTGGAACACAATTTCCATGGATTTCATTGTTGGGCTATCGATGTTGAGATATCACCATGACGCCATTATGGTCACGGTTGATAAATTGATGAAAGTGGCTCAATTTTCTCTGGTGAAGACCACTTATATAGCTAGAGTAATGGTATGAGTATATTTTGATGAGATCTTTAGGTTACATGAGATTCCGCAGAAGATCATTTGTGACCACAATCCTTTGTACACTTCACATTTCTAGACTACCATGTAGTATGTCCTCGGGATGAGGATTAACTTCAGCACAACATATCACCCTGAGATAGATGGATAGACTGAGTGAGTGAATTATATTTTAGAGGATATGCTTAGGATGTATGTGATGGATCAACAGTCTAAGTGGGAGGAGTACCTATACTTAGTGGAGTTTTCCTACAATAATAGTTTTCAGAGTTCCATAGGCATGGCTCCTTTTCAGGCTCTATATGGTAGAGAGTGCAGGACACCTCTTAGCTGGGACAAGTTAGAGGACAAAGTATCTCTTGGACCATCTCTTTTGTAGGACATGGAGCAGCAGGTAGTGTTGATCAAACAAATATTGCAGGAGGCACAAGACAAGTAGAAGAAGTATGTAGATCAGCATAGGATTGACCATAGTTTTGATGTGGGCATGAAGGTGTTCCTTTGTGTCAAGCCACACAAGAGCCCTATCCATTATAAAAAATGTTCTAAGTTAGCTCCTAGATTCGTTGGTCCTTTTGAGATCTTGGAGCATATCATCCCTTTGGCCTATCGTCTAGCATTTTCACCCAACTTGTCTCGCATACATGATGTGTTTCATGTTTCAGTTCTTAGGAGATATATTACATATCCATCTCATGTACGGGATTGGACATCATTATAGGTGCAATATCAGGGGCAGGTGATGGTGGAGCCCATTCGTATCATAGATCACAGGACCCTGGGCCTTCGAGGCAGAGAGATTGACCGGGTGCACGGTTGCGGTGGGATAGATATGGCGACACTGCAGCCCAATTGGGAGGATGCCACAGTATTACGAGTGTAGTTCCACATTTGTTCAAGTGACTTCTAGGAGGAAGTTGAGGCTAAGGGGAGGGGGATGTAGTGCCCACTTCCCTTTGACACTTTTAGATACTTGATCTTGATATTGTTGATCTTATTATGGACACTATTATGTTTTGTTTTAGTATGATGGATAGATGTTAGATCATGGATTATTATTGATCTAGATTCAATTATTATGCATGATGATTATTAGATACATTTCTATATGTGGATGATGATATACTATTTGACATGGATATGTGATGGATGTTATTCGGCCATATGATTTTGAATATTATGAATAGATCTAGAAAATGAATATTTTATGATACTGATATAGTTGATTAATTTAAACTGAAAATGATAATGTTGATTTCTTGATGTTGTTGTGATTCACATGTTTAGATGATCTTGAAATATTGTTTATATCATTTTGGATGTTTTGATATGGCCATGAGGCCGAAGGAGGTATTTGTGTTTTGTAGGTCAAAATATCACAACAATGTCGGGGGACTGGAGACTAACCATATTGAAATTCTTGGGTGAATTCAACAAGGTCACCATGGCAACTATTTTTGTGTGTGTGTGTGTTGCTTTATGTTAGGGATTCCCATGGGGGGAATCACCTTTGAATGTGACCATGGGTTTGTGTAAATTATTATGTGGTTTCTTTATTAATGTTGCATGTATTTATTTTGTGATGTGTTACCCCTTTCATTAATTATTTTTATGTTGTGTTAATGTTGTAAATAATCATGTGTTAAGATAAATAAATCAATATGTCATAAGAATGTAATTAATGAAGTTGTTGATCTTAAATGTAATGTTGTAAGAGTGTGTAAGAAATGTTGTAAGAAATGTGTAAGAAGGTGTAAGAGATATGTAAGAGAATGTAAGATAGATTTTTGGAGTGTGAAACACTTCATCCTTTTAGGAAATTTGAATTTGTCCTTGGAGGCTTATGGGACAAGTTAAACATGTCCCACACCTCTTAAAATTATTCACCAACCATACCTATGGTTTGGAGGTTAAATTTAGGCCTTTTTAATGCATTTTGAAATGACTATTTGTAAGTTTTAATTGCACTTCTCTTACATGTTTTTAATTCAGTCCTTTTGGGGTATGGGTTATTTTAGAGTGTGTAAGTTAATTTGTCATTTTATTTATTATGTTTAGGTGAATGATGTTGACTTTGGTCTTGGGGTTGAGGAAGAATGATGTGGCATCCCACATGGATCCACATCATCCTCTTCTCTTCCCTCTCCTTTAAAAATTTGAATTTCTTGCTTGTTGGAGGTTGTTGAAACTCTTGCATACCTTCCTTGGGGGCAAATTTCTTGTTGATTTTGGAGTTTTGCTGGTGAAAGAAGATTGGAGACCATTGTATGTTGTGTGTTGCTGATTTTGGACTGCATTTTGGCATTTGGAAAGCTTGTTGATCTTGGAACAAACTCCATTATGGAGAGGTAGGAACTTGAGCCTTTTTAAAATGCTTCTTTCTCTTGCATGCTTGAATGGAAATGGTGATTGTTGTTATGTGTGTGTTGGCTGGTTGGGTAGACTGCTTAGGACATGGTGTAGGAGAAGGCTATGGGGATTTCATATGGGGGGCATAAGGGAATGCCAATGGCATCAGTTTTATTGTGGAGGGAGTTTGGGATTGGGATCCACCTTGGAAAATAAATAGCTTGCATTTCTTACTCTTGGGGGCATAAGGGAGAAACTTTGGGGGCGTAAGGAGGGGTTGGGAGGCATAAGGTTTATGGGATATGATATTGATATTGGTGGTATGATTGTTGGTGGATGCCCAATTCCCAATTGGGAGGCATAAGTAGTTTCCCCCATAGATCCTTGCTCTTGTTGGCTTTCTTGGAAGAAGCCTCAATTTTGTTTGCATGTATATAATGTAGTGGTGAACTACATTCTTCTTGAACTATGTTGTTTAAATGTGAAAATGTTGCTTGTATGTTTTGTGGAAGCCTTGTTGCCATGAGTTGAATCTCATCTCTTATTTCAATATGGTTGGGGCTCGGGGGCCAATGAGGAAGGATGGCTTCTCCCTTCTCATTGGATGTCTTGGTTGGGTGGAGAGCGTTGCCTTTCCCCCTTCCTTGTTGTGATCAAGATGAAAAGATGAAGGAATGGAGCATGTTGTTGTTTTGAAGTCAAGAAATGTGTAGTTTGATAGTCCCTTCTTTTGAGAAAGTTCATTGTAATCCTTCCCACTTTGGAGTGGATGAATTGTTTAGAAATTTTTAATGTGAAGATAATTGTATTGGCAATGGAAGAAGAAATTGGAATGTGAAATGTAAAGGAGTTATATGCTACTCTCTATTTTTGAAAAAGAATGTTGTATATTTTGTAAGTTGCATTTTGTATTTAGAAATCAAATGGAAAAGAGAAGATTGTAAAGTTGTATTAGAAATGAATAAAGGATTGCATTAGTTCTCAAAATTGTAGTGTGTATTGGAATTGAATTACTATTGTGAATGTAATCTCTGTTTAAATGCAAGAAGAAGAAACACGTAAGTGGAAACTATACTGTAATTGTTCTCCCTTGAAATATAAATTAGAAATGAAATTAGAATTGTAATTCAACTTGGAAATGAATGGTTAATTTAATTCAGAAAATGTATTAGACTAGTTTAGAAACTCTACACACATTTAAATGATAAATTGATATACGATTTAGAAAAAAAAAATATCACTGTTATAAACTTCACACTGGCAATTCTTTTTCATAAAAATGTACAGTTCAAACCTACACTTAATAATTAACTTTAAAATGTTATAAGTTAGCATGCTAAGACATTAATGAACCCCAATGGACAAAGAAAATTCAAGAAAACAACTCGACCCTTGCTAATTCGAATACAATCCCTCTAACAGTCATTTTTCTGTCATTAGTTGGAAAAATACAAACTTGAATCAATTAGATAAATCAACTCTTCAAAACACTTTAAACCCTCCCTAGATCAATAATCCATGTCTGTTTGACATGTTGAGTGAATGAGGAAACCGAATTTAATCAAATTGAAAAGTTGAAAACTACCAGTTCACTAATTAAAATCCTGCATATTTGTTTCTCAAAATTTACCACTTAAACTTCATCAAATTCTAAAATTGATGACTCCTTGTGTAAAGAGGGCATCGAGAGCTTTCTCGAAAATTCCAAGTTTTCCCAAATCTGAGCTTCCTATCAAAAGTTATGGCAATTTTAAGTTTTACTTCAAATTGGCATTCAAAAAATAAACAAATGAATCTAACGGTTAGAAAATTTTAAATTTTGACTTTGGAAAAATTTCCCTAAAAATTCCATGGCCCCTGCCATCCCACAACCAATCAGACTAGCCACATGGCACCTCGGAGGGGTGGACCAAATTTAAACTTATCCTCTTTAAAAAAATTTACCTTGGGAAAATTTTCCCATTTTACCCCACATCCCCACCGGCCCGCAGCCAATCACATGTGCTGACACGTGGTTCGATGGATGCGTGGGAGAATTTTGAAAGTTTAACTTTTAATTCTTCTTTTGGAATTTTTTTTCCTTCACCGCCCATGTACCCAATCGTGAGGCTACCATGTGTCCTCAAAAGGGTACAGTGGAGGCGTGGCATTTCCTTTTCTTTTTCCCTTTTGAAAATCTTGGGAAAAGTTTTCATTTTAGTCCCACCAGACACTGCAAAGAAATGAGATTGTGCCACATGGCACCTTGGGGGTGGCAGTGGGGGGCGGAAGACCTTTTTCTTTCCTTGGTTTGGGTCTTGGGAAAATTGGGAAATATTTCCCCATGGCTCCATAATTCCTACCTTTGCTTTGGATAGTACTTCCATGGGCGCGTGGACCCGTGTGATCCATTTTGACTTCTATCCTCCCTTTGGCTCAATGCCTTAAGATTCCTTGCCACTCTGCCAATCCCTTACCCTTTTCCGACTTGAACTTGGGCCCAACGCATGTCCACCGAGGACCCACAGAGGCTGCAGGAGGACTTGTGACTTTATGCCCGCATTGTGGGAAAATTCCTAAGCCACCCTGCGACCCGCCAACCCGTTCAAGGCACTTTCCCCACCTCTTGACATGTGTCCCCCTAGGGGAAAATTTGACCTAAGAACTCTGCTCACTCATATCTTGAATTCTACAAGGAGTTAGGAGGACTTCTTTATATCACTGAAAAGGTGAAAAAATTCCTATCCATTGGAATGGTTTAGGGAAATTTTAGAAGCGTTAAGTATGAGAAAAATCTAGTTGAAACTATGAGCCTTGTTAGAAAGTGGGTATGGGGGTAGATTTCTCCCTGAACCTAATTAAATTATCTAACCCTAAAATTTGAACCTTGCGAACTTGATGTTAGTTAATAAAGGAAACTTGTGTTTTGGTAAATAGGTTTTGTTCCAAAACCTACCAGTGGTAAACTGGTGTTTTGTAACTTGGTTGTGGACATTTCAAAAAAATTATCCCATAATTTTTCTAGCTAACCCTAGGTTGTTTCTTGGGTCTCAAGTGGTTGTTTAAATGGGCATTATAGCTGGTGTTAGTATTCAAACTTGGATCTAGCATCAAATTTGGTTCATTGAAACATTCACACATTCTTCAAGATTTCCGTTGATCTACTAAATTGTTACATTTCCTTCACACATGAAACATATAAAGAAAAATTGGTTTTGGCTTGGTCGCTTGAAAGGTTTTTGCATTGACATCAGTAGTGCATGAGCTTGTGCATCTTATTTTGCATAATTTTATCAAACAACCAATGTGATATTATCCGATTGACGTCTTCATTGTCGGACATTGGTCTAATTATTCTACATCGCATTCTTGTTTGAGTTTAGAAAAGGAGTTTTTGAGCACAAATTGATAAGGCATCCACATAGAAGATTTACATTTGAATTTGAAGAGAAATCGACAAACGTTACATCCTCCAACGTAGCACCTCAGCTTCACTAGTTTAGTCTACACCAATATTGGATAGTCGTGGCATCAGTCTGCTCCAATATTGAATTTTTGGATACAGTCAAATTGTAATGCATGCTCCATGTGTTGAGTTGCATCTAGCTGTTGACACCTGCCTCACACTCCGAGATCCACCTAACTAGCTTTGGCACGCAGAGTTTGAATACAAAGGTGTGATTTGGTTTAATATATTGCATGGCCATCGGTTTGGTTTAGTGTTCGATTTGTAATAAGTCTATATTACAAATCTATTTTGTAAAGTTAGGGTGTTATATCAGTATTTCAATATTCTATTGTCTTCAAATAAGTCAATATTTTTATTTGTGTTATTTTCAATATTTCATTAGAGTCTCAAATAGGTATTTTATTTTATGACAAATGTTTTAGTCAATTATGTTGTCATTGTAAGACATCAATGTGCATGTCAATGTTAATTCAACCATATATAAATATTATAAAATGTTGGTTCATGGAGTTATTCAAAGTCAAGTTTTGTCTTATCAAATTTGAGTTATTATCACTTTGTCCATTGTCTCATTTCAAATAGTATGTTTAGGTGAATAATAGGTTATTCACCATATATGAATATTAATTCCACCATATATGAATATTATAAAATGTTGGTTCACAGAGTTATTCAAAGTCTAGTTTTGTCTTATCAAATTTGATTTATTATCACTTTTTCCAATGTCTTGTTTCAAATAGTGTCCATTATCAAAAATTAAAAGAGTCAAATATTGTAAAAATTGCCTCACGGACGCATTTTCAGTGTTACCCGACATCCAATTTTGGGAGAATAAGATGAATAATATTGTAGTTCTAATGATATTTTTGATGACTTCAAAGAAGGAAAATATGAATAGATTTTGGGGATCCTAGTTAGTCTCTAATCAAGTGAGGAAAGGGGTGTTACCCTTAACGTTGGGGGCTACGCCCCCCACTCCCCACTTTAGAATTTTAGAACCAAAGAAAATATTTTTGGGGAAGATGCATTGACAAAAGATGGTGCAAATTTGAGCTCCATGGTCCAATCTGTTAAGTAAGTAGTGACACATTGGAGGATGGAGGCAATATAGGAAGGAGGTCAATCAGTGACCTCTCGTCATTCACCAATGATGGGGCTGCACAAAGCTATGGTGGCAATGTGTGTTTAAGTGTGTTTTCTTTTATTTCATATTTTTAGTATGGTTACTGAGTTCTTGTTTGAATAAGTGAAATGTTCACATTAAGGGAGGGATTGGAACATGTTCTCAATATTCAATTTTCTCTCTATTCATTTTTATTTAGCAATCGGTGGTTCCTACATGATTCCCTCAAGGAAATACATAGTGGACAGATAAAAGCACAAAGGAAAAGCAACAACATGATATTTGTGTTGTTGGTTGTCTTGTAAAACCATATTTTGTTTCAGGTTGTTGGTTTTCCTATAAAATCATCATTTTTCTTAGGTTTTTGGTTGTCCTGTAAAACCATCCTTTATTTCAAGTTGTTGGTTGACCTAAAAATCATCCAGATCATGAGCACGCATGGGCGAAAAGCTGCAGAAGGAAGTGTGATTGTTGTTTCTATAATGTCAACATTAGGGGAGTGTATATTGGGAATTAATAATGTTAACAATAGGGGAGTGAATGTTACCAAAATATTATGTAACATTATTAAATAAAATGTAATATTATTAATAATGATTTTATAGAACTCATATTAATAATATAGTTGTAATAGTTTTATTATTGGTGAGTTGTGATAACAACTCACGTAACTATTTTACTGTGAGAGATATCTTAGGGATAAGTTTGAGAGATTGTAGGGATTGGAGAGATATGTGGGTTGTTTAGGATTGATGTTGACTCCTTGTATTAAGGAGAACATCCTCCTATATAATGTAAACTCTATCAATGTAATTAACATCCCGAATGATTTCTAAATTATAATTATATTCGGTGTTTTTATGATATTATTGTGTTAGATTATTTGTAATAATATGGACCAAATTTATTATTGTTGTCATTGTGCACACTCACAACCATGCCCCCATTCAAAATCCCATTTTTTCCTAAAATTGAATTTGTTTCTAGTCTCCATTATCACATTATTTCCTCTCCGCTTATGCACCCTAATAACACTTATCACCCATAATAATATTAGTCATCCATAAACATATTTATTACCTTAATTACATCCCAAAATCTCCCATTTATCCTTTCTAGACTCACCACCTACCCCCATTTAATATTTCCAACCACCCTTTCCTTTATTAAATGCACTTCCACCCCATCCAACCACTATTTCCCATCCCTATGCAACTCAATATCTCTTCCAACTCACCAAATTAAATTATAGCTCGAATCATCACCTAATTGGGCCTCATCTCTCGATTTTTACATCATCCACATAAGAAAAATAAATGGCTCCCTCAAATCAATGGTGACCCTATCGAGAACCAAAGACCCTATATATAGACCATCACCCCCTTCACAGGAGGATGAAACTCTTGATATCTAACCTCTGACAATTTTTGCAGGTTTCTTACCTTCTTGTGAGCTTCCACCAACCTCTTAAAGATAATTTAGAGCATTTTTCTATCAGATTGGAATATTTGGAGCTTGGAGATTGTTAAAAGAACTATCTTGTTTTCATCACTTCTTCATCATCCATTTGTAGGTCCATTCATCATTTTGGAGCTCTACAACCACATCAAAATTTTTTTACTTCACATAGCTTGTTTGGCACCCATTAACCCTCACCAAGGTCTAATTCAGCCTTACTTACCATTGATTATTCCCAATTGCCATCGATGCAATCTACCTCAGTTATTTTTCTGTATCATGTCCCTATTTTTATCAATCTTTATGTCCCTACAACACCCAGATACTTCAATCTCTATGTTCTTCCTTATAAACATCCTAGACCTCACATTTCCATCACAGCTTGTCATCTATTGCCTCTGATCACCTTTAACCTCTATCTAGTTTTTATTATTTTTCTCAATTTATCATTATATGTATCATATGATCATTTAGCATATCTATAAGCATATATATATTTTTTATCTTCTATATGTTACACATTCCTTATTTTCAATAAATTTTCTAAACAAGTGGGCTAAAATCCTTCCTAGGAATTTTATCACTTCTTAGGACTAGCTTTAGTCAGGCATCCCACCATAAAAATCTACTAATCTTGTCTTATATATTTATAATTTGTATTGTGTAGGTCATCAAGCTCATTGCAGAAAGGATTTGTGCACCCGTCTTCCATCACCATCACTATCAAACATTGGAGGTAGCATTAAACCCTCTCGATCTTTGGAGTTTCTTTATTTCTAGCATGTTATTTCATTAACTTGGAAGAGGAACGTAAAACTTCTCAAAAATTCTTATATTCCCGTGGGACCACCTAATATTTTGATAAGTTCCTTATTCATTTTCAATTCATATTCTATATTTTATTTTCCTCTTTCCACTAACTAAGCAGGTTGGATTCCTTCACTTGTGTGCTTGGAAGTTCTGATTCTTTCTCAACAACATATATGTAATTTGGAAAAAGGAAAAGTGTATCTAGGTATTCCTCTTTTACTTTTTGTTTTTCCATTTCTTGCATCATTCTTCCCTTCCTTTGCTTGTTTGTCTTCATCAAACGTCATATTTGGATTTGGATCTAAAATGAAATTTTTCTTTTTCTTGATCACATAGCTTAATTAGGTGGTAATACTTTACATTCATATTTTCTTCACACACAACCAAACCACATGCAAAATCTACACATCTAAACAATTTCTACCTAGGTGGAGCTATTGGGATTTCATCACCCAATAAGGAATTCACCACAATATTCTTACCGTGTATTAATTTTGTTGACTATTAGTATATAGGCTAAGTGCCTGACACCCTTATCGTCATTGGTGTGTGAAGTTTGGAGGTAGGCCCCTATATCAGGCCACGTACCAATAGTCATCACAAATTCAGGCCTCACGTACCTTCAGGTATATCAAGGAATCCATCCTTAAACACACCTAAAACCATCCATAGAGAGGTCATTTCTCTAGGTTCCCTTTGAGCCTCTTCCCTCTTCACATTCTATAAATAAGAAAGATAAACAAAATTATGTTACGTTATTTGCATGTGGCATTATTTTTTTGCATAGGATTTTTCTTCTTTATTTCATGCCCATTATTCTTGGCTCGTAACCTAAGATAATGGAGAAATCAATAACTTCTAATGGAATCCCTATCTCAATCAACCCCTCACAAAAACATCTACACTCACTCGTGTTTCTTCTACACCTTTGATGAATTCATCCTTGGCCACCCCCGTCCACTATCCCTATGGTTCCTCCTCATGATCCCCATGTGGTTTAAAGAAATCCCTATATCAATACATATCCCTTTACTTATTGTAACTCCCTCCCTTCTATATCAACCACACCTTCTTCTGCTACTTCCTTAGGAGCACTTGGACCCCCCACTATGCCTCGCGGATGCTTGTAATTTCAAGAACTCCTCGATGCTAACCTCATTGCCATCCATCACTATCTATTTCAAAAATATACCAACATATCTATTGATGTACCACCTCTTTAACAACTTTATGGATATCCCCCATAATCTAAATCTACTAAATTCCTCACCTCCCAACTCATCATCTTTCTTCATAGGGACATGAATGAGCTAAAATAATCCCTAAATGAACATTTCCCTCATGAATCCTCTATCATGGTTCCCCAAACCCAATAGTACACATAATTAGTGGTGCATATCCCACATAATCTACCACATATCAATACCACTATGACCATCCCTACATCCTCCATTCCTATTCCCTCCTCATCTACTGTTATCATAAACAATCCCTCCCAAAATCTTAAAGACTCCAACATACCTCATCCATCACCTTAGAAACACTTTCAAATCTCATCACCTCTTTTAACATCAAACGTCCATCATAATGTTTCTATCTCACAATGTCCCCTTTCGGTTTGACTCAAACTAACCAACCTCCACTCCAAAGCATCTTTTGGCATATGTTTCCCAATCAATCCCTTCAAACATCCCAACCACCTCATCCACATACCCAAACTCATCCAACACAAATCCAATCCAATCCCCATATCACTCAAAAAAAACCTTCACAATCTTACCCATCCAACTACATCCCTTTACAACATCCTACTTTGTAACCCACCCAATCACAAACATTTAATTATGTTCCTTCCTATCAACCACCCCAAAAACTCCCAATTACACCCAACATTATCAATCTTACTCACAACCTAATCCATCTACTTCCTAAAATCCACAACATCAATCAATTCCTCATAATCATACATCAAATGATCTTATGTAATCCTTGTTGAGTAGAATGGATAGCTTAGAGATTGTTACCTTGGGCCCCAAAAGTATATTTACTTATGAGTAAATTTGTAATGAGCCCATCAATCCATCTATTCCTATTAAGCCATATCCTCCACATTAGGAGCTTCCAAAATTCTCTAAATTCCATAGCAAAGAAGATCCCCAACAACATATTCATGCCTTTAGGAACTCATGCTACCTTATTACACATGATCAAGATATTATGCTTTGTACCTTTCCCATGTCATTGGTTGGGCCCACTCTAGACTGGTACAATGACATCCCTCAACATTCCCTCTTTTCCTTCACACAACTTACTGAGTTTTTCCTATAACACTTATCCATCAACATAGTGAATAAGATAACCATCACTAACCTTTACACCATCAAATAGTTTAAGGATGAATCAATTTCTGATTTCGTCACTAGGTGGTGTGGGATTATTAACCAACTATCCTTCTCACTACCTCAAACCAAATTAATTCAGCTCTTTTCTAGATCATACACAAAGAACATTTCATCTACCCTTGACATTCCTTCCTTCCAAACCTTTGAGTAATCTTTTACTATGGCTCACAATTTAGAACTATACACCCTTGAGCAAGGCCATCTCAAACTTTTCTCTACTAAACCCAATACTAAATTCACAAAACCTTTCACCCAAAATTAAAATTCCAATAGTGTGGAAAATACTATTGTCATCAAAACTTCCTCCCAATCCACATCTCATACCAATCCTCCACAAAGATCACCTCGACCATCCCCCACCTATATTCTTATTTGTGAATCATATAGATCCATATTTTACAAGCTCATGGTTGTACACCTTATCCAACTTCCTCCCATCCACCTTGTTCATGACTTGTGTCCTAATACCACATGGTATCAAGAGGATACTTACTAAAAATATCATCAATTACATGACTATGACATCAAGAAATTTCATGCCTTTAAGTATTTAGTGCAACGTCTTATTGATCATGAATACCTCGAACTGGACAATCCAAATGATCCCCCTAATCAACCATTGAATTCTTTTAAACAACCATTTCTGAACCATCCACCAAGAAATCAATCCAACCCTCCCATATCTTAAGTGCATGATTCCCACGCAATCAACACCTTAAGTTAGGATTCAACATCTACACACACATCTACTTCTACATATGCGCCCATATTTACATCCGTATGTATACCCATATCTACTTCTACACCTACATTTACATCCAAGTCTACATCCAAATCCACATCTACATCATATCTTAAAACCTCTACCGAATAGATATAACCTCTCAATTTTTTCATAAGTAATGTCTCAATCCCATCCTTACCTCCAAAAAATACAACTCCTATATCAACACCTCTAAATTCTAAAAAATCTATAAGCCCTTCTAATTCTACCAATGGTGCTACTCAAGAATCATCCCCATCCTCAACCATCACATCTATAACACAACCCACATCCAAACCATCTGATCCCACTTCTAAAGACAAATCCACTATCGAAATCATTATTATCCCTGCCAAAGGTAAAACTTCACAACTGACATCTAAGATCCTTGGCACCCCCATCCAAAGATCCATTTCTCATCCACACAAGAAATTAGATCTTCCCCCTCTGAAGCCCCATGAATCAAAATAACCCAATATCCAACCATCCATCTTAGGACCTTGGCCATCCATTTTAGGACCGTGTCCTTCATCTAAGTCTCCCATCACCACCAAATTTAAACCAAAATCATCTACTCCTATTTCCAAATCCAAATTTGAGTCTAAATTCCCTAAAAATCCCATAAGAATAAGGCACCTCTTTCACCTTCACCTACTCCTCCTAATTAAATCAATCCAAAATCTATGAGAATTTTTCTCTTAAAACTCCTATTGGGTCCCACTTTAAAATCCTCCATCACCTTACCTAAGTATGCACAATTACTCTTCCCCCATCAAGTCCTTTGACTCACATGGGTGGAATCCCATGTGGTTTGATTACAATGTCATCTCGTATCTATCATCATTTCCCTGGGAACAAACCAGAGCACTACAAGGCTCTCTAAACACTTATCAACAACCTCGTGCAAGAAGATGATCTTCTCATTGAAGAAGACCATCCCCTTCCATTAGATAGTTCATCTACACCTAATCATAACCCCTAAAATAAATATGTAACTTCCAAATCCTTTCAATCTATCCCTCTATCCACACCTTTAGTCACAATCCCACCACCAAATTCTACCCCTTCTAAAGAGGGTCCCCCTCTTTACATAAATGTCATTTGTGTTACCACTCACTCTCACCCCCATGACTCTCAACCATCCACCCAAAAAAAACCAAGAGTTATCATCGTTTCTCCTCCTAACAAACCTATTTCATCTCCCTCTTCATATAAGGCTAAGGTATTTATTCTATCTGCTCCATGAGCCCAAATTATTATTGTGATAGAACAAAGCATCATGAAACAATTGCATCAAAATCCCATCAAAATGTCCCTTTATGATCTTATGCAAAGTTACCCTCACCATTAGTAATCTCTCATCGAAGCTTTATAATGCATCCCAATCACAACCGATGAACCCCAACCTTTCGTGTCCCTCGTTAGAATCCTTACAACTTCTACTATTATTTCCTTTGCTGATTCTAAGATCCCTAAGATTATACCCAAATATCATGACCTTCCCTCTTTATCATCATTTGTATCAATAACACCTTCATCATATAGTCCATGATTGATAACAAAGTTATCAAAAACATTATTTCATCCCACACATTCAAGCTTCCCGACATTATTTTCACCCAATCAACCATGTTCCTTCTAACCTTTAACAACATTATTTCCCCTACATTGGGAATGTTCATCTTTCCTATCTGGATTAGTGATAAAATCCATCAACTATTTTACATCGTAAAAGGGGAATTCCAATACAACAAATTGCTTAAATGCCCTTGGCTTTGTGCTTTGTAGTGCATCCCATCCACCCTTCATCAATTTCTTAAGTATGAACACGAGGGGGAAATACACACACTCCTCATTGATCTTCCTCGTTTGACACCATGTC
Organism: Taxus wallichiana var. yunnanensis; assembly: GCA_018340775.1. Lineage (NCBI taxonomy): Eukaryota > Viridiplantae > Streptophyta > Pinopsida > Cupressales > Taxaceae > Taxus > Taxus wallichiana. Next base: position 468,882,578 of record CM031238.1, on the reverse strand, counting down.
ATATGACCTACAGGAAAAATGATATGCTCATCCCCAAGAAAGTCTCATCTTGTAAAGCTTCCACTAGTTCGTATGTACCTACATCTAAGTTTCCCAATGATGAATCCTTTGACACCATGATGCACTATATCTCACTAGGGGAGTATCATATTCTCACTCTTAATGCTCTCCCCACACTCAATAAATTTTATATACCCAACAAAGATCTCATGTACTAATCTAACATTAGGGATATTATTTCCTTTATCCCACCTTATTTGAAAACTAATCTTGTTTATGGTGGAATTGATCACCCTTCTTCCCACGTTGATAATCAACCCCATACCAAGCCATACACCAATGGATTTTATTTCCTTTACGATAATTCTTTCACCTACACCTATCTCCACCATTGTACATGGAATGGATTTTTTTCTGGGACTCTATAAACAAGGTATACATGATCTTGTCCTCGATCAATCCTGAAAACCCCATAAAAATTATGGATTGAGATTCTAAAAGCACCCCACCAAATCTCTTGTAAACACTTCTTATGAAACATCCATGAACATGGAGCCATCATTCCCTTCCTCATCCAACAACCCCATGGACATGGATGAAACCGTGTCCCTTCCCCTAATTTTTTTTAATATCTACGATCACTCTAGGACCAGTCACCTATTAGGATGAAGGTGAAACTAGGTCCCTTCCTCTTAAATTCCCCAAGATGGTAGAGGAGGATTCCCTTACCATTGACATTATTCAATATCATGATGATGAATCTATCCTTTCTTATATGGTGGTAGAAATATTCTCATCTTTACTTCCCAAAACATCCACCCTTCTTAACAAATCCACCATTGATATCACTATAGGAAATTCTCAAGAGCCCCGTATCCTCAAATTTGGCCAATATCTTTATCAACAAGAGCTAGAATCCTTCACACTTTCCTCTCCAAGAATAGCCAAGCCTTTACATGGTCGTACACTAACATTTCAGCCTTGATCCTAGCATTTTTTTCCATAATATCATCACCATTCCTAATGCCAAGCTAGTTAAGAAGAAGCTACATCATATGCATCTTCGCATATCCCTCCTCGTTAAAAATAATTCCAAAAAAAAAAATTTGGCCAACTTCCTCTAACCCATCGATTATCCTTAATGGGTCTATAACATCGTGCTCATTGATAAATCCTCTAGAAGCTTCACATCTATATAGATTGCAAATATTTAAATCTTTCTTGTCCCAATGACAAATTCCCCTTCCAAAATTGATCACTCCATTGACCTAATGGCTGGCCATGAAATTATTTATCTTATGGATGGTTTTTCTGGTTACAATTAAATCCTTATTGCACTAGAAGACCAACATAATACATCCTTCATCACCCCTTGGGAACCTTCTATTACCGTGTTATGCCCTTTGGTTTGAAAAATGCAGGGGCCTGCCTATTAGCGTGTCATGACTTATATCTTTCATGATCTCATCCACAAAACCGTAGAGGATTATGTCAATGACCTCTTAGGTAAATCCAAGTGTCGACAGGACCATCTTATTGTCCTTGAAATCCTCTTCATGCACCTTATCGATAACTTCCTTCACCTCAATCTCACCAAGTGTGTGTTTGGAGTTTTAACTGGAAAAATCCTTGGCTTCATCATTTCCATTAGGGGTATTGAATTGACCCCGCTAATATCAAATACATCCTTGATATGCCTCCTCTTATTAATCTAACATAACTTCCTAGTCTCCAAGGCCGGCTTCAATCATTCTTCCGCTTCATCTCACAATTTTTTTATCGTTGCCAACCTTTCCATCATCTCCTCCAAAAAGACACCCACTTCAAGTGGGATAGAAATTTTCAAAAATATTTTGATGAAATTAAGAAATATCTTCCATCACTACATGTTCTCATGCCTCCACATGAGGGGGATCCATTATATCTCTACATCTTTGTCATCAACCATGATTTAGGTGCCATGTTGGCACACCGTGATGAGCATCGCATAGAATAGGTTTTCTATTATATCAGCCACACTCTTCATGACTATGAAACCCACTACACCGAAGCCAACAACTTATGTTGCACTCTCTAATTTGGGACTTCCAAGGTTCACCATTACCTTCTCAATCACAAGACATACATTGTCACCAACTTTAACCCTCTTAAAACCATTAATTCTAAATCATATCACAACAATCGTATCACTTAATGGCTCATGCTCATGACTGAATTTTACCTAGAGTTCATCTCCCAAAAATCAATCAAGGGCTAGGATATCATTGATCAAATCGTTGAATCCCCTCTTCTTGATAATCAACTTCCCGACAAGAAATTTCCTAAAAATCCATTAACATAATTGATCATTAGTATTCTCCCCTTAAAATGATATTATTCTTTAATGGTTCTAAGTGTCAACAAGGGGGAGGTGTCAGCATCATAATTATTCCTCCTTGGGTGACTCCTATCCCTGTCACCTACATTCTCAACTTTGAATTTACTAATAACATGGTTGAGATAATAAGGCCCTTATATTATACCTCCAAACTTCTAGCATGATAGGTGTCCAAATCCTAAACATCTATATTGATTCCCAACTTATCATCAATCAAATCAATGGATTTTATCAATTAAAAACAAATTCCTCCAAAAATACAAGGAAATCCTCAATTTTCAACTTGAATCCTTCAATAAATACACTATCTAGACTATTCCTTATTCATCTAACCACTTTGTAGACACCATAACATCCCTTTCATCACTCATCCCTTTGATAAAAGAAGAATCCAAGCTTTGGATTGTTATAGTATTTAATTTACACAAACATATGCTATGTGCATTGGCCCTTCATTTGAGAAGTCTGAATTCTCACCCAAAGTGTGTGCAACTATCACATCCCTCCTTTGATATGTTTGATATGAATCTAGCACACATGTTTATAATAGTAATTAACCATGAACCTATTCACACATATATAACCATTACATTCAAGTCACTTTTGAAACACATATAATAAAGAAAGTAATCAATTAGTATAAACCATAACCAATATTAATTGCAATGATAAATTACCATCTCTATATCCATTCACAATCAATATCCATCATAAACCAAAATTTATTACATAATGAAGAAGTAAATTACAAAACCATCTAATACCATATTGCATGAACCATGTGTGCCATCATCAAACCCTAGACCATAACAACATGAATTCTCTGGAATTTAACAAAACTATTTTAACTAAAAACTACTACAATAGTGGCATACAATAGGTATATATAGGGGTGGGGACTTTCCCTTCACCACCCATGCACTCTCCTAATAATAGGTGTGCTCACAAAAATAGTCTGCATGCTTTCTTTCCCAAAAATAGCCATACATCATTTACATGCTTTTAAAAAATGGATAATAATAGATTAATCCTAAAGATAGAGAATGCTTTAATCATATTGTTAGACCCCTTCATGCATACTCTACATGTTCTTTTCTCACTTCCTTGATCGATACTCCAAGTCTATTTTTAGCCTATCCTCGAAAAATTGGCTGAGTCTTGATTTGTTTCCTAAGTGTGCGTATTCCTATGTTCTACTCTTTTTACCATCTATGTACCCTTCCTCACACTACCCATGTTCATGTGTGCACATGTGATCCTACACTTTATCCTTTATGAATTTTCAAGTACTTAGTCAATTTATCCACTCAACATTACCCCACGCTAGGTATGTTATCTCGTCTCAAAACACTCGAACAAAGAATTCCTCATGAAAGAATAAATATATGGGAAAAATTAATAATGGTAAAAATAATGAAATAATATATAGTGTGTATCAATCCCTACTCCTCAATTATCTGTAAAAGATCAAGTAACTCCTTATTAAGGGTGTTATCCAACTAACCCCATTCTACTAGCCCTTAGTAGATGTTTGTCGAATCAACTCGACTATCTCCCTCATATCATCAAGGGTCATATCCTCTCCTTCTGCTTCAACTCCTTATCACTTTGTTGATAATCTTGAGATTAATCCTTCCATACAATCCACTCTTCGGGAAATGAGGGATCCAAATTCCTGAAGCCTAGTTTCATATGTATCCTTGACAACCTTTAGGGAATCCCGTTTCTATTCAATTTCTTATAAGATCTCCTCGCAAAAATATTTCCTTATTTCTCCACTTCACGGCATGGAGATTCCTTATACCATTTGATTTCTTCAACTAATTATTCCTCATTTGTTTCACCTTTGCGTGTCATCCTTCTTCACCTATTATTTTTCTTTTCGGCTCATCTTGGGTGGAGTGACTTCTTGTGACTTCAAAGGTTCTGATGTTCTTATGCCATTATCTTTACCACAATCAAAGGAGGATTACTTCATCATTAATTCCTTAATAAATGAAGGTAGCAATGTTGTGTGTAGTTCTGTTATCCAAATAACCCTCCTAGCTATTTGGATGACTTTTACTTTCACTCTAGCTCTGATGCTTTACATTTTAGGTTGCACACCCGTAGGATTTCTCATTTGGCACCATTTTTATAGGTTGTAGTCCTTCTGCACTCCTTGTGCCATGTAATTCTTCCACAGATGCCTTCCAAATTGGCTAAGTTTTGGGTTGTTCCGTCGCATGCCCTTCCTCGCTTGGATATTTGCGCCCCATTTCCATACTCTCCTTTTGCATTTCTTCTCACGTTCCCATCTCCTCCCTTTTGCATATTCCTCCCATGTGTGCACTTTCTTATATTCCTCCCATGCGCACGCCTTATTTTTTTCCCTTGCACCCTATGCATGTGCATCCTATCTACTTTCCTCTCTTGTGCTTGCATCTTGCCATGCACCCTGCTTCCTTATCACCTTCTTTCCGTGTGCCCTTGCGTGCCTTGTTTCTTCCTTCACATTTTTCTCTCCTTCCATTATTCATTTTCCATCTATTAAGTAGTGTTCAATTGAGGCCTGAATCAATTAAGTATGAAAAATGCTTGCGGAAGCCTCCACGTGTCTCATCGATGCACCTTCAAAGGTAAAGTCCAAAGTGGGGTCCCCAAATGATCGCATGCTCTCCACATGTCCAGGGCCCGAAAAAGTTACACCAGCCATTGAAATAGTCTAATAAATAGTGAAATCCTCCACATGCCTCATCGGCACAACTCCAAAGGTAAAATCTAAAAGGCAAGCCCCAAACAAGCGTAGGCCCTCCACATGGTAAAAGTCCAGAAAGCAAGATTCAATCATTGAATCGGTTAAGTATAAAGGAGTCAACAGAAGTCTCCACATGTCTCAATGGCACAACTTCAAAAGGTGCGTCAAATTCGGGGTCCCAAAATGAGCACAAGCTCTCCACGTGGTCAAATCATGAGAAAATTTCACTAGCCATTGAAAATTCAAAGAAAAGTAGTAGAACTAATGAATGTGCCATGTGTCATCTCGACACAACTCTAAAGGTGCGATAGAAATGGGGTCTCTAAACAAGCGTAGGCCCTCCACATGTCTAGGGTCCGATGTAGTTGCTCCACCAAATAGGAGGGACTTGGCCAAGAAATGAAGAAAGTAAAGTAGGCCCATAGATGATGCCAAGTGTCCAATCAAAGCACAACTTCAAGAGTAAAAGGAGGGGGTGAAATATTAAGATGTACAAGGATGCCACGTATATCTTTCGGGGATAGACTATTTTAAATATTGTGATCCCATGTTAAACACCTGACCTTGACCTTCAGATGGCTATATCTTTCAACTGGGAACTCAGATTTGAGAAAGGGAGGAATTTTTAGAAATATCTCAATGTCTGCTACTCACCTACCACCATAATGAAAAATACAGTCCACCATTTTTGAGGTTGTCAGGTTTCTCATCTACTTCCATAATGAAGTACGGACCTCCTTTCTTTCCCAACAAGGAACAACACATGGAGGCATGGGTTTTACAATGGAACTCATCATGGTTGGAGTAGGTGATTTCAATGCATTTTGGGGTGGTTAGAGTAGGTGAATTCAATGTAATCTTGGGGTGGTTGAAGCAAGATTCAAATTCTTCTCTCCTTTCCCTCTCATTCTTCCTATATATTGTAAAGGAGGGGCATTTTTCTAAAGTTTGTTCATCTTTTCTCTCTAGCCCCCTCTCTTTCTTCCCTAGGGTTGAATGTGGAGCTTAAGCCTCCTCTCATTTCTTTTTAATGGCATTTTATTGCCTCTTGCCCACTGATGATGTATCTTGTGTGAACTTATGCGAAATAAAATCTATTTTGTGATGCATTTTATCCATTCTTTGCTTATTTTATTATCTCTTCTTGCCTCTCATCATTGTAGGGTATACTATGCATATCTTTGATGCCCATTGCAGGTGTTGGGATATATGTTTAATGGGTTTTGAAGTGGTGTTCTATGTGAAATTTATCTTTATTCTATGATGTGTCTTTTCCATCCTCTCCATTTCTCACCTCTCTCCATTTCAGTGCTTAGATTTGTGATCAGCAACCCCCTTTCTTTGTGTTATCACATATGTAGTGTAGGGTTTATTTATTTTCATGCTCTCTCTCTCCTTATCTCCTTGGCATTGTTAGATTAGGAGTAGATAGTCACATTTCCTTCCTTAGAAGAAGTTTAGCATTAGGATTAGGAATAGGAAGCCAGCCTTCTCTGGAGGACCATCTCAAGTTCACAATTACCACAACTTGAGAGATGGTCCCATGTTATGCAAATTACACTAAATGCCCCACACAAACCTGGGCCATTCAGGTGCTATAATTTCACACCAACATTTCCTTCAGCCATTTTCTTCACGATGTGGAGAAATATCTTATTTACCTATGTCCATCTCTCCTACCTACATAACTTGGTGACCATATGCATGGTAATTATTAATATTGTTTCTTACAGATTAACTATATCCATAGCATGGTCACCTCTTTAGTACTTCATCTCGATGGTATTTTCCTCTACTCCCACTTCATCATCCAATTATATCTCTATTTCAACACATGAATTGTGCAATCCAGTTGATTCTCACAATCAACTATTTGATAATGTGCATCCTTCTTCCCATGAAATATAATAAGTCTTCGTGGACCATTGACATCATCCATTAATAGAGGTGATTAGGATTCCTAAAGTAAGGTAGCTTGCAAAGTTGTAGGACTCTCGTTCCTCCAATATCTAGTGTCTCTTATCATCATAAACCATCTTTCCATTTTTCATCCTCTCATTGGTCTTTTGTATTAATCATGTTTATATTGTGCATTTGTTTGAGTCTAAGTGATGGTTATAGTCGCTTACTTTACACTTTCTGATGTGGTAATCCCATATGTGTTCCATGAAAATGCCTTATGAATATTACATTTCAGAGAATTAATTTTTGAGTGCTTCTTCCACCTCAACCTTTGTTTTTTTATTCTTTCCTTTCCCCTTAGTTTCCATTGTAGATGTCCTTTTGGGTACCATATTATTTTCTTGCACAATGTTTAAATTCTCCTCGCAAATTTTCATTCCCTAGGTTCCTTGACTCTACTTAACTAGTCTCACCAAATATATGTTCCATTCTCCTTACCTTATTTCACTTCTAAGTCTTTTGAAACCAAATTTGTGCCCTAACTTCAATTTTTTTGGTCTAATAATTTTGCAAAACCTACCAAATGAAACAACCATCCATGCTTGTTTATACAGGTTTAAAGTTATTTTAGAAGGATCTCCTCAACCAGATATATGGTTGCTTGGTTCTTCAAATTCTCACACACAATCACACATTTTCTTATGCAAATTTATACAAAATCGCACTAGTTCTCTTGAATTCACACTCTTCAAATTCGCAAGGTAAGGTAAAAAATAAACCTTCTTGGAACCCTTTTTATAGGTTTCTAACTTTTTAATCACATTAATTTCTCATCACCTACCACCATACCATATCTTTAATTATGTTTTACACTTTTTCTACACTTTACTTTCTTCCATGTGTTGTGGTCATAACCTTCTGGTGTGCTCACTACTTCTAAGCCACATTCATCCTTGTGTGTGCTTACGTACATTACAACATCTTTTTCCCGTGAACTTTATACTAAGTATTCCATCCCGATGCTTCCTACCTCATGTTATACTACACAGACTCTTCCTTGCATCATCTTCAATCCCGAGGAAAATTTTTAATGAGCACCATCATTCCACCTTCATATCATTATGCAATCAGCTTCATCGGCTTTGCCATCAGTCCCAATACCAATAAGATCTCTTTTTTGTGTATTTACACCTAGTTTACCCCACACTAAAGGTACGAGTGGTACTCTATGCATGAACTCAAAAGATAGTAATCAACTTCTGCATGCAAGCACACTTATTACAACAAAATGGAAAAAAACCACATGCTTTATTTCTTAAGAAATAGTCGTGCGTACATCCTTTGCATGTTTTTACAAAACAAATAATAGATTAATCCTAAAGATAGAGCATACTTTAATCTTATTATTATATCCCTTCATATGTACTCTGCATGTGCTTTTCTCACTTTTTTTTATCAGCATTCCAAGTCTATTTTTAGCCCGTCCTTAGAAAATCAGCTAATTCCTAATTTGTTTCTTGAGTGTGTGCAGTCCCATGCACCTTTGCCATGTTTGTTGTCTATGGGTGCCCTTCCATGCGCTACCATTGTTCCTCTACGCATGTGTGTTCTTAAGCATTAACCTTTATGAATTTTTTAGTACTTAGTCAATTTCTCTTCTCAACATTTATTTTACAACACATTTATCAACCATCCCATACCAATGGTTTTCCTTCTATCAATCTCATTGAAACTAGGGAATATTATCTCTGGTATACCCATTTCCTCAATTATCTCTCTCAATCCAAAATTCCTTCGAACTATCTAAAAATTGTAGGAGGTCATTCCTTCAACATGCCAACCACTATGTTATCTTTGGCGGCATCCTCTATAAATGTGGGTTTGACAATATTTTACTACAATGCCTTAAAACCCATGAATCTATCTCGAGCTATACAAAAATTACATGATAGTATCTATGGTGGAAAATTTAGCCGTTAGTATGTAACCAAGCGTGTACTTTAGATGGGATACTACTGGCCCATCCTCAACCAAGACTACTATGAATATGTTAAGAAGTGCATCAAGTTTCAGCAAAGATTATAATCTCACCCATATCCCTAGCTAGGATTTGCAACCGGCTCAAGATCTATGGCCTTTCTCATAATGGGGACTCGACCTCATCCATGTTCTTCTCAACGTCATCATTCCATCCTCACCACTACCGAATATTTCACTAAATGGGTGGAATCCATTCCAATTACATCAACCAAAGCTAACAAAATCCTCAACTTTTTCTCTAAACATATCATTTGTCACTTTGACATTCCTTACAAAGTCATCATGGAAAACAAAAATTCCTTAAAAAATAAATAACTTAAGAAGATTTGTGACACCTTCAATATCAAGCTTAGCTTCTCTTCTCCATACTATCCACAAGCTAACGGCCAAGATGAATCTACTAGCAAACACTCCACAATTTTTGCCAAAACTATAAGTATGGAGGGATGGGATTTGGCACCTTCATATCTCCTTTATTCTTTGGGATTATTAGACTAGTATCTACATTCCTATGGGTGCTATCCCATTCTCTCTTGTCTACTGGCTATGAATTCATCCTCCCTCTTGAAATTAAAATCCCATCTTTGTGTGTTTCTCTTCGTGACTTCATCTCTGACGAGGAATATTGCCAAGAGCATCTAGCACAACTTGAATTATTAGATGAATATGTCATGCCCATTCCTGGGACAATGAACCAAACCTGAAGTTTCTAAAATTTGGGTAAAAATATAATATATATTTTATTTTTTTTTGAAGTGCGAACTAATGTTTCGCCTTGAACATTTTCATTAAGTAATTATATTCTTAATGATATAATTTTAACTAGATTACTAAGACATTGTTTTTAATTAATTTGATTTATTCAGCTTTTAATAATGTTCACACATTTTAAAAAAACATATATAATATTGACTAAAACAACCTACAAGAGGAAATAACTATCCATTTTTAATTAAAATTTCCTCCCCCATTCAAAAAGTTTAATCCCACAATATTACTCATTTTCAAAAGTATGTAGGGATTTACTTGAGCCCTAGGATCAAACAATTCTGGGCCCTAGATTTGGAGTAACCCTAAAGTTTGCCCTACTTATCTTTATCCTTTTTTTTTTTACTTCCATTTCCCTTCTCATTTTGTTTTGGTTTCTCTTATTGCAGGTTGAATGGAAGGAACCATGAAGTTAGTTCCTCTTCCTTGTAAAACCCTTATTGTATTATTTTTTATGGTACAAATATATATATATATGTATGTATGTATGTATGTATGTATGTATGTATGTATGTATGTATGTATGTATGTATGTATGTATGTATGTATGTATGTATGTATGTATGTATGTATGTATGTATGTTTATTATTTTTATATTTTTAAAGAGTGGGGGTGGATTTGCAGGTCGGAGAGGTTGGCGGTGGATAGGGGAAGAAATGTGGAAGGGTGGAGGCTCGGGGTGGTAGGTTTGGAGGCACGCAGGTGCTATGCACAACAACGAGCGAGATGAGGGGAGACGTGATGAGGGAGGGGGTGGCGGAACGAGCGGCAGGGGCAGCGAGAAGTGCGGGGGGGTGGGGCAAAGTGCCGGCGGTGAGGAAGGGGAGTGTAATAGGAGGAGGGGGGCAACGACCAAGCCATGTAGGATTTGAGGAGGTTGGTGTATCTTTGGGTGGGGGGCGAACCCCCCCCACCACCATAGTTTTTTTTTTTATTATAATTTTATATTAATAAAACATTTTTTTGTTTTAAAATTATATATATATATATATATACACACACACAGAGACATATATATATATATATATTTACACACACACACATATACATATATAATAATATATTTATTATATATATATATAGATATATATATATATATATCTTAATACATATTTAAAATATTACTTATTTACAAAATATTATGTATATATATGTGTACATTTTAATGTATATAAAATGTTGTTTATATATATAATATAATATATATATTAACACATGTATAATATATATAAATGTATAATCTTAGAAAAAACTAGGTATAAAATTATACATGTATGTATATTTTACTTCACACTTTTAAATCTGCAAAATGGAGTTTTATTGACATAACAATTTAATTATGACTTGATACTTAACTAAAATGCAGTTGTCATTTAAAACAAAATCTCATTAGATACATGCTGATTATACTTATTTTTGTATTTCATGATATAGATTGTTTAATAAGAGCAAAATATCCAACTCCTCATGGAAATGAAATCTAAAGTTTCAACTTTCAGTTCATATATTAACATTATCAACGTTTACAAGAAAGGAACATATTGCAAGGAGGAGAGTGTTTTCATTTAATAATAGTCACATGATTCCATAGCCAAAATAAAACAATTAGATTTCTAAATAACATCCTTCCTTAAGTTTTCACAAAAACAAGAAAGTGCAAGAAAATAACAAATTTCTTTTCTTGACATAATACTATCAATGTTGGCAAGGAAATAAAAGCTAAGACAAAGAACACCTTTAACAAACTATGTTTCTTTTGTAAATACAAATACAAGAGTTACATCATGATTCAATTAGATAGATCGTTTACCTTCACAAGCTTCGCTATATGTGTGTTAAATCCCAAGTGCAACTAATCAAAAATTTCTAAGACAAGTTTCCAAGTGATACAAAATGTACAAAATGGAGGGTTACAATGCAAGAAAGTATCACAAGGAAGGAAAAGAACAATGAGAGCCCAAGATGCCACCAATTCCAACTTGAGAGCCAACCTCCATGTCTTCACGAAATCCATGCAAGGAGAAAAGAGCTCATTTACCACCCAACCATAGGCATCATGACATGCCTTTCCCAAGGTTGGGATGCATGCTAGCCTCCCCCAAGCCCATGGGAAAGAGGACAACTAACCAAAACTTGCACAAGATGGAGGGTGAACTAACAATGATACAAGCACACAAAAATAGGTCAAATACAAAACAAGACTCCAAAATTTACAAGGAGGAGAACCCATGTTCTTCCTCAAAAGTGGGGAAGAGAGGAGAAAGTTCTCCAAAGTTATATATCAAAATTGCTTACACAAAGAAAAATCTCCATACCCTCCTTATTGCTCCTAAATTCAATCAAAACCCTCCTTATTCCTCCACCCTTTCTCCAAGTCCTTCTTGGAAGGATTTTCAAACCCCAAAGGGGTTTCCTTACCAAGAATGGGGAAGGAGATTCAAGCCAAATGAATCAACTTCCCCACCTCAACCATTTGAGGGGAAACACTAAGACCCTACAAGGCTTGTCCATCAAGCCTTGAGGATAGAGGAAAAATCCCTCTCTCCTCCCCCACAAACTCCAAAACTCCATCATGCCATATGATGGAGGGAGTAAAACAAGAAAGTAACAAAAAAAATCCATAAATAATGAAGACAAATTCAAGTAGCCAAACTAGCAATTAAGATAAATTCAACATATGCAAAAAGACATAAGAGCCTACCTCAAGGAAAGCTCTCCAAAAAGCTTTCCAACTTCCAATTTCTCCACTCTAGACTCAAGAAAATCTCAAGCTCCCAATCACCCAAGCATCCAAGCAAGAAGTTCCCAAAAATAAATAAAGTCCCTCTCTTTTCCCATGAATGGGAATTTGAAGAGGAGCAAGCCAAGATCCTCACAAATGAGGGGGTGACATGTGTCACCCCTCTCCTTCAAGGTCAAAGATGCCAAAACAAAAGAGAAAGGGTAAAATTGTATTTTTGCCCTCTTCTCCCAAATTCCCTTAAATGTTAGCAAGAAAAAATTAGTGAAACTTTTAATAAGCACTCCAATCCACACCCCTTACATGGATGTGACCAAACAAGAGGTAAAAAGGGAGGGAAAACTCCTTTAGCCTTGAAATTAAGCCCCCTACCCATTAGGTAGGGTCCAAACTCATTTTTATGTTAGAGGAACTCCCAAGCTAAAAGGGGTCCCCAAAATGCCCAAAATAACCTAATTTCGGGTTTAGCATTTTTGGCACAAGGGTAGAGGGTGTGGGGACCACCCAAGGGTCTCACATGTGACCCTAAACCCTTGTGATTAAGTGACTCTTTACATAAAATCAAAAATTTAAATGAAAGTGGGATTATTAACTCCCAAAACAAGTTTACATCATGATTAACTACCTAAACTAAATTAATAATCATGGCACAATACATTACAAAAATTGGGGTCACTCATAGTGCCCAAAATAATAATCTCCTATACTAAGGCTTCACACAATGAACATGGCTAGGACTCAGCCCATGGGCTACTTGTGCAAGATTGTGTAGCGGGATTGAGTCCCACATTCTCTTGTAAACCTGTCACCTGCACACTCATTGCACACATTAACCATACCTATCTGATAAAATATAAAACAACGACATAATAAGATATCAATAAGTTCTAAACTAGCCTAACATCCTACTGAAATCAAAATGCGACAACGTGCACAATTATACTCAATATTCCAAAAGTTATACAAGATGATAAAGTGACATATAACCATAGAATTCCACATGCAACAACTATCCATCAATATAATTATGTTCCAAACACAACATCGTATCCATTAGTATCCATGACATCATAAGAAAATGCAACAACATAGGAATTAAGCTAAATCGGCACTATGCGCCTGAATGTCTACACATGTTGAATAAGATCCAATCTCTAATATAATGTCCATGATATAACCAAAATTCTATCTAAACATGTCTATGAGAAAAGAAAACAACATGCTACTGAGCTATAAAAAGTGTGGGCACTATAGAATATCACTTAATCACCCTCCAACATCGTCACATCTATCAAAAATGTATCAAACACGCTTACAATAAACATATCAAAGAACACCACTTAAACATTGGTGACCTTGTCTTAAAATAGAATTAGAATGTGTTGAGTGAGTGAAATGGCTAAGTACTAGCCATGTGTAGATGTTTAGGGCCATGCGCAAGACCTGTGCAAAGGGGGTATACATGATGGAATAATGCGTAGAGATTCATGCATGGGTGGACAAGGTCGGTGACTTAGCTAATTTTCTGAAGGCATGGATAAAAATAGAAAAGAAGAGGAAGAGTTGCATTCAATCAAGATTTATATTTATATAAAAGAGGGATAGTTTGGGATGCTCACAAAATAATATATATTTGGAAAACACACATGCATAGATAGAAGAAGATAAAGCATAGTCCGATCTAACTATAGGATTAAATAAATTAATATAATTATTTTAATTTATTATTAGTTACCTTTATAAAAGCATACAAACTTTGTATGTATGGCTATTTTAAGAATGTAAAACATGCAGGATATTTTGTACACATGCATATTATTAGGAGAGTGCATGGGTGGTGAAGGGAAAGTCCCCACCCCTATATAATTGTTATGTATGTATTTTTAAGAGATGAATTTTTATATGAGAGATATCTAAGGAGTCCAAACTATGTATGTAAGAGTAGGGTATGATTTTACATTCTGAGTTAAGTTTTGATAGTTACATGCATGGTCCTACATATTGTTGTAATGTCTAGTTATATGTATTCAACTTCTATTGTATAATTAATTCTAGTTATAATGGATACTTGTGGTTAGATAATGGTAGTCGATGTATCTGAAGATAGTATTATATTGATGCAAGTGATCTTGATTCTTATTTAGAATTATTGTCTTCCCTATTATATGTGTTTCCAAATAGACATGGTTAGAAATGTCGTCTATACATGACTAGTTTCTTGATTATCATTATGATTATTAATAATGTGAACTTCCTATCAAGCATATAAAAGGAGGGACCTGGTAGTTGTGCTTGCTTTGAGTGAACATCCAAATTTGTCTGAATGAAGTGTTGGTAACCCGTAAACTTCTAGATTTAAAAATCTACAAAATCACACAAATATGTTGTTATAATTTCTCTTTAGAAAATGAAATATTTGATGAAGATTAGAGCTTTAGTGACTGATTATCTAGTGTGTTAGAAAGGAAATTACAGATAATTGAAATGAATTCAAACTCCAAACACCAACAATTTTATCCTAGATTCTTTCTTCCCACTTTTATTAGCCAATTTTAAAACAATTACAGATTACAATAAGCGTAGAGAAGAACAAAAATGTAAACTTCCCCTCTAGTTACTTGTTTTCTTTATTTCTTACACCTTGCTCCTACAATTCCACTCAAGACTGAAGAATCTTTATTCACTAGCTCTCATGACTCAAAATTTGCTCTTGATCTCTTTGGATCTTCTGAATGCCTGTTCTCCTCTTCCTTTCACGCATTTATAGGCCTTCCCATGTCCTCCTATGCACTAGAGGATGTGAAAGGGCATGGAAGGGAAGAGACATAGCCATCTCTTTGAATTCTAGAACTGTTCGTTCCTTGATTTTATTTTTCCCATCAAAAGTGTCAGGACCTCCACCTTGGTTGGGTGGTGGTTATAGGATCACCACCACTGTCTAGGTGGAATTTTTCTAACCACCACTCCACACAAATTTGTGGTTACTGTTGATTTGCAGGTAGACCCTCTTTTTCCTCATTTTTCTTCATTTTTCCTTCTTGGTGCTGATGGATCTAATGGAATGGTGTGTTTTTATAGATCCCTATGGATCATACCTCCCCTTATGAGGATTTTAGTCCCATAAAATATTATTGGGGGAGTGGTAGAGGAATCAACTCCCTCTCTTACTCCTCGAGTACCACCGGGTTTTCCTTAGCATCTTCTCTTCTCATCCAACCTGCCAAGACTCATGTGGATCTCTAGTTTTCTGCTCTAGTGCTACATCCTCCTCCAAGTTGCCTCAAGTACAATACTCTTTGGAAGAAAACTTCTGTATGTTTTCTTTATCATGCATATATGACCCTAGTAGGTTTGACCTCTTGCAAATTGCTACCGAGTGCATCCACATGAAATTTGGAAGACTTTGTCTCTAGAGATGGATTTTCATATCCTCTCTATGTGTGTTGTTGATATATTCACCACTACTCCTTGTATCTCCTCCTCTTCTTGTTGTCCTACTGTTAGGTCTATTGAATCCGTAAGTAGATACCATGATTGCACAAAGGAAGTTTGTATTGCTCCTTGAATGAGTAGTTCTGTGGTGGCTTCTTCTGTAAAAATTGACAAGTGCTATCCAAATTCTCCATCCTTTGGTTAGAAACATATGTTCTCTCTACTCCATTTTTCCTTTCTTCCAATGAAAGTAAACAAAACTGATGATTTTCTTGAATAAGTCTTTGTGCTTGGTTGGCACTTACCATAGCCTTCTTTTATTTTCTCTGGTGTGCTCAAATGTTGAAACTAACTCCATCCTTGACCCATCTATATTGGTTCTCCCTCCTTGTGAATATAGAATCCATAGAATACAAGTAAGGACTTCTGAAGGAAACATTAAATGCATCAATTGGAATGATATTAGCCTCTAATAGATCTATGTATTGGTAATTTATCCCAAACTAAAACTTACACTTCCTTATAACCTATATTTCTACACCCTTCTTCACCCATCCCAATGGGTATGAACGCAGATTCTCATAAGTTTCTAGACCAAGCTCTTTTACAACCGTAACATAAATCAAATTTAACTGAGAACCAGAATCTACTAAATCATTTACCTTAGTCTTCTTGATTTGGATTCTGATTTGAAATATCTTACTCATTTCTTCTTCTTCTACTCCCCATACATATTAGTGGCCATGCATCCCAACCTCTCATCTACATCTGAATCATCCTCAATCTCCACCTCTTCTTTTGTTTTCACAATGGCCATGGATTTCTTAGAGTCCTTAGTTTAATGCTCTGGGTGCAATTCTGGATGCAACTTCCAACATGTGGCGTCAGTATGTCCATTTATATCACAATTATTACATAAATTATTAGGATCTTTACAAGTATGAAAAGAAGTGGTAGCATGTTTACCTTTCCATTTACCTTTATAACTTGTTGATCCCTACTCCTTTTGTTGTTGATTTTTTTATTGGTCTTCCTTTGGCTTTGCTTCTCCTTACTTATTCTTGTCATCAATATAGTATGCTTGCATGTAAGTTTTTTTGAGATCCTTGGGATTCATGAAGATTACCTTCCTCCAAGGTGAGTGTGAAGTCCTCCCAAATATTTGGTCAGAATGTCCTCATCCTCCAAGTCCATATCAAGCAACATGGCTTGTCTCCGAAACTCCTTAATATATTGTACATGCTTTCAACACCTTGCCTTGTCTAAAGTATTGCCACTTAATCATCTGGTCAGTCTTATGGATGATAGGATAGAAATTATCTCTAAGAAACTCTTTGAAACCCTTCCAAGTACATAAAATAGGACATTTCTTCTTTTCACAAGTGGCTAGACGGTTTTCCCATCAAACCATAGCATGAAATTCCATTTTGAGATGTGCAAAGGTGATCCTTTGTGCCTCAATGACACTATACACACTAAAAAAAAATTCAACTATTTTATCCATTTATCTAGTAATTCTACATTTACTTTTCCTTTAGAATTATTTATTTCAACTTTCGTTTCGATTTTAAAAAGAGTATGAGAAGATTTTACCTTATCACTTGCATTTGTATCCTATTCTTCATGCCCTTTCAAGTATTCCTCATTGTGGCTCCCTCCAATACCAAATTTTTTGCCGTGTGCTTGAACCACTAAGTCCATGCAATATTACATAACTTAAGCCATATTTTACAAATATAATTTTTTTAATTTTTTTCTATGCAACCTATCCTCATGGTCTCTAGCATCTCAATTACACAAACCAAGTATCTTCCTCCATTTGATCTCAAATTATCCATTTCCACTTATTTGTAGAAGTATCTAGTTTGTAAGGTAAAAATTATTTACCTTTTGACCTTTTCACTATCATACAAATCACAAGAAATATTTGAATACTACAATCCTAGATATATAATCAGATCTGATACCAAAATAATCCATAAACTTCTAGCTTTGGAAATCTATGAAATCACACAAATATGTTGTTCTACTTTCTCTTTGGAAAATGATAGATTTGATGAAGATTAGAGCCTTAGTGACTGATTATCTAGTGCGTTAGAAAGGAAATTGTAGATAATTGAAATGAATTCAAACTCCAAACACCAATAATTTTATGTGGTGGTTACATGATCACCGCCCTTTCTAGGTGGCATTTATGTAACCTCTGCTCTGCTTTGAGTAATGGTTTTGTTTATTTATAGATAGAACCTCCGTTTCCTCATTTTTCCTTCTTGTTTCTAATGGATCTGATGGAATGGTGTGTTTTTCTAGATCCCTATGGATTATTTGGTGTGCCTAGCTCTAGTTTGGTCGTAGAAAGACCATATTTTGGTTCCATTTTTGGGACCTATTTTCAATGTGTCTATTAGGATGTTGCATGCAGATGGTGTATCGACTATCTTTGGAGAGTATTGAGATTTGGGTAGAAGAAGACCAAGATTCATTTACAAAAAGATATAGTACTATACCTAACCTTAATGCACAAAATGGGTGGGATATAATACTTATGACTTCCTATATGATTTTGCTTTAGCTTCTTCCTCAGTATAGTTGTACCAAAAGTAGTTTCCGAATTACACATTAAACAAAATTTACTACCCTAGAATGAGATTTCGAATGCGGGAAGATTACTAGACTCTTTTTTATTCAAATGAGACATGGACTAGAGGTTTGGATCAATATTGGAAAGTTTTTTTCCACAATTATACTCTAGAATATATAATCTCCACATATTCTTATCCGGAAGAACTAGAGTTCTAGTTCTTGCATGATCCCAGAGGATCCTACTTACATGTAATACCCTTGGTTATCAAGATCTTGATAATAGAATTGGGATTAGAAATATTACCTATAGCTAGATAAATCCACTGTCGTGTGTAGGATTAGGAGTAGGTGTGGAAATGGATGGTGGTAACTATGGAAGAAGAAAGGAAGAGAGAAGAGAAACAACTCAAGTATAATAAAGTGTGTGAGAGGGTAGTAGAAAGATCACTATTTTCAAGAAAAATGATGGCTCACAAAGGTTTTGATACACTCGTGGAAGACGAGGAGATATATCATCATGTCCTCATTACATAGGGAAATCGAGTAGAGAGACCCCATCAAATTCAGATGAGAGTGTGTCAGAGGAGAGAATGAAAACTGTGGGTAGGAACCTAACCAATCCTAGCTACCTAGCACTTGTGCAAGATGTTCTAGATCTAAAGGTAGTTGTTGAAGTTCATAGTATTGAATTTAAGAATGTAGTATCCCCAGTGGAAAAGAAGATACAATTAGACAAAAATTGTGGACTCGGAAGTACATCAAAGTAAGGAGATTCCCATAAAAGCACAATAGGTGCCATTTTTTTGGACAAGTAGTTTTAGAGGTATATTTTCATGCATGTCATCCATACAGTGTTGGGGCACAAACCATTGGAAGTAATCATATAGGTGTTATGATATCATACAAAGGGTTTTTAGTTCAACATGATACAGGACATAAGGAAGTTCATATACAAGATCACATGCCATATTAGGTAATACGGGAGGCTCGGGAAGCCCAAGTCATCCACCACACAGAGGAAATTCTGGTGGAGGTTCGGGATCTAGGTCTGGTCCTAATCTAGGGCAGGGCCACATGCACAACAACCACCTCTAAACCAATCTTCGTATACACCACCTCAATAACCATGACAACGGACACCGCAAGTCTACTTTAAGATGTATATTCACTTTCCAGAGTATAGAGGTGTGGAGGATGCTACTGAGAACATACATAAGTTCAATTTAGTATGGAGAGAAAAGGGTATTATAGCCCAAGATCAAAAGGAATGTTAATTTTATACCACACTTTAAGGGCACAGACATAGTTGGTACAGAAAGTATGATCCACACTAGACTGTGGTGGACTATGATGCTTTGTGCAATGCTTTTTCACTAAATTTCACATTCTAGAGTTTAAATAGTAGAGTATAATCACACTTAAGGATATCAAATGGGGTTTTTATGAAAAGTGTGAGAGAGTATGATGTGTGGTTTAAGAATTTATTATCCAAATTATATTATGATATTCATCCTATTCAACATACACAAGTGTGGTTCATTGGAGGGTTGTTGAATTTGTTTCAAAGAGCTATATCTCACAAAACATATGATCCACGCAAGGCCTTGGAATATTCTCTATACACTTTGAAGTAGTTGGGACTGTTGATACTAGATTAATCCCATTTTTAGAGACACATATAGTAGCTACGGATAAGTAGTTGGAGAATATTTCTTTCAATTCAAAACATGAAACATGCATTGGTATATGGTATCACCGACTATGAAGTTGAAGGACATATGAAGGATAGCTTTCTATGTTAGACTATATGCATCTTTATGTTACAATCTTAAGATATTTTCCAAAAGAACCATGATGTATATAATTTCCTCTCTTGTAGTGCATGATGATGAAGAATGTATCCATGTACTACAATTTTTGATGTGCACACTCATGATATGAAGGATTTTTGGTTGATAGATCAAATTCATGAGGCATGTGAGACTAGATTACAATAGACCACTATGGAAAGTAGTTCTTAGGGGAAATAAATGCATCCCAATGAAGGGAATAGTGGTGAAGGTGGATTTTAAGGTAGTTTTAGGAGCGAGAGGTCATGGTTGTAGATGTAGATTTACATGTGGAACTTGTTACACTTGCAGGAATGCACCCATAATTTGGTGTGTGCGTATTATGGAAAGTAGGATAAAGTTGAGGATTGTCCCGACCTTTATGAGCACATGTGTAATAATAACAAGAAATAAAAAGGCATGGGAATGATCAAAGTGCGGTGGGTGAAAAGTGATTAATGGATGCGGAAGAAGATTCCCGATCCTAAGTTATAACCTTTGTTAGTCACTACTTGCTCAGAAGTAGCACACATGTGTGAACCTCTTCAAGCTAAGCCTCTCATTAGGAGAGAAGATTTCATACATTCTAAGTACCAAGATTTTTATCATTAGAAGGAGGCCTAACAAGAGACTCGGGGGGTCATTAGAGAGCTTCAAGAAGAGATACAAAGCTTCAGGAGAAAGCACGCGTGAGAGAACATGTGAAGAAAGTTGAGCTCCCACATAAAGATGTAAATGACCTGAAGTAGGTATGTAAGATGTTGAGACAAGAGAATATCATCCCATTACTAGGGGAGTTATTGCATGAGAATTCACTTTGTGAATTTGAGTTATGAACAAGTGATGCATACTACATGAAAATTTTCCACCACAACACTATGAGTATAATAAAGAAATTACATTGGATGTAGTGATTGACGGTTGGTTGGTGAATAACATTTTTATTAACAAAAGCACTGAGGTGAATGTCATGACTTTGGATACATGGAATTAGATTTGGATACCATCATTACAGTCATCCTCTAATGTGTTGTATAATGAGAATAAAACTAGATCCATGCCTATTGGGGTTTTGAAGAATGCTTCAATTACCATTCAAGGAGCCAAGTTTACTAGAGATTTTGAAGTATTGGAACTTGCTGAGGTAGATAACTTTCTAGCATTACTTGGGTGTCCTTGGTGTTATGCGAACAATGTTGACTTACACTTCAACAAGAGATATATATGTTTTAAGAATAAGGATGAGTGTGTAATCATACCTGGATGATTTGAAAGATGCAACCTATACTGAACCGATGACTAAAGAAGAGATGAATAGGATTTACATGTGTATAATGCATGATCCTAAGAATGTGGATCCCTCTAAGGAAGGCATAATTTAGTGGGAATATATGCAATGAGTTAATGACACCACCAAAGTGTTACTTGTGATAACTAGTCCCATGACATGTATGAAATGGTTAGGTGTAAGATGAAGGGGAGAGTAACTAGAATGATTAGGACCCACATGGTCAGGCACTTGGGAAAACTTCAAGAGCGCGAGGAATACATGTGAGGAAAATCCTAAATATTTCTTATGCACTATAGAGGAACAATGGAATAATGAGGGTGATAGAAGGAACATGTTGGTTTATACTTTACATAGAATAACAGTGAGCTAGTGGGCGATGCGGAGAGATAGCAAGTTGGCTTGGTGACAACCGAGAATCACCTTTTTAATAAGCTTTACTCGGAACAATGTACCTACACTTATACATGATTGATTATGATGGGAATACTCTTACTTTTTTATACATCTATAACTGTGAGAGACAATGGGAATAAGGTCGGAATATTTACCACCATATCTATGGGTAGATAAGTTTTATTCCACTCTATGGAGATGTGCACGGTGTGTTATGTCCATGTTGAGCTCAAGCAAGAAACTACAAGCTAGAAAGATATGACTAAAGGTATGGTTCACACTTTTGATTATTTTTCTAATAAATTTCTAGTAAATGAGGATTTATAGATCATGAAACACATCACATTAAGGGATAACATGAAATCAGAGGAACTCATGCTTTAGTTACGTAGAGAAATTGGTTCCAAGACACATGGGGATACCTTGAAGACATATGAGATGAAACTAAGTGGTGCCTAGAAAAAGAAAGAGAAAGGGAAGTTAGTCAACCTTATTGATGGTGAAGAGGTGGATAATTTAGATGTTATCCACACAGAGGGTGCACATGAGGTACCGTATACTATAGATGCAAATTCACACACGTACCATACTTTAATGAAGAAAAATGAGGTCAATATCGACATTGAGGATTCACCTAAGGAAGCCATTATTTGAGACTAATATTCCAAACAGAAGGTAACAAAGATCATTGACATTTTGTGAACATTTCAATGCTTTTTTCCAATAGGTTACCATGAGTTGAAAGGAGTACACCGATCATTTGGAGAGATGAATATTAAGTTTGGAAGAAGGTGCATGCCTAGTTCGGAAGAGGAATTATAGGATGAACCAAAACTTACATGTGAAGGTGAAAGAAGAAATAGATAAGATGCTTAAGTCTAGAATCATTAAACCAATTCAAGATTTTGAGTGGGTTAGCCCTATATTTATTAGCATATATAAGGATGTACGGATCAAGATCTTTGTAGACCACAATGACCTAAATTCTTCATGTTTCATAGATCCTTTTCCTACACCATTCACTAAATAAATACTCGAGGGGTTACAGGGGCATGAGATCCACTCTTTCCCTAATGGGTTCTCATGTTATCATCAAGTGTATATTGCATGAGAGAAGTATTCATTTTAAGAAGACCCCGCTAAAAATTACTTTTGAATCATTGGATAATCTCAAAAATCAACTTTCGAATCGTTGGTGAATATCTGAAAAAATGTTTCGTGGCAAAGGCAATTTCACAGAGAGAATTTTTTCCTTGTTTCACAAAGTTTCTCAGGTAGGTTGATCGGGAGTTACCGTTGGGTGGGAATTTTTTCAGATAGGTTGGTAGGGGGTTGGGTGGTTGAGGGGTTGACCATTAGGCAAGTGACGGTTGGACTACTAAGGGTTGGGTAGAAGGGTTGGATGGGAGAGGGGTTGGATGACTATTGGGCGGGTGGGGTTGGATGGATATTGGATGGCTGAGGGATAGGCGAGAGATATGGATGGGTGAGTGGTTAGACAACTAAGGGTTAGATGGCTAAGGGTTATATGGACAAGGGTATGATGGTGGGTTAGATGGCCAAGGGATTGGATGGCTAAGGGTTAGATAGGTGAGGGGTTAGATGGCTAAGGGTTGGATGGCTAAGGGTTGGACGAATAAGGGTTGGATGGCTAATGGTTAGATGGCTAACAGATTAGATGGCTAGGTTAGTCGGGTGAGATGTTGGATGACTAAGGGTTGGGGCTAAGGATTAGATGGCTAAGGGTTAGATGGGTGGGTTAGACAGGTGAGGGGTTGGATGGGTATGGGTTGGATGGGTGAGGGTTAGACGGTTAATCATTAGACGGGTAGGTTGGATAGGTGAGGGGTTGGATGACTAATGGTTGGATGGGTGGGTTGGTCGGGTGGGGGTTTGGATGGTTGAGCCTCGAGGGGTTGAAAGCTAAGGGTTGGGTGGGTGGGATGGATGGAAAAGCATTGGCTAGCTAATGGTTGGACGGTATAGAGTTGGATAGCTAAGGGTTGTGCGGGTGGGTTGGACAGGTTAATGTTTGGTCGTGTGGGTTGGGAAAGTAAGGGTTGGGCTGCCATGGCCAGCCAATAGTTTTCTGCCACATGTCCTTTGAACCATACAAACCCCTATAAATACCCCTTCAAGGTTTAATTATTCACTTTTCTACGAAAATTTCCAGTGCTCTGAGCTCTCCAATCTTCAAACTTCTCCCAAATTTCAGCAATGTCCAAACCACATTTATTCCTAAACCAAAATTTCAATAGAAAAACCTCATGTGCCCATAGATTGTAGCTCTACTAAGAGCAAAAGATGCACAAAAGGATTGGCTTGAAAACTTAGAATTTATCGGGCTTGTGGACATGCCCCAATTCGATACTGATACTTCAGTCCTTGATTACCTTCTCGCCTCTTACAATGAGAGTGATGGTAAATTTTCCATTCTCCTCGTGCATCCGAGACGTCGTCAAATTTCTTTCTCAATTGAACCTAAGGATGTACATTGGTTAACATGTTTACCATTCGAAAATAAGCTAGTTGTTACTATAAAGATTGTTCTTACAGATGAAGAAAAAGTTTCTAGAGTCTCATTACAATGTATAGGTTGATGGTAAGTTTATTATTTTCAAAAAAATCTTAACATTACTCGACCACACAAGGCTCTAATGTTTCTTGTCTGTTATTGCAGCTCCTCTTAATCATTCATCAAGAGGCCTTCTTCTATAAGATATTACAAACAAATTCTTTATTACAGTTACATCACTTTTTCAGGCCAAGATTGTATTACAGGGTAGATTTGCAGACATTCCGTATTGGGTAGTTCAATATTTATTGCGAACACTAGTAGTGCAACAATTCGATTGGTGCAATTATTTGTTCCAACATAATAAAAACATATATCTCTCATGCCCACAAAGTCAATCAATATGATAAATCCAAGACTGTATTTTCTTGTTGTAATTATATTCTTTCTTTTTATTATGAAGTGTACTACAAAATTCTGCAAGATAAAATTCCAACTACAATCAATGATCAAATGATTGGTCTTACTCTCGAAGAACAATATGTAACAGATTATTTTTATTGTTTACTTGTTATAAGGATTTCAAATTCAATATTTTTGAATAAACTAATAATTTTAAGATTGTATTTTGTAGAGAAAATTTATAGTTGTAACATCTCATAAGGAGATGATTGCTAGAGGTAAATCCCCTACAGAGGTCTCTGTTGATTCTGACATGGATTCAGCAGAATCAACACCAGTAAGACCTCCTCGTCAAAAGTGACCTCGGGGGTCAATATGCGCATCACGTTTACCATCACATTTAACTTCAGGTATGAAGTTATCTTTTTTATAAATAACTAATTCAAACAATTAATATAGATTATGTATGTACTACTATATTTTAATATTTCTACTGTTCTTTTATACATTTATTGTATTACTGAAACTACTAAGTTTGATGATGAATATCAAACTCATTCCGGTGTGAATATTGAAATGTCATGATTGTGTCTCCATCTATGCAAGGTATATTGTAATGTATAATATTTAGCATGTTTTGTTTCCTTACAATTTTTTAGCATTTACAAAGCACACTGTAATATTCTAACAATTTGTTGTTTGCTTCATGCAGATAATATGGCTTCGGGCATGTTCTACTTACAAGGAGGTCACCAATACCTCCAACACGTCCATTCTAAATAAAAATAAGAACTGCAAGAAAGAATATACAGTTTCCTGCAGAGTCAGCATGAAATGTTCATCCTGCTACCACATAATTTCCTAGACTATCACTAGGTGGTGTTTTGAGTATAACATGCACATAGATTTTCAACATCGCCCTTGATGAGGATTACTTGAGCTTCAAAAGTGGCGATGCAGATAATGGTAACTATTTTGAAACCCACGATATGATTCAATCTACTTCACCTCAACCACAACAAAATGTGCATGTAATACATGGAAGTGAATCTCCTCCTCCTCCAAGAAATGCTCCATAAATAGATGATGAAAAGACACATTTTATATTAGAAAATATGATATCAAATAGTATGGGGTAAAAATTCAAGAGGTTGTAATGTCTGATGTGGATTTGGTGTGGTCTTGGGAGAGGAGAGAATTTTTTTGATAAAAGAAATAAATACACGATACCATAATCACACTCAAAGGCATTCATTGTTCACTACCATAGAGAGCCAACTAGCATGGTAAGATGTTTTGCTAAACAAATCTCAGTCAGGGAATATTTCATATAGTAATGATTACAATGATGAAATTATAGACATAATGCTAAATAGGTTGGAGAATCTCAATGTTGAAGCACATGCTTACTACGATAAATGGGCTAAAGACAAGACAAATGTTTTAATAGAAAATGTTGAAAAAGAAAAAGTTGTTGTGAGTGGGATTTTAGTTTTACATGCAAAATCCTAATATTATAAGAACTGCAATATATTTTTTCATTTTATCTAATAGACTAGAAATTTAATATTTTTGTTTTACAAGAAAAATATGAAAATTTAAAGAAAGAAGCAGTTGTATTTAAAGCACATTTGAAGAATGCCCACATAATCATGAATTCATTTACACATTTCAAAGAAAAAATCATTGTTATAAATAAATAAATAATACATTTAGAAGGATAATAAAGGAGCATAAGATGGATCCAGAAGTCTTGCTAAACAAAAAGACAAATGCAGAGATGCAACACTTTTTTTTGCAGGAGATGTAGTGAGGGAGGAGCTGAATATTCTAGAGAATATCAATACCACAGAATGAGATCTGTAGGCATCAAAAGTTATAGTAAATAGCTCTGTACATATGCAACAGACTCCTCCAGCTCTAACACAAGAAAAATAACAAGCTTCACCTGCAACATAAAATAAGATATGTTAGTAAAGTTCACCATGTGACATGTGTGTTGTCAAAATTCTGACATTGGCGTAGGAATTAAAAGATAGTGGCCAGCCCTTTTTAGTTTTTATTCCGTGTGGCAGATGGAAGGACAACTATGATTTTGAATCATACGAATAAAATAGGATGACCTCGTAATGTGTCCTTATATGATGAGAACTTGTTAAGAATATTTGATATTTTATGAAAACCCCCTTTTGGAATTGCATAGGTCAACGATTGCTTTATGAATTTTAGTTTTCTTCATAAAGTAATTCGCCATATGAGAGATTGATTTCAAAAAAACTTAAGAAATTATAATTGTAAAATGTTACTATATGTCGATAATACAAACTATGTTTCTTTTTATTATTTACATAAATGTTGCTTAAATTTACTTGATTTTGTTTCTTTAAAATATTTACGTTTCTAATTTGTTGCGAGATGTAAAATAAATCAGTTAATAGATATAAAAGAAAAATGTGTATTTATTTCAGTCTGAATTTGAAAACCAAATATAAAACACAAATGGGATAATTGAAACATATAATGACATTGTTCTAATGGAAAATTTGTAATATTTGTATGAAATAAATCAATACTTATTGCATAACATAATTGTAATGGAATCTATGTGAGTTGGAGCAATCTTGGAGCAACGCTTTCATTTGTGTCTTAGAAATCAATTGTGCTTTGATCTATGGATGTGTCTTGATCCCCAAGGTCAAGCGAAATATTACTAACTCCACTTCTTTCTACTAGTGAATTCCACAATGCCGAGTTCTCTATCATAAGGAGAATACTCCATTGAGTAATGTGATACATACAATCGATACATATTTCTAGATTCATATCCAATTTGTTTCAAAATTTTTACTTTAAAAAGGATTGTGCACTAAAACCCTCTCATTTTCCACAAAACCCAGAATCATTGTTTAGTTGAGCTCATACAACTTAATATACTCACTAAAATATTCACTTAGAATATGGTGGAATAGATATCCTTCCAAATCCTTTTCATGGCATTGTAATCCTGTGGGTTTTGTATAAGATGAACTTGTCATATCATAGTATTAGAAAAATCCATTAACTGTGAACTAGGTAGTTTTATTTTTAAAATAATTTCTAAAGAAAATCCATTTATCTCTTTAGTCTTAGAGAAATGATCGGTTAGATCACCCATTTTTTATAAAAAAGGACTAATAGATGTATAAGGTTTAATGCCTGAAAAATTCCAAAGCGTGGATTTATAACTCCCATTGCTTCAAGTATTTAATCATTTTGAATCTTTCCTAGATATATTTAGCTAATGATGCGAGATCTTTCTCAACTTATTCCTAGTTTCCATTAATCTTTGCATCATATAAATTTCATGTCACTCGTACTTATTCTATTTCGAGTTATCCATATCAACTCTTTTTTTGGAATGTATGAAGTGGAATATCTCTTCCATGTGCTATTATACATAGATGATCATGTATATTTTACTTAAAGAAGCACTGTAATTTTTCAGATCTGTCAATTCATTCTAGTTTTCAAAAACAACACCTTGAAAACTCCCATCATAAATATATAAACTTTCTAGACTCTAACAAACATGTATTCGAGTCTTATGAAGTTTATAATGTAGAAAAGACCAATCTTGTGCATGCTTCATTAATATATTAAGCTCCCTCAACATGGGTAAAATACCGCGAGTGTGAGTAAATTTTCTATGTCGGTTAGATGGCACAATAGTTCTTTAGCTTTATCTACATCCCTACGGTATTCAAACATAAATCCTGTCAATGAAGGATATTCATCAAATACTCTACAGGAAAGTTCATACATAGATATCCATCTGGTATCTACATCTTTGAGAAGTTTTCTCCCTCTGTCATTCTAATAGATTTTTTTTTGAAATTCTAAAAATCTCTTCGGAATGCTAAAATAATAGGCATGCAGATCATGTATCAATTCCTCCACTTTAGATACATTTTCAAATGTGATCATAATTTTGTAGGTGATATTTTCTTATGTTTACTTTTGTAAATATGTGTACAATATGATTCGAAATGGTGGAAAATTACATTCATAAGCTCTTATATATGTGTAAAATACAGGAAAAAGGAATAGTATAAGGTACATGTCAGTCAAATTTTTTGGCAAATAAGTCAGCTATGAACCACATAATATTCACCAATTCAAATTTCCATAATCCTCGATTTTCACAAGTTTACGAAAATTCACCGCTAAAATTTTTCTGCATGAGAGGATCATGAAAATACTACCTTCACCATCAAATGGGGAAGATTTGCATACACTATGATGTCATTTGGACTAAAGAATATGCCAACAATATTCTCATGCATAGGTGTGTAAGCTTTTCTATGACTTCATCCACAAGTTCTTGCGGGTTTATCTTGATGTTTGGATTTTTTATGGGTTTATTAAAGATCATTGTGATAATCTAAGAATCATGTTTAAAAGATGTAGAAAATTAGGCATCTTTCATAACATTAAGAATATATTTGCTACACCTTGTAGCACTTTACTTAGGCACATTATTTGTAAGGATGGATTGTTGGTGGATATCGCTAAGATAGCTATGATTTTTGACCGGAGGAACCTACCAACCAGAGTGAGAAGTACATATTTTTAGGGCATATTAGTTATTATAGAAAATTTATCAAAGGATATGTGAAGATTGTTGCAACCCTAGAGGAATTTCTCAAGTCCAAGGGAAAATTGTATTAGGGTGGCATGCGGCAGCAAGGATTTGAAACCTTAAAGGAAAGATTGATGATTACTCCTATCTTGTGTTTTCCCACCGGAGTAAACCATTCCATATACATGTTGATTCCTATGGTATGGGTATTGGCATAGCCTTGACACAACAAAAAAAAGGGTAATGTGGATCACCCCATATTCTTTGCAAGTAGGAATTTGACACCACTAGAGAAGATTTATACTACAATAGAGCACGAAGCATTGTTTATGATCCATGCACTTCAAAAATTCCAACGATACTTGTTTGTCACTCCATTCATATTTTACACATATCATATGGCATTGAAATACCTGGTCAATAAACCTTTTTTCTAGGGAACATCTACCGGTGGATACTTTATTTTAGGAGTTTGATTTCAAAGTTGAAAAACCAGTCAAGAGAAATTCATAGTCTAATCACTTATCAAAGATCAACTCTAGAGAGGACACATAGAGTATTGAGGACACTATGCATAATGCATAGTTGTTCAGATAAAATCACATGCCAGTAGATTTGGAATATTTTGCAATGTTTTTGCACACTATAATTTCACGAAGGAATGAAAAAAATAGAAAATAAGTAGCTTGTTATTCTAGTTGTGCCTTATCATCTCATCGGAGGAGATTTGTATAATATGGAATACAACAACATCTTTCATAGGTGTGTTTTGGAGCATGAGCATGAAGAAATTATAGAGGAAGCTCATCAAGGTGTTGTAGGATGAAATTATACATCACATGTAACTCGATGTAAGATCTTTCTAGTTGTCTGTTGTGAGAGACTTTGTATAACAATACAAAGGCTTATGTTAAAGCATGTGATCATTGTAAACACCTTGGAAAGCCAGGGAATAGAGATAAAATGACTTTGTGTCCCATAGAAAGAATGAAACATTTTTAAAATTAGGTTATTGATTTCGTAAGACCTATTGTACCCCTGCACATAGGAATAGGCGCATTACATAATTACATCCATATATTATTTGACCGGGTGGGAAGAGGTTGCACCTATGAAGGATTGTACTACAGCCACAATAACAAGGTTCATTTGGGAGAATATTATCAACACTTGATGGGTGTCGTTATTCCCTTCATTTGATCAACTCGTGGCTAATGTCATATTAAAACCGAGGATGTGTCAAAAGTTATATGCAATAAGTGAAGTCTCGGGTGAACTAGTAATTGATTATAGTTACTATTTTTTTTTATTTTTCTCTTGGGGGTTTTATAGTGTATTAATATCTCTTGGCTGAAGCTTTATTAAAGCTAAACTGTAATAAAATTAATGAAGGAAACAAATATTTCTGAAATGAACAAGCCTTGTAGAATTGAACACACTGCTGAAATAAACACACTTTGCAGAATTAAACACATTGCTGAAATATAAAAACCTTGTAAATTTTATTTAAAATTCTTTCTAAGGAGATAATAATGTAAACTACAACACCTACAAGGACAATAGATAATTCCACATAATAGAACTTACTTGTTGAATCAAAAGTACTATAGAATTGCCAAATAAAATAATTATACAAATTACTTGAAAGGAAAAATACCAACGAAAGAAAATATCCTTTTCCTTGGAGGAGTGGGCCCTTGCTCCACCTTAAATTAGGAGTTAACACAATATGTTTCTCTCAAAATTAGATGGCTATTCTTATTATTGAATTATTAAGTCTTATAGAACTAACTCAAAAAAATTATATCTACCTTCAGTTCTCTCTATATATATATTTTCCATCTGAAGATGCATTTACAATAATGAGTAATCAAAAACTATCCTTATGCCTACAAATCCTAGTAAACTAAATAGTTCCCAAAATAGCTATGAAATTGAGAAAACTAGTTGGATATACATATTTTGGTCTTACACATGTATATTTGAAGTGTGAAGAAGTGGAAAATTATTTGTCTATGTTTTCTTAAAGGCCCATTCTTTGCTCCATAATCAAATTTTGATAGATTAGGAAGATCTAGTAGATTCCAGAACTTTGGAGAAGTTCCAAAATCAAAGCGAGAATCTTCCAAAACTAATTTATTGAGTTCTAGAGCTAAGCCATATTTAGCCAACTTTCTCAAAAAGATGTTGGTCACTCCACAATTCACTTATCCTAACCAAGTATGACCTACTTATTCCAAAACTAAATTTCCACACCATTTGTTAGGAATTATAGAGTTTTTAGACATTTGAAATAAATCAAACAAAAGATGGATAATTACATCCTAAACTTATATTAGATCAAAAAAAAGTTATGAAATGCACTCAAATTTGATTTAAAAGGTAGCAAGATGAGAGTATTATTTGCACATTAATGAGGCATATTTTATCCCCATCATCTCCCCCACACTTGTTTATAAGTCCTCTTACAAACTTCAATCTCGAAAAATGGGATCATGAACTCTAGACTCGAACTCACTGCTAAGATCAAATGGTTGAAATTGAATGTGCCAGGTCTTTTTGTCAGACCTGTTGTATCCCAATCCTTCCTCCATATTTTGATGACAATTCTCAAAAAGAGTGGAATGTTAAGGTTCCCAATTCTACCATGGAGACATGGGTGCAAGAAGGAGATGAGTCCTTATTCTCATACCTATCCACACACCTCATTGTTTCTCACAAATTTCTGGAATTACAGTACATAAAGTTTTGTCCCTTTCCAGGCTCCATATCAGATTTATGGGAGAGAAAACTTCCCTTCTTTTCAATGGAACAGTAAGGAGTTTCCATCTTATTTTGCATGCATCATAAACTTCCTCAAAATATTCCTCTTCATATGAGATGAATGTAGCAATATCCCTTCGTAGGATGGTAATGTAATGTTATTTAATTTGGGGGTTAAAGTCATGAGCCCTAAAATCTATAACAAATGAAGGTTGTTTTCCATATTGAGATATCATATATAGAACAAATGAACTAGAATTTGCCAAGTGTTCGATATTTATTCCTTTTCTTCCAAGCTATTTGATTCTAGAGCATAAAATGAAAATTATTTACGTTCGATTTCCCCCAAATATAAATTAATCATAAAACCTATGTTCTTTTCAACACAAAATTGTAGAGATAAAATTCATAAAGAATATTTTTCTTCTCTAGAGTGGCTAAAGAATATGCAGCCATGAATTCTGCTTCTTCCTTAAAGCCATGTGGAAGGCCACATGAAATTATCAGTAGTTACCAATGGATGAAATATTCTTCTAAGAAGACATTGTATGTAGGTGAAGGACTTCTACATGCTAGTAATTTTTCACTCATCATACAGACCATTTTTATTCTCGCCAAACACTTAAATTTTTCTTCCTCACTCTTATAGAAATTTTCTTCCCATTCTTCCCTTTCCTTCTTATCTTCTTCAATTTGGATCTTTAGCTATTGATTTGATACTTTTAAATCATTCAACTTCCTGCAGATATCATCCCATATTTGTTTGAGTGGCAGGTAGGACAACTCTACTTGTACCATTTCATTCACTTGAATCTACTTTTGTCATAGTCTCTTTATTAGTGCTTTCTTCAGTAGCCAATTGTAATTCTTTTTCTTTTTCAGCAATATTTTTTTACCAATACCAATTCTTCATTCTTTCCCACTAGATGAGTTTTCAATTGTTCTATAATCATTTCTCTATGCTCCACTTTATGTTTGAGGAAGTTCAATTCCTCATCTTTTCCCTAATTATAATTTCTACTTTAGACAAGAACAAAGCCTGCCTCAACTATTGTTTTTCTTCTTTCTGGAGGTTCCTCAAGGGATGAGCATTGTTCCTCCACCAAGGGGAATTTTCCTTTTAATCTCCAAGATGCCAATTTTTCATCTTCATTTGATGGTACTACCAAGTCATGCATTTCTTGAAAATCTTGCCTTTCCAATATTTCACCTTCTTTCTCCAACTCCTCAGTTTGACTTTGTAGAAGAGGAATGGACATACTATCAAGAATATCGGTAGTTTACTTCTCTAAATTCTTCTAAACTTTAATATTTTATGGTTGAGTTTCCTTCAGTTTTTATGAATTCTTTTCTTCCTAGGAGTTTCAACATCTTTTGAAGTAGGTTTTTTCTTGAACTTCTTCTGATTTTTATTCCAAAGTCCATCCTAGGTGAGATATCACTTTTAGCAATAGGTATTGGTTCTTCTAAGATTATCGTCTCAAACTTCCTCCTTTTTGTTATTTTAACCCCACTTGTTTCTTCCTTCTTCTCATCAAAGGGATTAATTCCTAATTCACTTTTAGGATTAAAAGGGGTTGGTGTTCCCCTTCTAATAATATCGGTGTATGTTTTAGTTTGTGTAGGAATTTCTCCCATGCTTCTTCCCCATTTTTCTTAGAAGGAAAACAATGTTGACTTCCAAATTAATTAACCCATGGTGCCTAATTTTTCCTAATACCAAATAATATCTCGAGCCATGGTATGGATGGAATTAAAGAGGAAATTAGGAAGTTTTACTATATAATCCCACTTTGTTGCCCCATACCTAAGATATAACAATATTTTAAGGACTTCCCTTTTGAAAATCCCATATTGGCCATCACATGTTAGGTACTTTACTACCTAGAATTCTATTTTTTCAAAGGGTTCAGGTAGGATAGCTCTTTTAACCCATTTCATTTACTTCTTAGTGGTATAAATGTATTGGGGTTCAGGTTCACCTTCTGCATTAAGGTATCTACCAATTCTTTCAGAATTCCCCTTACAGGGTTTGGTACATGTAGAGATATTTTTGTTGAGATCTTTTCATAAATAACCCCCTCCTTTTTTTTCCTCTTCTTGGCTTCTTTGTTTGCTCGGATAAAAAAATCAACTAAGTATAAAGACAAACGAGGAGATTATCCATGTTTATCCTTGGCACAATTGGGATCGAAATGAAGAAAGAGGGGATCTTAAACTTGCATTGCATTATACACCTATCATAGACACCAAAGGATTTCCTTAGTAGAGAAAATTTATAAATATTTTATTTATGTTGAAAGGTTTTTCCACATGTCACCCTAGCACAAATTCAAATAACGGAAGGAGGAGGGGACACAAATAAACATACATTCCCCAAGTGTCTATCGGGCACATTTTTAAGAGTAGGGTCTCGAATTAAATCATCAAGAAGTGTCATCCTTCCACATAGAAAGGAAGAATCTTCAATTACTTTAGAAGTGTTAGTCGAACAAATTAAAGACGGTTGCAAATATCCCAAAGAGGTAGTTGAGATTTTGGCTCAAAAAGGAAAGATCATGTAAGAAAATTGAATGTTAAAATTTAAGGCTCTAGTTCCAGACATCGGGGATGGAGCCCCAAACATCTACAAGAAGGGATAGCTTCCCGAACTCTAATAGATCTTTTGGGGCCAAGAGAAAAATGGGTAGAAACTAAGGAAGAAAGGAGAAATTTTAGTTTTTTAATATCCAGCCTTAGCAATATCTTCCATTATAAG
This sequence comes from Taxus wallichiana var. yunnanensis, assembly GCA_018340775.1. Classification (NCBI taxonomy): domain Eukaryota; kingdom Viridiplantae; phylum Streptophyta; class Pinopsida; order Cupressales; family Taxaceae; genus Taxus; species Taxus wallichiana. The sequence continues at coordinate 468,847,429 of CM031238.1, read as the reverse complement.
GAGTTGTAATCTGTGCCATTTCAGCCTTATGTATGATTTCCTTTATATATTAAGTTCTTTTTCTATGCAATAGAGCTCTTCATATTCTAAATATTCATTTCGTTAAATGATGTTGGGAAGTTATACAATCTATCATGATTTATGCCCTTAGACTTTGGCTTATCTATGTCATTATGTTTTCTCCCCCTCTTTCACCATTCTGATATAAATATAAGGTATCGTCAAATAGATAGATCATGCTTTAATGCTCTTCAAACTATTTCGATCGAACTCTCTGGACATTTCTCCTTCTATAGTATTTATCTTGGCACATCACCTCCATTAAAGTTTTATGTTTCTTTTCAGATTTCTCCTAACTTTACCTCATACAATAGAGAAGAGCCAACTTCTTTAAAATATGGAGGTCACCTTAGGGCACATGTCCCACTAACCTAAGGTTTCCTATGACTCGATGGTCCATCTACAAGGATAATCATCAACATTTTTTCCTAGCTACGCATGGTGGGACTCAAATCCCACAATCACCTGATTAGAAGTTAGATTTCCATTACCAAAATCTACTAAATCCTAGCAGTATTCAAGTAATCCATTCAAGTTACAAAGCTGGATGTGAACAAGGGAAGAGTGAGGGAGGAAGGTGCGCTTGACTATTTACAGCTATCCCCACCATACAATAGGAGAGGTTGAAAGATCTAGAGATCTCCGTCTCCTCCGGATAGAGTTCTCTCAATGCCTCCACCAGGTAGGCCTTTTACACAGTCAACTAGAACTCTCAGACCCATTTCCATGGCTCATCTTCAACCTCCACCTCTGAGGCAGTTTGTTTCTTGGGATTAGGGAAGCCCACTCATTTTCCCACGCCCCTAGTGGTATGGAACCCTATTCCAACCAATACGTTAAAATAACTACCCAAATTTAGCGGGGAAGACTTCAAAACCCCTGAGGAACATCTCCAAGACGTAGCGAAATATGTGCACTACATTATATAAGGGAGCAAGATGTCACCTTACATTTTTGGCCACCTCCTTTAAGGGTACATCTTTCTCCCTTATATAATCCACCAATTAGGAGGGTGTTGGTGATAAGGCTCGGTGAGAAAGGGGACCGGTCATCACTCTTGTAGCAACTGATTTTTATTAAAAAGGGCCCGCAACGAGTTAATAAAAAATTTTAACACTAGGTTCCATAAAACCTAGCAAAGGATTCTAACCCTAGCTAGGCCACCTACAGGTATGGCTATTGTCTTTTATTTAAAATCTCTAAATTCATATATTTCGTAATGATTCAATCATTGGGAGGGGATTCCTTACCACAGGCCTATAACACTACAGTCCAGGCAGAGAATAATTTAATATATGCCAGGAAACTTCCCTAGAACTCTTTTACTAATAAATCTTGAGATATCCCCCTTCCACAAGTACAAATACCAAACCCAGCTCAAATCCCTACATCCTTATATAATTACCCACCTACTTATACAGCTCCAAATTTTGCTACCACATCCTCATCTTCTTCTCCTAAGATGGATGAGATGAGAAATATCCTGAGAAAAATTTCTAATAAGATAGTGAACCTTAAAAGGAACCATGTGGGTTATCCAAGGAAAAATTATCAAAATTTCCAAGGTAGTGACCCACTTATCCCTCTCAATACCAGAATACTCAAAGACCACTAACCGCGTAACTATCAAATCAAATAGTTCTTGTACCAAAACCACTTTGGACTATCCCTCCCAATATCGGGAGAGAAATGGTCCCTAGACAGAACCATCGGCTTAAGATCCTAACACTTGGTGCTTCCCTTGTAATAATTCTCATATGGCGAAGGATTTCCCCAGAGGAACTTGCAACAAAGGGTATTTGAACAATGATCAAGAGAAGGTTATGACGCATGTACATCTAGACCCCACAAGTCCATGGGAGCCCAAAATGTTGCTTTCATAGCTTAGATTCAAGGAATTTCCTTATAACAAGAAGTAGATCTGTACTGAGCATGTCCTTTTCTCTTGGGTAGAAGGAGAGGAGTCCTTATTCACAAATGAATTTTTGTCCCGAAACACGCTTCAATTTAACTATAACACCCGCTTCAAGAAGAGAATCATTGAAGCAGATGCACCAGCTTCAAGTTCAACCGAAAAGATGTACAAATATCCTCTAACCACCATAAACATGCCATCATGAAGAGGGATGGAATATCTAAAGCAAAATCTATAGAATCAAGATATCCATCACCTCGATAAAGAAAGGATGAAGTATTAGCCACCTCCTAAATCATTTGCTTGGACCCATCAATGTAGTCCAACAACTTAAAAAGGCACCAGCTAATGCATCCTTGTGGGATCTTCTAAGTATCCCCAAGAAAAAGGAGTTTCTCTAAGAAGTGCTCAAATCAGACAAGGATTTGACCATCACAACCATAGAGAAAGGACGGGTCAAAGTCACCCGAGTGCCTACGAAGGCCATATTGTTGAACCAAAAGGAGAGGTCAGTAAACCAAGGCCCAACCCCTTCTTTTTTACTCTTATTATAGGTAAGAAATTATTACATAACTCCATGATAGACTCTAGTGTAAGCACTACTGTCATGCCCCAGGAAATTGTAGATGCTTTAGGAATTCAAGAACTGAACCCTTGAAGAAAGGAGTTATGCAACTAGATGTGAAGTCTATTAAAACCATTAATATTATCAAGGGACTCCCATTACAGCTCTATTCCTATATGAATATAACTGTTTGGCAAGATATCATGGTGATTAATGTTCCACCAATCTTTGGACTTTGCCTCTCCCAAGATTTCATAGCTAAGATTGGGGGTATATGTCTCTGGATTGGTCCCATTTAATCCTATGAACCAAGTACGGGTCCAAAATGAAGGTCTTGTCATAACCCCTCTCCAAGGAGCATATAATAGACCAAGTGCCTTCCGACTTCGAGGCCTCCCATGTTATGATCACCAGAGAAGAATAATTGTATGTAGAAGATGGGGAGCCTTAGGGTAGTGATCATTTTTTTTTAAACTCCCCCTAGAGATATTTTTGGGAACTTCACTCCATCGGCTTGGGAACTTACTTCATTATCAACAAAAAACCCCACAATCCCAAAGGTGGAGAAGGGGCATGATGAACGAGAGGAAACCCTCCCGTAAATCCTCCAATGTGGACCCTACATTTTGATAGGACTAGGAGAAAGAATGGATAAAGAATCGAGTTTTCCTAATATCCCCGACTAGTAATAAAATACTCCAGTTGGTCCATTTCTAGTTCTCTTATACTAATAGAGAGTCGGATTACAAATCCTTGGTGTACAAATTGTCCACAACTCGAAAGGAGGGTATCAGGAAGTTGAGAGTATTTGGTGACTCAAAGTTGGTGGTGACACAAGTAAGGAATATTTCTACCACTAAGAACCCAAGGATGAGATCCTATCAACACCGAGTATGGGATTTGATAGATGATTTCGAAGCCTTCAATATTAAGGTAATTCCCCATGATCAAAATACGAGGTAAAACAATATGGCCATGATAGGGTCTCAATTCAACCCAACCCAAGATTTAATTGTAAATAAAGACACCATAAAAGTGATCATTTTCACTTTTATCCCTTAAAATTTTGACCATTGGCATGTGTTTGATAATGACCAACATGTCATACACTTCCTCCAGCAGTCAGACCAATTCACAAATCAACTCTAGCCCAAGATCAAAGAAGTATATGGAGATCAGATAATTCAGCTAAAGACAAAAAAAATCCCAAGGGGGTTAATTACCCTTGAAAGTATTTTTGACTCAGATGATGCTAGCTCGAGAAGAAATTTTGAGGCAGTGAAGGAAGACTATGTAGAACTAGAAATAACTAAGGACAAATGACTGAAAGTTGGAAATTCGGTGACCCAAAGGAAAGAGACAGACTCGTGGCCTTGTGTCACAAATATGATAAAGTAATGGCTTGGACATATGATGATCTACATGGTTATGACAAAGACATTATCCAACACACCATTGACCTAGAAGAAGGGACTAAGCCTGTGTGTCAAAAATAGAGGCCTGTGAACCCTAAGGTAGAAGCCCTCATGGCTAAAGAATTAAGAAAGCTATTGGAGGCTCGTATAATTTTTCTAATCAAACACACGATGTGGGTCTCCAACCTAGTCCTAGTGAGGAAGAAGAATGGTGAAATATGACTCTGTGTGGATTTTAGAGATCTGAATAGGGCCTCCCTAAAATACCATTACCCCTTTCCCTCTATGGAACAAATATTATAGACGGTCGTAGGCTCTGAGATGTTTTCTCTATTGGATGGCTTTTCAGGTTATAACCAAATATGGCTCATAGAAAGAGATCAGCATAAGACTACCTTCACAACCAAATGGGGAACCTTCACTTATGTAAATATGCCTTTTGGGCTCACCAATGCAAGGGCTACTTTTCAAAGAGCCATGGATACCACGTTTGGGGCATTAATAAACAAGGTAATCCTAATATACCTTGATGACCTTACAATATTTACTAAAATAGCAGAGGAACAGTTTGACACCTTAGAAGCCATATTCAAAAAAATTCAAGAGTTTGGAATCTCTTTGAACCCAAAGAAATGTATCTTTGGAATACCCCAAGGAAATCTCCTAGGACATGTTATGTCGAAGGAGGGAGTATCTATTGATCCCGAAAGAGTCAGGGCCATTTTAGAGCTTCCCCTACCAGTTAACAAGAAGGTTGTTCAATCCTTCTTAGGAAAGATAAAATTTTTCGGCAAGTTTATATTGGATTTTGCAGGAATAATCCACCCAATCACTCTCATGCTAAGAAAATACCTCAGCTTCAAATGGACTGATGAAGGTCGTCAGTCCTTTGAATTGATAAAAAGGGCTATTGCATTGGCCCCGTGCTCCACAACCCCAACTTCTCAAAATGTTTCATTATGTATGTATACGGGAAAGAATAGAATAGAGTATGTGCTGAGCCAAAAGGGAATACAACAAGGGGAGGAACACCCAATCACCTTCTATTCAAAAACTCTCCACAAATATGAAACGAGATACAATTTTGTGGAAAGACAAGCTTACGCCATAGTTAAAGGTCTGAAGAAGTTTAGACACCTTGTTACACATAATAAAATATGGGTCATGGTGGCTCACTCTAATGTCAAAGAATACATAATGGAGGGTGAGATAACTGAAAAAGGGCCAACTAGATAACCAAGATCTTGGAGTATGACATAGAAGTGAAACCCACAAAGCTTGTGAGAGGTAAGGGACTGTGTCAATATTTGACACAGGATTCTATCCTAGAGGTAAATAATGAATGGGGGAAGTTATGTACCTATAGGAAGATAGGTCTGAAGGATGGGTCTCTGACAGAATTCATTTTATGCAAACTAGAAAGTACCCCTGTCATATCCCCTTAAAAAGAGGTTATATTATCGGCAATAGGGGCTTAATTTCATCATAGTTAATGGAATCCTTTTGAGATGCCCGGACGAAGGGGAGGCTAAAAGGGTCTTACACAAATTACACCATGGGAAATTAGGAGGCCATTTTTCTGCCCAAACTACAACCATAAAAACCTTGTAGGAAGGATACTTTTGGCCAGGTTTGTTCACTAAAAGTCAAACAGGGGTAAACAGATGCACAAAGTGTGCCAAATTTATACTATTTTCCACATGGACGTGGCATTACCCCTCAATCATATCTTGGTAGAGGAACCCTTCTCCCAATGGGGTCTAGATTTCATTGGAATGGTAAATATGGTTTCTAGTGTCGGCCACAAATGGATCCTTATAGTAACTAACTACTTCACTCGGTGGGTGGAAGCAGTGCCCCTTAAGGAGGCCATGGAAAATGTAATCCTAGGACTCCTACATGATATAACCACACACTTTGGGCCACCCTACACTGTTGTATCGTAAAAATGATAAATATTTTTTGGGAGCCAAGGTATATGAATTCACGATAAAACATGGAATTTACCTAAAGACATCTTCCAACTATTATCCATAGGGAAATGGTTTGGCGGAATCTACCAATAAAAACTTAATCAAACTTGTCAAGAGAATGGGGCATGAGCATGATAAATTATGGCATGAACACATCAAGACAGCCTTATGGGCTGATCAAATCACCCTAAAGCAGATCCTAAAAGCTTCACCATATGATATAGTTTACGGGAAAAGTGTTGTGATGTTGGTTTCCCTAGAGATCCCCGCATTACAACTATTAAATCAGTTGAGATAAATAAGAATGGAGAAATTAAAGTAAGACTCGTTGAGCTATTAGAGCTATAAGAGAAATGATAATCAGATCATGAGGTCATGATTAGCCACTAGTAGATAGTCGAGACTTGGTTTGATCGAAAGACATCAAATCCAAAATTTTAGGTCGAAACCATAGTCCTAAAATGGGATGTAAGAGCCGCCAAGCCCGGGAATCATGGAAAATTTGATCCCCTATAGACAAGGCCCTTTCAAATCAGTGGGTGTAAATAGCATAATGCATTTGAGCTCAAAAATATGGAGGATAATCCCTTAGCTATCCCATTGAACGGATCCACCTAGATTCATTCTTGTAAGCCCTTCGCCCATATTGTATTATATGTATAGTTGATTTTATTCACTTGTCTATTTTTTTTTCTTTTAGAGGTGTCTCAAACACATGTCCCTTTTGGAGGCATTTCTACCCTTTTTGAAATTTTGGGCAAACCAGCATCGCCTTATTTTATTTCCAAATTAATGATATAGCGATTTCCTCGGCACTTTTGAGAAAATATTTCGACATGACACAAAGTCCCTCGAAAGAAACACAAGGTCACCTTGAGTTCATTAATAGGAAAGGGTTCATTGTGTGAAGTGACCTTATTTTCATGTGAGCCATTATGCTTAAAGTGAGGATGGATCTCTAAGTATTAAAGAGCATTCAACATGCTAACTCCAAATGCCAAGGTTCCCCGAATCAGTTATCAAATTCTAGAGCTAAAGAAATTCTAGTTGTTTCTAAATTCAGAGGAGCACCATGGCAGCTTCTAGCTCTGCACAAGCCATGAAGTCTTACACAGGTGACCTTTCCCCCCTCAGACTCTATAGCCAAGATTAAAGTTTCCACATGAAGGGCTTTGGTTCTGTGACCCCACCATAATCTCCAACCCCACCGATAATGTTTTTGACCCATCCCTCAATAAAAATCCCAAAGATTTAAGAGAGGCATCCTTTTCTAGGTTCCTCAAGCTAGGGGATGTAAAATATTTTTCCTCTAGGACTGAAGTACCATGATTTCCTAGTATATGTTTCCCCTCACACACCAATGCTTGGAAATAATTCAGATGTGCGTGGACTGTTTCGAGTCTAGAACCCACACCATTCACGGTAGGTACTTAAAGGTGGTGATTACGGAAAAACTATTAGGCACATGTTGGCTATGAAAAAATACCTAGTGGCTAGTTTATATGACATGGACAAGCTCTAAATTGTCAAGGCACGGTGTTAAAACAAGGTAGTGTTCCTTAATAGGGAACTAAGATAGGAAGATACAGACATAATACGAGAATCATCAGCTTTCCCATACCAATGAAATCACTTTTAGTAGACTCTCAGGATGCCTGCTCCATGCTCATCTTCATTTTTTATTAGGATCTAGATAGAGGAATTTAAGATTGATAGATGGGAGCCTTGTTTCGGATTAGGTATTTCACCAAAGAACAAGCGTATCACTTGACTTCGTTGAAGTCATCGCGGGATCCATTTGTAAATAGATCTATCGATTCTCAGTGTCTTTAACCTTCAAGTAATCGTCATATTTGTTTCACCTCATTCTTTATCAAAATGCTGAATATTTTAGTCAATTTATGACTCTAATTATCTGGGATGCGGAAGTAAACTCCCAAAAGGTCATACTAGTATCCATATGGACCCATGTATTGTCTCACTCATCCGATGTATATGGATTCTAAAATTCTTTTTGTAGACCCTATTACATAAAATTGACCTGAAGGGATCAAAAGCTGAATGCGTGACTCGGTGTGTTATATATTCACAAATCCCCGCATCCCTATGATAAATTCTTTACTGTGGGGACATTCCATGATTTTCCTTCATGGTATTAAGGAGGAATCCTTTATGCTCCCTAGGTTCCTCATGGCTTGAGTGGTTGGCCTCAAAATTACCCAGAAGCCGGTAATCCTAAACACAAAGTTTTGTTCAACCTGAAATAAGAAGGCACTTTTCAATCTTCCCTTAAAAAGGGAGGAATTACCATACTAAAAAGGAAGGAAGAGTATGGCCTTACGAAAATTTTTGCCTCCTATGGGTTTTCCCTACTTCAAGATTCATGGAGGTACGACCGAGATGGAAAAATTGCTAAGATTCTGGTTGATAATAGAGTCTTATACTCCCACAAACATGAGCCTAGGGAGTTTTTTGACACGAGGCAAATTCCCCAAGAGGAGTCTCCCGATATATTTATCAAGATCTCAGACATACCATCCCCGAGCTAAGAATCATTCTATCAGGTTAAATACAAGTATGACCCCACTCTTACTATGGCTAAGGGACTCTAAATGACCCTAAAAGAGAAGGAATGGAGCGCAGAAAAAATTGAGGCCTTTTGGAAATACAAGTAGGAGATTGGTCAAACCACCCCAAATTATGGGGTTGTCTCCAGTGATGAGCATTAGGAATAATTCTGGGGTAGGGATCATACGTTTGACATAGAGAGTGAGGATACGGTCACAATGACATTGAGGTGGCCCATAAAATCAACCATAAAGTCCTTCAGCCCCCAACGAAAACAATCACCTATCCTGTCTCCATATTCCATTCCTCAACAAAATCCTTTAGTTTCGGCTTCCATGCCACAACCTCTAGTTATCCCCTTGGGGAGAGACCTGTGGAAGAACCACCCTCCATCCCATGGCGTAAGAAGTCAAAATCACTAGTAGTTTCTATTTCCACTTAGTCTCTCCCTTCTCCTAGAGATCCATTTCAATCTCCAATTCCACATCCTTTCTCCCTTTCTGAAAGGTTTTCCTTTGTCCTCTTGCTCCGTCATAGACTCTCTCTCCACCCCACACCACTTTGTTTCCATAACTTCCCTCAAACATACCAGCCTTCTCTCCCCGTGTGATGACTGGCTCCTCCACGGCCCTACTGGCTTCGACACCCCAACCATAGATTACAATCCCTTATGTCTTGCCACCTAATTTCCCATTCACAGGAGGGATGGTCCCTTCTTCCTCTAAGTTTTTGAGTCAAGCTGAGTCTGCCAAGGCTTCCTGAGATAGTAGAAGGAAAAGCAAAAGAAAAAGGAGACGACATCTAGAGCTACCAAGCACATGTGGTCATTATATGACCATCAACAAAGTTCCTTGACAATCACCCATCTTGTCCCTTAGGTATCCAAACCCATGGGGAAAATGCATCCAGAGGATTATTCCATTAGTGTTGTCGTGGTTGATCTTTCGGAGTTTCGCCTTAAGATAAGGTTGAATTGATGAACGAAAATATGACAATAGTCACTATAGACTATTTAAAGCTCAAAAATCAGCTGAATAAGGTACAATCCAACCTTCAGAAAGTAGAGGCCATAATCGCTACTCACCAAGCCAAGATAAAAGCAAAGGGAAAGAAATTGACTAAATCCATAAATATTTGAAAGGATTCCCATCTCAAGAGACCCTCGTAGCTTTACAAGCTAAAAAGAACATATTCCAAATCAATATCAAATCATCTGATGATGAGGTCAATTATTTGACACGTAAGTTGGCACAAAAATCTCAAAAAGGAGGAATTGTAACATTAGTTCAGGATATTTACGCCTCCTACTATGACAGAATTACTACTATGGTGATGGCCTTGGCCCCCACACTTAGATTCATATACGATGCTCGGGGTTGTGCTCAAATTTAGAATATGTTTCTTCTACCATAATAAATGTAGTGTCCACAAAAGTCCTAGAAGCTGAATATTGATTCAGAATCTTTACGATGCTTCAGACTCTACCCTTCAGGGGGCATGGACCACATACAGGCAGCTCATTGTTGTGAAAATTAATTAGATTCTAAGATGCGATAAGGATTCTACCAAATGCCAGAATCTCTTGGCATAGCTACACCATGGGATCAAGGAGAGGAAGTAAAGCATTAACGAGCTAGTTTAGTTAGGTTTTCCTTCTCCCTTCCCTGAAAATTCTACATTCCTCACAAAGGACCAAATCCAGTAGCTCCTGATTGCTAAGTGCCAAGACAAGACTATCTTTCAGTCTTTAAAGGAGAGCTCTAGTGTGGCCGAGGTGGAGACCATCTTAAACCCCATTGTCTAGCTGGATTTCCACCTACATGTAGTAGTGCGTAAACCTTCAAAATTTCTCACATAAAGAGATAATTGAGCTAGACTGAGCCTTTCAGGCATTGCAGAGGAGAACCTACCCAACCAAAGAGGAATGGCTCGGGTATCAAGCTGCATTGCAGAAGATCTGAGTGGTATTTTTAAAGCCACAATTTTGATATTTTGAGGATGGGAGATATAGGATTCTTCCATGACCAATGCAGATTCCCCTGGTGAGTCTCCATAATTATAGAGCTATTTCGTGGAGATATTTCAATAAATATCCCCCTCTCTTTTATTTCCCCTTCTTGGCTTCTTTGTTCTCTCAGCTCTAAAAATCGACTAAGTATAAAGATGAATGCAAAGAGTATCCACGTGTCTCCTTGGCGTAATTGGGATCGAACGAAGAAAGAGGTTATCTTAAACTTGTGCCACATTGTTCATCTTTCATAGACCTCAAAGGATTTCCTTAGTGGAAAAAAATTCGAAAGATACTAGTTACACTCAAAGGGCTTTCCACGTGTCACCTTGGCACAAATTTAAATAAAGGAAAGAGGAGGGGCCACAAACAAACATACATTCTCCACATGTCTATTGAGCAAATTTTAAAGACAAGGGTCTCAAATTAAATCATCGAGAAGCATCATCCCACCAAGTAGCAAGGAACAAGATTCACCGACTTAGGAAGTGCCAGCCATATAAATTAAAGACGATTATTGATAGCCCAAAGAAGTAGTTGATATTTTGGATCGATAAAGAAATATCATGTAAGATAATTTAATGCTAGAAGTTAAGGATCTAGTTCTAGACGTTAGGGATGAATCCCAAGAATCTACAAGAAGGGATAGCATCCCGAATGTGAGGAGATATTTTGGGGCCGAGAGATAAAAATGGGTAGAAACTAAGGAAGAAAGGAGAAAGTTCAATTTTGTAATAGCCACCTTAGCAAGATCTTCCATTATAAGGAGTTGTAATTTGTTTCATTTCAGCCTTATGTATGATTTCCTTTATATATTAAGTTCTTGTTCTATGTAATAGAGATCTTCATATTCTAAATCTTTGTTTATGTTAAATGATGTTGGGAAGTTATACCATCTATCATGATTTATGCCCTTAGACTTTGGCTTATCTATGTCTGTTATGTTTTTGCCCCTCTTTCACCATTCTGATATAAATCTAAGGTATCGTCAAATAGATAGATCATGATTTAATGCTCTTCAAACTATTTTGATCAAACTCTCTGGATATTCTCCTTCTATATTATTTATCTCGGCACATCACCTTTGTTAAAGTTTTATGTTTCTTTTTAGCTTTCTCCTAACTTTACCTCATACAACAGAGAAGATCCAACTTCTTTAAAATCTGGAGGTCACCTTAGGGCACACGTCCCACTAACCTAAGGTTTCCTATGAATCTAATGGTTCATCTACAAGAATAATTGTCAACAAGTACATTCACAATTGATACACCGGATACATTGCTTATCATTTTAATAATAAAGGGAACTATGATGCCCTTAACCTTAGTTCTAAGTTGTTCTAAATTCACAACAAATTATCTTACCGGATCGTTGTATTGGGAGAATTTCTTCAAAAACTCCAGCCAACCTACCCACTAAAAAATGGTCGTAACTTCTATATCTGCAAGGAGTTGTGTTTCATCCTCTGGTTCTAATTTTTTCTTGATACCCATGGCCAAGTGGACAATTCTAATTTTTTCCCCTTTTTCAAACCCTTATTGTGCCAAGATATAATTGTGGAACTACCAAACTTAGCAATTGAATTCCAAGTATACCTTTATCATCACCTTCTTGAGTTTCTCTACAACTATTTCAAAAACTTCTTTTGATTCCTACCGAATGAAAATTTATCATTAATATGCCTCCGCCTTCATTTATTTTAACTTGCCTCACCGACATGATTGTTTTCCATTTCTTTATAATCATGATGTACAATTCATAACTCATTATGCCACCAATTTAAACCAAATCTAATCAAGCATGCAAACCTTTAATTTAACCTTTAATAAGGTCAAAACATAATTGCCATCCTTGTTGATGTAATCCAACCACCTTGTTGACTCGTCATCCCTAAAAATTTAAAAATGGTTAGAAAAATAGCTGGAATTCTAAATAAGTTTCTTTTATTTGAATTAGCCAATTATTGATGAGACCAACTGCAATTTCTAATTTCCAATTTCCCTTTTAAGAGATTTTTTTTTCATTTCATTGTATTTTTGGGGGAGAGAATGCCATTTACTAGTTTTCATTCCCTTCCCTTTATTTAGATCCTTGTATTTTCTTATTTGATCATTTTGGAAGAACTAGGTTCTTCCATATGATCAAATTCCTTATCTACTTCAATTTTCTTAAGGAATTCATCCCTAGTAGGAGGCTTCCTATAGAGTTTTAGCCTGTGTCCATTGACCAAAAGTTCCCTTCTACTGCCATCAATGGGAAGTAGTTGAATAGAGCCATTATCATATATCTTCTCAATATGATAAGGTCCTAGCCACCTTGTCCTCAACTTACCTTTGAATTGTTGGTACTTGGAATCAAATAGTAATGCCCAATCTCCTATCTTGAATTGTCTTTCCTTGATATGTGTATCATGCCACTGCTTCCTTTGATCTTGGATTATCTTTGTTTGTTGAAGTGCTTCTAGTCTCAGCTCATCCAATTCATTGAGTTGTATAATTCTTTCCTTTTGTGTTGTATCCAATTCAATACCCAATTTAGTTGTTGTCCTCAATGTTTGTAGTTCAAATTTAATGGGTAACAAGGGATTCTTCCCATAGACTAACTCATATGGTGAGAACCCTTTTTTAGTCTTCCAAGTTGTGTTATAAGCCCAAACAACCTCATGTATCCTTTTCACCCAATCTCTTCTACTTGCTTCAATTGTTTTGGTGAGAATGTTTTCCAATTCCTTATTTTTCACTTCTACTTGTCCATTGGATTGTGGGTGATAAGGATATGACTTCCTATGATTGATCTAATAGTACATTGTAAAGGCCTAGATCATGTTAGACATGAACTGTGGGCCTTGATCTAAAACTATACTTCTTGGTGCACCAAACTTCATCATGATTTTGTGCCAAAGGAAATCAGCAATTGCATCTTCATTAGCATTTGTTAAAGCCTGCACCTCTTCCCACTTTGTTACATAGTCAGTACATACAATAATGTGCTCCTTTCCCTATGAAGGAGGACTAAAAGGACCAATGAAATCTATCCCCCACCTTTCAAATGGTTCAATCACCACTTGAGGTTGCAGAGGCATTTCACTAGTAAAAGTTGGTTGTCCCATCCTTTGACAGGGATCACACTGCTTGATGTATTTCTTCACATATTTATACATATATGGCTAATAATAACCAGTGCCAAGTATTTTATGGACTATCCTTTTCACTAAAATTTTTTTCCACTTATTTCATCATAACATGCTCTAATTTTGTCAAAAATGTATCCTCTCTAACACACTGCGTAAAACCAAATCAGGCCACATTTAAATAACATTACATTTAACCATTTAAATATTGCACTTTGGTTTTGATTAATCTTTTCATTTTTTCTTACTAAAAGAATGAGGAAACTTCCATATTACAAGATAATTTTCCATGTCAGAAAACCATGGTGTATTAGTTGAAGTAGCAAATAATTGTTTATTTTGAAAGTTATCCTTAAGTGGATCTTGTTCCCATGTAGTGGTTAACCTTGACAAGAAATCAGCTACCACATTAGATTTTCTTGGATTATCCACAATAGTAATATCAAATTCTTGTAAAAGTAATAACCATTTGATTATCCTACCTCCAACCATTGGTTTATTCATTAAGTATCTAATTATTGCATGATCTATATGTACAAATATATTTTACCCTATAATATAATTTATGAACTTGTTAATTTAATAGATCACATCAAGAAATTTTTTGTAGTGGTGGTGTAATTTATTTCAGTGGCAATAAGATTTTTACTAAGGTAATAAATCACATACATTTTTTCCTCTTCATCTTTTTGTCCCAAAAATACACCAATTGAGTTATTTGAAGCATCTATTTGGATGTTAAAAGGTTCCTCCAAATTAAGTCCTCTTAATATTGGGGTAGTGAATATTTTTTCCTTAATATCTTCAAAATCATGTTGACATTTTTCATCCCAGATAAATTCACATTTCCTAATCATGTGGCATTCTTAGGAAATGACTAGGAAATCATGTGGCATGACATGTTTTCAAAATCATGTTGACATTTTTTCCTTTATCAAATGCCTATAGTACCTAGCATTTCCTAAGAATGACTTAATATCCATGGGGGTTTGAGAAACAAGAAAGTCCAAAATTATCTTGATTTTTTCTTGGTCAAGTTGAATTCCTTTTTTTGAAATGTTGTGTCCTAGTATAATTCCCTCATCAACCATCATCAAACATTTCTCATGGCTAAGAGACAAATGATGTTTCTCACACCTTGTTAACAATCTATCCAAATTTTTCAAGGCATCATGAAATGTGTCTCCATGCATAGTAAAATTTTCCATGTATAACTCTACACAATCATTAGTTAGATCTGCAAAAATTGCTAGTACAACCCTTTGGAAGGTTGTTTGAAACATTATATAGTCTAAATGGAAGTACCCTATAGACAAAGGTAACTCATGGACAAGTAAAGGTAGTTTTAACCTAGTCCTCAAAGTGGCCACCCTAATTTGATTATATCCACTAAATCCATCTAGGAAGGAAAAATATTGTTTTCCTGAGAGGTTGTCTAGAACTTGATCTATGAATGGTAAGGGAAAATAATCTCTAAGTGTAGCTTTGTTCAATTCCCTATAATAAAAAAAAATCTATTTTCCATTATTTTTAGGTACAATTACAAGAGGAGACACCCATTGACTATCTCGAGATGGGGTAGATAAATCCTACTTGTAATAGCTTTTCAATTTCTTACTTAACTATGTCCCTTAAGGATGGATTGATCCTTCTCTGAGGTTGTCTAACTAGTTTAACATTTTCAGTATAAATGTGATGGGTGTAAATACTTGGATGGATTCCTTTCATGTCTTTATAGTCCCAAGCAAATGCTCTAGTATGACACTTCAAAACATCAAATAATTTAGCTTCTTGATCATTTTCCAACCAGTTTTTAATGTTCAAAATCCTTCCTGGTTGAATCTCAATTTGTTTGGTTCTAGATTGTAATGAACGGGTTTTTTTCAAAAGGATCCATTAGAGTGTTTAATGGACATGAATGAGGTAACAACATATGATATACATTAATTTCTCTAAAGTTCCCTTGATGAATAATACTAGATAAAGGACAATGAGAAGAGATATGATACTTATCTTGATGTTGGTCAAGCTCCTCATCATTAACTTTTTCCCAAGATTCTTTACTATTTCCTGATATCTCTGAGACTAATGATACTGATTTTGTAGCTATTTCCACCACTTTTGAAGAGAATTCACATTCCTCTGGAGTGAAATTATTTACATATACATTGGATTGTGATGGTTCCGGAGATGAATATGAATGTTCCGAATATAAATCAAGGTTCTGGAACTATCTTTTCTTATTCCAAAGATAAGTAGTGACCATTCAATGGGTGATTAATACTATTCTCCACCTCCCGTACATGATCTTGTAATGTTATCATAGCCAAATAAGACAAGTTTTTTTATTAGTATCAGGATCATCAACCCATAATTGTTCCTGATTATCAATGAAAGGTCTTGTAGAAGGATATAGGGAAATTTGTTTAGAACTCTTACCATTAGAGATGGTCATATCACCTGATCTACAATCAATTAAGGTAGTAATTGTAGCTAACCATGGTCTACCCAAAATGATGGGATAACCAAGTGTTTTACCTTTTTGCCGTAATATAAGGAAGTCCACTAGATACTCCCATGACTCCACCATAACTACCACATCTTCAATGATCCCTTTTGGTTTAGCTACTGACTAATATGCCATCTACAATATGGTGCTAGTAGGTTGTATACCTATCAATGGTAATGTTTTCAAAGTGTCTAATTTCATAACATTTATAGCTGCTCCCAAATCAACCAAAACATTATGTATATGTTTGTTTCCTATGGTAATAGAAATAACAGGGCTTCCAGGATCCCCATATTTGGGAAGTAAGAGTTTACTTGCTAATAAATCAGCAAGTTTCCCATCTATCTTAATAGTCCTAGGGTACTGATTCTTCCTTCCAGGTCTTTTCAAGAATAACATTTTGATTAATTTGTTTAATTTAGGAATTTCCTTGATTGCTTGTAATAATGGTATTTCAATATTTAATTTCCTTAACTCCTGAACCAGTTAAAATTCTTTGGTCTCAATAAATTTTAAGTCTTTCTCGGAAAAGGGATTTCTAAAGAACTATTATCTGGTTGTTTTTCTTTTTATTTTTCATCAACATTAGGGATGACTAAACTAGGGATTTTAGTTTCATCTAACATCTCGGTAATTATAATAGGTGGACTAGTAATTATTTTTCCATATCTATATTTAAAATCTTTATAGTTCACAATGTTAAGATTAACCAATTTTCCTTCTCTTCTCCATAGATAGGGGTTTTTAGTTTGTTTTTGGAATTAGCCACTAGTTGTGTTGGTATTTTTGTTTTAATCACATTTTCAGTTTGTGAACCATGTGTTGGGGAACCATTATGGCTTGTTGTTATTAGTTGGGATATGTCTTCCCTTGGGCATAGTTATTGGGGTTCAATGTAGGTTACAAACAAGCATAAGGTTTGCCTTGATGAGACCGGGTCATTGGTGTCCTTGAGCATACCAAGCTTGTCTTTCCCAATCCTGGGGATTCCATGTTGGTTAAGGAACCTAAGTGGGTTGTACCCAATTTTTTGGTACCATTTGACCTTCCCATGGCATCATTCAAGGATTAGGAGTAGATCTTGGTATGAACTGCCCATGCTTCTATGCAACTTGTCTTTGGAAAATGTTTTCTTCTTTTGTAGTGGATGAAGTGTTGGTTTGTTTAAGCTGATTTTTATGAATGGAAAAAGAGAAAAAGCATTAAATTCATGTTCCCTAGATTCACAAATGAGACATATTTCTATTTTATCTAGAGGAAAATCTCTTATTGCATACTTCTTTCTACATCTAGGATAGTACATAGCTAGTGTTCCAGTATTAGCATTTACTTAGGTTGAAATCCATCTATGGTAGAAGTTAATTGAACTAGGATATTTGTTTTGAATTTTCCTAGTTCATCCATAACTTTGTTCATGTCTGGGCTCCTATCTTTCACAATTTTTCCTTTCCTAGGTCCACCCCTCATTCTTGAATAATTTCTATAGATGTCTTTAATATCTTCCATTCCCAATTGATTAATGTCTCCACCTCCCATTAAATTAAGGGCTTCCTAGATTAAAAAAATGGAAACTAATGTAGAGGAAGAAATAGGAAACTAATAGGAAACTACATTTCTCCCTCTACATTAGTCCTGATACTTGTCTAAGAAGGCATCTTCCATTTTCTTCCAATAGGTAATGGAATTGGATGTTAATCCCATGAACCATCTCATTGCTACATCTTTCAAAGTAGATGGGAATAACTTGAGTTTTTGATTATCCATTTTGTAGTCATAGGTTTGACATAATACTTTAAATTCAAACAAGAATTGGTCAAGGTCCTCAAATTAAATTCCTCTAAATGTGGGCATGTGTGCAAGTGAAATATTCTTCATAGGTGTTTCGTCATCCTCCAACTGGATTGGATAAGTGAAAGTCCTATCAAGTTTTCTCTTTGGTTATCTAGCCATACCTGCAATATATCCTAAATATTTTTCCAATCAACCTGATATGTTATCCACTTCTATGGAGGTGAGAAGTCAGGAGAAGGAGGTTGACTACTATACTGAGAATCAAAAATTTCTCTTAACAGATATTTTGATATAACCCTTCTTCTAAAATTTCCACTCCTTCTAGTGATTGATCCAAATATTCCAAAGGTGGTAGTTTTGCTTCTGTGCTAACAGGGGGACAATGGTGTTTCTAATTCTTGTTCAACTTCCCTAGTTGGACTAGAGGATGTTGATAATTCCTGTTGAAATATTTTTGGGAGAAATCTATCTTTTTAGTCTCTTGGTCTACTCATAAATTTTCTAATAACCTAGGCGATATTTTTCAATTACTATATGTGTGATTGTTTTTCTTATTTACACCTAATTAGACAATTCCAACTAGTTTTCCCCATAAATGGTGCCAAAATGATGGGTGTCATTATTCCCTTCATTTGATCAATTCATGGTTGATGTAATATTAAAGCCGGGGTGTGTCCAAATCTATATGCAACAAGTGATGTCTTAGATGAACTAGTAATTTATTGTAGTTAATATTTATTTATTTTATTTTTTTCTCGGGGTTTTATAGTGTCTTAATATCTCTTAGCCAAGCCTTATTGAAGCTAAACTATAAGAAAATTATCAAGGAAACACACATTTCTAAAATGAACAAGCCTTGTAGAATTGAGCACACTTCAAATAAACACACTTTACAAAATTGAACACACTGTTGAAATAAACACACCTTGTAAATGTTGTTTAAAATTCTAAGGAGATAAGAATGTAAACTACAACACCTACAAGGACAATAGATAACTCCACATAACAGAACTTACTTGTTGAATCAAAATTACTACAGAATTTCCAAATAACATAATTATATAAATTACTTGAAAGGAAAAATACCAACGAAATAAAAGATCCTTTTCCTTGGAGGAGTGGGCCCTTGATCCACCTTGAATCAGGAGTTAACACAATATGTTGCTCTCAAAATTAGATGGCTATTCTTATTATTGAATTATTAAGTCTTACAAAACTAACAGAGAATTTTTATATCTACCTTCAGTTCTCTATATATCTTTTTCCATCCGAAGATGCATTTACAATAATGAGTGATCAATAGCTATCCTTACGCCTACAAATCCTAGTAAACCGAATAGTTCCCAAAGTAGCTATGAAATTGAGAAAACTAGTTGGATATACAGATATGTTGGTCTTCTACATGTATATTTGGAGCATGAAGAACCGTAGAAAATTTTGGTCTATGTTTTCTTGGAAGGTCCATTATTTACTACAAAATCAAATTTGGACAGATTAAGGAGATCCCATTGATTCCATAACTTTAAAAATTTCCAAGCCCAAAGGGGAATATTACAAAACTAATTTCTATAGTTCCGAAGGTAAGCCATATTTAGCCAACTTTCTCAAAAAGATGTTGGTCACTCCACAATTCACTTATTCTCGACCAAGTATGACCTATTTTTTCCAAAACTAAATTTCCACACTATTTGTTAGGAATTATAGAGTTTTTAGACATGTATATTTGGAGTGTGAAGAATTGGAAAATAGTTGGTCTATGTTTTCTTGGAAGGCCCATTCTTTACTCCATAATTTAATTTTGACAAATCAGGAACATCCCATTGATTCAAGAACTTGGACAAGTTCCGAACCAAAGGGGAATCTTCACAAACTAATTTCTAGAGTTTTGGAGCTAAGCAATATTTAGCCAACTTTCTCAAAAAGATGGTGGTCACTCCACAATTCACTAATCCTGACCAAGTATGAACTACTTATTCCAAAAATGAATTTCCACACCATAAGGAATTATAGATTTTTAGACATTTGAAATAAATCAAACAAAATATGGATAATTACATTCTAAACTTATATTAGATCAAACAAAAGTTATGAAATATAGTCAAACTTGATTTAAAAGGAAGTAAGATGAGAGTATTCATTGCACATTAATGAGGCATATTTTAGCCTCATCATCTCCCCCACACTTACTTGTTTGTAATTCCTCTTACAAACTTCACTCTCCAAAAATGGGATCATAAATTTTGGACTCCAACTCATTACTAAGATCAAATGGTTGAAATTGAATTTTTCAGTCTTTTTATCGAGTATTGTATCCCGATCCTTCCTCCATCTTTTACTCAATTCTCAAAAAGAATGGAATCTTGAGGTTCCCAATTCTACTATGGATACATGGGTGTAAGAAGGAGAGGAGGCATTGTTCTCATACCTATCCACATACCTCTGTGTTTCTAAAAAATTGAGGAATGACTATACATAAAGTTGTGGCCCTTTCCAGGCTCCATATCAGATTTGTGGGAGAGATAACTTACCTTTTTTTTAATCGCACATTAAGGAGTTCCCATATTATTTTTCATGCATCATAAACTTCCTTAAAATATTCCTCTTCATATGAGGTGAATGCAGCAATATCCTTCCACAGGCTGGCAATGTAATGTTCTTTAATTCGTGGGTTAAAGGCATGAGCCCTGAAATCTCTATCAAACGTAGTTGGTTTTCCGTAATGAGCTCTCATACATAGACCAAATGAATCTTCCTTTGCCAAGTTTTCAGTATTCCTTTCCTTCCAAGCTATCTAATTCTAGAGCATATAAACAAATGCCTTAAGTTGGCTTTCCCCACATATAAATTAATCATAAATCCTGTGTTCTTTTCTAACATGAAATTGTAGAGATAAAATTCACAAAGAAGATTTTTCTTCTCTGGAGTGGCTAAAGAATATGCAGCCATGAATTCTGCTTCATCCTTCAATTCATGTGGAAGGCCACATGAAATCCTCAATAGCTACCAATGGATGAACTATTCTTCTAAGAAGACATTGTATGTAGGAAAAGGCCTTCTACATGCTAGTAATTTTTCACTCATCATACAGACCATCTGTATTCTTGCCAAACACTTAAATTTTTCTTCCTCACTCTTATAGAACTTTTCTTCCCATTCTTCCCTTGCCTTTTCTCTTCTTCCATTTGGCTTTTTAGCTCTTGATTTGATACTTTTAAATCATTCAACTTCCTGTAGGTATCATCCCATAATTGTTTGAGTGGTAGGTAGGACAACTCTGTTTGTACCATTTGATTCACTGAATCTAATTTTGTCATAGTCTCTTTGTTAGTGCTTTGTTCAGTAGCCAATTGCAATTCTTTTTCTTTTTCAGCAATTTGTTGTTTTACCAATACCAATTATTCATTCTTTCCGACTATCTGAGTTTTCAATTGTTCTATAAGAATTTATCTGTGCTCCACTTTATTTTTTAGGAAGTTTAATTCCTCATATTTTCCCCTAATTATAATTTATGCTTTATACAAGAACAACGTATACCTCAACTTATGTTTTTCTTATTTTGTTGGAGTTTCCTTAGGGGATGAGCATTGTTCCTCCACCAAGGGGAAAAATCCTTTTAATCTCTAAGATGCTGATTTTTCATCTTCATTTAATGGTACTATCAAGTTATGCATTTCATGAAAATCTTTCCTTTCCAATATTTCACCTTCTTTCTCCAACTCCTCACTTTGACTTTGTAGAGGAGGAATGGACATACTATCAAGAATATCAGCAACTTCCTTCTCTAAATTATTCTAAACATCAATATTTATGCTGAGTTTCCCTAAAAAAATTATGAATTTTTTTCTTTCTAGGAGTTTCAACATAGTCTGAAGTAGGATTTTTTCTTAAACTTATTCTTATTTTTATTGCAAATTCCATCCTAGGTGAACTATCACTATCAACAACAAGTATTGGTTCTTCTGAGATTATCCTCTCAGACTTCCTCCTTTTTGGTATTTTAACCCCACTTATTTCTTCCTTCTTCTCATCAAAGGGATTAATTCCTAAGTAAATTTTAGGAGTAAAAGGGGTTGGTGTTCCCCTTCTGATAATATCAGGAGTTTGTTTGAATTTTTGGAGGAATTTCTCCCATGCTTCTTCCCCATTTTTCTTAGAAAGAAAATGATGTTGAAAAACCAAATGAATTAACCCATGGTGCCTAATTATTCCTACTCCCTAATAATATCTCTGAGCCATGGTATGGATGGAATCGAAGAGGAAACCAGGAAGGTTTACCATATAATCCTGCTTTGTTGCCCCATACCTAAGATATATCAATATTTTAAGGACTTCCCTTCCAGACAGTCCCATATTGGCCATCACATGTCAGGTATTTTACTACCCAGAATGCTACTCTATTGAAGGGTTTGGGTAGGCTAGCTCTTTTGACCCATTTTATGAACTTCTTAGTGGTATAAATGTACTTGGGGTTCAGTTCACCTTCTTTCCTTAAGGTATCTACCAATTCTTTCATAATTCCCCTTACGTGGGTTTGGTACATGTAGAGCTATTTTATGTGGAGCTCTTTTGATAAATAACCCCTCCATTTTATTTCCTCTTCTTGGCTTCTTTGTTCGCTCACTCAAAATATCGAGTAAGTATAAAGACGAACACGGAGAGTATCCATGTCTCTCCTTGGGGCAATTGGGATCGAATGAAGAAAGATACACCGATACATTACTTATTATTTTGATAGTAAAGGGAAGTATGATGCTCTTAACCTTAGTTATAAGTTATTCTAAATTCATAAAAATTCTCTTACCACTCATCGTTGTATTTGTAGAATTTTATCAAAAATCCAAATAACTCGCCCACTCAAAAATGGTCATAATTTCTCTATCCGAAAGGAGTTTTGTGTCATCCTCTGGTTTTGATTTCTTCTTGATACCCATGGCCAAGTGGATAATTTCAATTATTTTCCCCTTTTTAAACCCTTAGTATGCAAGGATATAACTTTGCAACTACCAAACTTATCTGCGAACTCCAAGTATACCTTTACATTCACCTTCTTCTTGAGTTTCTCTCCAACTATTTCAATTTTTTTCTTTTAATTCTACCTAAATGAAAATTTATCATTAATACACCTCCACCTTCATTTATTTTAACTCGCTTCACCGACATGATTGGTTTCCCTTTCTTTATAATAATGATGTGCAATTAATAACTCATTGTTCCGCTGATTTAAACCAAATCTAATCAAAATGTAAACTTTTAATTTAACCTTTAATAAGATCAATACATAATTATCATCCTTGCTGACATAATCTAGCCACCTTGTTGACTCATCATCCCTAAAAAGTGAAAAAAATGGGTAGAAAAGGTAGCTGAAATTCTAAATAAGTTTATTTTATTTTAATTAGCAAATTATTGATGATACCAACCGGCATTTCTATTTTTCAATTGGCCTTTTGAGAGAATTTTCTTTCATTTCATTTTTATAGGGGGAGAGAACACCATTTACTGGTTTTCATTTCCTTCCCTTTATTTAGATCCTTGTATTTTCTTATTTGATCATTTTGGAAGAACTAGGTTCTTCCATATGATCAAATTACTTGTTTGCTTCAATTTTCTTAAGGAGTTCATCCCTAGTATGAGGCTTATTATAGAGTTTTAGCCTATTTCCATTGACCAAAAGTGCCCTTCTTCTACCATCAATGGGAAGTAGCTGAATAGGACCATTATCATATGTCTACTCAACCTGATAAGGTCTTAGCCACCTAGTCCTCAACTTGCCTTTGAATTGCTGGTACTTGGAATCAAATAGTAATGCCCAATCTCCTATCTTGAATTGTCTTTCCTTGATATGTGTATCATGCCACTACTTCCTTTGATCTTGGATTATCTCTATTTTTGAAGTTCTTCCAATCTAATCTCATTCAATTCATTAAGTTGTAGAATTCTTTCCTTTTGTGGTAAATCTAATTCATTACCCAATTCAAATTGATGTCCTTAATGTTTATAGTTCAAATTCAATGTGTAACAAGGAATTCTTCCCATAGACTAACTCATATGGTGAGAACCCCTGTAGTCTTCCAATTTGTGTTATAATCCTAGAAAGGACTCAAGTATCCTTTTCACCCAATCTCTTCTACTTTCTTCAACTGTTTTGGTGAGAATGTTTTCCGATTCCCATTTTTCACTTCTACTTATCCATTGGATTGTGGGTGATAAGGAGATGACTTCTTATGATTGATCTCGATAGTATATTTTGAAGGCCTGGATCATGTCGACATGAATTGTGGGCCTTGATCTAAATCTATACTTCTTGATGCACCAAACTTCATCATGGTTTCATGCCAAAGGAAATCAACAACTCGCATCTTCATTAGGATTTTTAAATCTTGTACCTCTTCCCACTTTATTATGTAGTAATTAAATACAAGAATGTGCTCCTTTCTCTATGAAGGAGGACTAAAAGGACCAACAAAATCTAGCCCCACCTTTCAAATGGTTCAATCACCACTTGAAGTTGCAGAGGCATTTCACTATTAAAATTTGTTTGTCACATCCTTTGACAGGATCATACTACTTGATGTATTTCTTCACATCTTTATACGATATGGATAATAATAACCTATGCCAAGTATTTTGTGGGTTTTCCTTTTCACTGAAAAGTTTCCTCCACTTTGTTCATCATGACATGCTCTAATTTTGTCAAAAATTGTATCCTCTCTAACACACCTATGTAAAACCAAATCAGGCCACATTTAAATAACAACACATTTAACCATTTAATTTTTTCACTGGTTTTGATTAATCTTTTCATTTTTGTTAGTAAAAGAATGAGGAAACTTCCATGTTTCAAGATAATTTTCATGTCGAAAAACCATGGTGTATTAGTGAAGAAGCAAATAATTGTTTATCCGGAAAGTTGTCCTTAAGTGGATCTTGTTCCCCTGTAGTGGTTAACCTTGACAGGAAATCCGCTACCACATTAGATTTTCTTGGATTATCCACAATAGTAATATAAAATTCTTGTAAAATTAATAACCATCTAATTATCCTACCTCCAACCATTGGTTTATTAATTATCTATTTGTTTCATGATCTGTATGTACAAATATTTTTACCCTATAATATAATGTCGAAAATTTTAATTGAATATATCACAACAAGAAATTAGTTTTCATTGGTGGTGTAATTTCTTTTGGTGGGAGTAATATTTTTACTAAGGTAATAAATAGAATAAATTTTTCCCTCTTCATCTTTTTGTCCCAAAACTGCACCAATTGAGTTATTTAAAGAGTTTGTTTGGATGTGAAAATGTTCCTCCCAATTATGTCCTCTTAATATTGGGGCATTGATTAGTTTTTCTTTAATCTCTTCAAAATCGTGTTGACATTTTTCATCCTAGAGAAATTCACTATCCTTGGTAAGACAACAAATCACGGTGGTAAAAATTTTACTAAAATCTTTGATAAAATGGCTATAGTACCCAAAATTTCCTAAGAATGACTTGATATCTATGGGGGTTTGAGGAATAGGAAAGTCCGATATTTTCTTGATTTTTTCTTGGTCCACTTGAATTCCTATTTTTGAAATGTGGTGTCCTAGTACAATCCCCTCATCAACCATCATCAAACATTTCTCAAGGATAACAAACAAATGGTGTTTCTCACACCTTGTTAAAAATATATCTAAATTTTTCAAGGAATCATCAAATGTGTCTCCATTTATAGTAAAATTTTCCATGTATACCTCTACACAATCATTAGTTAGATCTACAAAAATTACTAGTACAAACCCGGAAGGTTGTTGGAGCATTACATGGTCTAAATGGTATTACTCTATAGGAAAATGTACCCCATAGATAAGTAAATTTAGTTTTATCTTGGTCCTCAGTAGCCACCCTAATTTGGTTATATCCACTAAAGCCATCTAGCGAAGAAAAATATTGTTTTCCCGAGAGGTTGTGTAGAACTTAATCTATGAATGGTAAGGAAAAATAATCTCTAAGTGTAGATTTGTTCAATTCCCTATAATTAACAAAAATTCTCCATTTTCCATTCTTTGTAGGCACAATTATAAAGAGGAAACACCTAGTGACTATATGTTATGGGGTAGATAAATCCTAATTGTAATAGCTTTTCAATTTCCTACTTAACTATGTCCCTTAAGGCTGGATTGATCCTTCTCTGAGGTTGTCTAACTGGTTTAACATTTTTAGTATAAATGTGATGGGTGCAAATACTTGGATGGATTTCATTCATGTATTTATAGTCCCAAGAAAAAGCTCTAGTATGACACTTCAAAACATCAAATAATTTAACTTCTTGATCATTTTCTAACTTGTTATTAATGTTCAAAATCCTTCCTAGTTGAATCTCAAGTTTGTTTGGTTCTAGAGTGTAATGAACTAATTTTTTTGAAAAGGATCCATTAGAGTGTTTAGTGGACATGAATGAGGTAACAACATATGATATGCAGTAATGTCTCTAAAGTTCCCTTGAGGAAGAATACTAGATAAAGGATAGTAAGAAGAGCTATGATACTTATCTTGATGTTGGTCAAGCTCCTCATCACTGATGTTTTCCCAAGATTCCTTACTATTTCCTGATATCTCTGAGACTAATGATACTAATTCCATAGCTATTTTTTCCCCTTCCAAAGAGAATTCACGTTCCTCTGAAGTGAAATTATTTACATCTGCATTAGATTGTGATGGTTTTGGAGATGAATATGAATGTTCCGAGATAAATCTAAAGGTTTTGGAACTATCTATGATTGTTCCAAAGACAATTGGTGACCATTCAATGGGTGATTAATACCATTCACCACCTTCCTTACATGATTCTATAATGTTATGTTAGCCAAAGAAGACAAGTTTTGTTTATTAGTATCGTGGATCGCCAACCCATAATTGTTCCTAATTATCAATGAAAGGTCTTGCAAAAGGATATAGGGAAATTTGTTTAGAACTCTTACTATTCGAGATGGTCATATCACCTAATCTGCAATCAATTAAGGCAACAATTGTAGCTAACCATGGTATTCCCAAATTGATGAGATAACCAAGTGTTTTATCTTTTGGCCGTAATATAAGGAATTCCACTGGATACTCCCATGACTCCACCATAACTACCACATCTTCAATGATCCCTTCTAGTTTAGCTACTTGACTGATCTGCCATCTACAATATGGTGCTAGTAGGTTGTATACATGTCAATGGTAATGTTTTCAAAGTGTCTAATGTCATAACATTTATAGCTGCTCCCAAATCAACCAAAACATTATGTATATATTTGCTTCCTATGGCAATAGAAATAACAAGGCTTCCAGGATCTCCATATTTGGGAAGTAAGAGTTTACCTGATAATAAATCAGTAAGTTTCCCATCTATCTTAATATTCCTATGGTAATCTTTGCTTCTTCCTTCCAGGTCTTTTCAAGCATAACATTTTGATTAATTTGTTTAATTCAGGATTGTCCTTGATTGCTTGTAATAATGGTATTTCAATATTTAATTTCCTTAACTCCTGAACGAGTTTAGATTCTTTGGTCTCAATAACATTTTTAAGTCTTCCTGGAAAGGGGTTTATGAAGAATTGTTATTTGTATATTTCTCTTTTTTTTTCATCAACCATAGGTATGACTGAACTAGGGGTTTCGATTTTCATATGACATCTCGATAATTATAACAGGAACTGTTAATTTTTTTAGATCTATTTTGAATATCTTTACATTCCATGGTGTTAAGATCAACCAGTTTTCCTTTCTCTGCTCCATGACATGGGTTGTTTGATTATTTTTGGGATTAGCCATTAGTTGCGCTGGTATTTGTGTTTGAACCACATTTTTAGTTTGTGAACCTTGTGTTGAGGAACCCATTATGGCTTGTTGTTTCTCATTGGGATATGTCTTCCTTAGACATAGTTATTAGGTTTCCACCTAGGTTATGACAAAGCATAAGGGTTACCTTGACAAGAACAGGGTTGTTGGTTTCCTTGAGCATACCAAGCTTGTCTTGCCCAATCCTAGGGATTTCATGTGTGTTGAGGATCCCAAGGGGACTGTACCTAATGTTTTGGTATCATTTGACTTGCCCATGACATCATCCAAGGATTAGGAGAAAATATTTGTATGAATTGCACATGGCTC
This sequence comes from Taxus wallichiana var. yunnanensis, assembly GCA_018340775.1. Taxonomy (NCBI): domain Eukaryota; kingdom Viridiplantae; phylum Streptophyta; class Pinopsida; order Cupressales; family Taxaceae; genus Taxus; species Taxus wallichiana. The sequence goes on along the minus strand of CM031238.1, from coordinate 468,819,357 downwards.
TATGTAGCTTTTCTATGGACAAAGCTTACTTCTTCTATAGTAGATAAAGTACTTGGTTTGTTTAAGATAATTTTTATGAATGGAAGAAGAGAAGAAGAATTAAAATCATGTTCCTTATATTCAAAATTGAGACATATTTATGTTTTATCCATATTATAATCTCTTATTGCATGCTTCTTTCTATATCTAGGACAATACATAGCTAACTACTTAGTATCAACATTTTCTTTGGCTTCATAATCCATCCATGGTAGAAGTTAATTTAACTAGGATATCTATTTTTATTTTTCTAGTTCATCCATAAGTTTGTTCATGTCTCGGGATCCTATCTTTAACAATTTTTCCTTTTCTAGGTTCACCCCTCATTCTTGAATAACTTCTACATAGGTATTTTATCTCATTCATTCCCAATTGATTGATGTCTCTACCTCCCATTAAATTAAGGGCTTCCCTAGATTCACCATTCAGACCTTTAAGAAAAATGGTTTTGCATATATCTTCTTGAAGTAAAAATCGACACCTTTTACCTATGGAGAGTAATCTATCTAAATAATCTTCCAAATTTCCATCCTCTTTTTGTTTTAACATAAAAAATTATTCCTTCATGTTTCTCCCTCTACAGTAGTCCTGATACTTGTCTAAGAAGGTAGTTTCCATTTGTTTCTAAGAGCTAATGGAATTGGATGTTATCCCCATGAACCATCTCATTACTGCATCATTCAGAGTATATGGGAATAACTTGAGTTTCTGATTATCCATTTTTTAGTCATAGGTCTGATACAGTGCTTTAAATTCAAACAATAATTGGTCAGGGTCCTCAGACGACATCCCTCTAAATGTGGGAAAGTGTGTAGGTGAAATATTCTTCATAGGTGTTTCATCATCCTCCAACTAGATTGGATAAGTGAAATTCCTATCAAGTTCTCTATCTGGTTCTCTTTCCCTACCTTTAATATATCCTAAATATTTTTCCCAATCAACCTGATATATTATCCGCTTTGGAAGAGGTGAGAAGTCAGGTGTAGGAGGTTGACTTCTATACTGAGAATCAAAACTTTATCTTAATGGATATTTTGATATAACCCTTCTTCTAAAGGTTCCACCCCTTCTGGTGATTGATCCAAATATTCCAAAGGTGGGAGTTTTGCTTCCTATCTAATAAGGGACAATTGTGCTTCTAATTCTTGCTCAACTTCTCTGGTTAGTCTAGAGGATGCTAATAATTCCTGTTGAGATATTTTTCAAATAAATATACCCTTTTAGTCTCTTGGTCTACTCATAAATTTTATGATAACCTAGGTGATATTTTTCAATTACTAGATGTGTGATTGTTTTTTCTTGTTGACACCTAATTAGACAATTCTAGCTAGTTGTCCTAATGAATGAAAGCTAGAAATTATGGGTGTCATTGTTCCTTCATTCGATCAACTCGTGGTTAATGTCATATAAAATTCAGGGTTTTTAAAAATCTATACACAAAAATGAAGTCTCGGGTGAACTAGTAATTGATTGTAGTTACTATTACTTTTTTTTTTTCTTGGTGGGTTTTATAGTGTCTTAATATCTCTTGGCCGAAGCATTATTGAAGTTAAAATGTAAGAAACTTACTTAAGGAAAAACAATTGTTGAAATGAACAAGCCTTGTAGAATTGAACACACTTCAAATAAAAACACTTTTGAGAATTGAACACACTACTGAAATAAACACACCTTGTAAATGTTGGTTAAAATGCTTTCTAAGGAGATAAGAATGTAAACTACAACACCTGCAGGGATAATAGATAACTCCACATAACAGAACTTACTTGCTGAATCAAAATTACTACGAATTGTCAAATAACATAATTATACAAAGTACTTTAAAGGAAAAATACAAATGAAAGAAAATATCCTTTTCCTTGGTGGATTGGGCCCTTGCTCTACCTTAAATTAGGAGATAACACAATATGTTACTCTCAAAATTAGATGGCTATTATTATTATTGAATTATTAAGTCTTACATAACTAATCGAGAACTTTTATATCTACCTTCATTCTTTATAAATTTTTTTCCATCCAACTATGCATTTGCAATAATAATTGATCAACACTATCCTTACACCTACAAATCCTAGTAAAATGAACAGTTCCCAAAGTAGCTATGAAATTTAGAAAACTAGTCTAATATAAAGTTTTTGGTCTTATACATGTATATTTGGAGTGTGAAGAACTGGAAAATTGTTGATCTATGTTTTCTTGGAAGGCCCATTCTTTTCTCCATAATCAATTTTTCATAGATTAGAAAGATCCCATTGATTCGGAACTTTGGAGAAGTTCCAGAACCAAAGGGTAATCTTCCAGAACTAATTTATAGAGTTCTGGAGCTAAGCCATATTTAGCCAACTTTATCAAAATGATGTTGGTCACTCCATAATTCTCTTATCCCGACTCAAGTATGACATGTTTATTCCAAAACTAAATTTCCACACCATTTATTAGGAATTATGGAGTTTTTAGACATTTTAACTAAATCAAACAAAATATGGACAATTATCGAGTTAAGAAGACCGAATTCAAAGACCTACTCTAGAAGTTACATTTTGAAATGCAATATCCACTGCATGTAATTATAACACAATCATGGAAATTGGATCTCGTAAAGTGTAAATTCAATGAGTTTAATCACGGGGAAGCAAGGAATGATTCAATATTAAACAAATATATGCTACGTATATGCTATGAGAGTTTCCCAGGAGGAACGCCAAGGATAGATATTGATGGATGATTTCGTGAGAAAGAGACTAAAAAAAGTAGGGGTATTACAATATTTGATTTGTCATATTTTGGGAGACCTGCACACCTCTTCCAATGGTTAATCTCAAGGGTGCATGAGGATTATTTTTACTTCGTGGGTAGAAGGATGAGGATCATAACCCATATGATTGGGTAAGTAAAAGGACTTCAGGAGGATGGCAAAGACCTAGACATATACCTACACAATGATACCAAGATCGATGAATTGGGAAACAAATAGCAATATGACAGAGGGGGTCGGGACATGAATGTGGACAAGATTTCAGACCCAACAACTAGGCTAGCTTTACGTTGGTCGATTGTAAACTCAATTCTTCTAAAATATGGGGGAATTTTATAAGAGGTTCCTCTACATTGCGCATAATATGGCGCATAGAACATGATATAACATTGCACATTTCATTGGATATTGAATGATTGAGGAGGTAAGGGAGTAGACAAGGGAAGGACCGAAAATCACATTGCAGATCCATCCTTATACTCATTACATTTTGGGAAGTTGGTGTCTCTTATGGACCTAAAGATGATATGTGGATTTACCTAGCACTAAACCACTCCCTTGTAGTTCAATTTTCAGATTTCACATGTGTTGGTGAGAAAATTGTTTTAGGGAAAAATCATTTGGTTTCTTTCTAACGCTCTTGGAATATAATTCCCTCTACTTAACCATTTCAGCTATCGTATATGCATGCACAAGTATGGTGAGTTTTCTCCAGGATGGCCTTATAGCAAGGGATCCAACAGGGGCACTCCACTACACCTACGAAAAAGATAGAAATTTCTTGCTAGAGAGGACTTTATGAAGAAAGTGGGAAAGGGAGTGAGAATATGAAGTAGGGGAACTAATGTTGCAAGTAGAAAATCAGATTCTTGCATACACTAATTAGAATTTTCATCACATACACTAAAATTAGGAATAAACAATACTAAAAATAGGAACAAGACCTGTAGTCATTTTTAGGTATTTCAAAGAACAAGGAAATCCCATGCAATTCAGCCTATCACCCAGTGGGCATTGGGCACTCACACAAGGCATGCATGGGTGCCGATCCACTCCTTTATGTGAGTTTTGTGAGAATGCATTATTTACAATAGAAACTTAAGTGAAGATAATGGGAATGAACCATACATTCATCTTAGAGCTCAGACCAGGATTCTAGAATAATGTATTCATTTAGATAAGAAATGCATTATAGAAAACATATATGAGTCATAACAGAAAGGAAATGCACAGGGGCTTACACCCACTCATATGAAATATATATAAATCGATCCATATAGATATGAGTAAAAACTGGAGCTACATATATCCATATTAACTATGTTTGGTAATCACATTACATTCCCGAAGGAAATCACATATCCATATAATAGTATAGACTAATTTCATGCATCAGAACTGAACTTAAGCCCCTCTTATTACAAACGAAAATACTCAGACCGATCCCCTTGAAACATCATACTCCTACAGATCCTCTAATCCCAACCTATAGAACTCTCACAGTATTTTTGCATAGCTTCGCCTCTTTCCCATTCTATATATTTTTCTTTTCGGGTACTTGTATTTATAGCCTTAGCAAGCACCTCCATGCCTTTCTGAATGTTTAGATCAGGTGCTAAGAGTCTAAGTGGTACTCCATGGGAGCATGCTCCTTCAGATGTAAGATCTCCATTCTTTTCCATGATGACCTTGTAGAATCTTCTATCGCAAGGTATATTCCTTTCATGGGCACCAAGTTGTCAAGATGGCACCTTATCCACTCCATATGCATAGTCGGGTTGTGATTTCCTCATGTTCTTCTTGATATGCCAAATATGGTTAAGTCCCATAACCTTTTCTCTACCCTGCGCCCGCATACCACTGGTTCTACTAAACCCTCCTAAAACTTTGTCTTACATGCTTTATTCTTGCACGCATATCTTCAAAAGGGATTTACATGCCCATACGCCTTCTTATACTTAGCCAATATTTTAGGGGCCCAAAATCACCCCACACTATTCCTTTTCTCCTTCCTCAGGAACATTTTCTCAATGAATAAAGAATGATTGTTCTTGAATAGTTTGGGGAAAGAATAAAGGAATGAAGAATTTGGGGAAGAAATAAATAATGGGGAAACTATGATTACTTCTGCAAGAGGAGAGGGAAATATTTCTTCAAGTCTACCTCTAACTTATTCTAGGCATCAACTTCATTTTGTGCCTGTTGATAGAGGTCACCAACTAGGGCACTCACCTCTTCAAATCCTAGCCCTTCTCCTTGGGTATTCATCATTTCCACGATCCCCTCCAATTGTTTTCCCAAATCCTTGAGCATGTCCATCCTTCGAGTGATCTAGGATACAACTCCTTCAGCCGATTCTTGATTGAGCCCCACAAGGTCTCAATAGCCTCCGATTTCTTCTCAACCTTGGCTAGAATTCTATCACGTTCTACTCTATTCCCCTTGTTATTCTCTTAGAACTCCTTGAGCTCCATTTCATGAGTGGCGACCAGAATTCTTACCACTCTATCTCTATCGGCGCAGTTGTCATAGGTGGCCTTAGCGACTTGGGCAATGAATTTCACATCAGTGAGGACTTTATTGTACTGAGCAATAATTTCCACAACCTTCATCTTTTCCTCCTTTTTGTGCATTGATGCCTCTTCTATAGATTCCAAGGCCAGTGGTCACCTTTCCATTGTGAGGATGCAAGTCAAGTCCTCTAGGAACTCTAGGGTGGATCCATACTTCTACACTGGTGGTGTCAGATCTGGATGCTTCAAGACAATGGCATCTGTGATCATCTATACCTTCTTATAAACATCGTGCACCCTTTCCTTATCATCTTTTAACCCATGCCTTAGTTGAGCATTAATTAATTATTATTTCTTTAAGTCCTCGGTTCTTTCCTCAAGATCTTCTTCCTTTTTCTTTAGTTCTACCTCTAGGAACTTCACCTTGTCATTCCTCCCAAATATCATAGCTTCTACTTTAACTGAAACCTTGTTTAGTGCATTACATATTTGTTCATCTAATAGCTTCTGAGAATTTACCAAGGGGTTGTCTCCTTTTGACTCTGGTACCTTTGTTATTGCCCCTTTTATTACTTCAAACTCTGTCTCGTCGATGTGGGACTCAAATTCCAAAGAAAGAATTTTCCTCGTCCAGGGGTATGCACCTTCCTCATCAAATGATGCCATAGCCAATTGTTTCTCTATTGGTACGGAGCTTTGAAATCACGTGCGCAACAATTTGTTTAGATTATAAATGTAGTCCATCCCCTAAACTTTTGATTTTCTCCCCATGCGCATGGCCTTGGGAAATATTACAGCTAAACTAGGATCTCCTCCCATGGTCCCATATTATTGTTTTATGCTTTCTTCCTCAGTTTCCTTCATTACCATGTCCATGTTGTGTTCCACTTCTTACTCCACCATGTCCTTGATGATTTTTTCTACTTCTTTCTCTATGGCCTCATCTACTTGTTCCTTAATTAGGTTTCGGTTCCTTTATTATTTTGTAATTTCTTCCCCACTCACACCCTTTCCTTGGTTCTCAACCTCTTCTCCATCCTCCTTTTCCTTGTCATTCTCCCTCCTGAAAAGATGTAATCATTTTATTCTTCCTCTCCTTTCTCCTTTGAGTCATGTACTTCATAGAAAGGATGGTCCTTGCCTCCTAGTTCATCTTCCTTGTCATCATCATCTCTTTCACCTCTATAGGCCTCCAAGATCTTTGTATCCTCCAATTCATCCTTCTCTATCACCTTCTACTTCTTCCTAACAAGAGATTATGCTTTCTCTTCCTCCTCCTCTAGTGACTTCTCTTGAGTGATGGGTTCTTCATGCTCTAGTGCTTCTTCTTCTGGAGTCTTTACTTTCACTAGGGACTTCTTTCTCCATGCGTAAGTACTAGGCTTAGCATTTTTTTCTGGTGCACTTACCACTCATGTAGTCTGAACACTTGGTGATTTCTACACCTCTTCTCTTTCCCTCTTCCTAGGCATTGCCTTCTTCCTTCCTGTGGGGTCTTCAAGGATGGATACATCATTTTCCAAGTATGAACCATTTTCAAATTTTAGTCTTATGCAAAGGTATATTCTTTCCACATCCCTTCTAACGATTGGAAATGTTACATGATTCATCATTTTTATTTCGTGGGAAATATCTCTCCACGTATGCATGATTTTGGGGTAGACAAGCTTTTTACGTAGCTCTTTGTGGTCTTGATCAACCTCACTAAGGTTGAACCTTAGTCTCTTGGCCTCTTTGAACCTATTCACCCTCGCTTGGAAATATTGCATGTTGAAAGAGAAGGGAATTTTACACCAATGGCTCATTGTTTCATCCATCAACCTAAACCTGCCAATGCGAAGTTTTGATACACTAAAAATTCTACCTCTCCATTCACGAGTGCTATTAGTTTCTCTCGGAATCCTCCATTTTTTCCCAAATGAGTCCCTTGTGAACTTGTACCATTTCTCTCTAAGTGTGCCTTGTGAGTGGATGTCATGGTCTCACAAGTATACTTCGTAAACCTCTTTGTGGGTGATGATTTTTCTATAAGGTACTCCCAAAGAAACATTTTCGTCCCATCGGAACTTCGATCTCTAAGAAAAAAATTACAAGGAGGACATTTCCAAATAATATCTTCTCACCCTCTTGCATGTTGCTAATGATTTCATCTGCGATGAAAGTGGACAAGTTGTAGATGGTCCCCTTAGATATTTTCTAGCATATATTCAGCCATGCCTTATTTACTTGTGTCCATCTTTCTTGATCATTAAGGTTTGTTACCAAGTGTGCAACCATCCTTATCACAGGGTCTAGAATCTCTACGATCTCAAATTATCATTATCCTTTCTTGTAGTCATACCCATCTACTATTTCCTTGATGGCATCATTGTCACTTAAGTCGTCATCAATGTTATCCCCTTCACAAATAAGGCCTATGAACTTGGAAATCAACTAGGGAGTTATGTGCATCTTACACCCCATGAAATAAAAATGGTCTTCATGAACGTGTGACATCAGCCACTGATATAGGCACTTAGTTTTGTCAAAGTAGGCTAATTCATAAAGTTATAATAACCCTTCCTTCTCCAATTTAACTTTTACTTTGTCATTGTATATGGGCATGCCCTCTAGTGTCCTCTTGTTTGTTGGGTGAACCAACTCCAAATCCATTTCTTTTTCTATCATGTTGGTATGATGATTATAGTCACTCACAATCATTTTCTGCAAATGAGATTTCCATTCTTTTCCTATCAATACCCCATCTGGGTATTGCATCTCCGTGTACCACTCTTCATTTATGCTTACAAAGGAAGCCATTTGCTTCCCTTTTCCCTTTCCCTTCTAATTTTTAGGTGAGATGGTTGCTTTCTTTGGTTCCATCCTTCTGGTTATGTTACACTTCAAACGTCTTCTCCTTTCTTTGCTTTACCACTCTATTCAACCCTAAGACTCAATCTTGTGAAAAACCCTCCTAAAGCACCATACCCTAGCCATCAAATTCTAACTGGAACAATTATTCCACAAGATGGTGCTACTCAACAACTTCCTCCATGCCCATGTACTCCTTTCCTACTAGTTTGTGGATCTACTCTAGTCATGCCCTCTTAGATTTCTTAAATTTTTCTTTGCATAGATCACTTTTGGATGCCCTAGTTTGCGAGAGCTCCTTTCACTTTGTAAATGCAAGGTAAAATAATGAAGTTCCTGACTTCTTATTTATAATTTTTTCTTCTTTCCAAAATTAAATGATATTCTACCTACTACCATACTTAACACTAAATGTGGATTTTTCCACCAACCCGGCCTTACGTACCGTCACTTACGCACCCAATCTTGCGTGAAAAATTCTACAACTTTCTAGTGCACAAAAATTCATCCCGATAGAAGACCCTTATGCATATGTCATCAGCACCAAAGGCATTTCTTTTTCCTTCACTGATTCTTTCTCTCGCCTACCTCATGTTGTTCATGTGTTTATTCCTCCTCTATATGTGGTTTATTTGAAGTCTTATCCTAACACCAACCTTTTTGTCCACCCTTCTTCCATGCGCACATTGTATCCATCAACCGGGCCATTCACCAAAAAATATTCTTCTAGTTCAATCTTGTATTATGGACCTATTCTTTGCATCACTTTACCCCACACCAAAAAGTGTGTGGTCCTCTACACATACAAAATCTTCAAAAATTAATGTGGTTATCAGCACCCAAGGCACAAAACAAACATAGAACATGTAACACCTATTAAAAAACCCACTTGATACCCAAGAAACAACCTAGGGTTAGTTAGGAAAATTATGGAATAATTTTTTTGTTTAAAAGAGTCTACTACCAGGTTACAAGGCAACAACTGTCACTAATAAGTTCCAAAACAATTCTAATCCACTAGAATATAATTTTCTTTTATTAACAATTATTAGAGGTCACAAGGTCCAAAATTTAGGGTTAGAAGGTTCAACTAGGTTCAGAGGGTAATTCCTCACCATACCCACTCTCTAATAGGCTTAAATATTCAACTTGATTTTTCTCACACTTAATGCATTCAAAATTTCTCTAAATCATTCCCATTGGATAGTAAATTTCCTCACCTTTCCAATGATATAAATAAGTCCTAATTCCTCATAAAACTCAAGTTATGGGCTAGCGGACCTTGGGAGGAAAATTTTCCCAAGGGTGAGCCTGCGGGCCTAGGGGAGAAAATTTTCCCTTGCATGGGTTGGTGGAGTGGGGAAGAGTTTTAGCATTTTTTTCCCTTTTTGGGAAAAAGCACGATTTGCCTCCACATTACCATTAGCTCAAAGAGGACACGTGTGAGCTTGAGAGAACTCGTAGAAATTCGGGCTATCGAGAGAGATTTAAGGCATTAAGACTTTTGGGTTTGGAAACACAAGGGGCAAAACTTCCTGCGCACCTCTACCTATCCCAGATGACACCACATGTCATCACCCTATTGGCCATGGGCTGGTACGGAGGTGGAGGAAAAGAAGAAATTTTTTCCAAGAAAAATTATAAAAGTGTTAAGGTTGAAAAAGGTGCCACGCCTTTGTCATTGCCTTATGAGGTCACGTGTTGGCTTCTAATTGGGTGCAGGACGATGGAGCGGCGGGGAAAAGTTGGAAAATTTTCAAATTTTTTTCGAAAGTGCTAAGTTAAAAGGGGGATCCACCCATCCACTAACACCTCATGGTGCCATGTGGCAACCTCTGATTGGATGTAGGCTAGTAGGCCAGCAGAGAAAATTTTGAAAAATTTCATAAGTCCTAAGGGAAAAATTCGGGCCGTGGGCCCGCCAAGGAAAATTTTCCCAAATTTTTCCGCCAAGTGAAGAAAAATTCAAGGCCATAACTTTTGATAGAGAGCTCGGTTTGGGAAAACAAGGACTTTCTGGAAATATCTCAACATCCTCTTTGCATAGAGATCATTAATTTTAGATTTTGATAAAGTTTAAGGGGTAAATTTTAAGAAAACGGCCTGCAAGCTTATATAGTGCGAGTTGGTAAATTTTAACTTGTTAGATCTGTTCAATTTGATCTTCCTCCTCTCTCAACATGTCAAATGGACATGGAGGATTGTTTCTAAATGGATTTAAGGGAGGATTCAAGGTTCAATTTGTCTAAATGATTTGCAATTTGAACATTCCGTTTATTGACATAAAAATGACTGCAAAACGGTTTGAGCCCGATTTTGCTAAGTTTTAAAATATTTCCTTAAGTTTTTTTGTCAATTTGAACTCGTTTATACCCTAGCATGTTCAATTTTAATGTTTCATTGTTATTTCTTGCTTGTAGGTTCGAACTGTGCATTTTGGTTTAGATAATTGCCAGTTTGAAGTTTCCAATAACAGGATCAAATTTTGATGGGTCTATTTTCCATTTCTTCTTCCAAGTATTTAGAATACGTTCCAATTCCAATCTAACACATTTTATTTGATTCAAAACAAACCATTCAAGACCAAAATGCAATACTGAATTCAATTTTTTTACATTTCAAAGAGACAAAATACTGTATTTTTCTCACATGCATTTCTTCCTTTCAAAACAGAGATTTCAATACATTGATATGATCGATTCAATTTAACAATGCAATTTGGGAAAATCATTTCATTCATTTATTGATTTCCAAAGGAAATTTTACAACTTATTTCTTTTATTCCTTCCAAAATCATTTATTAATCACATAGCAGAATATTACATTTTCTTTTCACGTGTTCCACTTTACCATTTTTCAAATAGGGACTTCATAGTGCATGATAAACACAAATTTCCAATGGAAGAATATCATATGAACAAGGTAACCACTTCCAATAATTCCAATGAAACTCATACAACCTCCTTTCCATTTGATTTCAAAATACAATATACAAAATAGTTTCATTCTTTCACATTCTTTCCAAAACAGAAGAGTATAACTCTTTTACATTTCACTTTACAAATTTCATAATCCATACAACATCTTTCCATTTCAAAACATTTACAAATTCATCCACTTTAAGTGGGAATGGTTACAATGAGATTTCATTTCACAATTTCTTGTCAAAACGTTCTTTCTCCTTTACTCCGAACAACAACATGAATTTCTCCTTCATCCAATTTGATCACAATAGAAGTAGAGGAGAGGAAACACTCTTCACTCAACCAAGACATCCAATAAAGAGGATAAGCCATCCTTCTTCATTGGCCCCTAACCCCCAACCACAATGCAATCAGAAATTTATTTCAACTCATGGCAACAACAAGCTTCCACATCATAAATAAATCTTTCAACATGCACATTTCAAATTAAAAACACAGTCTAAAACAAAACAGTAGTTTTGCAACCACATGAAAGACATCACACAAGACTCAGGCTTCACCATGCAAGCCAAAGGAGCAAGAACTATGGGGGATGCTACTTATGCCTCCCAAAGGGGAAATGGGTATCACCACCTATTTTCAAACTACCAAATATAGTGTATCAAAAACCCTAACATTCCTTATACCTCCCCCAAGTACCCCTTATTCCTCACATTTCCTTATACCTCCCCAACCTCTTATGGCACCCCATAACAAGTAAAGAAATGCAAGCTATTTCTTTGTAAGGTGGAACCCAAATCCCAACTCCCTCCACACTTATACCTCCCACAAAATGAACCCCATAGTCTTCTCCTACACCATTCCTAGGCCATCTACCCAAACAGCCCACAAACATGCTAAAACATTCACACAATAACATGTACATTCATAAAGAAAAGGAGTATTTCAAGAGCCAAGCTCTTACCTCTCCATGATGGAGTTGTCTAAGTTCCAAAACAGCAAGCTCTATCCCAATGCAATCAATCCAAATAGCCAAGCACAAACATGTAACAATCTTCCCAAAATCTCCTCCAAGGAAAGAGCTCCAATCAACAAGAAAATTTACCCCAAGGAAGCATTCCAAAAGTTCAACAACCCAAAACAAAGCAAGGAGTTCCAATTTTATAGAAGAGGGAAGAGAAGAGGATGAGGTGGATCCATGTAGGATGCCACATCACACATCCTCAACTCTAACACAAAAGTCAACTTCATTCTCCAATACACAATAAAGAGGTGGGTGAATAATATGACAATAAACTTACACACTCCAAAAATCCCACACCCCATAAGGACTGAATTTAATAAAATGTAAGAAGAGTGCAATTAAAACTTATAATTAGTCAAATCAAAATGCATAAATAAGGTCTAAATTCAACCCTCCAACCATAAGTATGGTTGTTAAATAAAATTAAGAGGTATGGGAGAAGTTTTACTTGTCCCACAAGCCTCCAAAATCAGCCTCTAAGGACAAATTCGAATTTCCAATAAGGTGGAGTGTTTCATACTCCAAAATCTGACTTACACAACTCTTACACATACTTACACATCACTTACCACATTTAATACAAGAGCCAACAACTTCTATAATTACTTTCTTATATCCAAAATTTTATTTATTTACTTTAACAACATGATTATTCACAACATTTAATAACTAATGAAAAAGGGAAAAAGCACCAAAAATAAATACATACAAACATTAATATCAGAAACCACATTAATAAATACATAAATCCCTTAGTCACATTCAAAGGTAATCCCCCCATGGGAATCCCTAACAAAAACAACACACACACACAAAACATGTTACCATGGTTACCTTATTGAATTCATCTAGAATTCCAATGTGGTTGGTCTCCAATCCCCCGATGTTTGTTGTGATAATTTAACTTGCAAAACACAAATACCTCCTTCGGCCTCGTGGCCATATCAAAACATCCAATATGATATAAATATAATCACAAAATCATCTATACATATCAATCACAACAACATCAAGGCAATCAACAATATCATTTACAATTTATATCAACAACTATATCATCATCATATAATGTCTATTTTCTAGGTCTACTCACAATATCCAAAAATCACATGTCCGAACAACATTCATAATATATCCATGTCAAATAGTATATCATCATCCACATATGAAGTGTCTCTAATAATCATCATGCATCATAACTAAATCAAGATAAACAATAATCCATGGTCCAACATCTAACATCATACTAAATCAAAACCATAATAATGTCCATAATGTAATCAACAGTATCAAGATCAGTATCAAAAGGTGTCAAAGGGAAGTGGGCACTACGAAAAAAATGAAGAGAAAGGGAAACATAAGAAAATAAATTTTATAAAGAGAAATTCTAAACTAACTGGAAACACTTTGCTTATTTATAAACACCAAGAAGACTTATTTATAGTAGGGATTCATCCTACTCCTATTAAAGTGTCTTGAAACCTTTCCCTATCCAAATACTTTATAACTAGCAAGCACCTGAATTAAGAATGTATGAGATGATGTAAGGTCCCACCTAATGGACTTTCAACTTCCAAGGATGGTGCAAAAACTTTGAATCATATAACAATACCATCTTCCCCACCTCAAACTATTTTTTTATGTGGTGATCATGCCATGCCTTTTGTTTAGCCTTCTCACCATTTGAATCCACTTGGAAAATGATTGTCTCTCATCCAATTTCATCAGTTTGTCAATCATTTCCTCCAAAGTGCTTATTCATTTGACAATCCTCCTATGCATTTTATATGTAAAGAAGGTAATATGAATTCAACAGTACGACAACCTCCATGCCAAACACCAATTGAAATGGTGTGGCTTTATTCAACCCTTTATAGGTTGTCTTATATACCCATAGAACCGTTGATACTTTTTCATCCCAATATTGTCTAGCAATGTCACAAATTTTAGTCACGGTATGACTTAGTAATATATTAAATGGCTCGACAGTACCATCTTCTTGTGGATGGTAAGGGGTATTATTATGGTGAGCCACCATGAATTCTGATAACATAATCTTGACAGTCTCATTTAGGAAATGTGTACCCCTATCACTAGTTAAGCTTGACGGGCATCCATACTATGTAATAATATTTTCCCATAGAAACCTGGCTCTTATAGTCATTGTACAATCGTTGGTAGCTATCACTTCTACCCATCTTGTCAAATAATCCATGCAAGTGATTACATAGCATGATCTCATCCTACATGCAACTGGAGAAATGGGGCCTACAAAATCTATGGCCCATTTTTCAAATGGCTTTATACTTGGAATGGGGCACAAAGGCATTTCATCCCTCCGCCTGGTTTTCCAAGGTGCTGAAAATGATCACATGCCTTGCAATATTCTTTTCGCAATCTTGATATAGGGTCTCCCACAATAACCCATCTTGTAATATCTTACACGCAATGGTGTCCCATACATAATTTCCACCTACACTTCCTCGATGCACCTCCCCCATAATAGTCGTGCACTCATGTTCTAGCACACATTGTCACAACACTTCATCACATCATATATTGTATAAATCACCACTAGCCAACGATGTAGGGTGTGGCGCGTATGGCTAACTTCTTCCTCTCTAATGCTTTCGTCCCTTCTGGCACCACACCCATTTTGAGAAACACCACAATATCCTCTAACTTTAAGGGCATGGACTACAAATTAAACAATTACACGTTTGGCATGGTATCCTCAATGCTTTGCGCATCCTCTCCTAAGTCAATTCTAGACAAGTGATTGGGTCCAAAATTACTCTTTCCTAGCTTGAAAACCACCGTGAACTCAAATTCCTGGAATAGCAGGACCCATTGACATATGTTCCCTTATAGAATGGGCTTGTTTACTAATTATTTTAATGCCATGTGGTTTGTGTAGAATATAAATGGTGTTGCTTTAGTAGATATTTCCTAAACTTTTGCATTGTGTAGATCATGGATAATTCTTTATGTTTGGTAGTGGTGTAATTTTTTTTTGATGTTAACTTTCTACTTGTAAAACACAAGGGATGGTTAATAATTCCTTCACTAGGTTATGTCGATCTTGCTCTAATGATTGTACCGAGGCATCCACATGAGCATGGAAAGGCTTATCCTAAATAGGGATACAAAGTATGGGTGCGGTGACAAGCCTATCCTTCTGAGTGTCGAATACCCTTTGTTGTGCCTCTCCCCTACGAAAGGAACTTTTGTGTTTCAAAAATTCTTCTAAGGGCATGGAAATTTGGCATACCCCTTGATGAACTTCCTATAATATCCCATGTCTCTAAGGAATGCATGCACAATTCTTTTGCTAGTAGGCTCCCCTAAACCCACAATGATTGCAATATTGGTGAGATCTACTAGTAAGCCTTCCTTGCATATGATATGACCCAATAAGGCTCCAAATGGGGTAGAAAAGACACACTTCTTGATGTTGAAGGATATCCTCAACTGCCGACACCTTTCATACATTAGTCTTAAGTCATCACAATGGTCTTTGACTAGACCATACACAGCCAATCATCCAAATAGACCTGAAGAAATTTATGGATGAAGTCCTCAAAGGCTTGTACTACAATGTGTGAAAACACAATAGGAGCATTCTTCAACCCAAAATTCATAAGCATATAGGTAAAAATTCCCCATTCAGTGGTGAAATTTTTCTTTCTCTAGTCTTCCTTTGTAATCCTCACCTAGTGGTACCCTAAGAACCCATCCATGAAAGAGTAGACTTCGTTCCCAGCCACTCCCTCTAAGATTTATTTAGTAAGAAGGTTTGGGAAGGGATCAATGACACAAAATTCATTTAGGTCTCTGTTGTCACACGATCCTTATCCTCCCGTTCTTCTTCATGTTGATGACCATTGGGCTTATCCATTCTGACTCTTCAACCGCCTCAATGATACCTGATGCTATCATTTTTTCTATCTCCTCCTTGACCCGTACATGAAAATTTGGGTTCATCTGATATGACCTCTTCTGGATTGGTCACACACCTTTGTTTAGTTTTATCTTCATCTCCCCTAAGGAATGGTGGACACCTTTAAGTTCATGATACTCACGTGGGAACAAATCTTGGAACTGGCACAATAAATCAATGATCTTTGAAACTTCCTTTTCTAACCAATAGTCATCGATGATAGCCTCCTTATTTTCTTCCTTCATCCCAATGTTATCCTTCTACATCTCTAGGGGCTCATGGTAGTATCAATAATGTCTTGTGTACCTATAGAGCGGTTAACATCTAGACCTTCCATTTCCTCCCCATCTATGACATAAACTATCTTTTCTTTTTCATTCTCTAAGCATGTGCACTCAAACTACATCTCCTCTGACTCATCCTCATCAAAGCATGCCTCTAAACTGGGCTCACCTAGAAAATCTAGTAGCCTATCTTCTGCCATGGCACCATCCCCAATCGTAATGAGTTTGATCACTTGCAATGCCTTATCCACTGATGGATTTGTGCTTCTATATTCAAAATCTTGGATGAGATTAGTTGTCAGCTCCTACCAATTTCCCATCTAGCAGCTTTGTTTTTGAGTGGATATACCACTCATGCACACAACCTTGTAGTGTGGAATACAGATTATGCACCCATAATGATGGTGGTAAGGCCTCAATGCCTCCTATCTAGGCCTTTTAACATGCTTGGATATGAAAGGAAGTGGTCTCTTTACCATGGTAGTATTATATAACCATGGTCGCATTGCTCCTTGAAAACCTTATAGAGAACATGATTCTTACCTTGCATCACTCTATGAGGTTCTCCCTATATGTAGCCCACTAATGCACTGTAATCCTGAGTAGGTTATAGCTGAGCATTCCTCTTCTTTCGTCCTCATTTCTCCACTGAGATTCCATTTCCTATAGGAAAATCTCAGGGTATGCTCCTCTAAAGTAACTAGGAAACTTCTTTCCTCTTAGGTGCTTGACTGAGCATGCCTTTGTCACCCTTATTACATGTCATATTAATTGTCACCTAATTAACTCATAGGTCCTGTGTGCCCAATTATCACATGCCACACTAGTGGTATCACTCATGGACTGAGTGTCTTCAAATTGGATGAATCACTCGGTGGGGTAAATTACCTCAGGAACTCTGATGGAGTGCACATATATTATATCAAGGAATTCTTCTCCCAATGGCTCCATGTAGGGTTTTGACTTCTCATCCCTCAAAGGGATGACCACCCGTTCCTCCTTGTTTTAAAAATTGATATATCCTTTGTTAAACCTTATGTCGGCATTATTATTGTAACAACATGGGTTCCGAAGCAATGCTGGAAAGTTTTCTTCCTCGGAAAGTGCCAAGACTTTGTTGTCTCTAATCAACTAGGCCTCTTAAATGGTGCTAATTACATCCTTTACGAATCCAATGGGAATTTCCTTAGTCTTTTTCACCATATACAACACATTTGAAGATGGCTACAACATGGGCCTTCCCATCTGATGTCAGGAATCTAAGGTAAGAACATTCACCTCTGCTCCCGTGTCAATGAGGATATTGCTTAGAAGCCATCCATCAACAACCGCATTCAAAGTAATCTCCTTTTCATATTCAAGGTTGTGAGGAGGAAGGTTTACATGCAAAACCTATCTCTCACACTCTTCTCCAAAGACGTGGTACCTTTTCCCTCGGCTATTCCCCAACAAGGGAATAATATTCTCTTGCCTTAGCATTTTACATACTTCCTTGACCTCATCCAGGTCATTCCTTGGAACCTTATCCTTCCATTGCTCCACCTACCTTGATTTCTCCTTGAGACATTAGATCTCCCCTTGTAAACTTTGAATCATGTCCATAGTCTCCTGGTACACTTATTTCTGGTGGGAAGGGTCTAGGTACTTTCCATGTACTACCTCCTCTCTTGACACTAGTGTCGTAGGTCTTGGCATTCCCTTAGCACGTGCAAACTCTACCTACATCATCACCAGTACATGTTCTAGTTCTAACTCTAGCGCCACACTTGGCATCCATTGTGAATCATCCTTCTTAACACTTACTACAGCAGCTCCCTTGTCTTTCGGGTGCTACTGGTTCATATGATCATAGATTTCTAGACACTCTTCATACATGTGCTTCTTTCCACACCATGAGTAGTGTAATAGGTCAGGACACTCACATTTATAACATTCTCAGACCTACAATTATAACATGTTCCTCATGAGAATTCACTCTGTCCTCCATCATGGTTACCATGACCATGAAATCCTTTGTGAAAACCTCTTCCACATGCTTCTCCATCTACGTGCCCTTCATAACGACAGTCATCATCCTTAGAACTACTAACAAGGCTATTCTAGCACACACCCAGATCAATAGCATCATGGATCTGATCAATCAGTCTACAATCCTTGGTGTCATGGGTTGTAGAGGTGCATATCTTACATTAGCAAGAAAAATTCTTGTGGATTACACACTGGAGTAGAGGGCATCTACTTATATCATGATATCCATGGTATATTTCATATTCCACTTCCATAGCTCACACCAACTCCTAAGGGAAACTATCCTTTGCATGTCCCTCCACTTCATAGTCTGTACACCAAAGCCCACTACAAACCTCATGTGTTGAGTTTGTAGACAACTTCTCCAATTGCTTGGCCATTGCAGATAATTTGGGCCTCCAAAAATGGACTAACACTAGTATCCACACTCCTAATAGCTTCAACGTGCGTAAGGAAGCCTCTAAAAACTTGTGTGGGTTAGTGAACGTTTTATGTGAAAATGCCCTCCTAAATGGAGTGATCAACCCTCCAACAAACCATTGAGCATGCTGTGAGGGGTGAATGTCATATGACAGTTTTGACATGAGAGTTTTAAACCATGCATCATACTCCCGCACACTCTCTTCCATTCCCTATTGGATCTCCTTCAAAGCATTGATGCTCTTCTACTCAAACTCTAGAATATGGAAATCTGTGAGGAAATCTTTTCAACACATTAAAGTCTACCACCATCTGATGAGGGTCATACTTCCTATACCAGCTATACGTGTGCCATTGAAATGTAGTTACAAACTAGCTTACATTCTTCCCCGGGGTATTGATCCCCTTCATGTGCTATAGTAACTCACACTTGTGCATATGATTTGCAACATCTTCAATACCCCTATAGTTTGGTAAGTGCAAAGAAATCTTGAAAAAACTTGGGGAGGTAGTTGGGGTCCTTTTCCTCCCAATCCAGAGCCTTGGTTTCCTCTGGTGTTTCCTCCATTGTTCCCTCCACAAATCCACTAGGTCCACCAAGTCTTGTTCCTCCCGACCCACCAGATCCACTAGATCCACCAGTCTTGTTTCTCCTATCCCACCAAATCCACTGGATCCATTACCCGCCATCGGTAAAGGTCTTGAAGTGGTCACGCCAAGGGTTTCCAACATCCTGTTAGTCGAGAACACTTGGTAGAAATCCCACAAGAATTCCACATGAGAAATCAGGTCATATTCAAAGCCACGAATGGATAGGGATAACACGTGCATAAGGAAGAAGTTTAGCTTTTAGGACTTATACATTTTCCCTCATGAAGGTCTATTTTTAGAGATGGCATGTAGATCACACAAATGAGGTAGAGACATGCACGCCATGAATTGGCTATTTTTGGAGGATTGGATATAAAGGAATTTGCATGGACATAGGCCGGAAATAGATCTACTACTATTAGTTAACTACCAGTAGTCTATTGTTAGCACACTTGCATGTGTGGCTAGTTTTGTAACGACACATGGCTATTAATAACATGCAACCTATTTTGGGAATTGATAAGCGGTGAAGGGAAAGTCCCCACCCTTATAAGTATGTAGTAAACTATGTAATAGAGAGATCGACATATACAGAGATATGCATACATAGTGAGATTATGCTGCTAAATCTGTTACGCGCATACTATTGTTATTGTAATGAAGCTTTTGTATACTTATTGCATTGAATATAATGGAGGATATTGGCTGAATCTAAGTGTTAGTTCTGTGTGTATCTGAATCTAGTATGTCTTTGATCTCATCATGGTTAATATTTAATTTTTTTCTCCCTTAGAGATAGATTTGGTATGCTCTATAGAATGATGTGTTAGTAATGGAACTATATGTGTTAAGTATTCATCATGCTAACATCCTACAACAACAACCCTAAAGAGGGACCTGGTACCTTTGCACACTTCGGGTGAGTGCTCAGTTTAGGCTGAGTGATGTGTCAGTGCGTCTAGGGTTTTATTGGATTTGTATCACTAATTCTAGGTTGCATCATTGGTTCTGTTGTTGGGACCCTTTTTTCAATTGTTTTTAGGATGGTTCGGGATGAAGACATATCGGTTGACCTTAGTAAGTTTTGAAGAATGGATATGCGATATGGAAGAAGAATGCGCATGATGATTCAGCACTAGATCTAAGTTTAATGCATGTATGTGGGTGGAAAAAATTTGTATGATAGTTTATATGAGATATTTTTTGTTATCTTTCTAGTAGAATTGTACAAGTGGCTGATTTCTTATGCATCTAAGTGGAATTGGAGGTATCGCACACTTGTCTGGATGTAGGAAGAATTCTAGGCCCTTTATGATGCTGATATGATTTGGACTCGAGTTGTGGATACGTGGTTTTGTGGTTTCTTAAATAGTTATATCTTGGAATACTCAATTTCCACTTATTCATGTCTAGAGGTAGCTAAATTCTAGTTTTTACGATATCCAAGGGGAGCTTACCTACAAGGCATTCCACTGACAATCAATATCCTGATGGTAACTTTGAATCTAGAGAGTAAACCAATGGCTAACTAAACCCCACCACATGTGGGGGTAGGAGAAGGTTTGGTGAAAGATGGAAGACCTAGCGACAAAAAGTCGAGAGAGGAAAGGTGGCTTAAGTATAATGAGGCACGTGAGAGGGAGATAGAGAAACAATGTAATGTTACATAAAGTATGGTGTTGAGGAGAGAGATGGATCGTGAAGGATTTGAAGCTCATGTAGAAGACATGGAGCCAAAGCATCAGGAACCCCATCTTGGAAAGCATAATAGGGATCCCCCTCAGCCTCACATAGAAGAGTGCAAGTAGAGACTACCTAGGCCATGGGTGTGCATATGAACCCACTTGGTAACCTTACCCTTGCATTTGGTTTTTTAACATCTAATACAACAAGCAGTTAACAAGATAGTTCAAGCAGTGAGAAAGTAGGAATGATTTTTATAAGAGGCACAGTGATGGTAGCACAAATGAATTCATTTTTATATGAGAGTACCTTTTAGGTGTATCATCAACATAGAATACAAGTGCACCAATTTTTGGATTAACTTATGGGAGTAGTAACGCTTCATAGACTGTCAGGGTATAGTTCAATTCTACTATTGGGACACAGGGAAGTACATATTCTGTCTCGACCCTAGCTATAGGTTTGGGATCAGGAGGCATAGGTAGCTCTTTTTTAGGTGGATCTGGAGGTTCTGGAGGTAGGGGAAACATAGGTTGTTCTGGATCAGGTGGGCAAGGTCCGCAGTAACCCTAGAATATTTACATGGAAATGTATCTTTGTCTTCTAGAGTATATTGGCATAGAAGATGATGTTGAACATGTGCATATGTGTGAAATACTATGTAATAATATCTTCTCGACCGTAAGGAAAGCCAAATTTTTACTACATTATAAAGGCATGCACACAATTGATACAAAAAGTTTGACCCTGATCAGACTTGCGTAGATTATACAACTTTAAAGGATGCATTCCTTAAAGATTTTCATATCCCTGAGTTTGAGCAGAAGAGTATAAGTGCGCTCAAGGATATTAAGCAAGGAACTATTGAAAGTGTTAGGGAGTATGATGCATAGTTTAAAACGTTGTTATCAAATCTTTCTTATGACATACATGCAAGACAACATGCACAATGGTTTGTTGGGGGCTTGATTACCCCTTTTAGGAGGGCATTATCACATAAGACATACACGATCTGTGTGAAGCACTTGAATCAGCCTTGCATCCTAAGGCATTTGGAAGCGTAGATACTGGGGTGAGCCCATTTTTAGAAGCACAAATAGCATTTATGGAAAAATAGTTGGAGGAACTATTAGCAAATTTAGCATACGAGATGCACACATGGATTTGGTGCATAGATTATGAAGTAGAAGGCCACACAAAGGATAGTTTTCCTCACAAAATAGTACACTCATTACTGATGGATTGTGAAATATGCCACTTAAATGCACAATAAGGAAGAAATTTTCAAGCTACTATAAAATTTGTAGGTCCACGACTCATGACACAAAAGACTACCGACTGATTGGATAGATCCATGATGTTATAGATATTGGTGTATAATAGACATGAGTTTTAGATAAATCTAAGGGCAAGAATGAGCATCAGGACCGGGATCACAATTAGGCATGCTATGATCGGAATGAAGGGTGTTTTGAAGGTAGTCATGGTAGAGGTCGAGGATACCATGGTGGATTCAAAGGATGAGGTCGTGGTAGTGGAAGAAGTGAGTTTCCTCATGGAACATGTTATACATGCGGATCTCCTTACCACTAAAGGCGTGAATTTCCTCATAATATTACATTTCCATTCTGTCTAAAGAACCATAGCTATGAAGAGTGCCCAGACTTATATGAGCATTTGAGTAAGCAACATAAACAAGAAAACAAAGGTGCAGGGATGGTTAGGATACAATGTACTATTGAAATTCAATGGATGCCTAAGTTAGAGGAGGAATCAAGAGAACTACAAGTGAAGATCATGACCCATGGTGAGGTGACATGTGACAGAGAATCATTACAATAGAAACCTACCATCACTAAAGAATAATTTCTTCATACACTGTACCCGAGATCCTACCTATAATAAGGAGTTTTATCAAGAAACCATGGAAGTTCTAAGGAATCTTCAAGGTGAGATACAATACTTAAAGGAGTAGAAGAAAGCATCATAGATGGTCCAAACTGATATAGATGACTTGAGAGAAGTGTGTAAAATGTTACGCTAGGAGAACATCATTCCATTGTTAAGGAGTTGGTTAAAAGAAAACACTCTGCACGTAAGTACTAAGACCGGATGGCGAGACTCGCATGAAAATATCCCTCCTCATAGCCTAGATTATGACAAGGAAATCACTCTAAATGTTTTTTTGGATGGGTGGTTGTTGAGTAATATATTGATTAATACAAGTGCGGAAGTCAATGTTCTTACCTTGGATGCATGGGTAAAAATGGGAATATCCCCATTATAGCCATCCTTTAATGTATTATTCATGGCTAATCAGACTAAGGCCACTCCCATAGGAGTTTTGAAAGATGCATCCATTACCATACAAGGATCCAAGTTCACTAGAGACTTTGAAGTTTTAGCGCTAGCAGAATCAGATAGCTTCCCAACTCTATTGGGGCATCCTTGGTGCTATGCAAATAATGTTGATCTTCGGTTCAACAAGGGTTATATTAGTTTTGAGAATAAAGATGAAAGATTTATTATCCCTTTAACAGATGGAAATGTTGTGCCCTATGTTGAGCCCTTAAGTGAAGAAGATCTGAATAGGATTTATTTACATGTCATCTGAGATCTAGAGATAATTGAACCAACCAAAGAAGGACTAACTCGGTGGGAGGATGCATAGTACATTAGCAATACTATGAGTATTGCATGTGATGATTGGGCTCACAACACTTATGAGTTAGTAGGGCGTGAAGTAAAGAGCATATTACCTCAAGCCATAAAACCACATTATGTCAAGAGGATAGGTAACAACTTGGTACCTTGTTACACATGAGAAGGGGATCCCATGGTATTCCTATGTGCCATGGAAGAAAAATGGATAAAACCACTAGAAATAAGAAATATGCTAGCATATACACTACGTGGGATAGTAGCACGCTGGTGGGTGGTCCATAGGGATAATCTTGTCAGATGGAATGAAATTGGGAATTGCTCTTACTACTAGGTTCATTAGGATCAATGCACCTACTAAAATAAGTACTTATCACAGTAATCAACCTGTTCAAGCACCACATTTAGAAGTGTGAGAGACTTTGGACAAAATGGTAGGAAGTTTTACCACCTTCGCTATGGGTGCAATGGTTTTATTCCACTTTACAAGGCTTCATGTGCACTTGGTATGTATATGCAGAACTCCATAGAGAAACTCGAAATTAGTAGACTTTAATTGCAGGAATGGCCCAAAATTTGACTTCTTCTCTATAAATCCTCTGGTAGAAAAATCATTGAATGTTATCAAGTGCTTAACTATGGGGGATAGTTCCAAGGCTGAGGAACTCCTTTAGGAGTTATTAGATAAAGAAGAGTTGGGAGCATGTCTTTATGATGAACCAGGGGCTCGATGCAACATTGTTTTAATGCACTTGCCTTGAAAAAGAGAAAGGAAAAATTGTCTACTTATTGGATGATGAAGAAGTATATAATTAGGATGTAAACCATTCTACAGGGAAGATGTGAGGTATTGGAAAGTTCAGATAAGACCATGCGTGCCTATCATGAACCAATGAAGACAAAGCGAGTGAATATTGGAACAGATACTGAGCCTAAGGAAGCCATAATTGGAGACTATTGGTCAGACTTTGAAGTGGAAAAAATCATAGAGTTACTAAGGGATTACCAAGAATTATTTCCTATGGGGTACCATGAACTTAAAGGCATGCATGAATCATTAGGGGAGATGAAGATAAATATTAAAGAGGGTGCGCGCCTAATTAGAAAGAGACCTTATAGAATGAACCCCAATTTGTGTGAAAAGGTCAAAGAAGAGATTGATAACATGTTGAAATCTAGAATTATCAAGCCCCTTGATGAGTCAGAATGGGTTATTCAAATGGTGATTAGTATCAAGAAGGAAGGATGGATTAGAATATGTGTGGACTATAGGGAGCTGAATGTTGCATATGTAACTGATCCATTCCTATGCCATTCACTGAGGAAATACTAGGAGTTGCAGGGCATGAAATATAATCATTTAAAGATGGGTTCTCTGGGTATAATAAGGTTAGGATTACCCAAGAGGATCAAGAAAATACTACATTTACTACTAAATGGGGTAGCTTTGCCTATACTATAATTCCCTTTGGTCTGAAAAATGTGCCTGTTGTATTTTCACGCATAGTTGTCCAAGCATTCAAGGAATTAATTGAAAGGTGTATGGATTAGTCAAGGATCATTGTGACAATCTATGCTTAATGTTTGAATGGTGTAGATAGTTGAGTATATCTTTGAACATCAAGAAGTGCATATTTGCTACACCATTTGGGATACTTTTAGGACACATAATGTAAGGAGGGTTTGTTGGTTGATCTAGCAAAGGTTGCAGTCATTATAGGCCTAAGGGATCCTACCATTCAAAGTGAGGTGCATGGATTTTTGGGTCATATAGGATATTACAAAAAGTTTATCAAAGGCTATGCCAAATTTGCCACACCATTAGAAGAGTTACTGAAAGGGAAAGGTACGTTCTACTAGGGAGAATAGCAGCAATGCGTATTCAAGACATTGAAGGAGAAACCTACTACCACATATATTTTTTTGTTTTCCTTTGTGGGATAAACCATTTCATGTGCATGTTGATGCCTCTGGCATGACCATTGGCATAGTGTTGGACCAACCTAGAGAAGGTGTTGTAGATCATCATATCTATTTTTCTAGTAGAAAGCTAACTCCTTGTTGTCATGCAAATGTACAACAGGGAAATTGGAAATTTCCAAGCACAACAACTATACCCCTATGCCGAAATTTTCATGCTTTATCATTCCTAGGAAACCCCAAATTTTTCTATTCAATCTAAATTACCTCTCAACTAATGTTATATCATCCCCCTAGGTTATTTATGAAATTCCATTCATTCCCCTAGGTGATTTTAGGACTTCATTGAAAATGCAAATTTTGGGGAGTCACGGGAAGGGGTCACATCATTGGCCTTCCCAGGATTGGATCGACCCCCTGAAGCAGAAAAAAAGGAAAAATTCAACATGGAGGTGATTGGAGGACCTTATAACATCATGGAAATGATACTAGAAGGTTTGGGGAAGTTTTGCAAGACTTGGAGCAGTCTGAGTTAAAAACAGGGTTCACAAGCCTAGGTGGCACACATGCCTAAAATAGTTGTTGGGCTTCAGAAGAAGATTCCAAGAGCTCTGGATGGAGTTGGAAGTAAAAAAACATATCCAAAAATAGGATTCCAATACCTACATGATGGT
Organism: Taxus wallichiana var. yunnanensis; assembly: GCA_018340775.1. Lineage (NCBI taxonomy): Eukaryota > Viridiplantae > Streptophyta > Pinopsida > Cupressales > Taxaceae > Taxus > Taxus wallichiana. The sequence goes on along the minus strand of CM031238.1, from coordinate 468,793,051 downwards.
AAAATAATATTTTTCACAACACCTTGGCGCATATGATTGATGTGCGCTTTTCTCGATCACAAGTGGAGTACTAGATCAAAAATCCTATCTTTCGAGAGATCATATGGCTGAATAAATACATGAAACTACCATAATTGGATTAAAAATTCCATTTCTAGTCAGTATAATATAAAATTTCACCAAGAAATTCCACCAGGAGCTCAAGTTATCTTCATTCTAAGTTACCCTCTCAAACGCAATTCAGGACTTAGTCATTTTTTCGAGAGGACACATGTCAACACTAGGAGCCTGGCAGGATTTCATGTCCCCGACATCCCTGAGGTTAGGTACATCAGACCTTGGAAAATTTTCCCATCCCCCATGTGACCTCTGGGGCCCTCATATGACCTCCAAACTTGACAGATCAGCCCCTAGGTGCTTATTTGGAGCATGCCTTCCCTGTCATCGGATTGGGTGCCACGTGTCAGCTCTAGGACCACCGTGGAATTTTATGTCCCTTGTGCACCTGAGGTGGGGGACATAATACCTTGTAAAATGTTCCCATCCCCCATAGGGAGTCTTCTGGACACCCATGTGACCTCCTTTCAGCTCCCAGTGCTTCAATGTAACTTTCTCCCTCTTCATTCCTGTCGTTGGATCAAACGCCATGTGTCATGCTCTTGACCACCATGGAATTTGATGTCCCTCACGTCCCTGAGGTCAGGGACATAAAACATGGAAAAATTCACCCTAACCCTAATTGTGCATATCTTTTTAAAAAGTTTCCAAGTGTCGCCTTTTTCACTTCTAACTTCTAATAGTTTTTGTGCACTCCATTCCTCCATTCTTCCTCTGCAACATTCTACCATCACCCCGCCATTGCAAATGCTCAAACCAGATCAACCAAAACAATGAAACAAGATCCCCATGGTGATTTTTAGGTCTCAAAAGGATCTTTCATCAAAACAAGAAGGAGAAATGAAGAGCAAGAAGAAGAAAACAATGAAAATCTCCATAGCCTAAAAATGAAGATCTAAAGAAATGTTGCAAGCTGGTGCATGAAACAAAAAACCATTTTTGCTGTTCATTCCTCTATCCAAGACCATTATAAATACACCTTCAAACTCCCCCCTCATGTGATAGAGTAGCCACAATGAAGAAATCTTGTTTCCAGCTCAATGAAGAAAGAAGTGAGATTTCCTGTCAAACCAGTTGTTGGATTGAAGTAAGATCACACATGAAGAATAGAAAGAAAAAACCCAAATCAAAAATATAACTTTATTTACAAATGGAGGAGAAAAATAGACCTATAATTTTAGGGTCCATTAATGGCTACCATACCTGAAGCCGCTGTGCCTGAAAATTAAAACTTTAAAATCTCCTGGACTATTAAGCGGGTGGGTCTGAAATTTCAGAGGGAGAATATTAAAAAAAAACACATCAAAAAACTTTATTCCATGTCGATCCAACTTGTAGAGGAAAACTTTCTAAAAATAGCAAGCCTACTACATAGGAACTACTATTTTGGGAAAGTCAGCAACAGAAGAACCTACGAAGGAGATGAAGACATTGGAAGTGCACTACAACTGAGAATCCACCAGAATGGACATTTTTGGCACTTACTAAAAATAGTAAGTGGGCCCTCGAGCACCTACTAAAAATAGAAATTTGATCCAGAAGGAATGAGGAACACAGGGAGAAAGAGGAGGACTAAGCCGCAACATCCAATTGAAGATCGGGGACTTGCTTTTTCATACTTACTAAAAATAGTAAGTTGCTTTTTTGAAGGGAGATATGAAGACAAAATGGACCGGTCAGAAGATGACATAACCCTTTACCTGCGAGTATGATTTGGAAGACAGTGATGTCTTATACATGGACCTAAAGGACCTCAAGACTCACATGACCTCCAAGGACTGAAGGAGGATTGAAGACCAGATATTCACAAGTGGCTTGTTCGCCACTGCAGGACACCCAGTGTTTGTGCAAAGTCTCAAGCTAGTCCTAGCCTACTCTTTCCACTACGAGCCCAAGACGCGAACCATTTGAGCTGAAAATGGTGCAACATTGGTGTTCATTAACCCTAGGACTATTTCAATCTCTTTGTAGATACCGACATCCCCCAACATGGTCGTCATTTCCAAGGAAAGGGTCATGCACGATTGGGAAACAATGGATTCATATGTCCAAGGGGTAGCACTCGGCTCATGGCTGAAAATTAGAAGAAAGCCTTCTAGGATTCCCAAGAATCTACCAAGGTGTGAGTTCCGAGAAGGGTATTCTGATGTCATCACTCTCCTCAGTAGAGTAATGGGTGAAGCAAGCACGAGAGACTTCTAGGACTGGATGGGCCTTTTCATCCTAACATTGACAGAAGGGAAGTAGAGAATCAACTGGGGGCATATCATCAGTGACAATATCCATCTACAACTGCTCCAAGTACCTATGACAAAGAAGTTCCACATGACTTCTTATCTAGTTTATCTCCTCGCAAGCTCACGATCATTCAAGGGATTGTCTCTCACACAAAACATTGCTTCCAAGGTACTTACATTCGAGAAACTTCCACATTGATAATGGAGGAGAGCAATAGGCATTTCACCCATGTGAATGATGCATTCACCATGTACGTGGTTTGAATCTTGGAAGGGGATCTTAAAGCTAGGATGTCACAAAAAGCGGCATCCTTGATTAAGGAATATGGCTCATACTTCATACAATTATCAACATTCTCCTACATATGAGTCACTGGCTTTGACCAAGCTCATTGAAACTACCTAAGTACCTTAGTAACTAGATTGTATTGTTTAAACTATGCAGGCAGATCACTCAAGTAAATAGCAAGCTCAAAAGTAGGAGAAAGAAATTGATTCCATTCCCTATATCTCTAGGGGAGTTCATGTGCAAAATCTCAAATGACACATCTCACCTGGAGGCCACTTTCACACATCTAAATCTACATTCCTACATTGTCAGGCCCAACTTTGACATCCGAGAAGATCCTGACTCATTCCATGTCCCAGAATTACAACATGAACCACAAGTTGAGGACTACTGGGCCAATTGTATTGATGAGTTTAAAGTACGTAAAAAGATCACATGAGGATGACAACCAGCAAGATGAAGAAATTCAAGTTCTCTTGGTATGAAGACATCTTACATGATGATGGGACAGAGATGTATGATCCTGAGTATGCAGCAGTCAAGATGTCCCCAATGCCCCAAATCAACTGGCATGTTCATGAATTAGGAGATATGCTAGAGTGGACTGAAAAGGTGGTGAGGAGAACAAGGAACTAGTTTCAAAAGAAGAGGACTATGATCATTCGGTCATGAGGAATTTCTCCAAGCCTGAAGCAAGCTTCACATCATTCATCTTCAAAAGTGGTGGAGGTAACTTCTAGCTCTAAATACTCTAGAGCGAGTTCAAAAAGGAAGGCCACAGAATTGAAAACTTCTCCCCATGAGAAGACATCCAAGAAATTTAGGGAAGAAAAAGATTCATTGGCATCACCGCAAGAGGAAGACACGATCCCAGTAATGTAGATAGAAAATCCAACAGCAAATGCACAAGTGAACAAGGAGTATATGACTCATGATCCTATATCTCGAGCCACTACAAGAGGTCTTGCATGTTGTTGATTCCAACGCTCCTCTCATTCAAGAATTACCTCCCCCATCAGAACAAAGAGTGGTTGAGGTGCACGTCATTGAACCTGAATCCAATGAGATGTTTCGTGGATGTGGGAAACAATCATCCTCGACACTCGCATGGTGCAACAAGTAGTAGCTCCCGATATATCAGCAATTGTCACATTGGCTAAAGAAAAAGATCAAGAAAGATCACGCAGACAACATCATGATTCTATAGTGGGGAGATAGGTAATCAGTACATTGAAGTAGCTCAGCCCAAAGTAATCAAGCCAGCATATGAGATGACACCAACCGACTATGAGATGAGTATGATCCAATTGGGACTAGCTACTCATGAAGGATATTTGCACCTATTCCAACAATCTTCTGCTCGCATGGTGGCAAGGAATAAATAATATAAAGAGAAGATTGAGGTACTAGAGGAACAAGTATGAACTCTTTCATCTTATGTGCAACACCTGGTGGAACCAAGCATTATAACACTTCCTATTGAGAAATTGGTACCCATCAGTAGCTTTGATCTAGAATCCATCAGAAGAACGCATGAGCTCATGATGCAAGGGTGAGAAAATAATGAATGGATTGAATCAATCTCTAAAAAGGGAAGTCATCACTTCAAGAGGTAGTCAAGATCTTTACATACATGTGCACAACCGCCAATAGAACGCGAGCACTCAAAAAGATGTGGGGAAAGAAAGAGATTACTGGGAACCTCTAGGACTAGTAGTGAGTGAGATGAGAAACACCCATTGTCAGGAATTGATCGATAAGAAGGTTTTTGGAACTCTTGTAGAAGACTTGACACATGTATGGGCGAGGCCCTGACAATCAGATTTGAAGCAATCAATCGGGCCTTCATAGAGCTAGAGGAGAAAGAAGAACAAACATACAAGCTACAGGATAGCATAAATCAGAAATTTCAAAAACTTGGAGTACCCGCAATGAGTGAACACTCAACTGTTGATGAGTTGATTGGCCCTTTCAAAGAATACATCAAGAAAGGGGTGGGCAACCCATTGTCCTTCACTAAGGATACTCTTGACTTCTTCTCAGAAATCTGAGCCTCCATTGCACTTATCATAGAGAAGCATTCATCATGGTTTGGGAAGTGCAAGGACATCAATAGTGTGACCAATGGATGGACTGAAACCTTGAGCTACATTCATATCCCTCATGTCGACAAAGTAGAACTAGCAGTGGCTCGTTTCAACCAAGAGTTTGGAAAGACAGAAGCCTTCTCAAGATCACAAAGTGGAGAGTAGTTAGAGAACAGGGCTAAGTCCACCACAACAACCCATCCTTCAGCATAATTCTTCTTCTTCTTCTTTCTCTCTCTTTTCCCTTCTCATATAACACTCTCTCTCCTCAATGTTATATTTTTGCATTGAGAGTTGCACTTTTTGATATGACTTAAGTGACTTTAGAAATATAATGTAAATTTAAGTCACCTTGCTATTATAAAAGGGACTTAAATATTTAAAGTGGAATGTGAACAGTCTTAAGTCACATTAAGGTATTCAAAAAGTCACCAGGAAGATGAAAAGTTTCCTCCTCTTCTATAAATTGTAAGAAGCTCCTCATTTGAAGGTCTTCTAAAAAGTCTTTGGAATTTTTCTTCTTAGATGTTGGAGTTGTTTTTGTGAATTCATGAGAGAGTTATCCTTGTGAAGAGAGCAAGAGATAGCAAGTTTCTTCCATTTCTCCCATTAAAAAATGTCTTCTATTTCTCACACTATGTACAAATTCTACTTGAGCTTCAATAAAGGAAGAAGGAATTTTAGCCTCTTTGATTGAGGATTTTGTTGGTACTTTGTGCCCATTAAGCTTCATTTGGTCTTGTAGCTATTACATAGATTTGTTTTCTTCTATATTCAAGTGCATGTAATGAAACTTCTAGCTGGTGTATGCAAGTCTCTAATTTTCTACTTGCAACATTAGTTTTTCTCTTTTCTAATTTTCCCATTCCCTTTCCCACCTTCCTAGCAAAGTCATCTCTTATAGGTATATGCAAGCAATTTCCGCAAGGTCAGTGGAGTGCCCTTGTTGGATCCCACCGAAAGGCCACCAGGATAAAACTCACATTTCACTCGTGCATGCACATATGGCAGTTGCACCGGTTAAGTAGAGGGACTTAGACTCCCAGAGTGTTGGCAAGATAACCACCAATTTTTCCCCAACAAATTCTCTCACCAACACTCTGTAGAACAAAATTACACAACTACAGAGTGTGAAGCTATTTCAATGATCTATGCACTTTGCATAAATTCCACCAAAGATCTACTAGCTACACAATTCATCTTTTATATAAATCACATGGAATTGAATTATTTGGTAAATAAACCTATTTTAAAAGGGCACATATGTCGATGGGTGCTTTTATTTTAAGAATTTGATTTCACAATTGTGGTAAAACTAGGAAAAGTAATTCTAGACCAAACCTTCTATCAAGAATCTAGTTAGGAGAAGAAGCACAGAAATTGAGGATACCATGTCAGATGCACAATTATATAGGTTACAAAGCATGCCATCAAAACTAGAGGAAATTGAGTTCTTTCTATGAATAGGGATGGCACCAGAAGGAATGAAATCCTTAGAGAAGAAACAACTTGCTATATGCACTACACCTTATATGTTAATCAGTGGTGACTTGTACAAATTGGGCCAAGATGAAGTATTGTGTTATTGTGTATTGGAACATGAGTGCATGTGTATTATGGAAGAATCTCAAATTGGAATTTTAGGTGGCCATTATGTCGGTGATGCCACAAAGACGCAAGATTCTACTTACTTTGGATTATGGTGAGATAGCCTCTATAAAGATTATAAGGAATATTGTAAGGCATGTGATAATTGTCAATGTCTTAGAAAACCAAGTCAATGAGATGAAATGCATTTGAGACCTATTACTAGTGTAGAACCATTTGAGAAATGGGTTGTTGATTTGTGGGTCCTATTTCACTAGCTACGCGGAGAACTAGATCACACTACATCATAACTTGTATAGACTATCTCGACAAGATGGGAAAAATTAGCACCTACCAAAGGACTATACGGTGGCTACATGTAGCTTGGTTCCTATGGGAATATATTCTTACAAGGCATGGATGTCCTTTTAGTTTGACCAGGTGATAGGGGCACACATTTTCTTAATGAGACAATAAAAATTTAATTGGATGATTTCATGATTACACACCATAATACTACAACCTATCATCCTCGGAAAATGGAACTATTGAAGCTTTCAACAAAATTTTGAGCTAGACATTGAGAAAAATATGTGATGTTGGAAGAAAGGATTAGGATGATAAATTATCTATAGTACTTTGGGCATATCGAACAACATACAAAAGGTTGATCAAACCCACACTATTTCAGTTAGTGTTTAGTGCAGAAGCCATTCTTCCTATGGAATTTATGTTACCTTCCTTGCGTATTGCACATGTTGGAGGTCTATCTAATGAGAAATATTTAGAAGAATGGATTGAAAATATAATTCAGTTGGATGAGTGATGAGCCATAACATGTTGGAGTCAAAAGTAAGAAAATGCCAAGTAGAAAGCATGGCATGACCGAAACATAAGGGACAAGAAGTTTAAGATTGGACAAATGGTGCTTCTCTATGACTCTAAGTTCTTGTGCCATCTAAGAAAACTTAAGGTACATTGGTTGGGGCCTTATGTTATCACTTACATACTTGAAATAGGTGCTTTCCAATTAGAAGAACTTGATATAACACAAACCCACTTGTTACTTCAATGGGATTAGGTTGAATCCCTAATGTAAATAAGTCTTCTTGGTGTTTGTAATAAGGAAGTATTACCATTTAGATTAGGTTTTAAATTATGTATTTCCTTTGTGTTTCCATATTTATTGCTAAGATTTTTCAATTCAGTTGGTGTGTTGTGCAATAAGAACACTTGCACGCATAAAGCTAATTACTATATGAAGCATGTTTATACACGAGAGGATTACACATAATTTTAGTGTGGGGTGGTTGTCGATATCTAGGTATAATATTGTGGGAATTGAAAGGTGAAAGGAATAAGTTGTTATGGGTGTTTTTCGAGCCAAAGGATTACTTCTAAAAAGTTACCAAATATGGAGATGAATGAAGGGACATTATAATGTGAAGTAAGCGGGGCCATAGCAACTACTACCGGTGGAAGGTGAAGTGATAAGGTACTCGGGCACAAGGAAGCATGTTGAAGAGAAAATTTTCAGCCAAAGGGTAGGAAGGAATGCTAAAAGGTTATAGCTAGGCGCAAAGATGTACCATGTGGAAATTACAAAGTTGCTCAATCAATGAGAGGATATTTGGTAGGTGAAGGAGTAATAAATGCATCAAAATTTGAAAATTTATATAAGGATGGGATGTGAGTTCATTTTTACTATTGCTATTAAGAGTATTTGAAAAATATCAAAGTGTGAAGAGCCGAGTGATCTAATTGAGGTGCAAAATGTGTGTAACCAATCGTGAAGAAGACATCTATACACAAAAAGACATTATATCCCTAGTGGTAAAGGGTTTGAGTGAAGTAAGGTGATAGAGAGGAGCTATGACACGTGATTTCACATAGGGCATGCTGAATCAAGCTAGGGTTTTGATTCACACACTATAGAACTCAAGAGGTGAGTATCTACAAAGGATTGTAAGGTAGAAATGGCACCAAAGAAAGAAGTTGCAACAAGAGTGAACGGAAAGGAAGGTGGTTATAAAAGAAGAGGAGATGGCTCTCGAAATTTTTTTTTATGAAATGCAATATCCATAGGGGGTCATCGTAGGCCAGGAGTGGGATTATCACATAAGGAGAAGAAAGGTGAGTGATTATAATCATTGTACCATAGAGAATAAGAAGGAGCTTGATGCCTTGCTGAACACAAAGATGAATAAATGCATAGTGGAAGACATGTCGGTGTACGACGATGCTGGTGAGAAGATCTTGAAGAAGATTGGAGTTTACCAGCTATATGATCTCCCTTACTTTGGGAAATATGAGCCCTTGTACCAGTGGCTCATGAGTAGAGTGCATGAATATTTTTTCTACTTTGCAAGACGTAGAGCTAGAATTTCAGCCGCACTAATCTCCATGGTAATGGGATTGAAGGGCATAGGAGAAGATTTGAAAGATGATTTAACAGAAAAGGCCACAATCTTGGAGACCAGAAAGGAGCTGGGTACACAAAGGGTCCACACAACATGGATATAGATAAACTAAAGAAGTATCTAGTTGTGCAAGCAACCACACATCTTGTTATGAAGCTAAATGACTAGGAAAGGTGGTCACAAGTGAACACCATGTGGCTACACATTGCTAAAAATATGTCTGAAGGGGTGGTATATAACATTTCACGTTACATTATAGAAACTATCATTGAGGAAGCATGCACAGGAGGAAATATTAGCTTTGGATTTGTTACATTATCGCTCTCATGTTCATGGAGATTAGGGCACCTAATGGACTAAAAGAGAAGATATGGGAGTATCCCATGGAGCACAAGTCACCTACGAACAATTCAAAAGTACTTGTGTGAAGGATCCATGATAGAATAGATCAAACAAAGGGCTAAGAAGTTGTACAATAGGCTCCACATGGCCTTTGAAGAAGAATGGCATATCCCTAAGGACTTGCCTTTAGTGGTTGGAAAGGAAGTTCAGTTCACTATATACCAACACTTTTGCATAGTGTGGTTTTCCATGAGGGATGGAGCATGGAGCCCTTGGTGTAAGTTACCATATGCCTTTACAAAAATGTACTTCCAAGCATCGATCAGAGGTTTTTAGATGTGTGGAACCTAACATTTTATGTGGACAAGGTATATTGTGACTACCACATGCTAAGGAAGAAATATGTGTATCTAGGATGGGGTGCATATATTGAAAGGCTCATTTCAGATGTATTGAGCATTAAACCAGTAAGTTTGGTTGTGGGAGATGTTGGAGCAGCACTAGTGTACCTTTAACTAAAGCCCAAGTTGGAGAATAAAAGTATGTGGAAGATGATTTTTCACTTCTAGAACCACCAAGGGGTAAGCATACCATGGAGAAAATTCCAGTTCCTAAGCCCATAGAGACAATTAAGGTAGAGGATGAGGAGGATGATCATGAAGATAGTGGTGGTTTAGAACATAGAGGCAGAAGACATCCTATGAATAAGGATGAACCTGAGCGCACAACTACACCGCCTCAGCCACAAGAGGGGGATGATGAGGACTTAGATGTAGTCCAAGGAGAGCATAGATTTAAGAGAGTGTTCAGGAGAACAAGGACCTAAGGTTCTACTCTATAAATAGTATGTAAATCACCTAGACTCTCTCCATAGAAGGAGATAACCGTGAAAAGGAGAAGGAAACTAAAATTGAATGAGGAGGTGGAAGAGTCAGAGGAAAGCATGCCTAATTCTCCTACACCTCCAGAGAACATAGAAGAACAAAAAGATGAAGAAATGAAGGAAGGAGAAGAGGAGGAAAAGGGAACAAATGAGATAGCTATAGAGACTACTCAAGACATGGAGACATAAGTCCCAAATCTGAAGCTCAAGTTCCTAAGTAGCCTAGGTCTAGAAGAACAAGTGGAGAGCACATTCCACTAGCCATGGGTTATGCGAAGGACACAGGTAAAATTTTTGTGCCCATTTCCAGAGCACACTAACGTAAAAGGAATTATATGGCTGAGGAATTAATGGATGAAGATATGGCTACAATGTGCACAAGAAAGTAGTTATCATGGTCCATGCACACACACATGGATGAACTAGATTTTGATGTATGTGAGGAGTCATGCATATCAAGGAGATTGAAAAAAAAACCTTAGGCTAGAAACATGAAAATAAAGCCTACTATCATGTTAGATGAACAAGCGAGCAATGCATTAGTAAAAGTATCAATAGAGATGGAGAGGTGGAATATGGATAAGGCTGCCACAATTAGGGCACTAAGGGAAGAGATTAAAAATAAGTATGGGGAAATAGTGTGCCTAACACAGAAAGAGACTTAGCACGAGAAGAAAAATATTTATTTATCAGCATTGTAGAGGAAATTGGTTATAATTTCATAAGATATAGACCACACTTAGAGCCAAAGGTACTAAATATGTTTCCTTCAAAGAATACACTATGTAGGAAAGTTGGTGGACCTAGTGCTTGAAGATGAACCTCTATGCATGTTGGTGCCAAAAGATCTAGAGAAAGATGTAGAACAAGAGAAGGATTCAGTGATGTGGAGGATTGAATCCTATGAAGGACTTCTACAAGTGTTGTAAGAAGAATTGAAGAAAGAAGACCAAGCCTTGAACATCTGCACATCTCCAAAAGCACTCATCAACATAAAAACCCTAGAGGAGAACAATGAGGTCTAGAAATTGATGAAGGATGAAACGTCGGGAAAAAGAAAAAGATTATCAATGGTTAAATAGAAGTGTGAGGCCACTGAAGTAGCCCAAGAACCACATAATAATTAGTTGGAAGAACTTGGGAAACTCTTTGCACGAGAAGATGGATTTGCTAGAGGAAGAATGACTATAATGTCCAACATTGTGTTGGTCTTGAAGAATGAGAAAGAGAGATAGCAAAAAGGAATTGGAGTCCATTCCTATGGAAATTATAGAAAATGTTGTGGAAGCACTCACCGAGTGGAAGACCTTGGATGCCAAAATAAAATAGGAATATGTTGAATTAGTTGTTCGGAGTTACGAAGAAGAGAGGCGCAATTAAAAACATTCTTTCATTTGTCAAAATTCTTACCATTCTTCTATTCTTTGATTCGTTATGAAGATGACCATTATCGGGGTGACAATAAAATTAGTATGGGGTAATGTTGATCAAATAACACTTGGCATAAAGCCCATAAGAATTACGTGCGAGAAATCGGGTCATATTCAAAGGTACGAATGGATAGGGAGAACACACACGCGGGGTAGAAGTTCATCTTTTGGGACTTAGCCATTTTCACTCATGAAGGTCTATTTTTAGAGATGGCATGCAGAGCACACAAATGAGGTAGAGATGTGTGCACCATGCATTGGCTATTTTTTGAGGATTGGATACAAAGCACTTTACATGGACACAAGCCAAAAATAGATCTACTATTGTTAGTTAAATACCATTAGTCTATTGTTAGCGCACTTACATATGTGGCTAGTTTTGTAACGGCAGCGTGTAGCTAATAATAGCATGGGAACCGATAAGCAGTGAAGGGAAATTCCCCACCCTTATAAGTATGTAGTAAACTGTGTAATATAGATATCGACATATACGAGATATACATACATACCGAGATTATGCTATTAAATATGTTACATACATACTACTATTATTGTAATGAAGCTTTTTTATATTTATTGTATTAAATATAATGGAGGATATTAGCTGAATCTAAGTGTTAGTTTTGTGTGTATCTAAATCTAGTATGTCTTTGATCTCATCATGGTTAATAATTAGTTCTGTTCTCCCTTAAAGATAGATCTAGTATGATCTGTAGAATGATGTGTTAGTATGGAACCATATGTGTTAAGTCTTCATCATGCTAACATCCTGTAACAATAACCCTAAAGAGGGAACTGGTACCTTTGCGTGCTTTGGGTGAGCGCTCGCCTAGGGCCGAGTGATGTGTCGGCGCATCTAGGTATTATTGGATTTGTATCACTAAATTATAGGTTGTATCCTAAACTACACGTTGATGGTCTATGATAATGTCCCACTACCATTAGTGTTCCCCACGCCACTCCCGGATGCGATATCAAAATCTTTTGTATCTACACTTTACACAAAAATTACTCCAAATCTTTGGATTGGTATGTATAGCTGATGCATCCTAGAATTTACCAGATAACACCTTAGTCCTGGCTTTGGCACATCACTTAGCCTTGACTAAGAACTCACCTGAAGCATGCAAAGGTACCAGGTCCCTCTTTAGGGTTGTTGTAGCAGGATGTTAGCATGATGAAGAAACATATAGATTCATAACTAATCCATCATTCTATAATGCATGCTACCCTCAGATCTATGAAAGAACAAGCTTAAATAGTAATCATGATTGAATTAATAACATGTACTACTCAACTACAGAATGACACTTAGATTCAGCCAATATCTTCCATCTATTAATAAATATAGAAGCTCCTTACAGTATTTTCAATCTATACCAATGTGCGTATGGATCTGATACAATAATTCAATCATATGTGTATATCTCTATACCTCCATATATCCATCACACATACATACACACTCTTTGTATATTATTTGTTACACTTACACACACACCTCTATTATGTACCTAACATCATATATATAGGGTGGGGACTTGCCCTTCACCACTTATCTATTCTAGAAATAGGCCGCATGTTATTGATAGCCACACGCCATTTACAAGCATAACCACACATGCAAGTGTGTTATCTATAGTCCTCTTGCGCTTAATCAAGTGTCAATCCTATTCTTAGCTAGTCTCTATGCAAAATGCTTCGATCCAATCCTCTAAAGATATACAATGCATGGCATGCACATCTCTGCATTGTTGGTGTGTTCCGTACACATTATTCTAAAAATAGGTCTTCATGCTTAAAATCTGCTAAGTCCTTAAAGCCGAACTTGTCTTTCATGTGCAGTCCTTCCTATTCTTCCGCGCCCTTGGTTTTAGGCCTTCTATCCCATGCAGACTCCTTGTGTGATATTTGACAAGTATTCTTTGATCAACATTACCCCACACTAATCTCATTGTCATCCTGATAATGGGTATCTCCAACAATTTAAGTAAAGAATAGAAGAATGGAAATAATAAGAATGAAAGAATGTAGATAAATAAATAATTTCTATGAGGTTATGAGGCAACCTCCTTTGTATCAGTTTGAAGTATCAACTCTAGATACTCCTCCTTTATTTTGGCCTCCAAAACCTATCATTCAGTGAGTGTTTACTCTACTTTTTCTGGGATGTCCACAACAATGTATTCTAGTTCATCCCATACAATATCTCCTTTCTCATTCTATAAAACTAACGTAATGCTAGACATTGATGTCATTATCCCTTCTAAAAGATCCATCTTCTACGTAATTAGCTTCCCAAGCTCTTCCATCCAAGTCTTGTGTAGCTCTTGTGTTGCTACCAGGGCCTCACGCTTCTACTTAACCATTGACAATCTTTCTATGTGGCCCAATGTCTCATCCTTCATCTCTTTCTGGACCTCATTGTTCTCTTCTAGGGTCTTTATGTTGATAAGTGCCTCTGGAGTTGTGCATATGTTTAAAGCTTGGTCTGCTTTCTTCAATACTTCCTGTAACGCTTGCAACAACCCTTCATAAGATGCAATCTTTCACATCACTTGATGTTTTCTCTCATTTGGCATCTTGTTCTGAGCTCCTTGGCACTAGCATGCATAGAGGTTCATCTTCAAGTACCAAGTCCACCAACTTTCCTACATAGTGTATCGCTGAAGGAAACGTCTATGGTACCTTGGCCTCCAAGTGTGGCCTTGCTTTGATGACATTATCCCTAATCTCCTCTGCGATGCTAATAAATACCTCATTTTTCTTCTATGTGAAGTCCCTCTCCTATGTTATGTGTTATCTCTACATCCTTTGTCTTCAGCTCCTCATGCAACGCTCTAATTGTTGCATCTTTTTCCATGTTTCTTCTATCCACCTCAACAAAAACCTTCACCAATGTGTTCTTTGACCTACTCATCGACATGATAATAGTATTTACAATCATGTGTCTAGCTTGGGGTTCCTTCTTTAGTTGTCTCGAAATGCATGACTCTTCGGATACATAAAAATTAGGCTCATCCATATGGATGTGCATTGACCACGATAATTACTTTCGAGTGCGCACATTCACCATATCCTCATCCATTAGCCCCAACTAAATAAATCCTTCTATGCTATTGTTCTCTGGAAGCAGGCATGGATAATTTTTCTTGTTTCCTCTACATACCCCGTGGGCTGTGGAATGTGCTCTCCACTTATTCTTCTAGACCATTCTTGCTTAGAAACCGTAGCTTCCAAATTTGGGACTTGTGCCTCTATGTCCTAAACATTCTCTAGAGATGTCTCCTCTATTTTTTATCATCCTCTTTTTTTTTGATGCCCATTAAAACAACCCACTTGAGACCCAAGAAATAACCTAGGGTTAGTTAGAAAATTATGGAATAATTTCTTTTATTAGAAGTGTTTACAACCAAGTTGCATTGTAACATTTACCACTAAAAGGCTCAGGAAAAAATCTAAGATACTAAAACATACTTTTCATTGATTAATAATTATCGACTCACAAGGTCCTAAGCTTAGGGCTAGAAGTTCTAGCTAGGTTCAGGGAGTAATTTACCCCAATACCCACTCTCTAACACAATCATAATTTCAAATTTATTTTTATCATAATTAACATATTCAAAATTTATGTAAATCATTTCCATTGGATAGAAAATTTTCTCACCTTTTCGGTGATATAAAGAAGTCCTCCTAACTCCTTGTAGAGCTCTAGCTATGAGCAGGCAGACTTTAGGGGTCAAATTTTCCCCAAGGGGACTCGTGGTGAGAGGGAAAGAAAACCCCTTTGATGGGTTGGTAGGTCGTGAGGTGGAATTAGCAATTTATCCCCCATGGGTGCAAATTCAAAAACTCTCCCATGCCTCCACAGGTCTTCCAAAGGACACGTGTCACCCAATGAGCCAAAGCAGGAAAGAAGAGAGGGAACGACAGAGCGGTGGGGTTATTTGGAGGAATTTTCCAAAGGGAGGGAAAAGGGATAGTTTTTACATGGGTCTGCGTCCATGGAAGGATCATCTTCGAAGCGGGGTGGGAATGCGGGGCCACGGAAGATTTAAGGGAAATTTTCCCAAATAAATTTCAAAATCAAAAAGGTCACGTGGGTTCTACACCCTCCACATAAATGCCATGTTTCCACGTGGCCACCTACTGAGATTGTCTGCTACCACATTCTCCTTCCCCGTCACATGCTCGATCTTCATATCATAATAAAAAAGAAACTCCATCCAAAGCCATTAACGAGTGTTTAGATTGGGCTACGTGAAGAGGTGGTGAAGACTCAAGTGATCTGTCCTGAGTGTTAATCTCCTCCCAAGAAGAAAGTTCCTCCATCTAACCAAAGCATGTACAACTACCGCAAGCTCAAGATCATGGGTTGGATAATTAAGCTCGTGATCTTTAAGTTTGTGAGACTCAAAAGCCACTACTCTTCCATCCTACATCAACACACCTCTAAGGCCTACCAATGAAGCATCCATGCAAACAAAGAACTCACCTTGTGGATCCGGTACTGCAAGAATAGGTGTTGTGGTGAGGCATTCCTTTAGTGTCCTAAAGGCCTACTCACATCTATCTAACCAAACAAACTTCTTCCCTTTCCTCTGAAGGGAAGTGATAGGGTGTACAATCTAAGAGAATTCAAAACAAATCTCCAATTATAACCTCGCTAATCCCATGAAGCTACACACCTCAGTCCTTATAGTGGGTGCTAGCCAATCCATAATAGATCTAATCTTGGAAGGATTGACGGTGATACCTTCCCCAAAATGATATGACCTAGATACTACACCTCTGTGCGAATGAAAGCACACTTCTACAAGTTCCCGTAAAGTTGTTGCTCATGAAGACACTAAAGAACCTAGTGAAGGTGCCCCTTGTACTCCTCACACATACGTGAGTATATCAAAATTTCATCTTGAAAGATGAGCACAAATTGATCTAAGAAGGTCCTAAATACCCCATTCATCAAACTCATGAACACTGTGGGGGCATTAGTCAAACCAAAAGGCACCACTGTGAACTCATAGTACCCATATCTCATGCAAAAGGTGGTCTTATAAATGTCTACCTCCAAAATCCTCATTGATGGTAGCTCGACTTAAGATAAATCTTAGAGAAAATTGTAGCTCCTTCATTTTATCAAACAATTCATCAATACGAGGAAGAGGATAATGATTCTTGATCATTACCTTGCTTAGCTGGTGGTAATCAATACACAACCATAAGGATCCATCCTTCTTCTTCACAAAGATCACTAGTGCACCCCAAGGGGATACACTAGGATGGATAAGACCTTTCTCTATAAGGCCCTCAAGCTACAACTTGAGCTCACAGAGCTCGGGGTGGTAATGTGATAAGGTTCTCATGAGATAGGCTCTACCCCGGGAACTAGATCTATATGAAAATCAATCTCTCATAGGGGTGGTAACCTTGGTATCTCCCCTTGAAATACATCTAAAACTCTCTCAAAATGGGATGATCATCTAGCGATGGCCCACTAGACCCATCCTCGATTTTTCACCGACTTTTTGTAATATCATACATCCGACAACCCCATCACATACACCATTAAGCTACATAGTTGAGATGGTGCGAATACATACTGGTCTCCCGACTCCTGAAATCACTAACACAACTCCCAAATCATTTGCACAAGATATACTCTTGTGATAACAATCCATCCTAGCCCTGTGTGTAGATAACCAATCCATACCCAAAATGAATCCATACGAGCCCAAAGAAAGGATACCAAGATCTGAGGTAGTGGTGAAAGGTCCCAAATCTACTACACACTCCTTAACTAAGGAGTATATAGAGATCTTGGCTCTAGAAGCCATCTCAACATCCCAACTAAGACCCTTCCTAACTATCACCAGCCTGCATCACTCTACAAAGGATGGTGCAATGAAAGAATAAGAGGAACCAAAATCAAATAAAATAGAGGTAGGAATACCACTAATGGTACCTATGGTCTCAATGATTATGCTTTGATGCTCTACTGGTGGTTCTTAACCACTACATAAATCTTGTGGCTATGTCCCATGTTTCCAACAGCTTAGCTCGATATCTCGCATCTTACCCTTGTTGTTAGGGTTCTATGGGAAATCTCTCCAAAAGTTTCTAGGTCCACCCTATGTCCCGATGGGACCCCTGTGGAGGAGGCCTCATACTCGCACCTCTCTATACATCAGCCCTCTCGTGGAGGTCTATGAGGTGGATGGGACTGCTTTCTCTTGTTGTGGCCTAAAGGATGACTATGTTGTACCCTATCCACCACGAGGAAGGGGTACTGACCCCCTCGATCTACCATCCTACATCTGCTATATGCGGCTCTGGACTCGGTCTCTAGCTTGTTGGGTCTTTCCCCAAGTCTCCTCTACAATATAGGCCTTCTCGATGGCCTCGGCTATGGTCTATGGGAAATGGATCTGTACTTGCACCTCCAATATTGAAATTTTGTCCCTAGATGAACCTATGAATCTACACTTGCTCATCCTGTATGTACTCTACATACTGGAGTAGATCTAGAAATCTACTCTCATACTCTACTACCGAAAGAGAATCCTGTTAGAGGTCGTGGAACTCTTTGATCCGCTACTAGATGAACCTTCGTGAGAAATACTTACTCCTCAATATCTCCTCAAATAGATCTCGATCACTATCTCAAAATCTACATGGAGCTTATGCTCCTCTTTCCTCTACCATATTCCTCCATCCCTTAGTAGATGGATCACAACATGAGCTTTCATGTTGCTAGAACAAGGATAAAGCTTGATACAACTACTTAAGCTCGGTAGCTAGGCCTCTACCTAAAATCCACCCATGTCACTTGAGTAATGTGATGGCGAAAGCTTCAGGATCTCCCTTATGTGATCTGCAGTTGTGGTCTGACAGCCTCTAGGTCTCTCTACATGCTCATCCTTAAGCCTATGGCTCCGAGACCTCTCTCTATGCTCTGTAGCTCTGTCACCCTATCCCCTATGAGGTGACTCTACTCCGCCGACTCCGCATGGGATTTCTCTCTTCTATACTCCTTGCTGGGTCAAACAGATATAATGACCCTTGATGGAAGGGGCTCTATCATGATTAGCTGCATGTCCTCCTCCTAATCCTCCACGTAGAGTGGCATTAACATCTTGAAGAGTCTACAAAATTTGAGGTAGGATGGTTACTACACCCTGATCTGGTGGTGATGGTGGTGGTGGTAGTTCCGAGTCTCTATGAATTTTTCTCTCACTCTATCCGACCCTCCCGCACGGACCAAAGTGAGAGTTATTTCATTTTGCTAAGTTTTACACAACTTCCATGTTGACTAAAATATAAAAATTTTAACTGAGTTGTTTTCTAGATTTAAAAGTGTGCTAGGTTTAAGTTTTCATGTCTCAAGTTTTCTAGTGTGCCCAATGGTCCAAGCCTTTGAACCACTACTCTGATACCAAGTGTGATGCCCATTAAAACAACCCACTTGAGACCCAAGAAACAACATAGGGTTAGTTAGAAAATTATGGAATAATTTTTTTTATTAGAAGCATCTACAACCAAGTTGCATTGTAACAGCTTCCACTAAAAGGATCAGGAATAAATCTAAGATACTAGAACATACTTTTCATTGATTAACAATTATCGGACTCACAAGGTCCTAAACTTAGGGCCGAAGTTCCAAATAGGTTCGGGAGTGATTTACCCTCATACCCACTCTCTAATAGGATCAGAGTTTCAACTTGATTTTTCTCATACTTAATGTATTCAAATTTTCCCTAAATCATTCCCATCGGATAGGAAATTTTCTCACATTTTCGGTGATATAAATAAGTCCTTCTAACTCCTTGTAGAACTCTAGTTATGAGCAGAAAAACTTTAGGGGTCAAAATTTCCCCAAGGGGAAATGTGGCGAGAGGGGAAGAAAACCCCTTTGACGGGTTGGCGGGTTGTGGGAAGCATTAGAAATTTTTCACCCACGCGGGTGCAAAGTAAAAAACACTCCCATGCCTCCACGGGTCCTCTGGTGGACACGTGTCACCCAATGAGCCAAAGTGGGAAAGAAGAGAGGGAAGGGCAGAGCGGCAAGGTTATTTGGCAGAATTTTCCAAAGGGAGGGAAAAGGGATAGTTTGTCGCATGGGTCCACGCATCCACGGAAGGGTCATCTCTAAAGCAAGGCAAGAATGTGGGGCTATGAAAGATTTAAGGGAAATTTTCCCAAACAAATTTCAAAAGCAAAAAGGTCACATGGGTTCCGCCCCCTCCACCAACATGCCATGCTACCATGTGGTAGCCTATGATAGGCCACGGCGGTGGGGCAAAAAGGTAAAATTTTCCAAAATTCTAAAAAGGTCCCAAGGACAAAATAATGCCGCAACTCCATCAGTGCCCTGAGAGGACATGTGGCACCCTCTGATTGGCTGTGGGCCGGCTGAGGAAAAATAAAAAAAAATTCTAAACCAAAAATTTAAAATTTTCCCAAGGATTATAACGGGAATTTTTCGGGTAGTGGGCTGCCAGTGAAAAATTTTCCCAAATTTTCCCGCTAAGGCGTAAAAAACTTCAAAGTGCCATAACTTGAGCTAGAAAGGTCGGTTTATGGAAAGGAAGGACTTTCTAGAAATCTCTCAATTCCCTCTTTACACAAGAATCATCGATTTTACATTTTTGATAAGGTTTAAGGGTTTAATTTTACAAAAATTATGTACGGATTTTAAAAAGCCAACTAGTAATTTCCAACTTATAAATTTTATTAAATTTGATCACCTCCTTCACTCAACATGCCAAACAGACATGGAGGATTACTCTAGGAAGGATTTAAAGTGTTTTAGGAGGTAAATTCACTTGTTTGATTTTCAATTTACATTTTTCCAACAATTGACATAAACAACTGTGAAAAGGTTTAGGTTTAGATCTTGCAAGGTTCTAAATTGTTTTCTTAAATGTTCTTTATCAATTTGAGTTCATTGATGTCTTAGCATGCTAAATTATATCATTTCAAGTTGATTCTGATGTCCGGTATGAATCGTAGAATTTGATTGAATCTATTTGTCAAGATATTATTTTTTTATAACAGAGATCCATTTTCTTTAAATATGTATATCAATTTTATCATTCAAATGTGGAATTTCATTTCTAAACTAATCCATTAAATTTACATGACTTAAATCAAACTATTCTAAACCCAAAATGCAACTCGATTTCAATTTTGTATACTTTCAAGAGGTAATTTACTCGCATTTTCCTTACATATGTTTCTTTCTTTCAATCAGAGATTTAATTAACTCTTTTGCCATATAATGAAACATTGAATTCAATCCAACAATGCATATGAGAAAATATCCTTCAACTCTTTATTGAATTCAATTGTAAATCTTTACATCTTTCATTGTTGAATGCAATAACATAATTCTATTTCTTTCTGTAACACCTGGACCAGTTACTTCCTCCACGAGCATACAAGTGTTGATATGTGATTTCTTTTGTAAAAGGATGTGTTCCTTTGATTGAGAAGTCATGCTTGATATGTACTGTATCTTCTTTGAGATTCCAGATCTTTGACTGAGTCGAATATGATTGGACTCTTTTATTTCTTTCATTTTACACCTGAGTTTAATCTGATCTTGGAATGAATTATGGAGTTATCCATCTATAAGACCTAGCCTTGGATCAGTGGTATTGATCCAAGTGGTGCTTTAAGTTTATTCGTGATGAATTAAAATTATAGACCTTAAGCAGGTTGCAAGGTCTGGATGCATTGAATAAGCTAGTCTAGAGTATAACTCAGGCTGATCATGTTAAATGAACTGGTGCCCGATATCGTAATATACCTGGAAGGTCTTGATCGTGGACCAGGTAATAATTCAGTTACATATAATTCAATAGCCTAATGGCAGTGCAGGAGTGAACCCTGTTCGTGAATGTATGTTGTAGGTTCTTTTTCTGAGCATTTGAAATATTAGACCTAAACTGGATTTATTAAGGTTAGTAACCTAAAACTAAACTTTAACCTAGGGGATTAGATTAGTGTTAATCTAACCTAGGCCTAAGCTATAAACTAATGTTCTAAGTTAGTATCTATGTGCTATGAGGTTAGACTAAGTGTTATCCTAAGTCCTAACCTAAGTTACTAACCTAACTATTGAACAAGGAAGAAAGGGGACATATGGAAGGGTACGAGCCATGGGCGGCAGTTTCAATGGCATTAAATACATGGATAAGCATGAAGGACAGGTAATTTGGTAGAAGTTTTTAAACGGCTAGCTAGAGCCGACGTGGCAGGTCGCCAAAGTTGGAAATGGTCTTGAATCGTTTTATCCATTGCAACTATGGTGGTCGGTGGCAATGGAAATTTAGCGGGAAATTTGGAGTAAATGCCATTTATGAACTCGGTCTTCGAGCTCGGGTTTCATGGGAAGGCATGCAAAATGGAAAGTTAGTAGTTTGTTTGGTTTTTCATGTGCTCCGGTTTTCCCTCTGTCTGATCACTGGTTCTTCGCACCAGTCTTCTGGGAGTTGCATGGAAAATATGAGTGTAACTCGCTCTTTCCTCTGGCAAGGAAAATTTATAAGTCATGGAAATAACAAATTTTTGTTGGTGGAACTAACTTGGAAAAGGAGGAGAAGGTTCGAGCTCTTTCAATGGTCTGCTTCGAAATTTTAAGCAAATAACCAGGCATGTTAGGCCCTAACCCTTAAAAATCTTGCTCTCTTTCAAATGATTTCATTAGAACAACTCTGTTCAGATGATTTTTGGAATTAGATGGTTTTTATGGTAGCTTGGTGTGATCTTGTTACTGTATCTTCTTGCTGGTTTGATTTTTCAATTTAAACCTTGATGGGTGTATTTTATGTTTCGAACTGTTGCAATATTTCATTGTGTTTTGCATTCCGGCTTTAATTTGTGAAATATATGCAAGAAAGTATACTAGACCTGCTCTGTGAGAGCCCATGAATTGTTCTCTTGATGGGTACAGGTTACTGTTGATACTTGTTGTTAATGCTTACTGTTGATGCTTGTTGTTGATACTTGTTGGAAAGGATACTGATGGACTTTTTGTTCAGTTTAATTGGACTTCTTTGTAAGTTCTGTCGAGGTTATTATAGGTGGTGGTTACTGAATCTTGTAGGGGTTCGCTATGATATTTAGGTTATGTTGAATGGAGAATTGACTGTGTTTCAGTATTTATTGCGACCCTGTAGAAGTTGTTTCTCCATCCCTTGTGTTGCAATTACGGAGAATTTAACTCGATGATAGTTGCATTATATTTATTGTATTCAAAACGACTCTGTGGAGTACATTGAATGATTCGTATATTATGGACCACTGTTGAAGCTATATATCTTTGAATATTGGTAATTTGATTTTGTCGAGTCTTGAAGGAGTAACAGGTAATACGACCTCTGTTATTTTGTAATGAAATTTTGGTACAGACTCTTTGGGTGTATTTTTACGTTTCCTTTCTGTGTAAGCTTGAGCGAAAAATATTGAAGAGGCTCAGTTGGATTCCTTGTTACGAAATCAGTATTTAGCTTTTGTATAAGCCTGATTTGGAATGTTACCATTGTTGGCACAGTTGGAATCATTAACTATTATTTATCTTGTTACTGTTGTTCGGATTCAGTTGAATCCTTGATAGGTAACCAGTGTATCTGCCTCTAATTAAGCCTGATTTGGTACACTGTTGTTTTTGACACTATTGGGTTCCTTGAGTATAGATAGATATCATGTATCTTGGCTCTGTAAAAGTGGGTCGTGAATACCATACTTCAAACTCTGAATGCGTCCAGATGTGAATACGGTATGTTATGTTTCCTTTCTGATTATTCCAGTTAGATGAGGCTGTGCATGTTGCGGGAATTTTGTATGATTATCTCTGCATAGTCTTAGGGAAACATCAATTGCTTAATGCCATGGAGTCTATTGTTGACTGCGATAAAATAGAAGTTCTTTGATTTCGACCTTGGGTCTAAAAGCCTTACAGTGTTTAGTAGGGACTAGAATGGGCTGTAGGTTGATGTAAGGGATTGTTGGCATGTTTACGTCTTCTGTTGCATGGATATCTATTCTTGAGCTTAATTGAACTTAGGAGTTGTCGACTGCACCTCAACAGGCAATGGCAGTGAATACCTTCTTGTTTGTCGCTTCGTGTGGGAGGTCATGCAGAGTCTGTTTGTTAGATAGTCATCACTGTTTGGCGTGAGAGCTACTGTACTGTAGTTTGTTATATTTTAAACTTTAACAAAATAGTGGTGCTTTTGGTGGTCTCGTCTGATTTATTCGCATGTGTTTAAGGTGAATGCTTTTCTCTTGGAAAGACTGCATACAACATGAGCTAATTCCCGAGGGAAATATGTATGATTCGTTTATTTCTCTTCTGTTATAAAGTATAGGTTGATATAATTGTTGATCTAACTTTTGGAATTGTTCTATCATGCTGATGGAATCATGAAAGGTTATTCATTTATTATGTTGAATATATTAGTCCGTCTAATGTTACTGTCCTTGGGATTCAGATGGATAGTTGGTTAGATGCATTTGTCTTCTTGGTCTCTAACGTTTTGATGAAATATTTGAAAGGTATCTGAGACTATTTAGTGACTATAATATGAGCTACGCGTTTATAGTCATGTTGTTTTACGAAAGCATAGTCTAAAATGTGTTTACTTGTTTGGTGTTTTGATCTCATTTAAACAGGGTGTTAATGAAAACAATTGATGGATTGCAATTGTTTTAAGAGTTAGTGCTTATCATGCTCAGTTCATCGAACTGACCCATGTTGACAATTTTTGCAGATGGTTTCCGTAAGTGGTAAAAGCACGCAGATCTGATAGGATGATCAGATTATTTAAATTTGATTTTATGTTGAATTACAGCTTGATTTTCTAAATGTACTATATGAGGAAAGATGTTCTTCTTCCGTTGAGTCAAGTATGTTGAATGCATAAAATGTATTTGTTTAGCTCTGAAAGGAATGGAAATAAATATTTGTTACTTATGTGTTTGTATTCTTATTTGATAGTTTGACTTTCTTCGGTTCAAATACCTAGAGGGCATTGTTATCATTGTATAATTTGGAGACTTTTGTGATTGTCAATGTAAGCTTGCAAGAATATGAGACTGAATTCTTATGATTGTTTAGCAGTTCCAGTATGTTCTATCTGAAGCTAAATTGAAATTTAGATCACTGTCTTTCTGAAAGATAGGGTTAAAATAAACCTAAGCAGAACGCTAAACAAGCTGAATTAAATTATTAATCCCTAGTCTTGATTAAGCCAGGACAACATTTAATTGGATTCTTAATCATTATATCTTGATACTTATAAGTACGATATAAATTCAGTAATGAGAACTGAAATAAACCAAAAAGGGGTTCTGTTGGCAATCACATGTGAAGATTATGGGTTATTGCCCAATTTCGTGATTTAGAATTATGTATATTCTATGAACTCCTTGATGGAACCTTAGCCTTAATAACTTCTCTGTGTAAAGGGTTTTATTAAGAAAGGTCATTCTAAGGTGAGGAACCCAGGGATCGGGAAAGGCTAACCTTAGGGGAACGTCTTTTAATATAATTTAAACTCAATGTGCGTAACGCTTATTAATAAGTAGATCTTTTCGAGGTGGATTTAAAGGTTGACGGCACAAGTCAACTGCAGGGTTGTACCTTCGAGAAGATTAGGATCTTCTCGAAGATACAACAATGCAGGTGACTTATGACGACACCCTTTGCATTGATCGTTAAGATTTACACCTTTAACTCGAACAAGTTACTCTGGGACCGATTAGGAATGTGGTCACATTATAAGGCTACCTAGGAGACTCGGGGTATCTTGACACACTGGTTTAACTAGGGTTGACCCAGTATGTCATCTTATCCCTAGTCCTCGGGAGCATCCATATAACGTTGTCACCTTACTAATCCGTTTCCGAGTGAATAACTTGGGATAAGGGGGACTGACAGAAGTCGGTATAAGACATTCCATATAACATAAGAATGGGGTGAAGGACGTATTCCAGATTGACGAGTATGCCGTTAAGGAATACGAGACATAAGCAGTATGTTTCAAATCTTTGGCCAAAGTATCGCAAGCTGCTGATTGCGTTGTCCTGAGTCACCTGGTCTAAGGGATGAGATGCCGATGAATAATGGTAACAATTATTCAGTTAGGTTCCTTGGACAGAGCATTCTGAATCCCAGAATAGGGAAGAGAACCGCGAGAGTGAAGTGTTAAATGAAAACTCCAACTCTTATTACTCATGAATAGATCGGTAGATTACCGAGTCATGGAATGAATAGATCGGAGGTACTCTGAGTCATTACAGCTGCATATGGTTATCTGTTATAAGAATGGTTATTTGATTTGTGAGTTCTAAATTATGTATTTAGAACCTGGAAGCATTTATCAAAAAAATAAAAATAAAAAAATTGACTTGTTCTAATGTATAAAATGAGGATGTTACATTTCCAATAAAGAACATAATTGAGATGTCTTTCATAATTCAAATATCCACTTTCATAATCAATTTCATACATCTTTTCTTCACAAATATACACTACAATATTCATCCACATCATAGTGGGAAAGGAATACAACTAAATTTGTTTCACAAGGGGCTATCAAACTGCATTTTCCTTTACTCCAAGACAACAACATGCACATCTTCTTTTTCTCCAAGTTGATCACAACAAAAGTGGGGAAAAGGTAACACTCTCCACCCAAAAAGAAATCCAATGAAAGGAGAAGAATTCCTTCACCATTGGCCCCCAAGCCCCAACCAAAACAAAATAAAAGGTTTTCTTCAACCCATGGAAACAACTAGCTTCCACAACACACACAGCAGTCTTTCACATGCATAATTCAATGTAATACATAGTTTAAAAAAAGCAGCTTTACAACTCGCAATAGAAAACATTCAAATCAAAACTTAGGATTGATCATGCAAGCCAAAGGAGCAAGGTCTATGGGGAAGCCACTTATGCCTCCCAACCGGGAATTGGGAATCCACCAAGAATAACCCACCAAAATAATTCATCACACACATATCCTTATGCTCTCACAAAGTAAGAAATGTAACCTATTTCTTTTCCATGGTGGATCCCAAACCCAAACTCCATCCACAAAATCTAATGCCAATGGCATTCCCTTATGTCCCCCACATGGATTCCCCATAGCCTTCTCCTACACCATTCCTATGGCGTCTACCAAACTAGCTAACAAATACAATAAAACATGCACCATTTACACAACACAACAAGAAAATAATGACAATAAAAGAAGGAATAAACACCTACCTTTCCATAGTAGATTTTGTTTCCAACAACAAGCTCTCAAATCCAAGAATACAATCCCAAAGTAGAAATGCTAAGTATGAAGTTATCTCCAATTTCCTCCACAATCCACAAGAGCTCTAAAACAACAAAAATGGGCCCCAAGGAAGCATGCACAAAGTTTCAACAACCCAAAATAGGAAAAGAGTTTGGATTATATAGAATATGGAAGAGAAGAGGATGATGTGGATCCATGTAGGATGCCACATCACACATCCTCAAATTCAAACACAAAAGACAAAATTTCATTCTTCCAAGCACAATAAAGAGGTGGGTGAAAATATGACAAATTACTTGTACACTCCAAAAAGCCCACCCCTTAAGGGACATAAAATAAAATGAAAATGCAAGAAAGTGAAATCAAAACAATGCAACATGATTAATAAAATCCATTATAAAAGTCAAAAATCACTCCTCCAACCATAAGTATGGCTGGTAAATTAAATTTAGTAGTATGGTACAAGTTTTACTTGTCCCACGAGCCTCTAAAAACAGCTCCCAAGGACAAATTCGAATTTCCAAGGAGGTGGAGTATTTCTTACTCCAAAATCTGACTTACACAAGCTCTTACACAACTTACACATCCCTTACATAATTAATACAAATATCCAACAACTTCCATTATTACTTTCCCATATCCCAATTTGATTTATTTAAATTTTAACCATATGTTTTCTCACATTAATCTATCACAACTTTAATTAATTAAAAGAAAGGAACACATTACTAATAAAATACATACAAAAATAATAAAAGGGAAACACATTAATAAAATACACAAACCCATGGTCACATATAAAGGTGATCCCCCCATGGGAATCCCTAAAAAATACAACACACACACACACACACACAAGACATGTTTCCATGGTCACCTTGTTGAATTCACCTAGAATTTCGTTGTGGTTGGTCTTCAATCCCCAATATTTTGTTGTGATATTTTTAACCTTCAAAATACAAATACCTCCTTCGGCCTCATGGCCATATAAAAACATCCAACATGATATAAATGAAATCACAAAACTAACTATATAAATGAATCACAACAACATCAAGTAACAACTACATCATTTGCATTTTTAATCAACAACTATATCATCATCATAAAATATCCATTTTCTAGTTCTACTCATAATATCCAAAATCACATGTCTAAACAAAATTCATAAAACATCCATATCAAATAGTATATCATCATCCACATATGAGTGTCTCTAATAAACATCATGTATCATATTCAAATCAAGATTAGCAATAATCCATGATCAATTTCTAACAACATACTAAATCAAAACATAGTAATGTCTATAGTGTGAACAATTGTATTTAAATCAGTATCAAAAGGTGTCAAAGGGAAGTGGGCACTACATACCCCTCCCCTTAGACTCAACTTCCTCCTAGAAGTCACTGGAACAAATGTAGAAACTAAACTCATAATAAGGTAACATCCTCCCATGTAGCTGCAATCTTATCATATATATCTCACTTTGCACCCAAACCTGATCAACCTCTTTGCCTCGAAGGCCCAGGGTCCTATGATCAAGGATATTAATGGGTTCCACCATCACCTACCCTTGATCCTACACTTGCAATGATATCCAGTCCAGCACATGAGAAGGATCTGTAATATATCTCCTAAGAATTAAAACATTAAACACATCATGTACACGAGACAATATGGGTGGAAATGCTAGATGGTAGGCCAAAGGGCCAATACGCTCCAAACTCTCAAACGGACCAACGAATCTAGGAGCTAACTTAGAACCTTTTCCATAACGGATAGGGCTCTTATGTGGCCTAACATGAAGGAACACCTTCATGCCCACATCAGAACTACACCAATCCTATGCTGGTCTCATACTTCTTCTTCCTATCCTAAGCCTCATGCAATCTCTACCCGATCAACACTACACTGTTGCTCCATGTCTTGTAGAAGAGCTGGTCCAAGAGATACTCTATCCTCTAACCTTGTCCCAAAGAAAGGGGTGTCCTACACTCTCTACCATACAAATCCTAAAAAGGATCCATGCCTATGAAATTCTAAAAACTATTATTGTAGGAAAAATCCACTAAGTACAAGTACTCCTCCCACTTAGACTACTAATCCATCACATACATCCCAGCATGTCCTCTAAAATTTGATTCACCCGCTCGATCTGTCCATTTGTCTCTCGAGTGATACATTGTGATGAATTTGATTCTCATCTTAAGAACATACTTCATGGTAGTCAAGAAATGTGAAGTGTACAAAGGATCGCAGATCACAAATGATCTTCTCAGGAATCCCGTCATGACCTAAAAATCTCATCCAAATATACTTGTGCCACTGATCTAGCTGTATAAGTGGTCTTCACCAAAGAAAAGTGAGCCACTTTTGTCAATTTATCAACCGTGACCATGATGGCATCGTGGTGATATCTTGACATCGATAGCCCAACAATGAAATCCATGGAAATGGTGTCCCACTTCCATTCCAAAGATAGCATGAGGATAAAGAAGGCCGATGCATACTAATTCTTGGCCTTAACTCTTTGGCACTCTAAAAATTGTGACATGAACTGAGTCACGTCTTGATGAAGTCCTCTCCAATGATACAACTATCTCAAGGTGGCATGCATCTTCTTCACCCCATGATGGGCTGAATAGGGTGCACAATGTGCCTCTACCAAGATGTCCTATCTCAAGCCTCCATCTCTGGGAACATATATCCGGCCTCTATGCCTAAGAAGGCCATCTACCTCTAATGAGAAACCATCAAAATTCCCCTCAAGGGGTCTTTGTGACTCGATCTCTACTTGAACTGCAATGTATAAGTTGTCAAGAGGAAGCTGCTAAAGGATCCTGCTCTACAAATCTATGCTCACTGAGGTGGCCATAGCCACATGTCTCCTCCCCGCTTGAGCACATCTACTACCAAATTCTCCTTCCCCTTCACATGCTCGATCTCCATTTCATACTCACAAAGAAATTCCATCCAACGCCACTGACAAGTGTTGAGATTGGGCTACGTCAAGAGGTGGTGAAGACTCAAGTGATTTTTCTTGAGTGTGAATCTCCTACCAAGAAGAAAGTGCCTCCATCTAACCAAAGCATGTACAATTGCCACAAGCTCAAGATCATGGGTTGGATAATTAAGCTCATGATCTTTGAGTTTGTGAGACTCAAAAGCCACTACTCTTCCATCCTACATCAACACACCTCTAAGGCCTACCAATGAAGTATTTGTGCAAACAAAGAACTCACCCTGTGGATCCAGAACTGCAAGAATAGGTGTTGTGGTGAGGCATTCCTTCAGTGTCCTGAAGGCCTACTCACATCTATCTGACTAAAAAAACTTCTTCCCTTTCCTCTGAAGGGAAGTGATAGGGTGCACAATCCAAGAGAATTCCTGAACAAATCTCTGGTAGTAACTTACTAATCCCATGAAGCTATGCACCTCAGTCATTGTAGTGGGTGTTAGCCAATCTAAAATGGCTCTAGTCTTAGAAGGATCAATGGTGATACCTTCTCTAGAAATGATATGACCCAAATACTACACCTCTATCTAAAAGAAAACACACTTCTCCAAGTTCTCGTAAAGTTTCTACTCATGAAGACATTAAAGAACCGGTGAAGGTGCCCTCGTATTCCTCACACGTATGTGAGTATATCAAAATGTCATCTAGGAAGATGAGCACGAAGTAATCTAAGAAGGTCCTAAATACCCCATTCATCAAACTCATGAACACTACATTGGGGCATTAGTCAAACCAAAAGGCACCACTATGAACTCATAATGCCCATATCTCATGTGGAAGGTGGTCTTATGAATGTCTACCTCCAAAATCCTCAGCTGATGGTAGCCTAACTTAAGATCAATCTTAGATAAAACTATAGCTCCCTTCATTTGATCAAACAAGTCATCAATACGAGGAAGAGGATAACAATTCTTGATCATTACCTTGTTTAACTAGTTGTAATAAATACACAACCGCAAGGATCCATCCTTCTTCTTCATAAAGATCACTTTGGTGCACCCCAAGGGGATACACTAGGATGGATAAGGCCTTTCTCCAAAAGGCCCTCAACCTATAACTTGAGCTCACAAAGCTCTGGGGTGGTCATCCGATAAGGTTCCCGTGAGATAGGCTTTGCTCCAAGAACTAGATCTATATGAAAATCAATCTCCCATGGGGGTGGTAACCTCGGTAGCTCCCTTAGAAAGACATCGAAAACTCTCTCAAAATCAGATGATCATCTAGCGATGGCCCACTAGACCCATCCTTTGATCTTTCACCGATCAGAACACATACATCTAATAACCCCATTGCACACACCACTTAAGATGCATAGCTGAGATGGTGCAAATAAATACGGATCTCCCGACCCCTCGAAATCACCGACACACCTCCCAAATCATTTACACAAGATATAGTCTTGTGATAACAATCCATCCTATCCCTATTTGTAGATAACCAATCCATACCCAAAATGACTCCATATGATCCCAAAGGAAGGATATAGAGATCGAGGTAGTGGTGAAAGGTCCCAAATCCACTACACACACCTTAACTAAGGAGTCTACAAAGATCTTGGCTCTAGAAGCCATCTCAACATCCCAACTAAGACCCTGCCTAACTACCACCAACATACATTGCTCTACTAAGGATGGTGCAATGAAAGAATCGAGGAACTAGAATCAGTAGTGCCCACTTCCTTTTGACACATTAAGATACTGATTTTGATACTATTGATCATATTATGGACACTATTATGTTTTGTTTTAGTATGATGGTTAGATGTTAGATCATGGATTAGTATTGATCTGGATTCAGTTATTATGCTTGATGATTACTAGAGACATTTTCTATATGTGGTTGATGATATACTGTTATGACATGGACATATTATAGATGTTGATTTGGACTTATGATATTGGATATTTTGAGTAGATCTGGTATGGTAGATTTTGATGATGATATAGTTGATTTATTTAATTAAAAATGATAATGTTGAATTATTGATATTGTTGTGATCTATGTGTTTGGATGATTTTGAGATATTGTTTATATCATTTTTGGATGTTCTGATATGGCCACGAGGCCAAAGGAGGTATTTGCATTTTGTAGGTTAAAAATCACAACAATGTCGGGGGATTGGAGACTAACCATATTGAAATTCTCGGGTGAAATCAACAAGGTCACCATGGCAACTGTGTTGTGTGTTGTGTATTGTGTTTTGCTAGGAATTCCCATGGGGGGATTTCCATTATATGTGACCATGGGATATGTGTTTTATTTATGTGTTCCTTTTTATTATTGTTGTATGTATTTTTATTTGTAATGTGTTCCTTTTTTAATTAATTTAAATGTGATAGTTTTAATGTGAGAGTCATATAGTTAAACTTTATTTAAATTTAATTGGGACATGGAATGTAATTAATAAAGTTGTTGAGTTTAAATAATAATGTTGGAAGAGTGTGTAAGTTAATATGTAAGAATGTGTAAGAAAGATGTAAGAGTCTTGTAAGGTAGATTTTGGAATGTTAAACACTCCATCTTTTATGAAATTCGAATTTGACCTTGGAGGCCAAATTTGGAGGCTTGTGGGACAAGTTAAACTTGTCCCACACCTCTTAAAATGATCCACCAACCATGCCTATGGTTTGGAGGTTAAATGTAGGCATTTATAATGCATTTTGAAGTGACAATATGTAAGTTTTAATTGCACTTCCCTTACATATTTTTAATTCAAGTCCTTTTGGAGTATGGGTCATTTTGGAGTGTGTAAGTCATTTTTTCATTTTATTTATTGTGATTTGGTGAAGGATGTTGACTTTCCTCTTAGGGTTGAGGAAGAATGATGTGGCATACCACATGGATCCACATCATCCTCTTCTCTCCCCTCTCCTATAAAAGTGAAATTCCTTGCTTGTTTATGGTTGTTGGAACTTTTTTCATTCCTCTTAGAGGAACATTTTTTCTTGTTGTTTTTGGAGCTTGTTTGCAAAGGAAGTTTGGAGTGATTACATGCTTGAACCTTGCTGATCTTGGACTGTATTTGGCATTTTGGAAAGATTGTGAGCTTGGAACAAACTCCAGTATGGAGAGGTAGGCATCTTGAGTTGTGTTTTAATTGTTTTCCTTCTCTTGCATGCATGTTTATATGGTGTTGTGTTTGTGTTCTTGGCTGGTTGGGTAGATTGCTTAGGGAATGGAGTAGGAGAAGACTGTGGGGATTTCATATGGGGGCATAAGGGATTTCCAATGGCACTAGTTCTATTATGGAGGGAGTTTTGGATTGGGATCCACCTTGGAAAAGAAACTGCTTGCATTTCTTACTCTTGGGGGCATAAGGGATAAACTTTGGGGGTATAAGGAGGGTTTGGGAGATATAAGGTTTATAGGGTTGATATGTTTATTAGCGGTATGCATTTTAGTGGATGCCCAATTCTAATTTGGGAGGCATAAGGAGTTTCCCATAGTTCTTGCTCTTGTTGGCTTGCTTGATCAAGCCTATGTGTTGTATGAATTGTTTCAAATGCAATTGGGAACTATTGTCTTGTTTTGAACTATGCATTTTATTGATTGTATGTAATGTGAATGTTGCTTATATGTGATAGAAGCCTTTGTTGCCATGTGTTGATATTCATGCTCCATTTCAATATGGTTGGGGCTCGGGGGCCAATGGGGAAGGATGGCTTCTCCTTTCTCATTGGATGTCTTGGTTGGGTGGAGAGCATTGCCTTTCCCCCTTCCTTGTTGTGATCAAAGTTGCAAAGAAGAAGAAACAAGCATGTTGCTATTTGGAGAAAGAATTTCACAGTTTGACAGTCATTTCCCTTTGAGTAATTCAATGTAACTTCTCCCACTTCGAGTGGATGAATGTATAAATGTTGTAATGTGAAGCATTGCATTGTTAATGGAAGTTGTAGTTGCATTGAGGAATGTAAAGAAGAATTACACTTGTTTTATGTTTTTGGAAAGAAATGTAAAGGATATTATAAGCATTGTAATTTGTATTTTGTAATTGAATTGGAAGAGTGTTAAGTTATAAAAGTGTCATTGAATTATGAATAAAAGATTGAAGTAGTTTCAAAATTTGATTGTATACTGGAATTGTTTTGTTGTCCAAGAATGATATCTCTATTTTGAAAAGGAATAAGAAATAATTTTTTTATTATATGTATTGTATTTGAAAACAAATGAAAGAATTTCTTTCTCAAAGTGTATTGCACATTTGATTTGAATTATTGTTGAAATTTAATTGATTACTATTTAAAAAGAAAATAAAGAAGCATGCGTATGGAATGAAAGATAGTGTTATATTAATTGCAAAATTGTATATTGAAATTGAAATCAGAGATGCATTTATATTTAGAATTGAATGGATGATCTAATAAGCATTGTATTTGACTAAATTAGAATCATATGCACATTCAAAAGACAAATTGCTAAATCAATTTAAAGAAACAACTCACTGTTTTAAAACTTAAATCTGCAATGCACATTTTAATTAAAATGAGTAGTTCAGACTTACACTCAACAATAAGTTATGAAACTTTGAAATTTACATTTAGGAAGACTTAAGAAACTCAAATTCACTAAAACAGTTAAGAATGAATCTCTAAAACTTAATGAATTTCAATTCAGAGCTTACACAGTCATTTTTTCGTCTATTTCGGAAAAATGCGACCTTGAAGAAATTGGATAAATTGACTTCCCTAAAACACTCTAAACCCTCCCTACACTAATCCTCCATGTCTATTTGACATGTTGAGTGAAGGAGGATTTCTAATTTTATCAAATTTATAAGTTGGAAATTGTCAGTTTGCCAATTAAAATACTGTAGATCATTTTTATAAAATTGACCCTTAAAAATTCATCAAAAAGTAAATTTTATGTTTCTTGTGTAGCGAGGGCTTCAAGAGATTTTTGAAAATTCCTCATTTTTCCAAAACCAAGCTTTCTAGCTCAAGTTACAACACTTTAAATTTTTGTGCCTTGGCGGGAAAATTTGGGAAAATTTTCCCTAGCGGGCCCGCAACCCAAAATTTTCCGTCAAAATTGCCCTTAGAAAATTTTCAAAAATTTTGACTTCAGGAAAATTTTCATCTTTTCTCTGCTAGCCCATAGCCAATCAAAGGCTGCCATGTGTCCTCACGGGGTAGCGGCGGAGGTACGAAACTTTTTGCCCTTTGAGTCTTTTGAAAATTTTGGAAAAAAATTCATTTCACCCCGCCGGCCCGCATCCAATCAGAGGGTGCCATGTGGCACCTTGGAGTGGTAGTGGAGGTTTGGGAGAAATTTTACTTTTGCACCGCATGGGGAAAAATTCCACGTGACCCGCCAACCCGCCAAAGGGGTTTTCCCCTCCTCTTGACACATGTCCCCCTTGGGAAAATTTGATACCAAAACTCCGCTGGACTATATCTTGAGTTCCCAAAGAAGTTAGGAGGACTTCTTTATATCACCGAAAGGTGAGAAAATTTCCTATCCAATGGAAATGGTTTAGGAAATTTTTGGAAGTATTAAGTATGAGAAAAATCTTGTTGAAATGCTAAGCCTATTAGAGAGTGGGTATAGGGGTAGATTTCTTCCTGAAACCAACTAGAACCTATAACCCTAAAATTTGAACCTTGTGAGCTTGATATTAGTTAATAAAGGAAACTTTTGTTTTGGTAAATGTGTTTGTTCTAGAACCTACCAATGGCAAACTATTGTCTAGCAACTTGGTTGTGTTCACTTCTAATTTTCTAGCTAACCCTAGGTTGTTTCTTGGGTCTAAAGTGGATGTTTGAGCAACGAGAACTACAAAATCAAACAAAATAGATGTAGGAATACCACCAATGCTACCTATTATCTCAATGAATGTGCTCGATGCTCTTCCCGGTGGTTAAAAACTACTGCGCAAAATCCACGTGGCTACGTCCCATGTCACCAACAGTTGGCTCGAAATCTACGTCTTACCCATGGTGTTAGGATTCTATGGGCAATCTCTCCAAAAGTGTCCAATAACTCCACAACCAAAACATCCTCTTGATCCTCCAAAATAAGTAGCACCTCCAGTAGGTGCCCTAGAAGTATGTGGTGTGGACCACGATGATCCAAGCTGCTATCTCGTTGAGGTCTTTGTTGGCGAGCTCCCACCGGTGAGCTCTAGGTCCACCCTGTGTCCTGATGGGACCCCTAAAAGGAGGCCCCATACTCTGACCTCTCTATGCATCAGCCCTCTATGGAGGTCTATGAGGTGGGTGGGACTACTTCTACTACTATGGCCTTATAGATGACCGTGTTGTACCTAGCCACCACAAGGAAGGGTGCGACTCCCTCGATCTACCATCCTACATCTGTTGTATGCAGCTCGGAATCGGTCTCTAACCTCTTTGGGTCTTTCCCCGAGTCTCCACTATAATATAGGCCTTCTCGATAGCCTCAACTAATGTCTGTGGGCAATGGATCTGCACAGCACCTCCAATATCTAAATTCAGGCCCTAGATGAACCTATGAATCTACACCTACTCATCTTGCATATACTCTACATACTAGAGTAGATCTAGAAATCTACTCTCATACTCTACTACCGAAAGAGAAGCCTATCAGAGGTCATGGAACTCGTCGATCCGCTCTTTGGATGAACCTCTATGAAATATAACCTTCTCCCGAATCTCTCCTCAAATAGCTCTCTGTAGATACTAAAATTAGGTCACACTCCCTTTGGTCCCTTGATAAATAAGAACCCTTCATCACATTCACCTAGCCATGGCCCCCTTCACCCCACTAATATTAATTTAATTAATTTAATTAAATTAATTCATTATCCTCACCATATTTATTATTTAAATATCTTAATTTAAAGAATATCCACACATACACTTCACTTAGACACCTCACTAAGCTAACTCACACTAAAATCCTATTCTTAGTACGTTGCCATAACTAACTAAGACTTACCTAAACCCTAAAAATCAATGCCTAGATTCCCTTTAACCACATTCCCACATGCTTACAAGAAGCTCCCAGTCTAATATGTAGGTTAACGACACAAGATCCGAGGAAATCAAGAGGATCTCCCTAGTTTAGTAAACCTAGGAAATCCCTCCTTGACCGTACGCTAGTTACCCCCTAACCATCATCTTTGTTTAGCCGGAACCGCCATCGGTTTCCTTTAACCCCAAAACAACTTTATTTTTAAGGTTGGAAAAAGGTTGGAAAATGATTGGAAAAGTTGGCAAACCTTAGCAAATTCCAGCAAGAACATGCATGTAATGAAGGAGATCAAGCATCTTTTCCTGCACAGCCATCCCACCAATGATCTGATCTAACAAAGAAAAGAGGAATGTACATGCAGCCCATGTAGAGGCTTTCCTTCAGTTGGTGATCACCTGCATCCTTCAAAACCTCTCATCAACACCTCCATCCCTCACTCATAGGCATCCAGGACCAAAATCCAAGTAAGTAAATGTTATACTTCTCTGGTTTATTCCATTTCATCATTTTATTATAATCTTTTGTTTACCTAGCCACCGTTGACCTCCCCAACACTCACCCCTCCATATACCCATTAAAACCTACTGCTAAATCCTACCTAAATCACTCAATATCTCATCCTGACCAACCAAATTCCATTGTGCAATCACAAAGGAGACCTAAATCTCGTTATGTGGCATTCCTAGAACTCCACGATGAATCGCACCGATTATACGCAACCACCTCCGATCACCTTTAATCGACATCGATTACTGTATTTTCCCATACAACCCAAAACAGTGACCTATCCACCTAATTCCCTTTCACCCTCATTCATCTGTGATCTACCTGAGACCTTTGTCATACTTGCAGAGACCTAGAACCAGTTATGTGACCTTCGGACCTATTCTAACCTTGCCTATTATATTAGATCTTTCTTATTGTGTTTTAAGTGAGATACCTAAATAATTTTGAACTATAATAGGATTTACTTTATTTACCGCATTAAATTGTTTAAAACAGTGGATGACAGCCATCTAGGAAGTATCACACTTCCCGGATCTAGCATACACTAGGCAGTTCACTGCATATATTGTTTAACTTTTTCTAGTGGTCTTTCTTTTGTATTATAGGTAGTTCCTCCTAGCCAAAAGGAATCTCTCACAATCAGCTGTGGATTCAAAAGTCATATGCATGCAACAACCCATTAACCAACACTTGAACAGGTATTCCTCCTATGCCCGTTACCCTATTTGTTTCGTCAATACTTCAAAGAAACAATCTAGAATCAGGTGAAACATTTTGGCACACTGGTGGGACCCATTCGGGGTTCCTTGCATTTCATTCATTCCTAGGAAAAATTGTGTGTTTGTTTCCCTTCTAAAAAGCATACACATTAATTTTCTTCCTTGGTAACCCACCTTTTCTTTCTATTTGCTCTAAAGGAAACTTTTCTTTTGGTGTAATTAAAAAGAACCATTTCTTTGTGTTTTTTGCATTGTAGTGAAAGAGCATCCCTCTTCCTTTTTATCTTATTGTGTCATCCAACTTCACACTTTGATTTGGGCTTAAAAATAAGTGCATTGCATTCTCATTTATTGCATTAGCTCACATTAATTGAGGGCAACCTATACACTGGAAGTCATGACCAGCTGATGGTTGATAAACAAACCGTAGAAAGCACTTTCTTTCTCTTTCTCTCTATCTGAGTCTTACCAAACCTAAAAAAATCAAAAATACACACATTCTTAAACAACATCTTACCTGAAGAAGCTATAGGTGATCACATGATCACAACACATTGGGCACCCATCTCACTTTGCTCTGTCGAGTCATACTTGAGCGAAGCCCGCCCCATATAACATACAAAACCTCACCTTTTAGATCTCCTTTTTCATAGGAAGCCATCCTCACTGAAAACTCTATTTAACAATTCATGTGTCGAGTCCTTAAATAGCATAAGCTAAACAAAAATAATAGAAAAGGCACTCCTAGGATCACATTTTTCTTAGTGTTTCCTTACACCTTACATTTCGAGGTGAGAGATCACGTTATTCATTTTCTTGTTCATCCTTGCATGCTTCTCATCATAGCTGGTGTATTCTAGCTTCACCTAAGTGTTCAGGGCCATAACGTCATCATTATCAGAATTTTGGGTCTAATTCTACATCAGATTTTAATTCACAACCACTTTTCTTTCATCAACTGCTTTCAATTTCACAAGAATGTCATTAATTATCCTCGACCATCATCGATTATACCCAACCGAGCGTCGGTTCAGGTCCTTTTGTTAACCTATCCAAAAGTAAATTTTATTCATTTTCTTTCACTTTTCATAGTCCTTGTCACTTGCCATCATTCTCATTGACATTGTAAAACATCATCATATTTGGCATACCTATCGATTTGAACTTATGGCTAGTTTTTTCACTCATGACCATTTTCTACGATGGCCGTGTG
This sequence comes from Taxus wallichiana var. yunnanensis, assembly GCA_018340775.1. Classification (NCBI taxonomy): domain Eukaryota; kingdom Viridiplantae; phylum Streptophyta; class Pinopsida; order Cupressales; family Taxaceae; genus Taxus; species Taxus wallichiana. The sequence continues at coordinate 468,753,939 of CM031238.1, read as the reverse complement.
ATTACCCCGATCGGCATCAGTTTTCCTATCTCACTTTCCAACCACCATTTGATACCTAATCCAATTTTTACCATTAGATTCACTTGTTCTTGTTGTTTTGTGTCATTTACGAGAGAAGCAACCCTACGATTAATCTTGGTTCACATGGTGTTGACCCAAGAACAAGCAAGCACACTTGAGTTTCATGCCAGTTTTCAACCACTCCCACCTAGTCCCTCACCACCTTCCATTTTATCACCAGCCATGGATCCCATCCAACCTATCACTATCGCTACCGGAGATGAGGATTTCACATGACTCCTTGACCAAAACCCTGTTGCCTTGCAGTTTTACCTTTCCTACTCATCCACTCGAGATGCCTCGGTTCATTTTATATACGGCATGCCCATATATATCCCCCCGACTCTCACTCCCACTCCTACATCAGCCCCATCTAGCTTTGTGTTACCCACATCTACCTTACCCCCATTCATTTTATAGCTAGGTCATATACCCACTATGATTGCCACGTTTTCCACCTCTGTAGCACCCGCCACATCCACCATACCCTCGACAACTATCCAAAACGTAACCTCATCCACCCCTAATGTCTCACACATACCTGTAGCTACACTACTACCTCCCATGTCGATGACCCCTACCCCTTTCAGAATGTGGTCCTTTCCATTCCACAATCATTAGCCCCCATTTCCACTAGGGTTACCACGACCCTTCCACCTCCATATACATACTATCAACCACCTCCTATTTCCTCCATTATTCACTCAGGGTACGTAGCTCCTGTTTCACTGCCTTCTTCCCAATCAACCTACATGGCAGCACCATACACTGGAGTGCCACCCTTGTTATATTCCCAAAACCAACCCTCTCATGCTACAGGGAAGCACCCAATTGTTGCACTATAATGACCTAATAAAATTTATGTTGGACAAGATGTAAACATTAGAGGCATCGAGTTTCAGGCTCCCATAACACTCTCACATACGATGAGATTTGTAATGATCCCATTCACCCATCCATTCCTATCCACCCATACCTCGTGCATTGGGAAATTCCTAAATTCAATCGTTTCAATAGCAAAGAAGACCCGAGCAACATTTGCATTCGTTCAAACACGGGTGTTATCTAATCACTCACAATGATGCCTTGCTCTTGAGAATATTTCTTGTGTCTCTGACTAGACCTACATTAGATTGGTATAGTGGGTTACCTAGAAACTCCATATTCTCATTCAATCAAGTAGCCCAAGCCTTCTTGGATCATTTCTCTATCAATATCATCAAGAAGGTTACCATGACTGACCTATACTCCACGCATTAGTATGAGGATGAATCTATCATAGATTTTGTCGCTCACTAGTGTAGCTTGATCAACCAACTCACCTTCCAACTGCCACAAATAGAACTCATTGAGCTCTTCACACGGGCTTGTGCTAGACATATCTCACCGACCTTGCAGGTCCAAACCTTTCGAACATTCAATGAAGCATTCACTATGGCACAAAAGTTAGAGATTCACGCCATCGAAGAGAAGAAAATCTAATTACGTAATAAAAAATCAGCATTCAAGTCAAATGATACCTCTTCTTCTTCCAAACAATCATTAGCCCCCATTGCCACTAGGGTTACCATGACTTGAGTACGTAGCTCCTATTTCACTACCTTCTTCCCAATCAACCTACATGGCAGCACCATACACCGGAGTGCCACCCTTGTTATATTCCCAAAACCAACCCTCTCATGCTACAGAAGCACCCAATTGTTGCACTATAATGACCTAATAAAATTTATGTTGGACAAGATGTAAACATTAGAGGCATCGGTTTCAGGCTCCCATAACACTCTCACATACGATGAGATTTGTAATGAGCCCATTCACCCATCCATTCCTATGCACCCATACCTCGTGCATTTAGGAAATTCCTAAATTCAATTGTTTCATAGCAAAGAAGACCGAGCAACATTTGCGGTCGTTCAAACACGGGTGTTATCTAATCACTCACAATGATGCCTTGCTCTTGAGAATATTTCCCATATCTCTGACTAGACCTACATTAGATTGGTATAGTGGGTTACCTAGAAACTCCATATTCTCATTCAATCAAGTAGCCCAAGCCTTCTTGGATCATTTCTCTATCAATATCATCAAGAAGGTTACCATGAATGACCTATACTCCACGCATTAGTATGAGGATGAATTTATCATAGATTTTATCCCTCACTTTGGTGTAGCTTGATCAACCAACTCACCTTCCAATCGCCACAAATAGAACTCATTGAGCTCTTCACATGGGCTTGTGTTATACATATCTCACCGACCTTGCAGGTCCAAACCTTTTGAACATTCAATGAAGCATTCAATATGGCACAAAAGTTAGAGATTCACACCATCGAAGAGAAGAAAATCTAATTACGTAATAAAAAATCAGCATTCAAGTCAAATGATACCTCTTCTTCTTCCAAACAATCATTAGCCCCCATTGCCACTAGGGTTACCATGACTCGAGTACGTAGCTCCTATTTCACTACCTTCTTCCCAATCAACCTACATGGCAGCACCATACACTGGAGTGCCACCCTTGTTATATTCCCAAAACCAACCCTCTCATGCTACAGGAAGCACCCAATTGTCACACTATAATGACCTAACCAAATTTATGTTGGACAAAATGTAAACATTTGAGGCATCGAGTTTCCGGCTCCCATAACACTCTCACATACGATGAGATTTGTAATGAGCCCATCCACCCATCCATTCCTATCCACCCATACCTCGTGCATTGGGAAATTCCTAAATTTAATCATTTCAATAGCAAAGAAGACCCACACTAGCATTTGTGGTCGTTCAAACATGGGTGTTATCTAATCACTCACAATGATGCCTTGCTCTTGAGAACCTTTCCCATGTCTCTGCCTGGACCTACATTAGATTGGTATAGTGGGTTACCTAGAAACTCCATATTCTCATTCAATCAAGAATCCCAAGCCTTCTTGGATCATTTCTCTATCAATATCATCAAGAAGGTTACCATGACTGACCTATACTCCATGCATTAGTATGAGGATGAATCTATCATAGATTTTTTCGCTCCTGGTGTAGCTTGATCAACCAACTCACCTTCCAACTACCACAAATAGAACTCATTGAGCTCTTCACATGGGCTTGTGCTATACATATCTCACCGACCTTGCAGGTCCAAACCTTTCAAACATTCGATGAAGCATTCACTATGGCACAAAAGTTAGAGATTCACACCATCGAAGAGAAGAAAATCCAATTACGTAATAAAAATTTGGCATTCAAGTCAAACAATACCTCTTCTTCTTCCAAACCAAAAATCAATTATTCAAAAGCTAAGGGCACTGCTAATGCAATGGTACTCAAGTCCAGCCCAACTCATCCATCAAATCAGGCTACCCCCTCATCTAATCTCTCACCCATCTAGACTTTTCAATTCAGATGAGAGCAGCGAAATACACCACAATTAGGGAACCTTACTCTTCTATCTTAGAAAATCTTATCAAAGCTAGATCCATCACTCTTCTACCCACAAAACCACACACTGGTTTTGACCCTACTCGCCCTATGCCCACATGGTATAAAGAACATGAATTCTATAACTATCATCGAGTAAAGGGTCATAGTGATGGCAACTTCATCACTTTCAAAAATATTTTCAAAGAAATGCTCGAGAAAGGTGAGTTAACTATGGATAATCCTAATGCACCTACAAAATAACACCTACACATCTTCAAGAAACCATTTCCCAACCATGACCCTTCGTCCAATCAAACCGATGAGACCTCAACTCATGATACTCATACCCACAAGGTCCACGCTATATTTAATGATGTACCTGTTGCCTCCCAATTACCTCACATTCCTTCCATAGAGTAAATCCTAGCCCGAAATCCTCCTTCCACATCAGAACCAACCTCCCCTATTCCTTCACCCACAAAGGAACATCTTTCATCTCCTTCATCACCTATAGAGGAGTCTTCCGCTAACATTGAGACCATCTCACCCCTGAATTCTGCACTTAGAGAACCTTTACCCACAATACCTCCTCCACCCATAGAGGAGCACCCATTACCTCCTCCACCCATAGAGGAGCACCCATCATCTCCTCCGCCTATCATAGACCTAGTTGAGATACCGTTTCCTCTTGGTGAGCATTCTCCATCCACTACCCAAAATATTACAAACCTACTTTCAGCTCTCTTACCCACAGAAGCTGAAGCTAGCCAATTTCCCATCTCTAAGACACATTTTATGGGAATTACCATTAGGTCCTCATCAACTCCACCTACAGACATGTCATTCTCATGTTTGGCCGATCACTTAGATTATGTGGATAGAGCCTTACTATGGGGATGCCTTTTGCTTCCTGTCTCAATGTAGATGTAGAGGTCACTTATTGATACCTCCACTATCTACCCAAAACTATTTCAACTAATTGAACCAAACATAACCACCTCTATAACAATTCCTTCCATGACACCTATCATAACTTCACATACACTCTTACCCATAACCCAAACTACATCTAAACCTAAACCCACACCTATGAAATCATCCTCGAATAAACCTATTACCACTTTAGGGGTCACCTCGACTACTAGCCTTACTCATCCACCTATCAAACTGGATTTAGCTACATCCTCCAAAGACAACACCACACCTACTCTAACACCTAAAAAAATCACAAAACCCATAGAACTCATACCCAGGTTGCACGATCACACCTACACCTATCCCATCCGTCTTAGGATCTCAGCTTCCCTACATAGTCAAGAAACCTCCACCCACCAATAAACCAAAAACATAACCCATTCCTTCCTCACAAACCTCTAATCTCCCTAAATGCCCAACATGACTTACACCAGCACTGGAGCATCTTTACCACCCACCTCCAATACCCTCAATTATTGCTTCACTACCCACTACACTTCGCCTCGTTGTCTCTCACACCCCAAGCACAACTTGTCTCATCTATCTTCACAGGGACCCCAGTTATCCCGATGGGTAACTCGCCCTTTTCCCCATCTGCTTTTCCTTCTAGACCTCATACACCCATATCACCTTTACCCAAGAAGGTGCTACCAAAAATAAAACTCCACTACCCCACAATAAGGTAGTCAAAACAACCACACACCCTCCTACCCGTCCATCTACTATACCCCTACCTAAACAAGCACGACCAACACCTAAAACCATTCAAGAACCCAAACCCATAGCTCGACCCGCTCCTCCTCCTCCAAGGACCGTTCCTCAATAATCAACTACACCTACACCCAAACCCACGTTCACTTCCCATTGTGATCCACTAGTAGGGTCCTATGCCAAAATTTTAACCAACCTCCTTGAGACTTCTGTCATCACATTACCGCCACTCAGGCCTTATGACCCCCTCAAACCTAAGCCAAAAGGGTTTGATGATACTAAAATTTGCACCTACCATCATGTGCCAGGGCATGATGTGGAAAACTGCAAGGCCTTGAAAACCATCCTTATCTAGTTATGTCCTCCGGAAGCCAAATTTGATGATGATGACCTTCTCAATGAGGACCCTACTTTACCAACACCCATTCCCACACTACCCACTCAAAAACCACAAACTCCATCCTCACATCTTCTAGAGTCACCCCCAAGATTTGAAATTAACATGGTTTGCATAAGAGAACTTACCACACCATCACCCAAATGTCATTGCACCCAACTCACCTCACAAGGTTTTTCTCCTCTGGTAGGTTTTTTCTAGTCATGTTGTTATACCACTCACCATACACCTTCTTTGTTTGCTAACTCCCCTCAGATCAACATGATACACGTCACTACATGTGCTCGAAGGATAAGGGAAAAGAAAAGGAAACCACCCATCAACCAATCCTATACCCAACATACCATATGTACCCATAACTAAAATCACTATCCATGACCCCACATACCCCATCTCTAATGGCGTCACACATCACACCATGCTCAAACAATTACACCATCTCTCCCTCAAAATGTCCCTATATAACCTCATCCAAACCATAAATCCCATCGTCAAGCTCTCATGGAGGTTCTTCAATCTATTGATGTTTTACCCAATGACCCTACACCTATGGCCTCCATTATCACACCCCATCATGTACCCTCTCTCATCAAATTACCACCTTCATCTTCACCCCCCCTATTCACCAAATGGCCTCCCTTAGCTTCTCGGAGGAAGAGATCACACCACACCAAAAATATGACCTGGAACTAGCCCTCTTCATCTTTGTCCACATCAATGACATACGGATACGCCATGTGATGATTGATGGGGTGCTAGCATTAATATAATTTCATCCCATGCATTTGCTCAAATGCACATACCTAAAAATTTCATGCATAAACATCTGGTCATGTTGCGTTCATTCAATGATGCTATCACCTTAACACTAGGAACCGTCATCCTCCACATTCACATGGGTCCCTGCACTATTCCAAAATTGTTTTATGTTTTGGAAGGGGAATTCCAATATAACCTATTGCTTAGCAGACCCGATTCATGTCATGGGTTGCGTTACTTTCACTTTGCATAGTTGTGTAAAGTTTGAACACAAATGACACACCTATACCATTCCAAATAACCCATCACCTTTTAAAACATGCAACATGCTTTACCGACCCAACAATGTTCTCATACCTATTAAGCCGACTACCTCTGCTGCAACTATTACTTCTTCACCTACACTTCCACTTACCAGCACAGCCGCTGTTTATACCGCACATACCTCCTCCATTCCTACCGCTACCATAACCTCCACGGCTAACCCATCAGCTTCCTAATTTGTTAACTCCACCCCTACATCAACCTCCAACACATCATCCATTCCAACTACCTACATACCAACCATTGATCCCTTGGAAGGTGTTTTTCAATGCCTCACTCTAAGGGAGTACCACCTATATAGTGTCAACACATTCTTTACTCCATAAGAGTATGGATGCCTTCACCAACACCCTCACTATGATCACCACATTAGAGAATGCCTCCTCTATGGTCCTCCTCATCTCCATACCATTCTCACTTATTTGGGACTTGATACTACCACTTACACACAGAACCACCACCACAGCTAAGCCCCTTTTCCACTAACTTCCAATCACTTACCAATCACCGTGTTTCCCACACCTTCCTTCACCGATGTGCGTGGAAGGGTTTTGGTTCTAGATTTTACAAGAAAGGCCGCCATACTTTGTTATTCCATGTACCACCCAAAAACATAATGACCATAGTGGTATTAGATTTCCTTAACCACCTACCAAAAAGCCTGCATTGAACTCATTAAGGACACTAACCCTTCTCCACCTTCTTCACCCACTCCACCTTCATCACCACCCTCACCGAGCGAAGTTGATGGATCCTGAATCTATCCCTCCTAACTTTTTTCATGAACACCATTTCTTTGGGGCCTCGACTTATCAATGTGAGGGAAAGGCCCCTTCCACTCTTCCCTTCTTGTATCCTGAAATGATTGATGACAATACACCTTCATTAATGTCGTTCAATGTCGGGATGATGAATCCATACTCACCTACCTTAGTGTCGAAGACTCATATATTCATCAGTCATTACCTTATGAGATTCAAACCATGTTGAATGAATTGACTATCGAGATCAACATTCATACTCGGGATGACCTACACATCCTAAAGATCGACGATCTTTAAATGCTACTAAAAAGGAATCCATCACTTCTTTTCTCAAAAAATCATAACCATGCTTTCACTTGGTCTTACGCTTGAGACATGCTCGGTATTGACCCCACCATAGTGGTCAACAATATTGTCACCATTCTGATGCCAAACCCATCAAACAAAAGTGAGGAAAATGCACCTCGTATTGCCCTTCTCGTCAAAGAATAACTTCAACGCCTTCTTTTTGTTTCCTTCATCTTACCCATTGATTATCCTCATTGGATTTCTAACATTGTCCACAGTAACTAAGGTGACAAGAGGACTCCCTATTTTCATAGACTTATGTGACCTAAACCTAGCATGTCTAAAAGATGACTTTCCCTTACCTAGTATTGACCATCTGGTTAACCTTACTCATGGATGGATTCTCGGGTTATAACCAAATTTTCTTTGCTGGCCCCGGAAGATCAACAAAAACCTCATTCATCACCCCTTGCGAGACCTTTTGATATCGAGTCATGCCTTTCGGCCTTAAAAATGTTGGTGCCATATATCGGTGGGCTATTACTTACATCTTCCATGACATCATGCATCGCATATTGTAATATTACATGGATGATCTCTTGGCCAAATCTAAACGCCACTCTAAACACCTAACCATCTTTGACCGTCTCATTAAGTATTGCATCCACCTTGACCTAAGAAGTGAGTCTTCATGGTTCTCTTAGGAAAGCTCTTGGGATTTATCATTTCCCTCCATGGTATAGAAGTTGACCCCACTAAAGTTAAGGCCATTCTTAAAATTCCTCCACCTACTAACCTTCGACAACTTTGTAGCTGCAAGGTAAATTCTGGTCTATTATTTGTTTCATTTCACAAATATATGATCAATGTCAACCATTTCATCATCTACTTAAGAAGGATGTCTCCTTTAAATGGGATGATGACTGCCACAAGGCTTTTGCGGCCCTAAAATAATACCTTCTCTAACCACCCATACTCATTCCACCTAAAGATAATCAACCTTTTTACCTATACATATCAGCTACACCGATCATTCCTTGGGAGTCATTCTCACTCCTCGTGATGAAAACATAGGGATCGGGTGGTTTATTACATCAGTCATACTCTTTTGGACTATGAAACCCGATACACCCATCCCAAAATTTTTTGCTTAGCCTTAGTTTTCATTGCCACAAAACTCCGTCATTACCTACTCAACCACAAAACCTATGTTGTGACCAACACCAACCCCCCGACACTTCATGTATGCCAAACCTTATCAAAATCGTGTGCCGCATGATGGCTTATGCTTGTACTTGATCTTGACCTTGAATTCATTCATCAAAAGTCCATCAGGGCTAAAAATCACCGACCAATTGGTGATGCACCTATTTCCAAGGATCAACCCTCTAATTTTGACTTTCTAGATTATTCAATTGCTACCCTTTCCCTAGATGATCTCCCTTACCAAATGACACTCTTATTCAATGGTTCCAAGTGTCATTGTGGGGGTGGGGCTGGTATTATCCTCATTCCCCTTGAGGGTGAACCCATGCCTTTGTCTTTCAAACTCTATTTTGAATGTACAAACAACATCACCAAATACGAAGCACTCATACTAGGTCTCCAAGCCACCTATGCCCTAGATGTCAAAGCAATCAACATCTTTGGTTATTCTCAATTGTTCGTAAACCAAGTAAATGGTATGTACCAATTTCATAACGAGATACTTCAAAAGCATAAACATCATGTAGACATAATTTTGACCACCTTTTACCATTACACCCTTCAAACCATCCCACATTCAACCAATAAGTTTGTAGATACCATGGCCTACTTAGCTTCCTAAATTCCCACTTCACCTACCGATTCTACAATCTTTGTCACCATCAATGACTCCAATCACCTTCTTATTTACCTCTTGATCTTTACTCGATCAGAACCACTACCCCCGACTTGAGTGACATTTGGTATAAACAATATTCTAAAACATTTATCTCTCCATCTTACCTCCTAATCTCACCCATAACAAACAATGTGCCTTCCTTAAAAATGTCTCTCAATACGTCATTCTAGGGGCCACCTCTATAAGCACAACTTTGATGGTATTCTCTTACAATGCCTCAAAATTTCTGAAATTGCTTATACCATGAAGGAAGTTCATGATGGCATATGTGGAGGCCACTTCAGTGGCCTTGTTGTTGCTAACCATATTCTTCACCTGGGCTATTACTGGCTGACCCTTAACCATGATTGTTGTGACTATGTCAAACATTGTGTAAAATGCCAACAACATTCCAATCTTCATCATACACCCAATCATGCTTTATAGGTCGTTTGAGACCTTTGGCCCTTCTCTCAATGGGGTTTGGATCTTGTCAGAGAAATCAATCCTCATTCTTCCCAACGCCATCAATGGATCATCACACTATTGAATACTATACAAAATGGGTCAAATCCATACCACTCATCTCCACAAAAGATGAGAAAATATGTGATTTTATTAACACCACATCATTTTTCACTTTGGTGTTCCTCATTGCCTCATCACTAACAATGGAAAACAATTCAAAAACAAAACATTGCAAAACTTTGCGATGCCTTCAGCATTTAGCTTAGTTTCTCATCACCTTATTACCCACAAACCAATGGCCAAGCCGAATCCACTAACAAAACCTTAAACAAAATTCTTATGAAAGTGGTTGACGATACTAGGAAGGATTGGCATATGCACATTCCTTTTTCCCTGTGGGCATACCGCACTAGTATTCACACTTCCACTATGGCCACACCCTTTTCTCTAGTCTATGGTATAGAGGTAGTCCTACCTCTTGAAGTCCAAATTCCCTCACTCCACATTTCTCTCCATGACATGCTCAATGATGATGAATTTCATTAGGACCATTTAGCACAACTAGAGTTATTAGATGAATTTCATTTTAATGTTCTGGATCACCTTCAATTTTACAAAAAATGTATCAAATGTTCCTATGAAAAATTTGTCCATGAACGAACCTTCCAAGTCGATGACCTTGTCCTGAAAGAAAATCAACACATAACCAAAGCGAGAAAAAAATTAAACAAGGAGAATTTTCTCCTAATTGGCTTGACCATACATCATGACTCACACCTATGGATCAGGTGCTTATCATTTATCTTCACTTGATGGTAAATCCAAACCTAAGCCCCTTAACACCTCGCATATTTGACCATTCTATTGTTGACTTATAGTCCTACCTCACCTATTGTCTCTTCCATGCTCGTCCCTTGAGTCTTATTCACTTCATACACCTCGTTAACAATAAACAAGAATCATGTGAGTACCCATCACCTGTTACCTTCTCTTGAATATGTGCACCATGACGTAACACATAACATGATTCCCATGGATACTTTTCATCTACCTTTAGATGAGATCCCATGGTCATTTCACCTTGCCTTTTGAACACGAGTCGTATTATCAACCTTGGTATTATATATGAATTCAAGGCCTCATATGGGACAAAAATCCTTGAGTCAAACTTCTAATAAAAAGATGACTCCCTCAAAAGAACATCTTCCTCTCGACACTTTGTTGTTATAAATGATTTGCTCCCTTGAAGGACAACTATGTAAAGCTGATCAGGATCATTTCTAAAAGTTCCCTAAACATCCCTAAATGGTTTTAGTGTAGAATATCATCTCGATAGCTTTCCAATGACTATGAGAACGTGACAAACGGACATCGGGAGCTCTAGATATGTTCGGTCAAAGTTCAGACATTGGGAAAGTCAACTCTAGTCAACTAGTCAATATTGGACCAATCGCACTGTGACACGTGGCTTGCCACCACTCGTCGAATTCACTCGATTTGCCTATCGGGAGATGACAAGTGGACTACATGATGACCGAGTTAATTAATTTTGATACCCCATGGTATGGGTCGAATTTTTATTTATTTGGTAAGTCCACTTACACACCATTCCAAATGCCACAAACTATACATATTAATGTTTATACATTAGTATAAACCACCAACATGCCAAGGATCCATGTAGTGGATAAGCACGGGAAGCATCCATGTGGAAGGGTGAAGTGAAGCGGTGTTGGAGGGGGCGGTTATGCCCACGTGGTCTTTTGACCACTTCATTTGTGTGGGGAAAAGGCTTATTAAAGCATTAAACAATTTCCATCCCACCAAATATGGGATTTAACCCACTTCATCAAATCCACCACTATGGGATTTTTATCCCTTATCAAATGCTATGCCACCCTATTTGGGATTTAATCCCATCAACTATGCTACGGGATATGGTATTTTTAGCCTAAGGATAATATGTATTGCATTTTTTAAGGGCCCTAATTTTGTATAAATAGGGAACCCATTTGCATTGTAACACACACATATCCCAAGCTTATTATTTGTTAAGCTTATTACCTAGACACAAAACCTAATCTTATTATTTTTTAAGCTTATTGTGGAGACGTGTCAACAAATATTGTTTATTGGCCTATTATTTTAGGCAATAGTAGACGAAATATTTGTGATTGGGAGTAAAGTATAAACTACCCAATAGGCCCATTGAGCCACACCAATTACTTCCAAATCTTGGATTGTTGACCAGAGTGCTAGCGTTGCATTGATAGTGTCGGGAAGGTTGATCGAAGCCGAAGGAGATTGTGCATCAGGAAGGTGAAGAACAATTCGACTAATCATCAAAGTTTTTCAAAAAACTAGTGTACTGATAGGCAAGTAAAATTCCATTAGGTTTTCTTGTGAAAGTACTATTGTAACTTACAAGTTTTGACTAGTGAAATGGTTTGACCACGAACCCGGAGATGTAGGCAATTGTCGAACTCCGTAATCAATATTTGTGAAATTGTCTCAAATGTCTTGCATTTTATTTTAAATTGATTACGTAAAAGGAGTAAATTATCGGCAAATAATTAAAGCCTATAAGGGTCCGAGATCAGGTAGTAATAATCTGATTATTTTCGGATCATGTTTGGTATCAGAGCTGGTAAATCTAATTAACAGAGTGATTGCTTCAAGTTGGTGCAGTTGGTTCAATTTGTGTGAACAGGGTACAAGTGCACTATGGGCAAGATGTCTAAACAGGCAAAGCTCAAGGAAATTGAAGCTTATAATCACCAGATCTAGGAAGATAACTCTCTCCTGCGATCCATGTATTACTCCTTGGAAGAGGAGTATGCTCGTTTGAAATTAGAACTGCAAACCAAGGATGAGCTCTTGGCAAGGTTGCAGTGTGGTGATCAGAGGAAGGAAATACCTTCAACTTTAGATGCAGTGACCATGGCAGATGACTGCACTGTAAGTTGTTCACCACTGGAATCTTCTTCTTCCTCCCATTTAGTTTGATTCAGGTAATGAAGTCTTTGGTTTGTTTGAAAAGCATACTAGAGGAATTTGATCCAAGTTACTAGATAAAATGGGATTTGAGGGAAGAGGCCTTGGTAAAAATGGCCAAGGTATTGCTAACCCAATACAGGTCGAGGATCGTCCTCATTTTGTAGGTTTGGGTTATCCTAGTGCGGGAATGGATATTGGAGAATGCTCCAAGAATGCTAACGGGAGACAAGCTTCTGAAAGCAAAGAGAATACCCCACTAGTCCTATAAGAAGATTATGAGCAGGAAAGTTGTGCTTCGTTGTCACATAGGCAAGATGTGGTAAGAGAAATCAGTGAAGAGGTAATGAGATTCCACCTCCAGTTTCTTACCATAATCGTAAGCACAGTAAAACTTCTAATCCATTTTTCCAGCTTAAGAAGTATGGTTATGATTTTTAGAAGATGTGGAATTCCTTTCCATGTATTTTTGTGGATTGCATAATCATTCAGTGGCCAGATCCTGGAAGAGAAGGACACTGATGAAGAAGTTGATGTCGTTCATCAGGAACAAGGCAAATCAGAAAGACCAATCTCATCATGTAGAGTCAAGAAATGGCAAAAGAGTTCTTCATCCTAGAAGAAGGAGATTAAGAGGAATTTTTGTGCTCATTGCAAGAGGAATGGGCATCGGGTGGAAAATTTTGGAAACTGCATCCATCTCACCATCAAAGTAATGGCAAGCCAAAGATGGAATGGAGGCCTATTACAAAGGTAAAGGTAGTTTCTACTCAACCACCAGTTGACAAGTTAACCCGGGAGCAATACACGAAAGTGAAAGTCCTTTAAATGGGTAAGTCAACAATTTTTCAATTATATATTGCATAATTTAGATTGATGGATCATATATAGTATTAAGTTTAGAGATCAGATTTTGTGAGAAAATGCTTTGAGAGAAAGGTTTACAATACTCAGTGTATTTTCTTAGTTAGAAAATTTGATTAATGCTCCAAACAATCTCCTAATTAGTGTGTGAGTACCTGCTATAACTTGGATATAGGAACTAACTCATATAAAGCTTGGAGATTAATCTGCCATTTGTGTAGACAATAGAGTTCTCAAGATATCAGCTCGGAACTTCATTCTGTGTAGAGGCATTGTGACCATACAACAAAATGGTAGCTGAATCACCATTGGCATTGACGTCGGGTCGAACTTCATTCTATGTAGAGGCATTGTGACCGTGAAGCAGAATGGTACCTGATATTAGTATGTCAACAAGAGGAGCTCTCAAAGGATTAGCTTGAAACGTCATTTAGTGTCAAGGCATTACAACCACACATACGGATGGTAGCTTGAAAGACTTAGCACCGTCATTTAGTGTCTTACAAGGCATTCATGCATCGGAGGCATTGAGATCTGTAACAAACTTAGCATCATGCATTGGAGGCTTGAGCTCTTAAAGAGGCTTAGCATCATGCATCGGAGGCGTTGAGGTCTTACGTGCAGAGGCTCGAGGTCTTGAAAGAGGCTTAGCATCATGCATTAGAGGCATTGAGGTCTGTAAAGGGACAAGGCATTGTCCATCACCGACATCGAGATCAATCAAAGCTCTACGTAACATGGAGTTCCTTCAAACCAGTTCGGATTCTACGGAATCAACTCGGAGTCAAGATCGTGTTATAGAGTCAAAGAAGATCCTTGTTGTTAGATATCAAGAAGCTTAGCATCACACAGAAGGAGCATTGAGGTTTCATTTAGAAACTTAGCACCATAAAGTGGAGGCATGGAGGTCTTCTTCGGATATTAGAGTGGTGCAACAGAAGCATCATGGGCCCATAACCCATAGGTCCTAGGATCGGAGCAGAGTTTTTGAAGTGATAAGGTTAGAGGAGAAGATCCAAGGGTCTACTACAACAACACTTCGAGGTGGCAGCGATTTTCCAGTTTCGGACGGTATGGAAGCTTTTTGGGACAAAAGCCTTTCTCGGTGGGGAGGCGTGATCGGGGATCATTTCTAAAAGTTCCTAAACATCCCTAAATGGTGTCAGTGTAGAAGATCATCTCGAGAGATTTCCAATGACTGTGAGAACGTGACAAATGGACATCGGGAGCTCTAGATATGTTCGGTCAAAGTTCAAATAGTGGGAAAGTCAACTCTGGTCAACTGGTCAATATTGGACCAATCACACTATGACACGTGGCTTGCCACCACTCATCGAATTCACTCGATTTGCCTATCGGGAGATGAAAAGTGGACTACATGATGACCGAGTTAATTAATTTCGATACCCCATGGTATGGGTCGAGTTTTTATTTATTTGGTAAGTCCACTTACACACCATTCCAAATGCCACAAACTATACATATTAATGTTTATACATTAGTATAAACCACCAACATGCCAAGGATCCACGTAGTGGATAAGCGCGGGAAGCTTCCATGTGGAAGGGTGAAGTGAAGCGGTGTTGGAGGGCGGTTATGCCCACGTGGTCTTTTGACCACTTCATTTGCGTGGGGAAAAGGCTTATTAAAGCCTTAAACAATTTCCATCCCACCAAATATGGGATTTAACCCACTTCATTAAATCCGCCACTATGGGATTTTTATCCCTTATCAAATGCTATGCCACCCTATTTGGGATTTAATCCCATCAACTATGCTACGGGCTATGGTATTTTTAGCCTAAGGATAATATGTATTGCATTTTTTTAAGGGCCCTAATTTTGTATAAATAGGGAACCCATTTGCATTGTAACACACACATATCCCAAGCTTATTATTTGTTAAGCTTATTGTCGGGACACACAACCTAAGCTTATTATTTGTTAAGCTTATTGTGGAGACGTGTCAACAAATATTGTTTATTGGCCTATTATTTTAGGCAATAGTAGATGAAATATTTGTGATTGGGAGTAAATTATAAACTACCCAATAGGCCCATTGAGCCACACCAATTACTTTCAAATCTTGGATTGTCGACCAGAGTGCTAGTGTCGCATTGATAGCATCGGGAAGGCTGATCAAAGTTGAAGGATATTGTGCATCAGGAAGGTGAAGAACAATTCGACTAATCATCAGAATTTTTTCAAAGAAATTGTGTCCTGATAGGCAAGTAAAATTCCATTAGGTTTTTTTGTGAAAGTACTATTGTAACTTACAAGTTTTAACTAGTGGAATGGTTCAACCACGAACCCGGAGATGTATGCAATTGCCGAACTCCGTAATCAATCTTTGTGCAATTGTCTCAAATGTCTTGTATTTTATTTTAAATTAATTACTTAAAAGGAGTAAATTATCGGCAAATAAATAAATCCTATAAGGGTCCGAGATTAGGTAGTAATAATCTGATTATTTTCGGATCATGTTTGGTATCAGAGGTAGTAAATTTGATTAATAGAGTGATTGCTTCAAGTTGGTGCAGTTGGTTCAATTTGTGTGAATAGGGTACAAGTGCACTATGGGTAAGATGTCTAAATAGGAAAGATGTCTAAACCATGCCCACTCTCACCATAAAATAGTCCACCATGCAATGTATATAGGGTCTTATGTTCATCACCTCCACCAAGGTATGATCTACTTGGTATGATCCTACCCAATCAGGTGGCTTTATTTCCCCCTCTTATCTTTTAGCCATCTCTATTTACATTTTGATTACCTTATACGGGACTTGGTCCTCAACACTTACTTTTGGGGTAATCTTCTTCTTTTTCCACAATCGCCCTCACCTACATCATTTTAACTATAATCTACCCACACCTAACAAATTTAAACCTACAACATGCCTAACAACCTGCCAACCCATTTTCATACCTCCTCATATTCTTCCCTAGCTTATGGGAGAACTACATCGGCTTTGAGGTCCCTTTTTCTAGGACTATGTAGGCAGGACTCCAAGGGTATGGGACCCTTAGAGGTTAGCTCGGCCATCCTCTACCCTAAATAATTCATCTTCCATGTGCCTCACATTACATCACACCTAATTTCATTTCCCTTTTATACCCACATTGGAAATTAAACCACATACATAACAAGTTGTTTCATATTTATACATTTCTTATGCCTACCATTTCTCTATCATCACTATGCATAGATTACACCATATCTCACATATGACCCATAGTATCATTCATTGCATAAAATAATGAATCACCACTTCACCTACTTTTGACTCAACCATGCCTAAACAAACCTGACTCGATCTATGCCTATAACCTAAATCGATCTATGCCTATAACTTTGACTCAATCCATGCCTATAACCTGACTCAATCCATGCCTATAACCTGACTCAACCATGCCTAACAAACCTAACTCAACCATGCCTAACAAACCTAACTCAACCATGCATAACAAACCTAATTCAATCCATGCCTACAAGCCTGACTCAACCATGCCTAAACCAACCTGACTCGATCCATACCTATACCAACCAAACTCCATCATGCCTAACTCACCTAATTTCCATCCATATCAACACAATAAATTCATATCTCATAAACAAATCAACAACTCAAATAATACCATGTATCTCATCAACACATCAACAAATCAAATCATAGAATGTATCTCATCATATAAATCAATCTGTATCTCAAATATACATGGCTATCTCATCATGTCCATCATCTCAAAATTGTCGACACGTAGGCTGATATACAATACAAAATGTCATCGACACACACAGTTGCTGGTCTCATATATATAATAAAATAATGAATAGTATAAAATCTCTTAAGCGTGAAGGCTGGTATATGCTCGAAATATACAAAAATATCTCATACATCCTCACTATCATCGGCATATAGGTTGGTATGTGATCAAAACTATAAATATCTCTCAACACGCAGGCCGGTATATATCACACAAAATCTATCATACATCAAAAACCAGGCACCATATCAAGCATCTCGGTGGATGTCCTCCATCTTGGTATCACCTATACCCTCAACCTCCTGGGTCCTTACCAGCACCTCAACTAGAGTTGGTCTCCAGCACTTTGGTAGCCTCTCTACTTGATCGAGCCTTAGAGCTCATAGATCCCCATGCTCTCCACATTGTGAGTGTGGGATCTTGTCCTCTCACTAGACACCTATTGTGCCCGGTACTCGACATAGGATATAAAGTCTATCTCAGCCACCATCAGCTGGTCTTGATAGTATCTCGACTCACCTAGGGCATCCCGTAACTTGGATATAGGCACGGTCTGTGGTGGTCCCATAGGTCATGGGCCCTATACACCCTGTGGGACCCTACCTTGCTCTTGCCTATGAACTGGTACCCGATCCCCCAAGGTGCCTGTGGTGGTGTCCCCTACCCCTGTGCCTATATGTGGGCCTGTAAGACCCAATCTATGCACGGCTATGGCCAGCCTGGCCTAAACCTACCACTCGAGTCAAGCAAGGATGCCACTTGACCATCCCCCTCCTCTCCATCTCCAGATTCCTCCACCACCATCTCGGGCTGTGGATGGTCACTGTATACGTAGCTCTGCTACCTCCACCTCTAAGCCCTCTAGCTATGTTTGTAGTATACCCAACTGGGTAATGAGCGTAGCTACCTACCCCTATAGGGCGTCTCTCTGCACTATAATGGTAGCTAGATCTGGCTTCCCGGTCTAGGTGGTATG
Organism: Taxus wallichiana var. yunnanensis; assembly: GCA_018340775.1. NCBI lineage: Eukaryota > Viridiplantae > Streptophyta > Pinopsida > Cupressales > Taxaceae > Taxus > Taxus wallichiana. Next base: position 468,735,311 of record CM031238.1, on the reverse strand, counting down.
GCTCATAACTAAGCCACCCACCACTGCCTATACCTATATATACACCCAATGTCATATATCCGTCAATCCATTGGCTGCTCCTCCTACCCTATGGGAATTGTAGGTTGTGGTAGAGGTAAGGGCCTCTCCACGTCATCTCTCTGATACTATGGGAAGGGCGGAGGTATGTCTGTCTACTGCACACTGTCGTCGAATCTGTCTTTCGGGATCATCTCATCCTCCCGGAACAACAACCCTGTATCCATCTCTCTAGCTAGAGCTCAGCTAGTTCCTCATGTATATGCCTATATGAGGGGAATCCCACATATGACCGTCATATAATATCCTCTCTAGAAAACCCCTCCAGTAACTGTCAAAAATGGGCCACATCATGTGTCAGCCTATCAAATCTCCGCTCTCCTATCACTAGCACCCATATCTTGTATCCCACCCACAAAAATTGTGTTGGGAATGTATTTTCTCAGGAAATCCCTATAGGATGCACAAAAACTATGTGCTCATAGGCCCGACAGTGTAGTAAAAACATACAAAGCACATGATGAACCTGCGTAGCCACCCATATACCCACAACTCCATGTACAACTACACCAAGTGTTCTAGTGCCCGGAAAAGTAGGTCTTATACACGATCATGTCGTGGAGTACCCACATCAGTGATTAGGGAAATCATCCACCCTCTGCATCTAGCATTGCATAGCAGCACATTGCCTCCATCAATAAAACCACTAGCCTTATCTTCTCTGTATGGGCTAGGTACATCTCTCCATAGCTCAAACGGTGCTTTATGAAATTTTAGATCAGCCATCCCCTCTCTAAAAATAGACAGAATCAGCTCCTCTGAGGCCTCAAAGGAGATAGAATAAATCTAGGCACCTAATATGGGTAACCGAAGAATCCAGAACACGTCCTCTAGGGTGATAGTCATCTCGATCATCGGCGGGTGGAACGTGTTGGTCGCAGAGTCCCATATATCGATAAGCACAACCATCAAACTAGGCTTAAGCCCACTCAATCCCACTACCTCCACATGCTACAGCTCCTCTGGGGTCACTGCGCTGTGCACTATCACCAATAGAGGCAGAACCACTGGAACCTTGTCCCGCATATGTAACTACACTCTCCCCTGCATCCAATATAAGGATAACATTAATTTACATATGTCAATAAATCTTCAACCATTATCATTTCCCTATACCTTATTTTCACCCTACCCATCTCAACTACCATGCCCACACCACTTTTGGAACTTTTTTCCCCTAATCGACTAGCACCCGATTCATTGACCCAACCGGCCACGGTCACCCTTTAACCAGCACCAGTCCACTGTTTGGTGGATGATACCGGTTCACTCTTATCGACTCCGGTTACCCCTTAACCAGCATTGGTCACCTATTTGGTAATCGATACGGGTTCCACCTAACGACGTTGGCCAACCTTGCTGATCGCTGTCACCGCCGTGGAAAAACCCGCGACTTCCCCAAACCCCCTTTCTAAAAACCTCCCCCTACCCCTTTTACCCCACCTATTGTGACCTAACCTATCCTTGGACCTCAACCCACCTCCCCTATCCCCTTTATTACCCTCCCCATTTCTCTTTTTACCCAATATTCCCCCATTCCCAAATTTAATTTTTACCCACCCACCAAACCACAAAACAAACAAAAACCTAACATACTCCTAAAATAACCTCTAATCTAACAAATCCACAACGTACCCTTAACCGCATCGGTCACGTTCCCTACATGACCATCGTCGGTTTCCCTCTACCGACGTCGGTTATCCATGACTGGAATCGGTCACCATCAACTAGATTTCCCTACTTTATAACCTTTACCCTACCCCTACCTCCCTTTTTGCCCCACCCAACCTTCACCCCGATCATTTACTCCACCCCATCTTTACCCGACCCATTTACATCACCTTTCCCCGACCTCATCATTTCATACCTCCCTTTTTCCTCCTTTGGGGACTCATTATTTTACCCCTCCTCTTGGCCTTACCTGTGTCATGACCTAGATATTTGGAATTGGACCATCACTAGACACCTTTGGCCTCGTGTGTTTGTTATACCTTGCGGCACTGTTATTACTGTGTTGTTGAACTCATGACCTTACCTAGCCTATTGTTGTATTGTTTATCTTGACCCTACATTTGGTGTCTTTGGAACATACCTAAACGTTCCTACGCCTAAGCTACATTGTGTTTCCTTACCATATCCTATACCTTGGATACCAGAATCACTTCAACCTAGTTTGGATAAACCTATCGACCTTAGACGATGTATATTTTTCCTACTCTTCAACCTTGGTAACATGTTGCGTTTATACGTGTGCGTGTATTTGATTGTTTCTACCTTTGACCCAGGACCCATTACCTAGCTTACCCAAGTAGACCTTTCTCCTTTTCCCCCATTCCCTACCTTCCCTTTCTCTCACTCACCAATTTTTCCTTCGGCCTCATTAGTTCCTAGTATGAGGGGGATTACATTCACCCACACATGGAGCAACCACATATTATTTTTGTTAGCATCACTTACCAATACAAGCTAACAAACAAAAAGGGGCAAACAAGCTGAGACACTAAAATTAGGTCACACTCTCCTTTGGTCCCTCAACAAATAAGCACCCTTCATCACATTCACCTAGCCATGGCCCCCTTCACCCCACTAATATTAATTTAATTAATTTTATTAAATTAATTCATTATCCTCACCATATTTATTATTTAAATATCTTAATTTAAATAATATCCACACATACACTTCACTTAGACACCTCATCAAGCTAACTCACCCTAAAAACCTATTCTTAGTAAGTTGTCATAACTAACTAAGACTTACCTAAACCCTAAAAATCAATGCCTACATTCCCTCTAACCACATTCCCACATGCTTACAAGAATCTCCTAGTCTAATCCATGGGTTAATAGCACGAGATCCGAGGAAATCAAGAGGATCTCCCTAGTTTAGTAAACCTAGGAAATCCCACCTTGATCGACACCGATTACCCCTAACCGTCACCGGTTAAGCCGGAACCACCGTCGGTTACCATTTTAACCCCAAAACAACCTTATTCTCAAGAAGGTTGTAAAATTATTGGAAAATTTGGAAAACCTTAGTGAATTCTAGCGAGAACACACATACAAGGAAGGAGATCAAACATCTTTTCCTACATAGCCATCCCAACAATGATCTGATCTAACCAAGCAAAGAGGAATGTACATGCAGCCCATGCATAATATTTCCTTCAATTGGTGATCACTGCGCAACCTTTAAAACCTCTCATCAGCACCTCCATCCCTAACTCATAGGCATTCGGGACCGAGAATAAAAGTAAGTAAATGTTATACTTCTCTGGTTTATTCCATTTCATCATTATATTATCATCTTTTGTTTACATAGCCACTGTTGACCTCCCCAAACACTCACCCCTCTATATACCGATTAAAAACCCCCAAATCCTACCTAAATCACCCAATACCTCATCTTGATCAACCAAATTCCATTATGTAATCACAAAGGAGACCTAAATCTCATTTTGTGGCATTCCTATAACTCCACAGTTTCTGACACCGGTTACACCCAACCACCGCCGGTCACCCTTAACCAACATCGATTACTGTATTTTCCCATACAACCCAGAATGTGACCTATCCACCTAATTCCCTTTCACCCTCATTGATTTATGATCTACTTGAGACCTCTGTTAGACTGTAGAGACCCAAAACTAGTTATGACCTTGGAACCTATTCTAACCTAGCCAATTAGATTAGATCTTTATTATTATTTTTAAGTGAGGCACCTAAATCATTTTGAACTACAATAGGATTTACTTTATTTACCACATTAAATTGTTTAAAATAGTGGATGATAACCATCTAGGAAGTATCGGACTTCCCGAGATCTAGCATACGCTTAGGCGCTTCATTGCATATATTGTTTAACATTTTTGGTGGTCTTGCTTTGTATTATAAGTAGTTCCTCTTGGCCAAAAGGAAGCTCTCACAATCAGTTGTGGATTCAAAATTCATAATCACATAACAAACCATTAACTTGACACTTGAACAAGTATTCCTCCTACGCCTGTTACCCTATTTGTTTCATCAATAATTCAAACAAATGATCTAGAATCGGGTAAAACATTCTCGTGTCACTGTCTCGAATCTACATGGAGCTTTTTCTCCTCTGTCCTCCACTATACTCATACTTCGTCCCTTAGTAGATGGATCACAACACGAGATTTCGTGTTGCTGTAGAACAAGGAAAAATCTTGAAGCAACCGCTTAAGCTCACTATCCGTGGCCTCTAATTGAAATCCACCCATGTCACCTGATTACTGTGATGGCCGAAGCTTCAGGATCTCCCTGATGTGATCTAAAACTATGGCTTGACAGCCCCTAGGTCTCTCTACACACTCATCCCTAAGCCTAGGGCTCTGAGACTGTCTCTATGCTCTGGAATTCCATCACCCTATCCCCTATGTGGTGACTCTACTCTGGCTAACTCCGCATGGGATTTCTCTCCTCTATGCTCCTTGTTGGGTCGAGGAGATACGACCCTCAATGAAAAGGGTTTTTCATGACTAGCTACATGTCCTCGTAATCCTCCGCATAGAGCGGCATTAACATCCTGAAGATTCTACAAAATCTTAGGTAGGATGGTTGTTACACCCCCGATCTAAGGGTGGTGGTAAGTCTGAGTCTCTTTGAAGGTTTCTCTCACTCCGTTTGAGCCTCCTACATAGACCAAAGTGAGATTTATTTCATTTTTCTAAGTTTTACACAACTTCCATGTTGACTAAAATATAAAAATTTTAACTGAGTTGTTTTCTAGATTTAAAAGTGTGCCAGGTTTAAGTTTTCATGTCTCAAGTTTTCTAGTGTGCCCAATGGTCCAAGCCTTTGAACCACTACTCTGATACCAAGTGTGATGCCCATTAAAACAACCCACTTGAGACCCAAGAAACAACCTAGGGTTAGTTAGAAAAATATGGAATAATTTTTTTATTAGAAGTGTCTATAACCAAGTTGCATTCGCAACAATTTCCATTGACAGGATCGGAACAAATCTAAGATACTAGAACATACTTTTCATTGATTAACAATTATCAGACTCACAAGGTCCTAAACTTAGGGCCAAAAGTTCCAGCTAGGTTTAGGGAGTGATTTACCCCATACCCACTCTCTAAAAGGCTCATAGTTTTAACTTGATTTTTCTCATTCTTAACATATTAAAAATTTCCTTAAATCATTCCCATTGGATAGGAAATTTTCTCACCTTTTCGATGATATAAATAAGTCCTCCTAACTCCTTGTTGAACTCTAGTTATCAGCAGGTGTGTACTTTAGGGGTAAAATTTTCCCCAAGGGGACACGTGGCGAGAGGGGAAGAAAACCCCTTTGACAGGTTGACAGGTCATGGGGCAGCATTAGAAACTTCCCCCACGCACGGGTGGAAAGTCAAAAACTTTCTCATGCCTCCACGGGTCCTCTAGTGTACATGTGTCACCCAAAGAGCCAAAGTGAAAAAGAAGAGAGGGAAGGGTGGAATGGTGGGGTTACTTGGCAAAATTTGCCAAAGTGAGGGAAAAGGGATAGTTGGTCACGTGGGTCCGCACATCCATGAAAGGGTCATCTCTGAGGTAGGGCATGAATGTGGGGCCGTGGAAAATTTAAGGGAAATTACCCCAAAAAAATTTCAAAAAAAAAGGTCACTAGGATTTCATCCCCTCCGCCAACACGCCATGCTACCACGTGGCCGCCTATGATAGGCCGCGGGGCGGGCGAGGCAAAAAGGTAAAATTTTCGAAAATTCTAAAAAGGTCGCAAGGAAAAAATAATGCCGCACCTCCGCCATTGCCCCATGAGGACACGTAGCACCCTCGATTGGCTATGGGATGGTGGAGGAAAATTCAAAACTTTTCCCAAACCAAAAATTTAAAATTTTCCTAAGGATTATAATGGGAATTTTTCAGGGCCACTTGGACCAGCCAGGGAAAATTTTCCCAAATTTTCCTGCCAAGGCAGAAAAACATAAAATTGCCATAACTTGAGCTAAAAGTTCATTTTTTGGAAAATAAGGACTTTCTAGAAAGATCTTGATGCCCTCTTTGCACTGAGGATCATAAATTTTACATTTTTGATAAGGTTTAATGGTTCAATTTTACAAAAATGATCTGCAGTGTTTTAAAAAGCCAACTAGTAATTTCCAACTTATAAATTTTATTAAATTTGATCACCTCCTTCACTCAACATGCCAAACAGGCATGGAGGATTACACTAGGAAGGATTTAATGTGTGTTAGGAGGTAAATTAACTTTTTTATTTTCAATTTACATTTTTCCAACAATTGACATAAACAATCATGGAAATGTTTAGGCTTAGATCTTGTAAGGTTCTAAATTCTTTTCTTAAATGTTCTTTATCAATTTGAGTTCCTTAAGGTCTTAGCATGCTAAATTATATCATTTTCAAGTTTATTACAATGTGCAAGTCTGAATCTGTATAATTTGATTGAATCTATTTGTTAATATTAAAAAAATTATAACAGAGATCCATTTCCTTTAAATATGTATATCAAGCTTATCATTCAAGTGTGGAATTTCATTTCTAAACTAATCCATTACATTTAAATGACTTAAATCAAACTAATCTAAACCCAAAATGTAACTCGATTTCAATTTTGTATACTTCCAAGAGGTAATTTACTACATTTATTTCTTTCAATCGAGATTTAATTAACTCTTTTGCCATATAATGAAACATTGAATTCAATCCAAAAATGCATATGAGAAAAGATGCTTCAACTCTTTATTGACTTCAATTGTAAATCTTTACATCTTTCCATGTTGAATGCAATAACATAATTCTGTTTCTTTCCAATAAATGTAACATAATATAGATGTCTTTCATAATTCAAATATCCACTTTCATAATCAATTTCATACATCTTTTCTTCACAAATATACACTACAATCTTCATCCACATCATAGTGGGAAAGGAATACAACTAAATTTGTTTCACAAGGGGCTATCAAACTACATTTTCCTTTGCTCGAGATATCAACATGCACAGTTTATTTTTATCCAATTTGATCACAACGAAAGTGGGGAAAAGGCAACCCTCTCCACCCAACCAAGACATCCAATGAAAGGAGAAGCCTTCCTTCATCATTGGCCCCCGAGCCCCAACCAAAACACAATAAGAGGTGTGATTCAACCCATGGAAATAACTGAGCTTCCACAACACACAACATTATTTCACATGCATAATTCAATATAAAACATAGTTCAACACAAAACAACAGTTTACAACTGCAATAGAAAACATTCAAATCAAAACTCAGGCTTGATCATGCAAGCCAAAGGAGCAAGGTCTATAGGGAAGCTACTTATGCCTCCCAATTGGGAATTGGGCATCCATCGATGTAACAGACCACCAAAATAATTCATCACACACATATCCTTATGCCCCCCACAAATCCCTCCTTATGCCCCCCATAGATTTCCTTATGCCCCCCACAAAGTAAGAAATGCAAGCTATTTCTTTTCCATGGTGGATCCCAAACCCAAACTCCCTCCACAAAATCTTATGCCAATGGCATTCCCTTATGCCCCCACATGGATTCCCCATAGCCTTCTCCTACACCATTCCTATGGCATTCTACCCAACCAGCCAACAAATAAAATAAAACATGCACCATTCATACAACACAACAAGAAAATAACAGAAATAAAAGAAGGAATAAACACCTACCTTTCCATGGTAGCTTTTGTTTCCTACAAAGCAAGCTCTCAAAGCCAAGAACACAATCCCAAAACAACAATGCTAAGTATGAAGTTATCTCCAATTTCCTCCACAATCCACAAGAGCTCTAAAACAGCAAAAATGTGCCCCAAGGAAGCATGCACAAAGTTTCAACAACCCAAAACAAGAAAAGAGTTTGAATTATATAGAAGAGGGAAGAGAAGAGGATGATGTGGATCCATGTAGGATGCCACATAAAACATCCTCAAATTCAAACACAAAAGACAAAATTTCATCCTCCCAAGCACAATAAAGAGGTGGGTGAAAATATGACAAATTACTTGTACACTCCAAAATCCCACCCCTCAAGGGACAACAAATAAAATGAAAATGCAAGAAAGTGCAATCAAAACAATGCAACATGATTAATAAAATCCATTATAAAATTCAAAAATCACTCCTTCAAACATAAGTATGGTTGGTAAATTAAATTTAGAGGTATGGGACAAGTTTTACTTGTCCCACAAGCCTCAAAACTGCTCCCAAGGAAAATTCAATTTCCAAGGAGGTGGATTATTTCTTACTCCAAAATCTGACTTACACAAGCTCTTACACAACTTACACATCCCTTACATAATTAATACAAACAGCCAACAACTTCCATTATTACTTTCCCATATCCCAATTTTATTTATTTAAATTTTAACTATATGTTTTCTCATATTAATCTATCAAAACTTTAATTAATTAAAAAAAAGGAACATATTACTAATAAAATACATACAAAAATAATAAAAGGGAAACACATTAATAAAATATAGAACCGCATGGTCACATATAAAGGTGATCCCCCATGGGAATCCCTAAAAAATACAACACACACACACACAAGAATGTTTCCATGGTGACCTTGTTGAATTCACCTAGAATTCCATTTTGTTGGTCTCCGATCCTCGATGTTTTGTTGTGATATTTTTATCCTAAAAATATAAATATCTCCTTCGGCCTCATGGCCATATCAAAACATCCAACATGATATAAAATAAATTAAAAAACCAACTATATAAATGAATCACAACAACATTGAAGTAACAACTACATCATTTGCATTTTTAATCAACAACTATATCATCATCATAAAATATCCATTTTCTATATCTACTCATAATATCTAAAATCATATGTCCGAACAACATCCGTAAAAACATCCATGTCAAATAGTATATCATCATCCACATATGAGTGTCTATAATCATCATCATGTATCATATCCAAATCAAGATCAATAATAATCCATGAACAATGTCTAACAAAGATACTAAATCAAAACATAGTAATGTCCATAGTGTGATCAATCGTATCAAAATCAATATTAAAAGGTGTCAAAGGGAAGTGGGCACTACATTTTTCCTTTGATTTCTCACCCTATTCTTCTGTGTTCTTTGGAAATGTTGGAGAATTAGGCTTGCTTTCCTCTGACTCTTCCATCTTCTCATTTAGCTTCAGTTTCCTTTTTCTTTACACGGTTACCTCTTTTTGTGGGGAGAGTCTGGGTGATTTGTGCACAGTGATTAGAGTATCACCTTGGGTCCTTGTTCTCCTAAACACCCTCTTAAACTTTAACTCCCCTTGGACTACATCTAGGTCCTCATCATCCCCCTCTTGTGGCTGAGGTGGTGCAATGGCACGCTCAGCTTCACCCTTATTTATAGGATGTCTCCTACCTCTATGCTCCAAACTACCACTATCTTTGCATTCATCCTCCTCATCCTCCACTTCAATTGACTTTATGGGCTTAAGCGCTAGGATTTTATCCATTGTATGCTTTCCCTTTGGTGGTGCTGGAAGTGCAAACTCACATTCCACATACTTGTTATTCTCCATCTTTGGCTTTAGCTAGAGATACACCAATGTTGCCCCCACATCTACTACAACCTAGACTTATTGGCTTAATATTCAGCACCTCCAAAATGATCCTCTCTATATAAGCACTTCTACTAGGATACACATACTTCTTCCTCAATGTATGGTAGTCGCAATTTACCTTATCTGTATTGAATACCGGTTGTCATGTGTCTCAAATCATGAATGCAGTGCATGGAAATACCTTGCAGTGAATGCGTAAGGAAATTTACACCAAGGGCTCCAGACTCCATATTTCATTGGGAAGTGCGCGATGTAGAAATGCTGATATATAGAAAACTAGACTTGTTTCCCTACCATTGTTGTTAGGTCCTTTTGGATGCGCCACTCTTCCCCAAATGCTGCACGAATCCTTCTATACCATTTCTCTTCCCTTTGCTTTACATCTTCTGTCATGGCCCCTTTACATAGATATTTACTTGAATCTTTTAGCTGGTGACTTGTTCTCCATGGGATATTCCCATACTTTTTCCTTCATTCGTATGGTACTCCAATCTCCATGAATACTAGTGATAGTAGAACAGCCCCAAAGCTGATCTTCCCTCCTATGCATGCTTCTTCGACTATTTTCTCTACAATATAGCCTGCAATGTTGTAGATTTCCCCTTCTGACATCTTACGCGCCACATGTAACCACATAGTATTTACCTGTGACCACCGCTCTTGATCATTCAACTTTGTAACAAGGTGTGTTGCAGCTTGCACAACTAGACAATTCTTCAATTTGTCTATATCCATTCTGTGTGGACCCTTCAGGTACCCCAACTCCTATCTGGTCTTTAAAATCATGGCTTTATCTACAAGATCACTTTTTATGTCCTCTCATGTGGCCTTCAAACTAACTGATGAGATAAGTGCAGATGAGATTCTAACTTTGTGTCCTATAAAGTAGAAAAATTCCTCATGCACCCTACTCATGAGCCATTGATATAAGGGATCATACTTCCCGAAATATGGAATCTCATATAATTGGTAGACCCAAATTCTCTTCAAAAGCTTCTCACTTGCATCGTCATAAATTGGCATGTCATCCATCGTGTGCTTGTTCATCCTAGTAGTGAGAAAGGAATCGAGATCCTTCTTATTCTCCAAAGTCCTATGATTGTATTCACTTACTTTGCTCTTTCTGATGGGTGAATCCCATTCCTAGCCAACGATGACTCCTTCTGGATATTACATTTCTGAAAATGGCTTTTGGGTGCCATCTCTTCCTCCTCAACGACCACCTTCTTCTTTCCTTTTACTACTACTACTAGATGCCTTCTTAGGTGCCATTTTTACCTTATAAATATCTCCTCTTTAACTCTACAACTTTGCAAATCAAACCCTAGCTTGATTTAATCATGCCCTAGGTGGAAACTTCGAACCTAACTCTTTTCTTTCTTCCTTCTTCTCTCAAACCCTTTACCACTAGGGAAGCAATCTTCTTGTCTCGATAGATCTGGTTGTCACACTTGGTTTCACACCCTTCGCACCTTAACCCAATCACTCGACTCTTTGCACTTGGCTCTTTCCTCAAATAATCTTAGTCACAATGGTAAAAATTAATCCGCATTCTATCCTTCTATAATTTTTTTAAATTTTGATGCATTTATTACTCCTTAACCTACCAAATATCCCCTCATTCATTAACCAAATCCATTCATTCCACGGGTACATCTTCGTGCCCCAACTATAACCTTCTAGTGCACCTTCCTACCCTCTGGTCACATACTTCTCTTCAACGTGCACTCTTGTTCCCGAGTACCTCGTCATTGTACCTTATCTTGGTAGTTGTCATGACCTGTGCTTACCTCACATTATACTATTCTTTCATTCATTTCCATCCTTGTTCACTTTTGAGAAGCAATCTTCTTTTGACTTAAAGTGCACCCAAAGCAGCTTATTTCTTTCACCTTTCAATTCCCACATTCTTTTACTTGGATAACTACAACCACCCCACACTAAAGGTATGTGCAGTCCTCTATGCATAAACATTCTTCATATAGTAATTAGCTTCATGATCACAAGCATGGTTTGTACACAAGAACAACAACTAAATTGACAAAGCATAGTGACAATGAAGGAAATACATTAAGGAAATACAAAATTGAAAACCTAATCTAAATGGTAATACTTCCTTATTACAAACACTAAGAAGACTTATTTATAGTAGGGCTTCAGCCTACTCCCATTAAAGTAACCAGGTAGCCATGTTCCATCAAGTGCTTATAACTAGCAAGCACCTGATTTAAGTATAGAATTGATGACATACGACCTTAGCCAATGTACTTTGATCTTCTCGGGATGGCACAAGTACTTTGAGTCATAAAGAATTACCATTTGTCCAATCTCAAACTTCTTATCCCTTATGTTTTTGTCATGCCATGCCTTCTTCCTAGCCTTTTCCTACTTCTAACTCCATCCTGCTATGGCTCAAGCGCTCATCTAGTTGAATCACCTTTTTGATACGCTCTTCTAAAGCATGTTCATCAACTAGACCTCCAAAGTCGCAAGTGTAATGCACAAATAAGGTAACATAAATTCTTAGGGAGAATAGCTTCCGCTTTAAACACCAACTTAAACGGTGTGGCTTTGTTCAATCTCTTGTAAGTTGTTCTATATGCCCAAAGAATGGCTAACACTTTGTCATCCCAATCCTTTCTTTCAGCATCATCACAATTTTTTTAAGAAATAAGGGATAAAATATGTAGAATAATCCCTCATAGAATCGCAACAGTAGAAACTAATATGCATAAAATATTATAGATCTGAAATAAAAGTGCAGAATAAAATAACACAACACAAAGAGATAGTATTTAATGTGATTCACCAAATTTGGGCTACATCCACCAAGAATCACTTGCTCGATTTTATTACAAGCCACCATTCTCTCAATACAATACCCAGATCTATTTGGAGTATGCTCAACAAACTCTCTGAGAATTCACACCCAAATTGAAAACACATATGCAATGTTTTATATGTCCTACCATATGCACAAAATTGTATAACTAGATAATTTCTTAAGTAGTTTTACAAAACCGTGGTATCAAAACCATGGGCCAAAACCATCCCATAAACCTATGGTTCAAAATCTAACCCGTATGAGAAAAACACTTTTCTCAAGATATCGAACACGTTTTATGGCCAAATAATTTTCTTAGGGGCTGCGCCCTGCACCTTGTCAGAGCCAACCCGCCCCCGAACCATGGTGAGATAACTATGGAAAGTGTACAAAGATTCTTAGTGTACAATATTTAACACTTTCTCACATGAAAATAGGCTCAACAACCTAACAATCTCCCACTTGGAGACTATTTTTACTTTGAGCAAGCTTCTCAACCCTTCACTAGTTTCTATGAAGACCAACCAATGTTGAACACAACTTTATTTTTTCCCTTGTGACCACCTTGGTCATCATATCTATAGGATTCTGACTGGTATGAATCTTATCCAATTTGAATTTCTCTTCCTCCAAAGTTGTCCTAATGAAATGGTACCCGAACCAGTATATGCTTTGTCCTAAAGTGGAAAGAAGAGTTCTTAGCTAGGTGTATAGCACTCACTATCACTATACATTTTCCTTCCTCCTTCTTATGTCCCAACTCCTCAAGCAATTTTTGTAACCAAATAATTTCTTTTCTTGCCTCTATGGTAGAACATACTCAAATTTTTGTGGTTGACAAAGCCACCAATTTCGTAGTCGTGAAATCCAAATCATTGTTGTCCCACCTACAAAGTGTAAACATAACCTATAATGCTCCTCCTATTGTCTACATCTCTAGCCATATCTAAAACTACATAACCACAAAAAGTGGTGTCGATCCATCAGTAGCACAAAACTTTCCCCATGGTCCCTCTCAAATACCGAAGGATCCACTTTACTACCTACCAGTGATCTATGCCTAGATCACTCATAAATATACTCACCCCTCCCACTACATGGGAAATATCAAGCCTGGTGCACACCATGGCATGCATCAAAATACCAACCACTGATTAGTAAGGTACCTTGGACATCTGATTTCTCTACTTTGTGCTATCTTGGGACACTTTGCTCCTTTGATAACTTGAAATGGCTCGCTAAAGGTGTCCCAATCGGTTTAGCATCCTACATATTAAACCTCTCTAAGACCTTCTTAATGCATTCTTCCCGAGATAAAGTCATCTTTCATTCCTTCCTATCCCAAGATATATCCATACCAAGGATTTTTTCAGCTGCCCCAAATTCTTCATAGTAAAGGATTCACTTAGTTTCTTCTTGAGTACTTTTATTTCCTGCATGTTTTTACCTGCAACCAACATGTCATCCACATACAGACAAAGGATAATATAACTACCATCCTCAAATTTCTTTGTATACACACAATGGTCAGAATGAAATCTAATATAACCTTCCTCCATCATGAAGATATCAAATTTCTTATATCATTGACGTGGAGCTTGTTTTAATCCATACAAGCTCTTCTTCAGTTTTCACCCATCTCCTCTTTACCTTTGACCTCATAGCCCTTTGGTTGCTGCATATATATTTCCTCCTCCAAATCACCATGGAGAAATGTAGTCTTTACGTCAATCTGTTCTAAGTGCAAGTCTTCTGCTACAACTATTCCTAGAATAGTTCTAATAGAATTCATTTTTACTATAGGAAAAAAATCTCACCAAAATCTATACCTTTTATCTATGTAAACCCCTTGACCACCAACATATCCTTGTATCTTTTCTTGCCTCCTTCTTACTCTTTGACACTCGAACACCCACTTGTTATGTCATGATATTCTTCCTTCGAGTAGATTCACCAAATCCCATGTCCGGTTCAACATGAGAGCCCGATGCTCCTCATCTATGGCTTGCTCCCACTTCTTCCCGGCATCTAATTGCATTGCTTCATTAAATATCTCTATCTCTCCACTATCGGTGAATAATAAATAACAAAGAGAAGGAGAAAAACATTCGTGTTCTCTTCTTACCTCTAGAAGACCTCCTCAAGAGAGGAGTTTGGGTTTCTTGTTAAGGAGGTTCTGAACTAATTCATGTGTCACTTTCCCATTTGGAATATCTTGTATTGTTGCATATTATTTCTTATATTTTTCCCTATTTTCTTGTAACTATTTCTTATACATGACTTTCTCATTAAAGACCACATCCCTAGATCGAATGATTTTCTTATCCTTAATACTCCAACATTTATATCCAAATTCATCACCACCATAACCAATGAAAGTACATTTTTCTTATTTAGCCTCTAGCTTGGTCCTATCATCCTTGTCTATATGGACAAAACTTCACATCCAAAGACTCTAACAAATGAATAATCAACTTTCTTATCATACCAAGCCTCCTTAGGTATGCCTCCATCCAAGGCACTTGAGGGTCCTTTGTTTATCAAGTACATAGTTGTTCTCCCACTTCTACCCAAAAATAAAGAGGTAGTCTTGCATATAACCTTATGCTCCTAGCACGTTCCATTATTTTTTTGTTCATCCTTTCTAACATGCCATTCTACTGTGGAGTTCCTAGAACCATCTTTTTTCCTATGAATTCCATTCTTAGAACAAGTAATCATCAAATTCATTGCACGTAATACTCCCTTTCATTATCTAACCTGAGACATTTTAGCTTAAGACATGTTTCATTCTCTACCAAGGCTTTCCATTTAACAAAAGTTTCAAATACATCAAATTTATTTCTAATACAATAAACCCAAAATTTTCTTGTTGCATCATCAATAAAAGTAACATAATAACTTGAACCCCCAAGAGATGATACCTAAGCCACCCCCCACACATCAGAATGCACCAGCTCTAACTTACTCTCTTTCTTTTTAGGTCCAATGTTGAGAAACCTTAATCTCTTCTATTTCCCACATAGGTAGTGCTCACAGTAACTCCAAACCTATTTCTATATATCTAGGAAAATCCTTCTTTATGATCTCCATGCCCTTATGGCTCATATGACTGAGCCTATAGTGCCACAATGTTGTATCTACTTTTGAAGCCACAAGATTACAAACATTAGTGTTATAAGTGGTTAAATACAAGGTTCCAACCTTCTTACCTCTTTCCACCAAAAGAGTGCCCTTGGTAACCTTTTAAGAGTCCTCTGTAAATATCACATTACAACCATCACTTCCCAACTCCCATGCCGATATCAAATTTCATCTTAATGTAGGCACATGTATGACATCCTTCAATAGCCAAGTATTCCCATTCTGTATCTTAACCTGAATATAATCTTTTCCAACTATGCTGCAAGGCTCATCATCACCAAGAAAAACATGCCCAAAATCTCCTTGAACATAATCAATAAAATAATGCCTATGTGGAGTAGCATGGAAAGAATCCCCCGAATCTAAAACCCAAGATTCAATAATATTTTACAAAGAAAGAATCAAAGCATCCTAACATACATTACCCATTGCCACATTTTCCTCCTTGTTTTCTTCCTGTTGTTTCTTCTTGTCCCAAAGCTCCCAATATTCCCTCTTTGCATGTCTAGACTTTCCACAATGCCAGCATATTATCTTACTTTTGGATTTTGACCTTATCGATCCTTTGATTTTCCATGGCTTCCTCTATTCTTCTCTCCCTCTAGTTTCCACTTTGTCAAAGCATTCCCAAGTAGAAGATTCCCGATATTTTTCTTCACATTTCCTCACTTATAATCACCCCTACAACATCCTCAAACTTAAAATTTGAGTTAGATGGAACCCAATTTCTTACAGCCATTATCAAAGCTATTCCAGCTCTTAGGTAAAGAGCACGTAACTAATAAAGCCCTAACTTCTTCATCAAATTCTATTATAACCAAAGCTAGCATATTTACAATTGTATTAAAATCCTTTAGATGATTTTCTACTAAACCATTCTCAGACATCTTCATATTAAACAAATTTTTCATTAAAAATATCTTATTTAAGGAAGAGGGTTTTTCATACAACTTCCCTAATGCATCCATCAATTCTTTTGTAGTCTTTTCCTTTGAAACATTAAATAATACCGAAGATGTAAGACACAACCAGATTTTCCCAAGTGCCTTCCTATCTAGCAAATCCCATTTCACATCCTTCATGCTTGAGGGTTTGTTCACCTTCTCAGACAATGGAATATAAATATCCTTCTGATAAAGGTAATCTTCCATCTGCATCTTCCAAAGACTGAAATTCTACCCGTTGAATTTATCAACCCTAGATATTCCATCATCTTCCATAGCTCCCACTCAAGATAAAACTTTCCCTACGATTCAACACTTCAGCAAACCAAACCAGGCTTTGATACCAATTGTTAGGAAATAAGGGATAAAATATGTGGAATAATCCTTTGTTCTATATGCCCAAAGAACAATTGAAACTTTCTCATCCAAATCCTTTCTTCCAAGATTATCACAAATTTTGTTAGGAAATAAGGGATAAAATATGTGGAATAATCCCTCATAGAATCGCAACAGTAGAAACTAATATGCATAAAATATTACATATCTTAAATAAAAGTGCATAATAAAATAACACAACACAAAGAGACAATATTTAATGTGGTTCACCCAATTTGGGATACATCCACCAAGAATCACTTGCTCATATTTTATTACAAGCCACCACTCTTTCAATACAATACCCAGATCTATTTGGAGCTATGCTAAAAACTCTACAGAATTCACACCCAAATTCAAAACACATCTGCAATGTTTTATATGTCCTACCATATGCACAAAACCATATAAATAGACAACTACTTAAGTAGTTTTACAAAACTGTGGGTATCAAAACCATGGGCCAAAACCGTCCCATAAACCTATGGGTCAAAATCCTGCCCATATAATAAAATCATGTTTCTCAGGATATCAAGCACGTTTTAAGGCCAAAAAAATTCTCGTAAGGCTGCGCCCTGAACCTTAACAAGACAACTGCAAAGTGTACATAATCTTAGTGTATAATATTCAACACTTTCTCACATGAAAAAAGGCTCTACAACCTAACCATTTTTGTCAAAGTCTAGCCCAAAATCTTGTTGAAGGCCTCAACAATTCCATTTTCCTGAGGATGGTAGGTTGTAGTTTTATGGTGTGTAACCATAAACTCATCTAAAAGGATCCTAATTGTCTCATTCAAAAAATGTGTACCTCTATCACTTGTCAAGCTTAAGGGACATCCATATCTTGTAAGAACATTCTCCCATAGAAACCTAGTTGTTGTAGAAGCATTATCAGACAGTCCTTGTAGGTGTTATTCGCCCATCATGTGAGATAATATGTGCAAGTAATGATATAACGCAATCTAGTCCTACGCATGGCTAGTGAAATAGGTCCTACAAATTCAATGGCCCATTTCTCAAATGGTTTGGCACTAGTAATTGGCCTCAAAGGCATCTCATCTCTTTGCCCTTGTTTTCCTAGGCGTTGACAATGATCGCACACCTTACAATATTCTTACAGTCCTTATATAATGTCTCCCACCATAATCCAGCAAGTAGGATCTTCCAGGAAATTGCATCACCTACATAATGGCCTCCTAAAATACCACCATGAGATTCTTCCATGATATCCTTACGTTCATGCTCTAATACACAACAACATAATACTTCACCTCTTCCTAGCTTGTAAAGGTCACCACTTATTAACATAAACGGTGTCACACGTATAGTAAATTGCTTCTTTTCTAATGCTTTCATTCCTTCTAGTGTCATACATGTTTGTAGAAAGACAAAAATTTCCTCTAATTCCATGGGTGCGCATTATAACCTATATAACTATACATCTAGCATGGTTTCTTCAATTATCTGTGTGTCCTCTCCTAAATTGATTCTAGATAAATGGTCTGGTCCAGAATTACTTTTCTCTGGCTTCACCATAACTGTGAAGTCAAACTATTGAAATAAGAGCACCCATCTACATATGCGCCCCTATAAGACAGGCTTATTTACGAAGTACTTCAATGCTATGTGATCTATATAAAACACAAATAGTGTTGCTAACAAGTATTGTCGAAACTTGTGAAATACATAGATCATTGATAAAGCTTTGTGCTCGGTAATTGTATAATTTTGTTCAAGAGGATTCAGCTCCCTACTAGTAAAACAGATTGGATGATCTATAATACCTTTTCCAATTTGAGCTAACACAAAGTGCTAATGGCCATGCCGTAAGCATCCACATGCATATGAAATGGTTTATCCCATGAGGGAAAGTGCATAATGGGTGCAGTAGTAAGTTTCTCTTTTAATATCTCAAACACACGCTACTGCGGTTCTCCCCAATAAAATATACCTTTCCCTTAAGTAATTCTTCCAAGGTCAGAGCAATTTTGGCATACTCTTTGATGAATTTTCTATAATATCCTATATGACAAAAAAATCTGCGCACCTCACTTTGACTAGTATGTGCTTCCAAGCCTAAAACTATAACCTTAATGGATCAACCGAAAACCTTCTTTACTGATTATATGTCCTAACAATATCCCAAATGGTGTAGCAAATATGTACTTATTGATGTTCAAAGAGATACTCAATTATCTACACCTTTCAAACATCAAGCGTAGATTATCACAATGATCTTTCACAAGCCCATATATTTTCCAATCATCTAGGTAGACTTGTAAGAAGTTGTGAATAAAATATTTGAATGCCTGAACAATTATGCATGAGAATACAGTAGGCACATTTTTCAATCCAAAAGGCATCATAGTATAGGAAAAAATACCCCATTCAGAAGTAAATGTTGTCTTTTCTTGATCCTCATGAGCAATCCTAACCTGATAATACCTGGAAAACCCATCTGTGAAGGTATATATTTCGCACCCTATAAATCCTTCTCGTATTTCCTCAGTGAATGGCATAGGGAATCGATTTCGATGCATGCAACATTCAGCTCCTTGTAGTCCACACATATTCTAATTTTTCCATCCTTCTTGATACTGATCACCATTGGACTAACCCATTCTAACTCATCAAGGGGCTTGATAATTCCATATTTCAACATTTTATCAATTTCTTCTTTTACCTTTTTGCACAAATTATGATTCATTCTATAAGTTCTCTTTCTAACTTTTTGTGCACCTTAGTTAACTTTTATCTTCATTTCCCAAGTGATTCATGCATGCCTTTAAGTTCATGATACCCTTGAGGGAATAAGTCCCGATAATACCCGAGTAACTTGATGATATTTTCTACCTCTGAATCGACCAAGAGTCTCTAATTATGGCCTCCTTAGGCTCAACCTCTAAACCTATATTCACCTTTTTATCTTCATGGGCTCATGGTAGGTGTGCGTATCCTTATCTACACTTTCCAAGACCTCACGCACCCCGTGTGAATGTTCAATATCTAGATTCTTAACTTCCTCATCATTCACAATGTAAACTATCTTTCGCTTCTCTTTCTCAAGGAAAGCGCATTCAAGTAGTATGGAGTCTATTTCTTCTTCCTTTTCAAAACATGCTCTAAACTCTACCTCACCGAATAATTCCTGAATATGCTCTTCTACTTTTGCACTATCTCCCATAGTTAAGCGCTTGACAAATTTTAATGCCTCTTCTATAGGAGGTTTAGTCAAGAAGTAGTCAAAATTCTGGATCATTCTGTAATCAAACCTTGCCAATTTCTAATCTCTCGATGTATTTTTGCATATACATACTAGGCGCATGTGCATCCTTATAGCATAAAATACAGTCAATTCACCTAGAGTGAAGGTGGTAATGCTTCCTATCCTGCTTTCTAGAGTCTCTCTCACAATGTTGAATGTGATTTTGAACAGGTTGATCACCATGATAAGTGCAGAATTGTATAGGTGTATTTTTTCTTATAAACCTAGTAAACAAAGCAACTCCAATCTCTTCCCAGTTTATAAGATTATCTCTATGGACTACCCACCAGCGCACTTCTATCCCACGTAATGTATATACTAACATATCTCTTCTCTTAATTTGATATGTCCATTGTGTTTCCATGGCCTTCAAAAATGCAGGAAGATCTTACCTTTGTATACCAAGGCTACTCGTACTACCTATCTCGTTGAATCAAACAAAGTCTATTTTTACATGCAACCATGCTTTTCACCTCGCATCCTACTAATTCATATGTACCATGAGCCCAATTTTTGCAAGCAATACTCGTAGTATCACTAATAGAATGAGAATCCTCCCACTATAGGATGCCTTCTTTTGATGGCTCATTGACCTCTAGGTCCTGAATAGCGTGTACATAAACTCTGTTTAAGTCCTCCTCACTTAGAGGCTCAACATATGGTGTAGAATTTCCATCTGTCAAAGGTATCACAACCCTTTCCTCCTTTTTTTCAAAGCTGATATACCCCTTATTGAATCTCAAGTCAGCATTATTCACATAACACTAAGGGTGTCCAAGCAAGGCTAGAAAATTATCTACTTCTGCAAGTGCTAATACCTCAAAATCCCCAGTGAACTTGGCCCCTTGTATAGTTATAGATGCATCTTTCAAAACTCCTATGGGAGTGGCCTTAGTCTAGTTTACCATAAACAACACATTAGATGATGGCTGCAATGGAGGCCTCCCCATTTGTACCCATACATCTAATGTAAGCACATTTACTTCCACACATGTATCAATCAATCTGTTGCTCAATAGCCACCCATCCATAATAGCATTCAGAGTAATTTCTTTATCATAGTCAATGCTATTAGGGGGAAGATTTGCATGTATAATCTATCGTACGATCTCAAGACTTGCTTGTGGAGTGTTCCCCTTTAACCAATTTCCTAATAGTGAAATAATGTTCTCCTGGCACAACATTTTGCACACCTCTTGTAGATCATCGATATCAGTTTGGACTATCTCTAATGCTTTATTTTACTCCTTTAGGTATTGTATCTCACCCTGAAGATTCCTTAGCACTTCCATGGTATCTTGGTAAACTTCCTTCTAATGAGCAAGATCTAGTTACCTTGCATGTAAAACCTCCTCCTTGGTGATCGTAGGATTTTGGTGTAATGCCTCTCTTACACGTGCTGCTTCAATGCGTGTAGTAATCTTCACTATCAATGCCTCAGGTCCTTCTACTATCTTGGGAATCCACTGATCTTCTACCATGCACTAGATTCTAACCATCCCGACACCTTTGTTTTCTTGCTTATGTTGCTTACTTAGATGCTCATATAAGTTTGGGCACTCTTCATAGCTATGGTTCTTTCCGTAGAAAGAACATGCAATATTTTGAGGACATTCACACCTATAGTGGCCACAAGGTCCGTATGTATAACATGTTCAACAAGGAAACTCACCTCTTCCTCCACCATGGCCTCATCCTCCATATCCACCATGATATCCACGTCCCCTTACACAACCTCCTTCAAAATTCCCCTCATTCTTGTCATATCATGTTTGATTATGATCTCGATCTTGGTGCTCATTCTTACCTTTAGAATTATCTCATTATACTTGTCTATCATACCCCAATGTCTATAACATCCTGGATTTGACCAATCAACCAATAATCCTTAGTATCATGGGTCGTGGACCTTCAAATATTACAAAAGAAAGATACATTATTCCTTATCATGTGTTGTAATAAAGGACAATGACTAGCATCATGATTCAAATGGAAAATCTCACAAGATAACAAGAATGAGCGTATAGATTTGTGAGGGAAACTAACCTTGGTGTGACCTTCCACTTTACAATATGTACACCAAATTCCCGAGCATGTTTCATGGGCTGAATTTTCTTATATATTTTCTAATCGCTTTACCATAGGTGCAATCTATGCCTCTAGGAATGGACTAATCCCAGTGTCAATTCTCCCACCTGCCTCAAGAGGAAAATATACTTCCAAAGAGTGCTTCACACGAGATCGGTGTTTGTCTTCTATGATAGCACTCTTCTAAAAGGTATAATCAATCCTCCAACGAACCATTATGCATGCTTTGGCTAGCTTTGAATATCATAAGATAGATTAGATAGAAGTGTCTTAACACAAGCATCATACTCATGCACACTCCTAGTAGTGCCTTGCTTGATATCCTTGAGAGAACTTATACTCTTCTACTCAAACTCGGGATATGTAACTCTTTCAAGAAATCATCCTCGGTGTTGCATAATCCACATAAGTTTGATCGGTTCAAAATTCCTATACCAGCTATGTGCATGACCACGTAATGTAGTGGAAAATTGACTTTCCTTATGCTTAGCAGTCGTGATCCCTTTAGCATGCCACAATATTTTACACATATGCACATGTTTAGCAACATCCTCTATCCTCTATATTATGGGATATGAAGAGACATCTCCATATAGATATTTTGTGGTTGTTACGGACTTTGACCACCGATCCATAGCCTCATGTGTTCCCTCTCGCCTATAGAACCACTAGATCCACCGGAACTAGAACCACCTATACCTCCTGATCCTCCACCTGTAGTTAGAATATAACTTGTATATTTACTCCCCTGTGCTCCGATAATAGTACTATATTGAACCCCTATAGTCTATGAGGTAGTTCCACTTCCAGAGGTGAATCCAACATTCTGCACACTCACATTTTGTGTAGATGATGTGCCTAAGAATGTTCCTCCAAATAACATTGAATTCGTCTATCCTGCCATTAATGTACTTGATCCTTGACTTACTCCTGCTCTCCTACTTCCCAAGTTAGTTTGTTGGTTACTTATCATACTAGATACTAAAAAACCAAGTGCAAGGGCTAGGTCACCAAGTGGATTAAGATACATGCCCACGGTCCAGGTAGTCTCTTTTGGCACACTTCTATGTGAGGCCGAGGGGGGATCTCTATCATGATTTCCAAGATGGGGGATTTCCGATGCTCGACTCCACATCTTCTACGCGAGCTATAAATCCTTCACGGGACATCTCTCTCCTTCACGCCATACCTTCCGCAATGGAACATTGCTTCTCAATCTCCCTCTTGTGTGCCTCATTATACTTAAGCCTCATTTCATCTCTTTTCCTCTCTACCACTACATCTGCCATCTTAAACCAAACCTATTCCTACCCTCACATGTGGTGAAGTTTAGTTAGCCATCGGTTTACTCTCTAGGTTCAAAGTTACCATAAAGATCTTGATCGCTAGTGGAATACCATGAAAATATTTTCCTCTTGGATACCACAAAAACTTGAATTCAGCTACCTCAGGCAAGAGTACGTCAAATTTTGGGCCCCTGGAATATTGACCAAGTATGAAGGTGCTTAGGCACGTGGGATCCTAGTTATAGAATGGGGCACAAGGCTCAAGCGCAAGAGAAAGGCTTAAGGAAGCAAATAGCACGTGTGATGTGTGAAAGGAGGTTCGGGACATAGCTAAATTGAGCACCCAAGGCATAACATGTGAAAAGCGTGATTGGTTGCGTGTGGATAAGATGTCAGCCTAGTAACATGTTGGCCCAGGAAAGAGCATGCCCCAAATGGAATCTTATAGAAGATCATCATGAGATGGAATGGAGAGCTCAAGCCTGAAGGAACATTCTCACATGGAGGACCACATTCGACACTTGATGACGGATCTGAGGGCACGGCAAGGAAAGTTGGCAGCTCGAGAAAGTGATAAGTACAAGTGCCTACTATGGGAAAATATATAGAGATACACACACGAAAGAAGGATATATCATCTAGATATACATAGGGAATAGTGGGTTAGAGAGTGAACAAAGCTCTGAGGATTTTTGTGAGTGGATATTTTGGTTCACGAAAGGATGTACTAAGCATGGAGTTATATTTTTCTTTTATGTTAACTTAGCTACTTACGTCTAGTGATTTGCATGACTATAGGCTACTCTCTATGACACTCTGTAATGAACCAATGAATATATTGAGGTTACCTATTATAAAGAGATATGAATATCAATGGGTTTAATGTATACTTCATTCATATGAGTTCTCTCTTCCTTTCATGATACAAATGAATGGTTGTATCTTTCTTTCTGTTATAGTATATGTTCTAGAATCTGTTAAAGCACTCAGTCTAAAGTGACTGCAAGGATCTGGAGGCCATTATGAGCCCCATGGTTCTTATATGTCTCAACTTCTTTCCTAAATACTCTTACACTATTCATAGATAATGCTTCCCACTAAACTCACATAAAAGAGAAACTCAATACCTACGTGTGCCTCGGGTGAGCACTTAGCTTCTACTTGGGTGAAAGGTCGGTGCATATGGGTTTCTTCCTTTTGTGATAGGATTAAAAATGACTACATCTTTGTTCTTTTCTCGAGACCTCTTTTCAAATTTGTAGTGGGATATAGCATGCACCATGATCTGTAAAGAGTAATGACGGATCGGTTAACATTGGAAAATGTTGAATCATGGTTCAAGAGCATGGAGGATGAATTTTCTCAGAGATTCAACACTGGACCTAAGTTTAATACATGTAGATGGGTAGAAGAGAACCTCTACCATGATCTGTATGAGACTTTTTTCTACTGCTTCCTAGTAGAGTTATATGGATGGCTTTTAGCCTATGCATCTAGATCAAGTTAGCGTTATGGATCATGGATATGGACTAAAGAAGACTACCAAAGGTTGAAGGAGATAGATCTGACATGGACCCATGTTGTAGATCATTAGTGGAGAGGAGTACTAGCTAGCTACACTCTAGAATATGCCATTTCTATGTATTCTTTCCCAGAGGTTGCTGAGTTTGAATTTCTGTGAGAACCTAGAGGAACATTTCTACATGTTATTCCTCTAGCTATGAAGATATTGATGGTTACCATGAGTTTAGAGGCACTCCCAATGGCCGGCTAAACCATTTTGAGCACTGGGTAAGGAAGCTTGGGTGGAGGAAGATGGTAGATGATACAACAAAGAAGGAGAGGGAAGAAAGATGGCTCAAGTATAGTAAAGCACGTGATAGGGAGATTGCTAAACAATGCGAGGATGATAGTGTGATGGATCTATGGAGACAGACGTTGCGGGAAGGAGTTGAGGTTCACGCGGAGGATGTAGAACCTAAGTAGTCTATGCTACCCCATCTTGGTAAGCGCGTAAGGGAGACCCTTCAACTTCTAGTGAGAGCTCATCACATGGAGAAATAAGAGTCATTGGCACATATTTGAACCCACCTAGTTACTGAGCCCTGGAATTTTTTTCCTAAACCAAGAAGAAGTATTGATCTAGTTGAAACTAGTGGAAGAGACAGATCCGTGCCTAGGAGATACAATTTTTCATTTCCTTCTTCTATGGCTATGCATATTCCAATATTCGGAGGAGTTTTTGACAAGGGGTAAGTGTAGAAGATTTTAGTCTCACATCAGGGAGTGGCATGGGACAAAGTAGTGGTAGTGGGGCACTATCATAGACCATCGACACACAGTTTAGTGGGACCATGGGAGCACTTGGCATAGATCCTACAGGCCCTATTGGACCCAGTGGTTCTGGTGGATCTGGTGGCTCTAGAGGTACAAGACCCAATGGACCTAGTGGATCAGGTGGTGGAAGAAACACTGGAGGGAACCAAGGCTCTGGTTCAAGACAAGGACCCTAACCACCACCTCAAGTATTCTTTGAAATGTCTCTACATTTTCTAGATTACAGGGGCATTGAAGATGTTGTGGAACATGTTCACAAGTGTGAACTACTATGGCACGCAAAGGGTATCACAACCCCAGAACGAAAGGCTAGTCAATTTGTAACCACGTTGTAAGGGCGTGCACATAGCTGGTATAGAAAGTATGACCCTCATCAAATGGTGGTGGACTACACTACTTTAAAGAATGCATTCTGGTAGAGTTCCACATTCCTGAGTTTAAGCAGAAAATCATTAGCGCTTTGAAGGAGATTCAACAAGGAATGGAAAAGAGTGTGTGGGAGTATGATGCATGTTTTAAAACTCTCTTTTCTAAATTATCATATGATATCCATCCTTCTTAGCATGCACAGTGGTTTGTTGGAGGATTGATCACCCATTTTAGAAGGGCCTTATCTCATAATACTTTTAAAAATCCGCGTGAAGCATTGGAATCTACCTTGCGTGCCGAGGCTATTGGTAGTATTGATACTAGCATTAGCCCATTCTTAGAGGCTCAGATTGCTACTATGGCCAAACAATTGGAAAAATTGTCTATGAACTCAGTCCATGAGACTCGCAGTGGTTTATGGTGCATGGATTGTGAAATAGAGGGGCACGTTAAGGATAATTTCCCCAGGGATGGTACGCACTGTGATAGTAGATTGTGAGATTTTTCATGGGGACCATGATGCAAGTAGATGTCCCTTGTTGTAGTGCACAATTAGGAAGAATGTATCTTTTTATTGCAATATTTTCACCTCCACAACCCATGATATAAAATACTATAGGGTCATTGACTAGATCCATGAGATCATTGATCATGAGGTGTGCTAAACTAGCATTTCTAGTGGTTCAAAAAAATGATGATCACCGTTACGAGGAACGCATGCGAGATGGAGGCACGCCCAAAAGAGGATTTCGAGGAGGATTTCATGGTCGGGGTAACCACAGAGAGGAAGGAGTGAGTTCCCACGTGGAACATGTTTCAACTGTGGATCTATAGAACATTACAAGCGTGAGTGCCTAGACTTGTTACAGTGCTCATGGTGTGGAAAGAAGCATAAGTATGAGGAGTTCCCAGAGTTATTTGAGCATATGAATCAATAGCACCAAAAAGACAAGGGCGTTGTGATGGTCAACATCAAGAAGGAAGACATATAGTGGATGCCTTGGGTAACACGGGATGAAGGTTTGGAGCCTGTCTTGGTAACAACAAGGGTAGAAGCCACACATACAAGGGAGGTACCAAGACAGAAGAACCTAGTTTCAAGAGAAGAGGTCATTCATGGAAAGTATCCAGACCCCGCACGCATTAGAAGGAGATATATCAGGACACCATGGATGTTATTCAAATCTTACAAGGGGAGATCCAATCTTAAAGAGAAATCTAAAAAGGAGGAACAAGGAAGGAGAATCAAGGCATAAAAGGATGACCTAGATGAGGTCAAGGAGGTGTGTAAAATGTTAAGGCAGGAGAACATCATTCCTTTGCTAGGATCCTGGTTGAGAGAGAAGGTACCACACGCCAGAGAAGAGCGTGAGAGATAGGTCTTGCATGTGAACCTTCCCCCTCACAGCCTTGACTATGACAAGGAGATTACATTGAATGCAATTATAGATGGATGGCTCCTCAAAAATATACTCATTGACACTGGTGTAGAGGTTAATGTTCTAAATTTGGATGCATAGCATTAGATAGGAATACCTACATTACAACCATCTTCAAATGTGTTGTATATGGCAAACAAGACTAAGGCAATGCCCATCGGTGTCTTGAAGGATATAGTTATTACTATCTAGGGATCCAAGTTTACTGGGGACTTTGAAGTCTTGGTGCTCACCGAGGTAGATAATTTCCCAGCACTACTTGGGTGCCCTTGGTGTTACAAGAATAATGTGGACCTTCGGTTTAACAAAGGGTACATCAGCTTCGAGAACAAAGAGGAATGGTTCATTATACCCCTAGTTGATGGGAAGTCGACACCCTATATTAAACCATTAGGAGAAGAAGTTCTGACAAAATTTATGTGTGCTCAATCAGAGACCCTGAGATGGTACACCCTACTAACGGAGTTATCTAGTTTGAAGATGCTTAGTTAGTAAGTGATACCACCAGTCTAGCTTGTGACAATTGGGCGCATGGAACTTACAAATTAATGGGATGGCAGTTGAGAGGGTTGGTGACCAAGGTAACAAAGGCACACACTGTTAGGCACCTTGGAGGAAAATAACTACCCAAGTATTCAGGAGGATCCTTCCCTAAGATCTTTCTGTAGGAGGTAGAAGCTCAGTGGAAGAATGAGAAGGAATGAAGGGAGAAGTTAAGTTATGTATTTCTTGACACACAAATTGTTGGTGGGACACACATCAGAGAGCATATTAGAGTGGCGTGAGGTAAGAATTGCTCTCTCTATCAGATTTTATAGGAGTAATGTACCCACCATCATCAAGGAGTACCATGGGAAGGAGCCCATATTTTTCCATATCTGGGATTTTGAACGGTCCGGAGAGAAGGCATGGAAGCTTTTCCACCATCCCTCTGGGTGCACAAGTTATATTCTACACTATAGGGTTGTGTGCACATATGGTACATTCATTTAGAGACACGCCGCTAGACAAGGAATTGGCAAGAGCTCGTGGATGACCTTATTCAAACCTTTGAGTATTGGAGTACCAAGCCATCAATTGATAAGGCCTTGTAGGGTATCAAGCACCTTACCATGGGGGATAGTGCCAGAACGGAAGATAGGTTGTTGGAATTATTAGGTGAACCACGTATAAGGGCATGCTTTGAAGAAGTTGAGGAAATAGAAGAGTTACAGCTTGAGCGTGCGTGCTTGGAAATAGAGAATGAAAAGTTAGTATATGTGATTGATGGAGAGGAATCAGAAAGCTTAGATGTTAGCCATTCTGTAGGAACACACGAGGTAGTGGATAGTGCAGATGCTCACGCACGTGCCTACCATGAGCCTTTAAAGACGAATAAAGTTAACATCGGTTCAGAAGAAGAACCTAAGGAAGCTATTATTGGGGATTACTAGACAAAGAAGGAAGTATCAAAGATCATTGATTTGTTGCGTGAATTTGAGGATTTATTCCCGCACGGGTACCATGAGCTCAAAGGTGTTCACCATTCCTTGGGGGAGATGAAGATAAAACTGAAGGATGGTGCACACCCAGTTAGAAAAAGGCCCTACCAGATGAATCCCAATTTGTGCATGAAAGTTAAGGAGGAGATAGACAAAATGATAGCTTCTGGGATCATTGAGGTAGTGGAAGAATTGAAATGGATAAGTTCGATGGTAATCAGCATCAAGAAGGATGGGTGGATTAGGATTTGTGTGGACTATAGGGAATTGAATGTAGTTTGTGTCATTGATCCATTTCTGACCCCTTCACTGAAGAAATTTTGGAAGGAGTCGCTAGGCGCAAAATCTATTCCTTTACGAATGGATTTTCAGGATACCACCAAGTCCATATTATAAAGGAGGACTAGAAGAAGATGAATTTCACCACTGAGTGGGGAAGTTTTGCATATATGGTCATGCCCTTTGGGTTGAAGAATGCACCTGTTGTTTTTTCACGCATAGTGGTGTAAGCATTCCAGGACTTCATCCATAAATTTCTTCAGGTCTATTTGGATGATTGGACAATATATGGTCTAGTTAAGGACCATTGTGACAACTTGAGATTAATGTTTGAAAGGTGTAGGTAGTTGAGGATATCCCTCAACATTAAGAAATGTGTGTTTTTACTCCCTTTAGGACTCTATTGGGGCATATCATATGTAAGGAGGGATTTCTGGTAGATCCCGCTAAGGTTACGATTATTGTGGGGTTAAGGGCACCTACTAGCTAGAGCACACAGTGCATGGATTCCTTGGGCATATGGGCTATTACAGGAAAGTCATTAAGGGATATGTCAAAATCGACATGCCTTTAGAAGAGATACTTAGACACAAAAGTTCCTTCCATTGGGGAGAGGTGCAGTAGAGGGCGTTTGATACATTAAAAGATAGGCTTATTACCATGCCTATTTTATGTTTTCCCTCTTGGGAAAATCCCTTCCATGTCCATGTAGATGCCTTAAGAACCACCATTGGAGCAGTGCTTGCACAACCAAGTGAGGGGATTTTTGATCATCCTCTCTATTTTATGAGTAGGAAGTTAACACCAGTAGAGAAAAATTATACCACTACCGAGCGCGAGGCATTGTCAATGATCTACGTGCTCTTCAAGTTTAGATAGTATCTACTAGTAACACCCTTTGTATTCTACACCGACCACATGGCATTAAATTATTTGGTGAACAAGCCCATTCTTCAAGGGCACATATGTTGATGGGTGTTGTTGTTTCAAGAGTTTGAATTCACCATTGTAGTGAAGCCTAAAAAAATCAACTGTGGGTCGATCATCTATCAAGGATTGATTTAGGAGAGGACACACAAAGTATTGAGGAAGTAATGCCAGATGCCCAACTATTTAGGTTATAGTGCACACCCTCAGATTTGGAGGAGATTGTAGTATTTTTAAAATAAGGTGTGGTGCTAGATGGAATGAAGGCATTAGAAAAGAAGTAGTTGGCCATACGTGTCGTGCCCTACATGTTGATTAGTGGAGACTTATACAAATTGGGATGTGATGAAGTTTTACATAGGTGTGTATTAGAGCATGAGCACCTGGCCATCATGGAGGAAGTGCGGTGGGCATTACACAGGTGATGCCACCACGCGTAAGATATTAATGGTAGGATTATGGTAGGATTATGGTGGGAAACCTTATACAGGGATTGTAGAGATTATTGTAAAGCATGTGACCATTGTCAGTGCATTGGCAAACCAGGAAGGAGAGATGAAATTCCTTTGCATCCTATCCCTAGCGCGAGCCTTTTGAAAAATGGGTGATAGATTTTTGAGACCTATTGCACCAATAGCAACGCGTAGGACTAGGTCACGTTATGTCATCACTTGCATGGATTATCTCACAAGGTGGGTAGAGGCAGCCCCAACTAAAGATTACATGGTAGCAACAGTGGTAAGGTTCTTATGGGAGAACATTATCACAAGGTATGGATGTCCGTTGAGTTTGACCAGTGATAGGGGTACACATTTTCTGAATGAGACCATGAGGATCCTATTATCAAAGTTCATGGTGGCTCATCACAAGACTATGCCCTATCACCCACAAGAAAATGGAACCATGGAAGCATTCAAAAAAATACTAAGTCATACCTTGACTAAAATTATGATATCAAGAAGACAAGATTGGGATGAAAAAGTATTGGTAGTGTTATGGGCTTATAGGACTACGTATAAAAGACTAAATAAAGCCACACCTTTTCAATTGGTGTTTGGCATGGAATTTTTTTCCCGGGTTGAAGCCCTACTATAAATAAGTCTTCTTGGTGTTTGTAAATAAGGTAGTTTTTCTAGTTAGTTTAAAAATTTTGTTTATGCATTTTCCCTTTCTTGTGTTTCCCTTTCGTGTTGTTGTTTTACTTTGCACCTTGGGTGCTGGTAACCTTATTGCTATTTTTGGAGAATTTGTGAGTGCACAGAGGACCGTGCATTGTTTAAGTGTGGGTTAAAGAAAAGTGAAGAAGCGTGTGATTAAAGTACTAAGGAAGTTATGTTAAAGAGCCCTGTTGTGTAGCCCAGTTCAAAGAGGTAGATGAAGAGAAAAGATAGAATGGTTAGTGCCAGGATAAAGCTACTAGTAAATCCCACATATAAAGGAAAAGGAAGTGTAGTTAAAGCAACATGAGGTAGGTAAAAGCAAGAATATGGATAGAAGAAGTGCCTTCAAAGACACGAGTTAAGCGTGTGCAAGAGTCTCCTGTCAGGTTGGCTAGGTTACATGCCAGAAGGTTGGGGGAGTTTTTGTGCAAGAAGGGCGCGTGAGTGAAGGTGTTGAAGATGGACTTTGTTTGAAAAATTTGCATTAAATGAACAAAGTATAGGGGTAGGTAAAGTATCATTTAATGATCAGAAAAAGGAAAAACTATAAATAAAGGGTCGGGCACTCTCATTTTTACTTTGCGAAAACAAAGAGTTGGAGATATAAGCGAGTGTTATAAACTAGGGTTTTTAGATTTGATCAAGTGGAAGATCTGTGTGATTAAAATGCAAAGAGCTAGTTTGAGATTGTGAACCAGAAGGAATTACACGGGCATGGAAGGAGTTGAAAAGGTGTTGTCTTGTGAAGAGTTTATCCAAGTTAGGGTTTGAAAAACTAGGGCACGGGTTTAGAAGAGTTATATCACAGATCTGAGATCGAAGGTTGGGAGAAGAAAGATAGAGTAACAAAGAGAGGGTAGGAGTGATAAAAATACCTTGACCATGGCACCCAAGAAAGGAAAGGGAAAAGCTAAGGCTAAACAACCAGAACCCGAAGTAGACACAAATGAAGAATGGTATGCAGAGATGCAATACCTAGATGGGGTGATGTTGGGAAAGGAATGGGAATCCCACTTGAGAAGCATACCTGTTAGTGACTATAATCACTGCACAAACACCATAGAGAAAGAAATGGTGTTGGAATTGGTACGCCCCACCAACAAGTGAACACCTGAAGGTTTTCCCATATATGATGATGACGTTAAGGTTAAGTTGGTAAAGGCAGGGTTGTTGCAACTCTATGAGTTTCCTTATTTTGGGAAGCCAGATCACTTGTACCAATGGTTGATGTCTCGGGTGCATGAAGACTATTTTCACTTTGTTAGGTGTAAGATGCATGTGACTCCCCAGTTGATTTCACAATTTACAGGCCTCATATGTGAGGGAGATAGCCTAGAAGATGACCTTGGTGACAAGGAGGCTATTCAAGAGACCGTCACTAAGTATGCATGCAAGAAAGGGTCACGGTACTATGATATTTTAGACATCAAGGACCCCATTATGAAGATGGTCATGCATCTAGTGACTAAGCTGAATGGCCAAGAAAGATGGACGCAGGTCAACAAACCTTGGCTACATGTCTGCAAGAAGATTATAGAGGGGATGATATACAACTTGTCCATGTACATTACAGAGGAGATTGTTAAGTGCACAAAGGAAGGGGACAGGATCCTCTTTGGCAATGTCTTTCTCACCATAGTGTTTGCAGAAATTGGAGTGTCGAAATGCCTCAGAAAAGTTCATGTGGGAGTACCCAGCTGAAGACCCTTCACCGCGAAGAGGTTTGAGAAGTATGCTTGTGATACAATGATGGCTCCCCACAAAGCACGGTTGGAAAAGTGGTATACGTGCTTGAGGAATGCATTTGAGGTAGAGTGGAGGATACAACAACCCCCAAAGAGCCATGGAGGGAGAAGTTGAGTTCACGGTGTACCAGCACTATTGCTTGGGTAGATTCAAGCTTATTGATGAATCATGGAGCCCTTGGTGTAAGATTCCTTTCGCATTCACTACCCAATACTTCCAAGTGGGAGTAAACAAATTTAAAGAATCAAAGAAGCTAAGGTTGGAACTAGGAAGGTTGGACCAGGAACACAGGGAGATGAGGAAGAAGTTGAATTACCTCGGTGGTAAGTGCATGTACATAGAGAAGTATGTGTTGCATGAGATCCAAATGACTAGGCTGATAACACTTCCCATTGCTGGAGGATCCACAGTGCATGTGTACATGCACATAAGGATGAAGTTTGAAAAGGGCACGTATTTAGAGAATAAAATCTCCATACCTAAAGACCCCTTGGGAAAGAAGAAGCCAGCATCTAAGAAGAGAGGCAGAGGAGAGGAAGGAGCACCAAGTGTGCCAACTACTTAGACAGTGAGCATGCCATCTACAAGTGCCAAGCCAAGCACCTACATATGGAGAAAGAAGTCTCCAGTGAAGGAGAAGATGCCAGAAGTAGAGGCACTCAAGCAACCCACCACCATGGAAGAATCACCAAAGGAAGAAGAGAAGGTCGAATCCTTTGATCAGAAGCCACCTCTTAGGAAGAAGTAGAGGGTGGATGAAGAAGCTGACTCAGAGGCAACCGATAGCTTGGAGAAGTACTTGGGAGAAGGAGATGATGAGAGTGAAGGAGGTGGCGACAAGGAAGAAGATCCTAAGAAGGACAAAGAGCCACATGTGTTTAGTGTCTACGACTCGAAGGAAGAAAGCGGAGAGGAGAAGCAAGAGTTTGTATTTGCATGGCACAAGGGTGCACAAGATGAGGAAGGCACCAAGACACAAAGGTAGATGAGAAGGATTCCAAGGAGCAGGGAGCCATAAGCCTTACAAAAGAGTAGATTACTTGAGATAGCAGAGTGAGAAGTGAAAAATATGCTTGAAGTCCTTGTAGACCAAGAGTTAGAGTGTAGCGCGAACATAGTGCTTAAGGAAGGGAAGGAGGAGAGCGTTGAAAAGGAACATGATAGCCTAGGAGGCCCCGCTCTGATAGTTAGCTTCCCCAAAGGTGCGCGCTCAGCAAGAGAACTCCCGATACATCACAGAGAGACAGATAATGGGCTATGTGGATGACACAAAGAAGGTGTTACGCACATGGTTCCAAAGCACCGTACCCACGGAAAGGATCCTAGCCATGGGGTCTTTTGAAAAGGATGGTGCATACCCTAGGACCAAGAAGATGCTCTCTTGGGCATTCGAGTCACACATTGACGAGCCAAACTTTGAAGTCTACGCCAGAAAGTGCTCATCTCATTTCTAGAATCTAAGGGAGACAACCCCTTAGTAAATGCTTAGGAGCTTTCAGACAAGCAAGTATGTAATGCTCTGAACAAAGTCATGGTTAAGACCGAGGCTAGGCTATTTGCGCAAAATGACAGAATCAGAGCATTGGAGGTGAAGTTGGGGAAGAAGGAGGAAGAACTGGTGAAGAAGGCCAAGAGTTTAAAACAGGAGGAATTAATCAACACACAGTTAAGGTGCAAGTTAAAGGAAGAAAAGGTAAAGGTGTAGGAGGTCTATAAGAAGGTGGATTCGATCAAGAGTGCCATCATATTAAAGCACCTAGACCTAACGCCAATCCCTCAAAGGTACACATCAACTTTGGAATGCTTAGAAGACCTAATGTGCATCCTCACTATGGAGAGGTGACCCTTGGTGCTGGAATCTGTAGAAGAAGTGGAAGCGCGCTTGAAATAATAAGACCGATTAAAGATAGTAGCAACTAT
Organism: Taxus wallichiana var. yunnanensis; assembly: GCA_018340775.1. Classification (NCBI taxonomy): domain Eukaryota; kingdom Viridiplantae; phylum Streptophyta; class Pinopsida; order Cupressales; family Taxaceae; genus Taxus; species Taxus wallichiana. The sequence goes on along the minus strand of CM031238.1, from coordinate 468,700,056 downwards.
TTCCGAGTATAGCCAAGTACTCATGGAGATTAAGGTCATTGCCTAGTCTATAGAAGCCACATATGACACATGCGCGGATAGAGATAAGGTGGCGAGATCCTTGGTCACCATGCTTGAAGTAAAACTGAAAGAGTTCCAGGAAAAGAACAAAGGGAACAGGGCAGAGAGGGACAAGGTTTTGGCCAAGGTAGAGAACAAATCAGAGGCAATTGTAGTTTTAAGAGCTCAATTAAGGCCCGGCTAAAGGAACTATACCCCTAAATTACTAGAAGAATGGATAAACTCGTAGAGACTGGGTAAGTAAATGTTATCCAAAATGTCCCCCTGCACATTTTGTTGCTAACTCCCTTCATTTTCCCTCTCTTGTGCCTCAGTCATAATTTTTGCTTTTCGGGCACTCAAGACCTTCTCTGAAATTACACCATTGGATAGAGCTTTTCCTCACTTTCCAGAAAGGTAAATTTTTCCTCCTAACTCCATGTATTTTTGAAGTTATGGCTTGGCAGAGTTTTTGTGGGAAATTTTCCCCTGAAAGGCCCGCAACCAGTAATATCATGCCAGGTGTCGTCGGGAGTGGCAGAGGGCGGAGGTAAACTTGGAATTTTTACTAAGTGATTTGGAAAATTTTCAAAAGGAATATTTCACCCCGAAGGCCCGCCAACAAAGGAGATGCTTTGCCATGTGTCCAAGGGGAGAAAATAGAAAATTTGACTAAGTGTTGGCGCCATGGAAAAATCTCCAGGAAAGGCCCGCGCCCAATCACATCATGCCACGTGTCCTTAGGCCAAGGGAGTGGCGGACAGTGGAGGAAAGATTGAAAATTTGGAAAAGTGATTGGCAAAGGTGCAATGTTAATTTTTGGCCCACCACCCCACCGACCGGTCAGAGCTCGCCACATGTCCCCTGGGGTCGGAACGTCAAAGCACGGGGAGATTGGGAATTTTTCCCAAAGGTAAGCACAAAAGGAGATGTTTTCCCCTAGGGCCCATGCCCAACGGGATCCCGCTACATGGCACCGAGCTTGGACGTGGGGAAAAGTTGGAAATTTTCCCAAAGCAAAATGAAGGAAATTTCAAAAGGAAAAGTCCGCCCCCAAATACTACCTAATGGAATTTTGCCACGTGTCCGTGGCGAAAAAAATACAGACAGAGCCCGCATGGAAAAATCTCTAGGAAAATCCCATAACCAATGGGGTTTCGCCATATGTCTGAGTCAAAAATATGGCCAAAAGTGACGGAAAAGTTAAGGGGCAGAGGCCCGCAGTGAATCATATCATGCCACATGTCCTCAAATCATCGACTGTAGAAATTTTTAAAAAAAATTCCAATGGCCAAAATGGTGGAAAATGAAGCGTAGAAGGCCCACATCCAATCAACACATGCCATGTGGCACCAGGAGTGGTGGAGTGTGGGAAATTTTTGGGAAATTTTCCCAAATGCAAAAAGTGGGAAAATTTCAAATTTTTGGCCCGCTAACCCGTTTTGGCCTGTTTTTCCCTAAATTTTCAAATGGCCATATCTTTCGATCCAAAGCTCAGTTTTTCGCATTCTTTATATCAACGGAAAGATGGTAAAATTATCTACAAGATTCTGGGGTAAATTTTTTATTTTGATGGAGTTTGGAGAGATAAAATTGAAAAAATCCTTGGGCACGTGGTAATGGACAAAAATGACGTTTCAACCACCATTTTTAATGAAGAATGGCTCGCATTCTCTCCCAGCATGGTGAAAAATGTCAGAACAGACCTATAAGGATGCCCATGCTGTTTTATTACATTTTTGGTTGGTGGTTGAAGCTCTCTCATATTTTCCCATGTTTCTCTCTTACGGCTCGTTTTTGCATTGTAAAATCAAAAAATGGGCTCATTTTTTGAAAGAGGAGACACTCTTTTAGCTCTGCAACTTCCCTTTTCTTCCTTTTTGGAAAAATTTGTGGAAATTTTTACCTTTCCATGCAAATAAAACACCTTATTTGTAATGCACTGTGTTGGACCTGGAATGATAATATATGCTCTGTGATTAAAAGGTTTCTCAATCCTTTCATATGTTTATCATTGTTTTTCTAACCTCTCACCACATTTTGGCAATTTGTGCATGTTTTGTGTTGTATTTCCTCCTGGACTATGTATGTTTTGTAGTAGCAGGTGTCTACTACTCCCTTGGTGCATCACCTTATCAGCATTAGTCTCATTTTTCTTGCATTCCCTATCTCTGTCCCCTTGGAATTTAGAGTAGGAATTAGGAATTTAAGCCTCTGCAAATTTCATGCATACACCTGATAAGAGGAGTTGAGGAACTAGCCTCCAATCTGGAGATTCTTTTCCATTTTACAAGTCCCACACTTGGGGAAAAGATTCAATGTTGTGTAATCACACTGGATGTCCAAAATGTCAAACTAGAAATCTGATCAACATCTAGGGGTGCTACTGATTTGCACCAACATTTTTGGAACACTTGGTGGGACCTTAGAGGTCTTCATCTTCATTGCAACAAATTTATGTGCATTTTTGTAAGTTTCTTGCTTAAAAGATCCCTGAATTGCACATCTAGTGACTCCAAGGAAGAAGAATCAACTGGTTTTAGTAGTGCAGACCTGAAAACTCATGAGAAGAATCACCACAAGGTCAAGAGTTAGAGAAGAAGAGGTGTTGTTTGAATATCTGTAATTATCTCCAAGAAGAAGGCAAAGAGGGAGGAGAATTCAAAGGTCTCCATCTCCACCAAACAGAACTCTATCAACTCCTCCACTTGGTAGGCCTTTCATTCAATCAACAAGGGTTCTAAGGCCAATCAGAATGGCACAACACAACCCCTATGTCAATTTCATTGGCAACAGCCCACTTGCTCTCAATGCACAAAATCCAATCCCAATTGCAGCATTAAAGAACATTCCATACTTTACTAGAGAGAATCAGACCACTCCTGGTGATCATGTTAAGGATATTGCTAATATTTGTGCAATCCATGAGAATAATGAGATGCAAGTTGTTGTCAAAATGCTAGCATCTTCATTCAAAGGGAAAGCTTTGTAATGGTTCAGGATTCTTGCCTCAGGTTCTATCCAAAATTGGAACCAGCTATGTATATCCCTCCATGAGCAGTTTGGAGAAAAGGGAGATAACTTGTCCCTTTTGGAACAGTTGACAACCATCAAGAGAGCTCCCAATGAGCAACCGATGACTTCAACTTTAGGTTTCAAATGACTTGGGAGAGAATTCTAGTGGTAGTAAGGCCAAAGCAAAGAAAGGTGATTTTCTATATTACCTTAAAGCTTTAAATTCTCGATATTTCTATGTTAATTCAATCCATGGGAGGCACAACTATCCTGTTGCTTATAGCTTTGCCATTATAGCTGAAAATTGTTTGATTCAAGAAGCTAGCTCCTAGTCCTCCAATGCCATTATATCCAATTTAGAGAGCCCAAGTACTAGTTAAGTGCCTATTTTAGCTCGTATTCCCACTCCTAGAAATTAGAATTCAAGTGAAGCTTCTACTTCATCTTCTAGTGCCTCAAATGAACTTCAAGAAGTCATGAAGCAATTTCAAAATTTAGGTAATGATCTGGTTACACTCAAGAGGCAGCAAGCCCAAGGTTTTAGACCTTCTTTCCAGCCTCAAGATCAACCTAACAGGCAGCCATACCAGCCTCAAAGACCACCCAATCTAGTTACAAATCAAAATCAAACAAGACCTCCTGCCAACAAACCATTTCAGCCCTATAATCCCAATGTTTCATCTGCCTCAAAGGAAATAGTGCCAGTGCAAAACAACATAGCTCAAGAGTATGATTGGTGTTTCCCATGTAATGAACCTCATAACTAGTCTATGTGCTTCAACGGTGCCTTAAATCAAGCATTAATGGTGACTACAACTTGTGTGGAGGGTGAAGGGAGTCAAGGAAATAACCAACAACAAGAAACATTCCAGCAACAATCAGCTCCAAATGATACCACACTAGTAAACTGGCAAGCAGAAGATTTTTGTGGCATGAATCAAACAACTTCTTAAAGTGTTGCAGCCAACATAAGGTCAAAAAGGAGAAATTTGGGTGAAGAATAGCCATTGGCTCCAAGTAATCCATAATCTTCTATCACTCCACAAATTATTGGCAAACAAAATGCAGTTCCAAACACGCAAGGACTACCTAAAACAGCTCCTAGGCCAACTCAAATGTCAGTTGTTGTTTCCCATGTGCAAGGAACGAATGTGTAGGCCAAGGGACAAGAAGAGATGCTTTATCTCCATTCAACATCATTGATTAGATGAAGAGGACAAATGTAAACATATCAATGTGGGAATCACTATCCATCCTAGGCCAAAGATATTTTCTACAAGCTGCCATGAAGGACTGGTCAACTTCAAACCAGTAAGTCCAAATGCAAGAGAAGGTACTCACAAATGCTGCCCAGCCTAAGGGGAATCATCGAGAAAACAAGGTAAAATGTTGAAGCCCCCTCCATTCTATGTTTCATTGATCATTGGAAACCATTTAGTACACAACTACATGATTGATTCCAGAGCAAGTAGTTCAGTAATGCCCAAGCAAATAGCTGATCAGTTGGGAATTCAATATGAAGTCATATCCAAAGGGGTAGTGTAATTGGATGGGACAGTAGTAACAACAGTTGGAGTGATCAAAAACTTGAGTCTTACTTTGCATGCATGCCCCAACGTTGTTGTTTTGTAAGATGTCTCAATAATAGATCTTCCACCACTCTTTTCCCTATGTTTGTCAAGGGATTTCACACCAAGATTGGAGGTTATTTATCTACTGATTGGTCACACATGTTGTTTAGAACAAGATATGGAACTAAAGCCACAATCAGGTCTAATCCTATTGCAAACTTTCACATTGAGCCTCACACTCCAAGCCAAATCAATACCAATTGTTCAACATTTGATCAAGAGGATTATCCAAGCACTGATGAAGCTAACACCAAGGTTGGAAGCCTCCCATATTTGACTCTTAATTAATGGGAAAGAAAGGTGCATGATTTTGATCCTTATCAAGAAATAGAAGAATCTGAGTTAGGAGTCTATTGCATGCATGAAGAAAATTAGCCTATCCCTAACATCACCAAGCCGCACCACAAGGATGACAATGAGGTATGGTTGTTTTTTGACGGATCAAGGAGTAGATAAGGTACGGATGGGGAGCTATGCTTGTTTCACCTCAAGGAGTTAAGTATTACTCATCTTTTATAATTCAATTTGCATGCTCTAATAATGTTGTTGAATATGAAGCTTTGATACAAGGATTGCATTGGTCAATCAAGAGAGGAATAAAGAACTTGCAAGTCTTTGGTGACAGTGAGTTGATTGTCAACCAAGTTAAGGGATAACATGCTGTCAAGAATGATCTGCTCAAGTGTTAAAAAAATAGGGTGTGGGACCTCATTGAATATTTTGAGGGTTTTGGCATCAAATCCATTCCTAGAAAAGAGAACCAAGTGCTAACAGGCTTGCAGCATTTAGGGCAGCTTTTGACATTGTTGAAAGCATCCAAAAAGACAAGGTACAACCAAACATCCATGTGATTGTAAGGCCTTTAGTGCCAAACAACAATGTAAGTTGGAAAGTGTTTGAAAATGATCAACAAATCATCCATTTCTTGCAAGAAGAGGCTGAGTTCTCAGCTAAAAATCAGGAAAAGTTGGAGCAGCAATATGATGACCAACCGGTATACCGAGAACCAACAAACTATCAAAGGGATTTATTACTTTGGAGTCCATTTTCAATCCTAATGATCAGTTTAGGAAGGAGAAAGAAAACATCCAAATCAAGGGAGTAGATTCAGTGTCCATCTTGGTGGAAGAAGGCAAACCACTCCAAGTTGGTAAAGTGACAACTGAGCTAGAAAGGTATGAGTTCATACAACTTTGTCAAGAATTCCCTGATGTGTTTGCTTGGAGCTATAAATATTTGAAAGGTTTCAATCCCGAGTTAGCTCAACATAATATGGAATTGGACCCAAGTACTAAACCCATCAGGCAAAAACAAAGGCCAGTCAATCCACACATGGAGCCTCTCATGAGAAAAGAATTGAATAAGTTGATAGAGTCAAGAATCATATTCCCTATCAAGCATTCTAGTTGGGTGGCCAACTTGGTTCCAGTTAGAAAGAAGAGTGGGGAAATCAGATTATGTGTTGACTTCAGAGATTTGAATAGAGCATCTCTCAAGGATCATTATCCACTTCCTTCTATGGAGCAGATTTTACAAGTTGTTGCCAGCTCTGAGAGGTTTTCATTACTTGATGGCTATTCAGGGTACAATCAGATTATGGTGAAAGAAGAGGATCAGTTCAAGACAGCCTTTACAACCAAATGGGGAACTTATGCATACAGGAAAATTTCATTTAGGTTGTCCAATGCTGGAGCTACTTTCCAAAGAGCAAGAGACATGGCATTCAAGGATTTAATTAACAACATGGTTCTGATATATCTTGATGATATCATTGTTTTTTCAAAAAAATTAGCAGACCATCTCTTTCATTTGAGACAAGTGTTCCAAAGGTGCAGAAGATTTGGAGTATCCTTGAATCCTAAAAAGTGTATTTTTCTAGCCCATGAAGGAAAGATCCTTGGCCACATTGTCTCCAAAGAAGGATTAGCAATTGATCTAGAAAGAGTTGAAGCCATAAGAGCACTACCATTGCTAAGCCACAAGAAGGCCCTTCAAAGTTTCTTGGGGAGAATAAATTTTGTTCGGAGATTTGTCCTAAATTTTGCAGCCCTAGTCAAGCCTATCACCAAGATGTTAAAAATGGACAACAGAAGGCAAGGAAATTTTTGAAGCAATCAAAGAAGCCATCTCTCAAGCCCTAACTCTCATTAACCCAGATTTCTCCATGGATTTCATCCTCTATGCATTTGGGGGTGATGATACTATTTCTGCAATTTTGGTACAGCAGAACAAAGACAATGATGATCACCAATTTCTTTCTTCAACCAAATCCTAGAGGAATATGAGGTGAGGTATTCCTTCATTGAGAAGCATGTTCTTGCAAGTCGGGAGCTTGAAGAAATTCAAGCATCTAGTTTCAAACAACAAGGTTCAATTGCTGGTTTCTCATGTGGGAGTTAAATACTTCCTCCTCAACAAAGACCTGAATGAAAAGAGAGCAGGTTGGATTACTCGTTTCATGGAGTATGACATTGAGATCAAAGTCACCAAGTTGGTCAGGAAAATGTTTGTGTGAGTAGCTGATTTTGAGAAAACACAAGGAAGCTTGTAATGAGGAAGAGGTTGTTTTGGCATTGCAAGATAGCCATGAGAAAGGAAGCACTCTAGGGGAAAACAATCGTGTCCTCACTCCTTGCTGGACCCAAGACATAATGCACTTCCTAAGCACGGGTCTATTCCCTCCAGAGATGAACAAGACCAAAAGAAGACACTTCAGATTACAGGTTGTCCCATATGCCCTTGTCGATGGTGTTTTGTGTAAAAGGGATGTGAATGGAGTCTTTGTTGAGATGCATTGGTACAAATCAGATTCACATGGTGTTGGAATAATTCCATGGTGGACCAGCTGGTGGTCATTTTTCACCGAGAGTGACAGCTCTAAATATCATGAGGGCTGGCTATTATTATTGGCCCAAGATTTTTAGTGATTATTATGCATGGATCAAGAGGTGCAAGAACCGTGCATTCTTCACGGGTAAGGAGAGGCTAGCTGCCCTTCCATTGCATGTAATTTCAGTTCACCACCATTCATGCAATGGGGTTTGACTTCATTGAGTCATTAATCCAAATTCAAACCAAGGACACAAGTGGATTCTAACAACAGACATTACTTCACCAAGTGGATCAAGCAAGAGCACTCGAGGAAGCAAATGAATCTAGCATACTTGGACTTCTATGAGGGAATAGCAACTAGATTTGGCATACCCGCTAGAATAATATCGAGATAATGCATTGGCATTCATTGGGTCCAAGGTAACTGAATGGGATGTCAAGAATGGGATCTACCTAAGCACTTCATCAAATTATTACCCTCGGGGTAATGGCCAAGTGAAGCTACAAATAAGAACTTGTTAAGGATCATTAGGAGGACTCTTGATGAAAATCGAGGTCTTGGCATACCAAATTAAAAATCAGCCTTATGGGCTGATAGGATAACTCCCAGTTCAAGATTTTTTATGGAAGAGAGGCAATTTTGCCCATGTCACTTGATTTTCCAACATTCGAACTCATGAAACACTTGGAGTTGTTGGAGTTTGAGCCCATGGAGGTTAGGTATGCAGAATTGATGGAGCTCCAAGAAATCAAAAATCAGGCATCCCAAGTAATAGAGAGGGATCAAGCTTTGATAAAGAAGACCTTTGATATAAAATCTAAGGGTAGATCTTTCCAAGTTGGAGATCTAGTGTTAAAATGGGATGCAGATAGATAAAAACCAAGGAGGCATTCAAAATTTGATGCCATTTGGAGTGGCCCATACATGGTCACAAAGTGTAAGGATAGCAATGCCTTTCAATTATCTACATTGGATGGTGAAGAATTATAGATTCCAGTCAATGGAATCCATCTAAAGCATTCTTCTTCAAGGAAATTCTCCACCTTGTACATATTAGCTTAGGTTTTCATTCCTCTAAGTTCTTATGCACATTGTTACATTTGTAGATTAGCTTTGCTTTCCCTAAGTGCTTTGGCATAGCCTTTCTGTCCCAGAAATGTGTCTTACGGTCTTGCTCCAATCGATGATGGCGTTCTACCTTCCATCTTCCTCCATGCAATGTTCTAATCAGTTGGGGTACTAAGCGAGAGAATTTGATGACCACATGCCTAATGGATTGCTTGCTCAGCAACCGATAACTTCATCTAGCAGAAAATGACCCTCGAGTTGCCAAAATTGTTATCCAAAATGTCCCCTTGCACATTTTGTGGTTAACTCCCTTCATTTTCCCTCTCTTGTGCCTCAGTCATAATTTTTTTGCTTTTTAGGCACTCAAGACCTTCTAGAAATGGCACCATTGGATAGATCTTTTTCTCATCTTTCCAAAAAGGTAAAGTTTTCCTCCTAACTCCATGTATTTTTGAAGTTATGGCTCGGCAGAGTTTTTGTGGGAAATTTTCCCCTAAAAGGCCCACAGCCAGTAATATCATGCCATGTGTCCTCGGGAGTGGTGGAGGGTGGAGGTAAACTTGGAATTTTTACTAAGTGATTCGGAAAGTTTTCAAAAGGAATATTTCACCCCGAAGGCCCGCCGACGAATGAGATGCTACCACGTGTCCAAGGGGAGAAAATAGAAAATTTGACTAAGTGTTGGCACCATGGAAAAATCTCCAGGAAAGGCCCACGCCCAATCACATCATGCCACGTGTCCTTAGGCCAAGGGAGTGGCGGATGGTGGAGGAAAGATTGAAAATTTGGCAAAGTGATTGGCAAAGGCGCAATGTTAATTTTTTGGCCCGTCGCCTCACCGACTAGTCAGAGCTCGCCATGTGTCCTTGGGGGTCGAACGTCGAGTGCGGGGGGAGATTGGGAATATTTCCCAAAGGTAAGCACAAAGAGGAGATGTTTACCCCCAATGCCCATGACTAATGGGAGCCCACCACATGGCATCGAGGTTTGGAACATAGGGAAAATTTGGAAATTTTCCCAAAGCAAAATGAAGGAAATTTCAAAGGAAAAGTCCACCCCCAAACGTGAGCCAATGGAATCTTGCCATGTGTCCGGTGGCGGAAAATACAAGACAGATTGCATGGAAAAATCTCTAGGAAAAGCCCACAACCAATGGGGTTTCACCACGTGTCTGAATCAAAAATATGGCCAAAAGCGAGAAAATTTAAGGGGCAGAAGGCCCGCAGTGAATCATATCACACCACGTGTCCTCAGATCATCGGCCCAATGGAGATTTTTGAAAAAAATTTCCAATGGCCAAAACGGTGGAAAATGAAGTGCAGAAGGCCCACATCCAATCAGCATATGCCACATGGCACTAGGAGTGGTGGAGCGTGGGGATTTTTTGGGAAATTTTCCCAAATGCAAAAAGTGGGAAAATTTCGAATTTTTGGCCCGCCAACCCGTTTTGGCCCTATTTTGCCCTAAATTTTCAAATGGCCATAACTTTCGATCCAGAGCTTAGTTTTTCGTGTTCTTTTTATCAACAGAAAGCTAGTAAAATTATCTACAAGATTCCAGGGTAAATTTTATATTTTGATGGAGTTTGGAGAGATAAAATTGAAAAACATCTCGGAACATGGTAATGGATAGAAATGACGTTTCAACCACCATTTTTAATAAAGAATTGCTCGCATTCTCTCCCAGCATGGTGAAAAATGTCAAGGAATGGACCTATAAGGATGCCCATGTTGTTTTATTGCACTTTTGGTTGGTGGTTGAAGCTCTCTCATGTTTTCCCATGTTTGTCTCTCTAGGCTCGTTTCTTGCATTGTAAAAGCCAGAATGGGCTCATTTTTGAAAGAGGAGACACTCTTTTAGCTCTGTAACTTCCCTTTTTCTTCATTTTTGGAAAAATTTGTGGAAATTTTTACCTTTCCATGCAAATACAACACCTCTTTTGCCTCTTGGTCATTGTAATGCACTGTGTTGGACCTGGAATGATAATATATGCTCTATGATTAAAAGGTTTCTCAATCCTTTCATATGTTTATCATTGTTTTTTCTAACCTCTCACCACATTTTGGAAATTTGTGCATGTTTTTTGTTGTATTTCCTCCTAGACTGTGTATGTTTTGCAATAGCAAGTGTCTACTACTCCCTTGGCACATCACCTTATCAACATTAGTCTCATTTTTCTTGCATTCCCTATCTCTGTCCCCTTGGAATTTAGAGTAGGAATTAAGAATTTAAGCCTCTAAAAATTTCATGCATACACCTGTTAAGAGGAGTTGAGGAACCAACCTCCAATCTGGAGATTATTTTCCATTTTACAAGTCCCACACTTGGGGAAAAGATTCAATGTTGTGCAATCACACTGGATGTCCAAAATGTCAAACTAGAAATTTGATCAACATCCACGGTGCTTTGCTAATTTGCACCAACAAGAAATGAAGCAGATTGTGGACACTTTGGGCACCCAGGGAATTGGCCTAAGCTTTGATAAAGTGAGCACCCTAGTGGGTGACCCATGCCAGAAGGCAAAGGGCGAGGTTGAAGTATGGAACAAGTTGGAGGTAGATCTGCGAAGGGACTTTCCCAGCCTATTGAATTGATGTCCCCCCATTCTTCATTCTTTCCCCTATTCTTTCATTCTTTATTCATTTTTTAAAGTATAAGTCTACATCATGGTCTCATAGAATAGCTTGCCTCTTGGTCAAGTAAAATGTTTTGAGGACGGAGAACAGGCGTAGTGTGGGGTGATGTTGGGCCCCTTTAATATTGTCCAAGTATGAAGGCACTTAGGCGTACAGGATCCCAGTTATAGAATTACATACAAGGCTCAAGAGCACAAGAGTAAGGATTAAGGAAGAAAATAGCGTACGTGATGCATGAAAGGAGGTTCATGACTTAGTTAAATTGAGTGCCCAAGGAAAAACACGTGAAAAGCATGATTGGTTACGCGTGGATAAGATGCCAACCTAGCAACAGGTTGGCCAAGGAAAGAGCATGCCCCATATGGAATATTCTAGAAGATCATCATGAGATGGAATGGAGAGCTCAGGCCTGAAGGAACATTCGACACTTGGCGATAGATCTGAGGGTGTGGCAAGGTGAGTTGGGATCTTGGGAAATTGATAAATACAAGTGCCTATCACAGGAAAAGATATAGAGATACACACATGAAAGAAGGATATATCATATGTACATACATAGGGAATAGTGGGTTAGAGAGTGAGAAAATCTTTTTAAGATCACTGCGAGTCGATATTCTGGTTTAGGAAAGGATAGAGTTATATTTTTCTTTTCTAATAGCTTAGCTACGTACATCCAATGATGCACATTACTGCAAATCTACTCTCTGTGACACTTTGTAATGAACCAATGAATATATTGAGGTTACATGTTATAAATAGATATGAATATCAATGGGTTTAATGTATATTTCATTCGTATGGGTTCTCTTTCCTTTCATGATACAAATGAATGGTTGTATCTTTCTTTACTCATTATAGTATATGTTCTGGAATCTGTTAAAGCACTTGGTCTAAAGTGACTGCAAGGATCTGGAGGCCGTTCTAAGCCCCATGGTTCTTGTATGTCTCAAATTATTTCCTAAATACTCTTACACTAGTCATAGATAATGCTTCCCATGAAACTTACATAAAAGAGAGACTCGGTACCCATGTGTGCCTTGGGTGAGTGCTCAGCTTCTACTGGGTGCAAGGCTGGCATGCATGGGGTTCTTCCTTTTGTGATAGGAGTAAAAATGACTACATCAAAATTGAATATTATAGAATATAATTGTTTAGAACACCACAAAACCATGTATCCACAGTGCGATTCCAGATCAGATCAGCATCATAAAGGGCCTGAAATTCTTCTTGTGTCCAGAAAAGTGTGTGATACCTCCAAAGCTGCTAAGATGCATAAATAGTAAGCCACTCATATAGTTCTACTAGAAATATTGTGAAAAATATCTCATATAAGCTTGCATACAAATTCTATTCTACCCAAGTGCATGTGTTAAACTCAGATCCAATGCTAAACCACCGTGCATATTATTCCTCTAGATCATGTATCCATTCCTCAATACTTGCTAGAGTTAACTGGTATGTCTTTATCGTGAACCATCCTGAAAATAACTTAAAAATATGTCCCAACAATGGAACCAAAGATACAACCTAGAATTTACCGATAACACACTAGTCACGTTGGCGCATCACTCATCCTTGATGAGCACTCACCTGAAGCACACTAAGGTACCAAGTCCATCTTTAGGGTTGCTATAGGAGGATGTTAGCATGATGAAGGAAGAAACATATAGATTCATAACTAATCCATCATTCTATAATACATGCTACCCTCATATCTATGAAATAACAAGATTAAACAATAATCATGATTGAATTAATAACATGCACTACTCAACTACACACATAATGACACTTAGATTTAGCCAATATCTTCCATCTATTAATAAATACATAAGCTCCTTATAGTATTGTCAATCTATACCAATGCACGTATGGATCTAATACAGTAATTTAGTCATATGCGTATATCTCTATACCTCCATATATCCATCACACATACATACACACTCTCTATATATTCTCTATTACACTTACACACACACCTCTACTATGTACCTAACATCATATATATAGGGTGGGGACTTTCCCTTCACCACTTATCTATTCTAGAAATAGGCCACATGCTATTGATAGCCACACATGCAAGTGTGCTATCTATAGTCCTCTTTCAATTAACTAAAGTTTAAATCCTATTATTAGCTCGTCTCCATGCAAAACACTTTGTTCCACTTCTCCAAAGATAGACAATGCATGACATGCACATCTCTGCATCGTTGGTGTGTTCTGCATGCCTTCTTCTAAAAATAGGTCTTCGTGCTTAAAATCAGCTCAATCATGAAAGATGAACTTGTCTTTTGTGCATGGGTCCTTCCTATTCTTTCGTGCCCTTAGTTCCGGGATTTATATCCCACGCAAACTCCTTGTGTGATCTTTAACAAGTATTCTTTGATCAGAGTAGCCATGGATGTTCCAAATGAAAAATTATATCTCTTGGGTGCCGATCGGTTACTCCCACTAATACCAACTAGGTTAATAATACTCTTCCCTTGATATGGAGAACCAAGCACCGGGATTGGTCATTAGGTGGGTTCAAATGTGCACCGACAACTCTTTTTCTTCATGTGACGAACTCTCATTATAAGCTAAAGGGGATTATCTCACGCACTTTTCAAGATGGGGTAGCATGGATTTCTTAGGTTCCACATCCTCCGTGTGAACTTTAACACCCTCTCGTAATGTCTTCATTCACAGATCCATCACACTTGTAACATCACATTATCTAGTCATCTCCATTTCATAAGCTTCATTATACTTGAGTCGTCTCTCCTCCCTTTCCTTTACGGCCACAACATCCGTCATCTTCCTCCACCCTATCTTCCTCTCCCTGCACTCAGAGATCTTATCTAGCCATGGAGAATGCTTATAAACTCAAAGTAATGACCAAGATCTTCATAGCTAGAGGAATAGCATGCAAAAATGATCCTCTAGGCTCCCTCAAAAACTCAAACTCAACAATCTCTAGGTAATAATACGTCAAAATGGCATATTCCAAAGTATAGCCAGTCAACACTCTCTTCCACCAATGATCAATAGCATATGTCCAAGTTAGATATGCATCATGTAGCCTCTGATAGTCATCTTGGGCCCATGTGCATGATCTATAGTACCAGCTTGATATGGTTGCATAAAGATGAAATCCATTCATATAGTTCTACCAGGAAGAAACAAAAGATTGTCTCATATAGCTCATGGTATAGTTTCTCTTCTACCCATCTGCGTGCATTGAACTTGGGTCTAGTGTTGAATCTCGAGAAAATTCATCCTCCATGCTCTTGAACCATGTTTCAACATGGTTCTATATCATCACACATCATAGGGGAAAATATGCATGCCATTTTTCACAACTTCAAAAAGAGGTCCTGCAATGAGAACTAAAATGTAGTCATTTTTATGCCTTTCAAAGTACAAGGAAATCTCACACGCATCATCCTATCACCCAGTGCTTTGAGGCACTCACCCGAGGCATGCACAGGCACTTAGCCCCTCCTTCATGTGAGTTGTGTGAGAATCCATTATTTATGACTAAAATTTAAGTGAAGAGAATGGGAATGAACCATACATTCATCTTAGACCTCAGAATGGGCTTCTAGACCAATATATTTATTCATATAAGAAAAACATTATTGAACATAGATGTGAGTCATAACAGAAAGGAAATGCACATGGTCTTACACCCACTCATATGAAATATATATAAACTGATCCATATAGATATAAGTAAAAATAGAACCACATATATCCATATTAACTATGTTTGGTAATCACATTACATTCTTGGAGGCAATCACAGATCCATTTAATAGTACAGAATAATGCCATGCATTAGAACTAGACTTAAGCCCCTCTTAGTAAAAAGGAAAATATTCAGACCCATCCCCTTGATACATCATACTCCTACAGATCCTCTAAACCCAACCCATAGAACTCTCATAGTATTTCTGCATAGCTTCACCTCTTTCCCATTCTATATCTTTTTCTCTATCAGGTGCTTGTATTTATAGCCTCAACAAGCACCGCCATGCCTTTATGAAGGTGTAGATTGGGTGCCAAGTGTCCAAGTGGTCCTCCATGGGAGCATTCTCCTTCAGACGTGAGCTCTCCATTCTTCACCATGATGACCTTCTGGAATCTTCTATCACAAGGTATATTCCTTTCATGGGCACCAAGTTACCAGGATGGAACCTTATCCACTCCACATGCGTAGTTGGGTCATGCTTTCCTCATGTTTTGCCTAATATGCCAAATATGGCTAAGTCCCAAAACCTTTGCTCTGCCATGCATGTGTGTGCCAATGGTTCTATTAAACCCTCCTAAAACCTTGTCTTGTGCACTTTATTCTTGCATGCATGTCTTAAAATGGGCCTTGCATGCCCACACGCCTTCTTGTACTTAGCCAATATTTTAGGATCCCAACAAGACCAATTAGAATTTAATGAGCTCAAAGTTTCAATAAATCCCTTAGTTGAAAAATTATGAAAACTCCTTCTTCTTGTATTGATGCTCAAGCGAAAGTGTACATAATATGAGAATGGAGGAAATTGAGAATAGGGAAAAGTGGTTAAATATTTTCACTCACAAGTGAGAAAAAATATCTCTCATGAACTTACAAGAATACAACAAGTTATAAGAATTACAGAATTATAACCCCTTGGAATGAGGATCTCATTACAATTTATAAAAGAGGAGCAACTCTTCATCTTCTCAATGACCCTCCGGATGCCTTATTTCTAACTTTAGACTATTCATATTCCCTCCAAATATTAAGTCCCTTTTATAAAATAAAGATGACTTCATTTACATAATGTTTTTAAATTCACTTTTAGAATACTTAAAGGCATATCAAAAAGTGTAAACCCCCATGAATAATTAGAACATTTGAAGATAGAGAAATTTGGGGGAAGGAAGAGGATAGAGAGAAGAAGAGATTTTACTCTGGATGAAGTTCGATCATCCTTGTTGATGGAGACTCCAAAGTGCGGTGAGACTCTACATCTATGAATTTTTTTCCTCCTAAGAAACTCCTTCAAATTGTCTCACAGATGCTTTGGAATGAGTGTTTAAAAACACTTTTCAAATGGCTTAACTAATGACCATGAACACTGGATCTCAAGAGAAAGGATCTTAGAACCGATCATGTCGGTTGAATGGACTTGTTTTACTCGATGACCACAACTTCCACCCTTCGTATGATATACTTGTGCCCCATGATGCTCCAATGTAGTGAAACTTGTATCCTCGAATGTCTAATACTACAAGAGGTTTCCTTTGGAAAACGTACAAACACCATGATCTAAGTATTTAAAAACACTGCATCGAATGATTACATTGGTGATTGTAAGCATCACTCGGGAAGATCCCTTCAGGAAATATTGAATCTTTAGAACCAACTGTGTCATGATTCCCTCGTACATATTGATTGAGTGTCAAAAGACACTATTGAGATCCATGAAGATAGAGACTTCATTGATCCCCCTTTTGTTGGAAGTCATGTAGGATTTTAGGTCATTTAGATCCATGCAGGAGACATCACTATATTCTATCTCATATTCAAAGCAAAAGGTTTTCTTGTCCACTTATACTTCATGGTTCCTTCAGAAAAATCAACTTACTATTTTTAGTAAGTATGAAAAATCAGTTGCCTCGAACCTCAACTAGATGTTGTGACTCGATTTCCCTTTCTCCTTGCGTTTCTCTCACCTTATGGATCAACTTTATATTTTTGGAAGGTGCTCATGGGACCACTTACAATTTTTAGTAAGTTTTAAATTTGGATTAAGATGCCCATTTTTATTAATTTTTAATTGCAGTACTTCCTCTATGTTCAGCATCTCCTTCATAGGTTCTTTTGTTGATGACTTCCCAAAATAGCAGTCCTCTATGTAGAAGACCTGCTATTTTTAGAAAGTGGGATTTTGGTGATCGTAATTCCATGGAACAAAGTTATTTGATATGCGTTTTTTCCCAATTTTTCCCCTCTAAAATTTTTTGTTTACCCAATCAATAGTTTAGGAGAATTTAAAATTTTAAAGTTTTGACTGACGACGCTTCTAAACAAGGCAGCCATTTTCGAACCTCAAAAATTGCAGGTCTAGTTTTATCTTCTTTCATGATGAAAATTACATTTTTAATATGGGTTTTCTCTTCTTATATCACTAGTGAAATTTCTCCTTGATCTGGTTGTCGATTTGACAAGAAATTGATTTTTTCCTCTCACAGCAAACAAGCGATTTCTTCACTACGAATGTTCTATGACATGGAAGGAGGGTTTGAAGGTGTGGTTTTTATGGTTTTTGAGATATAAAAACTCAATAACATATGGTTCATTGTTCCGTATAGTGATTTGTAAGATCTCTTCAAATTTTTATTACACGGCCATGGAGGATTTCTTTGTTTCTTCTTCTTCATTCTTTATTCTCGAGACCTACATTACCATGGGGTAGAGGATTTCATTTTTGTAGAAAATATTTTTGGGTTTCATCAATGGTAGATTGATGGCAAGAAGTTACTGAGAGGAATTTTAGAGCAAACTTTACACGAAGAAGTTAGAAGTTAGAAGCGGGAAGCAGGAGGGGTTTTTTTTAAATTTGAAAAATTTCTAAGTAGGGAGTGAGGAAAAATTTCATGTCCCTGATGTCCCTTAAGCATTATGGGATGAGAGGGACATCCAGTTATGTGTGGCACCTAGTTGTGACACATGGTGGAGATCCAACAATAGTGGATTTGAGAAAAAAAAGTAGGTTTAAAGTACTTGAGTGGTGGAAGTTGGTCGAATGGGGAACCACGAGAATTTTGGAAGGGTTAGGAGAATTTTCTTGACCCTAATTTCCCCCAACACAAAGGTACATGAGGGAAATCAAATTTCATGGTGTGTCAGAAGCCACAACTTGTCACGATCTTAGTGAGTGAGGGAATAAGCCTAGGAAGCACTTAGGAGTTGAAACTGGATGTCTGAGAGGTCATATGAGGATCCAGAGGAGTTTTAGGGGATGAATGCATTTTTTCCCTCTTGTACCTTTTCTTGAGGGATGTAAGGGACATGAAATTGTGCCAGGATCTTGAAGATTACACATGTCCTGTTCAAAAATTGGCTAACTCCCAAAATTTCTCTTAGAGGGAAAATTGAAATGATGATATCTCAAGCTCCCGATGGAACATTTTGATGAAACTTTATATGATATTCACTAAAAATTGCATTTGGAATCTAATGGTTTTGGTCTCATGTCTTGATTCCTCCATTTCATCCCTAAAAAAGTGGATTTTTATCTAGTGCTCCACTTGCATGAAAAAAACTACTTTCAGACCCATTGCGCCAAAGTGTTGTGAAAAAAATAATTTCATCATATTGTAAGGATTAGAATTCCATTTCTGAAGATGTATTTTTTTCTCCAAACTCCATCCATAGATCCAAAATCACCTTCCGAAGCTCAGTAGTTGTTTTGGCTTGTCCACTGCCTAGGCTTGTGAACCCTAATTTTGGTGAAATTGCCCCAACTTCTCTGAATCTTTCCTAAATCTTCCTAAATCACTTCCATGATGTTAATAGGGATTTAGTTCACCTCCATGTTTAGTTTGGCTTCTTTGTTCCAATCCATGGGATTGTTCCTAATCCTGAGAAGACCAAAGGTGATAGCCCTTCCCACAACCGCCTAAAATTTTCCTTTTCTAAGAACTCCTAAAATCACCTACAGGGGTTGATTTGAATTTCATAAATCACCTAGGGGTGGGTTAACATAAATTAGAAGGTCACTAGATTGTCTAAGTAGACCCAAGGTGTCTTGGAAGGGTAAAACTTGAAAAAAATTAACATAGGGATATAGTTGTCATGCTTGAAATTATCAATTTACTTATTGCACATTTACACGAAAATAGTTAGATATATATTGGGGACATGACATGGATTGAGAGAAGTAAAGATAGAACATGGAGAATCCATAATCTCAACATTAGAACATATAATCCATTGACTGAGTGCATTATCCATTGGGCCCTACATAGTCATGTACAATCTACGAGAGAGAGAAAAATAAAAGGAAACACACACACACACACCAAAAATGATGGAAAAAAAAACACACAACATAAAATAGGAAGGGAAACACACACAACAGCAAGGGAAACACACCTAAATCACCTATATTACAAGGTGGGGGATAACCCACTTTCACTGTAGCACTCTTCTCTTTAGAGGTTACCCCTGAGTGGGAAACATTGATTGATGTTTTTCCGTGAATCCATTAACCGGTTTGAGAAAGTATCATCCTCTCCTTAACTATTTATGAAAGCTAGGTGCTTTCATGATTTTCTATGTACTTGGTAGGAGTGAGTCTACATGAGCTTCTTGATGTTCAATATTTTTCAAAGAAATTAAATTGCCTTCATTCCCTTTGAAATTAGTTTCATAGTGCCAATTGCATTTCATGTTTATCCACATAGTTGATTCTTCATTGAGCATCTCATCGCTTCTTTGAAGATGATTTTTGCTCAAACTTCTTTAATATTCTAAGTTACTTTCTTTTATGGGTCTATGCTCAGTCACATCTTCTCCATGAGAAATATTAGATTCATCCTTTATCTCTACTCCACTATGAGGTCTTTTAGTCCCGATGGGAGGATCGGAGGAAAACTCATACTTGTCTTGTATGGCCATGGGATGAGTTAACAAATCAAGAATCAGCTCGGGGCCTTCTATAACTTCTACTGCATCTAATAGTTCTTGCATAGAGATATCCTTTGTTACTTCCTACAGTTCATCTTTGTACGCCTTCAAAGAATCTTTATTTTACACTCAAAAACTATCTCGAAGGGATTACTTAATCATCTTAGGAATCATTTCATTCTATCACTCCTTCATCAAGAGGAGATTCAGATTTAAAGTCCTCAAAAATCTTTGCTTCAATTTCTTCATCCTAGAAATAGTCTTCCTCTTCAAATAGGAAAGAAAATACCTTGATTTCATCGTTACATCCATCAAACCTTAGTTCGGAGGGGCATCATATTTCTCATCTTTCTTTGTTTCAACATGGGTGGCCTTCACACTCATTAAGGCTTCTAAATAAGATTCGTGCTTGTCTTGTAGATTCATGGATTGCATCAGAAGTTTGAGACTTAGCTCGGGTATTCTATTTCTTCCACATATCTAATCGGTTCTTGTACAGATATTTCTTTCAAAACTTTCGTGGGCTCATCCCAAACTAGTTTTTTCCCTCTGTGGATGACATGGATGAGATCATCTTCATCTCTAAATGGGAATGATAACATCTCCTCTTCATGGATAAGTGTAAAATTTGATTTTTCTATTTGTAAGTCATCAAGAACCATTTCCTCTTCTTCTTGGCTTACATCATTTAGAAAATCATGTATATCCTCTTCGAAATCAAAGTTCCTCAATGCTTCTTTAAGATCCATACTCCTTTGGGAAGGAATTTATCTCTCTATCAATATGGGAATATCATCTTCCTCCTCATTTATCACAAAGTAATTCATCTAAATGCTATCTTGATACAAGATGTTGGTTCCTAGAATTCTAGACTTTCACACTGTGCACCTCATTTTCTTCTCTATAAACAATTTATCCATATCTCCCTTCACTGGTATGGTTGCAGAAGACTAATTCATCTAAATTTTCCCTCACAATTCTTGGCATAATCTTCAACCTAACAACATTCCAAAGGTTTTTGGGATGTCTACTACCAAAATATTCATTGATATCCTTTTATCTAGAAATTTGGCAAGAGCCACATGTGCATCTTTAATCTTCCCCACAAGTGGGACTTCCTTTGATTCCATGGAGTAAAAAGATCCACCAGGTGGAGTCATGGGGAGTTTAATATCTTTGGAAACCTTCACGAGCATGACACTGTCTGAGGTACCTGAATCTATTATGTAATTATTCAACACATATTCCCCAACTAGAAGGGAGACATAAAAAGGATCGAACTTGTCATCTTTGATGCACTCATGGCTAGCATGTTTTGTGAGGGAGGTGTAGGTGGGTTTGGTAGTATTCCTTTAGAACTAGGTGTTACAACATTGGGTTTCAAACTTCCATTCCTGATATATTGGATGAACCTATCAAATTGTTCAGGTTGTGTCCTGAAAATATCCAATTTTAGTAATCTGCACTTTGGCTTTGTTTGCATATTCTATGAAGTCAAAAGGAGAAGATGTGAACAATAGGAATGAAGGGACTACTTTTGGATTTAGGACAGGTTTGGAAGCATGGTTTAAATTTTGGGGAATGGAGGTAATTTTGAAAGCTATATTAGGAGTTTTCAAAGTACTAGATTTTACAGGAGCATATTTAGATTTATAATTGGAAGAGGCATCGAAGACATACTTGGAATTACGGGAGCCTTCTAACTTTCTACAGATCAAGATTCAATAATGTAGACACCATGGAGGGTGGGAGAGGGTATCCTTGATTGATTTTTTTTTTTTTCAGAGTCATCACATGAGGATTATCAGTCTTCTTGTGTTTAGCAATAGTGGAGGAAGATGCTCCTTTCTCGGAGATCGATAACGAGTGAATACCACACATGAGAAGTTGGGTACATCTTCTTAGTCATCTTCATCCCCTCCGAATACTCACAAAATCTTATTTTTTTATATTTTTCTCAAGCTCATTAAATTCTAGAAATCACCACCTTCACTTTCTTTTTTAATCCCTTTTTCATTTTTTGAATCTTGAAACTTACATTAATGGATGGGGCCTCTAAGGCAAGCCCTTGGGGTGTTCTTGAAATCTGATTTTTGTTATTTCTCTAAGGAGACACTCGCTCAAAAGTTCCATTTTTAGTGAGGACATCTCATTTACCATTTTTTTCAAGAAAGGATTGGTTATTTCATCTCCAGGATGTTAAGCTTTACCCTTTGAGGGATTCTTGATCTTTCCAGATAGGATGGGATTGTCATCAAGTTCAATCATGAATATTTGTGCTTCCACATGCAATATCCCTCGTTTGAAATATTTGTAGGAAAAATCCTACCTCTAGTGATTGAGAATTAATGAAGAATCTCTTGACATTATTTTTAGATGGTGAATCCTCTTCCAAAGATCCTATGGAGTGAATAGTCAAAACAATCCATGAATTCTCTCATAGTTTCATTTTCTTATTTCTTCATTTGTGCTAATTGAACAAGGAGGTCATGACATTCCTCAATAAATTTGAATCTTTTTTTAAACTTCCTTTTGATGTCGTTCCAACAAGTGATGGATTGGGTAGGCAGGAGGTAGAACCATTCTGCTACTTTTTATTTGAGGGACTCTACAAACAATATTACAGTGACATCTTCATGTTGGACACCAAAAATTCTGCATGATGTCGTGAAAGAAATGATTTGTTCTTCAAGATTTGTGTGTTCTTGCCTTTAAAATTTGGAAATTTCTTATAGGAACCCGTTGGTAGATCATGAAGATGGGTTCAAAAGTAAGTGGGCATATATTTCTTCCCCATAAAACACTAGGTTGAGGTCTTTTTGCTTCATCCATCATTGTTGTTTCTGTTTCTTCTCTTGCTTCTTCAAATTATTCTTCCTCTGGGAACTCAATGCTCAATGGTGGTCAAAAAATGGGAGAATTTGAAGGAGGAGCATCTATAAGATTTTGGATGGGATTTCCAGGTGAACTACTTGATGACCCGGATGGGGATGAGGCTTGATAAAAGTGGTAGGGATTATATCTTACTTGTTCTTACTGATTTTTCAAAGCCTCAAAATTAGGGTCAATAATTCCTCTCGATCTATTCAACCTGGTGTATCTCCTTTCATCTAGTTTTTAGAAATTCTTACAGTGGGAATACAAAAGGAAAATGTGGAATATGAAAGGTCATGTACAAGAATTAACAGTGTGTCTTTCAGAATGGATTTCCATGAACTCTCTTTTTTTTTTTTTCTCAATATTTGATTTTTTATTTTTTTGGACCTTGCGGTCATATTTTGGGTGTAGATGCTACTAAATCTGCCCGATGGTGGGTGCCAAAAATTTTGGTGAGAAAAAATTTAGGGGGATAAATTGGTGGGTTTTTGCCAACGCTCTTAGAATCTAAGTCCCTTTACTTAATTGGTGTAGCTGTCGTATATGCATACGCAAGTATGGTGAGTTTTATCTGGGTTGGCCTTGTGGCCGGGGATCCAATAGGGGCACTCCACTAACCCTGTAGTAAATCTAACAAGTTCTTGCTAGAGAGGAATTTGTCAAGAAAGTGGGAAAGGGAGTGAGAATATGAAGTAGGGGAACTAATGCTGCAAGTAGAAAATTAGATTCTTGCATACACTAGTTATAAGTTTCATCACATGCATTGAAATTAGGAAGAAACAATACTACAAACAACAAAAAGACCAATTAGAATTTAATGAGCTCAAAGTGTCAATAAATCCCTTAGTCAAAAAAGGCTGAAAAATCCTTCTTCTTGTATTGATGCTCAAGAAGAAATTGTACATAGTATGAGAATGGAGGACATTGAGAATAGGGGAAAATGGCTAACTCTTTTCACTCACAAGTGAGAAAAATATCTCTCATGAAATTACAAGAATACAACCAGCTAGAAGAATTTCAGAATTAGAACCCCTTGGAATGAGGATCTCATTACAATTTATAGAAGAGGAGCAACTCTTCATCTTCTCAATGACCCTCCATATGCCTTATTTATGACTTTAGACTATTCATATTCCTTATAAATATTAAGTCCCTTTTATAAAATCAAGGTGACTTAATTTACATAATGTTTCTAAAGTCACTTTTAGATGAATTAAAGGTGTATCAAAAAGTGCAAACCCCAATGAAGAATTAGAACATTTGAAGAGAGAGAAATTTGGGGGGAAGGAAGAGGAGAGAGAGAAGAAGAGATGTTTCTCTAAATGAAGTCCAATGATCCTTGTTGATGGAGACTCTGAGTGCAGCAAGACTCTAAATCTCTGAATCTATTGCCTACCGAGAAACTCCTCAAATTGTCTCATGGATGCTTTTAAATGAGTGTTTAAAACACTTATCAAATGAATTGAATGATGACCATGAACACCGACTCAAGAGATAGGAACTAAGAATTGATCATGTTAGGTTGAATGGACTTGTTTCACTAATGACCACACCTTCTACCCTCGTATGATATACATGTGACCCGCACCATGCAATGCTCTAATGTAGTGAAACTTGGATCCTTGAATGTCTTATACCACGAGAGGCTTCCTTTGGACAATGTACAAACACCACGAGCTAAGTGTTTAAAAACATTTTTGAATGATTCCATTAGTGATTGTGATCATCACTAATGGATATCCCTTCAGAAATACTTAATATTCGGAACCAATTATGTCCTTATTCCTCAGTACATATTGATTGAGTGTCAAAATACATTGTTGAGATCCATGAATATAGAGACTTCATTGATCCCCTTTTCCTTGGAATTCAAGAGGGATTTCAAGTCATTTATATCCATGCAAGATACATAACTATATTTTATCTCATATTCGTAGCATAAATTTTTCTTGTCCACTTATACTTCATGGTTTCTTCAAAAAAGTAACTTACTATTTTTATTAAGTATGAAAAATTAGTTTCCTCAAACCTCAACTGGATGTTGCAACTCGATTTCCCTTTCTCCCTGTGTTTCTCTCACCTTCTGGATCAACTTTCTATTTTTGGCAGGTGCTCATGGGACCACTTACTATTTTTAGTAAGTGTCAAATTTGGACCAAGATTCCAATTTTGATGAATTTTCAACTACATTGCATCCTTTGTGTTCAACATCTCCTTCGTAGGTTCTTTTGTTGATGACTCTCTCAAAATAGTAGTCCTCTATGCAGAAGACCTATTATTTTTAGAAAGTGGGCTTCGGTGATTGGAAATTTGTGGAATGAAGTTATTTGATACGTTTTTTTCCAATATCACCCCTCTGAAATTTCATGTTTATCCGATCAATAGTTTAGGATATTTTAGACTTTTAAAATTTTGACATGGTGACACTTCTGAACATGGCAGCCATTGATGGACCTCAAAAATTACAAGTCTGGTTTTCTCCTCCATTCACGATGAAAATTAATTTTTTGATATTGGTTTTCTCTTCTTATCTCACTGGTGAAATTTATCCTCGATTTGGTTTCCGGTTTGATGGAATACTGAATCTTTTTCCTCCGTTGTGCAAAGAAGTGAATTTCTTCACTGCAAACATTTTGTGCCATTGAACGAGGGTTTGAAGGTGAGGTTTTCATGTTTTTTTGAGAGAGGAAAACTCATAAACATATGGTTTGGTTTTCCATGTATTTTCTTTTAAGATCTTTCCAAATTTCTATTTCACGGCCATGGAGGATTTCTCTGTATCTCCTTCTTCATTCTTCGTTCTTCATTCTTCATTTGATCAATATTCCTTCCGATCCCCGCATATTATCATGGGTTATATAATTTCATTTATGTATAAAATATGGTTTTGGTTTCATCAATGGTGGAGTGATTGCAATAAGTTACAGAGGAAGTTCATAGCAGACTATGCACAAAGAAGTTAGAAGTTAGAGAGGGAAGGGGAAGGTTTTTTTAAATTTTTAAAAAATTCCAAGTAGGGATTGAGGCATAATTTCATGTCCCTAATTTCCTTAAGCATTAAGTTATGATATGGAAATCAATTTTCACGTGGCACCTAGTTGTGACACATGGCGGAGATTTAATGACAATGGATTTAAGAAAAAAATAGCTTTAAAGCATTGAGGGGCTGGAATTTGGTCATATGAGGAACCATGAGACTTCTTGGAGGGGATAGGAAATTTTTCTTAACACTAATGTCCCTCAATAAAAATTTACATGAGGGACATCAAATTTCATGGCACGCCATAATCTGCCACTTGTCACGATCCGAGGGAGCGAGGAATGAGCTCGGGAAGCACTCGTGAGTGAAACTAGTTGTTTGTGAGGTCGTACGAGGATGCTGAGGAATTTTAGGGGCTGGGTGTATTTTTATGTCCCTCATGTCCCTTTTCTTGAGGAAATTAAGGGACAAGAAATTATGTCATGCTCCTAGAGCTGACATGTGTCATGTTCAAAAATTAGCTAACTCTCGAACTCGCTCCTAGAGGGTAACTTGAAATGACAATATCTCGAGCTCCCGATGGAATTTTTTTATGAAAATTTATATGATATTGACTTAAAGTTTCATTTTAAATCCAATTTTTGGGTCTCATTTATTTATTCCTCCATTTGATCCCTAAAAAATTGATTTTTGATTTGGTGCTCCACCTGTACATGAGAAAAAATCTTGCATACCCATTACACCAAAGTGTTGTGAAAAAAACAATTTCATCATCTGGTAGGTCTTGGAATTCCGTTTCTGATGATGTATTTTTTTCTCTAAACTCCATCCAAAGATCCTCGAATCACCTTCCAAAGCTCGAGTTATTTTGTCATGTCCAAAGGCCTAGGTCTCGTGAACCCTAATTTTGATGAAATTGCCCCAACTTCTTCGAATACTTCTTGAAAATTCCTAAATCACTTCCATGATTTTCCTAGTCCTTTGATTCACCTTCATGTTTGGTTTGGATTCTCTGTTCCACTCCATGGGATTGTTCCTAGTCCTAAGAAGGCCAGTGATAGCCCTTCCCACAATTGCCTAAAATTTGCCTTTTCCAAGAATTCCTAAAATCACCTACGGGGTTGATTTGAATTTCATAAATCACCTAGGGGGATGGTTTAACATCAATTAGGAGGTCATTGGAATATCCGGCCAGACTTGAGGTGTCTTAGAAGGGTAAAACATGAAAAAAAAAATAACATAGGGATATAGTTGTCATGCTTGGAAATTGTCAATTTCCTTGTTGCACATTTGCATGACAACATGAAAAGGGGCATTTAACAATAAATACAAGGATTTCTTTGATAAATGGTATATCAAGTATGTGCAAGTCATTTGAAAATGAATAGTGTATATCACAAGAGATACCAAGTGGTGGAAGACTAGGAAAAAAATTTAGTAATGTAACACTTTAGCCTCTCAAGGTTCATGATGGCTGGTGAAGAAATGGGGCCATGGTGAAAATTGCAATTTGCACTCATAGTAAGGTATTTTAAGTGTGCATTGAACAAGATTAAGGATGCATAAAGAATGAATTTTCGTTGGATTTATATTTGCATACTTTGTGCACCACCTTCAGGTATAACTCCAAGCCTACATACTTGGAATCCACAAAGCCAGATACTTTAGATCTGAGCCCTATAATTAATGTTATAATCAAGGGAATGATATGCAAGGTCTTCATGGTTTTTTGCTTGATGAAAAAGGATGGAGAATAAATTGAGGTATGTGACACTCTTATGCCTCAAATGAAGAAAATTACTATGTCCCATCCTAAGAGGACTCTGGGAGGATTCCTCAGTAGAGGAAGAAGAAGAAGAGGATATTACACTTAAGCATACATGTAGAAGGTAGATGCACTACAAAAGGAGGAAGAGTAGTGAGGGCATAGGACCTTCTCATCCAGCCAAGGGGACTCCACTAAGGACTAAGAAGGATGTGTCCAGGAACCCAAGTAGTCTCTAATGATGATGACTTGGATGAGAATATGGTAGAGGAAATGGGGCATGAGAATTTTGTGTAGGAGACATAAAAGGATCCAGCAATAAACGTAGATCCTAACCCGAAAAATGAATAAGGGAGTGATCACTAGAGAATGTCGTGTAGGAAAGAAGCACTGTGTGTGAAGGATAAATGTGTAGCACTTTGAAGGAGCCTAAAAATATAATGATGGTAATGATATGTATGTAATCAAGCAAGATAAGGGAACTGGAGGGGAAACTATCATAAGGCCATTTACAAAAAGGAAGCCACAAACTAAGGACAAACCAAGAAAGAAACGAATACCTCCCTATCACCGCACATGGATTTTTTCGGTGATCCTACAAAGGTGTTGAGGGTGAGATTTCGAAGAGCACAATCAACATAGAAATTTTTTTCAGATGGGACTTATTAGACAAACAAAGAGGGATCTCATGCACAAATAATATTCTCTCATGGAACATGCATATGCATGAAGAATATCTAGAGTTAGAGATCGATGAGCAGGTCATTCACCACACTCAAGTTGAAGAAGGATCCAGAGAATAAATATAATCACGTGTACCCCACACATCTAAGAGATGAGTAGGGATGAAATTATTTGAACAAAATATTTTTTGAGGTCATGCACAAAAAACTAGATAAGGGGGCTACCATGAAGCTCATAGTAGAAGATAAAAGGAATGAATGGTGCGAAGTGGAAAATTGAAGAATGACATCAAGAGGGAGTATAAGCACACCAAGGAGGCCTATGATAGGGTAGTAGCATTAGTGAAGAAAAACATAGGTGTATGCCCCACCCTTGTAAGCCAAGCTTAGACTGACTACAATGATGAAATGGAATATATTGAATACTTATTTAAAATTCATCTCCTAAACATCAAGAAGGATGCAGGGACATCAGCCAAAGAGTTGGCCAAGGAGAAGGAGAATAACAAAGAATATATGGAGGATAAGATAATAGAGATTTAGGCTATATATACGTGAGTTAAGGAGGTAAACATCAAGGAAAACCTAGAATTTGATAGGTACTTAAGAGTGACCCTATCATTAGTGTGTGCATCACCAAGGAATAGGTAGAGCTCTAGGCAATACAAGTAAAAGAAACCAAATAATAATATTTAGTGCACCAAATTAATTGACGAGGTAGTGATGTAGAAGGAGTTAATAAATGCCATGCTTTGGACACATTGGAGTTTTGGATCCAACCACTCCACTCTTGGTTTTGGAACGTATGGACTTATTGGATAGAGTGAGTGTTGAGTTGAGTGTGGTCATTAAGGAGATGAAGATGCAAGTGGATTTGTAGTTCCCGTTTAAACAACCACTTGAGAACAATGAAACAACCTTGGGTTAGCTAGAAAATTATGGAATAATTTTTTTATAGAAGTGTCTACAACTAAGTTTTAAGACATCATTTTTCACTAATAGGTTCCCAAAAAACCTAATTATCAAAAAAAAAGTTTCCTTTATTGACCCATAACAAGTTCACAAGGTTCCAATTTTAGGGTTACATGCTTCAGTTAGGTTCAAGGAGTAGTTTACCCCATACCTGCTCTCTAACAGGCTCAGAAATTCAACTAGATTTTTCTCCTATTAAACACTTCCAAAATTTCCCTAAACCATTCCCAATGGATAGGAAATTTTCTCACCTTTCCAATGATATAAAGAAGTCCTTCTAACTCCTTACAAAACTCCAGTTATGAGTGAGTGGAGTTCCTAGGGTAAAATTTCCCTAGAGGGACACATGGCAAGAGGAGGGGAAAAGCTCCTAGGGCAATGCAATGGGTCGTGGGGCGGCATTGAGAAATTTTCCAAACACAAGCTCAAAGGTAAAACATTCTCTATGCCCCCGTGAGCCCCCAAGAGGACACGTGTCGATCCCAGATGTTGAGTGGAAAAGGAAAGGGAAAAATTGGTAGAGTGGCGGGGTGTTTTAGTGCTTTATGCGAACGAACAGAGAAAAAGGGGAAAAGAAGTGCGTGGGTCTCAGACACCCGCTAAGGGACATAGTTCGAAGGGGAAGGTGGGAAATCGGCCACGGGGAGAAGTTAAGACTTTTCCCCAAACGCCAAAAATAAAACCAAAAGGTCAAGGGGCTTCCACCCTTCCCACCGCCACCCCAGAGTGCCACGTGGCACATTTTCATTGGCTACAGGCCGATGGGGCCAAAACATAAAATTTTCCCAAAAATTTATAAAAAGGTAAAGTTAAAAGGAGAACGGCGCCTCCGCTGTAGCCATAAGAGGACACATAGTGCCCTCTGATTGGCTATAGACCGGCGAAGGGAAAATGAAAACTTTTCCTAAGCAAAAATTTTCAAAGAAATAAGTTAAAATTTCGGTCCGCCTCCTCCTCGTGCCACGTGGCGATGTGATTGGTTACGAGTCATGGGTTGGTAGAGTGAAATGGGAAAATTTTCCCATGGAAAAACTTTCAAAAGGATAAGTTTTAAAATTGGTCTCGCCTCCTCCAGGGTGCCATGTGGCAGCCCCAATTTGTTACTTGGCGGGGGGGACCGTGGACCTTTTTGCAAAAAATTTCCAAAGTCAAAATTTGAATTTTTCTAACAGTTAGATTTATTATATTTTTTTGTTTGAATGCCATTTTGAAGTAAAACTTCAAATGGCCATAACTTTTGATAGGAATTTCAGATTTGGGAAAACAAGGAATTTTCAGAAATCTCTCGATCCCCTCTTCGCACAAGATTTATCAATTTTGGGAATTGATGAAGTTTACTAGGTAAATTTAATGAAAACAATCTGCAGGATTTTAATTTGTGGACTGGTAGATTTCAAATTTTCAATTCGATCAAATTTAGAACCCCTCCTTCACTCAACATGTCAAACGGACATGGAGGATTAGTCTAGGGAGAGTTTAGAGTGTTTTAGTGAAGCTAATTTGTCTAATTTTTTTCGAGGTTGCATTTTTTCGGCAATAGACGAAAAAATGACTGTGCAAGTTCCCATTTGAAATTCATTAAGTTTTGGAGATTCTTTCTTAACTGTTTTAGTGAATTTGAGTTTCTTAAGTCTTCCTAAGTATGAATTTCAAGGTTTTATAACTTATTGTTGGGTGTAAGACCGAACTGCTCTTTTTATTAAAATGTGCATTGCCGATAAGAGGTTTATGACAGTGAACTATTTTCTTTAAATTGAAATATCAATTTTGATCATTTGCATGTGTGTATAGCTTCCAATTGGTCTCATACATCTACTGAATCGATCCAATACATTTACTTATCAAATCATTCATTCAATTCTAAGTTAAAATGCATTTCTGATATCAATTTTAATATACATTTTACAAGCATATCACACTGTCTTTCTTTCCCACACATTCTTTCTTTCTTTTCTTTTCAAACAACAATCAAATTTCAACAATAATTCAAAATCAGATGTGCAATACACTTTGGAGAAGGGAATGCATTCTTTCATTGATCCTCAATACAATTTTACAACTTATCACTTTTCCCATTTGATTTGGTTTCAAATTACAAAATACAGAGTATGGAATATCATTTACATTTTCTTTCCAAACCAAAATAGAGAAATTATAATTCTTCTTTTACATTTCTCAATTAAAATTCAACTTCCATTTACAATGCAAGAACTTCACATTACAACATTTATACACTCATTCATGCAAGGTGGGAAAGGTTACAATGAACTAATCAAAGGAAAATGATTGTCAAACTATTTTCTTCTTGCTCCAAACAGCAGCATGCTTGTTCTTCCAACTTTTCATCTTGATCACAACAAGGAAGGGGGAAAGGCAACACTCTCCACCCAACCAAGACATCCAATGAGAAAGGAGAAACCATCCATTCCTCATTGGCCCCCAAGCCCCAACCATATTGAACTAAAGTATGAACATTACCACATGGCAACAAGGCTTCTTCCACAACAAAAAAGCATCCTTCACATTGCATATAAACAAAAAATACATATTCCAACAAGACAATAGTTCCCAACTGCGTTTGAAATCATACGCACAACACATAGGCTTGATTAAGCAAGCTAACAAGAGCAAGAACTATGGGAAACTCTTTATGCCTCCCAAATTTGGAATTGGGCATCCACCAAAATATATGCCACCAAAGAAACATATCAAACCCATAAAATCAACATCAATCAACAAATCACAGTAAATAAAAATGACAAAATGACTTACATACTCAAAAATACCCACACTCCAAAAGGACCAAATTTAAAACATGTAAGGAAGTGAAATTAAAACTTACAAATTTTCACTTCAAAATGCATTATAATTACCTAAATTTAACCTTAGAACCATAAGCATGGTTGGTGGATCATTTAAGAGGTGTGGGACAAGTTTAACTTGTCCCACAAGCCTCCAAATTTTGCCTCCAAGGACAAATTCGAATTCCTAAGGAGATGAAGTGTTTATCACTCCAAAATATTTCTTACATGACTCTTACAACTTATTACACACTCTTCCCACATTAATATTAAAATCAATAACTTAATTAATTACATTCCATATCCCAATTTATTTTAAATAAAATTTAACTATATGACTATCACATTAATCAATCATATTTAAATTAAATTACAAGAAGGAATACATTACTAAATAAAATACATACAACATTAATTCAAAAAGGAACACATAAATAAAACACATATCCCATGGTCACATGTAATGGAGATCCCCATGGGAAATCCTAACATAACTCAACACACAAATGAACAACACAGTTGCCATGGTGACCTTGTTGATTTCACCTAGAATTTCAATATGGTTAGTCTCCAGTCCCCCACATTGTTGTGATTTTTAACCTGAAAAAATCCAAATACCTTCTTCAACATTGTGGTGGTTGTATCAGAACATCCAAAATGATATAAATAATATTTCAAAATCATCTAATCTTATGAATCACGACAATATCAAGAATACAACATTATCATTTTTAATTAAATAATCAACTATATCATTATCAATAATCTACCATACTAGGTCTACTCAAAATATCCAATGTCACAAGTCCAAATCAACATCCATAATATGTCCATGTCAAATGGTATATCATCAACCACGTATAAAAATGTTTCTAGTAATCATCATGCATAGTAACTAAATCCAGATCAATAATAATCCATGATCTAACATCTAACCATCATACTGAAATAAAACATAATAGTGTCTATAATACGATCGATGAAAGTATCAAAACCAAGATCTAAAAGTGTCAAAGGGAAGTGGGCATTGCATCCCCCTCCCCTACACTCGACTTCCTCTTGGAAGTCACCGGAACAAACATGGAAATTTCACTAATAATACTATGGCATCCTCCCAAGTGGTTGCAGTCTCATCATATCTGTCCCACTTTGTACATGTACCGATCAATCTCTCTACCTCGAAGGCCCAAGGTCCTATGATCTATGATACATATGGGGCTCCATCATCACATGCCCTTGATCCTACACCTACAATGATGTCCAGTCCAACACATGAGAAGGATTTGCAATGTACCTCCTAAGGATAGAAACATGAAACACATCATGTATGCGAGACAAGCTGGGTGGCAATGCTAGATGGTAGGCCAAAGGGCCAATACACTCCAAGATCTCAAAAGGACCAACGAATTGAGGAGCTAACTTAGAACCTTTTTTTTAAGAGATAGGGATCTTATGTGGCCTCACACGAAGGAACATCTTCATGCCCACATCAAAACTACGATCAATCCTATGTTGATCTCGCATATTTATTCTACCTATCATGTGCCTCCTGCAATCTCTACCTGATCAACACTACCTACTGCTCCATGTCCTACAAAAGAGATGGTCCAAGAGATACTCTGTCCTCCAACCTATCCCAGCTAAGGGGTGTCCTACACTCTCTACCATATAATGCTTGAAAATGATCCATGCCTATAGAACTCTGAAAATTGTTATTGTAGGAAAACTCCACTAAGTACAGGTACTCCTCACACTTAGACTACTGATCCATCACATACATCTTGAGCATATCCTCTAAAATATGATTCACTTACTCAGTCTGTCCATCTATCTTAGGGTGATATTCTATACTAAAGTTAATCCTCATCCCAAGGACATACTACATGGTAGTCTAGAAGTGTGAAGTGTACAAGGGATTGCAGTCACAAATGATCTTCCACGGAATCCCAAGTGCAACCTAAAAACCTCATCTAAATATACTCGTACCACTACTCTAGCTGTATAAGTGGTCTTCACTCGAGAAAAGTGAGCCACTTTTATCAATTTATCAACCGTGACCATAATGGCGTCGTGGTGATATCTCGACATCGGTAACCCAACAATGAAATCCATGGAACTGGTGTCCCACTTCCATTCCGGTATGGCATGAGGATAAAGAAGACCTGTTGGATGTTGATGCTCGGCCTTAACCCTCTGGCACTCCAAACACCATGACACAAACTATGCCATGTCTCGACAAATTCCTCTCTAGTGGTACAACTTTATAAAGGTAGTATGCATCTTCTTCACCCCGGATGGGCTAAATAGGGTACACGATGTGCCTCTACTAAGATGTCCTACCTCAAGCCTCCATCTCTAGGAACATATATCCTTCCTCTGTGCTTGAGAAGACCATCTACCTCAAGAGAAAAACCATCAAACATCCCCTCAAAGGGGTCTCTGTGACTCAATCTCTTCTTGTACTACTATGTAGAAGCTATCAAGAGGAAGCTCCTGAAGAATCCTGCTCCATAAATCCATGCTCACTAAGGTGGCCATAGCCACATATCTCTCATATGCTTTGAGAGAATTTGTTACCACATTCTCCTTCCCCTTCACATGCTCTATATCCATGTCATACTCACAAATAAACTCCATCCAACACCACTAACGATCATTTAGATTGGGGCTGCGTGAAGAGGTGACGACGACTCAAATGGTCACCCCGAGTGTGAATCTCCATCCAAGAAGAAAATTTCTCCATCTAACCAAGGCATGCACAATTTCTACAATCTCAAGATCATGGGTAGGATAATTAATCTCATGATCCTTGAGTTTTGAGACTCAAAAGCTACAACCCCGTCATCCTACATCAACACACACTTATAAGCCCTACTAAAGAAGCATCGTGAAAATAAAGAACTCACCTTGTGGATCTGGCACTGCAAGAATGAGTGTTGTAGTGAGGCACTCCTTCAGTGTCCTAAAGTCTTGCTCACATTTGTCTGACCAAGTTAAATTTTTTCCTTTCCTTTGAAGGGAAGTGATAGGGTGCGTAATCTGAGAGAAGTCCTGAACAAATTCCTGTAATATCCTAATAATCCCATGAAGCTACACACCTTGGTCATTGTAGTGGGTGCTAGCCAATCCATAATGGCTCTAATCTTGGAAGGATCGACTGCAATACCTTCCCTAGAAATGATATGACCCAAGTACTACACCTCTGATTGAAAGAAAGCACACTTCTCTAAGTTCCAAAGTTGCTGCTCACGAAGACACTGAAGAACCTATCGAAGGTGCCCCTCATGCTCCTCATGTGTACGTGAGTATATCAAAATGTCATCTAGGAATATGAGCATGAAGCAATGTAAAAAGGTCCTAAATATCCCATTCATCAAACTCATGAACACTACAAGGGAATTCGTCAAACCGAAATGCACCACTTTGTGAACTCATAATGCCTATATCTCATGCAAAAGGTAGTCTTATGAATTTCCACCTCTGAAATCCTCAACGATGGTAGCCTCGACTTGAGATAAATCTTAGAGAACACCATGGCTCCCTTCATTTGATCAAAAAGTCATCAATGCGAGGAATAGGATAACGTTTCTTGATCGTTACCTTGTTCAACCGGCGTAATTAATACACAACCACAATGATCCATCCTTCTTCTTCATGAAGATCACTGCATGCACCCCAAGGGATACACTAGGATGGATAAGGCCATTTTCCAAAAGGCCCTTGAGCTACAACTTAAGCTCACAAAGCTCAGGGTGGTCATCCGATAAGGTGCCCGTGAGATAGGATCTAGCTCCAGGAACTAGATCTATATGGAAATCAATCTCACGTGGGGGTGGCATCCCCGGTAGCTCCCCTAGAAATACATTAGAAAACTCTCTCAAGATGGGATGATCATCTAGCGATGGTCCACTAGACCCATCCTCTGATCTGTCACTAACTGTAATAGCATACATCTAACAACCCCATCGCACACACCGCTTAAGCTGCATAGCGGAAATGGTGTGAATAGAAACGGGTCTCCTAACCCCCGAGATCACTGAATCAACTCCTACATCATCTACACAAGCTATAGTCTTGTGATAACAATCCATCTTGGCTCTGTGTGTAGATAACCAATCCATACCTAAGATGACTCCATATGAGCCCAAAGGAAGGATACGAAGATCTAAGGTAGTGGTGAAAGGTCCCAAATCCACCACACACTCCTTAACTAAGGAGTCCACATAGATCTTGGCTCTAAAATCCATCTTGACATCCCAACTAAGACCCTACCTAACTGCCACAAGCTTGCATCGCTCTACTAAATATGGTGTAATAAAAGAATTAGAAGAACCAGAATCAAACAAGACAAAGGTAGGAATACCACCAATGTTTACTGTTGTCTCAATAAGTGTGCTTTGGTGCTCTACCTGGTGGTTCTCAACCATTGCATAAATCCTATGGTTACGTCCCATGTCACCAACTATCATCTCTGAAACCATTACCTTACCCTTGTTAGGGTTCTAAGGGAAATCTCTCCAAAATTTTCCAGCTACTCCACATCCAAAGAAACCACCTGATCCTCTCCAAGGAATAGCACCTATAGTATGTGCCCTAGAAGCCTATGGTGTGGATCCTGATGATCTGGCTATGGTTTGTTGTGGCCTCTACTGGAAATCTCCTCTTGTGACCGAGCTCTAGTTCAACCTTGTGTCCCGATGGGACCCCTGGAGGAGGCCCCATGCTCGACCTCTCTCGTGCATCATCTCTCTGAAGGTCTATAAGATGGGTGAGGCTACTACTTGTGGCCTAAAGGATGACTATGTTGAATGCTAACCACCACGAGGAAGCGATGCTGATCCTCTTGATATACCATCCTACATCTACTAAATGTGGCTCCTGACTCAGTCTCTATCCTATTGGGTCTTACCCCGAGTCTCCTCTGCAATATAGGCCTTCTCAACGGCCTCTGCTAAAGTCTGTGGATAGTGAATCCACACTACACCTCCGATATCCAAATTCAGGCCCCAGATGAACCTGTGAATCCACACCTACTCATCCTACATATACTCTATGTACTGAAGTAGATCTATAAATCTACTCTCATACTCTACTACCGAAAGAGAAGCTGTCGGAGGTCATGGAACTTGTCAATCCTCTACTAGATGAACCTCCATGATAGATACCTACTCCTAAATCTCTCCTCAAATAGCTCCCAAGTCACTGTCTTTGAATCTACATGGAGCTTCTACTCCTCTTTCCTCCACCATACTCCTACTCCATCCCTCAGTAGATGGATCGCAACATGATCTTTCATGTTACTAGAACAAGGACAAAGCTTGAAGCAACCGCTCAAGCTCACTAGCTAGGCCTCTGCCTAAAATCCACCTATATCACCTAAGTAGTGTGAGGGCCTAAGCTTCAGGATCTCCCTAATGTGATCTGATATTGTGGTCTTTCAGCCCCTAAGTCTCTCTGCTCTCTCATCCGATATTGTGGTCTTTTAGCCCCTAAGTCTCTCTGCTCTCTCTCAACGCTAAGCCTGGGCTCCGAGACCTCTCTACATGCTCTGGAACTCATCCCTATCTCCTAGGTGGTGACTCTACTCATGTTGATTCCGTATGGGAGTTCTCTCCTCTATGCTCCTCGGCCGAGTTGAGGAGATACCTGACCCTTGATAGAAGGAACTCTATCATGACTAACTACCCTCCTCCACCTAATCCTCCACGTAGAGTGGAATTAACATCTTTAAGGGTCTATATAATTTGAGGTAGAATGGCTCCTACACCCCCGATCCGGTGGTGGTGGTGGTGGTGGTGGTGGTGGTGGTGAATCTAAGTCTCCATACAGTTCCTCTCACTCCATCCGATCCTCTGCATAGACCAAAGAGATAGTTTTCTCATTTTCTAAGTTATACAACTTCCATGTTTACTAAAACATACAAATTCTTGCTAAGTTGTTTTCTAGGTTTAAGTGTGCTAGGTTAAAGTTTTCATGTCTCAAGTTTTTTTCTAGCGTGCCAAATGGTCTAAGCCTTTAAGCCACTACTCGATACCAAACTATAGTGCCCATTCAAACAACCACTTGAGAACAAGAAACAACCTAGGGTTAGCTAGAAAATTATGGAATAATTTTTTTATAGAAGTGTCTACAACTAAGTTGCAAGACATCAGTTTTCACTAACAGTTCCAGAACAAAACCTAATTACCAAAACACAAGTTTCCATTATTGACCCATAACAAGTTCACAAGGTTCCAATTTTAGGGTTACATGCTTTAGTTAGGTTTAGGGAGTAGTTTACCCCCATACCTACTCTCTAATAGGCTCATAACTTCAACTAGATTTTTCTCTAATTAAACGCTTCCAAAAATTCCCTAAACCATTCCCAATGGATAGGAAATTTTCTCACCTTTCCAGTGATATAAAGAAGTCCTTCTAACTCCTTACAACACTCAATTATGAGTGAGTGGAGTTCCTAGGGTAAAATTTCCCTAGAGGGACACGTGGCAAGAGGAGGGGAAAAGCTCCTAGGGCGGTCCAATGGTAGGTTGTGGGGTAGCATTGAGAAATTTTCCAAACACAGGCTCAAAGGAAAATGCACTCCGCACCCCCACGGCCCCTGAGAGGACACGTGTTTATCCTAGACACTAAGAAAAAGAGGAAAGGGAAAAATTGGTGGAGCGGTGGGGTGTTTTAGTGCTTTGTGCCAACGAAAAGGGGAAAAGGGGAAAAGAAGTGTGCGGGTCTATGCACCCGCTAAGGGACAGAGTCTGAAGGGGAAGGTAGGAAATCGGGCCATGGGGAGAAGTTAAGACTTTTTCCCCAAATGCCAAAAATAAAACCAAAAGGTCAAGTGCCTTTCACCCTTCCTCGCCACCACCCCAGTGCCATGTGGCAAGTTTTCATGCTACGGGCCGGCGTGGCGAAACATAAAATTTTCCCAAAAATTTATAAAAAGGTAAAGTTCAAAGGAGAACCATGCCTCCACCGTAGCCATAAGAGGACACATGGCGCCTTCCGATTAGTTGTGGCACGG
The DNA here is from genome assembly GCA_018340775.1 of Taxus wallichiana var. yunnanensis. NCBI lineage: Eukaryota > Viridiplantae > Streptophyta > Pinopsida > Cupressales > Taxaceae > Taxus > Taxus wallichiana. The sequence continues at coordinate 468,661,085 of CM031238.1, read as the reverse complement.
TGGAGGGAAAATGAAATTTTTCCCAAGAAAAAATTTTCAAAGACATAAGTTAAAATTTCGGTCCACCCTCCTCCATGCCACGTGGCAGCATGTGATTGGCTACGGGCCAGCGGGTTGGCAAAGTGAAATGGGAAAATTTTCCCAAGGTAAAATTTTTAAAAGGATAAGTTTTAAAATCGGTCCGCCCCTCCCAGGGTGCCACGTGGTAGGCCCCAATTGGTTACGGGTTGGCGGGGGCCACGGACCTTTTTGGGAAATTTTTCCAAAGTCAAAATTTGAATTTTTCTAACAGTTAGATTTATTATATTTTTTTGTTTGAATGCCATTTTGAAGTAGAACTTCAAATGGCCATAAATTTTGATAGAAATGTTAGAATTGGGAAAACAAGGACTTTTCATAAATATATCAATGCCCCCTTCACACAAGAGTTATAAAATTTGGGAATTGATGAAGTTTGCTAGGTAAATTTAATTAAAACAATATGCAGGCTTTTAATTTGTGTACTAGATGTTTTCAAATTTTTAATTCGATCAAATTTAGAACCCTCCTTCACTCAACATGTCAAATGGACATGGAGGATCAGTCTAGGGAGAGTTTAGATTGTTTTAGTTAAGCCAATTTGTCCAATTTTTTCCAAGTTGCATTTTTCTGAAAATAGACAGAAAAATGACTGTGCAAATTCCCATTTGAAATTCATCAAGTTTTGGAGATTCTTTCTTAACTGTTTTAGTGAATTTGAGTTTCTTAATTCTTCCTAAGTATGAATTTCAAGGTTTTATAACTTATTGCTGGGTGTAAGACTGAACTACTCTTTTTATTAAAATGTGCATTGCTAGATAAGAGGTTTATGACAGTGAACTATTTTCTTCAAATTGAAATTTCAATTTTGATCATTTGCATATGTGTATAGCTTCCAATTGGTCACATAAATCTACTAAATCGATCCAATACATTTACTTATCAAATCATTCATTCAATTCAAAGTTAAAATGCATTTTTGATATCAATTTTTATATACATTTTACAAGCATATCACATTGTCTTTCTTTCCCATGCATTCTTTCTTTCTTTTCTTTTAAAATATCAATCAAATTTCAACAATAATTCAAAATCATATGTGCAATACACTTTGGAGAAGGTAATGCATTCTTTCATTGATCCTCAATACAATTTTACAACTTATCACTTTTCCCATTTGATTTGGTTTCAAATTACAAAATACAAAGTATGGAATATCATTTACATTTTATTTCCAAAGCAAAAAGAGAAAGTATAATTATTCTTTTACATTTCTCAATTCAAATTCAACTTCCATTAACAATGCAACAACTTTGCATTACAACATTTATATACTCATCCACGCAAGGTGGGAAAGGTTACAATGAATTACTCAAAGGAAAATGACTGTCAAAATTATTTTCTTCATCCTCCAAACAACAGCATGCTTGTTCTTCCAACTTTTCATCTTGATCACAACAAGGAAGGGGGAAAGGAAATTCTCTCCACCCAACCAATACATCCAATGAGAAAGGAGAAGACATCCATTCCTCATTGGCCCCCGAGCCCCAACCATATTGAAATAAAGTATGAACATCAACACATGGAAACATGGCTTCTTCCACAACAAAAAAACATTCTTCACATTACATACAAACAATAAAATACACAGTCCAACAAGACAACAGTTCCCAACTGCATTTGAAATCAAACACACAACACATAGGCTTGATCAAGCAAGACAACAAGAGCAATAAATATGGGGAACTCCTTATGCCTCCCAAATTTTGAATTGGGTATCCACCAAAATGCATACTACCAATAAACATATCAAACCCATAAACCTTATATCTCCCAACCCCTCTTTATGCCCCCAAGTTTATCCCTTATGCCCCTCCAAGAGTAAGAAATGCAAGCAGTTTCTTTTCCAAGGTGGATCCCAAACCAAAACTCCCTCTCAATAAAATAGTTCCATTAGCAATCCCTTATGCCTCCCCATATGAAATTCCCATAGCCTTCTCCTACACCATGCCCTAAGCATTCTATCCAACCAGCCAAGAATGCAAACACAACACCATTCAAACATGCATGCAAGGAGAAGGAAAAAAACAATTAAAAACACACTCAAGATCCTACCTCTCCATACCGAGTTTTTCCAATCCCACAAGCTTTCCAAGATGCCAAAAACAGTCCCAAATCAGCAAGGTTCAAGAAAACAAAAAGACTCCAAGCTCTTCCACAAACAAGCTCTAAAACAACACCAAAAAAATGCGCCCCAAGAGGAAATGGACAAAGTTTCAACAACCATCAAATGAGCAAGAAGCTTGAATATAAAGGAGAGGGAAGAGAAGAGGATGATGTGGATCCATGTGGGATTCCACATCATTCTTCCTCAACTCCAAGAGGAAAACCAACATCAATCAACAAATCACAATAAATAAAAATGACAAAATGACTTACTCCAAAATGCACATACTCCAAAAGGACCAAATTTAAAACATGTAAGGGAAGTGCAATTAAAACTTACAAATTGTCACTTCAAAATGCATTATAATTGCCTAAATTTAACCTCCAGACCATAGGCATGGTTGGTGGATCATTTTAAGAGGTGTGGGACAAGTTTAACTTGTCCCACAAGCCTCAAATTTTGCCTCCAAGGACAAATTCAATTCCTAAGGAGATGAAGTGTTTATCACTCCAAAATATTTCTTACATGACTCTTACAACTTCTTACACACTCTTCCCACATTAATATTAAAATCAACAACTTAATTAATTACATTGCATATCCCAATTTATTTTAAATAAAATTTAACTATATGACTATCACATTAATCAATCATATTTAAATTAAATTACAAGAAGGAATACATTGCTAAATAAAATACATACAACATTAATTCAAAAAGGAACACATATCCCATGGTCACATGTAATGGAGATCCCCCCATGGGAAATCCTAACATAACTCAACACACAAACAAACAACATAGTTTCCATGGTGACCTTGTTGATTTCACCTAGAATTTCAATATGGTTAGTCTCCAGTCCCCCGACATTGTTGTGATTTTTAACCTGTAAAATTCAAATACCTCCTTCAGCCTCGTGGCCATATCAGAACATCCAAAATAATATAAACAACATTTCAAAATCATCTAATCTTATGCATCACAACAATATCAAGAATACAACATTATCATTTTTAATTAAATAATCAACTATATCATTATCAATAATCTACCATACTAGGTCTACTCAAAATATCCAATGTCACAAGTCCAAATCAACATCCATAATATGTCCATGTCAAACAGTATATCATCAACCACGTATAAAAATGTCTCTAGTAATCATCATGCATAGTAACTGAATCCAGATCAATAATAATCCATGATCTAACATCTAACCATCATACTGAAATAAAACATAATAGTGTCCATAATACAATCAATAGTATCAAAATCAATATCTAAAAGTGTCAAAGGGAAGTGGGCACTACATGATGAATTAGTGCTTGAAAAATACTAGTAATTGTAGAGGCAAAGACTTAGGAAGGCCATAGAGGAGCTTATGGAGTGGACAAGGTTTGACGGTGAGTTAAACGAAAAGCTTTTAGAGCTCCTCTAGCAACCTGAAGTGTTAGGAAAATTGTGAATAGGTGAGAAGTAATTCTTTGGATTCTTGGTATTTTTGATCTTATTCTTTATTATTTGAATATTATTTGATTCATTTATTCATTGGAGGGATAATTTGGACAAAAATTACCAAGGATGGGAAATGACTTTAGTGTGGGATAATTTTGAGCAAGAAAAATGGCTAAGTACTAGCCATGTGTAGAGGTTGGGGCCCCACACAAGAGGTACACAAAGGGGCATGCATGTATAGGATAGAATAAGATTCACACATGGGTAGACAGGGTCAAGGATTTAGCCAATTTTTGAAGGAATGGTTCAAAATAGAAAATTATATGAAGATTGGTTGTACCAGAGAGTTTTTTCTTTCCTACTTTAAATTAATGAATTGAAATAACAAAAACATACCAACCTGCGAATATGGTAGGGTTTACCTATACCCAGCGAGATGGCTGATGTTTATCTTAGTAAATCATTGAAGCTTTTGAGTCCAAATGAATGTGTAAGTCCTCTTATTCATAAAAGCACTATGCGATCAAAGAAACTAAATAAAAAATATTAGATAAATGGATAAACGAGCTTCTCAAAAAGGCCAATTATAGGAATCCAAAGGGACTTCCTTAGAGGATGTCAGCTCACTTTTAGAAAATTAAGTAGATTAATAGAGATAATGATAAATGTATGAAATATATAATGGAAAATTAATAGTAGATGAGAATCTATAGAACTCAAGATCAAAGGTAAGTCTTATGTAGCTTCGAAGGTGGCCCAAGAAAGGGTGGATATAATATAAACAAACTTGAAGTAGTCGATGAAAAATTCCTCATTCTCTTGTTGAATGTAATGAAACGAGCTCGATTCTGATCTCGAGTTTCTCGATGCTAGTGGTAAATTATATTGTGCATAATTTCAACTCGTGAAAGATGTTGTATTGTTCATAGAAAAAGGGGTGTTGAACTATAAGGAGATCATAAATGCTTGCAATTGGATGTGAACGGCCAGGAACTACCATCTAATAGAGAACCATGCTTGGAAACAACAAGTTAAATGTAAGTAGATTTGATAAAATGATACTAAACTATAAAATGATAAAAAGTGATGTTTTGACAGGGATCTTCAAAATGAGTGCCATCACTGGCAATTCATGAATCACTAGATTATTGTTAAAAATGATTTTTTCTAAAAAACAATGGTGGAAGCTAATAAAATGATGTTTATGACTATTTCTGATGTTTTTATGAATTATTAAATGATAAAAAAGATATAGGATAACTTTAGATGCAAGAGGAGCTAAAATATTCCTCAAATATTCAATGAAATTGATCAAATTTTTTGATTTGGTTGTCGTGTCTGCTTGAGAGTTGATAGGTGAAAAAGGCTATGAAAACATTGTGTAAATGATTGCTAGAGATTGATGTTGACTCTTGGTGATCTCTGGAATGTCTTGATTTCTCTAAAAATTGAAGAACTAAGTGTAAGCATGAGAAAAGGAATTTTGAAGATCCTAGAGAGAGTGCACAAAGGTGTTATTTATAATTGTTGGCGATTAGTTAGAATCGTCGACGATCCACTTTTTTGAGAAAACGTTTGAGAAGTGGTTAAAACCACTTCTAAACAATTTTTTGGGTTTTTAATGAAGGTAGATGGTTAATGGAAGTTAGGGATGAGGTGTAGAGGTTGGTATGTGTTGATAAAATAGGATTAGATGGTTTTAAAATGGTTAGGGTAGATTTAGAGTGGTTGGGTGGTTTCTAGAGGGGTAAAGTAAGATTTTACAGTTGTAGAATGATATTTATGGGTGTAAGATCATGGAGTAAATATTGTGGAGGAATTAGACTTAGGATAAGTGGTACATGGATTAAATAATGTGATTAGATGACTTATTTTGACTTGATGTTTTTGCAGGGGTAATGTATGTGGTCAGGGAAATTAGCGGTGTTAATTTTAGGTGTCTACATTTGCCCCTTTTGTCAAGTAGTTTGGTGTAGGAAAAGTGTTAGACAAAAATGATTTTATAAAGGTTGATTTGACTTTGTATGGGTGATCCCCCTCAAACTAGGGTGACTATAATTTAGTATAAAAACACCAATTTTGAAAGTTTGTTTTAGATAGGTTTGACATGTGTTTTCATTGGAAGTTTCCCCAAGACGGGGTATCAAACAATAAGTGCTATGGAATCAAGTGATAGGGAACCAAAGGGTTTAATTTCCTATGGACATATGATTTGTAAGGGTAGGATACAAGGATGAGGAATTCAAGTGATAGGGGAGCCAAAGGGCTCTGTGTCCTATGGACATATGACTTTCTGTGCTAAGTTCACGGACTGATCCTACAAGGGAATTAATATATTGGGGTCTCTAAATGAGACATTTTGTCAAAAATGTGATAAGGTTATTTTGAAAAAATGTTGATTTCAAAAAGGAAATGATTTAGGGTAAACATTATGAATCACTTAGTGATTTATGATTGATGGATGATTAGGGGTGAATCGTCGGTGATTCACAAAATTTTCGTGATTCGTATGAAAAAAGTTTGGGGGCTATAAATAGTCCATTTTAATTGTGAATAGTTCATTTGTGTGATTTTTGATTACAAGTTTTGAGAGCTTAATTGAGTGATAAAACATGATTTAGGAGAAATGGCATCGGGGAGGATCATCAGAGAGACACATAGAGGCCCACGCAAGTGCAGAGGTAGGCCTTTTATCTTGCTATTTTTATTTTTTTTTAGCTAGTTTTTGATTTTGTATTTTTTTGAGCCCATACTGAAGGGATTATTTTTGGAATCACTTGAAATCAAGGAGGATCTCCAAAATTCATATGAATCTTTGGTGATTTAGATAGGTTTAGTAATGATCCATGATAAATGGTTTTGATTGATGTTTTTGATAAATTTTTGATTGGATTTTTGATGAAAATTGATTCTAATCTATGTTTTTGTGCTTTGTGAATGCAGGTGAAGGAAAATTTGACCATCCAGATAGGATTCCAGTGATCCTAGCAAAGGTGAGAGAGGATATGTCAGATGATGATTGGGCTCATGTGGAGGAGGTGGGGTTTATAGGGATGTGTGATATAGATGCATTCATAGGCATCAGGACTATTGTTGGCATTGATGGAGAGGTGGGATCCTATCACCTATACTTTCTGGTTATCAACAGGTGATATTACCATCACCTGGAGGATGTCCATAGGATTAACATGTTTCTAATGTAGGGGAGGGAGTTTATTATATTGATGAGACTAAGAGAGAGGATTTTATGAGGAGGTTTTATGGGGAGGATGTTGCAGATGTGAGATATACATCAGGTGGATTTTATTATCAGAATCTCTATTCAACTAAAAGGGAGGGTTGTGTTAGGATGATGATGATGATGATGGGTATTTCATTTTTCTTTACCTAATTTTAGCGGTGGTAGATTTTTATGGATGATGACTAGGGTTGTTATGGATATGATGGAGCATCGTATAGTTTTTGCATGGGCCCCTACATTACTAATGCAAAATTACAAGGAGTTATGGGCTTGGAGGGTCCATAAGAGGTTTGATATTGATGTCACATTTCTACTATAGTGTTGGGATTTCAAGCAACATTGTGGTGACCCATCCTCAGGGTTTTCCATGGGGAGGACTTGACATGGTTGGGAGATCGATGGTTTTTGATGATGGGATGTGAGATCCGGGAGTGCAATATAGATATCTCCTTACAGGTTACAAGTTGGAGATGTATTATGGAGGCCATATATTTTTATGAGTATGTCTTATGTGAGATGGATATTCTACTCAAAAGGACTTACCCGTTGTTTATGTCCAGGAGAGAGGGAGAGTGGGCATTATTGATCATCAGTGTGTAGTTTTTTTGATACAAACATGTTCATAGGGATCTAGTATTGTACAAATGAGATGAGGGGGACTTAGATACCCCAAAATCAGTGGTGGGTCATCTGTTTTTCATACTTGAGGAGGAGGGAGTGATGGGTTTAGATGATCATGGTGATAGGGTGTCGATTGATGATGCTTGAGTGACTATAGGTTATACGGCATGGTGGATTGGTTCCTATGTAAAGTTTTAGAGAGGGAACATGTTTAGTTTGGAGAGGTAGGAGGGTGTGATTGGGTAGAGGAGGCACACAGGTAATTGATGTTAGTGATGAGGAGGATGGAGATAGGGCAGACCTAGAGGTTATTATTGCACAGTTGATGCCCGAGAATGCCAAGGTCGAGATTGAGAGAGATAGTTTAGAGGTTAAGTGTGATGATTAGTGGTGAGAGAGAAAACTTAAGAGAGGGATAACTTGAGATGGATAGTCTCAGGAAGCATTTATCATAGGCCATGGCCAACTGAGATAGGTACAAACAACACTGAGACACCCTAAAAATGGATCTCAACATTACAAGGTCATTAGTGTTAGGTGTAAGTTGGTGCCTTATCCTAGGCTAGTGTTTAGATAGGTGTCGGCATGGTTAGTTATGCCCATTATCATTTTATTCATGAGAATATTTTCCATACTATGAGGACTTGGTGATATGGGTCTTTCCCATCACATATCATTATGTGGATCATATAGCTCATCGAGGGTTAGCAATCCTAGTACTAGTGCAGTGAGTGTGGGCCATCCACCTCAAGGTCTAGATAGAGAGATGGTGGTGCATAACATAATGGTGGTCGGGGAGGTTGTTCATGTTAGTGAGTTCCTTAGGGTGTCTAGTTTACTAGATAGTTATGATATGTATTGTGTTTTGATATGTATACGACTCTTTACGAAGCCTTGATGTATAGATTTTGATACATGGAGTGTATGGACTCTTGATGATGTATTGGGACTTTGATTATGATTATATATATATATATATATATATATATGATGACATATTTTGACTTATGATTCATGTGTGGATTGTGATTTGATTGATATATGTATGTGTTTATGTTAATGTATGTTAAATGTTTCTTTAATTTTGTGTTTACATGCTTTGAATGCCTTAGATGTGATGTATTGATATCATTGTGACTTTGACATGATCCAAAATTTATCAAAATGTGTTCTAACTTTAAGAATAGGAATAAAAATGGAATGATTTATTTGATACTAGATTTGATACATACGTGATGGGTATAAACATGGTGAAGGCACTTGCACTTTTGGCCTTAACAACAAGTGTTAACATGGGACTATCAGTAGGTAGTTACACGTGGATCTATCAGATACAAAGATGAAGTGAGAAGATGTACCTTCCTAGGACACAAAAAGGGGTTAACATGCATAGTTGTGTGGGGGAAGAGGTTCTCCTTTCAAAAATGTTTATAGAGATATGCCCTAGCTATATATTTATTTTTCTAACACAAAATAATCAATGTGGGAAGTTTTATTTGAATGGGAAAGTTGATCGATGTGGGAAGATTTCCTAGGATGCTTTTGATATTTTTGAAGGTTGATCAATGTTGGGAAGCCTTTTTACATAAGTAGCCATCCTTCAGGGAGTGGTCTACATTTTGACATTTTGATATTTCTTTTTATAGATAGCCATCCTTCGAGGGATCGGTCTATGATTTTGATGGGTATCTATCCTTCGAGGGATCAATCTACTTTTATTTTTGATAATATGATTTTGATTTTTTAATAGATATACTTTGAGGGATCAATCTATTATTTTTTATAAGATGCATCCATAAATATTTTTGACTTTATTTTTGTTCTGAGGGAAAAAACCCTAATAGACTATTTCAAGGAGGGAAGAGATGAGTGCACAAACTACACATGTGTGCCCCATGACATGTCTTTGGTTGATAAATAGGTTTGTGGATGTAATGATTGTGGGGTTCCCACAAAAGGGGAACTTGTCAATTGAAATATGATGAACAAAGTCACGGGTATCATATTTAAGGTCTTTGAAGATGGTGATGGAGAAAACCACATGCTTTCAAATCATTACAATGATAAGATGACTGGTTGGTGATGAAAATAGATCTTAGATGTAATTACTATCCCGATGGTCATCAGTTAATAGTAGAAAGGCTGAAAGTTCAAGGAATTTAGGTTTCCTTTTCATGTGTACCATCAAGGGAGGCTAGGTGATACATTCCTGACCCATACTTGTGAGTGATAACGTATGGACCAATCTAGTTAGGAGTAAAACTTTCCATGTTTACTCCTTTCTAGAGTAGTAAAATTTCAATTTTCCTTGATAACAAGATCACCTATGTTAAAGTCACATTATTTTACATGTTTTTATATGTGTTTTTGATACGTTATTGGTAGACATGATGATGCTCGAGGGTGTTAAACATTTCATCATCGACCAATTCTAATTGTGCTAGACGGTCTTGTTGATAATCTTCATCGGGATAAATCTTTGAGAGATATATGGAGTGATGGGATTTGAACTTAAAGGGGTATAACTACCTTAGAGATGTAGACTAGTGAGAAGGGCATAGCACATGTAGGATTGTAGATGCTAGTCGATAAGCCCAAAGAGAAAATGGGATTTAGAGATGCCAATTCCTATGCTTACTTCATTAAATGTTTTCATGAGGATTTGTTAAGTGTTTTATTAGAAGCTTCAGCTTTTCCATTTTCTTGGGGATAATATGGTGAGAAAAGCCAGTTTGATATTTAATGTGTCACAAAGTTTCTTAACATCCTTATTTTTGAAGGATTTTCCATTATCAATGACAAGTTTATGAGGACACCAAAGTGACATATGATGTGTTGATAAATGAAGTCAATGATTTTATTTTCTTTAGTTGAAGTTAAGGGAATGGATTCAACCCATTTTGTAAATTATTCATTGGCTATGATAATATAATGATGTTGTTAAGATGAATGAGGATTGATAGCATCGATGAGGTCTAACCCCCATTGTGAGAAAGGCCATAGGTCTTGAGATGGTTGTAAATCTTGACTAGGAATATGAATGAGGTCTAAGTGTTGTTGACATTTGATGCATTTCTTAACATATGCACAATAATCTTGATTAATGGTAGGCCAATAATAGCCCAATCATAAGACATGTTTAGTGACAAATGATACCATTGAAAATCCACCACATATACCATCATGGAATTCCTGGATGGATTTAATGGATTCATGAGATTTAAGACATCTTAGTAAGAGGCCATCAAATCCACATTTGTAAAGGATACCACCTATAATCACGTAGCAGGTAGCACATTGAAGAAATGATCATTTATTGTTTTAGGATAGATCAAGTGGAATTTTAGATTCTGAAAGGTGTAAAATATTTGTGTGTACTAAAGATCAGTTGAATTATTTTTGATGACGTTGATAAAGGGGAGTTCATTTTTGTGAGATGGTTGATCTAATCTATGAATGAAAATGAAAAGTTTGGAATTTTCAATTGATAAAGTGATGATAGGTCCTAAAGAAGCCATGGTATCCACAAAACTTATTAGAAGATCATGGTACTAATCTGAATAGTGTAATGGTCAAAAGCTTTGAGGAGGAATTCAACAATGTCTTTATATTTCTATAGGATTTCATTTTTACATTGATAAATTCCTTTAACTTGATTGATAACGAGTTGTGAGTCTTTGTAGATTTCTAAGATTTAAACACCTAGCATGATAGTAGTTTGAAGACCCATTATTAAAGCTTCATATTCAGCCATGTTGTTAGTGCATTCAAAGTTAAGTTTGAATGATACAAGGATAGAGTCCCCTATGGAGGTATGATAACAACACCAGCCCTCCCTCTTTGCTGGAATTTAGATCCATCAAAGAAGAGGGTCATTTTGATAGGAGTGAATTATTGATCATTGATAGTGTTGATAGATTCTTGGAAATTGTTCATGAGGAGTTTGATTATTAGGAAGAGGGGCTTGAATGAGATGATTGGTGATGGCTTGACCTTTAATAGATTTTTGTGATATAAATTCTAGATCAAACTCGGTCATAAGCATAAGCCACCGAGTGATATGGTCATTGTGATATGGTTTAGAGTGTATGGTTTTGAGTGGGTTAAAACTAGTTATGACATAAGTTTTATGATTGAGTAGATAATAGCACAATTTATAAAGTTGCAAAGTACATGGCACAACACAAATTTTCAGCTTCAATATAATGGGTTATTTATTTATTCATGTAGGGTGTGACTTATGTAGTGAAAATCCTATTTGTGACCCTTCTCATATCAATGAGCAAGCATGACACCCAAGGCATGATCTGTAGTAGATATGTAGAGTAAAATGGATCTCCCTCACAAGGAGGCGTGAACACAGGTGGTGATAAGAGATATTGTTTGAGCTTGTCAAAGGATTTTTGAAAATTAAGATCCCATCTAAAGTAAATGTATTTGCAAAGAATATGATGAAAGGGTTGACAACAATCTGAGAGTTGTGATATAAAATGGTGAATGGATTACTATTTACCTTGATGGATACGTAATTTTATTAAGGCCCAAAAATTGAAGGGCGAGGCATTTAAATTATTACTTTTATCTTGGTTGGGTCTAATTTAATACCTTGAATAGATATGATGAACCCTAAAAGCTTACTAGGGACAATCATCTTTAGGATAGCTGAGATTGAGCTCCTAAAAATTAGTTAGATGCATAACATTCCTGAGGCTTTGGTTACGGGTATGATATTAGATACCCATTCTAGGTAGTTAATGGGTATGATGAAGTTATCGAAGAGTGGAAGTTGTACCTCTTCTTTAATGAGAGGATCTATGTGAGGGTGCATCATATGTAGCTTTTGTTTAACTAGCTTGGCATTAGGATAAATGACAATTTTTGTAGAACTATGTTAGGGTAAATACCCATATCACTATATGACCAGGAAAAGGATTGACTATACTTAGATAAGAAGGTGGTGAAATCACTTAACTCTTGTGGATTTAGGGATGACCAACTTTAAATATGTGAGATTCGTGTGTAGTTCTTATGTTAACGTCGATAGTAAATTCATTAATGAGCATGGATGTGTCGGTGTAGGGCTTTTTGAAGGAAATGGTCCTCTACCCCTTCCATGTGAGAGAGGATATCTTAATCATCTTGACATTGAATAATATTGATGGTAGGGGAGTCCTCTTCGATCATTTCTGGCCAGATGAGAGAATGATTTTTAGTAATGTGGTTATTTTGATAAGTAAATGGACCTAAGGTAATAGTATTGACTAAAAAAGTTAGGAGGGATGGAGATTGTGTCATCAGTGTCCATAGGATTGTCGTGTGTGGTCGAGGATGATGGTTTAGATTCGATGGTAGGTGTGATGGTGTTTGACACAAAATATTCAAAGGTTAGTTTTTGTAACCTAACACGTGTTTCTCGTGTGGTTTGTGGGATTGTTGGATGATTAAATTATGGATTCCCTATTCGTAATATCCAAATCCAAATCCTTTCTAGGAACAACGATGGAGGTACATTTGTGTGAAGACACAAATATATAGGAATTTGAAGTCTAATATGAATGGAATAGCATGACATTGATGATTTGGTTGTGAGGAGGGGCGTAATTTATGCCTCCATAGATGGAGATTTGATTTTAGATGTGGGGGACCATAGGAGATGACATCTCTGATGTTAGGTTCATACATGGGTTGTTTATCTGGTCTTTCGTACATATTGGGTGTAGGAAGTGAATTAAGCATGAGGAGATGATACTCCCCAAGCAAAATATGTTCCATAATGTTATCAAGGGAAGAGTCATCTGGTAGTTTGGATGATGGGATGGATGTGCTAGTAGATGCCTCATTATAGGATCCTAAGTTTGATTTTGGAACAAGTACATCATTCGGATGATACATCATGTTGCAATCTCTAAAGGGGTTAGGATCCATATGAACCATAAATGTTTTACCCTCGTGTTTGTATTTAAGGCATCGGTGTGGTGTGGACGGATACAATGTATAGCATGTATCCAGGGGTCATCCTAGCAATATGTTGTATTGGAACTCTCCTTCTACAAGATAGAAGAGTTCGGAAGATTTTTGACACCGACTTTAAGTGGTAAGATGATTGTACCCAACATGGGAGCAATTGTATCATTGAAGGCTCAGAGTACAATTGGTGTTTGGGTGATAATGGTGTTTGGTAATCAAATTTGGTTGAAGGCATATGATGATATAATATTTATTGTAGTGTCATTATCAATCATGACTCTTTTATAAGGACATTATTGACTTGAGTGGTGATGAAGAGGGGAAGGTTGTGATATTCTAGTTGTAATGACGGTATTTTGGAAGTATCAAAGGAGATAGAAGTGGATGCCTTGAGAGTACCTACTAGGTTTACAAATGGTTTTGGATCATCTAAAGGAATAGATATGGACTCAAGGATTCAATAATGGATTATTGTGTGATGGTGAGGTCTAAACTAGCTCGTAAAGAGACATCTTGATGGAGCTTGGTGTAATTGTTTAATAACAAATTTTAATATTGTGGTAGTGGATTGTGTAGAAGGGGTAGCAAGGATGGTAACCTTAGTCTTGGAAGGTGTGGTTTGATCAGATGATTCTAGAGTGAGAGAAATGGAAACCTTGGATTTTTTTGTTCGAAAAGGCTAGATTCATGGGTACGGGCTTGAGTAGTAATACGAACAACATCAATTCGTTGAGGAGGGGTTTTGCTAGAATACCCCTCAGTAGGTGGTGATGATGAGGTAGGTGTAGACACCAAATTTGGGTTACACCCCCTTGGTCCCTATTGTATATATCTTCCCCAAGTAGATATAGACAAACGGAAGGATGTGGAAATTTAAGAAACTCGGACTCGACATTTATCACTATTGGTGCGGTAAGAAGGTATCGACATGAAAAAATTCATGCCCATGGCGCAAGTTGAAGGTGCAAAAATGTAAGGTGTCGACATGAAAATGGATGTGCCCATGGCATAAGTAAGAAGGTGTTAACACAAAAAAACTCGCGCCCATGGCGCAAGTTGAAGGCGCACATCAGAAGGTGTCGACACGAAAATGGATGCGCCCATAGCGCAGGAAGAAGGTGTTGACAAGAAGAAATTTGTGCCTTGGCGTAGGTAAAGGGCACATGAAATAAGGTGTCGACATGAAGAAATTCACGCCTTGGTGCAGGTAAAGGGCACACGACATAAGGTGTCGACATGAAGAAATTCACACCTTGGCGCGAGTAGAAGGCGCATGTCAATGAGTGTCGACATGAACATGGATGCACCCAAGGTGTAGGTAGAAAAGTGTTGACATGAAAAATTTCACGCCAAGGTGCAAGTAGAAGGCGCATGTCAAAGAGTGTCGACATGAACATGGATGCACCCAAGGCACAGGTAGAAAAGTGTCGACATGACAAAATTCGCGCCTTGGCGCAAGTAAAGGGCACATAGCAAAGAATGTTGACATGAAAAAGGATGCACCAAGGTGCAGGAAAAAGAGTGTCGACATGTAATTTTCAGCGCCTATGGTGCATCTTCGGGAGGCGCAACATTTTGAGCACTGACAGGAAGCAAACCTTGGTGCAGATATTCAGATGGCCATAAATTTTCACAGGGAGCTCGGATTCACGTAATGTTGGACTTTTCGAAAAGCTTACGAGGTTCTCTATCCAACTACGATTGGATATCTTTAATTGGATGAGAACAAGTTCTTAAAAATGCAAAAATATAGTTCATCACTTTTTGGGTTTGCAAAGGTTCTTACCTACCACCATTATGAGATGAATTAAATACAACCCGGAGGTGGTTGGGGTAGATTTGGAATTCCTCGCTTTGAGTCGAAAGTTGAAGTAGGTCATGAAAAAGAGACTACCTTGATGCAGGGATGGTCAAGAACAAGAAAATGATGATGTGGCGGCTCCTTGTTGGACTCGAGAATATGATACACTTCCTACAGCGGGCCTATGCCCTCAAGAAATGAGTAAAGCAAAAAGGAGATACTTCAGATTACAAGTCATTCCATATGTGCTTGTTGATGGTGTTTTGTTTAAAAAAGACATCAATGGAGTTCTATTGAGGTGCATCGGGACAGGTCAAATTGAGAGGGTGTTACGAGATTTTCACGATGGAGATTCGGAGGACATTTCACCCATGCGAGTGACAGCTCTCAAGATAATGAAAGCAGGGGTATTATTGGCCGACAGTGTTCATTGACTACTATACATGGATAAAAAAGTGTAAGAAATATGCACTCTTCATGGGAAAAGAAAGACTAGCAGCAGCGCTTCCATTGCACCTAATTTTTGTTGACCAACCATTTATGCAATGGGGATTGGAATTTATTGGGGTCATCAATCCAAACTCAAGCCAAGGCCACAAGTGTATTCTCACGGCAACAGACTATTTCACCAAGTGGACCGAAGCAGTAGCATTTAAAGAAGCAAATGAGTCTAACATACTAGACTTTTATGAAGGAATAGTGACCGGGTTCGGTGCAGACCACCACTATCATATCGAGACAATGCATTGGCATTCATAGGTTCCAAGATTACAAAATAGGCTTTCAAGAATGGAATCTATTTGAGCACCTCTTCAAATTATTATCCACACGGTAATGGACAGGCAGAGTCCACGAACAAGAATTTGCTAAGAATCATCAGAAGGACTCTAGATGAAAACCAAAGGACATGGCATACCAAGCTAAAATCAGCATTATGGGCTGACAAGATAACACCAAATAGGTCTACAGGTAATTCTCCCTACAAGTTGGTCTATGGGAAAGAGGTAGTATTGCCTATATCATTAGAATTGCTAGCATTGGAGCTCATGAAGTAGTTGGAGTTGTCTGAGTTCGAACCAATGGAGGCCAGGTATGCAGAGTTGATGGAATTAGAAGAAATAAGAGAACAAGAAGTTCATACGATTGAGAAGGATCAGGCCTTAGTAAAAAGATGGTGATAAGAAGGCAAGAGCAAAGACCTTCCAGGAAGGGGACCTAGTTCTGAAATGGGATGTAGATCAGGCAAAACCAGGGAAGGCATTCCAAGTTTGATGCCATTTGGAGTGGTCCCTACATGGTCACGGGATGTAAAAGTAGTAATGCCTTCCAATTGTCTACATTGGATGGAGAGGAACTTCTGATTCTGGTTAATAGAATCTATCTTAAAGATTGCTACTAAAAGGAAAAGGTTTCCCTTACAAATATTAGACTAGATTTCAATTCCTCTAAGTGCGTATGCACATTGTCTTGTTGTAGTTAGGTTTCAATTTCCCTAAGTGCTTCGGCACAGTCTTGTTTCTCTCAAAGTTAATTTACTATAGTTCAGCATGCTTTCAAAGAAGGAGTTGCGGTATCGGGCTCGGGATCGAGATATCGGGTTGGTTTCAAGTTATTACTTATGACTCCATGCCCAATGGATTGCTAAAAGGCCACCGATCTTCTACTCTAGCAGGTAGGTGATCCCGTTGAGTCTGTACCAAATTTTTTTATATCTTCCCCCAAGTAGATATAGACAAAGGGAAGGATATGGAAATCTAAGAAACTCGGACCCAGACATTTATTGCACCGCATGGCGCATGTAAGAAGGTATCAACACGAAAAAGTCAAGCCCATGGCACGAGTTGAAGGCGCACATCAAAAGGTGTCGACACGAAATGGATGCGCCCATGGCGCAGGTAGGAAGGTGTCGACACGAAAAAAGTCGTGCCCATGGTGCAGGTTGAGGGTGCACATCAGAAGGTGTCGACACAAAAATGGATGCGCCCATGACGCAGGTAAGAAGGTGTCGACACAAAGAAATTTGTTCCTTGGCGTAGGTAAAGGGCACACGATATAAGGTGTCGACATGAAGAAATTCACACCTTGGCGTAGGTAAAGGGCGCATGACATAAGGTGTCGACACAAATAAATTCGCACCTTGTGCGGAGGTAAAGGCACACATCAAAGAGTGTCGACATGAACATGGATAAGCTCAAGGCAGTAGAAAAAGCTGTTGACATGAAAAAGTTCGCGCCAAGGTGTAGGTAGAAGGCGCACATCAAAGAGTGTCGACATGAACATGGATGTGCCAAAGGCGTAGGTAGAAAAGTATCGACATGACAAAATTCGCACCTTGGCACAAGTAAAGGGCGCATAGCAAAGAATGTCAACATGAAAAAGGATGCACCAAGGCGCAGGAAAAAGAGTGTCAACATGTAATTTTCAGTGCCTATGGCGCATCTTTGGGAGGCACAACATTTTGAGCACGACAGAAGCAAACCACGCGCGAGATATTCGAGATGGCCATAACTTTTCACTGGGATCTCGATTCACACAATGTTGGAATTTTTGGAAAGCTTACGAGGTCCTCTTTCCAACTACGACTTGATATCTTTAATTGGGTGAGAACAAGTTCTTAAAATGCAAAAATATAGTTCACCACTTTTTGGGTTTGCTAGGGTTCTCACCTACCACCATAATGAGATGAATTAAATACAACCTAGAGGTGGTTGGGGTAGATTTGGAATTCCTCTCTCTTTTCTCTCTCATTCTTCCTATAAATTATAAGGAGGGGCTTCTTTCTAAAGGTTGGACATTCTTGTTTTTCCCCTCCCTTCTTCTCTTTGGCAGGTGAATTTGTGGAGTTAAAACCTCCCATTTAAAACTGTAATGCAACTTTGCCTCTTGGCATTTTGTAGTGTGTTGTATCAATCTTTGGAGAAAATAATGCATGTCATGGATGATTCTCAACCCTCTCTGTGTTCATTTGCATCCTCTTGATCTTTCACTACAAATCTGGTTATCATGCATGATCTTGCATTGCATTTTTATGGTTTGTGTTTATTGGCAAGACAGGTGTTCTTCATTCCTCGGTGCATCACCTTTGTTAGTTTAGGTTTATTTTTATGCATCTTCTTACCTGTCTCCTTGGTAAGTTAGATTAGGTTTTGAGTAAATCCTCTACATTTTTACTGTGCATCTAAGTAGAGGAATAGGAACCGGCCTTCATCCAGAGAGCTTTTCCGATTTCGCAAGGTCCCACACTTGGGAAAAGCTCCATGTTATGCAATCGCACTTGAGAGTCTCAACCCATCAAGTTGCAGACATTCAGGGGTGTTGTGATTCACCATCAATAGTTTTGGCATGCCGGTGGGGACAAGAGGTCATTCCACAAGATTTGAAGGAATTTTCAAGAAATTTGGACTAAAAATTGCAGGTTTTACAATTTCAGATTTTTCACCTTCTAGGCTGAACTTTGAAATCGATTTTCAAGGGCTTAACTTGCTCAAAACAAGTCAAAATTTCACCAGTTGATAGATCGGGGATAATATTCAAAAGGGTATTCTTAGATTTTTGAGATTTTGACTTTCAAAATTTCATGGTTTTTAGTATTTCAGGTTTTCCCAGGTATTGAGCATGTCCCAAGTTCTGACACAGTGTATTTTAGGTTTTGTAAGTTACCTTGCATGACCTAAGTTTTGCCTATACCTTTTAGGGATTAGTAACTACACAATAATACCTGATAACTGAATTGAAGAATGTATCTTTTGGGTCCTTCAAGTTTTAAATTATTTTTAATATTGTCAGAGTTTGGTGTGTAACTTGGTAGAATCTAGCCTTTTGAGGCTCATTTCTAACACATCTGGTGACTCCGAAGGGATAGAATTCAGTGGTATAGCAGCACAGGTTGCCCAGGTACATGAGAAGAATTCGAACCAGGTCTGATACTCGAGAAGAGGGGCTATTTGTCCACTTGCAGCTATCACCAGGTAGAGGAAGGAGAGGAAGAAGACCACAAAGATCACCATCTCCACCTAACCGGACTTTGTCTACACCTCCACCTGGTAGACCTTTTCTCGCATCAACCAGAGTTCTTAGGCCAATCATAATGGCACATCTACCACCGAATCCCTTTGTCAATTTCACTAGCAGTAGCCCACTTGCCCTCGATGCCTGAAATCCGAGTTCCATTGCAGCATTGAAGAACATTCCATTTTCACTTTGGAGAAAATCATACCACTCCTGGTGATCATGTCAAAGACATTGCTAACATTTGTGCAATCCATGAGATAAATGAAATGGATGTTGCTGTCAAATTGCTGGCATCTTCATTCAAAGGGAAGGCATTGCAATGGTTTAGGAGCCTTGGAGCTGGTTCTATCCAAAATTGGAATCAATTATGCATAGTTCTCCATGAGTAGTTTGGAGAAAAGGGAGATAATTTGTCTCTACTGGAACAATTGACAACTATCAAGAGAGCTCCCAATGAGCGGTGGTGACTTCACTTTAGATTTCAAAGGTCTTGGGATAGGATTCCAGTGGCCGTTAGGCCAACAGCTGAAGGTGCTTTTCTATACTATCTTAAGGCTTTGAATTCTTATATTTCTATGTTAATTCAATCTATGGGAGGCACAACCTTACCTGCTACTTATAGCATTGCCATTAGGGCTGAAAACTATCTTATTCAAGTTGGTAAGGTGGCTCCTGGCCTCCCATGCCCTTGTATCCAAACTTAGAAAATCCAAGCACTAGTCAAGACACCCACTTTGGCTCCTATTCCCACTAGAAATCAAAGTTCAAATGAAACTTCTACTTCATCCTCTAGTGCTTCAAATGAACTCCAGAGGTTATGAAACAATTACAAAACCTTGGAAATGAGGATGGTGACTATCAAAAGACAAGCTCAAAGTGCTTTAGACAGACCTATCGGCCTCAAGTGAAGTACCGAGGCTAGGCCACCATACCAGCCCAATAGGCCACCCAATCCAACTGCAAATCAAAGCCAAGTAAGGCCTCCCACCAATAGACCATTTCAGCCCTATAACCCCAATGTTGCATCTACTTCTAAAGCATTAGTGCCAGTGCAAAACAACATAGCTCAAGAGTATGATTGGTGTTTCCCATGTAATGAACCTCACAACCAATCTATGTGCTTCAATGGTGCTTTGAACCAAGCCTTGATGGTGACAACTACTGGCGTAGAGGGTGAAGTGAGTCAAGAAACAAATCAGCAACAAGGGACATCTCAGCAAAACACAGCTCCAAATGATACCACACTTGTGAATTGGCAAGCTGAGGATTTTTGTGGCATGAATCAAACAATTTCTCAGAGTGTAGCAGCTAACACAAGATCAAAGAAGAGGAATATTGGTGAAGGGAAGTCATTGGCTCCAAGTGATCTATAACCTTCCATCACTCCACAAGGTGTTGGTAAGCAAAATACAGTTCCAAACATGCAAGGACAACCCAAACCACCTTCTAAACCAACTCAAATGCCGGTTGTTGCTGCCCATGCACAAAAAGGAATGTGAATGTGTGAGGCTAAAGGACAACAAAGAGATGTTTCATCCCCATTTAGCATCATTGATCAAATGAAGAAGACAAATGTGAATATATCAATGTGGGAATCTTTATCCATCCCGGAGGCCAAGAGATCTTCTACAAGCTGCCATGAAGAATTGGTCAACTTCAAACCAGCAAGTCCATATGCAAGAGAATGTCCTCACAAATGTTGCTCAACCTGAAGGGAATCATGGAGGACAACAAGGTAAAGTTTTGAAACCCCCTCCATTCTATGTTTCATTAATCATTGGGGATAAACTAGTACACAATTGCATGATTGATTCTAGGGCAAGTAGTTCTATCATGCCCAAGCAAATAGCTGATCAGTTGGGTCTCCAATATGAAGTCATATCAAAGGGGTAGTGCAATTGGATGGGACAGCAGTAGCAATGGTGGGAGTGATTAAAGGTTTGAATCTTACCTTGCATGCATGCCCCAACGTTACCATTTTGCAAGATGTGTCAGTGATAGATTTTCCACCACTCTTTGCCCTATGCTTATCAAGGGATTTCACAGCTAGAATTGGAGGCTACTTATCTGCTGATTGGTCACACATGTTGTTCAGAACAAGATATGGTACTAAGGTCACAATCAGATCTGAACCAATTGCAAACTTTCATATTGAGCCTCATACTCCAAGCCAAATCAATGCCAATTGTTCAACATTTGATCAAGAAGATTATCAAAGCACAGATGAAGCTGACACCAAAGTTGGAAGCATCCCAGATTTGACTCTTGATGAATGGGCAAGCAAGGTACATGCTTTTGATCCCTACCAAGAAGTAGAAGAATCTGAGCTAGGAGTCTATTACATACATGAAGAAAACCAGCCTATTCCTAGCATCACCAAACCAGACCATAAGGATGACAATGAGGTATGGCAGTTATTTTTCGATGGATCAAGGAGTAGGCAAGGTGCAGGAGGAGGAGCTATGCTTGTTTCACCTCAAGGCATCAAATATTATTCAGCTTTCCATTTCCAGTTTTCCTGTTCAAACAACACAGCTGAATATGAGGCCTTGATTCATGGACTTCATTGGGCTAGGAAAAGGGCATAAAGAACTTGCAGGTGTTTGGGGATAGCGAGCTAATCATCAATCAAGTCAGGGGACAACATGCTACAAAGAATGACCTTGAAGAACTACAAGAATAGGGTATGGGACCTCGTTGAGGATTTTGAAGCTTTCAACATCGTGTCCATACCTAGGAAGAAAAATGAAGCCGCGGATAGGCTCATGCGATTGGAGCAACGTTTGATGTGGTTGACAACATCGAAAGGAAAAAACACAACCACATCCATGTGATTGTGAGGCCAGTGATTCAGATAATAACACAAGATGGCGGTGTTTGAGAACAATCAACGGATCGTCAATTTCTTACAAGAAGAGGCTGAATTCTCAGCTAGGAATCGGGATAGACTAGAGCAGCGATACGGGGGATCAAGTAGTGCAGGTGCGGACAAACAAGCTTCCCAGGGTTTAGTAACATTGGAGTCTATCTTGACCCTAACGACCAGTTCCGTAAGGAAAAGGCTAACATACGAGTCAAGAGAAGATTCAGAGCCAATTCCGGTTGGGGAAGGCAAAACACTTCAAATTGGTAAAGTGGCCACTGAGCAGGAGAAATCAGATTTCATACAACTTTGCCAAGAATTTCCAGATGTCTTCGCTTGGAGCTATGAAGACTTGAGAGGATTCAATCCGAAGTTGGCACAACATACCATAGAATTGGATCCAGATGCTAAGCCCATCAGGCAGAAGCAGAGACCAGTCAACCCTCACATTGAGCCTCTAATGAAGAAAGAGTTAAACAAGCTAATAGAGGCAAGCATTATATTCCCGATCAAGCACTCAAGCTGGGTTGCAAACTTGGTTCGGTCAGGAAGAAGAAGCGGAGAAATCAGGTTGTGTGTGGACTTCTAAGACCTCAACAGGGCATCTCTCAAAGACCATTACCCACTTCCTTCAATGGAACAAATATTGCAAGTGGTATCCGGTTCGGAGAGATTCTCTCTCCTAGATGGCTACTCAGGGTATAATCAGGTAATGGTGAAAGAAGATGACCAGTTCAAGATGGCTTTCACCACCAAATGGGGCACCTATGCCTACTGAAAGATGCCATTTGGGCTATCAAATCTTGGAGCCACTTTCGAAAGGGCAATGGATATGGCATTCAAGGGTTGATCAATAAAATAGTTACGATATATCTTGATGACATCACTGTATTCTCCAAAAATGCAGTGGATCACCTCTTTCATCTGAGGCAGGTATTTTAGAGGTGTAGAAGATTTGGGGTATCATTGAATCCCAAAAAATGCATATTCTTGGCTCACGAAGGAAAACTTCTAGGCCATATTGTTTTGAAAGGAGGGATTGATGATTGACCCGAGAAAGAGTTGAAGCAATTCGAGCGTTGCCATTGCCAGTCACAAAGAAGGCTCTTCAAAGCTTCTTAGGAAGGATCAATTTTGTCTGCAGGTTTGTTCCAAACTTTGCAGCTCTCGTAAAGCCAATAACGCTGATGTTGAAAAAGAGCATGACATTTAAGTGGACATCTAAAGGCAAGGCAAGTTTTGAGGCAATAAAAGAGGCTATATCTCAAGCTCCGACTCTCGTCAATCCAGACTTCTCCAAGGATTTCATGCTATATGCCTTTGGTGGTGGAGACACAATTTCTGCAATCCTGGTACAACAAAACAAAGAAGGATTAGAACAACCAGTTGCTTTCTTCAGTCAAGGCTTGGAGGAATACAAAACTAGGTACTCTTTCATTGAAAAGCATGTCCTTGCAGTGATCAGGAGCTTAAAGAAATTCAAGCACCTAGTCTCAAACAATAAGATCCAATTATTGGTCTCTCATGCGGGAGTCAAGGACTTCCTTCTAAACAAGGATCTAAATGAGAAACGTGCAGGATGGATCACTCGTGTCATGGAATATGACATCGAAATTAAGGTCACTAAGCTAGTACGTGGAAAAGGACTATGTGAACAACTAGCTTTGAGTCGGAAAGTTGAAGTAGGTGATGAAAAAGAGACTATCTTGGTACTACAGGATGGTCAAGAACAAGAAAATGATGATGTGCCCTCCTTGTTGGACTCAGAATATGATACACTTCCTACAGGCAGGCCTATGCCCTCCAGAAATGAGCAAAGCAAAAAGGAGATACTTTAGATTACAAGCCATTCCATATGTGCTTGTTGATGGTGTTTTGTTTAAAAAGACATCAATGGAGTTCTATTGAGGTGCATTGGGACAGGTCAAATTGAGAGGGTGTTACGAGATTTTCACGATGGAGATTAGGAGGACATTTTTCCCCACGAGTATGACTCTCAAGATAATGAAGGCAGGGTATTATTGGCCCACGGTGTTCAATGTCTGCTATACATGGATAAGAAAGTGCAAGAAATGTGCACTCTTCACAGGAAAAGAAAGACTAGCAACACTTCCATTGCACCCAATTTTGGTTGACCAACCATTTATGCAATGGGGATTGGACTTCATTGGGGTCATCAATCCAAACTCAAGCCAAGGCCACAAGTGGATTCTCACGGCAGAACTATTTCACCAAGTGGACCGAAGCAGTAGCGCTCAAAGAAGCAAATGAGTCTAACATACTAGACTTTTATGAAGGAATAGTGACCAGGTTCGGTGTGCGGCCACTATCATATCAGACAATGCATTGGCATTCATAGGTTCCAAGATTATAGAATGGGCTGTCAAGAATGGAATCTATTTGAGCACCTCTTCAAATTATTACCCGCAGGGTAATGGATAAGCAGAGTCCACGAACAAGAATTTTCTAAGAATCATCAGAAGGACTCTAGATGAAAACCAAAGGACATGGCATACCAAGCTAAAATCAGCATTATGGGCTGACAGGATAACACCAAAGAGGTCTACTGGTAATTCTCCCTACAAGTTGGTCTATGGGAAAGAGGCAGTATTGCCTATATCATTAGAATTGCTAGCATTGGAGCTCATGAAGCGAGTTGAGTTATGTCGAGTTCGAACCAATGGAGGCGAGGTATGCAGAGTTGATGGAATTGGAAGAAATAAGAGAACATGCAGTTCAGATGATTGAGAAGGATCAGGCCTTAGTAAAAAGATGGTTTGATAAGAAGGCAAGAGCAAAGACCTTCCAGGAAGGGGACCTAGTTCTGAAATGGGATGTAGATCGGGAAAAACCAAGGAAGGCATTCCAAGTTTGATGCCATTTGGAGTGGCCCCTACATGGTCACGGGATGTAAAAGTAGTAATGCCTTCCAATTGTCTACATTGGATGGAGAAGAACTCCCGATTCCGGTTAACGGAATCTATCTTAAACATTGTTACTAAAAGGAAAAGGTTTACCCTTGTAAATATTAGCCTAGATTTCAATTCCTCTAAGTGCGTATGCACATTGTCTTGTTGTAGTTAGGTTTCAATTTCCCTAAGTGCTTTGGCACAGGTTTTGTTGCTCTCAGGTTGAATTTCTACAGTTCAGCATGCTCTCGAAGAAGGAGTTGCGGTATCAGGCTCGGGATCAAAGATCAGGTTGGTTTCAAGTTATTGCTTATGACTCCATGCCCAATGGATTGCTAAAAGGCCATTGATCTTCTACCTAGCAGGCAGGTGATCCCGTTGAGTCACCAAATTGTTGTATATATCTTCCCCCCCGGGTAGATATAGACAAATGGAAGAATATGGAAATCAAAGAAACTCAAACCCCCGACATTTATTGCATGTATTTGACGAAGGTAAAGGCAACAGTAAGAAGGTGTCGACATGAAAAATTCAAGCCCATAGCGCGAGGTAAAGGCATACATCGGTGTATAGACATGAAAATGGATGCGCCCATGGCGCAGGTAAAAAAGGTGTCGACATGAAAAAAGTTGATGCCCCTTGGCACAGGTTGAAGGCGCACATCAAAAGGTGTCGACATGAAAAATGGATGTGCCATGGCGTAGGTAGGAGCGCAAGACAGAAAAGTCGACACGAAAAATTCAGCACCTTGGCACAGTAAAAGGCGCACGACATAAGGTGTCGACATGAAAATGGATTCGCGCAGGCGCGGTAAAAGGGCGCATGACATAAGGTGTCGACACGAAAAAATTCACACCTTGCACGGGTAGAAGGCACACGTCAAAGAGTGTTCGGCATGAACATGGATGCACCCAAGGCACGAGTAGAAAAGTGTCACATGAAAAAGTTCACGCCAAAGGGCACGGAGTAGAATGCGCACGCGAAAAGAGTGTCGACATGAACATGGATGTGCCCAAGACACGAGTAAAAAAGTATGTCGACATGACAAAATTGTGCCTTGCACAAGTAAAGGCATAGAAAATAATTTCAACATAAAAATGGATGCACCAAGGTGCAAGAAAGAGTGTCGACATGTAATTTTCATGCACCTATGGCACATCTTCAGGAGGCACAACATTTTGAGCGCCTTGACATTTTGGCGACAGAAGAACCCACGACGCGAGATATTCAGATGGCCATAAATTTTCACAGGGAGCTCGGATTCATGCAAGGTTGGACTTTTGGAAATCTTACGAGGTCCTCTGTCCAACTACGACTGGATATCTTTAATTGGGTGAGAAAAGTTCTTAAAAATGCAAAAATACAGTTCACCACTTTTTGGGTTTGCTAGGGTTCTCACCTACCACCATAATGAGATGAATTAAATACAACCTAGAGGTGGTTGGGGTAGATTTGGAATTCCTCTCTCTTTTCTCTCTCATTCTTCCTATAAATTGTAAGGAGGGGCTTCTTTCTAAAGGTTGGACATTCTTGTTTTGCCCCTCCCTTCTTCTCTTTGGCAGGTGAATTTGTGGAGTTAAAACCTCCCATTTAAAACTGTAATGTAACTTTGCCTCTTGGCATTTTGTAGTGTATTGTATCAATATTTGGAGCAAATAATGCATGTCTGTGGATGATTCTCAACCCTCTTTGTGTTCATTTGCATCCTCTTGATCTTTCACTGCAAATCTGGTTATCTGTGCATGATCTTGCATTGTATTTTTATGGTTTGTGTTTATTGGCAAGACAGGTGTTCTTCATTCCTCGGTGCATCACCTTTGTTAGTTTAGGTTTATTTTTATGCATCTTCTTACCCTATCTCCTTGGAAAGTTAGATTAGGTTTTTGAGTAAACCCTCTACATTTTTATGTGTGCATCTGAATAGAAAAGCTCCATGTTATGCAATCGCACCGAGAGTCTCAACCCATCAAGTTGTAGACACTCGGGGTTCTGCACTCGACATCCACAGTCCCCTTTCAATCATTTAATGTAACATGTTCACGTAACCATCACCCCTTTACCCCACATTTTTATTAATTTATTTACTTATAATTTAACTGATGTTCATCCTCACATTATTAATTAATTTAATTACTTTAATTAAGTTAATTTACACATCACCTAGACACCTCACCCTAGACCTATTCTAGGGGCATTTAACTCACAGTGACCAAGTCATCACTCTCAACTTGAGTCATCACTCCCAGTGCTAAGTCACCACTTGACCTAACTAATTGAGACTTATTCCTAAAACCTAATTGGACTTCTTCTATGACCTTCCTACCTTCTCTCATGTGAACTCCACTTCCCTAAGTGGACTCAATCAGAATCATGCCAAAAATAGTAAAGATCTACCTATTTTTGGTAAACCTAGACTTTCTCGCACTAACAGAAACTAGTTATCCCACAACCGACATCGGCCACCTTAACCATCATCGGTTACCTTATATACACTTTCACAATCCTTTACCTATGTTGGTATTTTCGGTTGGGATATATCTATTGCATTCAAGCATGAACAAGAGACTTCTCATTATCCAAATGACTAGATATACTCAACCAAAGGCCCAAGTAAGCATTTTATGCTCATCCCAAGGCATTAGAATACTCACGGAACACTACGGGGAGTACTAACGTGACATTGACTCCATAATCTCTTCACAAATCAACTACCGTCCACCTTCACCTACCAAATCTGTAAATGCAAGTATATGTGATTTCAATCATATTGTGCTTGCTTAAAGTATAGATTCTTTACCTCCTTCATTATACTTTATTTCTTCCTGTATTCCTTTATCTCCAACTTCTCACCAATCTACCAACCCAACCACCTATAGCCTTTTTTCCTTCTTTGACTTCCCCTCTCATGTATCCCCCGAGTCTTCTCAGTAATATTATGAACCTAACCACGCCTTCACACTCTCTCGTGTAACACGGAGATGCCAAAACCCATTTTTATCAAA
Organism: Taxus wallichiana var. yunnanensis; assembly: GCA_018340775.1. Classification (NCBI taxonomy): domain Eukaryota; kingdom Viridiplantae; phylum Streptophyta; class Pinopsida; order Cupressales; family Taxaceae; genus Taxus; species Taxus wallichiana. Next base: position 468,633,029 of record CM031238.1, on the reverse strand, counting down.
TTTTTGTCAATTTCACCTACGACATTAGTTAACTAACCATCAATATTTTCACCTCTATGCCGACATCAATCACCTAACGATATCGGTCTCTGTGTCATTTCATTCCTTTTGACCAGCAAGCCTCTCGAGCCACCAAAACTAGCCCAGACCTCACCCAATCAATCCCAGACCCCTGTCAGACCTGCAAAACCTAGAATAACCTACCAAACCTCTAGATCTAATCATAACCTTTCTTGTTATATTAGATTTTCTTATTATATTTACACAATATACGTAAATCATATAACTACAAGTAGGTTTCCTTACTTCATGATATTTTCAACATTAATTTATATTTGAAAGTGGATCGACAACCTTCTAAGAAGCACCTCTCTTCTCGAATCTAGCATTTTCTAGGCAATCCACTAACCTATATTATTAATACTATTATGTGGTCTTGTGTTTCTTATACGGGTCATTCCTCCTAGCCAAAGGGAATCTCATCACGATCATTTTGGATCAAAATTCATTAATGCATGAATTCAACCTTCGACCTACATATCACGGTATTCCTCCTTAATTATTTACCTTCTATATGTTTCATTCTAGAAAACGTAAAACTATTAGGTGAAACTTTTTGGCATGCCTAGTGGGACCCACCTAGGGTTATTTTACATTGTTCATTCCTAGGTGAAATTATTGTGTGTCTATTTCCTTTTGAAATTAGTTCACATTAAATTTCTTCCTCTGGAACATTCTCTCTCTTCTACTTGTCTCATTGACACTCATATTTTGGACTAAAAAGAATCATTCTTTTCATTTTTGTATTGCATTAGTGAAATACATACTCTTTCCTATTCATTATTTATTTCATCGAATGTCATTATGGATTTGGGTTTAAAATATTTGCATATCATTTTTGTGTGTTGCATCTAGTAGCTCATTTAAAAATTGTGGGCAACCTATACGCTAGAAGTCATGCCCAACTGATGGTTGACAAAATTGAATCATAGTGCACACTCTCTTCTCTACACCAAACCACACAAAATAAAGTACTCATTTTCTTAAACAACATCCTACCCGAAGAAGTTTTCAATGATCACACAATCAGAGGATTGACAGTGGGCTACAAAACTGGTTTCTCTATCTAGTTATTATCTCAGAGAAAGGACCTCCCTTGCCAAAACTTTACCTGAAACCATCCTTAGTTGTTGGATTTTCATAGAAACCTTTATCAAACCAAAAACTATACTCTATTCACACTACAATACAATCCTAAATGGCGTAATCCGAATATAAAATCCACCATGTAAGATTTTGTGTTTGTTAGTTTTTGCTTGATCTGTGTTTTGAGGTGTGAGATTGTATTCTCCATTCTTCTTTCCTTTCACACTCCATAATCATAGTTGGTGTATTCCAACTCTTTCTGAGTGTGTTAGGGTCAATCATAGCCATACTCAGGTTTCTAGGTTGGTCTTTTATTTGATCTAAATTACCAAATTCACTTTTTCCATCTTTTCACAAATTTCATAGTGATCGGCGTTGGTCTAGCAACCATCATCGGTTTACTAATCTAACCGCACTCATCGGTTTTCGATCAACCGTTGTTAGTTTCCTACTATTTTGGTCATTTTAACCAAAGTAGCATTCATCATAGTTTTGTTCTTTCTGGGGTTTCCTCAGTTACTTCACCATATCTTTGTGTCTTTGAAATCACTGTCAAAGTCTAGATTTTGCCCCATTTTCATCATTTGTTTCCATTTACAAATATTTTTATTTTCCATAAGTAATCAAGCATTTGGTCCTGTGAGCAAGACATCGCTTAACCCATGTTACCCAACCATTGTCGATTATTGTGTTTTTTATTTTTCAATTAAAATAGAAACCATATTTCACCTTCTGAAACTATTTTCTCCATTCCTTCTATTTTTATGTATCATCTACATAGATCATATTACCAGGTCTACTCTAGCTCACATGGTTATGACTCATAGCCAAGCCAACTCCCTCGTATTCCATGCTATCATGTATCCTCTCCTTCCTATCCCATTGTCATCTTCTATCCTATCACCTATGGATCCCAATCATCCTATTATCATCAGTACCGGTGACGAGGAGTTTACAAGACTCCTAGATCAAAACCCCACTACTCTACAGTATTATTTATCCCATTCATCCACTCAAGATTCATCAGGGAAACTTGTATATAGCATGCATGTGTCCATTCCTCCTACCCTTGCACCCACTTTTGCATCAACTACTACTAGCTTGACATTACCCTCTTCCACCTTACCACCTGTGGTGTCCCAACTTGACCCTACATCATCGATATTTTTTGCACCTGTGGCATCTATCATGCCTTTGACGTCAGTTTCTCATGTGGTATCAACCATTCCTTTATCAACCACCTTGAGTGTAGGTCTATCTGCACCTACCACCTCTCATATACCTATTGCATCTCAGCCACCCATGGTGTTGGTAGCCCATACTCCCTTCCAAAATGTTGTCCTCTCCATCCCACAGATATCTTCCTCTAATTACTATGAGGGTCATTACATCCACTCCACCTACCTACACTTATCACCAATAGCCCCTATCTCATCTATCACTTATTCAGATACTTGCCACCTACATCTATTCCTCCCTCATAATTTTTGTACTGGAACCACCCTATACTAGGATGTCGCCCACATCATACCTTCATCATCTACCCCCTTATATTGTAGGGGGTGCCCAGTCATCACAACCTACTAACGATCTTATCAAAATGATGATGGACAAGATGTAGACATTGGAAGCATCGGTCTGCTCACGTAATTCTCTGACATATGACAAGATTTGTAATTATCCCATTCATCCATCCATTATGATCTGTCCATACCCTACGCATTTTTGAAATTCCTAAATTTAACCAATACAATAACAAAAGAGACTGCAACAACACTTTCACTTTTAAACATGGGTGTTGTCGATCGCTCATTATGATGTTTTACTCTTGTAAACATTCCCAATGTCCTTGGCGAAGAACCTAAGTTGGACTAGTATATTGGTCTACCTAGGCACTCCATTTACTCATTCAACCAAGTAGCTCAAGCTTTCCTAGACCACTTTTCTATCAATATCATCAAGAAGGTCACCATGACCGACTTGTACTCAACACAACAATATGAAGACGAATCTATCATATATTTTGTCACTTATTAGAAAATCCTAATCAACCAACTCACGTTTCAACTACCTCAAACCAAGTTAATAGAATTTTTCACCAAGGATTTTTCTAATCACATCTCACCGACTCTCCAAGTTCAAACCTTCCACACATTTGACGAGGTGTTTACCATGTCCCAAAACTTGAAATTTTTGTCATTGAAGAGAAGAAGATACAATTGTGTAACAAGAATGTTGCATTTAAATCCAATGATACATCTTCTTCTTCCAAATCAAAAATAATTACTCTAAAGTAAAAGGATATGCCCACATGGTAATTTTGAAATCTGGTCCATCTCAACCATCCAACCAATCAAATCCTTCTTCCAACCTTTCTCATGTAAAGGATTTTCATTTCAAGTGGGAGTAACAAAAATACACGCCCATAGGATAACCCTATTCTTCGGTTTTAGAAAAACTTCTAAAAGTCAAAGCCATCACTCTTCCACCCATCAAACCACATACTGGTTTTGACCCCTCTCATCCTATAACTACGTGGTACAAAGAAAATGATTACTGCAACTATCATCGCATTAAAGGTCATAGCGATAGTAATTGTATAACTTTCAAAAATATCATCCAAGAAATGATAGATAATGGAGATCTCGTCTTGTATAAACCTAACACACCGATAATTAGAACCTTCGCATCTTCAAGAATTCATTCCCAAATCACAACCCTTCATCTAATCAAACCAACAAACCTTCTACCATTGATAGTAATATTCATGAGGTTCATGTTGTTTTTGACATCATATCGGCTCTTCCTCAATCTCCTCCTACTCCATCTATCGAAGAGATTCTTACACAAGCTCCTTCATCCATGGAGTAACATGTTTCATCTACTCCTTTACCCATAGAGGATTTTCCCTTATATCCCCCTTCACCCACAGAGGAGTCCATTATACCTTTTGATGCAGTTTCCCCATGTACCCTCAAACTAATGAACAACCTACAATATTAACTCTCCTACCCACGGAGAGTCATGCTTACCTTCCTCTTCACCAAAAGATGAACCTACCTCATCCTACTTGTCATCTCCCCTACCCATAGGGATCCATTAGCAGCACCCCTTCCTATTGGGGACAATTCTCCATTGGATTTCAAAGATCCTGTTGATTTTCTCTTGGATTTTTACCAACAGTATGAAGCCAAACATTTACTTGTCTCACATACATTCTTTATAGGGATCACTACCAAATCAACATCATCCCCTCCTATAATGGTGTTATTTTCACGTCAGGATGACCTCTTCAATTATGTTAATAATTCCATTTTTCGGAGGCGCCTTTGCTACCTTTCTCAACTCAGATGTAAATGTTGTCTACTGATACTTCCATGATCTATCCAAAGGTGTTTTAGACAACCAAACCAACCATGCCCATGCTAGTTGTAGTGACCTCTTCTTCATCACCCTCACCCACACTTAAACCTTTACCATTAACTGAAATTTTTCCAATGCCTAAAGCCTTACCTACATCTATATCTTCCTCCACATCCAAACCCATTGCCACATTGGGAGTTATGCCAACACCAAGCCTAGTTCATCCCCTCACAAACTACATTTAGCAACGTTCTCACAAGATAGTGAAAATACTATTCCCCACCTAAGAGGAAGACCCAACTTCTTAGGCTACATACACTAATTTCACCCACTACCCCCTCTATCACCTTCACCCCTTCCATCTATCCTAGGACCCCACCCATCAACCTTGGCCAAGTAGCCTCCTATCCAAGGTAAACTAAAATCATAGCAGCCCACCTCCTCATCATGAGCCTTTGTTACACCCAAATTACCTACACAACTTATGCCTTCACCATCACCTACATCCTTTCTACTACCTATACCTACACCACTTCTAGTATCCTCATCATTACCTATGATATTTCCTTCTCTTCAACCAATACCTTCCACCTTGCCTCTTCCCATATCCTTCACCACACTACCATTATCACCTTGGCTAACCCACTCCCTCCCATCATCTACCTTCCCTTCTACATCATGCACTCCATCTTCACCTTTACCCAAGAAGGTGCAACCAAAGTCCAAAACCTAATACCCTTCAAAGAGGTAATTAAACCTACACAACCTTAAACTCAACTAGCCCATCTACTACATCTTTACCCACGAAGGTGTAATACAAACCTAAAATCATACTACCTACCAAAAATGTGGTCAAATTGACTCAATCTCCAATTTCATCTTCTATTTCACCTCTCCCACCAAAATCACCCACACTTTCATCTATACCCACACTTAATTTGCATTATGATCCATTGGCAGGGTCTTATGCCAACATCTTAGCTAATATTTTGGAAACCTCTATCATCACCTTGCCACCACTTAGACATTATGACCCACTCAAACCTAAACCAGAAGGTTTTGACGATACAAAATTTACACTTACCATCATGTGTCATGGGGTATGATGTGGAAAATTATAAGGCTCTTAAGACTGCTCTTCTCCAACTATGTCTTCTTGAAGAAAATTTTGACGATGATGATCTTTTAGATGAGGACCCTATTCCACCTCCACCTATCACCACACCTCCTCATCCCTTACCTATTCAAAGTGACCTTCATCTCCCCTCCACAACCATTTTATCCTCCTCCAACATTTGAGATTAATATGGTTAACATTACCACTCGAGCCCAGAAGGACAAAGGAAAAGAGAAAATTAGTAGCCCATCCAATTCACCTTTACCCATTATCCAACCTCCACATGCCCCCAAGGTAACATTCTATGGGCTTGTTGACAATTTTTGCACTTGTGCCAAAATGGGAAACTCAAAACTTCGTCATTACGTTGAAAAGTCTTGGGTGAATTATACCTACAATAAGGAAGTTTCTATGTCATTAGTTATTGTTGAATTAATCAATTATTAAGTGAAATATGTAGTTATGTGTGCTGTCTCAAAACAGAATAGATCACATAGTCTACAAATTTCATGTCATCTTCAGCAAAATAACACAAATCCCTAAGGACAACTGTGTTGTCTTTATGAAGACAACATATTACAAATTAGGTGAAGTGCTTTGAGTTTTGAAGCAGTAAATAGAAATGCAGATTACAGAAAGTTAGAGTTCATTCTTCAATGTTACAAGTTTTCATCAATGTCCTTCCTTCATGATTAAGACATTCAATTATGCTACTAAGTTGTTTAGTTCATTATACAATCCATACGAAAAAAGCTACAATACACAAGGAAATACACAACTTATTTTCATAATTCAATGTTTTATTCATAAGGAGAGTCAAATGTTTCCCACACAAGCCATGGGATGTAACTACAAAGTAAAGTAAAACTACTTTTAAAAAAGGTACACGTGTATCAAAGAGAAAGCAAAGGAGTATGAGTGAACCCATTATTGCCTTTGGGTTTCTGTTCTTCGATGAAAGAATCTTCATCTCCATGGTAGAAGCCATTGTACCTGAAAAGAAGAAAATAATTAACTATCGCTTATGATCTCATGGATCATTTCACATTCCTACATTATCCTACTCCATGCATATGAATCTTCTCCTAACAGTGCTATGTATTCTACTTGAAGAGAAAACTACATGCATGCTTTATTCACTCAGAAAGAAGAAAGAGAAAAGAAAGAAGAAAATACGGATACATAAGAGAGACCAAAAAGCCTAATTATTTTCTAACCATTTTCTTAAGTCTGTAGGTACAAGTTGCAACCAAAGAGAAATATAGAAAATTCATAATCGCTATGCAATAAAAGGAAGAATGTAACTCAAAGTTCGAATAACTGTTCTGAAATAGAATAAGTTACAGTGCAGAAGAGAGACTAGCAATAGAAGCACATGTTTCAATTTGCAACAGATGAAAAATCAAAATTTGAAAGCTAATGTTTGTCTAAAAGAGAAGGTCACAGTTGAAAGGAATGAAGACAAGATTCTGGAAAAATTTTGACAGGGCTTCACCATGTAAAATCAACACTTTAAATTTTCAGTTGCTACAGGAAAAAAATTTAGTTGCTATGGGAAAAGTTAGTTTCTATAGGAAATTTTTAATTGCTATAGGAACAAATATAATTTCATAATTTAAAATCTAGTTGCTACAGGTAAAGAATAAATTCAAAACTATGCTATGGGAAAAGCTAGTTGCTACATGAAAGATAAATTCAAAGCTAGTTGCTACGAGAAAGGATAAATTTCAAATTAAAAGAAATAAGTTGTTCATCAGATTATTATACAATGCTAAGATACAAATGATTTACAGTTACAAAATTAGAATTCATTCAGAATGAATACAGAGATGTTTCCATATCAAAGAAGTACAACTATCTATGCAAGGGATTGATCAAATACAGATACAGCTACAGGTGAAGCTCAAGTACAGCATTGAAGCACAAAAGAAGATGGAACTACATTTTTTACAAGACTTGAATTGTCCAACATGCAAGAGTTGTAAACAAAGTTCTAGAAATAATATGTTATGCATAGGTTCAGAAAACAATACACATTATTTTCAGAAAGTCAAGAATATTGTTACAGTCAAGCATTTAATAGATGTGATTTTTAGAAAACAATGGCATTTCAAACACTCATCTCATGGAGAATTTCAATGTTCAAGTGATCACAATGTTGAAAGTTTAAAGAAAGTATTCTCAAAAGGTGCTACAGAATTTTAAAAAAATCAAGTTGATCCTGAGACAATGAATTGTAACAAATGGATTCTCCAGAATACAAAATTGAGCCAAAGATTTCAGAATGGACCTGAAGTAATGTACAGAACCTGTATTTGTAAAATGTCATAACCATCTTCTACAATATTCTCAACAAATGATGAGATAACAGTTGTCCTAGCACAAAGAACTCATACAGAGAAGAGGCTAAAGTACGAATATCCAAAAAGAAGAAAATACTCTATGTTCACCATAGTAAAACAAAGGAAGGTACAAAGTAAATCAGAGTTTCATAACAGAAAACACATGATCACAGAGTCTTTTTGAAGTTCATTTCAGCAATGGCCAAGAATGACAGATACCCAGAACTCAGAAAATATAGATCTATAATTCATGATGCAGATTGGGCCAAAGAACAACTCACTCTAGATAATCAAATGGTCAGAACTTTCGAGCAACCAGATGATGAAGCGAGAGGTCCACAGGCCCATGTGAGGTTTTAAACTCAGAAGTCAATCAGGAGAAACAAATCACAAAACCCACAAATATTTCCAAAATTTCAGTGATACATCTAAAGAAGAAAAGAAATAGAAGTTACGCATGCAAGAGAGATTACCTATAAACGACTATGGCAGCCAAGAAATGAAACCTCAACTTTCAAAATATATAGAGGCACAAATGGTACAGAGGATAAAAGGATAGATCTAAGCTTAAAGAAATAATAATGGTGGCCCACACTTCGACCACTACACAGAAACCATGAAACCAAAATGACAAAGAATCTTTTGCAGAGAAGGAGCTCCAAAATATAGTAAAAGATGAGCTCAAACCAGAACAAAATAATGGTGTTGGGAGGAAAATTTTCTAGGGCTTCACCCATACAACCAAAAATCCAAATGAATATGCTTTAGGGTCAAGTTCCCTTTACTACCTGAACCCAAGAAGCGGGTTAACCCAAACTCAACCACAATCAAGATCAATGATCGCAAAAGATAGGGTACAAAGATCAACGTCCTTGGATCATCGCAACAATCAATGAAAACCACAGTCAGGATTCCACTTTGCTCACGGTAAATGTTAGCCAAAGCCCTAATCATAGGTCAAGATCAACGGTCTATGACCAGACAGGGTACAAAGATCAACGAAAAAGAACAAGGCACAAAAATTCAAAATAAATCACCATGGTTATAACTAACCTGACTAGAGTTGATGCCGCCACCCAAGTCACCAAGGGGTGAGTCACCATGGAATGGGACAGCCCATGTATCCACCAAATTAATCATTGCAAATGACTTTCAAGTCTAACCCAAGTGCATATTTCAAATAATTTTAAAGGGGCGACCAAATCATATATCATGATCACCGAAAAGGTGAATATTATAATATGCCAGCATGGTGGGGTGTTGCCCCTCATGATTTAAAAACATAGTATATGCTAAGTCCACAAAGTGGCCAAACCAATGAAGACAAGAGTTCAACCACAAGTGGTCCCCACAGGAGGAATTATTTTTACAAATATTGCAAGTATTGTAATTATTTTGCTCACATACAGGGAGTTGTATTTTTGCATGCCTTCACAACAAGACAGAATAGAGAAGAAGACAGAGTTGCATGTTCATGGAAAGAGACTTGCCTAGCAAGCAACCTTATTTTTAGCAAATTATTCACCCTTCTTTCTTAAAAATAGAACAGTCAACTTCAGTTTGACTATAATATAATTAAGGCTAATAATGCCTATTTTTAATTGCATGCTCTATTTTTCCTTTATCCATTATTAAATAAAGGATAAAAATAAGATGCATGGGCAATTAGAACCCTTAGCCTATTTTAGGTAGAGGGTGAATTTTATTTTTGCTATATATTGTGTGCCTTTACAAAGCACATAGGAGGACTGGAGGAATTTTGGATATATGAGTATTGAAGCAAATTTTGCCAGTTTTTCCCTTTGAGTGTGAAGTATTCCCTGCCTTTCCAAGTTATTTTGCAGTCTTTTGTATGTTTATATTAATCTTGTGAATGAAAATTCCCTGATCAATCACTTTACCCTACTGATTCAGTCTTTTCTGCTTAATTTTAATGTGCATGTTAACTTATTAGTACTATTGTGATTCTCCCTCAGTATAATCAAGTGTTTTTCCCTTAGATATTCTGCAGAAAAACTATTGGTTCATGCATCAAGAATCCTTCCCAAATCAGTTGTGCATATACTCAGTCAAAGCCCTCATACAAATTTGGTGTATCACCTTAGTTTTAATCATTTTACAGTCATCTTTTACTCTCAAACTCCCGAAATCAGTTTAGGATACACCAATAAGGAACCGGCCTTGATACCAAAGACTCACCTCAAAATAGGTATACCCATAGACCTGAGGTGTTTCCATTGTATCTACAAAAGAGAGAGATCATTTGTGCAAGCTTAGAAAACCTACAGCCATCTCTCTACATGGTGCACTTTCGAGAGATAACGGGGTCGGCATATCCTATTTCTCGATGGAGTCACATAGCTCTCCATGTTTCAATAGCTTGGCCAATCTCCTTAATGATGTCATTGTCCCGACCAAGGCTTCTGCCCCATCTACCTAAACCTTGCCTAAACTTTTCCCAATCTTACACAATGTTACCTATCATCACCTTATTCTACTTTACCCTATGGGGAATCAACATTCCCTCTTCTTCTATTATCACCTCTTGTCCAAACCATACCTTCATCATCTACCTTACCTAATCTACCCACCACCTTCCTTAACCTTGCCTAATCTTGCCCAATCAACCTTACCCAATTTTTTTCCCAATTTGTCTCAACCAATCTACCTTACCTCATATACCCACCACCTACCTCATCATACTTTACCTTGCACAATGATATCTATCATCACCTTATTCTTCCTTATCCTATGGGGGACTCGACACTCCCTTTTCTTCTATTACACCTCCCTTCATAACTAGACCTTCTTCATTTACCTTACTCTACCTTGCCCAAATTTACCCCACCTTTCCCCATCTACCTTACCCAACTTTACTCACTCGTGCCCAATCTTACCCAACCTAACCTATCACCATCTCATTCTTCCCTATACCCATGGGGGACTTGTCACTTCCCCTTCTTTTATTGAATGTTTCACTAAAACCAAACTTTTTACATCCTACCTTTCCTTCTACCAAAACCTTCCAGGTCAATGACCTCATCCTAAAGGAAAATCAACATGTAACAAAAGTGGAGAAAATTAAACGGGGAAAATTTTCTCCTAATTGGCTTAGACCCTATATCGTTACTCATACCTATAGATCAGGTGCTTATTGTTTGTCTTCACTTGAAGGTAAACCCAGACTTGATCCCCTCAATTCATTACATCTTCAACCATTCTATTTCTAAATCAAGTCCTATATCATCTTATGTCTATTAAATTTTTGTCCCTTGAGCACCATTCACCTTCCCCTTACCTATTTTAATAATCAACAACTACACCGAATCATGTGATTACCCGTCAAATTTTCGGGCTTATCTTCAATATGAGTACTAATGATCTACTCATGGCATGATTCCTATGGTTTTCATTACTTAAAACCTCTCTTTTCTAATCTAACCCTTGTGTGCTATGTTGTTGTATTCCTAAAAGAAGCCTATGCTTCTTTATAGTCTTGTCCATGACCTAAACGTCAAAAAAAAAGTAATGTATGGGACTTTCAAATTCAAGACTTCTTGAGTCAAACTTCTCATATTAAAAAAAAACTCCATCAAAAAGGAAATATCATCTTTCTATCTTTTTGTTATAAATAGACTGCTCCCTCAAATGACATCCATACAAAGCTAGCCATATTTTACATAGTTTATCACCAAAAATAGACTATTCTTGCAAAAATATAATAAACATATTCTGAAGCTTCCCGCATCGATCAACTTCATAAAGACCTCAAGGAGATATTTTATTCATCCCACATAGACTTATCGCATCAAATAGTCTATAAAGAAAAAGCACAAAGAAAATATGACTTTTTGTCGTGGACATGCCTAATTTGATCTTGGGTATCTTGCCAAAGAGGCATGTTGTCTCACACTAGGTTACGCTCAACCAACTTCTTTCACCTCACCGCCTTGCCTTTCTAACCTTCCACCTACTCAAGGGACATGCCAAAAATGTGACATTTCATGATTATGTGACCTTCTTCATCCTTAGAATAGTCAATCATGCAACACCTTTATGGTTTTATGTTCATACGCCATCTTTGGTATGATAGACTCATAATGGTTCTTATCAATTAGGTGGATTTTTTGTCTCCTCTTACCATTCACCTATTTTATTACTTATTGATTCTCCTACATAGGACCATACCATCGACACCTACATTTAAGAATTCCTCTTTCACCAAAATCACCCATGCCTATTCGACCTAAATTCAACCATGCCTCAATGACCTAAACTCAACCATGCCTATGACCTAAACTCAACCATGCCTATGACCTAAAATCAACCATGCCTAAATGACCTAAAATCAAACATGCCTGAATGACCAAGACTCAATCATGCCTAAAACCAACCCAACCCATTCCTCTACCTCATCATATTCTTCCCTAGTTTAAGGGATAACTACATCGGTCACGAGGCCCCTTTTCTTTGAGGCTATGTAGGAAGCACTCCATGAGCTTGGGGCCCTCGGAGGTTAGCTCAATCAATCTTCCACATAGCTAATTTTCCCCCTTTATATTCACATTCTACCTTAGTGAGTTTTCCATTTTACACAAAACATGGAAATTAAATCAAACACAAAAACATGACTCCACCATGCCTATATGACCTTGACTCAACCATGCCTAAATCACTTAAACCCCACCATGCCTAACTCACCTAAACTCAACCATTCCTACATGACCTCGACTCCATCATGCCTAATTACACCTTACGAACAACTTTTGACCTTACCAACACCTATTACACCCTACCCACAAGCCTACATTACTTATACATTTCCTTAACTACATTTAGGGACATGTTATTTACCTATACCTTGGCCTTACCTATGCCTTGACCTACATACCCTAACCTAAATCACCTTTTGTGACATTTTAATTTGTGTACTCATTATAGCTTGTGATGTTGTTACCCATGTTGTTTAACCTAATGACATTACCTTGCCTAATGACATGATGTTTATCTGACCATACCTTTAGTGTCATGGAACAAAACCTATTACCCGTTCCTACACCTAACCTCATTTTGTTTCATGACTATATCCTATACCTTGGATACCTACATCAATTCAACCTTGTTTGGATAAATCTATCACCCTTTTGATAATGTAGAGTTTGCAAGCTCTTCTTCCTAAATCTTGTATCACAATTTACACATGTGTGTACATTTGATTTCCATTACCCATTACCCATAATGCACATACCCTTTCTTACTAACCCTCACTTCATCAATCATCTATTTATCAAACCACTCCCCAACTACTTTTACAACTTTAATGGTTCGTAGTTTGAGGCGGATCACTTTCGGACTTACTTGGAGAAACCTAACCTTCACTCATACCTTCCTATTTTTATCGCGATCGCTCATCAATACAAGCTACATGAAAAAATGGGAAAATGTACACACAAAATTTGGGTTACACCCCCTTAGTCCCCTTTTAATCATTTAGCATAACATGTTCACCTAACTATAACCCCTTTACCCCACATTTGTATCAATTTAAATACTTATAATTTAACTAATGTTCATCATCACATTATTGAATATTTTTAAGTACTTTAATTAAATTAATTTAAACATCACCTAGACACCTCACCTTGGACCTATTCCAAAGGCATTTAACTCACAGTGACCAAGGAATCACTCTCAACACTAATTCATCACTCCCAGTGTTGAGTCACCACTTGACCTAACTAACTGAGACTTATTCCTAAAACCAAATTAGACTTCTTTTATGACCTTCCTACCTTTTCTCACATGAACTCCACTTCCCTAAGAGGACTCAGTTAGAATCATGCCAAAAATAGTAAAGATATAACTATGATTGGTAAACCTATACTTTCCCACCCTAAGCGACACCGGTTATCCCACAACCGATGTTGGTCACCTTAACCATCATTGGTTACCTTATTTAGACTTTCATAATCCCTTACCTAGGTTGGTCATTTTTAGTTGGCAGATTTCTATTTCATTCAAGCACAAATAAAAGACTTCTCAACATCCAGACAACATGATATACTCAACCACAATCCCAAGTAAGCATATAATGCTCATCCTAAGACATTGGAATACTCACGGGAACACTATGGGAGTACTACCGCGACACTGACTCCAGAATGTCTTCACGGATCAACTACCATCTATCTTCACTTACCATATCTATAAATTCGGTAAGTATACATGATTTCAATCATATTGTGTTTTCTTAAAGTATAGATTCTTTACCTCCTTCATTATACTTTATTTCTTCCAAAGCATTCCTTTATCTCCAAATTCTCACCGATCTACCAACCCAACCAACTATAGCTTTTTTTCCTTCTATGACTTCCCCTTTGTATCCTTGAGTCTTCTCAGTAATATTACAAACCTAACCACACCCTTCACACTCTCTGTGCAATCACAGAGAAGCCAAAAAACCATTTTTATCAAATTATTGTCAATTTCCCCTCGCGTCGGTTAACTAACCATCGTCGTTTTCATATCTATACTTGGCATCGGTCACCTAACCGATATTGGTCTATGTGTAATTTGATTCATTTTGACCAGAAGCCTCTCAAGCCACAAACACTAGCCCAGACCTCACCTAATCAATCCCAGACCCCTGTTAGACCTGCAAAACCTAGAATAACCTACCAAACCTCTAAATCTAATCATAACCTTTCCTGTTATATTATATTTTCTTATTGTATTTACACAAGATACCTAAATCGTATAACTATAGTAGGATTTCCTTACTTCATGATATTTTCAACATTAATTTATATTTGAAAGTGGATTGACAACCTTCTAGGAAGCACCTCACTTCTCGGATCTAGCATTTTCTAGGTAGTCCACTAACTTATATTATTAATACTATTTGGTGGTATTTTTGTGTTTCTTATACAGGTCGTTCCTCCTAAATTAGAAGGGAAACTCATCATGATAATCTTGGATGAAAAATTCATTAACACATGCATACAACCTTTGACCTATATATCATAGGTATTCCTCCTTAACTATTTACCTTTGATTTTTTTTTCATCTTAGAAAACATAAAACTATTAGGTGAAATGGTAGAATACAGTTGTTGTGTATGTTTTACAGGAGGTTTTTAATTTCTATAACTCTAAAGGGAGAAGACCCTTATCTAAAGTTTTTGATGACAGTATGGAAAGCTTTATAGTGATCTATGGTATGCTCTAATATTTTATGATAATCAAAAAATGATTCATAATTATACCATGATGGATTCAAACCTTGAGAGCTAGATGTCTTGAGTGGGGGAAGCTTTATGAGTGACTGTTGAAGAATTTATTCAAGGGTTGATGCATAGTATCCTTTTAAAGTGGATGTTGAAGGAAGAAATGTTTCATTTGATTTGGTGGGTATGAGGGATAATAATTTTGACATAACTTCTTTAGTCATGCGTGGATAAAAAAATTGGTTGATTTATTGTGATAGGTATTTTTAGGAAGGATGTGGCCCTAGAATGGAGGGATGAGATTTCTATTTTTATGTTGAAGAAGTGGGATGGTTTCAAATATGATTATAACCTTTTTAGATGGAGGTTTAATATCATTTTAAAGGTTACGTATGTAATATTGAGCTGTAAAGTCATCATACAATATTTTCACAATTTATAGGATAGGTTTCTTTTGATCAAGAGGTTGTGAAGAGTTCACAGGTAGGATGGATAAAGAAGGGTCAGGTTTTAATGAGGAAGGTATGTTTCGAGGATAGATTGAGTGGGTGGTATTGGTTATCATCTAATATTTCTTTAGTGGAGATGTTGGAAGAAGGTACGAGTGTAGATTTAGCAGTAGGTTGTATTTCATTAATTGTGTTGATGGTATGATGGGCCTGAATATTATTAGTTGTGGTTGACTAGTCGATGGAGAATGGTTCAGAAATGGTTGTTTAAAGACATCGAGGTTTTGATTTTGAGGTGCATTAGGATTGTCTAAATGTAAGTCACCTTTATCAATCAAATCCTGAAGGACATTATAGAATGAGTGACACCTTTCAATGTCATGTCCTTTGACCCTATGATACTTGCAATAATCATTATATTGGTACCAAGAGGGTTTTAAATTGAGTTATCAACAAAACAGATAGGTGGAAGAGTTATCATGTTAGAAGTGATCAATTTATCAAAAACTATACCATATGATTCATTGATAGGAGTATAGTTCTGTTTAGGATGAGAGCATTTAGTGGTCAAATATTCTTTAGAGGAAGATTTGAAAACTACTACATTGGCTGATGATTTGGATTTGTCTTGGCTAGAGGATGGTTTGGATGAGAATTTAATTTTTGGTTTCTTTGGTCTAAGTTTGACTCTACCTTCTTCAAGGGCTCGGAGCTCAATTTTTGGGCCATTATAAAAGCTTTATCAAATGTCTAAAAGGATTGGATTTGAAGTGTAGATGAGATATGTTTGGTGCAAGAACGAGTGAATAATTCTATTAGCTTTGTTTTTGGGAGGGAAAATGATAGTTGATTGATGATACCCCTCCAATGGGAAACAAAGTTTGTAATGGACTCATCTTCAAAATTTTAATTGCACACAAGTCGGAAACGATGATTTTACAAGTGATATTGATTGAAAAATTCAAGGAATAGTTGAGTGATTTGTGTAAATGAAAAGAGTGAATATTGTGGGATATTGTTATACCAGTCTAGAGCAGGGCCTGCTAGATACATGGGAAATGTTCTAAGAATCAAGTCTTGATCATGAGCTATAAGGTAACAAGCATCACGAAATCCAAAGATATTTTGTTGAGGATCTTCCTTACTATATAATTTAAGGAACTTAGGAAGTTCCTAGTGAGAAGGGTAAGCTTTATATGAAATAGATGGATGAACAGGCTCATTGTATATTTTTTCATTTGATAGTGTATTCTAGGGACACATGGAAGTGGCTTCGAGACTAGATATTATGTTCATTAATTCTGAAGAGGGTATGTGTACATTTGTTGTTGTGTATTAGATGAGGATGAACCAAGATGATTATATGAAAACTAATTAGGTTTCTGGTATGGTTGATATTGTTGAGGGATGTTATATTGAAATGGAATGGTTTGTTTAGGAATGTTATAAATTGGTTATGAAACTAATGGTTGTGAAGGTTGAATATATTGATACTATATAGGCATGGAGGTATTGAAAAATGGTTTTTATTATTGGGGTATGTGTTGGAAAGGAATAGATGTGTAAATAATATGTTGTGATTCATGTGGATTCTAAAAGTAGAGAGAGGTATGAATAAGTGGTTGTGACTATTATTGCAGTATATTGTGAACAATAATAGAGGTATGAATTAGAGGTATGTTATAGGATAACTAACTTAATAATCAGAAGTAGTCATAGAGATCATTGATGATTGATAGGGATCACTTCTAATCTATCCCAACCACTAGAAATTTTACTCAATCGCTAGAAATTACAAAGCATAATGCATTTTGGATCACACAATTTCCTTTTAAAACCAATGTTCTCTATTCACATACTTGCAATATGGAACACACATTCAATGCCATTCAATCATATAACAGTTACCATATGTTGTTGTAAATGACTCGAAGAACTACCGATCTCCCATTTTATGGCTCGGAGTTTCAGCGATCTCTCATTTCATGACTCGGTGACTTACCGATCCTTCATGTTAATCCGTGCATTGTATAATGAATATATAGGGTTCTCTTACCATTTCCAGTTATCGAAGTGATCCATTTAAGAAGCCTATCTGAATATCTGTTACTGATATTCATCTGACATCCTGCATCTTAAACTAGGTGATTAGGACAACGCAACCAGCACTTGCGATACTTTGGCCAAATATTTTCACATGCTTTGCATGATCATATTCCTAGATGTGGTACACATCATTGGAATACATCCTTCACCTCACTTCATCTGTTATCTAGAATGGTCTTTCCTGGTCTCTTCCAGTCCTTCCATTTAAGGTCAAGCTCTAATCCCCAACTAGCAATATGAACGAGTATAGGAAGTTACTCATGGTAACTAAAGATACGCAGACATACGATGTCATCCCTAGATGACTCCATGTGTCTAGTTACCTTTAGTCCTCCGGAGTCACTCCGTATACGTGATCACATTCCTATCCCCAGCCAAGAACTTAGTATTCAGCTTATGTAAACTTGATGAATTAATTCGGGAGGGCATTGTAATATGTCAGCTATAACATTGTGTCGTCATGAAGGTCCCACCTTCATGAAGACACCATATTGTAGCTGGCGTATGTCAATGTTCTACGGAATCCTCTCATCGAGAGTACACATCCAGCTCAAGTGTGATTTGGTTATAATCTTAATATTTAAGATCTACTTTCAGCAGCCATGCTGATCCTTAAACCTCGTTCTCGTTACAGTTGTATGTAGCTAAGAGAGACTTAATCTATCTTCTAGCTTAATACGCATCTCCTCCTTCATACCGAAGGGTTGCATATTCTATTCTTGGTTCTTTTCTTAATCTTTGGACTAATCAGTCCATTATCGATAAACCTAATAAGTTTAACCTATTAAACTTAACCAAGTTTTTCCACAACTGTAAACAAATTCAGAATTCCATCTTATTAGACGCCATTTAAATGAGGTCTAATTCTAAATGAATTTATTCATTTATCCTCCTTAACCTTACTTAGTTAAGGTCTGTTAACAATAGATATGATTTCCCATATCTTTATTTTCTGAATTTAAACATTCGAGGCTATTAATGGAGTCCGAATACAAGGTTTGGCTGCCCCTAAGTTATTTGATATCCCTTAGCTTTCGAACTAATCCCGAATACCTTCCAATTAGGATTTCATGTTTATCTAAATCTTTTTAATGTCAATTCAAAATTCATCTTAACCCAAGTATGAACTAATTGCACATTTCAACGTAAAAGTTGCATTCAGGTAAAGAATAGATGTTATTTCCTTTTAAATTCATCCATTAACATTTGAATAATTCCAAATCAAGGAATAATGTTATATTCTCAAACTTATTCAACAATATCAAACTGATACAGTTATTGAAAATATCACACTTTTACTTGTATTCATCCATCAGATTTACAATCTATACATTTGCCAGTCCAAACGACTGGACTTGTTTATATCAAACAACATTACAACTCATAAAGATAGAAGAATGTAATTTCTTCCTTTCTCATTTCCTCGTAGAGGAGTAATAGCTATCAATACAATCCATCTTCAGTTAATCAAAAGAAGTATCAGAAAACAACCATGTCTTCATTTATAATCAAGTTTCATCTGCAAAATTACTTGCACGGGTCAGTTCATTGAACTGAGCATATTAAGCACTTGTCATTAAAATGAGGTGCTTTTAATTAACTGTCTCAATAAAAGAACCCTACTTTTATGAAACGTTAAAATGAACATCATCCAAGAATTAAGTACCGAAAAGGATGAACAACATAACAACTCAATCATCTAATTACCATCCCAATCAGACAAAGGATTACTGCCCTCTTTCCCGAATAATTATTACAAGAAGTAATTTCCTTCTAACATTTCCAAATTACAAACATCTGTAAGAACTGAAAATACAATTATGCAAACTGTTGTTCTAATCATAAATGCTGTAATTTCCATTCCCTTACATTAGTTAGAGAAAGATTCACAATTAGATTTTTAAATAAGACTTCCAGCAGAACCATTCCCTTTCCTTTCATGCTACCGTCTAATTTCAACAATCAAACACTGAAGGGAAAAGTAAACAGCAATTAAATGCAGATGTTTAAAGCAAGGCAGTACAAAATTCATTTCATAACAGTTACAGATTTACCAATGGTATGAAAGAAGAATTGAACACTAATTCAAATTATCCATCCACACTCTTTTTCTTTTCTCTTAGCTACACTGAGTATTTAATCCAGGCTATGATACCAATCAATGGTAACAATTCAAGTGAAATATATAAAATCATTAATCGGATACAAGGAAGAAGGATCATATTACCTCTTTGCACTGTTTAACCAAATATCTGCTATTTAGCACAGACATGATCCAACAATATGATTCTTTCCGCATAATATATTTCCCTTTAAAATAATTCACTCTACAGACATTTACGTCTTTATAACATGTAGATTGTACAACAATCACAACAAGTCACACTTTCATCCTAATAATGAGAGAATTCACTTTCCAATGAACAAGGAATAAATCCATTCATATTCTTTTTAATGAAAACAATAAAGAATTTATCATCTGTATATTATATATATAAATATATATATTGAGTTCAGCAAGATGCAGCATATAACTTGCATGTTCTACCCAGTCCATTCTATAGACTGGCTATCCTATTCCCATCCATATCAAAACTTCCTTTCAATCAGGCACATATGAATACCAAGAACAAGTAGGTAGAACATCGTATCCATCATAGAGCAAACAATGTAAAGATGCTACTATGCTCTTACTGTTACTAGAAGAATTCATACCTCTTACACTGTATTATAACCAGAGGAACAGTTATACAACTAGCCTTGTCAAATATTTTCACAGCTTTCTATATCCATTAACGCACACAATTCATAAATAACAAATTGCACTTTGTTGTTACCTACAACAAGTTCAACCCGTAATGCACAGTGAAGCTCTACTGCCATTATTCTAGAATTCAAACAACAGGAAGAGAAAATTCATTCCATTAATTATTTCAATAAGAAAACACTCATTTTCCTCAAAACACAACAAGAATACTCAAGTCGAGTTCGTTTTATAATGACAGCTCAAACCAGACATCATACGAATCATTTCATCCTTCCATTTTTACAAAAAAAAGCACAGCACTCAGAAATAATGCACGCATAGCTAATACATTCCACCACTCAAACCCATATTGGCAATAGAACGAATGTCCAACACTGTCAAAACAAACTCACACAGCTTGAACAATTTCATTCAATTTACCCATTTCAAAGAAATACCCAATTCGAATTCTTTCCCAACAGACATTTCAACCCGAAAATCACATTAACTAATCAACCATTCCATTCAAAAAACAACATCAGTAAATTAAATCGCCCCTCAAGAACAGACTTATTTCATTCACCTATTTCACAAAAGAATTATCCAAGTCGTACTCAGCAAGGAAAAATGACTCAACCAAAATCACTTCAACATAACAATCGAATCAAATAGCCAAAACCCCCATCATAAGAGCAGGGTTGTTTTAATGAGACTATTAAGCAAAAGCAAACTGGTTTAAGGAGAAGGGCTTAACATGCCTTTTTTTTTGATTTGAAGAAAACCATGCCCACTGGAGTTGTTTCTCTCCCACGGCATCCTCGGCTAGGCTTTCCAACCAGTCCCCTAATTCCACAGGGCTCCAAAAATAGCCTCACTTCTCCAAGAACAAGAGAATAATAACCAAATTACAGCAGTTCGACGAAACCATGGAGGAACAAATGCAGAGCAACTAAAAACCCAATGCACACAACAACAAACAAACTTCCTTCACAATCCTCTTTCCAAGGCGAGCTGGTCGCTAAGACCAATGCCATTGAATGCATTGAATGCATTCCTTTTTCCTTTTTCCTCACGCCACCACCGACTCAAGTTGGCGAGTTTCTAATTTCAAATTTTTGCATGCAATCATGGTTTAGTTTCATAACTAGTTGGACGCCTCCAACTTTCCCCATGTTCCCATGCCAAACTGGCGCTTTGCAACTGTAAGGACGCCATTCATTGTCCTAATAAATTTCCAACCTTCCCTCCTTATCCTTTCCTTCCACATGGGTCCATGCATCCCCTTTCTTAGGTTAGGATTAGTTTAGGATTTTAATAGTCCATATCTAGGTCATTCGCCTAGTTCATAGGTTAATAGAATTTATATCTATTTTCACCCTTATAAAATCTAAAATCCATATAGGATAGTAGTTAGGGTATAAGATAAAACTTAGGGGTAGGTTAGGGTTTAATCCCTAATATTTAATTAATTAGTTTCCAATCAAGTCTTTCCACCTGACAGTCATATTCAACACAATGCAGGACGTTTCATCCTATGTTCCACATACCTGTGCCACTTGCATCCAGGTCCTTATCGTCTTACATTGTCTAGCATTACAACAGTGTGTGGTTCGAGAATCGAACCTTTTTCATTGGCATCTATGTACTAGATATTCATACCTGTAATCAGGTGCTGCAACCTTTATATCAACCTTCAGTCTGGTTTAGAAGTAAATCGACAAAGCGATCACAAGAAAGCCACAACATACCTTGGATCAATGGAATTGATTCAAGGTGTGTTGTCAATCAGCAAATAGAGTTCATCAAGCATACGACAAGTCTGTTGTCTCATCAGCAATCACACAAGCAATAATAACTTCTATCCCAAGTAACAAATTACAACAAACAAGGGTCCAGATTAACAACACATTCCTTTAAGATCAAAGATATATCTTAACATGTTTATCTTCATTTCTGCAGTTACAACATTATGAAAAGTAATTACCATGATAACTTACAAAAATCAAGGCATTACATTCCTCCCTTCTTAAAGAATCATCATCCCGATGATCAAATTAACCAATTCAAGGAGTTTCTAGGACAAAATTCAGTTATTGTCCTTCCATTCATAAGTTCATACCAAAAACAGATTCACTCTTTAAAACAGTGTTTTAAGATAACTGTAAAATAGACCAATAATTGTCTAAATTTGGTAGAATTATCGATTTTTTTTTTTTTTTGAATTTCAATTTCGATCAAACAAGTATGGAAAAGCGATCTCATCTCATTTCTTCAGATTTTCCCAAGTTGCACTTTCTTCACTAAACTGGTCCCACTGGACCTTACATTGATTCACTTCGCGATTTCTTAAGCACAACTGGCGAGTTCCCAGCACTCGAATGGGCTTAATCACAATTATTCCTGGGTCTTGGACCTGCAAGGAATTCCAATTCAACACATGTGATAAATCTGTTACGTATTTCTTAAGCAAAGAAATATGAAAAACATCATGCATTTGTGATAAAGCAGGAGGTAATGCTAGACGATAAGCTACAGGGTTGATTATTTCAACAATTTCAAAAGGTCCCACGTAACATGGCGACAACTTGGCAACCTTGCCAAAAGTTATTGAGCTCTTTTTCAGCTTAACTTTGAAGAAAGACCTTCTCACCAAGTTTATAATTCCTATCAACCCGCTTTAAGTCTGCATAACTCTTTTGCCTATTGGCAGCCTCCTTTAGATGTTCCCGAATCATTTTGATTTGTTGTTCCATTTCCTTGAGGATTTCTGGCCCAATTACCTCTCTGTCCTCTACGTTGTCCCAGCTAACAGGGGTTCTGCATTTTCTTCCATACAATGCTTCAAAGGGTGCCATTTTTAAAGAGGCGTGATATGTATTATTGTAGGCAAATTCAACCAGCGGAAGGTATTCCTCCCATTTATACTTGCTGGTCCATGCAATACATTCTTAACATGTCCTCTAAAACTTGATTGACTCTCTCGGTCTGTCCATCCATCTCTGGATGATATGCAGAGCTGAAGTTTAATTTAGTTCCCAAGGCCGCATTAAGCGTTTGCCAAAACCTTGATGTCATCCTCGGATCTCTGTCCGATATGATCAATTCGGGTATTCCATGCAATCTAAAAATTTCATGTACAAATCTTCTTGCTAACACTGGTGCATCATCTTTCAAATTACCAATAATGAAGTGTGCCACTTTGGTTAATTTGTCGACGACAACCAGGATGATATCATGCTTGTTCCTTGACATAGGCAATCCTTGAACAAAATCCATCGTTATCACTTGCCATTTGTACTGTGGAATGCTGTGGGGATACAATAATCCAGCGGGATGCATATGTTCCACCTTAACACGCTGACATTCCAAGCAGTGTGTTACAAATTCCACCACATCCTTTTTCATTCCCTTCCATAGAAGTATTGCTTCTTAAGATCAGCAAGCATTTTCGTAATGCCAGGGTGTCCAGAAAAAGGTGAATTATGAAATTCAGTTAACAATTTCCTTCTTAAATCATTTGCCAAGGGTATATAGACCCTGTTTTCGAATCTCAAAATTCCTTCACTATCAAAGCGAAATCCTTTATACTTCACATCCTTTGGATCTGCAGCAAGTGTTGTTTTAACTTGCTGGAAATAAGGATCTGATTCCAAGGCATCTTTCACCTCATCCTTAAACTGAGTTCTTAACGTTATAAGAGCAGAGATGTGCTTCCTTCGACTCAGAGCATCTGCCACTCTATTTTCCTTGCCTTTGATGTAGCTTATATCAAAATCATACTGAGACAGAAATTCTAACCATCTTCGTTGTCTTGCATTCAAATTTGGCTGAGTAAAAATATACTTCAACCCCAGATGGTCAGTTTTTAACTCAAAAGGTTTGCCTAAAAGGTAATGCCTCCACATTTGAAGTGCATGTACAATGGCAGCGAGCTCTAGGTCATGTGGAGCATAATTTTGTTCATGTAACTTAAGCTTTCTACTTTCATAAGCTATAACATGGTCATTCTGTAATAGAATACCTCCAAGGCCTTCTCCCGATGCATCCGTTACAACCATAAAATTTCCATTTGGATCTGGTACAGTTAAAATAGGTGTTGTAGTTAACTGTTCCTTTAAATTTTTAAAGGCAGATTCACATTTGTCAGTCCAGACAAATTTCTTATCCTTCTTTTGCAGTGAAGTGATTGGGGCAGCAATTTTTGAAAAATCCTTAACGAACTTTCTATAATATCCTGCCAAGCCCATGAAGCTTCTTACTTCATGCACGTTCTTAGGTGTAGGCCACTCGGTTATAGCTGCGATCTTTGAAGGGTCTATAGCTATTCATTCTTGCTTATAACGTGTCCCAAATAATGCACCTCTGCATCATAAAAGGAACATTTAGACAGTTTACCATACAACTTCCTCTTTCTTAAAACTTCCAACACTACCCTTAAATGTTCTTGGTGCTCTTCGACATTTTTAGAGTATATAAGAATGTCATCTAAGAATACAAGCACAAACTTGTCTAGGTATTCTTGAAAAATATTGTTCATCAATTCATGAAGGCGGCAGGTGCATTTGTCAACCCAAAAGGTAACACCGTGAATTCATAATGCCCGTACCTTGTTCTAAAAGTTGTTTTATGAATATCTTCTTCCTTTATTCTCAGCTGATGATACCCAGATCGAAGATCTATTTTTGAATAGACTGATGCTCCACGCATCTGGTCAAACAGATCATCAATCCTAGGAAGTGGGTATCGATTCTTAATAGTTTCCTTGTTCAACATTCTATAATCAATGCACAGTCTCAATGTGCCATCCTTTTTCTTTACAAAAATTACCGGCGCTCCCCATGGTGAGATGCTTGGTCTTATCAGCCCCTTAGTCAAAAGTTCCTGTAATTGAGCCTTTAGCTCTACCAACTCGAGGGTGGTCATTCTATAAGGTGCCTTAGATATGGGTTCAGTTCCTGGCTTGATTTCTATTACAAAGTCAAACTCTCGTTTGGGTGGAAGACCTGGTAATTCCTCAGAAATACATCAACAAATCCCTTAATAATGGATATCTTTCCATGAAATCATTATCCTCCTCAACATTTTCTATCATTTTTACTACATACAAGGTGCAACCTCTATTTTTAGCCCTTTTTAGTTGCATAGCTATTAGTTTTCTAACTACAACTTCACGCTTTACACCTTGAATGACTGCTGCTTTCTGCAGGTCGTCAAAACAACAAATTTGTTTTTCATAACAGTCGACCTTTGCCTTATGTTCTGCCAACCAATTAACTCCAATAATGATATCATATGATCCTAAAGGAGTGACATACAAGTCAACTTCGGTGGAGAAACTGGGCAAGTCAAGAATTGCCCCAAAAAGGCACATTTCGACTGTATGGACAACATTATTCCCATAATGCATTGTCCATGTCTTATCCATTCGTTCAGCCTTTCTTTTTAATTTCATTGCAAGTTTAGTAGAAATAAAGCATTCAGTGGCTCCAGTATCAAAAAGTATGACTACAGGTGTACCGAATAACTTACCCGGAACTTCTATAGGCGTAACTTGCTTTTCAAATTGTCATGCATTAGCCATCGCAGACATGTATCCTATCTTTGCTGATCGCGATCATCCTTTTTCGAGGATAAGTGACTCACGTAATGGTCCTTTCCATAGTTGAAGCATCCTCCATGGCCCTTTCCTAGGCTCAAATTTGTTACCAGCTTTGAAGTTATCATTCTGGCTCCCATAGGACTTTTGTCCATTGCCACTAACTTTTGTGAAGCTGCTCCACACTATTTACAGGTTTGTTCATTACAGATTTCTTGTTGTTATCTACAACAACAAAAAAATTGTTTTTCACACCAAACCTTTTCCAAGGCCCCCTTTTGGGTGTGAGAGATGAAGAAGAATTGGGAATCTTCTTCCTTATCTCTTCCCTATGAGCAGAAATTGCTCTCAATTTCTGTTCCTGTCTTATTGCCTTTTAACAACTCCTTCCATGGTGGTTGGACCGTGGACATCCACTTCCACCAATGATGGGATTTAGTCCCATTATGAACTTTCGTATTCTAACTTCTCATCATCTTGATGCTGGCACACATACTTAAGGAGTTTAGTAAACCCTTCCCAGTATTCTGATCACCGTCAGCCTTCCTTGCGACCAGTTAAAATTCAAGTCATTTTCCTATCAAAATAGAGTTGAGGCAGCCACCATTGCCTAAAGTAACCCTTAAATTGATCCCAAGTTATGTCTGATTCGACAATATTCAACTCAACCTTACGGTTGTCCCACCATGATGATGCTTCATGAGAAAGCTGATATGCTCCCCATATCGCTTTGGTCTCCTCGGAGAAGTTTCTTATTGCAAAGTACTTCTCCATTTCACTGAGCCAATTCTCAGCTCCGTCCCCAAGGGTTGTTCCATCAAACTTTGGAGGACTTATTCTCTTTATGTCATTTGTAAGTTCAGCTACTAATCTTGCCCTTTTATTTTCAGGATGATTAGGAGCATTCACATTACTATTATCAACACCCGGATTCCCTCCATTGGTGTTGTCCACAGGAGGTGGCTGATCATTTATATCAGCTTCTTCTTCCTCCTCTTCATTGCCCATTGACTGCTGTTCCAAAATAGTCAAACGATCTCTCGTGTCTAGTAGGGCAGCAAGGATTTCATCCAACTTTTGAGCAATAGCTACTTCTCCACCCGGTAACGGGTTGTTTGCAACATTTCTTCTTGTTCTGACCATTTTCTGTTCAATAAGAAAATGTAAACCTTATTAAATTGTGGACTCATTAGGTCCAAGAGCTGCAACCTTCAGCTCTGATACCAAGATGTAACATCCCCATTTTAAGATACTAGAACAAGGGAATTTTTTTTTTTTATACAACGTTCCCTGTTATGAATTATATAATTCAAACACACGTTCAAGTTTTAATAATTGTTCTCTGTCCAACTAATGCAATTTGGATCACACAATTTCCTTTTAAAACCAATGTTCTCTGTTCACATACTTGCAATATGGAACACACATTCAATGCCATTCAATCATATAACAGATTACCATATGCTGTTGTAAATGACTCGAAGAACTACCGATCTCCCATTTTATGGCTCGGAGTTTCAGCGATCTCTCATTTCATGACTCGGCGACTTACCGATCCTTCATGTTAATCATGCATTGTATAATGAATATATAGGGTTCTCTTACCATTTCCGGTTATCGAAGTGATCCATTTAAGAAGCCTATCTGAATATCATTCTGATATTCATCTGACATCTGCATCTTAAACTAGGTGATTAGGACAACGCAACCAGCACTTGCGATACTTTGGCCAAATATTTTCACATGCTTTGCATGATCATATTCCTAGATGTGATACACATCATTGGAATACGTCCTTCACCTCACTTCGTCTCTGTTATCTAGAATGGTCTTTCATGGTCTCTTCCGGTCCCTCCATTTTAAGGTCAAGCTCTAACCCCAACTAGCAATATGAACGAGTATAGGAAGTTACTCATGGTAACTAAAGATACGCAGACATACGGTGTCATCCCTAGACGACTCCGTGTGTCTAGTTACCTTTAGTCCTCCGGAGTCACTCATATACGTGATCACATTCCTATCCCCAGCCAAGAACTTAGTATTCAACTTATGTAAACTTGATGAATTAATTCGGGAGGGCATTGTAATATGTCAGCTATAACATTGTGTCATCATGAAGGGCCCCACCTTCATGAAGACACCATATTGTAGCTGCGTATGTCAATGTCTACGGAATCCTCTCATCGAGTACACATCCAGCTCAAGTGTGATTTGGTTATAATCTTAATATTTAAGATCTACTTTCAGCAGCCATGCTGATCCTTAAACCTCGTTCTTGTTACAGTTGTATGTAGCTAAGAGAGACTTAATCTATCTTCTAGCTTAATACGCATCTCCTCCTTCATACTGAAGGGTTGCATATTCTCTTCTTGGTTCCTTTCTTAATCTTTGGACTAATCAGTCCATTATCGATAAACTTAATAAGTTTAACCTATTAAACTTAACCAAGTTTTCCACAACTGTAAACAAATTCAGAATTCCATCTTATTAGACGTCATTTAAATGAGGTCTAATTCTAAATGAATTTATTCATTTATCCTCCTTAACCTTACTTAGTTAAGGTCTGTTAACAATAGATATGATTTCCCATATCTTTATTTTCTGAATTTAAACATTCGAGGCTATTAACGGAGTCCGAATACAAGGTTCGGCTGCTCTAAGTTATTTGATATCCCTTAGCTTTCAAGCTAATCCCGAATACCTTTCAATTAGGATTTCATGTTTACCTAAATCTTTTTAATGTCAATTTAAAATTCATCTTAACCCAAGTATGAACTAATTGCACATTTCAACGTAAAAGTTGCATTCAGGTAAAGAATAGATGTTATTTCCTTTTAAATTCATCCATTAACATTTGATAATTCCAAATCAAGGAATAATGTTATATTCTCAAACTTATTCAACAATATCAAACTGATACAGTCATTAAAATATCACACTTTTACTTGTATTCATCCATCGGTCTTACAATCTATACATTTGCCAGTCCAAACGACTGGACTTTGTTTATATCAAACAACATTACAACTCATAAAGATAGAAGAATGTAATTTCTTCCTTTCTCATTTCCTCGTAGAGGAGTAATAGCTATCAATACAATCCATCTTCAGTTAATCAAAAGAAGTATCAGAAAACAACCATGTCTTCATTTATAACCAAGTTCCATCTGCAAAATTACTTGCATGGGTCGGGTTCATTGGTCGAGCATATTAAGCACTTGTCATTAAAATGAGGTGCTTTTAATTAACTGTCTCAATAAAAGAACCTGCTTTTATGAAACGTTAAATGAACATCATTCAAGAATTAAGTACCAAAAAGGATGAACAACATATAACAACTCAATCATCTAATTACCATCCCAATCGGACAAAGGATTACTACCCCTCTTTCCCAAATAATTATTACAAAGTAATTTCCTTCTAACATTTCCAGTTACAAACATACGTAAGAACTAAAAATACAATTATATAAAACTGTTGTTCTAATCATAAATGCTGTAATTTCCATTCCCTTTACATTAGTTAGAAAAGATTCACAATTAGATTTTTAAATAAGACTTCCAAAGAGAACCATTCCCTTTCCTTTCATGCTACCCATCTAATTTCAACAATCAAACGCTGAAGGGAAAAGTAAACAACAATTAAATGCAGATGTTTAAAGCAAGGCAGTACAAAATTCATTTCATAACAGTTACAGATTTACCAACGGTATGAAAGAAGAATTGAACACTAATTCAAATTATCCATCCACACTCTTTTTCTTTTCTCTTAGCTACTCTGAGTATTTAATCCAGGCGTGATACCAATCAATGGTAACAATTCAAGTGAAATATATAAAATCATTAATCGGATACAAGGAAGAAGGATCATATTACCTCTTTGCACTTGTTTAACCAAATATCCGCTATTTAGCACAGACATGATCCAACAATATGATTCTTTCCGCATAATATATTTCCCTTTAAAATAATTCACTCTCTAAACATTAGACATTTACATCTTTATAACATGTAGATTATAAATACATGTGCAATCACAACAAGTCACACTTTCATCCTAATAATGAGAGAATTCACTTTCCAGACAAAGGAATAAATCCATTCATATTCTCGTTTTAATGAAAACAATGAAGAATTTATCATCCGTATATTATATATATATATATATATATATATTGAGTTCAACAAGATGCAACATATAACTTGCATGTTCTACCCAGTCCATTCTATAGACTGGCTATCCTATTCCCATCCATATCAAAACTTCCTTTCAATCAGGCACATACGAATACCAAGAACAAGTAGGTAGAACATCGTATCCATCATAGAGCAAACAATGTAAAGATGCTACTATGCTCTTACTGTTACTAGAAGAATTCATACCTCTTACACACTATTTATATAATAGAGAGAAACAGTTATACATAATTAGCCTTGTCAAATATTTTTACGGCTTTCTATATCCATTAACGCACACAATTCATAAATAACAATTTGCACTTTGTTGTTACCTACAACAAGTTCAACCCGTAATGCACAGTGAAGCTCTATTGCCATTATTTCCAGAATTCAAAACAACAGGAAGAGAAAAATTCGTTCCATTAATTATTTTTTAAGAAAACACTCATTTTCCTTTCACAACAAGAATACTCAAGTCGAGTTGTTCGTTTTATAATGACAGCTCAAACCAGAGATCATACGAATCATTTCATCCTTCCATTTTTACAAAAAAAACACATTTCACTAAATAATACACGCATAGCTAATACATTCCACCACTCAAACCCATATTGGCAATAGAACGAATGTCCAACACTTTGTAAAACAAACTCACACAACTTGAACAATTTCATTCAATTTACCCATTTTCAAAAGAAATACCCAATTCAATTCTTTCCCAATACGGACATTTCAACCCAAAAAATCACATTAACTAAATCAACCATTCCATTAAAACAACAACATCAGTAAATTAAATCGCCCCTCGAAACAAACTTATTTCATTCACCTATTTCACAAAAAGAATTATCCAAGTCGTACTCAAAGAAGAAAAAATGGACTCAACCAAAATCACTTCAACATAACAATCAAATCAAATAACCAAAACCCCATCATAAGAGAGCGGGGTTGTTTTAATGAGACTATTAAACAAAAGCAAATGGTTTAAGGAGAAGGGCTTAACATGCCTATTTTTTTTTTGTGGCTTGAAGAAAACCATGCCCACCGGAGTTGTTTCTCTCCACGGCGTCCTCGGCTAGGCTTTCCAACAGTCCCCTAACTTCCACAGGCTCAAAAAATAGCCTCACTTCTCCAAGAATAGAGATAATAACCAAAAATTACAGCAGGTTCGAAGGAACCATGGAGGAACAAATGCAGAGCAACTAAAAACCCAATGCACACAACAACAAACAAACTTCCTTCAATCCTCTTTCCAAGGCGAGCTGGTCACTAAGATCAATGCCATTGAATGCATTGAATGCATTCCTTTTTCCTTTTTCCTCACGCCACCGCCGACTCAAGTTGGTGAGTTTCTAATTTCAAATTTTTGCATGCAATCATGGTTTAGTTTCACAACTAGTTGGATGCCTCCAACTTTTCCCATGTTCCTGCCAAACTTGGCGCTGCAACCTGTAAGGACGCCATTCATTGTCCTAATAAATTTCCAACCTTCCCTCCTTATCCTTTCCATCCACATGGGTCCATGCGTCCCCTTCCTTAGGTTAGGATTAGTTTAGGATTTTAATAGTCCATATCTAGGTCATTCGCCTAGTTCATAGGTTAATAGAATTTATATCTATTTTCACCCTTATGAAATCTAAAATCCATATAGGATAGTAGTTAGGGTATAAGATAAAACTTAGGGGTAGGTTAGGGTTTAATCCCCTAATATTTAATTAATTAGTTTCCAATCAAGTCTTTCCACCTGACATTCATATTCAACACAATGCAGGACGTTTCGTCCTATGTTCCACATACCTGTGCCACTTGCATCCAGGCCCTTATCGTCTTACGTTGTCTAGCGTTACAACGGTGTGTGGTTCGAGAATCGAACCTTTTTCATTGGCATCTATGTACCAGATATTCATACCTGAATCAGGTGCTGCAACCTTTATATCAACCTTCAGTCTGGTTTAGAAGTAAATCGACAAAGCGATCACAAGAAGGCCACAACATACCTTGGATCAATGGAATTGATTCAAGGTGTGTTGTCAATCAAAAATAGAGTTCATCAAGCATACGACAAGTCTGTTGTCTCATCAGCAATCACACAAGCAATAATAACTTCTGTCCCAAGTAAACAAATTACAGCAAACAAGGGTCCAGATTAGCAACACATTCCTTTAAGATCAAAGATATATCTTAACATGTTTATCTTCATTTCAGCAGTTACAATATTATGAAAAGTAATTACCATGATAACTTACAAAAATCAAGGCGTTACATTCCTCCCTTCTTAAAGAATCATCATCCCGATGATCAAATTAACCAATTCAAGGAGTTTCTAGGACAAAATTCAGTTATTGTCCTTCCATTCATAAGTTCATACCAAAAATAGATTCACTCTTTAAAACAGTGTTTTAAGATAACTGTAAAATAGACCAATAATTGTCTAAATTTGGTAGAATTATCAATTTTTTTTTCAATTTCAATTTCGATCAAACAAGTATGGAAAAGCAGATCTCATTTCTTGAGATTTTCCCAAGTTGCACTTTCTTCACTAAACTGGTCCCACTTTGGACCTTACATTGATTCACTTCGCGATTTCTTAAGCACAACTGGCGAGTTCACAGCACTCGAATGGGCTTAATCATGATTATTCTTGGGTCTTGGACCTACAAGGAATTCGAATTCAGCACATGTGATAAATCTGTTACGTATTTCTTAAGCAAAGAAATATGAAAAACATCATGCATTTGTGATAAAGCAGGAGGTAATGCTAGACGATAAGCTACAGGGTTGATTATTTCAACAATTTCAAAAGGTCCCATGTAACATGGCGACAACTTGGCAACCTTGCCAAAAGTTATTGAGCTCTTTTTCAGCTTAACCCAAAGAAAGACCTTCTCACCAAGTTTATAATTCCTATCAACCCGCTTTAAGTCTGCATAACTCTTTTGCCTATTGGCAGCCTCCTTTAGATGTTCCCGAATCATTTTGATTTGTTGTTCCATTTCCTTGAGGATTTCTAGCCCAATTACCTCTCTGTCCTCTACGTTGTCCCAGCTAACAGGGGTTCTACATTTTCTTCCATACAATGCTTCAAAGGCACCATTTTTAAAGAGGCGTGATATGTATTATTGTAGGAAAATTCAACCAGCGGAAGGTATTCCTCCCATTTATACTGCTGGTCCATGCAATACATTCTTAACATGTCCTCTAAAACTTGATTGACTCTCTCGGTCATCCATCCATCTCCGGATGATATGCAGAGCTGAAGTTTAATTTAGTTCCCAAGGCCGCATTAAGCGTTTGCCAAAACCTTGATGTCATCCTCGGATCTCTGTCTGATATGATCAATTCGGGTATTCCATGCAATCTAAAATTTCATGTACAAATCTTCTTGCTAACACTGGTGCATCGTCTTTCAAATTACCAGCAATGAAGTGTGCCACTTTGGTTAATTTGTCGATGACAACCAGGATGATATCATGCTTGTTCCTTGACATAGGCAATCCTTGAACGAAATCCATCATTATCACTTGCCATTTGTACTGTGGAATGCTGTGGGGATATAATAATCCAGTGGGATGCATATGTTCCACCTTAACATGCTGACATTCCAAGCAGTGTGTTACAAATTCCACCACATCCTTTTTCATTCCCTTCCAGAAGTATTGCTTCTTAAGATCAACAAGCATTTTCGTAATGCCGGGGTGTCAGAAAAAGTGAATTATGAAATTCGATTAACAATTTCCTTCTTAAATCATTTGCCAAGGTATATAGACCATGTTTTGAATCTCGAAAATTCCTTCACTATCAAAGCGAAATCCTTTATACTTCACATCCTTTGGATCTGCAGCAAGTGTTGTTTTAACTTCTTTGGAAATAAGGATCGATTCCAGGCATCTTTCACCTCATCCTTAAACTGAGTTCTTAACGTTATAAGAGCGAGAGATGTGCTTCCTTCGACTCGAGCATCTGCTCTATTTTCCTTGCCTTTGATGTAGCTTATATCAAAATCATCTTGAGAGACAGAAATTCTAACCATCTTCGTTGTCTTGCATTCAAATTTGGCTGAGTAAAAATATACTTCAACCCCGGATGGTGGTTTTTAACTCAAAAGGTTTTCCTAAAAGGTAATGCCTCCACATTTGAAGTGCATGTACAATGGCAGCGAGCTCTAGGTCGTGTGGAGCATAATTTTGTTCATGTAACTTAAGCTTTCTGCTTTCATAAGCTATAACATGGTCATTACATGTGTAATAGAAATACCTCCAGGCCTTCTCCCGATGCATCCGTTACAACCATAAAATTTCCATTTGGATCAGGTACAGTTAAAATAGGTGTTGTAGTTAACTGTTCCTTTAAATTTTTAAAGGCAAATTCACATTTGTCAATCCAGACAAATTTCTTATCCTTCTTTTGCAGTGAAGTGATTGGGGCAGCAATTTTTGAAAAATCCTTAACGAACTTTCTATAATATCCTGCCAAGCCCATGAAGCTTCTTACTTCATGCACGTTCTTAGGCATAGGCCACTCGGTTATAGCTGCGATCTTTGAAGGGTCTATAGCTATTCCATTCTTGCTTATAACGTGTCCCAAATAATGCACCTCTACATCATAAAAGGAACATTTAGATAGTTTACCATCTGACTTCCTCTTTCTTAAAACTTCCAAAGCACTACCCTTAAATGTTCTTGGTGCTCTTCGACATTTTTAGAGTATATAAGAATGTCATCTAAGAATACTGAAGCACAAACTTGTCTAGGTATTCTTGAAAAATATTGTTCATCAATTCATGAAGGTGGCAGGTGCATTTGTCAACCCAAAAGGTAACACCATGAATTCATAATGCCCATACCTTGTTCTAAAAGTTGTTTTATGAATATCTTCTTCCTTTATTCTCAGCTGATGATACCCAGATCGAAGATCTATTTTTGAATAGTGATGCTCCACGCATGCATGGTGTCAGAAATAGATCATCAATCCTAGGAAGTGGGTATCGATTCTTAATAGTTGCCTTGTTCAACATTCTATAATCAATGCACAGTCTCAATGTGCCATCCTTTTTCTTTACAAAAATTACCGGCGCTCCCCATGGTGAGACGCTTGGTCTTATCATCCCCTTAGTCAAAAGTTCTGTATTGAGCCTTTAGCTCTACCAACTCGAGGGTGGTCATTCTATAAGGTGCCTTAGATATGGGTTCAGTTCCTGGCTTGATTTCTATTGCAAAGTCAAACTCTCGTTTGGGTGGAAGACCTGGTAATTCCTCCGGAAATACATCACTAAAATCCCTTAATAATGGATATCTTTCCATGAAATCATTATCCTCCTCAACATTTTCTGTCATTTTTACTGCATATAAGGTGCAGCCTCTATTTTTAGCCCTTTTTAGTTGCATAGCTATTAGTTTTCTAACTGCAACTTCACGCTTTACACCTTGAATGACTGTTGCTTTCTGCAGGTCGTCAAAACAACAAATTTGTTTTTCATAACAGTCGACCTTTGCCTTATGTTTTTCCAACTAGTTAACTCCAATAATGATATCATATGATCCTAAAGGAGTGACATACAGGTCAACTTCGGTGGAGAAACTGGGCAAGTCAAGAATTGCCCCAAAAAGGCACATTTCGACTGTATGGACAACATTATTCCCATAATGCACTGTCCATGTCTTATCCATTCGTTCAGCCTTTCTTTTTAATTTCATTGCAAGTTTAGTAGAAATAAAGCATTCAGTGGCTCCAGGTATCAAAAGTATGACTACGGTGTGTGCTTAGAATAACTTACCCTAACTTCTATAGGCGTAACTTGCTTTTCACTTGTCATGCATTAGCCACCACGCGGCGTGTATCTATCTTTGCTGATCACGATCATCCTTTTTCAGAGGACAATGACTCACGTAATGGTCCTTTCCACAGTTGAAGCATCCTCCAACTGGCCCTTTCCTAGGCTCAAATTTGTTACCACTTTGAAGTTATCATTACGGCTCCCATAGGACTTTTGTCCATTGCCACTAACTTTTGCGAAAGTTTCCTCACACACTATTTTACGAGGTTTGTTCATTACTGATTTCTTGTTGTTATCTACAACAATTTTGTTTTTCACACCAAACCTTTTCCAAGGCCCCCTTTTGGGTGCGAGAGATGAAGAAGAATTGGGAATCTTCTTCCTTATCTCTTCCTATGAGCGAAATTGCTCTCAATTTCTCTTCTGTCTTATTGCCTTTTAAACAACTCCTTCCATGGTGGTTGGACCGTGGACATCCACTTCGCCACCAATGATGGGATTTAGTCCCATTATGAACTTTCGTATTCTAACTTCTCATCGACTTGAGTAATCTGCTGGCACATACTTAAGGAGTTTAGTAAACCCTTCCCAGTATTCTTTCACCGTCAGCCTTCCTTGCGACCAGTTCTGAAATTTAGTCATTTTCTATCAAAATAGAGTTGAGGCAGCCACCGTTGCCTAAAGTAACCCTTAAATTGATCCCAAGTTATGTATGATTCGACAATATTCAACTCAACCTTACGGTTGTCCCACCATGATGATGCTTCATGAGAAAGCTGATATGCTCCCCATATCGCTTTGGTCTCCTCGGAGAAGTTTCTTATTGCAAAGTACTTCTCCATTTCACTGAGCCAATTCTCGGCTCCGTCCCCAGGGTTGTTCCATCAAACTTTGGAGGACTTATTCTCTTTATGTCATTTGTAAGTTTCAGCTACTAATCTTGCCCTTTTATTTTCAGGATGATTAGGAGCATTCACATTACTATTATCAACACCCGATTCCCTCCATTGGTGTTGTCCACAGGAGGTGGCTGATCATTTATATCAGCTTCTTCTTCCTCCTCTTCATTGCCCATTAACTTTTGCTTTCCCAAAATAGTCAAACGATCTCTCGTATCTAGTAGGGAAGCAAGGATTTCATCTAGCTTTTGAGCAGTAGCTACTTCTCCACCCGGTAACGGGTTGTTCGCAGCATTTCTTCTTGTTCTGACCATTTTCTATTCAATAAGAAAATGTAAACCTTATTAAATTGTGGACTCATTAGGTCCAAGAGCTGCAACCTTCAGCTCTGATACCAAGATGTAACATCCCCATTTTAAGATACTAGAACAAGGGAAAAAAATTTTTTTTATACAACGTTCCCTGTTATGAATTATATAATTCAAACACACGTTCAAGTTTTAATAATTGTTCTCTGTCCAACTAATGCAGTTTGGATCACACAATTTCCTTTTAAAACCAATGTTCTCTGTTCACATACTTGCAATATGGAACACACATTCAATGCCATTCAATCATATAACAATTACCATATGCTGTTGTAAATGACTCGAAGAACTACCGATCTCCCATTTTATGGCTCGGAGTTTCAGCGATCTCTCATTTCATGACTCGGTGACTTACCGATCCTTCATGTTAATCATGCATTGTATAATGAATATATAGGGTTCTCTTACCATTTCCGGTTATCGAAGTGATCCATTTAAGAAGCCTATCTGAATATTTGTTACTGATATTCATCTGACATCCTGCATCTTAAACTAGGTGATTAGGACAATGCAACCAGCACTTGCGATACTTTGGCCAAAGATTTTCACATGCTTTGCATGATCATATTCCTAGATGTGGTACACATCATTGGAATACGTCCTTCACCTCACTTCATCTGTTATCTAGAATGGTCTTTCCTGGTCTCTTCCAGTCCTTCCATTTAAGGTCAAGCTCTAACCCCAACTAGCAATATGAACGAGTATAGGAAGTTACTCATGGTAACTAAAGATACGCAGACATACGGTGTCATCCCTAGATGACTCCGTGTGTCTAGTTACCTTTAGTCCTCCGGAGTCACTCCGTATACGTGATCACATTCCTATCCCCAGCCAAGAACTTAGTATCCAGCTTATGTAAACTTGATGAATTAATTCGGGAGGGCATTGTAATATGTCAGCTATAACATTGTGTCGTCATGAAGGTCCCGCCTTCATGAAGACACCATATTATAGCTGGCGTATGTCAATGTCCTACGGAATCCTCTCATCGAGAGTACACATCCAGCTCAAGTGTGATTTGGTTATAATCTTAATATTTAAGATCTACTTTCAGCAGCCATGCTGATCCTTAAACCTCATTCTCGTTACAGTTGTATGTAGCTAAGAGAGACTTAATCTATCTTCTAGCTTAATACACATCTCCTCCTTCATACCGAAGGGTTGCATATTCTATTCTTGGTTCCTTTCTTAATCTTTGGACTAATCAGTCCATTATCGATAAACTTAATAAGTTTAACCTATTAAACTTAACCAAGTTTTTCCACAACTGTAAACAAATTCAGAATTCCATCTTATTAGATGCCATTTAAATGAGGTCTAATTCTAAATGAATTTATTCATTTATCCTCCTTAACCTTACTTAGTTAAGGTCTGTTAACAATAGATATGATTTCCCATATCTTTATTTTCTGAATTTAAACATTCGAGGCTATTAACGGAGTCCGAATACAAGGTTTGGCTGCCTCTAAGTTATTTGATATCCCTTAGCTTTCAAACTAATCCCGAATACCTTCCAATTAGGATTTCATGTTTATCTAAATCTTTTTAATGTCAATTCAAAATTCATCTTAACCCAAGTATGAACTAATTGCACATTTCAACGTAAAAGTTGCATTCAGGTAAAGAATAGATGTTATTTCCTTTTAAATTCATCCATTAACATTTGAATAATTCCAAGTCAAGGAATAATGTTATATTCTCAAACTTATTCAACAATATCAAACTGATACGATTCATTAAAAATATCACACTTTTACTTGTATTCATCCATCGATTTTACAATCTATACATTTTCGATCAAATGATTGGACTTTGTTTATATCAAACAACATTACAACTCATAAAGATAGAAGAATGTAATTTCTTCCTTTCTCATTTCCTCGTAGAGGAGTAATAGCTATCAATACAATCCATCTTGATTAATCAAAAGAAGTATCGAGAAAACAACCATGTCTTCATTTGTAATCAAGTTTCATCTGCAAAAAATTACTTGCAGATTGGTCGAGTTCATTGGCCGAGCATATTAAGCACTTGTCTTTAAAATGAGGTGCTTTTAATTAACTATCTCAATAAAAGAACCTGCTTTTATGAAACGTTAAAAATGAACATCATCCAAGAATTAAGTACCAAAAGGATGAACAACATAACAACTCAATCATCTAATTACCATCCCAATCGAAAAGGATTACTTCCCTCTTTCTCAAATAATTATTACAGGAAGTAATTTCCTTCTAACATTTCCAAATTACAAACATCTATAAGAACTAAAAATACAATTATGCAAACTGTTGTTCTAATCATAAATGTTGTAATTTCCATTCCCTTACATTAGTTAGAGAAAGATTCACAATTAGATTTTTAAATAAGACTTCCAGCAGAACCATTCCTTTCCTTTCATGCTACCATCTAATTTCAACAATCAAACGCTGAAGGGAAAAGTAAACAACAATTAAATGCAGATGTTTAAAGCAAGCGCAAAGTACAAAATTCCTTCCATAACATTCTGATTTACCAATAGTATGAAAGAAGAATTGAACACTAATTCAAATTATCCATCCACACTCTTTTTCTTTTCTCTTAGCTACACTGAGTATTTAATCCAGGCGTGATACCAATCAATGGTAACAATTCAAAGAGAAATAAATGAAAATCAATAATCGAAGTGAAATATATAAAATCATTAATCGGATACAAGGAAGAAGGATCATATTACCTCTTTGCACTGTTTAACCAAATATCCGCTATTTAGCACAGACATGATCCAACAATATGATTCTTTCCACATAATATATTTCCCTTTAAAATAATTCACTCTACAGACATTTACGTCTTTATAACATGTAGATTGTACAGCAATCACAACAAGTCACACTTTCATCCTAATAATGAGAGAATTCACTTTCCAGCAGCAAGGAATAAATCCATTCATATTCTACTTTTAATGAAAACAATAAAGAATTTATCATCTGTATATTATATATATAAATATATATATTGAGTTCAGCAAGACGCAACATATAACTTGCATGTTCTACCCAGTCCATTCTATAGACTGGCTATCCTATTCCCATCCATATCAAAACTTCCTTTCAATCAGGCACATACGAATACCAAGAACAAGTAGGTAGAACATCGTATCCATCATAGAGCAAACAATGTAAAGATGCTACTATGCTCTTACTGTTACTAGAAGAATTCATACCTCTTACACGGTATTATAACCAGAGGAACAGTTATACAGCCGCCTTGTCAAATATTTTCACAGCTTTCTATATCCATCAACGCACACAATTCATAAATAACAAATTACACTTTGTTGTTTCCCATAGCAAGTTCAACCCGTAATGCACAGTGAAGCTCTACTGCCATTATTCCATAATTCAAACAACAGGAAGAGAAAAATTCGTTCCATTAATTATTTTAATAAGAAAACACTCATTTTCCTCAAAACACAACAAGAATACTCAATTCGAGTTCTTTTTATAATGACAGCTCAAACCAGACATCATACGAATCATTTCATCCTTCCATTTTTACAAAAAAAAGCACAACACTTTCGAAATAATGCACGCATAGCTCATACATTCCACCACTCAAACCCATATTGGCAATAGAATGAATGTCCAACACTGTCAAAACAAACTCACACAGCTTGAACAATTTCATTCAATTTACCCATTGCAAAGAAATACCCAATTTGAATTCTTTCCCAATAGACATTTCAACCCGAAAATCACATTAACTAATCAACCATTCCATTCAAAACAGCAACATCAGTAAATTAAATCGCCCCTCAAGAACAGACTTATTTCATTCACCTATTTCACAAAAGAATTATCCAAGTCGTACTCAGCAAGGAAAAATGACTCAACCAAAATCACTTCAACATAACAATCGAATCAAATAGCCAAAACCCCCATCATAAGAGTAGGGTTGTTTTAATGAGACTATTAAACAAAAGAAAACGGTTTAAGGAGAAGGGCTTAACATGCCTTTTTTTTTTTTGCGATTTGAAGAAAACCGTGCCCACTGGAGTTGTTTCTCTCCACGGCGTCCTCGGCTAGGCTTTCCAACCAGTCCCCTAATTTCCACAGGCTCCAAAAATAGCCTCACTTCTCCAAGAACAGAGATAATAACCAAATTACAGTAGGTTCGACAGAACCATGGAGGAACAAATGCAGAGCAACTAAAAACCCAATGCACACAACAACAAACAAACTTCCTTCGCAATCCTCTTTCCAGGGCGAGCTGGTCACTAAGACCAATGCCATTGAATGCATTGAATGCATTCCTTTTTCCTTTTTCCTCACGCCACCGCCAACTCAAGTTGGCGAGTTACTAATTTCAAATTTTTGCATGCAATCATGGTTTAGTTTCACAACTAGTTGGACGCCTCCAACTTTCCCCATGTTCCCGCCAAACTTGGCGCTGCAACCTATAAGGACGCCATTCATTGTCCTAATAAATTTCCAACCTTCCCTCCTTATCCTTTCCTTCCACATGGGTCCATACATCCCCTTTCTTAGGTTAGGATTAGTTTAGGATTTTAATAGTCCATATCTAGGTCATTCACCTAGTTCGTAGGTTAATAGAATTTATATCTAATTTCACCCTTATAAAATCTAAAATCCATATAGGATAGTAGTTAGGGTATAAGATAAAACTTAGGGGTAGGTTAGGGTTTAATCTCCTAATATTTAATTAATTAGTTCCCAATCAAGTCTTTCCGCCTGACAGTCATATTCAACACAATGCAGGACGTTTCGTCCTATGTTCCACATACCTGTGCCACTTGCATCCAGGTCCTTATCATCTTACATTGTCTAGCATTACAACGGTGTGTGGTTCGAGAATCGAACCTTTTTCATTGGCATCTATGTACCAGATATTCATACCTGTAATCAGGTGCTGCAACCTTTATATCAACCTTCAGTCTGGTTTAGAAGTAAATCAACAAAGCGATCACAAGAAAGCCACAACATACCTTGGATCAATGGAATTGATTCAAGGTGTGTTGTCAATCAACAAATAGAGTTCATCAAGCATACGACAAGTCTGTTGTCTCATCAGCAATCACACAAGCAATAATAACTTTTGTCCCAAGTAAACAAATTACAGCAAACAAGGGTCCAGATTAGCAACACATTCCTTTAAGATCAAAGATATATCTTAACATGTTTATCTTCATTTCAGCAGTTACAATATTATGAAAAGTAATTACCATGATAACTTACAAAAATCAAGGCATTACAATTCTAGGAATCCAAAGGGATTTCCTTTGAGGATGTCAACTCACGTTAATAAAATATCATGGAAAACATTTGAGAAGTGGTTAAAACCACATCTAATAAATGTTTTTGGGATTTTAATGAAGGTAGATGGTTGATTGGAAGTTAGGTATGAGGTGTAGAGGTTTGTATGTGTTGATAAAATAGGATTAGATGGTTTTAAAATTCTTAGGGTAAGTTTAGAGTGGTTGGGTGGTTTCTAGAAGGGGTAAAGTAAACGTTTACAGCTATAGACCGATATCTACAAGTGTAAGATCGTGGAGTAAATATTATGGAGGGAATTAGTATTAGGATAAGTGATACATAAATTAAATAATGTTATTAAATGACTTATTTGACTTGATGTTTTTATAATGGTAATGTATGCGGTAAAGGAAATTAGTGGTGCTAATTTTAGGTGTCTATAAGCGCGTCAAGAAATATTTATATTTAGAAAAAATCAAGATAGTTTGGGATGCACACAAAGGAAGTTATATTTGGAAAAAGTACATGCAAAGATAATATAATATCATACATAAGCCAAGATAATTATAGGATTAAATAAACTTATATAATTAGGTTAATCTATTATTAGCTACCTTTTACAAGCTTTTTACGCATGGCTATTTTAAGAATATAAAGTATACATGATATTTTGTAAGCACGCCTATTATTAGGAGATTACATGGGGGTGAAGGGAGAGTCCCCACCCCTACATATATGTGATGTATGTATTTTAAGATATGGCTACAGATATGAGAGATATTTGATTGCATACCATGTATGTAAGGGTAGGGTATGATGTTTTGTTACATAATTAGGTTTTGATGGTTACGTGTATTATCCTGTGTATTATTTTAATGACTTATTATATGTATTCATCTTATGTTATATAATGAATTCTAGTTATAATGGATACTTATGGTTGGATAATAGTAGTTTTATTTATCTGAAGATGGTGTTATATTGATGTAGGTTATCTTGATTCTTATTTAAAATGATTGTCTTCCTTAATATATGTGTATTCAAATAGCCATGGTTATAATGACCATCTATGCATGACTGTTTTCTTGATCATCATTATGATGACTATGCATGATAACTTCCTATCAAGCATAAAAATAAGGTACCCGATAGCTATGTGTGGTTTGAGGGAGCATCCATATCTTTCTCAATGAAGTGGGAGCATTCCTAGCTCTATTTTAGGTAATAACATGACTATAAGTTTCACATCTATAGAGAACTAGACATCATAGTCACAAAGATGATCAATCTCAATTGATGCATGTCCTTTCAGAAACTTATAAAGCTTAAATAAATTAGTTTAATATCTCTTGTTCACCTTAAAATTCCTCCTGTAGCTCTATCATCCACCATTAACAGCATACACCACTTATTGGCATGAGGTATTGATATATTTGCAAACACAAAAATAGTCTTCACAAAGTGAGGAAATTTTTGACCACTTCACCTAATCATGGATTCTAATACACTTTGCTTGAAAGTAATCATCCTCATTCAATTCATCGTACTAACAAAAACCTCATTTCAAGGTATATAGGCCAAGTAACCTTGCATTTCAGAGACATCTAAAATTGGTTTCAAAACACCCAAAGACTAGTCTTGATTTGTATGGCTTCAAACACTTCAATTGCACTTTCATACTCAACCAATGCATGAAACACTTCTTAGAGGACTGATTTTGTCTATTTTATCCCTTAAGCAAGAATCTACCATGTGTGACCTGGTTTATCAAATTTTTGCATTAAACCTACCTGAAACTTCTTCTAAAAGTTAGGGCACATCCTAAGCTTGCTCCAAAACCAAACTTTTCACCATGAAACTTTCTCTACAAGGTTGTACCATCAAATATTTGTAAAATAGAGCTAAAATTGTACCATGTGATCACATTTTGAGTGTCAAAATGCCACCAACTTAAGCTATAAATAATTCTCTACATCCCTAATTGTTCATATCAGCTTGCAAGGATGATTTTATGACCACAAAATTCATTTCTTCTCCATATTTAAAATATTAGGGTTTACGAAGGTTTTACCACCTTGACTTCTTAAGCATCATTCATAAATTTTAAGGCCCCATTCTTCATCATTCCACTTGTGAACTGAAGTATATTTCATGTGCCACCTTACATGAAAGTGATAGGTCTCCATGTAATATTTTAATGTATGAACAAGCTCTTAAAACATCACCCTCAAGCTGGAGATGAGCATTAGGATCTTCTAAATGTAAGTCACCTTTATCAATCGATCTTGAAGGAAATTGCAGAATGAGCAACAACTTCCAATGTCATGTCCTTTGACCTATGATACTTTAAATAATCATTATATTGGTACCAAGAGGGTTTTGAAATAGAGGTATCAACAAGA
Source organism: Taxus wallichiana var. yunnanensis (assembly GCA_018340775.1). Classification (NCBI taxonomy): domain Eukaryota; kingdom Viridiplantae; phylum Streptophyta; class Pinopsida; order Cupressales; family Taxaceae; genus Taxus; species Taxus wallichiana. The sequence continues at coordinate 468,588,068 of CM031238.1, read as the reverse complement.
TGGATAGGTGGAAGAGTTATTATGTTAGAAGTGAGTTTGTCAAAAACTACACTATATGATTCACCGATAGGAGTATAGTTTTTTTGAGGATGAGAGCATTGTTGGGTTGAACATTATTTAGAGGTAGATCTGAAAACTACTACATTGGATGATGATTTGGATTTTTCTTGGATAGAGGATGGTTTGGATAAGAATTCAGTTTTCAAACTCTTTGGTCTAAGTTTGACTCTACCTTCTTTAAGGGCTCAGAGCTCAAGTTTGTGGGCCATTGTAAAAGATTCATGAAATGTATAAAAAGATTGGATTTGAAGTGTAGATGAGATATGTTTGGTGCAAGAATAAGTGAATAATTCTATTAAAATTTTTGGGAGGGAAAATTATAGTTCATTGATGATACCCCTCCAACAGGAAACAAAGTTTGTAATGGACTCATCTTCAAAAATTTAATTGCATACAAATCAGCAAGGGTGATTTTATAAGTGATATTGATTGAAAAATGTTTAAGGAATAATTGAGTGAGTTGTGTAAATGAAAAGAGTGAATACCATGGGATATTGACATACCGGTCTAGAGCAAGGCTGCTTTAGATACATGGGAATGTCCTAACAGTCAAATCATGATCATGAGCTATAACATAGAAGGCATCATGGAAATCTAGTATATGTTGTTGAGGATATTCCTTACTGTATAATTTAAGTAACTTAGGAAGTTCATGGTGAGGAGGTAAGCTTTGTACAACACAGATGGATGAATAGGCTCATTGTATATTTGTTCATATGATAGTGTATTCTAGGAACCCATAGAAGCAGCTTCGAGACTAGATATTATGTTCATTAAAATCATAAGAGGTTCTTTTTATGGTTTTTGTTGTGTATTAGACAAGGATTAACTAGGATGATTATATGAAAATTGATTAGGTTTCTGGTATGGTTGATATTGTTGAGGAATGTTCTATTGAAATGGAATGTTTTGTTTAGGGATATTATAAATTGGTGTGAAACTAATGGCTATGAAGTTTGAATATATTGATACTTGACAAGAATGGAGGTATTGAAAAGGGGTTGTTATTGTTGGGGTATGTGTTAGAAATAAATAGATGTGTGAATAAGATATTGTGCCTATTGTGGATGTTGAAAAGGGATAGATGTATGAATAAGTTTTTGTGACTATTACAGTAAATTGTGAACAGGAATAGAGGTATGAATTAGAGGTGGAGTTTTTTGAGGTATAGATTGAAAAAAGTTGAAATAGTAGATGATTGTTGTGAAGAGGGGAGAATAGTGAAAATTCAACTAGTATTGATAAGTGGTGTTGATGTGGGAATATATATAACTATGTTTTGAACAACGGATGTAGGTTATTAGGATCAAATAGGTTGAGCTACACTTGATGGGATGGATGTGAAACTCAAGGGAGGATTCTAAATAGAAAAGGAACTGGAGGTATTTGTGTTGATGAATATATGTTCATGTTATTTTGAAGTGGTGTGGAATCATTCGAAGGATGTGGTGAAGATTTGGATTGTTGATTGGTCATGTCTTGTGAAGAGACTATGTTAATATTGAAGGTAATAATAGGAGATGAAGACACGGGATCAGATATTTCTAGTCGATTGATAGTCATTGTTGAATAACTAGCTCATAATTAGGATAAATGAGATGGGTATAAGCACATGAGTGATCCATTATAATTGGTTGTGGTTTGGGTAAGGTGGTTGAATATGAACACCACGAGCACAAGGTGTGCATTAAAAGTGACATGATTTGAATCTAAGATTTCGAAAAGACAAGATCCCCACTATCAAATAAACACAGATTAAAAGCATTTGGTATCTCGGATGAAGCAGATTGGCTAATAGAAGAGTGATATTTTTCTTGATTTTCTTGTCAAGGTGATAGAGCAGCTCATCTTTCCTCAATCAGACATGAGGCATCCTTAAGGAGGGTTTGAATATTTTCAAAGGATTGTTGGAAGTTTTCTTTCATATTGTCGAAAGTTTGGATATTGGACTAAACCATATAAACAAACAATCCCGATAATGAAAAATAAAAACTAGATGATTGATTATAAACAACAAAAAAATCACACAAAACAATTTTTTTCTTATCTTGATTAATTTAGAAGAAAAGTGAAATGTGTAAAATGGATGATAAGGTCCTAGGAAATGGTTGTCTAAGGATAGTTTCAGGTATTGTTTAAGGCTAGATTCCTTAATATATGTGAAATTATGTGAATACAAAATCTATGTTGGTTCTTATATAGGGCTTGGTATTGGGGCCTACCCCCTCACTTCACGATACCACGACAATAAGGTATTTGGGTACTTGCCAAAACCAATTACTTATACTCACCGAACACCGAGTTGATTTCCCTATTGGGTGATGAAATCCCACTAGTTTCACTTAGGTAGGAATGCTTCAATGCAGTTTATGTTTCATGTGATTTAGTTGTGTGTGGGGAGATTAAGTGAATGCAATATATTAACCTCCTAATTAAACTATGTGATCAAAAAAGATGAAAGGTTTGTTTTAAGCCCAAAATAAATATTGATTTCTAAGATAAAAGAAAACAATAATGCAATGCTTTGAAAAAGAAATAAAGGATAGAAACAAACCTATTAAATACTTCCTTTTTAATTTTTAATTTTTTATTTTTTAGTGCAAGCAAGCACAAGACCCCAAAGCAGCAACCTGCAAGGGTTAGAATAAAATAGAAGACAAAAAATGGATGTTAGAGGCTAACTAACTAACTAATCGAAGCAGTCACAGATATCATCGGTGATTGACAGGAATCACTACTTGATCCACCCCAACCACTAGAAATTTGACTCAATTGCTAGCAATTCTAAAGTATTGGGCCTAAAATGAATGAAAAATTAATTTTAAAAAAAAAAAAAAAGGGGACTAAGGTCTTACTGGGCATGCTAGAATGTACCAGAGAGTTTTTTCTTTCCTACTTTAAATTAATGAAGTGAAACAACAAAAACAACTCCGACGTCAAAAGATGGCATGGTTTACCAATAACCACGAGATGGTCAAAGTTGATCTTTTCAAATGATTGAAGTTGTCGAGTCCAAATAAATGCACAAGTCATCTTTTCCTGAAATTCACTCTATGATTAAAGACACTAAAAAAATATTAGATAAATGGATAAAAGAGTGAATCGGAAAAATATGATTCAAGGAATCCAAAGGGACTTCCTTTGAGGATTTCATCTCACTTTTAGAAATTTAAATAGATTGATAGAGATAATGATAAATATATGAATTATATAATGGTAGATGAATAGTAGATGAGAATATCTAGAATTCAAGATCAAAAGGTAAGTCATATGCAGCTTTGAAGGTGGCCTAGGTAAGGGTGGATGCGATCTGAATAGACTCAAAGTAGTCATACCAAAATTCTTAGTCTCTTGTTGAATATAATGGAGGAACTCGATATGATCCTTAATGTCCTCGATGTCGGTAGAAAATTATATTGCGCAAAATGTCAACTTGTGAAGGATGTTGTATTGTTCCCAAAAAAAAGGGTGTTGAACTATAGGGAGATCATAAATGCTTGTAATTGGATTTAAATGAACAGAATTTCCATCTAAGAGAGATTCATGCTTGGAAACAAGTTAAATGCAAGTAGATTTGATAAAGTGGTATTAAACTGATAAAATGATTCAAAGTGATGTTTTGACAAGGATCTCTAGTGATTAGTGTCGATCATTGGCAATTCAGGGAATCGCTATCAATTACTTGTTAAAAATATAGTTTTGCTAAAAATGATGGTGGAATATAAGAAAATGATGTTTATGACTATTTTTTTATGATTTTATTAATTATGAATGATAAACAAAGATATATGAAAACCTTTGGATGTAAGAGGATCTAAAAGATGCCTCAAATATTCAATGAAATTGATCAAAGTTGTTAATTTTATTATCGTGTCATTAAGAGTTGACATGTGAAAAATGATATGAAAACGTTGTTTAAATGATTATGGGGATTGATGTTGACTCTTGGTGATCTCTGGAATGTCTTGATTTCTTTGAAAAGATGAAGAACTAATTGTAAGCATGAGTAAAGGAATTCTGAAGATCCTAGAGAGAGTGTACAAAGGTGTTATTTATAATCACTCGCGATTAGTTAGAATCACCGATGATTAGTTATAATCACCATCTATCCACTTTTTTTGGGGAAAACATTTGAGAAGTGGTTAAAACCACTTCTAATCAAAATTTTCAAGTTTTTAATGAAGATAGATGGTTGATTTAAAGTTAGGTATGAGGTGTAAAGGTTTCTATGCATTGATAAAATAGGATTAGATGGTTTTAAAATGGTTAGGGTAGATTTAGAGTGGTTAGTTGATTTCTAGAATGGGTAGAGTAAAATTTTACATCTATAGAATGATATTTACAGGTGTAAGATCATGGAGTAAAATATTATGGAGGGAATTATTCTTCGGATAAGTGATACGTGGATTAAATAATGTTATTAGATGACTTATTTTGACTTGATTTTCTTACAAGGGTAATGTATGTGGTAAAGGAAATTAGCAAAGCTAATTTTAGGTGTCTACATGATGGCATCCACAAAATATTTATATTTAGAAAAAATAAAGATAGCTTGGGATGCACACAAAGGAAGTAATATTTGGAAAAGGCACATATAAATACGAATAAGATCATACATGAGCCGAGCTAATTATAGGATTAAAGTAAGTAATATAATTAGGTTAATCTATTATTAGCTACCTTATTACAAGTTTTTACACATGGTTATTTTAAGAATGTACAAAGATACATGCTATTTTGTAAACATGCATATTATTAGGAGATTACATGTGCAGTGAAGGGAAATTCCATACCCCTACATATATGTGATGTATGTATTTTAAGATATGACTATGGATATGAGAGATATCTGATTTTAGACCATGTATGTAAGGGCACAGTATGATGTTTTGTTAAATAGCTAGGCTCGATGGTTACGTGCATGGTCTTGCGTATTATTTTAATGATTGATTATATGTATTCAATTTCTGTTATATAATGAATTTTGGTTATAATGGATACTTTTGGTTTGATACTAGTAGTTTTATTTATTTGAAAATGGTGTTATATTGATGCAGTTAATCTTGATTCTTATTTAGAATGATTTTCTTCCTTATTATATGTGTTTCTAAATAACCATGTTTATAGTGACCATCTATGCATGACTAGTTTATTGATTATCATTATGATAATTATGCATGATAACTTCCTTTCAAGCATAAAAAGGAGGTACCTAGTAGCTATGTGTACTTCAAGGAGAATCCATATCTGTCTGAATTAAGTGTGAGTGTGCCTAGATCTAGCTTAGGTAATAATAAGTCTATAAGTTTGACAACCATGGAGAACCAGAAAGCACAGTCTCAAAGATGTTCAATCTCAACTGATGCATTCCCTTTCATAACCTTATAAATCTTAAAGATATTATTTTAATATATCTTGTTCACCTTAAAATTCCTTTGGTATATCGATCATCCACCATTAACATCATACACCCCTTATTGGAGTGAGGTATTGATGTATTTGTAAGCACAAAAATAGTCTTCACAAAGTGATGAATTTTTCTCTTCACTTCACCTAATCATGGATTCTAAAGAACTTTTCTTGAAATTAATCATCCTTATTCAATTTATCATACTAATAGAAAACCTCATTTCAAGGTATATAGGCCAAGTAACCTATCATTTTAGAGACATCTAGAATTGGTTTCAAAACACCCAAAGACTTGTCTTGGTTTGCATAGCTTTAAACACTTCAATTACGCTTTCATTCTCAACCAATGTATGAAACACTTCTTAGAGGAACTGTAACTCACTTTCAAACCTTCACTTGCAAGGGTTACATGGAGAAAATTACATTTACCTTCTTGTTTCTTAGACTTACTTAACAAGCCTAGAATGACAAGTTGAACCATTTGGTCTCAGACCTAAACACACTTCACTTGATCACTTCTTGGGCTTGAACATGTCATAGAGGACTTATTTCAACTATCCATGATCACCTTACAATCCATCATAAATTTTTCACATACACAACCTCTCAATCATACATGACTAATTTTGTCTAGTTTATCCCTTAAAGCGGTAGTCTACCATGTGTGACATGCTTCATAATGTTTTCACATTAAACCTACCTGAAACTTCTTATAAGAATTTAGGGAACATCTCAAGCTTGCTCCTAAACCTAACTTATCACCATGAAACTTTCTCTACAAGGTTGTACCATCAAATATTTGTAAAACAGAGATAAAATTGTACCGTACAGTCACACTTGGAGTGTCAAAATTCCACCAACTTAAGCTACAAGGAATTATCTACATCCATGAGTGTTCATATTAGCTTACACGGATGATTTCATGACCAAAAATTCATTCTTTCTCCATCGCTACAATGTTAGGGTTTGGAGAAGGTTTTGACCACCTTGTCTTCTTAAGCATCGTTCATAATTTTAAGGCCTCATTCTTCATCATTCCACTTATGAAATCAACAAGATTCCATGTGCTACCTTACATGAAAGTGATAGGTCTCCATGTAATATTTTAATGTATGAAAAATCACTTGAAACATCACCCTCGAGTTGGAGATGAGCATTAGGATCATCTAAATATAAGTTACCTTTATCAATCGATCCTAAAGGACATTACAAAATGTGTGACACCTTCCAATGTCATGTCCTTTGACCCTATGATACTTGAAATAATCGTTATCTTAGTACTAAGAGGGTTTCGAAACGAAGGTATATACAACATGGATAGGTGGAAGAGTTATCATGTTAGAAGCGAGGATTTTGTCAAAAATTGCACTATATGATTCATCGATAGGAATATAGTTTTGTTGAGGATGAGAGAATTTGGTATTCGAACATTCTTTAGAGATAGATCTAATAACTACGACATTGGTTAATGATTTGTATTTGTTTTAGATAGAGGATGGTTAGGATGAGAATTTAGTTATCAATCTCTTTGGTCTAAGTTTGACTCTACCTTCTCTAAGGGTTTGGAGCTCAAGTTTGTGGGCCATTGTAAAAGTTTCATCAAATGTCTAAAAGGATTGGATTTGAAGTGTAGATGAGATATGTTTTGTGCAAGAATGAGTGAATAATTCTATTAACTTTGTTTTTGGAGGGAAAATGATACTTGATTGATGACACCCTCCAACGGGAAACAAAGTCAATAATGGACTCATATTTGATTTTTATTTAGATACAAGTCGGAAATGGTGATTTTACAAGTGATATTGATTTTTAAATGTTCGAGGAATAGTTGAGTGAGTTGTGTAAATGAAAATATTGAATATCATGGGATATTTTTATACTGGTCTAAAGCGGGGCTGCTTAGATACATGGGGAATTTCCAAATAATCAAGTCTTGATCATGAGCTATAAGGTATCGGGCATCATGAAAAGCCATTATATATTGTTGAGGATCTTCCTTACTATAGAATTTAAGGAACTTAGGAAGTTCCTAGTGAGGAGGATAAGCTTTGTATGACATATATGGATGAATAGGCTCATTGCATATTTGTTCATATGATAGTGTATTCTTGGGACCCATGGAAGTGGCTTCGAGGCTAGATATTATGTTCATTAAATCCTGAAGAGGGTCTATTTGTGGTTGTTTTTGTGTATTGGATGAGGATGAACCAGGATGATTATATGAAAACTGATTAGGTTACTGGTATGGTTGATATTGTTGAGGGATGTTCTATTGAAATGAAATGTTTTGTTTAGGAATGTTATAAATTGGTTATGAAACTACCGTCTAGAAGGTTGAATATATTGATACTCAACATGCATGGAGGTATTGAAAAGGGGTTTTTATTGTTGGGGTATGTGTTGGAAAGGAATAGATGTGTGAATAAGAGGGTGTGACTGTTGTGGATGTTGAAAGGGGATAGAGGTATGAATAAGTGGTTGTGACTGTTGTAGTATATTGTGAAAGGGAATAGAGGTATGAATTAGAGGTGGAGTCTATTGAGGTATAGATTGAAAAAAGTGGGAATAGTAGATGGTTGTTGTGAAGAGGGAGAATAGTGGAAATTACGCTAGTATTGATAAGTGGTGTTGTTGATCAGTTAAAGTATGGCACTTAACAAAGGACATACAAAAGGTTCACGCAGAAGAGTAGAGCACATTCAAAAGCATGGAAGGATTAGAAAGGATTGCGTGCTAAGAACAGAGACAGGTTCAGGACTTAACCATTTTCATGATGATGAGCTATTTTTAGAGATAGTGTGTGGAGCACACAAACCATTTGGAAACTTGCGCGACATGCATTGGCTATGTTTGGAGGATCAGCTAAGAAGCACTTTGCATGGATGCGGGATAAAGATAGAATTGTGAACTGATATTTGACTAAGAGAGATCTATTTTTAGATTTCTTACATATAAGCCTATTTTTGTAACGATTTGTGGCTAATAATAGCATGTGACCTATTTTGGGATTAGATAAGTGGTGAAGGGCAAGTCCCCACCCTTTTAAATATGTAGTGAATTGTGTAGCATAGAGAGTGTGTGAGAATTGATTTGTTTTGAGGTTATCCTACCAAATCTTATGCGCCAATGAGAGTATACTATTATTATAAGGAAGCTTTTGTGTATTACTTGAATTTAATATAATGGAGATTATCGACCTAATCGAGGTGTTATCATGGTTATAGTTCAAGATTACATCCTTGATTTCATCATGGTTATCTTTTAAGTATATTATTCTCTAGATCTAGATCTGAACATGTACTGTAGAATGATATATTAATTATAGATCTGAATGCTTTAAGTCTTCATCATGCTAACATCTTGTAATAAAAACCTTAAAGAGGGGCCTAGTACCTTTGCATGCTTCGGGTGATTTCTCAATCCAGGCGAGTGACGTGTTAGCGCTTTGGTCTTTTTACTTGGTGAATTCTAGGTTACTCATTGGTTCCATTATTGGGACCTCTTTTTTAGTTTTTTTCAGGATGGTTCATGATGAAGACATACCAGTTGACCCTAGAAAGAGTTGAGGTGTGGATACATGATCTAGAAGATGAATACGCATGATGGTTTAGCACTAGATCTAAGTTTAACACACGCATATGGGTGGAACAAAATCTGTATGATAGTTTATATTAGAGCTTTTTGCTAACTTTCCAGTAGAATATTACGAGTGGCTAATTATTTATGCATATAAGAGGAATTGGAGGTATCGTACACTTGTCTGGATGCAAGAAGAATTTCAGGCCCTTTATGATGCTAATCTAATTTGGACTCACGTTTTGGATACATGGTTCTATGGTGTTTTGAACAATTATATCTTTGAGTACTCAATTTACACTTATTCATGCCCAGAGGTAGCTTAATTCTAGTTTTCATGATATCAAAGGGGAACTTACCTGCAAGGCATTGTATTGGTGATTAAGATCATAATGGTAACTTTGAATTTGGAGAGTAAACCGATGGTGAACTAAATTCCACTACACATGGGGGTAGGAGTTAGTTTGGTTAAAGATGGTAGACCTAGTAGAAAAAGGTAGAGAGAGGAAAGGAGGCTTAAGTATAATAAGGCACGTGAGAGGGAGGTAGAGAAGTAGTATGGGGTTGCAGAGAAAATGGCATTGTGGAGAAATATAGTTCAAGAAGGGGTTGAAGTTCACACAAAAGACATGGAACCCGAGCCTCAGGAACTCCCCCATTTGGTAAAGCATGACAGGGAACCCTCCTTGGCCTCACATAGAAGTGCGCCTATAGAGATGGCCTAGGCCGTGGGTGCACATCTAAATCCACCTAGCAACCTTTTCCTTGCACTTGGTTTTCCAGCATCTAGTACAACAAATAGTCAAATAAGCTAATTCAAGTAGTGGGAGAGTAGGAGTGAGTTTTATAAGAGGCACAACAATGGTAGCACAAATGGCTTCATTTTTATATGGGAGTACCTTTTCGGTGTATCATCCACACAGAATTCAGGTGCATATATTTTTGGACTATCTTCAAGGAGTAGTAATCCTTTGCAGATTGTCAGGGTACAATTCAGTTCTACTATTGGGACACATGGAAGTAAATCTTCTAGTCCAACACTAGCTACATGTTCAAGATCATGAGGTATAGGTAGCTCTAGCTGAGGTGGATCTAGTGGTTCTAGAGGCAAAGGAAACATAGAAGGTTTAGGATCGGTGGGAAAGATTTGCACCAACCCCAGAATATTTACATGGAGATATATCTTCATCTTCTAGAGTATAGGGGCATAGAAGATGTTGTCGAACACGTGCATATGTGTGAAATATTGTGGTGTGGAAAAGGAGTCATGACTTATGAGCTTAGGGAAAGATAATTTGCTACTATGTTACAAGGGTGCGCACACAGCTGGTATAAAATTTTTGACCTTGATTAGACTTGTATAGACTATACAACTTTAAAAATGCATTCCTTAAAGAGTTTCACATCCCTGAGTTTGAGAAGAAGAGTATAAGTGTACTCAAGGATATTAAACAAGGCACTATTGTTAGAGAGTATGATACCTATTTTAAAACATTGTTATCTAAGATTTCTTATGATATACATGTAAGCTAGCATACACAATGGTTCATTAGGGCCCTGATTACCCCTTTTAGAAGGGCATTATCACATAAGACATACATTGATCCACATGAAGCACTTGAAGTAGCCTTACACACTAAGGTAGTTCAAAGCATAAACACTGGGGGATCCCATATTTAGAAGTACAAATCACAGCTATGGCGAAGTAGTTAGAGAAACTATCGGAAAATTCAGCACATGAGATGCACACATGGATTTGGTGTACATATTGTGAAGTATAAGGTCACACAAAGGATAGTTGTCCTTGCATATCAGTGTGCTCATTGTTTTTGGATTGTGAGATCCATCATTTGAACCATGATGCTAGCCGATGCCAATTACTACAACGCGGTAAGGAATAACGTTTCAAGCTACTACAAAATTTGTAGGTCCATGACTCATGACACAGAATACTATTGGCTGATTGGTCAGATCCATGATGCTATAGATATTGGTGTATGACAGACAAGAGTTTTAGATAACTCTAAAGGAAAGAATGAGCATCAAGATCGGGATCACAATCAGGCGTGCTATGATCGGAATGAAGGGTGTTTTGAAGGCATTCATGGTAGAGGTCAAGGATACCATGGTGGATTCGGAGGATGAGGTTGTGGTGGTGGAAGAAGTGAGTTCCCTTGCGGAACATGTTATACTTGTGGATCTCCTGACCACTATAGGCATGAAAGTCCCCAAAATATTACTTGTTCTTTATGTGGAAAGAATCATAGTTATGAGGAATTCTTGGACTTGTATGAACATCTTAGCAAGAAGCATAAACAATAAAAAAAAATGCACGGGGATGGTTAGGATAAAGCATGTTGTGGAAAATCAATGGATGCCAAAGTTGGAAGCGAGTTTGAGGCATTATAAGTAAAGAACGTGACCCGCATGGCAAGAAAGGCATGTGCCGTAGAGAAGCATTACAGGTAGAAGCCTACCATCACTAAGAAGGAGGCTCTACATGCACAATACCCAAACCCTTCCTATCAAAAGGAGGTTTATCAGGAAACCATGGAGGTACTTAGGAATCTTCATGGTGAAATATAGTATTTAAAGGAGCAATCACGGAAGATGGAGCAAAAGAAAGCATCAAAAATGGTCCAAACTAATATAGATGACTTGAGACAAGTGTGCAAATTATTTTTCCAGAGAATATCATTCCAATGTTGGGTAATTAGTTAAAAGGAAACACTCCACATGCAAGTACTAAGACTGGCAAGAAGATCCTACGTGAGAATCTTCCCCTTCATAGCCTAGATTATGACAAGAAAATAACTTTGAATGTTGTTGTGGATGGGTGGCTATTGAGTAATATACTTGATTAATACTTGGTGTGGAATTCAATATTCTTACTTTAGATGCATGGTTACAAATGGGGAGACCTCTATTGCAGCCATCCTCTAATGTATTGTGCATGGCTAATCAGACTAAGGCCACTCCCATCGATTTTTAAAAGATGCATCCATTACCATACAAGGAGCCAAGTTCATTGGAGACTTTGAGGTTTTAGCACTTGCGAGTCGATAGCTTACCATCTCTACTAGGGTGTCCTTGGTGCTATGCAAATAATGTTGATTTTCAGTTTAAAAGGGGTATATCAGCTTTGAAAATAAGGAGGAAAGAGTTATTATCCATTTAATAGATGGAAAATATGTGCCCTATGTCAAGCCCTTGATTGAAGAAGACCTTAATAAGATTTATATATGTGCCATCTAAGATCCAGAGATGCTTGATCCATCTAAAGAATGAATAATTCAATGAGAGGATGCACATTCTATTAGCGATAATACAAGTGTTCTTGGTGATAATTGGACTCATAACACCTATGAGTTGGTAGGGCACAAAGTAAAGAGAATATTTCCTAAGGCGAAAACCACGTTATGTCAAGAGAATAGGTAATAACTCAGTACCTTATTACACTAGAGAAGGATATCCTATGGTTTTCTTGCATGTAATGGAGGAACAGTGGATAGACCCGCTAGAAAGAAGAAATATGCTATCATATACACTATGCGGGATAGCTTCGTGCTAGTGGGTGGTTCACAAGAATAATCTTTTAGGATGGAATGAACTTAGGATTGCTCTTGCTACTAGATTCTTTAGGAGCAATGCATCTACTCAAATCTTCACTTATCATGGTAATCAACTTGTTCAACACCATGTTCAGAAGTGTGAGAGACTCTAGACATAGGGGCAAGAAGATTTACCACCTTCACTCTGGGTGCACAAGTTCTATTCCACTTTACAAGGTTGTGTGTATGCTTGGTATGTATATGCAGAAATCCATAGAGAAACTGAAATTGGTAGGATTTAATTACAGGAATGACCTGGACATTTGACTTCTTCTCTACCAAGCCTCCGGTGGAAGAAGTATTAAAATTCATAAAGCACTTAACTATGGGAGATAGTGCCAAGGATGAAGAAATCCTTCATGAGTTATTGGATGAAGGAGAGATAAGAGTGCGTTTTGGTGAAAGAGGCCAATGCCACACTACTTCAGCAATCTTTCCTTGAGAGAGAAAAAGGAAAAATGTTCTACTTAGTGGATGGGAAAGAAGTAGAAAATTGGATGTAAACCATTCATCGGTAGCGTGAGGTGTTGGATAGTGTAGATAAGACCATGTGTGCCTATCATGAACCTATGAAGACCAAGAAAGTAAATTTTGGATCGATGTTAAGCCTAAGGAAACCATAATTGGAGACTATTGATCAAAATCTGAAGTGGCAAAAATCATATAGTTACTTAAGGGATTATCATGACTTATCCCCTAGGGGTACCATAAACTTAAAGGCATGCATGAATAATTAGGGGATATGAGGATAAATCTTAAATAGGGTACACGCCTTGATTAGAAAGAGATCCTACAGAATGAACCCCAACTTGCGTGAAATGGTCAAAGAAGAGATTGAAAAAATGTTGAAGTCCTGGAATCATCAAGCCACTTGATAAGTCATAATGGGTTAGTCCAACGGTGATCGCATCAAGAAGGATGGAAGGATTATGATTTGTGTGGACTACAATGCGAGCTGAATGTTACATGTGTGACTGATCCCTTTCCTATGTCATTCGGTGAATAAATACTAGAATGTGTTATAGGGCGGAAATCTATTTGTTTATAGATGGGTTCTCTGGGTATCATCAAGTTAGTATTGCCCAAGAGGATCACAAAAAGACTACTTTTACTACTAAATGGCATATCTTTGCCTATACTATAATGCCTTTTCGTCTAAAAAATGTGCATGTTGTATTTTTACGCATAGTTATTCAAGGGTTCAAGGAATTTATTCACATCTTGTTACATATTTATTTGGATGATTGGACGGTGTATGGATTAGTTAAGGATCATTGTGAAAATATGTGCTTAATGTTTGAAATATGTATATAGCTAAGTATCTATTTAAACATCAAGAAGTGCATATTTGCTACACCATTTAGGATATTGTTAGGACACATTATCTAGAAGGAAGGTTTGTTGGTTGATCCAGCCAAGGTTGCAGTCATTATAGGCCTAAGAGAGCCTACCATTCAAAGTGAGGTGTGAGGATTTTTGGGTCATATAGGATATTACAGAAAATTTATTAAATGATATGCCAAATTTGTCACACCATTGGAGGAGTTACTGAAAGGAAAATGTATGTTCTATTGGGGAGAACCATAGCAGCATGCATTCGAGACATTAAAGGAGAAACTTACTACCGCACCTATTCTACGTTTTCCTTCATGGGACCAACCATTTCATGTACATGTGGATGCCTCTAGCATGGCCATTAGCATAATATTGGCTCAGCCTGGAGAAGGTATTATAGATCATCCTATCTATTTTGTTAGTAGAAAGATGACTCCTATAGAACAGAACTACACAACTATAGAGCTCAAAGCTTTGTCAATGACCTACGTGCTACATAAATTTAGATAGTACTACAGTTAGCTACACCACTTATCTTTTATACGGATCACATGACATTGAATTATATGGTAAACAAGCCCGTTATACAAGGGTGCATATGCGAGATGGGTACTCTTATTACAATAATTTGATTTCACAACAGTGGTAAAACTAGGGAAAAGTAATTTTGGACCGAGAACATTTATCCATAATACGATCGAGAATAAGAAGCACGTGAAATTGAAGATACCATGCCCAATGCATAGTTATATAGGTTACAATGAGTTCCATCAGAACTAGAGGAAATTGTTGTCTTTCTACAAACATGTATGACACCAAAAGGAATGAAATCCTTATAGAAGAAACAACTTACTTTATGCACGGCACCCTATATGTTAATTAGCGGTGATCCAGTACAAATTTGATTAGGATGAAGTATTGTGTTGTTGTGTCTTCGGAACATGAGTGCATAGATATTATGGAAGAAGCTCATGGTGGTATTGCAGTGACCAGATATAGGTGATGCCATTGCGCACAAGATTCTACTCATTGGATTGCGGTGGGAGACCATGTATAAAGATTTTAAGGATTATTGCAAGGCTTGTGATCACTATATAGGGTCTTGGGAAACTAGTTCAACGAGATGAAATTCCTCTAAGACCTATTACTAGTGTAGAACCATTTGAGAAATGGGCTATAGATTTTTGTGTCCTATTTCCCCAACCACATACAAAACTAGATCGCGTTATATCATAACTTACACAAACTATTTGACAAGGTGAATAGAATCAGCACCTACTGAAAGGATTATAAAACATCTACAACAAATCAAGTTTCTATGGGAAAATATTATTACGAGGTATGGATGCCCTTTAATTTAGACTAGTGATAGGGGCACACATTTTCTTAATGAGATAATCAGAATTTTATTGGATGAATTCTTGATTGCACACCATAAGACTACACCATATCACCCTCGGGCAATGGGAATGTTGATGCATTCAACAATATTTTGAGCCAGACATTGATAAAAATATGTGATGTTGGAAGAAAGGATTGGGATGAAAAAGTATCTGTAGTACTTTGGCATATAAAACAACATATAAAAGGTTAAACAAAGCCACACCATTTTAGTTAGTGTTTAGCGCAGAAGCAGTTATTCCTATAGAATTCATGCTACCTTCTTTGTGTATTATGCATGTTGGAGGTCTAGTTGATGAGAAAGCATTAGAATAATGGATTGAAAAGTTAATAAAGTTGGAAGAGTGACGAGCCATAGCATGTTGGAGTCAAAAACAAGAAAAGGCCAGGCATAAAGCATGGCATGATAGGCACATCAGGGATAAAAAGCTTGAGATAGGACAGATGGTGCTCCTTTATGATTCTAAATTTTGCACCATCATCCAGAAAACTCAAGGTACATTGATTGGGGTTGTATGTTATCACTCACATACTCGAATCAAGTGCTTTTCAATTAGAGGTGCTTGATGGAATATGGTTACTCGGTTAATTCAATGGGAGTAGGCTGAAGCCCTACTATAAATAAGTCTTCTTGGTGTTTGTAATAAGGCAGTGTTGCCATTTAGATTAGGTTTTCAATTCTGCATTTCCTTAATGTGTTTCCTTCTTTGTCACTATGCTTTATCAATTTAGTTGATGTTTTTGTGTAATAAGCACATTTACGTGCCAGAAGCTAATTATTATTTGAAGAATTTTTATGTGTAAAGGACTACACATACCCTTAGTGTGGATTAGGTTATTGATATCCAAGTATAGGACTATTGAAAATAAATCCACATTAAAGGAACAAACTCTACGGTGCTTTATTCAAAGTTGGAGAATTGAAAAAAAATTGCTTCTAAAAAAGGACCATAGATAGAGATGAATGAAGAAACAAGTATAACACGAGGTAAGAAGAGGTCGTGAATACTACCAGTGGAAGGAACAGTGATGAGGTACTCAGGTGCATGGAATTACATTGAAGAGAAGTCTACAGTGTAAAAGGTAGGAGGGTGTGCTAGAAGGTCATAGCTTGGGCGCGAAGATGTACTACGTGGAAAGAACAAAAATGGTTGATTAATGAGAGGATTTTGGTAGGTGAAGAAGTAATAAATGCACTAAATTTTTGAAATTCTATATAAGGATGGGATGTGAGTTCATTTTTACCATTGTAATTGAGAGAATTTTAAAAGGGCTAAGTGTGAATGATCCGAGCAATCGTATTGAGGTCCAAAGAGTGTGAAACTAGACATGGAGAGAATGTTTGTGCATAGGAGAAGCTTGTGTTCCCATAGGTGAAGGGTTTGAATGAAGCATATGCATTACAAATGAGATAGGTCACATGATTTTGAGGGGGCATAGAGATTTGAACTAGGGTTTTGACTTACTTGATTACATAGGGAAGAAAAGAGAGATTTTTTAGATGGCACCTAAGAAAGCACCCACAACAAGAGTAAAAGGGAAGAAGAAGGTCGAAGTGGAAGAAGAAATTTCTCCCGAGAGTAATTTCTCAAAAATGTAGTATCTAGAGGGCATGATTGTGGGATAAGAATGGGATTCCCACATCTGTCAATATAAAATCAACGATTACAACCATCGAAAATCGATAATAAGGAGCTTGATGTGTTCTTTGAGCAAAAAAATGAACAAGCACAAAACAAACAATATGTTAGTATATGATGACACTTTGTTGAGAAGTTACTTGAAGCATAATGGAGTCTACCGGTTGTAAGAGCTTACATACTTTGGCAAGTATGAACCATTGTATCAATAGTTGATGAGAAAATTCCATGAGGACTTCTTCTACTTTTCCAGATGGAGGGATAGAATCACAACTACCTTGATTTCAACAAGAACATTACTAAGGGCCTTAGGAGTAGATTTGGAGAGTGATTTAATTGATAAAGCTGAAATCCTGGAGACAAGGAAGGATTTGGGGTATACCAAAGGTCCGTGTGGTATAGAAAGTGACAAATTAAAGAATTACCCAGTAGTGTAGGAAGTTACACATCTTATAACAAATTTGAATGACCAAGGAAGATGGTAGCAGGTAAACATAATGTGGTTGTACATTGCAAAGAATATGTCTCAAGGAGTGGTCTACAATATCACAGATCACATAGAAAAGACAATCATTGAAGAAGCGTGGACAGGTGACAGAATAATTTTTTGCATTATCTTATTGTCTTTAGTGTTTATGGATATTGGAGTGCCTGATGGCCCAAAGGAGAATATTTGGGAGTACCCCATAGAACACAAGTCACCTATAGAAATATTTGGTAAGTACTTGTGTGATGGATCAATGAGCAGACAATTCAAACAAAGGGCGAGATTTGGTATGATAGACTCCACATGGAACTCGAAGAAGAGTGGAACATACCCAAGGAGTTGCCTTCGGTGGTGGGTAAGGTAGTTCATTTTGCATTCTATCGAATTTTTGCATCGCACGATTTATGATGAAGGACGGGGCTTGGATCCCATGGTACAAACTACCATATGCCTTCACAACAAGATATTTCTAGGTATCAGTTCACCGGTTTTCAGTTGTGCACCGCCTAACCTTCAATGCATACAAGTTAGATTGTGACTACTACACTCTGAGAAAGAAATATGTATATCTAGGGTGGAATGCCTACATTGAGAGGCTTATCTCAGATATTATAAGCATGAAGCCTGTAAGCTTGGTAGTTGGGGACACCAGAGTAGTGCTTGTGTACTTGTAACTCAAACCCAATCTAGAGAACACTAAGTATGTGGAGAATGAGTTCACGCTCCCAAGGCCACACAAAAGTAATCATATAATGAATAATGTTCCAGATGCCTAATCCTATAGAAATAATACAAATAGATGATGAAGAAGAAGAGCATGAAAATAGTGATTTTTGGAGCACGAGAGGAAGATGAAAGACTCTAAATAAGGAATAAGTTGAGTGCATGACTACTCCACCTCGAGCACAAGGAGGATATGATGAGGATCTAAATGTAGTACAAGGAGAGTGCCACTTCAAAAGAGTATTCGGGATAATAAGGACCCAAGGTATTACTTCGTAATCGGTGCACATATCCCCTCAACTCTCTCCACAAAATGAGACAACTAAGAAGAGAAGAAGGAAGTTGAAACTGAATGAGGAGGTGGAAGATTATGAGAAAAGTATGCCCAATTCCCCTACACCTCTAGAGAACATGGAAGAACCAAAATATGAAGATATGAAGGTTAGAGAGGAAGGAGAAAAGAAGGCATATGAGACAGTGGATCGAAACTACTCAAGGTACCAACAAACAAGCTCCAAATCTTGAATCCCAAGTTCTTAAGGGGATAAGAATGAAGAGAACAAGTGGAGAGTACGTTCCACCAGTCATGGGCTATGCTAAGGACACAGGTAAAGTTTTCTGCACTCATTTTCAAAGTACAATGACACAAAAGGAGTTGTATGGCTAGGAGGTGATGGATGAGGATATGGAAACTATGTGCACAAGGAAGAAACTATCATGGTCAATGCACACGCACATGGATGAACCTGATTTTGACTTATGTGAAGAGTCATGTGTTTTAAGGAGGTTTAAAAAGACATCTTAGGCCAGACACATAACAATAAATCCTAGTATTATGTCAGATGAACAAGTGAGAAATGCTTTGTTAAAGGTATCAAAAAAGTGACATTGTGAAATATGGATAAGGTTGTGACAATTAGGGCGTTAAGGGAGGAGATCAAGACTAAGGATGTAGAAATATCACATTTAAAGAAATAAAAAGACTTAGCATAGAAGAAAATTGTTGTTTTCATTAGCATGGCAAGAGGAAGTTGGGGACAATATCATGAAAGCAAAGCCACACTTAGAGCTAAAGGTACCCAAGATGTTTCCTTCGAAATGCATTATGTAAGTACCTTGGTGGACTTAGTGCTTGAAGATGAACCTCTGCGCATGCCAGAACCAAAGGATCCAAAGATAGGAAGCTGAGCAAGAAAAGGATTTGGTGATGAGAAAGATTTCATCATATGAGGGGTTACTTCAGAGCTTGCAGGAGGAAATGAAGAAAGCAAATCAATCACTTAATATCTATACAGCCCCAGAAGTAGTTATAAGAACTAGGAGCATTTTGGAAGATAGTGAAGTCCCGAAGGCCATGAAAGATGATACATTGGGCCACGCAGAATGATTATCACTTTTCAAGAAGAAGCATGAGGCCCTTATACCAGCTCAAGAACCACACAAGGAAAGGTTTTATGAGCTTGGAAAACTCATTGCGCAAAAGATGGACTTGTTAGAAGGGAGAATGATTGTCATGTCCAACATTGTGTTGGTCTTGTAGAATGAGAAAGGAGAGATTGCAAAAGATGAGTTAGATTCAATTGCAGTGGATATCCCAAAAAAGGTAGAGGCCGCACTCAATGATTGGTAGACTTTAGAGGTGGAAATAAAATAAGAATATCCAGAATTGATTCTTCAGTTGAAGTAGAAGATGTTACAAGGTAAAGACATTCTTTTATTCATCAAAATTCTTTCTATTCTTCTATTCATATTATTTGATTCATTTTCGAGATGACCATTGCCGGGGTGGCAATGCAACTAGTGTGGGGTAATGTTGATTGGTTAAAGCATGGCACTTAGTGAAGTACATACAAAATATTTTCATAGAAGAGAAGAGTGAATTTAAAATCACGAAAGGATCGAAAGGATCGCGTGTGAAGAATAGAGACAGTTCGGGACTTACCCATTTTCACGATGATGAGCTATTTTTAGAGATAGTGTGTGGAGCACACAAACCAATTGGAGACTTGTACAACACACATTAGCTATATTTAAAGGGTCAACTAAGAAGCGCTTCACATGGATATGGGCTAAAGATAGAATTGTGAATTGATAGTTCACTAAGAGAGATGTATTGTTAGAATTCTTACATGTAAGACTATTTTTGTAACTGCAAGTGGCTAATAGTAGCATGTGACCTATTTTGGTATTAGATAAGTGGTGAAGGGAAATTCCCCACCCTCATAAATATGTAGTGAACTGTGTAACATAGACGGTGTGTGAGAATTGAGTTGTTGTGAAGTTATGCTACCAAATCGATGCGCACATGAGTGTATACTACTGTAATTATAAGGAATCTTCTGTGTATTAATAAATTTAATATAATGGAGATTATGGACTAAATCAAGGTGTTATCATGATTATACTTCAGTATTGAATTCTTGATTTCATCATTGTTAGCTTTTAAGTCTGTTATTATCTACATCTAGATTCTAACATGCACTGTAGAATGATATATTAGTCATAGATTTGAATGCTTTAAGTATTCATCATGTTAACATCCTGTAATAGAAACCCTACGAGGGGCCTGGTATCTTTGCACACTTGGTGAGCACTCGGTCTAGGTGAGTGATGTGTTAGCACACCTAGGATTTTACTACTGAATTCTAGGTTGCATCAGGTGTTGATGTGGGATTATACATAACTATGTTTTGAATAATGGATGTAGGTTTTGGGATGGGGAGGTTGAGCTACACTTGATGGGATGACTATGAAACTCACGAGAGGATTCTGAATAGTAGAGTAAACTAGAGGCATTTGTGTTGATGAATATATGTTCATGTTATTTTGAGGTGGTGTGGAGCCATTTGAAGGATGTGGTGAAGATGTGAATAGTTTATTGGTTGTTTCTTGTGAAAATACTATGTTTAGATTGAAGGCGATAATAGGAGTTGAAGACACGAGGATCGTATATTTACGGTCGATCGCTAGTAAGCTATGGATGTACTTATTGAATAACTGGCTCATAATTAGCATAAATAAGATGGGTATAATCACATGAGGGATCCGTGCATAAGGTTTTGTTCGGGTAAGGATGGTTGAATATGAACACCACGAGAACAAGGTATGCATTAAAAGTGACAAGATTTGAATCTAATATTTCAGAAAAGATAGGATCCACACTATCAAAGAAATAGGGATTGAACAGATTGGGTATCTCAAATGAAGCGGATTGGCTACTAGGAGAGTGAGGTTGTTCTTGATATTCTGGTCAAGGTGATAGAGCAGCTCATTGTTCCTCAATTAGAGGTGAGGCATCCTCGAGGAGGGTTTGAATATTTTCAATGGATTGTTGGAAGTTTTCTATCATATTGTTGAAATTTTGGATACGGGACCAAACCATATAAAAACAATCACCTAATAATGAAAAAAACTAGATGGTTGATTATAAATAGATAACAAATAACGCAGATGAATTTTTATTGTCTTGATTAATTTAGAAGAAAAGTGAAATGTGTAAAATGGATGATAAGGTCCTAGGAAATGGCCATCTAAGGATGGTTTCAGGTAATGTTTAAGGCTAGAGTCCTCAATATACATGAAATTATGTGAATCCCAAAGTTTTGTTGGTTATGATACAGGGCGTGGTATTGGGGCCTACCCCCTCACTTCACGGTCCCATGGTGATAAGGGAGTTGGGTGCTTATCCAATATACCGAAAACCAATTACTTATACTCAATCAGAACACCAAGTTCATTTCCTATTGGGTGATGAAATCCCACTAGTTTCACTTAGGTAGGAATGTTTCAATGCAGTTTATGTTTGATGTGATTTAGTTGTGTGTGGGGAGATTAAGTGAATGCAATATATTAACCTCCTAATTAAACTATGTGATCAAACAAGATGAAAGGTTTGTTTTAATCCCAAAAGAAATATTGATTTCGATGAGAGAAGAAAACAATAATGCAATGCTTTGAAAAAAAGAAAGGAAAGAAACACACATATAAAATGCTTCCTTTTTAATTTTAAATTTTTATTTTTTTAATGCAGTAAGCACAAGCCCCCAAAGCAAAGCAACTGCGCAAGGGTTAACAAAAAATAGAAGACAGAAAAAAATGGATGTTAGAGGCTAACCGACTAAGTAATCGAAGCGATCCACAGAGATCATTGGTGATTGACAGGAATCACAATTGATCCACCCAAACCACTAACAATTTGACTTGATCGCTAGCAATTACAAAGCATAGGGCCTAAAATGAATGAAAAATTAATTTAAATGAAAGAAAAAGGGACTAATTTCTTAAAACGGGCATGCTAGATTTTACCAGAGAGTTTTTTCTTTCCTACTTTAAATTAATGAAGTGAAATAACAAAAAAACCAACCTCGGAAGATGGTAGGGTTTATTGATACTGCGAGATGGTTGATGTTGATCTTGTCAAATGATTGAATTTGTCGAGTCCAAATGAATGTGTAAGTCCTCTTGTCCTAAAAAGCACTCTGTGATTAAAGACACTAAATAGAAAATATTAGATAAATGGATAAAATATCTAATCATAAAAGTATGATTCCAAGAATCCAAAGGAACTTCCTTGGAGGATGTCATCTCACTTTTAGAAAATTAAGTAGATTGATAAAGATAATGATAAATATATGAAATAGATAATTGCAAATGAATAGTAGATGAGAAGCTCTAGAACTCAAGATCAAAAGATAAGTCATGTGTAGCTTTGAAGGTGGCCTAGGCAAGGGTGGGTGTGATTTGAACAGGACCCGTTTAGTAAACGTACCAAAATTTGTATCTCTTGCTAAATATGATGGAGGAACTCGATCTAATCCTCAATTTCCTCAATGTCAGTAGAAAATTGTATTATGCACAATACCAACTCTTTATGTTGTATTGCTCCCGAGAAAAAGGGGTGTTGAAATATAGGAGATCATAAATGTTTGTAATTAGATGTGAATGGCTAGGAATTGCCATCTAACAGAGATCCATGCTTGGAAACAACAAGTTAAATGTAATTATATTTGATAAAGTGATACTAAACTGATAAAGTGATAAAAAGTGAGGTTTTGACAAGGATATCTAGTGATTAGTGTCGGTCACTTGTGATTTAGGGAATAGCTATCAAATATTGTTAAAAATATAGTTTTGTTAAAAACGATGGTGGAATATAAGAAATGGATGTTTATTACTATTTTTATGCTTTTATGATATATTAATGATAAATAGAGATATAGGAATACCTTTTAGATGGGAGAGGATCTAAAAGATGCCTCAAATATTCAATGAAATTGATCAAATTTGTTGATTTTGTTATCGTGTCTCTTTTGAGAGTTGACATGTGAAAAATGATATGAAAACATTGTGTAAATGATTGTGGAGATTGATGTTGACTCTTGGTGATCTCTGGAATGTCCCGATTTCTCTGAAAAGACAAAGAACTAACTGTAACCATGAGTAAAGGAATTCTAAAGATCATGGAGAGAGTGTATAAAGGTGTTATTAATAATCGTTGGTGATTAGTTAGAATCACCAACGATTAGTTATAATCACCATCGATCTACTTTTTTAGGGAAAACATTTGAGAAGTGCTTAAAACCACTTCTAATCAAATTTTTCTGGTTTTTATTGAAGGTAAATGGTTTATTGGAAGTTAGGTATGAGGTGTACAGGTTTTTACATTGATAAAATAGGATTAGATGGTTTTAAAAAGGTTAGGGTAGATTTAGAGTGGTTGGGTGGTTTCTAGAAGGGGTAAAGTAAAATTTTGCAGCTATAGAATGATATTTACAGGTGTAAGATCATGGAGTAAATATTATGGAAGGAATTATACTTAGGATAAGTGATACATGGATTAAATAATGTGATTAGATGACTTATTTTGACTTGATGTTTTTGCAATGGTAATGTATGTGGTCAAGGAAATTAGCAATGCTAATTTTAGGTGTCTAAAGTGATGTCTAAGAAATATTTATATTTATAAAAATCAAGATAGTTTAGGATACACACAAATGAAGTTATATTTTGAAAAATCACATGCAAAGATAAAAGAAGATCATGCATGAGCCAAGATAATTATAGGATTAAAGAAAATAATATAATTAGGTTAATTTATTATTAGCTACCTTTTTACAAGATTTTTAAGCATAGCTATTTTAAGAATGTAAAACATGCATGTTATTTTGTAAGGACATCTATTATTAGGAGATTGCATGGGTGGTGAAGGTAAAGTCCCCACCCCTACATATATGTGATGTATGTATTTTAAGATATGACTATGGATATGAAATATATCTTATTTTAGACCATGTATGTAAGGGCAAGGTATGATGTTTTGTTACATAGTTAGGTTTTGATGGTTACATGCATGGTCATGTGTATTATTGTAATGATTGATTATATGTATTCAGCTTCTGTTATATAATGAATTTTGGTTATAATGGATACTTTTGGTTGGATAATAGTAGTTTTATTTATCTGAATATGGTGTTATATTTATGCATTTGATCTTTATTCTTGTTTAGAATGATTGTATTCCTTATTATATGTGTTTCCAAATAGCCATGGTTATAATGACCATCTATATGTGACTAGTTTCTTGATTATCATTATGATGATTATGCATGAAAGCTTCCTATCAAGCATAAAAAGGAGGTACCTAGTAGCTATGTGCACTTTGAGGGAGCATAAAGATCTTTCTGAATAAGTGTGAGCGTGCCTAGCTCGGTGTAGGTAATAACAAGACTATAAGTTTCACATCCATGGAGAACCAGAGAGCACAATCACAAAGATGATCAATATAAACTGATGCATGCCCTTTTATAACCTTATATATATTAAAGATATTATTTTAATATCTCTTGTTCACCTTAAAATTCATCTGGTAGATATATCATCCACCATTAACATCATACACCACTTATTGGAGTGAGGTATTGATGTATTTACAAGCACAAAAATAGTCTTCACAAAGTGATAAGTTTTTCTCTTCACTTCACCTAATCATGGAATCTAAAGCACTTTTCTTGAAAGTAATCATCCTCATCCAATTCATCATACTAATAGAAAACCTCATTTCAAACTATATAGGCTAAGTAACCTTACATTTTAGAGACATCTAAAACTGGTTTCAAAACACCCAAAGACCAGTCTTGGTTTGCATGGATTTAAACACTTCAATTGTTCTTTCATAATCAATAAATGCATGAAACACTTCTTATATGACCTATAATTCACTTTCAAACCTTCACTTGTAAGGTTTATATGGAGAAAATCAAATTTACCTTCTTGTTTCTTAGACTTGCTTGACAAACCTAGAATGACAAGTTGGACCATTTAGGCTCAAACTAATAAAAACTTCACTTGATCACTTATTGGGCTTGAACATGTCATAGAGGACTTGTATCAACTATCCATGATCACCTTACAATCCATCATCAAGTTTTCACATCCATGACCTCTCAATCATACATGATTGATTTTGTTTAGTTTATCCCTTAAGCGATTGTCTACCATGTGTGACCTAGTTTATCAAATTTTTGCATTAAACATACCTAAAAATTCTTCCAAAAGTTAGGAACATCCTAATATTTCTCATAAACCAAACTTATCGCCATGTAACTTTCTCTACAAGGTTATACCATCAAATATTTGTAAAACAAAGCTAAAATTATATCATATAGTCACACTTGGAGTGTCAAAATGCCACCAACTTAAGCTAAAAGGAATTATCTACATCCCTGAGTGTTCACATTAGCTTGCACAGATTATTTCATGACCAAAAAATTCATTTCTTCTCCATCCCTACAATGTTAGGGTTTGGAGAAGGTTTTGACCACCTTGTCTTCTTAAGCATTGTTCATAAATTTTAAGGCCCCATTCTTGATCATTCCACTTGTGACCTAAATTATATTCCATGTGCCACCTTACATGAAAGTGATAGGTCTCCATGTAATATTTTAATGTATGAACAAGCACTTAAAACATCACCCTCGAGCTGGAGATGAACATTTTAAGATCTCAATAGCACTAAAACCCTCATAACTCAAAATATATTCTTCAATTTTCCTAGAAAATTTGTCCGAACATTGTGATAGGCCCTCCTACCTTCCCAAAGGTTCACTTTCTCATAAATTTTCTTGTAACTTCTTGACCACCATGGTTTGTGCATGTTTATCTATCTTGTTCTTAAGGATGGTTATGAATAAGTGCCCAAACATGTCTCTAATAGTTGAGACATGACCTATATCATCATCTAAATCCTCTCTACAATATCCCTACACAATTATCTTGTTTGGTTTTTCATGTCATAGCTTTATTTTCTTCATACAACCATCCTAGGTCCTTGAACTAGGCCTAATTGAGCTAGTTTCACTTCATACCTCATGAATCTACCATGTTTTCATCATGTACCTTCCTTAACATTCCCTATTCATGTTCCTCATGCCTCTACCATGATTTTCTATCATCTGCATACCTTTAATCCATCATCTCAGGTCATCTTGTTAACTAGGCCTTAGGATTAGGCCTATTGAACTGAGCTAGTCTTACTCATTCAACTCATGCACCTTTGTATTAACCATTCCGATTGTATTTCCTCATCACATACATGTTAAACCTCTTATGACATCATCCTAACATGCTCTCACATCATCATGTTTCTTTTACAAGTTACTAGCTCCTTAAGAAGTCAAGTATTAATCTGGTGTTCTCATACCATGCCTTGTTCTACCTCATCAAACTCATTCCAAGCTTCCTCTTGATCTCCTTCATCCTTATTTTTCATTAATGTTCTTTTACATCAATTAAATTTTAATATCCACATTCAACACTTCCCTATTTGGATCACCCTAACAAGGTCATGTTCTATTCATACCTTTCAATCTAACCATTTTGTTTCCCCATTGTATTGCACCCACCAACATTGAAGACGGATTTCCATTTTGATCTATGTTATAATCTTCCACATCTATATTCGAAAAATGCATGCAATATATAAATCTAAATGAAATCCACATCTCCATTGTATCCTAAATCTACACCTATCTCCATCACATCATCTCTGTATACACATTCATAATCTAATCAACATAACCTAACCATGATCCATGTACATTCTCTACCCATGAGCCCATATCAAATCAATACATCACATCAAATTTATACATCTACTTTATCCATTCAAAATTGAAAAATCTACTCATATCTATTTCATCCACCTAAACATAGTTCATAACAACGTCTTATCTCATATCCAATCCAATTCACATATCTACGTTCATACCAAATAAACACAATATCTAATCTAAATGCATCACATCATAAATCCATCACATCATCTTCATATCTATTCTCACATCTACATCCATCACATCAATTCTAAGTATAATCCAATCCATGTGTCATCTCTATATAAGCTAATAAATACATCACATCAATACATAAATAAACATTTATATCCATTAAATCACTATTCCTTGCCTTACATATCTTATTTTTCTATTTTTTCCTATCTACCTATCCTATAACACATCCTTCCTAATATCTAGAAGCCCACTATGTGGTCATCTATGTGTTCCCTCTAGGGTCACCATTTCTCACCTTAATTCCACCTTTGTGGCCATTTTTTCCTTCCCACTAGGACATATAATTGTTTGCCTCCTCATATTTGAAGGACATATCATATTTTTGCCCCTCTTTGTTCTATCAAACCATTGTCTTGACCATACTCATATTTTTTTACATACTTTTGATGTCTTCCTTTGACCCATTGATCTCACAACTTGTACACCCATACGATTGGATTCCCTCCATACTACAGTTATCTTTACCGAATCACTAGTCCATAGGACATTAAAGTATCCTCTATTGAGGTCATGTTATATTACCTAAATATGTGTTTCCAAGATTACTACCATATTTATTTTAGTTTATCCCATCCTTCTTGCAATGGTCATATCACTCTCCACTTGGGGCATCTTTTCTCATATTTCCACCCTTTCCTCGCTTCCTCCATCTATCTATGTCAACCTAGTAATCAATTTTCTTTGTGTCACTGATCCCTAATTCTAGGGGGAACACCTCAACCATCTTCTATCACTTCTTTTTTTGTCTCGCAGCTTGCTTAACACTAACCACTTAACAAAAAAGTGAAAATATAGAAACCAAAAAAATTTCACTAGCCCCACATCTCGCGTTTTCTCACCCCTTCATCATCATTGTGCACACTTACACCCATGTCCCCATTTAAAATCCCATTTTCCTCCTAAAATCAAATTTATTTCTAGTCTCCATTATCACAATACTTCATCTCCCCTTATGCACCTTAATTATACTTATAACCCATTATCATATAAGTCATCCCTAAATAAATTTATTACCTTAATTACATCTAAAAATCTCTCATTTATCCTTTCTAGACTCACCACCTACCCTCATTTAATACTTCCACCCCATCCAACCACTATTTCCCATCCCTATGCAACTCAATATCACTTCCAACTCACCAAATTAATTTCTATCTCAAATCATCACCTAATTGGGCCTCATCTATTGATTTTTACATCATCCACATAAGAAAAAGCAATGGCTCCTGCAATTAAAAATTACCCTATATATACATCATCACCCCCTTCCCAGGAGGATGAAACTCTTGAGATCTAAATTATGAGCTACCACCAACCTCTTGAAGCCACTTTGGAGCATTTTTCTATCATCTTGGAATATTTAGAGCTTAGAGATTATTGGAAGACCTCTCTTATTTTCATCACTTCTTCATCATCCATTTATAATTCATTTATAATTTTGGAACTCTACAACCACATCAGCCACTTTGTTTCCTTCACATAGCTTGTTTGGCACCCATCAACCCTCACCAAGGCCTAAGTTAGCCTCATTTGCCATTGATTATTCCCATCCGTCATTCCAATCTTCCTTAGTTGTTTTTATTCATCTTGTCTCTTTTGTTATAAGTCTCTATGTCCTTGTAACATCTAGATACTTTAATCTATTTTTCTTTTTTGTGAGACATTCCCAGGACCTCACTTTTCTATCACAAATCGCGATCAATTTCCTCTCATATTTGTCAACCTCTATTTGGTTTACATTATTTGTCTCAATATATCATCATATGTATCATTTGATCTTTTTTTTTATTATATCTCTAAGCATATATATTCTTTTTATCTTTTATATGTTACATATTCCTTGTTTTGAATCAATTTTCTAAACAAGTTGGCTGACATCCTTCCTAGGAAGTTCATCACTTATCGGGACTAGCTTTGGTCGAAGCCCATCATAAAAATATACTAATCTTTTCTTCTGAAGCTATCATTTTTGTTATGTAGGTCATCAAGATCATTGCGAAAGGATTTGTGTGCTCATCTTCCATCACCATCACTATCAAACATTGGAGGTAGCCTTAAACCCTCCCATATTTGGAGTTTCTTGTTTTCTAGCATGTTATTTCATTAACTTGGAACAGGAGAATAAATATTTTCAAACACATGACTCCTTTCTGCCATAATCGGGATGAAATGAACCATCTAGCTTCCTACATCGAGACGGTGCCTTATAGAAATCACCTTTGGACTAATGCTTTGAGAGCCTACATGGGATGTTCTTTCCTATTTAGAGCATGATACAACTACGGCCTTCTGCGATGGCAAACAATAATGAGGTAAGAAGAATGGTAGTTTCCACATCTTTTTGAGCTTAAATCTAAAACTTTCTATTTTTATCGTGTCTTATCCATGATTGTTATTTTTAGAAGTTTCCACTTTTTTGTCTTTTGATGTTTCTTGCTCATTCAGAGTATTACAATTGTTGAGAATTTACTACTTTTAGAAACTTACTATTTTAGCCACCCACTACTTTGAATACTTTCTATTTTTAGAAAGTGCACTTACATGTGTCGGATTGCAAAGGTGACACCACTTTATCAAAAAAATTGGTTTTACATTAGGACCTTTTGCTCCGAATTTCATCAATTTTCGTATGTTGGATCTCTGTAAAAATTAAAAAGAAAGTTTTAGGTTTTTATATTTTTAGTTTTATATTATAAAAAATCTAGGGCATCAATGGATTTACTTTGACAGTCTTCCCATAGGCATTTTGGAGAGGATATCATAGGCAAACTATCAAGGTAAATGGGTACCCAAATGAAGAGATATGATCGAATCTTCATTTTATTAGCTAAGGATGTCTAGAAAAAAATTAGGAGCATGTCTTGGAAAAAATGTATTTTTGAGGATGTTGCAGCTGCATTTTGCAAGAAAATGGCTAATTGTTTGATAAATGGGGAGTTAGTGAAGTTTTATTGTGTTTCTTAACTCACATGTAACTGCACTACTTAACCGTGGTTTGAGTGGATTGGATGTGAGGTTATATATGGTGTAATGGGGATAGATAGGACACTAGGGAAACCAAATTTTTGCTTACATTATATGGTGAAAAGAGGCAACTTGTGGTGTGAGGTGGATGAGATACAGGGGTTGGGAAATGGCAACAAGGAGCTAGAGGTGGTCATATGGTGTCTAGGTGCTTCATGGATTATTAGGTTATAATTTTGTGTCTAAATTATCCCCTGGGGATAGAGGGGACACCTGAGTGTCCAAAGTGTGACTTATCCAGATTAGGAAAGTAGATTTTGCCTCGGATGTCCAAATTGGGACACCAAAACTGATTGTTTCACCTCAAAAGATTAGGAAAGTGTTTTAGGGTCAAACCTTATATTATTTTGACTCCAAAACACCTAATAAGATCAATGAAACCATTATTGAGACCTAATTATTCATTAAATTTAAAATTTAGGACCTATTCCATCTTTAACTAAGATGGGTAGTTATAAAGTTTTGCATTATATCAAGAAATCTTAAGTATTAGAAAAAAATTAATGTATCAATCATGTAGATGGTTCCAAGATATTTATGATGATATATTTTTTCCTCTTAAATCCTTTTGGAAATTTTTGAATCATCCAAATAATTAAGCTTTCACCATCTAATCTTTCATTATTACACCCAAAATTACCCGATGTTGAATAGATTCTTCTTGAATCGAAATTTCTTCCCTAAAATTTCCTAAATTACCTTAGAAACCTTAAATATTCCTAATATAACCATCATATTCTTCATATTTTCCCTAAATTATTCTATAGGGTGTTTGATTAGTTGTAAAATGGCTAAGAATTTCCTTTTAGGCCTCCGTAAGAATTTGTATTTCATCAAAATTGAATGACTTTATAAACCACATTAGGCACTATTCCCTACACACTAAAACATATTAAATAATCTTGTTATTAATTTCCTTTGATCCTGGGTGGGGTAATACTAAGGGAAGGTTGGCAAGAGGAAGGATGCACAGTGATCGGGAAACATAATTTTCAATTATGGGCTTAGTTGTCATGTTGAAAAGTTTCAATTTTTCATGCTACTCAAAGTTCATATGGTATTTATGGCTAGTAAAATCACATTTTTCTCCTACCTAAGTTTTTGGTGATAATTTCTTTGAAATTATCAAATTATGTTTTCAAAACAATAATAATACTAATAGCATAGAAGGTCTTCCTCATGCTTCACAACTTTTAAAGTTTTTGTCCCAAATTGGTGATGTATTCTTTACTGATCCTTATTTGAAGGCAATAGAATCTGTTTTCAAAATATCATATGCACGACCTATATGAATGATGATTCTTTATTTCTCCATGTTTTTTTGGGAGGAATGTTATTAAAATTTCAACTCATGAAGTTAAACAAATTGATTATATCATTTAACCTATTGATTTACTTTGACACTAGTACATTTAGCATGGTTATTAGGAAAGCATTGGGTTTGAATATTGTATTAGTAACATTGAAAATATTTTTAGAAAGATCATTTGATATTTTGCGACTCTATAGAAATTTCTAAATGTTTGCTGATTTTTATTTAAGATAATAATAGCATTAGAACTTACTATTTGGATTTTTGTTATAATCTATAGGTGAGCATCCCAGTATAGAGATAAGGAATAAATTTTGTTGTTGGAAGAATTAAAAATATACATGAAATGGTGTCTAAGATATGGGAAAATGTAGAGAAATACAAACTTTTAAACCCTTCAATTTTCATAGATATTTGATGGGACAAAGAATGGGAATTTCAAGGAAAATATAGGGATTTTTACTTGGAATAATAAAGATAAACTCCTTATTTTTGGGAGATGACAAAGCATGTGTATTGTAATGTGTAATTCAAATAAAACTTTATTAAGTATGGAACACTAACCAGCCATATCATTGTTAACAATGCATGGCACTCCTTAGATCAAATGTTTATTTTCTCATAGTGTCATATTGTGTGTTATTCATAAATATTTTCAATTAATATTAAGTCATATGTCTCATTGATTTTTTTATTTGGTTGCAAAAAAAATGAGTAGTTGTTACACTTTTCATTTTGCTCATTGAAAGTTATGATTATAACTCAACTTTCTAACTACCAAAAAAAGAATAAATATTAGGATATATTGTGGATTTTGAATATATATAGCTACCACTCAAATTGTAAAGTTTTATTTTAGGTTACAAATTAGATATTCTATAAAACTAGTTTTCTAATAGTTTTTCTTTGTGCCATTAAAATTATTGTTTATATGTTAGAAAGAATGTGGATCTAGTGGATATGAAAATAAGATAGTGAAAATAAATACTTCCATCATGGCACTATTGACACTTATATACTAAACATAAATACCTTGTGATATCCACCTATTTGCATTCCCATTACACACTTGTGGTGAAAATACTAGTAAAATAAAATAATACCATAATAATTAACTAATATCATAGTGATTAGCTAGTCCCATACCATCATGTTTATCTTTATTGATATTATATGTTAAATTCATCACATCAAGTGACATCTTTGTACTTATTATTATTATATATTGGATCCATCACATTAACCAACATATTTATCTTCATTATATGTTATATCCATATCATCAACTAACTTTTTATATTTATCATATAAATACTTTGTTTATTGTGTCAAAAAATTATAATATGAAAAATTCAAATAAACTAACACCATGATAATTAACTACTCATTTACCAATAATTGATAAATATAAAAAATTCTTATTTATATAATATCATAGCTATTAACTAATTATATACTAATAATTGAGTCCTCGGAATCCATGTTGATAAAGACAAGGAAAAATTGGCACCCCTGATGTCCGTGGTCAACCACACACCAATAATAATAGAGTTATTATTGCCCAAAGTCTTATCTCTATGGGAAAATAAATGGAAAATCTCAAACAAGGTTTCAAGGAAAATTATATTTAAAATGAGATGGAACTTCACAAAGATGTGATAAAATGGATGAGAAAATATCTTAGATTGATGAAGGATAATATTAATAGTCTAAAGAATAAAAAATATGGAATTAATTCTAGAAACCAGAATTAGCAAGATATGTATGAAAAAGTGAACAAACTCGAGGAGGAGCATAATGTACGATATCAAAGAGTGACTACCCTTTTCTCCTTTAGAAAGTTACTAATAAAGATCAATACCATCCAAGCAAACATGATAATAACTCTCCTCTCCCTCAATAAGACATACCTAACAAAAAATCTCAAGCTAGTGGGAAATTTTGAGATCATAGGGATAAGATGTTGCAAGATTTTCACAAAGTGATGGATAAAGTGAAGGAGGCTTCTTGTAATCTTCATAATCATATTGTTGTCTAGTTTGGTTTTTTGTTGTTTTCTTTTTGTTTATGTGTTGTTTTCTATCTACTTTTTCTTTGCAGCTTTGTTGATCATTGTTATTTTGTTCTTGTGGAATTTATTTTTTATCTAGGTTTAATACCCTTTTTGATATTGTCACAGGATAGTTCCCCTACTAAAAACTCATCCTTTACCAAAAAAATTAAAAATCATATTGTATCACCAATATTAAGTGTTTATAGACCTGATAAGATCTAAATCAATCTTATTCAAAGGATGAGCTCATTTGGGTTAATTCTTTTGATGGGGACTATACTGTCAAATCAGGCTACAATGCATTCTTTGAGAATGTTCAATGTGATATGAACTGGAGAAAAATTTGGATGCCTAAGTTAACCCCAAAAGTTAATTTATTTTTGTGGTTGGTACTAAAAGGAAATATTCTTACTAATGACAACCTAATAAAAAAGGGTTTCATTATGCCTAATTTGTGTTGCATGTGCAAAAAGGGGGCTGAAGATATCAAACATCTACTTTTACATTGTGAATATGCCTCAAAGGTATGGAGCCTCATTTTTCTAATTTTAATCTACATTGGACTCTTCCTAATACCTTCTTGTAGACCTAGGAATAGTGGGATCCACCATATAAACATTGCATGGTAAGAAGACTATGGAATTTGGTCTTACCTCAGACCATTTGGAGACTATGGAAAACAAGGAATGGAATAATCTTCAGGGATAGCAGATAGGTATGCAAAAATATATTCAAGGAAATAGTTATTGTTGTCAAAGATAATCTAGAGAGGTTCAGGCCTCCAAAAAATAAGCCATACCCCAAGGAAGAAGAACCTATTCTAGCTGCTTGGAAGATTGATATTAGAAATTTTCATAGGAATACCAAAATAGCATTGACATATCCATAGTCCATTGGATTCCACCACCCAACTTATGGTACAAATAAAATTTTGATGGATAATTTAAGGGTAAATTAGGAGCATCAAGAGGAGGATGTGTGATCAGGGATCACAGAGGCTATTTATTTGCTACTTTTGTTGGGAAAATGGATCATCGGAAAATCACTATATTTAAGCCTTAGCAACATTATGGGTGATCATGCTAGCAAAAGATCGAAACATTTCAAATATTATAATTGAGGGGGACTCTATGGATATATTAAATCTTCTAAATCAAGCACAACCCCCTAGTTGGACCATTAGAGATTTCATTCATGAATCTATTAATATTTGTAAATCCTTTGCAAATTGTCAAATTATTCACTCCTATAGAGAAGGTAACAAAGTGGTGGATAGTCTTGCTAATCATGGGGTTATAAATA
This sequence comes from Taxus wallichiana var. yunnanensis, assembly GCA_018340775.1. Classification (NCBI taxonomy): domain Eukaryota; kingdom Viridiplantae; phylum Streptophyta; class Pinopsida; order Cupressales; family Taxaceae; genus Taxus; species Taxus wallichiana. The sequence continues at coordinate 468,552,788 of CM031238.1, read as the reverse complement.
ACATGCAAACTTGGTTTAGTGATGACATACTTCCTAGAAAGGTATAAAATGACATCATCAATGATAAGTATGAAATCCAAAACCATCATTAAGAAGTCCTCCACCATTTTGGGGATGATTACCATCTCACGCAGGGTTAATAATTATCATCAACCTTCACACACTTTTTGGGTCTACAAAGGCATCATCAAGAAGTAGTTTTGGGGGAGCAACATTTCCATTTGGAATTGAAGAAACACGTCTAGCAGAAATAGAGACAAAATGGGTGGAGCTCCATGCCAAACTGAACCCACCTATGACCCTGCTTGGAAAGAAAATGAGGCTCTATGGAATTATTTACAAATGGGTGGGGTCTCAAACCTCATTGAAAAATGCAGGGCCATGATCTAGATATTTCCCTTCAATTTGTGGCTGGTTGGAAGAAGAGGATGGTTGAATATGGTGATCTTTGCATGAAGATCACCGAGGAGCTGATTGTTGAAGTCACGGGTCTAATCTTGGAAGGTGCTAGGTTCTTCAGCAAGAGGATTGATAAGAAAACTGAAGCCAAGAAATTCCTTGATGTAGGAGAATACCTTGATTTTTTTACTACAGGCATAAAAGTAACTTCCATTCCAATGCATTTTGATGAAATCGTATATATGATTATCATGCATGTTATAATTTAAGGCCAATATGTCATGGTTCCTCTCAAACATCTGGTTTTTTTGAACCACTTTAGAAGTAATTTGAAAATTTGTTTTCCTCATTATATTCTTAACTCTTTGGAATTCTCTGTTCTTGAGGTTCATAATCATAAAGTGCTACCCCCTCCATCAAGGCCTCATTATGTTACTTCACCACCATTGCCTTTCCTAACACCCTCACATTCCCACCACCCCGCCTACCCTAACCCTGGTCCTTCTACTATCCCTATCATTCCTTTATACCAAAGGAATATCAGGTTGAAAAACCCTTTATACCCTCTAAATCATCCTTTCCCCTCCCAAAGGAATATTCATAGCAGAAAATACATTGAGCTCTAAAAATCTGTTGCATATAAGCAACCTTAAAGGATCCTCTGCTACGAAGAAGAAGGAAGACCTAAAAAATAGAATTGAAAAACTGGAAAAGGAGTTAGAGGCTTTGAAAAAAGATCTCAAATAGGTTTCCAAGAGAGAAGGAAAAAGGAAGATGCAAGATGATGATGGTCAGATTCTAGAAGTTTACAAGAAGCTCAATTCAATGGATAACAGACTGGGAAATGTAAAAGGTTGACATGACTACACCATTTCTACTATCAAGGCTATTTATAACTTCATGGAGCAACATGTCAAAAGTGTTTGCATGCTCAGTGACATTCCAAGTGGCCATTTGGGAGGTGGGACTAGAACATGACCTGATTCTCTCCCAGTTGGACAAAAATGATCCCTCCCACATCACAACTCTAGCACTCTTCACCTCTCTACAGAAGGTGAGGACAAAGATTGACAGATATGACAAATGAAGGTTGTTCTTACTTCTGGTTTACTATTTTTTTATTGGTAGGATGATGTTTTCTTACTATTTTGTTGCGCTTTGTTCCTATTTGGTCCTTTTTGTATAGTTTCTCAAAAAACTATAGTTGGCTACTCATGTATTATCTAGATGTTGATCCATAATAACTGTATTAACTACATTATCTAGCTTTTGATCCTTTTTGTAACAGGGTATAGTCCCTTCAAAACTATTGACTGCATTATCTACTCTATCTGGCTTTTGATCCCTTTTTGTAACAAGGTATAGTCCCTTCAAAACTATTTACCAATAATAAAAAAGATCTTCACATATAATAAATGAATAATTCAAATAATATGTATAATATAATGAATCGACATTATGTAAGAGATATGTATGGGCTAATATTCCCAAAAATTCAATATAATTTGAAATAAAATAATACCCTTAAGGTAGTGAAATAGCATATAATACTCTTTAAGAAAGAAATGAATTCATGAGCTCCTAATATGGGAGCTCTACTTCAATGGGAACACATATAATATCCTTCCACCTAGTAGAATAATCCACTTATACATGACCCCTTTCATAATGATACTCACCTTATTTATATAGGCATACATTATTCTTAATGGATGGGTAACACTTAATGCAAATGTAAGTGGACTCATGACCCAATATAATTAATTCCTATGTGACCACATATAGCTAACTAAGGGGGATGTGTTATTGGATTGTTCTACGATGATCAATACGGAACCTTGTACACATTGAGAAAGGTTACACTTCAATGGTGTTGTGAACTGTCCACATAGTAAATAAGAGATCAAATCACAAAATGAGAATCAAGTACATAAAGACATTGGTGTGTTTGACATGCTCATAGATTAAAAAAAAGAGGTACATATAGGAGTGTTGTGTAACTCTTGTGCATGACACATGTACACAACCCTAACTAACCCTATTGACCTATTCTCACTATGACCTATTCTCACTAAGTGAGATGAATAACCATCATCATGGAAAATTCATAAAATGATGATGAAACAATTCATATACACCAACACCCCCTTCATTGAAGATGAGGTAGATGTCATGGAAAGCCATAACTGAAAGAGAACTCCTTAAACAACTAAGAAATATGTTTCAATGGGGCCCGGCTACTAAGCATGATAAGGTACCCATGTATAAAAAATAATATTTCTAAAAAATAAGAAGAGGAGAAAGGAAATTGGTCCCGACAAATGTAATCCGATAAGGTACCCATGTATAATAAGGATCTCAAGTAATGGAGGAAAAACCCCTAAGGGAAAACATCCACTTACAAGAGATAAAAAACACCGCTAAATAACCTTAGAAAGATGCATCAAATGAGTTTTTAAACCTGAAGGCCTAATAAGGTACTCATGTACAAACTACAATCTTTCTAGAAGAAGAGAAGAGATGAAGAATGTTATCTAGCCTCCCAAGATGAAGAATGTGTCGAAGACCACCTTGTATCAAGTGAAGAAGAAGATCCCCGAAGTGACAAGGTGTGGTTCCTATCCAAGGAACGATGCTCCATATGTGAGGTGGAAGTGCCAACTACTCCATGAAGGGATGGTGAATCTAAAGAAATGGTGAAGAAGGAAGGTGGAATGGAATCCTAAAGACAAGAGAAAGACAAGAAGGCCTAAAGTAGATGTGTGGAAGTAGTAGTGGACCTCACCCCAAGACGAGCACAAGTAAGGATACTTGGCTTTAGTGAAGGGTTTGGTAAAGAATTCTACAACCAGAACTGAAGTCTAAAATTATATTAGATCTCCAAGAATAGTTTCGATAATGTGATCTTTCACATGTATAATGAAGAAGTTCCATCTCGCATCAAAAATATTTCTACCCTTAAGAAGGACAAAAATGGAGTACTAGAAGTTCACCCACTCCATGAAGGAAACCAAAGGCAATAGTATGAATAAATATGAATTTTTTTCCATCAAAATGTGACATAGGTCTAGCAAATGAGTGCAAAGGAACTGAAGGTAATGCCACAAGTGTAGAAATTTCAGAGTGTAAGAGAGGAACATCTACCGAAAGGATGCCCAAGTGAATTGAAGGAAAAGTGGTAACCCCCATAATAGCATAAAGAGGATCCACAAAAAAGGGTGGATCATTGATGGTCTCCAAAAAAAGTGGAAGTGATAATAATCCCGAAGGGGCACTGATCCAAAAATGGAATAGAAAATTCCCAATTCTATGTAATCTATATATTAAATACTTGTTCTATAGTTTATTAGTTGTTTCTTTCTTCATAAGATGGTCCAATCAGGGTGGGGGTGATTTGGACACCTTTGTATGATGTTCTAGGCCATTCTTGTTCTATTTTAGGGATTTCTTAGTGATGGTCATGCAACCACCCCAGACGGTTACATAACCGTCGCTCTATGTAGAGTAGTAGTTACACAACCGCAAGTTTGCACAGTGGTGATCTTGTGTGATACAATTATAAAATTCAGGATCTCAATAGTTACAAATGTTTGAGCTTCCCAATCAATTTTATTCTCCTTTCCATGCATCCCTAAGAATATAAACTATAAATATAGGGTTTTAGAAGGATTTTTGCAAGTGATGTTGGGTGAATGCTATTATGAGAAAAGTTGGAAAAGTTGGAATTCTTTCTTGTTTGTTCATTTGAGAAGATTTCTTCATTTTTTGAGAGATTGTGAGCAAGTAGATACAATTAGAGGGAGTGTTAATCCTTCTTGAATTCCAATTATTAGAAGTAAGTTGTATTATTGGAGAATTAGTGAAGGGGAGAAAAATTTCTCACCTACCGGATTTTTTCCCACATTAGGTTTCTCCAAGATAAACCTTGTCTCCTTTTGTCTCTCTTTTCTCATTTTATAGTATAATTATGTGTTGTTATTGCACATTATCTTGGTTAACAAATAACTCAACATATTTCATTCATTTTTCACGAGCATAGTGATCTATTTATTATTAGAACTAAACATTTTATGGATTAGATTGGTATCAGAGTAGTTAAGATTTTAGTTTTTGTGTGGTTAACTTGTGTTGAGATTATAGTTAGATGCCCCTTACCCAAAAGGGAAAAGAAAGTAGTGAAGGTATCCTTATTCCTTTTGAAGTAGATATTTCTACAAGAAAGTGGAAGCAAGGAATTCAAGAGATGGCTCGTAGAGAAGATGCAGATGATAGTGGTGAAGAGCATTTCTATAAGTTGGAGGAAAATGTGGTAAGTCTATCTAAAGATGTGGGCAATATTTCCTTGTCCATCAGAAATTGGATTCCATCATGGGACTACTCATGGAGAAACTTGGTGTTCCAAACGAGACATCGGAAGACCATGAAGAAGAGGTTCATGAAGATGATTTTTGCATGCCATTCCCACACATCCTTCATTCAAAGTAGAGGCCAAGATATAAATTCAGCCTTATGATGGAGACGTGAATGCTAAGAAGTTAGACCATTGGCTAGCTCAACTGGAGGTATATTTCAATTTGCATCAAATTAATGAAAGTCAGTATATTTCCTTTGCTTGGTTAAAATTGACCAAACATGCTTTAACTTGGTTTGAAATTTATGTTCATATGTTAGTTGTTAAGAAGCTTCCTCCAATTACTAAGTGGGATGTTTTTAAGAAGCTAATCAAAAAGCAATTTTATCCTATTTTTTATGAGGAAGAGAGGTCCATATATTGGCAGTATCTAAGTCGAAACAAGGCTAGAATGTGCAGGAGTATACCAGTGAGTTCTATAATAAATCTATTGAGATGGGAAGTATGTATTAGACTAAGACCTTTTAATGAAGTATATTATTGGACTTCATAGCCACTTAAGGAGACCCGTTCTCTTGGCCAAGCCAATGGATGTAGATGAATCTTGTACGTAAGCTCACTACTTAGATATGGACAAGAAAAATTGTTCATTTACCTCTCAGCATGCTTCGAACAAACAAGGTGACACCAAGTAAAAGGATAAAGGAAATGGAAAGGGTAAGAAAAATGCTAGTTCTATTTCTCGACAAATATATTAAAATTCACTATGGGAATTTTTAAGTTTTTTTATTAAGGGCAAATTGTTTTGAAGGGACTATACCACAGTATACGTAAGGGCTCAAAAGCCGATAGTGAAGATGAGAGAAACAGCCCGAGAGAAGGGCAAAATAGTCAACCAAGAAGGGCTCAATGAGCCAAATATTACAATATAAGTGAAAAAGGATCTAAACGTATAAAGATTTAAAAGAAAGAAGGAAAGATCAAAAAGAAACCAAAGGAGAAACAACATATAGAGCTCCGCCAAAAAATACCTCTAGAACCGCTAGATGACAGCTACATCGCAGCCAAAAAATAGCATCACAACAACCCGTTACTTGATGGCTCACAATCTTGATCTTGGTCTCGATAGCTTTGCAATCACATGAAGAAGGCAATGGCGTGCTTTGAGAGGAGTCTTGCATATCTGCTTGGGAAATTGCAATATCCCTTTTCTCTTTAGGACCCCAAATGTCCTCATTAACCCCACTTAAACTACAGACACTATGGACATGTTGTTCAATGAAATTATAAATGCTTTTGAGGGTAGACAATATGTAGTCATTGCGGCTTTTAGCATTCCCCAATCTGCCATCTAAGGACTGAAGCTTCTTGTAGACCTCAGCAATAACCCCCTCTTCCTCCTTAGTTTGAAGGATTCTTTTACCCTTAGCTCTTTCCATGTTTTTTATAGCCCCTTTGAGCTCTTGTATCTCCTTTTCTAATCTTTCCACCCTATCCAGCAATTCCTTCTCCTTGGGCTCCTCCACTAGCTTGCTAATATGCAGGAGGTTTTCAGCAAGTTCCAAGTCTTTGTGGCTCCTTAGGACCCGTTGGGAAGTAGGGATTTTAGCTTTAAGGCTCTTGATTTTCTTGCTGGAAACAATATCTTCATTTTTTCTTTTAAGCAAGGAGGGAATGGAAGCAATGTAGGTAGGTGGAGGTATGGAGGAGGGAGGTGGGGTAGGATTCACGGGAGGGCAGCTGGAGTAGTGGCGGTGGATCAAGAGGATAAGTCCTTGGTGCAAAGGGACAGCCCTAGAGTGGCTCTGCACTTCCCTTATAGATTTCTCCAGAGAGTTAATCAAATAGTGAGGAAAGCTGATAATGTTATTTCTACGAAAGTGATTCAAAAAAATCAGATGCTTTTGAGGTATAGTCACAAATCTTCCTTCAAGGGTAACGTACCTAACCACCATTTTGGCCAGCTCAGCAAAAGGTTCAGGAATCGATGCCACCTTGATGCCAGTGGCCACGAACTCAAGATTTTCCCCCTCTTCCAGAAATTTCTTGGTCTCCACCTCCCTGTCCACCTTCTTATTGAAGAATTTGGTGCCTTCCAGGCTGAGGCCCGTGATCTGAGCAATGAGCTCTTCCGTGATTTCCATCTCCATGTTACTATACTTGACAATCCTATTCTTCCAACCCTGGGTGAATTTGATAGAAATGTCTTGGTCGAAGCCTTGGATCCTTTCAATGAAATTAGACAGGCCCCCGATTTGTAGGTAATCCCAAAGCTCCATGTTCTCTTTCCACTCAGGGTTGTGGGTCGGTTCAGTTTTGCATGGCAGACCCCCCATGTTTCCTCTGCTTCTTTTTCTGTTCTCAACGGTAGAAAAGCTCCCAATGTGCGGGACAAGTCGAGCTTTGATTTTGATATTTGAATCTTTCCTTACCGTGGAAGTTGATTTAATGATTATGCTACACTTGTTATTATTGCCCCGCTCCTCGACTTTCCTCCTATGCCAAGAAATGATGACAATCCATCCCGCACAGATCGCATCAGTCATCCATATCTTTTGTGATGTCATCATCATGTACTTGAGGATCCACACATTAGCGTCCAAATTACAGCCATTAGTAATGATTTTAATCCATGCGAGATCAATGATAATGGCTTTATTGACATGAGTGGGCAAAACATCCCCCTAAACCAAGTTTGAAAGGAATTATTAACACCGTTAGCCAATCATCACCTACCTTATTACCTTCCCGATAGGTGTGGGTGATTTGGACATTTTCAAAGCTTTTGCATATATCAATAGCTTCCTCAATATAATCCCTGATAGACCAGCTGGGGTGTTGCTTTTTATTCAAAAGATTGATAATATTTAGAGAATCACCTTCAATTATAATATTTGGAATATTACAATCCCTGGCAAGTTTTATACCCCAAAGAGCCGCCATGGCTTCGAATAATGATTAGTCTTCCTACCCATTCTCCCAGAAAAAGTAGCAACAAAATAGCCTCTTTGATCCCTGATGATTCCCCCTCCTCCAAAGTCACCCAGATTGCCTTTTGAGGCCCCATCAAAATTTAACTTGTGCCAATCAGTGGGAGGTTTAATCCATCTGATTGTGGTTCTGTCAGTACCATTGTTATTTCTATTGACAGTGGCAATATTCCATTCAGTCAGGATGCTTGCTTCATTCTCCAGGTAAAGACCATTTTTAGGGGGTTTAAATCTAGCAATATTATCTTGCACAACGCAATGATAATTTCCTTATATACTTTGTTACAAGCCTAGTCTTTTGTTTCTGAAAATACTATCATTCCGAGCCTTCCAGATTCTCCACATAGTGTGGGGCAGAACAAGTTGCCATAGTCTTTTCACCATGTAATGTTTGAATGGAGAGCCCCATTGCTCCCAAGCCTGAAGACAGGTAAGGGGAAAATTCCATCTCAGATTAAATTTATCAAAAACAAGCTGCCAAATTTTGGAGGCAATCTCACAATGAAGGAATAAATGTTTTATATCTTCAGCCTCTTTCTGACACATGCAACATCTATTTGGCATGATGAATCCCCTCTTGATGAGATTGTCATTAGTTAGAATCTTGCCATTAATAATTAGCCACCAAAAGAAGTTCACTCTAGGGGTTATCTCCAGCATCCACAGCTTTTGCCACTTAATGTCACCTTCCATGGATACAAAGAAAGAATTATATCCCGATTTAACAAAGGTATTCCCCATCGAAAGAATCTTTCCAAATGAACTCATCCTTAAGGTTTTGATTACTTATATGGATTAGGGAAAGTTGATTCTGAAGTTATGCAATCTCAACCTGTATACTATCATTCTCCACTTTTCGCTATTTCCATTTTCTTTTGTTTCCATCCCTCTCAATGTACCCCTAGATTTTATGCCCATACTTTGTAATTAAGCTGTATTTAATATGATCAAAATCAGAAATCCAGTTAGAATCATCCACTTATCGACCCGTAAGTTTATGTTTTGTCCATCTCTAAGCTTCTAGCTACACCCCTGAGAGAGAATGTGTCTACTGTGTAGAAGGTTGTTCTAGAAAATAGAGCCACTTGGAAGAGACTGATCATATATGAAGGAAATCTTGTTTTGATTTGAAAGATATTTAATCTTAACTAGCTCTGTCCAAGGCCTGTGTTCTTTTATAAGCCTCCATCCTAATTTTGCACTAAGGGCAGTACTCATATGTTTGATATCTTTTATACCTAATCCCCAAACCTCTTAGGTTTACAAACCTATTCCCAAGCCACAAGGTGATATCTGAATCTGTCCTCAGTACCGTGCCATAGAAAGTGTTTTTGAATCTTCTCAATGTTGTTCATCACTGCAGAAGGCATGTTGAACATTGACAGTATGTAAATAGGTAAGTTTTGAAGCGTGCTTTTAACCAAAAGGCACTTACCTGCACTTGAAAGGACTGCTCCTTTCCAGATCAGCCAACTTTCTTTGAAATCTCTTAATAAGATCATTCCATACCTCCACAGAAATATTTCCAGTACTTAAAGGTAATCCTAAGTAAGTAGTTGGTAGAGAATTAATAGTGCATCCTAGAATATTAGCAATCTTTCTTTGCCTTTCCCTAGGAGTATTGAAGAAATAAATAGATCTTTTGTCAAAATTAACTTTTTGTCCCGAGGCTTCCTCATAAAATCTGAGGACAGTTTTGATAGCCTTTGCCTCAATAATGGAAGCCATCAGGAGCAGCAAAGTGTCATCGGCAAACTGCTGATGAGAGGAGATCTGATTACCAGTAGTTGGAGGGAAGCCTTTTATCATGCCAATGTCAATAGCTTTGGAGATGGATCTACTTAAACTGTTAGCCATAATAATGAATAAAAGAGGGGAGATTGGGTTGCCTTTCCGAATACCTCTATTGCTGGAAAAAAAGCCCACAGGTTCTCCATTAACAACCACAGAGAATCTAGAGGTAGAGATACAAGAGTGAATGATTTTTCTGAATTTTCTTTGAAACCCAAACTTGGATAAGACCTCTTCCATGAATCTCCAGGAGACTCTGTCGAAAGCTTTATGCATGTCCAGTTTGATGGCCATCCCCGCCTTTTTACTTTTATCCATAGAATGTATAGTTTCATGAACCATGATAATTCCATCTTGGATAATTCTTCCTTGGATGAACCCACTCTGTTGTTGTGAAATGATCTCCATGAGAATAGGTTGCAGTCTAGTGGTGAGGATCTTTGTGAAAATTCTATAAATGACATTAACCAAACTGATAGGCCTGAAATCTTTGAAGTCTTTTGCATCCAACTTTTTTGGGGCAAGCACAATGTGTGTATTATTTAGTTCTTTAATGAGATTTCCCGTTCTGTAAAATTCATTAACAACTTTCAAGAGATCTTCAGAGCATATTTCCCAACATCTTTGGAAAAAGTTAGCCGAGAAGCCATCTGGACCTGGAGCCTTATCCCCTTCTAAAGCAAAAATAGCCTTTTTAATTCCTCAATGGTGACAGCTTTTGAAAGACTTTTAAATCTCTCGAAGGTATGAGATTATTAGGAATGGAGTCTAAGAGAAAAGAGGTCGCTTGTTCATTGTAGGGGTTATCTTCAAAGTGAGCGAGTTCTTGTAAAAATTAAGCGCCTCTATTTTGATATCCTCTGGATCTTTAGTAATTTTCAATTTCCTTTAGCAACCTCGGATATTCTGTTACAAAGCTCTATGTTTGGTGGTCTCAAATGAAAAAAAATTGTATTTCTGTCTCCATCTTTAAGCCAAAGGGCTCTAGATTTCATTCTCCAAAAGGATTCTTCATGGCTGTTTATATTATGTAGATCTGAGAGGAGTTTTTTTTCCCACTGATTATCCTCTAGAGTCATACCTTTCATGGAAACATTTAGCTCAAGTTCTTCCAGCTGTTGCTTAAGTTCTTTCTTCTTTTCAAAAATGTTTCCAAATACCTCTTTATTCCAAATTCTAATCTTCTATTTAACATTCTTCAACTTCTGAAGAAGCCTAAATTGGGCCGTCCCTGTGCCTTCCCAAAACCACCATTCTTTAATTCTGACCATAATGTCTTCATGTTCGAACCACATTTTCTCAAATTTGAAATTGCCATGAAAAGGCTTTGTCCAATTGAAGAAGTTGAGGACAATTGGATTATGATCAGATCCCGTTCTGGGGAGAGAAGAAAGATGGAAATTCTGGTCCAGGATCCAATTTGTAGAAATAAGAGCTCTGTCGAGTTTAACCTGAATTAAGTTTTCTCCTAACCTTCTGTTGGACCATGTAAATTGATTGCCATGAAGCTCTATGTCCATAAGATTAAGAGTCGAGATGAAGCCTGCAAATTCTTCCATACCAAGGGAGAATTCAGAACTTCCCCCAAAATTTTCTCCCGGATTCAGAGGAGTATTGAAGTCTCCCATGACCAGCCAATTCATGCTTTCAACCTTGCTTCGGAACAAGGTTAACTCTTTCCAAAGATTTCTTTTACCAGCAGCAGTATTGGGCGCGTAAATATTAGATAGAATCCAGCTATGATTATTTTCAAGGCTTTTAAAAATAATAGCTAAATGATTCTGGGTGGAGGAGAGTACCTTACCGTCAACCATCTTTGTATCCCAAAAGGTCGCTAAGCCTCCAGAAGCCCCTTGAGAGTCAATAGCAGCAAAGGTAGCGTTCTGCCAAAAATATCTTTTGAAGTCTTCAACTGCTTTACTTTTCATTTTAGTTTCCTGAATGAGAAGAATGTTGGGTTTGTTTGCTCTTTTAATTTCCTTAAGCATTATTTTCTTAGGCCCCCATTAAGCCCTCTCGACATTCCAAGAAATAACCTTCATTAAAAAAAATTGGAGATGCATTTGCCGGATTGTTCGAATTCTCTCGAGTACCATCTGCAATTTCTTTTCAGTTTATTTTTCTCTTTCTTCTCTCTTAGATGGCCTTTGCCTTTTCTAAAGGTTACTCCAAAATTAGCAGCTTTCTTCTAGTAGTGGCCCTTGTGATTCTCGAGGTGGATGCTTCCCAGCTTCCAAGCTACTTTTTTCCACTATAGAGTGATTCCGGACTTTCTTCCAGGCTTTTTGAACCTCTTTTCTTTCTTTTCACTAAGATGAATCCATCATTATCACAGTCATTTTCCTTTCTAATGGGGGTAATTTCCCCATCCTCTTTTCCTGTGGCAATATCAGTCTGCTTATCCATTTTAGGAGCCAGCTCCTCCACATCTGTGTCCTCCTTCTCTTGGTTTAGATCTCGTGCAATGGATTCTAGATCCTCTTTGCCTTTTTCTTGTCTCATTTTTAGTTTCTCCAAAGAGTTGTTGCTTAGCAGCTCTTGATGAGCATTGATTTTGTCTATCTCTTCTTCCATATACGAGAGAGAAATGTTAACTTTTTCATTTTCTTCATCAACCTCCATGTTCAACTTAACCGGATTCGGTGACAAGATGTTCAATACTGAATCCACTAACATCTCCCTTTTGTTTTCTTCCCATTCTCACCTAGATCTATTTCTTGTTGAGTCTCAATCAGTTTCTTAGGTTTCCAAAGCTTTTTGAAAACCGGTGGTCTCTTCGCCTTAAATCCTTTTTTCCTTTCTTTTAACTTGGAATGCTTCTCCAAACGCCTATTTCCAATAGCTGGTTCAGAAATCTACTCTTTAACCACCTTATCTCCCTGATTCTGTCTTTGATCTTCAGAATATCTCGAGGAAGCTTCCGACTTTTGGCCGAATGTTCAGACATTTGCTTTGCAAAATGCCCTAATCTGTGGCATTTGCTACACCTTAGTTGGAAAGCTTCATATTCTATTTGCTGATTCCATATTCCAAATTTGGATTGTAGAACAATGTGATCGGGAAGCTCCTGATCCATTTCAATGGAGACACAGAACCTAGCAAATGCCAACCTAGATCTATTTCTCGTGGGCCCATCCAGGCCAATGGGTGAACCAATCGATTTGGCAATGTGCAGGAGGATTTCATCATCCCATAGATGTAGAGGAAGCCCTGGGAGCCTACACCAGATGGGTATGGCATGAATATTCTCAACAAATGGATTGAATCCAGGATACCATTTTTTAAAAATAGTCCCATATTACCCAGACACCAGGGACCACCCAACAAAACGGAGTCAACATCAAATTGGAGATTAAATCGGGCCAGAAAAAAACCCTTTGCCATGGTGGTGATTATTAAATCCCCTTTTGGTTTCCATCTGCGAATGGCCCATTTTCTAATAGTGTCCACATTGGGTCTTGATCCCAAAAATTTGCCGACAAGGGCCAGATTGGTTTTCTCCAGAGCTCTTTGCAGACATCCGTCAGTACCCTGTAAGTGGGTCACCCCTTCAGCATCTTTTGTACTTTTAAAATCACATGCAGACAGAGGTCTCACATTTTTGTCAGGAGGAGACTTAACCACATCCGCCCAGGCTCTAGACCCAAAACTGCCATCAGTGATCACATTTTTAGCTTTTACCGGTTCATTAGCGGCTACATCGCAGTCCTTTGAAAGACATTCAGCAGCCAGAGCCGCTGAAACAATGCTTTCAAAACCCTCATGCAGCCGCTCTCATTTTCAAAATCACAAAATTTCGCTCTCATTTTCAAAATCTCATTTTTATGTTAACACTCATTCCGAGGGAAAATGTTGGAAGATATACCCGGAATTACATCCCTTCAAAAACAAGAAAAATAAGCGAAAGGTTGTGGTTTCCCTCCAGGGAGAGGAATTATTTTCCAACAAATATGTGGATGAGACTATGTGTTGTGCCTCCATCCGCAGAGAGGTATGTTTGGGTAGTAATAGTGTTGTTCAAGAAAATGAACTAACAAATATTTTTCATTTAAAAATTCAAGTAAAGAAAAATAAGGTGGATGCTCTTTTTGATACATGTTCTCAAGATAATTTTATTAGTAAAGAGTTAGTGGACATGATAAAGTTGGAAACTTACAATCACCCAAGTTCGTATTCTTTGGGTTGGGTAAAGAAAGGTGTATACATCAAGGTTACTAAGTAGTGTAAGATCAGTTTTAGTATTGGCAAAAAGTTTATCTATGAAGCTACTTTGGATTTTGTTCCCCTTGATGTGTGTGGTGTAATATTTAGTAGCCCATTTTTTTATATCAGGGATGTTAGCTTCATGAGGAGAGCTAACCATTACCTCTTGGTGAAAGATGGTAAGACCTACTTCATTTCAACCTATTCATGAGATTCAAAGATATCTTTGGTAAGTGTGAGAGAACCACGAAGCTCATTAATGATAGTGGTAAATTTTCATTAATTCTATTGAGGTATATGCCATATGATGAGATTGTTACATCTAAAACCACTTGTAGCATATTTTCTAATAGATAGTAGACATACATAGCAGTGTTAATTCAATAGTTTAGAGAGGTCTTTCAGGGAACCTATAGGGATGCTCCCAATCAAGGAAATTGAGCACAATATCCACTTGTTACCCGATAGTCTGCTTCCAAAATTGGGATTATACAAGCAATCTTTGAAAGATGACAATAAGGTAAAAAAATTGCCACATTATTTTATTGAACAGGGTATAATTCATCTTAGCACTTCTCCATGTGGTTTTCCTATTATTTAATACCTAAGAAAGATGGTTCATGGAGAATGTGTGTTGATTATAGAGCTTCACATAAAATAACCATCAAGAATTGATGATTTATTAGATTAGTTATAGCATGCTAAATATTTTACTAATCTAGAGAGCTCGTATAGAAAAAAAAACTATGAATTAGGATAGTTCGCATGTGAAATTATGGCGAGAAAATATGGTGATGTGGGGTCCTAATTTAGTGCCAAGGAACAGTGTGAATCGAGGTGCAATAGCAGAGATAGTGATAAATTAGATCTTAATATTTTATCCCTTTATCTAGTTCTAATACAATTCTATTGTGGTGGAGGAGCCGTTCACAATGGACACCTAACACTTGGCAACAATTTCCTTTCCTACCAAATATGTTTTCAAATTTGAATTGCTGAATGAGAGGGATTCTTCCTCTCAAAATGGTAGTGACTCCCCCTTTCCTAAATCCCTTATCCCACTTAGGTTGAGAAGTAATCAAAAAAATTCTAGCACCATTGCTTTGGATCACAAGGAGACTTCCAGATCTAGTTCTTCACTCTTCGACACCTTGGGTTGTGCCTAGGAGGCACCGGAATTTTCCACAGAGGTTTTTTTCCCTTGAGTTTAGCACAAGATGGAAAAGTAGTGCTAGGGACTGAGGATGGCCTAGAATATCAAATAAATCTCTTCAAAATTAGGGTTACAATTTCAAAATTCACTGGGAATTGGTTCTCCATGGGTGAAATTTCATCTTGGTGCGAAGAACAGTGGGGCCCTAGCCTGCAAATCTGCTTCATAGCTAGAGGTTTGTTCTTGCTCCTATTCCACAATGAAGCAAATAAGGATGAGTTTCTTATAAAGATATCCTCTCTCTTAGCCAAATGGGGCCTTTATATTTATAATTGGGTTCCTAACCTAGATCTCGCTTAAGATTTATCCTGAATTTCAGTAAATCTAGATCCGTCTCTACACCCTTCCTATCGAATATTAGAACTGCAAAATATTGGCTAAAATATATGTGAGTTTGGGAAAATTTACTCAAATCAATCCAAGGGCATTAGAAGGCTCCTTAGTAGCTTTTTCTAGATTATGCATCCTCTTTGATCCTTTCATACCTCTTCTGAGAGTCTATTTCTATTCAGGGACCAATGGGCACTTGGATACAAAATGTGGAACTAGAAATCATTTCTCAGAAATGTTTCTAATGGGATAAAATAGTCATCATCGATGGTTTTTCATATCTCCCTCAAATTCCTTTGGTTCAAGATGGATTCCCAAGATCCCATCAGGTAAGATGCAAGCTAAGAACCCCTATGTTTAGGCTCTACAAAAGGAATGTGTGCACGA
Organism: Taxus wallichiana var. yunnanensis; assembly: GCA_018340775.1. Taxonomy (NCBI): domain Eukaryota; kingdom Viridiplantae; phylum Streptophyta; class Pinopsida; order Cupressales; family Taxaceae; genus Taxus; species Taxus wallichiana. Next base: position 468,537,124 of record CM031238.1, on the reverse strand, counting down.
GCTTCTAGCTCTTTCTCCAAATACACTTCTTAAAGAATCCAAAGATCTGATGGAAGAATCAGCCAAGATCTTCTAATTGGTTCAAGAGGGTGTTTAAGCTGGATACGGGTTTTCTATAGAGGCATTGGACAATTGGAACCAGATTAGAGAAGAAAATATTTCAAAGTCTCAAGAGAAGTATCAGGGATCTGAGGATGATCCACTTCCCTTACACATCATGGCCTTGGTTTGCTCTTTGGTAGTTAATCCATGGTTTTTCATCACTCCTAATGTTGGTTATTAAACTCTAGTGATTGGGCCCAACATTGAATCCAAAATCAATAAAGAGATAGCAGAAGGTAAGTAGATTCAAATTAGCAATTTTTTTCCCAAAGTAAGTAGGGAGGGATCATCTCTCCTTAAGAGAAAATGAGGATCCTTTCCTGGAATGTTAGGGAATTAACACCCATAACAAACAACATTTGGTTAAGCATTGTATGCTAGAATAGGAATTTGACATATGTCTCCTTCAAGAAACTAAGATGATGGTTGTTGATTGTCTAAATTATGGCACATTTAAAATAAAGGGTTGGGTAGGGATCTTAGTTGATTATGGGGGAGCTTCTGGAGGAATGGGGATTTTTGGAAATCTAACAAAGTCTCTATTTCTCTCATCAAATCCAACAATCATTCACAATGGTGCAAGGTGTAGGTACTACATTCTAATATTTCCTTTATATGTGTAATATTTATGCCCCCAATAGCTTGATTGCCAAAAGGAAGCTTTGGTCTGATTTATCCGAGGATTTAGTGGCCTTAGATGATGCTCTGGTTCTCTTGGCCAGAGATTTCAATGCCATCACATCAGAAAATTTAAGATGGGGGAATTAGCATAAATCCACAATCTCAAAATGACTTATATAACTTCATACAAAATTCAAAATTGGCGGACTTGGAACCCAAGCATGGGTGGTTCACTTGGAGTAATCAAAAATTTGACTTTAGTTGAATCGTGGAAAGACTTGATAGATTCCTAGTCAATGGATCCTGACTTCATTCAAACATCATTTTGGAAGGGGATTTTCTCCCCATTTCAAGCTCGATCATTTCCCAATCTTGTTGAACATTACTTTTGATCTCCCTCCAAAGAAATATCCTTTCAAAGTATAATTAATGTGGCTTAGGGATCTAGTTCTGTATGGTCTGTTCAAATATTGGTGGTCCTCTATAAAATTTAGGGGCACCAAGATGTTCATATTATCCTAGAAATTGCTAAATCTAAAAGGTATTTTTGTTGGAATGGAATTGCCTGCATTTCAAAAATATCTTTGTGGAAAAGAAAATAATTAAATCAAAAATATAAATGAGTTCATTTTTATTAATGGGATGGTCCAAGATAAATATCAAAAAGGAAAATCCTTTCTCTCTGAGCTTTGGGAAATTCTCCTCAGGGAAGAATTTTTTGGAAACAAAAATCATGGGAATCCTAGCTGAAAAAAGAAGATCAAAACATGAAATTCTTCCACTCTTCCCTAAAGGATAGATGCGGTGCTAACTATATCTCCAAGCTTAAAAGGCCCAATGGGGAATGGATTTTATATCAATAAGGTATAAAGGATGTTGTTATCTCTTTCTTCAAATATTTATTATCAGGAGAAATTTTGTCTCACTGTGTTCATCAAAGCACCTTATTGTCTCATATTCTACATCTACTCAATGAGGTGGAAAATTACAACCTGATGGCTCCATTTTCAAAAGAAGAAATTAGGCCATTTGTATTCTCCATGGAAAAGATAAATCCCCGAGTCTAGATAGTTTTCCAATATCCTTTTTCTAAGAATTTTGGGATATAATGGGGATTGATATCTGGGAAGTCATGAAAGAATCCAAATCCTCTCAGAAAATCCTTGGCATCTTGAATCACAATTTCATTTGTATGTTCCCTAAGAATCTCCCTGCTAACTCAATCGATGATTTTTGTCCAATCTCCTTGTGCAATACGACATATAAAATTATCTCCAAGGAAATAGTTTTTGGCTCATGCCCTTCATGGATTTTATTACTTCCAAGGAGTAGAGCGGTTTCCTTCCAGGGTGGTCTATCTTTGATAGTGTTATTCTTTCCCATGAGCTTATTCACACCCTATCCTACAACCACCGCCTTGGGCATGTTGTTGAAGCTAGACTTCAGCAAAGCATACAACAGATTAAATTGGCGCTTCCTCATCCAAGTTATGTTGAAACTTGGGTTTAGTGAAGTCTTCTGCTCTTGGATATTCAGTTACATAGCCACCCCCACATTCTCAGTCTTGGTCAATGGTTCAAGGAAAGACACTTTACAAGCAACATGGGAATAGGACATAGAGACCCCCTATCATCCTTCCTCTTTCTTAAGTTACAGACTCTCTTAGCAGAGCTTTATCTGAAGCAGCTTTTAGCTAGGCATTTGCGAGGCCTAAAGATGGTAGATGGAGTAGATCTACTCTCACACCATTAATTTTCATATGATACCTTCCTCTTCGTGAGCAATCGTCGGTGATTGAATCTAGAGATAGATTTCATCCTCAACTCCTATTAAAAGGACACAAGGTAGGTAATCAGTTTTCCCAAATCTCTAATTTTCTTTTTTAATTCTTCTCCTAATCTGCAAAGGTGAATCAAGAAAATCTTTGGCTTCTTAGGGAATCCCTTCCTCAAAAATACCCGGCATCCCTCTCTTCTCTAGGGTCGGAAATCTTCCCTTTGGAAGGATTTAATCTCGGAATTAGATCAAAGGCTTGCCTCTTGGAAAGGGAAGTGGCTTTCCTTTTTGGTAGAATTCATTGATTAGACCGAGTTCTCAGTGCTCTCCCTATCTACATGTTATCTGTCTTGCAAATTCCAAAGGGAATCCTACAACAAATTGAGAAAGTTTTATGTACCTTTGTATGGCAAGGAATTGACACAGAGAGAAAAATTCATCTTGTCAAGTGGGATGAATTCAAGCTTCCCAAGGATCTAGGAGGAGATGGTATTCTCAATTTGGGCCTATATAATGTTGCATTAGATGCCAAACATGTCTGGACTATTCTCTCTAACCCCTCCAGCCTGGTTAACAGAAATCTTCTTCAGAAATACCTTCTTGTAATTTTCCTAGATATCATCCTAACTCATCAAGAGTTACAGAGGGGGTCTCACATTTGCACATTCATAAGTTCTTACCGCATTGTAATCTTGTCCCTTACCTCCTGGAAGATCGGGAATGGGGAAAGGGTGAAATTATAGGAATATTATTGGGATGGTATTCTTTCCCTCTCACTCATTCAGGAGATTTAACCAGTTAAAATTACCAACCAAGCGGCTTGGGGTGACCGGGTAGCGAATTATGGTGTTCAGTAGGAGGACGGTTCCCCCTCCTCTTGGAAATCGATTGAATATCTAAATTATCCTCAAGAAGAAAAGTTTTATACAATAGTATTCTTTCTTTATGATGTGTCTCCTTCTCCAATGGCTCACAATGGGTCATTTGGCTTGTGTAATGATTCGGAGTCGAGATACGCCCAAATTGGGTATAATTATATTCTTCACTTAGAGGGAAGAGGTGTTGTCTCATGGTCGAGTTGTTGGTATTCTAACTACATTCCAAAAGCGGAGATTTCTATTTGCTGGTATATAAAGGTAAGATCCTTACTCATGTCGAAGGAGGATATGGGGTTACCAAGGGCCATCCAAATGTTTTTTTCAAAAATGCTGAAGAATATTTAGATCAATTGCTCCTTCATTTTCCATTCTCAGTCCAAATTTGGAACTGGTAATGCTCGAAATTGGATTTATCTTAGGTTATGGGGCTTTCAATTAAGGCTAATCTAGAATCATGGCCATTCCTAAACAAATAACATTCTCTAGGTTTCATTTGGTTTTGCATCCCTTTCCTACTCATTTGGCACATTTGGTGGGAAAGAAATTTGTGACTTTTCGAGAGAATCCATTGCACGTGTCTAGTCGCTTATTTAGAAGCTAGAAGTGGAGATTTATGAGAATTTTAGTGCCTGGTGTATCAATCTTTCCAATTTATCAAGTTGGGATGCTTCTCTCATAAATTCTTGGTCGCTAATCAAGTTGCCTATTCTAGCTCACTCACCATCCAAGTTTATCAATTTCTTAAAAGAGTTATCAAAAGTCAAGTTAGATGGTCACTAACCCCCGATTTTTGTAAATTGAACTTTTATGGGGCCTTCAAAGGGAACCCATGTTTTTAGGTGTGGGGTGTATTATTCATAATGATTTTGGAAAGTTGATAAGAGTAGGATCCTTCCTCTTGCAAAAAGAAACATGTAATCAAGTGGAGACACAAGCTCTCCTTTCGGGTTTTAAAATTTTTGTGAAAAGTGGTATTCCTCTCTTGTATATCGAAGGGTATTCAATGGTTATCATTCTATCTCTCAAAGAATGGAAATCCCCAAATTGGAAACTAGATTACTTCTTATCCAATGTTGTTTTTGGCTTGCTAAATTGGAGTCATGGGAAGTACGTCATATCTTTCGTGAGGGCAATCAAGTAGCGGATCTCTTAGCTAATTTTGGTGTGACACAAGCCTATAATTATTTAATAGCTAATGATTGCATGTAGTGGTCGGCTTGGCCGCCATTTTGGAGAATTATGCTCTCTAACCAATGGCAGATAAAAACGTCGAGAGGCACGTGGGAAACTTCTCTTTAATGCCCAGCCAAGATCTCATTTTCTTCACAATTTTCCTTTCTATTTTGGATTTTTGAGGGTTTGCACAAGATGTTATGATTGCTTTTGGTCCTCTTCCTGGGTTATATCTACGTGGAGAGACTAAAGAAATGGTGTTTTACAGGGCTGTCACTCTTGCCCACCTAAAAATGTGTTTAACCTTGAATCTCTCTAGTTTCGTAGGGAAATAGAAGGAATAATTGGGGAAGAATATTTATAGAGAAATGGTTGACCATGACTCAATGTTGAGATTGCCTCTCTTTTTCATGACCCATCTGTTGATGATAGGTGAGGACAAAGTAGAGGTGGTAAAAATTGCTCAACATTTCATCTTTCCTCATTACATTGTTGGGCTGGAAGAGGTGGTTTGGGGGTTCTATTTACCCTCTTGTTTCATGATCTATGTAGAAAATTGGGGCTCAAAATGGGTGGCTAGGGAACTAGTTTAAGAATTGGAGAGGACAAAAAGGTTTTATGGAGGTTTTGGTGGTTATACACATGAAATGTAGGTCTAAAGCAATAGAAGGTTTCTTTATCTCAAAGATCAACCTAGAGGATTTAGAAAAAAACATTGGCCTCGATGCCCTCTTACGTGGCTTGAATTAGGCATCAAGGTGTTTTGGCCTACTCCTTCCTTCTATAGGCTTCACAATAGAAAGAGCCAATTTGATGTTCGGACTCGAGGAAGAGAAAGATAGTTCCAGGTTGACAGGGGACATCAAAAGTCCCAAAGTGGAAATAGTTAGTGTATCAGACTAAATGGCTTAGGGTCATATAGTATAGTATAAATAGTTTGATTTCTTTTTGGTCTAGGGTGGCATAGCTTCACTGTGCTATTGTTTTTCACCCTTAGCAGTTTTATAGAATTTTTATTTTATATCAAGTGGTATATACTTCTTTATTTCTATTATCCAAATAACTCTCCTAGTGATTTGGATAACTTGTATACATCTTCTGGATCTGATCTCTTCATTACGAGGTTACACGTGCTCAAGTTTCCTTGGTACATTCCTTTCTATTCCTCGTGCACCCTTGCGTGCTTCCCCTTCTTATCTTATTTCCCTCTTCTTATTTATTCCACCTTCCCTTATGTGCATATTTTACACATTTTCCTTCTTCCTTGAAGTCGTTCACCCTCGCACACACCTGCAAAACATCTTGTAATGATTACACCTTGACCATACATTCCATGCTCACCATTTTACCTCATTTCCTTGTATGTATCACATACGCGTTCCTTTACTTTATTTTGCATATCGTTCCCTCATGCCCTCCTTTGTGCCATTCTATTTTAGATCATCTTCTAACATGTTTGAGTGTGCCACACACAACCAATCAAAGCATGTAAACGGGGTTCCAAGTCATTACTGACATATCAATGAGTGACACGTGATGAAACAAAAAACATTTTACACGGTTGGCCATTCTTTTAGCCAATTCATGCATGTCATGTGTCTTGCATGTGTAGATAGCTCTAACATCCTCTAACAGCCATATATTTTGCTATAAATCTCCGATCGGTGTGTGTCTGGACTTGACAAAGAGTTGGTGACATCAGCCATAGTGCTAGACATTCAAATTTAAATTTTGGCAGACTAGTAGGTGAGAAATGGGAAAACATATTTCTGATCATTAATGAAGCGATCTGATTGCTTCAACCACCTGATTTGATATGATCTACCATCCTTCCTCCTCCAACACACCAAACAGACTTGGCAAAGTGCATTCGATAGATTCTTAGGCATATTTGTAGGCATTGAATGCTTCTTGTTGGTGGTTGTATTTAAAATTTGGGTTTTCCCTCCTTCTCTTCTCCTTCCATAGATTCATCTATAAATGTAAGAGTTAGGCTCATTATTAATGTTGGATACTTTGAATCCTTACATGTTTTTCTAAGGACTTCATATTTTCTACATTCTAAGTTGTAGACCTCTAGATCTGGCTCATGCATGTGGATATCGCTTCTTTTTCCATTGTAACAACTATGTACATTTTGGGAAGTAATGGAAGCATCATTTTGTGACTATTATTTGTCCTAACATGTTTGCATTCCTTCTTCTTGCCTTTTCTTTTGCATTTTGTGTTTTTTGTGCCACTTCATGTCCCTTGCAATTCCTTATTTAGTTGTGTTCCATGAGAATGATCTAGTAAACACGTTTTCAGCTATGCTACTCATGCCTAGCCTCCTTTCATGCATCCCCTTTTCATTCCCACTTAAAACATATAGTGTTCATCCCTCTTTTTCTGGTGCTATCACCTTTTTAGTGTAGTTTATTTTCATGTTATCCTTCTATCCCTAGTCCCTTGGCATTTATTATCTTAGTTTCCCCTTTCAACGCACTAGGAGTAGCAGTAAAGCGAGTAGCAATAGAAATAGATAGAGGAACTGGCCTTCTCTGGAGATCCATCTCAAGTGTGCAAGGTCCCACAACTTGGAGATGGTTCCATTGTGATCTCAAATAGCTCGATCTTCTAGATCCAAGATGCGGGTGCAAGTTTGAAGACCAACAATTTCTGGAATGCCCAGTGGGACTAGCAATGAAAGATTAAATTTCATATTGCTAAGTTCTAGTGTGTGGACTTAGTATTTCAGCCTTTGGAGGCTCATTTCAACACATCTAGCGACTCCCAACATTTCTAGATCTCTATTTTAGCATTCCTAAGTGCCTTTCATGAGAAGAGTGCATATAAGAAGAATTACAGCAGCTGAATATTCTTTCGAGTACCTCTAGCTATCCTCGAGAAGAGTTCATTCTAAAAGTCCAATGCACGCATCTCTATCCATAACACACCACATCTATTCAAATCATCCTCGAATGCATAACTTGCACACACCTATAATGGCACATCAACCACCTCCTCCACTGAGGAACTTTTCCAACTTCATAGGAGGGAGTCCCTTGGTGTTGGCCATGTAAAATGACATGCCAAATGGCACACTCAAAAGTATTCCATACTTTATTGGTGAGAATCAAGTCACCCCTTAGGAGCATATCCAAGATGTAGAAAATGTATGTTTTCTCTACCTGATCACACATGATGATGTAGCGATAAGGCTACTTACAACCTCTTTCAAAGGTAAAATGCTTCAATGGTACCAAGGCTTAAGACTTGAATCTATTACACACATGGGATGAGCTAGAAATATCTCTTTGTAATTACTTTGAAGATAATTCGGATGACCTATCTCTAGTGGAGCATCGACAACAATGCAAAAAGGGCACCCAATGAGAAGATGACCGATTTCAACATCATATATTAGAATAATTGGGACATAATCCCTCTTATGGTAAGACATACAACCCAACACATTTTTCTATATTATCTAAAGGAATTAAACAATGATATCTCAGTCATGATTCAGTCCATGGGAGGTAGGACCTTCCCATCCACTTATAGTATTACAAAGAGGACATAAAATAGTCTTATTCGGGAAGGAAAGATAGGCTTCTAGACCACCTATGCCCTTATTCCCATAAATGTCACAAGTGCCTCAACCTTCATGGCCCCTATTCCTATTCCCGAATATGCACAACCAGATTGCATATACATCCCACTCCCAAAGACAACAAAAAAGAAGATGAAGAATTAAAGGCTCTTGATCAGAAATTTATCAAACAAATTCATATCATTAGAAAAGCAACAGGTGCAAGCCTATAGAGGCAATTCTAATCAGGTGCATAGCCAAAACAATCAGCCTTGGCGAGAATCAATATGGAAACCAAAGATACGTGCCCAACTAGAAAAATGATAGATGGCATGCTAATGTGCATCTACCCTTGCAAGTTATTCCTCCCATGCCTTCTCTTCCAATACCTAGTACAAGTCAAGCGCTCGTTCTAGTTCAGAACAATTTGGCGCAAGATTCAAAATGGTGCTTCCCTCACAATATGCCTCATAATCAATATCATTGTGCTAATGTTACATGCACAATCCTACATGATACAAAATGCTTCAACTTGTGATCCTTCAAAAATTACCTCTGAAGTAGAAAACTAAGGAAGACCAGCTCCTCTAGAGGAAAATTTGATTTTATTTGGCGCTGGTGACTTGTGTGCAATCAACCAAGAAATAGATGATACAATTAGACTGTGTGCCCAAGTTAACAACATGAGATATAAGAAGATAATGTTGGAGTTAGGCATGCTAGACACACTCCCATAAATGTAAACCACCCCTCAAAAGTAGAAAGAAGTAGTCAAGGCATCTAGTAGTAAGAGTGCTCAAGTCCCTACACAAGACGCCCTATGTAAGGCTTCTGAAGTGGTACGTGCACCTCCTTTGGTAGATCAAGCTCCTGCTTTAGCTAAAACTCTTACTTTCACACCTGAATAGTCAAAAAGGGATGTTGTTCCTCAAATGCACAAGTCAGTGGGTCTTCCATTCAGCATTATTGACCAAATGAAGAAGACAAATATAAATGTCAAAATGTGGGATGCCCTGAATATTCCATCTTAGTGGGACCTGTTACATGAAGCTCTGGCATAACACCCATGCATTGATCTAGCCATATAGAATTTGTGTGTTTCTATCAACATCTATCAAGAAAACAAGAAGAAAATAAGTAAGGTTGTCAAAACCTCACCCTTCTATATGTCCTTGATCATAGGTGAACATCTTGTCCATAATTACATGATAGACTTGAGCACTAATACCTCTGTTATGCCTAAAAATATAGTTCATGTCCTCGGTCTTAGGTATAGCCCCTTGTCTAAAGGAGTCCTGCAACTTGATGGCTCAACTGTCGCTACCTTAGGAGTCATCAAGGATCTTGATTTGACCCTTCATGCATGTCCAAGTTTAACAATTAGTGAAGATGTGTCAATCATTGACTTACCACCTTTTTTTCCCTATGTCCATCAAGATATTTCACTACTCAAGTGGGTGGTTACTTGTCTTCTTATTGCTCTCATATGCTACTTAAGACAAGGTATGATACCCGGTTTATCATACAAGCTAAGCCTATATTTTCCTATCATGTAGAGCCATATGTCCCATCCTCTCTCCAAGAAAATTTTCTAATCTAAGAACAAGCTTCAGTTCCTGAAGAGTAGCCTCTTCCACCCTCTATTCCTAACATAGTACTTGATGAATGGGTGAAGAGGCACCATAAATTTGATCCATATACTGAAGAACTAGAATCTTATGAAATTGGGCTTGGTACTTACTACATTCTTGAAGAATAAATTGTGTTGTTGCGTGTGCTGAGGAAAGATCAAGTTGAACTTGTTCTATGGAAGTTATATTTTGATGGTTTTAGAAAACAAAACGGTGCAAGAGCGAGAAGTGGTTCTCATTTCTCCTAGGGATGATAAATTCTTCTTCGTGCATAGGCTACAGTTTGCATGCTCCAATAATGTGGTAGAATATGAGGCGTTGGTGCATGGTCTATTGATTGTTGAAAAGAATAATATTAAGGTGCTACAAATATTTGGGGATACAGAGTTGGTCATCCATCAGGCTACTAACAAGTGCTTAACAAATAATAATTTTTCAAAGCTTATAAAAATAGATTTTGGGACCTCCTTGAGAGCTTTGATGCTCTAAAATCATAGGTGGTGCCATAAAAATGAACAAAGAAGCTGATCAAATGTTTGCTCTTCATTTGTAGTTCTCTCTTACTAAGGACTTTGTCAAAGGAAACACTCAGAAAATTAAGATGGTGATCAGACCATCCATTCCAGACAACAACAACCAAATTTGGCGGTGTGTTTGTGATGTGACGCATATATTGTCCAGTTCATCCAAAATGAAGTTGAGTTATCATCAAGCATGCAATCTTATTTTCATGACAACTATGGTGACCAAGTAATACAACTGAAGACAAACAAGTTTCCTAAAGGGCTGGTCACCTTAGAAAAAAATTTTAGCCCTGATGATGAGTTCAAGGGTGAAGAAAAATATATGCGTGTTGCGTAAGAATATTGTTCCCTAGTCACTATTGTGAGCGGAAAGGAGTTGTTTCTCAGCAAGGCTTGTGCACATGATGAAAATCAGGCCTTCATCTCTCTTTGTCAAAAATATAGTGACATATTTTCATGGGAGTATGAAGACCTCAAAGGTTTTGATCTAAGTATTGCTCAACACTCCATTGATCTTGATCCTAGTATCAATCTTGTCAGACAAAAGAAGCGGCCAATTAATCCAAAGATAGAGCCCCTCATGAGAAAGGAATTATCTAAACTCATTGAGGCAAAAATCATTTTTCCCATCAAGTACTCTACTTGGGTCACAAATTTAGTTCCAATGCAAGAAGAATGGTGAAATCAAACTCTGTGTTGATTTTAGAGATTTGAATAAGGCATCTCTAAAGGATCATTATCCTTTGCCTTCAATGGAGTAGATTCTACAAACTTTGGCTGGTGTGAAAAGATTTTCAATGTTAGATGGATATTCAGGCTTCAATTAGATCTTGGTCAAGGAAGAGGATCAATTCAAAACGGCATTTACAACCAAGTGGGGAACATATGCATATCATAAAATTCCCTTTGGTCTATCAAATGTAGGCACAACTTTCTAGCGCATCATGTACATTACCTTCAAATGTTACATTAATGAGTTCATCTTTGTTTACCTTGATGACATAACAGTCTTCTCAAAGTAGAGTGCGGATCATATGGCGCACCTGGAGAAAGTATTTGAGAGATGTAGAAAGTATGGGGTGTCTCTTAACCCCAAGAAGTGTAATTTTGCAATGGTGTATGGAAAACTCTTGGGCCACGTGCTTTCAAAAGATGGCATCACAATTTATCCTAAGTGCATTTCAGCCATCTTGGCTCTTTCCCTTCCAGCGCACAAAAATACCTTGCAATCCTTCCTTGGAAAGATCAACTTCGTTAGGCACTTTATTCCTAACTTTACATGACTGTAAGGCTAATCACCCTGATGCTCAAGAAGGATACAGATTTCAAATGGACAACAGAAGGAAGAGAGATTTTCAAAAAAATCAAGTAGGAAATTGCTTGTGTGCCAATACTCATTAACCTGGATTATTCCAAGGATTTTATCTTTTATGCTTATGGAATTGATACTAGTGTTGGTGTTGTCCTAACATAAGAAAATGAATAAGTGATGGAACAACTAGTGGCTTTCTTTAGCCATACGCTGAAGGATTATGAATTAAGATATAACCACACATAGAAGTATGTCTTCACCATCATGCACGCACTCAAGAGATTCAAAATTATGCTAGCCACAAATCATATTAAGGTGTTAGTATCCCACTCTTATGTCAATGACTTCATCATGGGAGCAGAGATCAGTGAAAAGAGAGCACAATGGGTGACCTAAATCATGGAATATGATGTGACCATTAAAGCCACAAAACTGGTAGAAGGTAGTGCACTCTATAGGTAGATTTTTGAGGATGCATAGAATGAATATGAGACTTCATTACTTCTAGATGAAGGTCATCCATGCATAGAGATTGAGCAGAATATAGATTCTAGCGCATGTGATTGGATGAAGGACATGGTCACATTCCTTTCCAAGGGAGTACACCCTCTTAGTTTGAACAAGGAAAAGAGAATATATCTAAGGTTACAATATATCCCTTATGTTTTGGTTGATGTACTTCTCTTCAATAAAAATCTTGATGGTGTGTTGTTAAGATGTATCAATGACACGTAGACGTAAAGGTGTTAGCATAATTTCATGATGGATTCTCTGGTGGACACTTTTCTACCAAAACTACAACAATGAAGATCATAATGGTAGGAATATTCTAGCCTACCTTATTTGCAGATGCACACAAGTGGGTCACAAAATGCAAGGAATGTGCTTTCTTTGTAGGAAAGAAAAAACTGGCAGCACTTCCCCTCTAACCAATCCAAGTGGATCTTCCTATTGCACAATGGGGTCTTAACCTCATAGGAATGATCAATCCACTTTCAATCATTGGACATAAGTGGGTGCTGAAAACAATGGACTATTTCATCATATGGACAGAAGTTGTCACGCTCAAGGAATCAACTGAGTTATTAATCCTTGAATTTCTTGAGGGTATAGTCACAAGCTTTGGCATTCCTCAAACTATTATCTCTAATAATGAAAAATCCTTCTTTGGTACTAAAATCACTGATTGGGCACTAAATCTGAGCATCTACCTAAAGAATTATTCCAACTATTACCCTCAAGGAAATAGTTTGGTAGAGTCAACAAACAAGAACCTGATCAGAATCATGAAATGCACAATGAACATCAGCCAAATACAGTGGCATAGAAAGGTCTCGTGCGTGCTCTGGGAAGATAGAATTATAGTCAAAAAGTCAATAGGAAATTCACCTTACAAGATTATCTATGGAAAAGAGACTACCCTTCCTTTAATGCTAGAATTAAATTCATTAGCATTTTCCCAGTAGTTGGAATTTCAAGGTGCGGATCGAGAGAATCGAATGGAAAAACAGTTTAATCTTGAAGAATCAAGAAACTCTATCATGATCAAGCTAGAACAACATTAAAAAGCAACAAAGAAATGGTTTGATAGAAAGGCTTGGCCTCAAGCTTTCAAAGTTAGGGATCTGGTCTTAAAATGGGATCCTGACAAAGCTAAACCATGGTGCCATTAAAAGTTTGATGCACTTTGGAGTGGTCCTTACATCATCAATTCATGCAAATAAACTATCTCTTTTGATTTATTTCATCTTGATGGAGGCACACTACAAATCCCAGTCAATGGGATATATATTCAACCCTTCCATTAATTTTTCGCATCATTCTATGTATATTATAGTAGTTTCAATTCATCTAAGTGTGTTGCATCCACATTTTTATTTGTACATAGTTCTTTCCTTTCGTGTGCTTCTTGTGCATGCTCTTATTTTTCTTCCAAAATGTAGATCTTCTTTCAGTAGTTGCAAGATTTAGAATCAAGTCAAGAATGATCCTTCAAGTGACTTCTAGGGGTAGTTCTTCAAATGATTACATAGTAGAATCCATGCCCAATGAATGCTTCAAGCTACTGATCTCCTTCATCTAGCAAGAAGATGGCCCCAAAATTCACCAAAATTGTTATCCAAATAACTCTCTTAGTGATTTGGATAACTTGTATACATCTTATGGATCTGAGCTCTTCATTATGAGGTTGCATGTGCTCAAGTTTCCTTGGTAAATTCCTTTCTTTTCCTCAAGCCCCTTGCGTGCTTCCCCTTTTTCCTTGCTTTCCCTCTTCTTCTTTGTTCCACCTTCCCTTTCACACATATTCTACACATTCACCTTCTTCTTGGCATTTGTTCACCCTCGTGCACGCTAACACATCATCTTGTAATGGTTGCACCTTGACCATGCATTCTCTACTCACTAGTTTGTCGTATTTCCCCATACACGTCGTGTGTGCATTCCTCTGCGTGTTCCTCTATTTTTTCGCACACCCTTCCTCGTGCCCTCCTTTGTGCCCTTTTATGCTAGATCATCTTCTAACATGCTTGAGTGTGCCACACACAACCATTCAAAGCATGCAAATAGGGCACCAAGTCCATGTAACAAATCAATGAGTGACACGTGGTAGAAACAAAAACATTTTACACAGTTGGCCATTCTTTCAACCAATTCACGCATGCCATGTCTTACATGTGTAGACAACTCTAACATCCTCTTAAAGCCATATCTTTTTCTAAAAATCTCCTATCGGTGCACTCCTATACTAGACAAAGAGTCTGCTGACATCATTCATAGTGCTAGACATTCAAATTTAAATGTTGGTAGACACGTAGGTGAGAAATGGGAAAACATATTTCTGAGCATTAATGAAGTAGATCTGATAGCTTCAACCACCTGATTTTATATGATCTACCCTCTTTCTCCCTCCAACCCACCAAATAGACTCGGGAAGTGCATTCGATGATTCTAAGGTAGATTTACAGGCATTGAATGCTTTTTATTGATGGTTGTATTTCAACTTCGTGGTTTTCCTCCTTTTCTTCTCCTTCCTTCAGATTCATCTATAAATGTAAAGTTTGGGCTCATTATTAATGTTGGATACTTTAAATCCTTACATGTTTTTCTAATGACTTCATATTTTCTCGCATTCTGAGTTGAGACCTCTAGATTTGTCTCATGCATGTAGATATCGGCCTCTTTTTCCATTGTAATAGCTATGTGCATTTCATGAAGTAATAGAAGCATTGTTTTGTGAGTATTCTTTGTCCTAACGTGTTTCATTCCTTCTTCTTTTCTTTTTCATTGCATGTTTGTTGTGCCACTTCATGTCCCTTTCGGTTCCTTATTTAGTTGTGCTCCAGGAGAATGATTTGGTAAACATGTTTTCAGCTATACTACTCATGTCTAGCCTCCTCTCATGCACCCCCTTTCATCCCCACTCAAAATAGATAGTGGCCATCCCTTTTTCTCTAGTGCTATCACCTTTTAAGTGTAGTTTATTTTCATGTTATCCTTCTATCCCTGGTCCCTTGGCATCTATTATCTTATTTTCCCCTTTCAAAGCACTAGGAGTAGAAGTAGTAGTAGAAATAGATAGAGGAACCAAGATTCTCCGAGATCTATCTCAATTGTACAATTTCCCACAAGTTGGAGACAGGTTCCATTATGACCTCAAATAGCTCATCTTTTCCAGATTTGAGATGTTGGTGTAAGTTTGAAGACCAATGGTTTCATTTTAAAGCACCCTAATAACATCGATATTACTATACATATTGTAATGAGAGGGGACCCAATAACCCCCCAGTTCATAGCTTCGAAAAAAAGTGTTTATCTTATCAAAAAAATTACTAAGCTTGATTTGAAGTCTTGGTACATTAAGTGTGGATCAAAGAAGAGGACATCTAGAAGACAACATTCAAGACCAGGAAAGGGTCATATGAATTGTTTATATTACCAATAGGGTTATACAATGCACCACCTAACTTCATGAGATTGATGAATGAAGTAATGAGGTCATTTATTGAATCATTTTTATTGTGCACTTGGATGACATTATGGTTTTTAGCAGAACTTTTGAGGAGCATATTGATCATTTGTGTCAATTTTTGAAAGTTCTTAAGGAGAATAGACTTGTGCTAAATGAAAACAAGTGTGAGTTTACACAACAGTCACTTGTCTTTTTGGGACATGTGGTTAGATATGGAGAGCTAAGGATTGGTATGGAAAAGATAGAGGCCATTCGGACTGGCCTACACCATCAAGTTTGATAGATACCAGGGAATTTTGTGGGATCATTTCAATACTTACGAAGTTCATTAAGAACTTCTCTTCCATGGCAATTCTACTACATTTAGTGAGAGCAGGGGGTAAAACATTTAATTAGGGTAAGAAACAATAGATTTCTTTTGAAACATTTAAATATAGAATTAGTCATGCTCTAGTTTTCCCTTACCTAACTTCTAGCTCCCCTTTGAAGTGGAAACGATGTCGGTGACTATGTTATCGTGGTTTTCCTACTTCGGGAGGTAGGCCAAGATATTTATCACTTTGAATTGTTTCATAGTGTAATTATGAATTATTGTACTTATGACAAAGCATTATATGCTCTTATTCAAATAATCAAGCAATGGAAACATTATTTTATGGGTAATGAAACTATCATCCACATGGATCATCAACCCTCCAATATCTACTGCTCAAAGAAAACTCTAATAGGCTGACACTATAAATGGATGGGTTTCTTACAGAAATTTCATTTTATTATTAAATATAAGAAAGGTATGACTAACAAGTTAACTGATATTTTATCTAGACCTCCTTTTCTTTTAGTTTTGGGCACATTAACTCTTCGTGAGACTTTTTGTGTGAAGCATATTAAGAAGGTTATAAGTAGGATCTATATTTTGTAGATATTTTTTAGCAGAAACCTCCAAATGAGGGATTTTCACCTAGAGGAGAATATTATTTATGGGATGTTTTTCACTACAAAAACATGAAAATTTATGTTCATAAGGGGAAAGAGTGCGATTAGTGAGAGAATCACACACTTCCATGGTAGCTGGTCACTTTGGTGTGATAAAGACTATAGCGCACTTACGAGGTATGTTTATTGGCCAAACATGTAAGCAAAAGTTGCTAAATTCATCAAGGGATGTGTTTTATGTAGTACAAGAAAACCTAATAACATGAATTTGGGGTTATATATGCCATTTCCAGTTCCTTCTTGACCATGGGAAAGTATCTCCATGGATTTTTTGGGTAGTTTTCCTACCTCAAAAAAGGTCATGATTATATATTTGTAATTGTAGATCAATTTAGCAAAATGTGTATTCTTATTCCTTGCAAAAATACCATTAAGGTTAGTGATGCAATTGAGTTATTTTTTGCTAATGTGTGGGTTCACTTTGGTTTGCCTAGTTCTATTGTGTTAGACAGGGCCTCACGATTTGTAGGGACTTTTTAGTATACTTTTTGGGGAAAGATGGATATGAAGCTAAAGATTCCTACCTACCTTTTGTCCACGAGACATGGGAAAACAAATATGGCGAATCATACCTTGGTCTAGCTCTAGAGAGGGTACAACATGAAACATCCGAGGACCTAGCTTGATAACTTGGTGTATATCCAGATTCTTATAATAGGGTAGTTCATGCTTTGACTAGTAAAACTCCTTTTGAAACATGTTTTGGTTATTTTTTTAAGAGTTATTTTTTAAGATTTCCATGCAGAGACAATGGGAAAGTGGAACTGGAGGTCCACAAGGATGGAAATTTTATTGAAAAAATCAGCAGATACACCTTCGTGTATAAAGAGGTTGTGAGTCATAGGCCAAGTATAAAACATGGCATGATCAGCATAGGACTAAGCATTCCTTCCTTGTTGGAGACAAGGTATGGTTATATTTGAGCTAGGATAGGCTATAGGGAAAATCTAAGAAACTCAAGCCTCTTCGATATGGCCCATTTGAAATTTTGGAACAAGTGGGTAAGAATGCATTTCACTTGGATTTTCCTCCTTATATGAAGATTTATTTAGTTGTGAATGTTGAAAACTTACGTCTTTTTTAGCCCTCCATATTGGGTGATGAAGAAGGAGGAGTATTGCTTCTATCCATTAAGGATCTTTCTTCAAACGATCAACTATAGTTGGAGGAAGATGTGGTTTTAGATTGGAAAGAAATGAGAACATAGAGAGGATTGCAAGATAGGTTGTTGATCGGGTTGAATTGTTAGTTGCCTAACAAATCCAAGTTGTATTCTAGAGAATATGTGGGGAAGAAATTTCCTTGCCTCATTGTTCCTTGAATATTTTAGGGACTTAAAAGCCTCAAATTGGGGAGGTAGGATCCAAAAATGGATCAGAAATGCCCAATTCTATATAATCTCTATATTAGATACTTGTTATACGGGTTATCGCTTGTTTCTTTCTTCATAAGATGGTCTAGTTATGTTGGGGGTGATCTGAACACCTTTGTATGACGTTCCAGGCCATTCTTGTTTTGTTTTGGGGATTTCTCGGTGCGGTCACCGACCACCCCAAAGGTTACGTAACCACCACTCTATGGAGAGTAACTATTACACAATCCGATACCTATACAAATCATTGATCCTATGCAATATGGTTCCAGAATTCAAGATCTCAACAATTGCAAATGTTTGAGCTTCCCAATCGATTCATTTCACCTTTCCATGTGTCCTTGAGAAAAGAAACTATAAATATAGGGTTTTAGAAGGATTATGGCATGTGATTTTGGGTGAATTCTATTCTGAACAAAGTTGGAGAAGGTGGAATTATTTCTTGTTTGTTCATTTAAGAAGAGTTCTTCATTTTTTAAGAGATTTTGAGCAAGTATATACAATTAGAGGGAGTGTTAATCCTTCTTAAAGGAAAATTATTGGTGATAAGTTGTATTATTGGAGAATTACATAGTGAAGGGTAACAAATTCACTCACCCACTAGAGTTTTTCCCACATTGGGTTTCTCCAGGACAATCCATGTCTCTCTTTTCTCAGTTTACAATATAATTGTGTGTTGTTATTACAAATTATCTTGGTTAACAAAGAAATCAACATATTTCATTTATTTTTCATGAGCATAGTGATCTTTTTATTATTAGAAGTAAGAAATTTATGGATCAAACACTTCCAAAGAAATTAGATGAAGTACTCCTACAAAACACATGTAGAATGATGAGAAAATCCTTATATGACAACACAAGTAGGCATTGCAAAAGAGATGACTAAGGTCATGCGATACTTATCCCAAAAGTGTGGCTCAATAAATAGAAGAGAAATGTCACAAAGATAGCAATCATCAACACACAAAGGAGGAGGTGTGGAAAGGTCCTCACACACTAGAAGTGGAAAGGAGGTAGATGTAATGAGGGTATGAGGTTGGAAATAAGAATTACTTGTGTCTAAAGGGAAGGGAGTGTCAACATTCTCTTAAATATGTCCAAGAGGAAGAGAGAATTCCTCGATTAGTACTCTCATCATCAAAACTAGAAGTATAATCTTCAACATCGTGGGATAGAAACAAGCAAATCAGCATTAGCAGAACTGTCATCACATGAGGAAGGAGAGGAGACAATTGTATCGAGTAGGAAAAGCAACAATGGTAATATCTCGAATGTCTCTAAATAAGGAATCAAGGATTCTCTAGAGAGGCATGGAAATGTACATCAATAAATGACTAATGACCATGCTACAAGTTTCAAGTCACTTTAAGTTGATCGGGATCATCAAAGTGTGTACTCATCCATATAATTAGAGATAAAGGTCATTGTGAATAAGAAATAATTTTATGCTTGAATGCCACAGTTATATAGTTAGCCCCACCAAGAATAATAAGTGGATGATGTAATGCAGAAATGGTCCTATGAAGCATAGGTTTAGGAAAATCAATCTCCATGGTGCAAATGTAAAAAGAGAAATAAGTGCACAATGCAAGAAAAAGAGGGTGCAAGAATACACATAGGATTGCAATATGTTGGACTCAAATGAGAATGTTTCGCATGTAATAAATATACCCAAGAACAATGATAACCCCCTGTTTGTGGAACTTTATAAGTAGTGCATTGATTACACCCAAGTGTTCATGCGACGTGAGATGATTGGTCACTCACCTTATAATTAGAAAAATATTGCACAAATTTGGATACCACAATATGTTTAGTCATTCACAATGAAACAAATGAACAAGCACAAAAGTAAGCAAGAAAAAAACTATGCTCTCTTGTTGCAAGGTTTTGGCAGATGCACCCACTAATCCACAAGCGAAGAAGAGCAATTACAATGTGGAAAAAGGGCTCAAAATGAGTCCCCGGGGACCTCTAGGACGTAACAAGGGCTCCCAAAAGATGGAAAAATGCTAATAAGGACAATCAGAATTGGAAAATGGTTAGTAGAAAAAATCATCCAATAACGCTTATAAAATTTTACTTAAGTTTTATCAATAAGCCTATTTTAACTATAAAAAGGTGAAAATAAAACGACAATAAAACGACAATAACCTTAAAGAAACAATAATTCTAAACTAATAAGTGATTGATATTAAAGATCTTAATAAAAAAATTAGGCATCTAATTTAAATAATTAAGGCTCGGAAGAGAATAATTAAAAGTTAATTAATCTTTTTAAAAAAGTAGATTAGATCCTAATAGTTAAACTTAAGGTCTAACTTTTTAAAAAAATTAAACCTCCTTAATCAAAAACTTACCCACCACTTTTAAATAATCCCGACCAATTATAACACACCCATCGTGGATTTAATAAGCATGCCCCACCGAACCACTTTTGAAATTATTTTATATTCGATATTAAAAAGCAAACCACATTTTAAAAAAAAGCTATGAAAGATTAAAAATGGTAGATGGTATTAAAGTAGGGTCAAAAGGCAAGGAGGTTGGTCATCCTAATGCATGTGAAGAGCTCAAGAGTGGATCAATTCTCGAGGAGATGGCTTGAGGATTGATCCCGAGGTGATCATCTAACATGATGAGATGGGATTCAAAGGCTCAACACAATACCAATTTAATGCAAAATACGGGGAGGTTAGAATGCATAGCCAAGGGCTCAAGCTTGATAATGGACACATTAGAAATTTGTACATGGTTTAGAGCAAGGAAGATAATGGTAGAAGGAACAGCCATGAGCCAAGAGAAAGGGAGTTTACAACGGTTTGGACAGAGATGACCAAGGTACAATGTAGGGTTAAACCAAAGCAAAAACAACTCGCACGAGACAAATGACCCGAAAAATAAAAATGTAGGATAAGGATGAACAAAACCCCAACTTGACATAAAGTAAAGGAATCCCACTACAACACATTTGATCAAACATACACACAACAAACTACATCCAGCCCAACGCAAGAGCAATGCAACACAAAACAAGGTAAAAATGAGGGCAAACATTAACCCACCAGAGGGAACACACATGTAAAGAGAGGAACTTGTCAAAAATGCAAACACGAAAAAAAAATCATGTGAAAAATAACGTGTAGCGTGTATACAACATGCGACCAAGCATGTCGACAAAACTCAAATGGTTGGGAAACTCTCCAAGCAAGAAAAAACATGAGCATCTCAACTCTACAAAAACCCAACTCACCATGGCGAGTTGGCTAGAGTAAAATTGATGTAGTGCTCGGGTGGAGAGGTGAGAAAGACTTGGGTGAAGATGTGTAGCCGGAAAACAATGCAAAAATAATGCAGATATGCAAGGAGAGGTGAATGGAAGGAGCAGAGATATTTCAAAAACACTAATGAAAAACTCAAATAAACCAAACCATTAAAAGTACCTCTAAAATAGCGTTTCCACCAAATGTAGCTTCGATATCCATATTTAGCTAAAAACCCCCGATAACTCAAAAAATATACACCCGCACATGCACCAAAAACACACGTAAACTAGTAAAAAAATTCCAAGAAAACCAAGATTTTTAAACTTGTCGTTAGATTTTAAAGGAAGATTTACAACTTGCACGAGAAGCATGAAAACCAAAAAAATAAGTAATATCAACCAGAATCAAATGAGTGCATGCATGCTTACAAAACCTCACTCGATACCATATTAGATTATTCTATAAGTATCAATACATAACCCCATACACATCGAGTAAGGTTACACTTCAATGGTGTCATGAACGCTCCACGTAGTAAGTAAGAGAATGATTCACAAAATGAGAATCAAGTATAGAAAGACAACAATGTGTCTTGCATGCTCATAGATCAAAAAAGAGATGTACATATAGGAGTGTTGTGTAACTCCTGTGCATGACACATGTACACAACCCTAACTAACCCTATTGACCTATTCTCATTATGACCTATTCTCATTAAGTGATATGACTAACCATCATGGTGGACAAGTCATCAAATGATTATGAAATAAGTCATATACACCAACATGTGTGCTTCATATCGGCATCTCCATCAACACACATACATTATAATATAATATCATATCCCATGGTGCATAACATTCCCTCCCTCCTTGACATATTTCATCTTTGGAAGATGAGAAGAAACCATGTAGTTATTTTTCTTCAAATAATTTCACACTTGTCATCATGCTCAATCATCTAGCCACCCATATCAGATCTTAGTGTGTGATACATCTCCGAACCTAGTTCCATAATATATCATGCTACTCGATTCCATCCATGTCCATATATGTTACTTTTCTACTTCCATACATAACCATATCAATGATTCCTTGGATCATGTGCTCCATAATTGTTGGTCCATTGATGTTAGGTATAACCATAATGATTTTTCCTCCATTTTTCTAGATATCCAAATCGATTTCTACTCTAATGTGCCTTAACATATATCCATGATTTTTACCTCTCATTATGATGTGGGTATATATATGCCACAACCTAAGAATCCTTAAACAATTCTAACTTTTTGTTCATCTTCTACCTTTTCAACTCGCCAATTCATGTGTCTTTAGAGTAGGTGGATTATTTTCTTCTTCATTTCAATAAATGATTCTTCCAGGTTCTTCTACATCATCATTATTCTCCTCTTCGCCATCTTCATATACATCTTCATGCTCCATCTTGAGCTTTCTTTGTTTTTTCTAAGTGTGATATCCTGCAAGGTAACCTTCTTTCTCTTGTACCAAATCTTCATGAACTTATTTTGCACATTAATGTTGATTGTTCCCAAGGTCTCTAACCAAGGATATCCAAGAACAATATCTAAACCATCCATATCCAAAGCATAAAAATTTGAATGCAAAACATATTTTTCCATAGAGAGCTTTAAATCTTCAAAAACTTGAATCTTCTTACCCTCCACTTGAGATTCCTTTATATTCTTTACTTGAACATGTAGATGTTGAACTACATCAATGTTGATGAAGTTATACATGATACTATAGTTTATGGAAATAATTACCGTTTTCCTTTGAATTCACCCTTCAAACTAAAATATTGAAGCCTTTTATTTCCAAAACAAACCACATACTTCATGTTTGGGAAATTGGTCATAATTTTAGAACTTCAAGGCTTTTATTGGTTTTACACGCATATATTTTGGGAACCCTTATGTTTGAAAATTGTCAAAATTGATTTCCCTTTTTTTATGAGTCCATATAGGCCAAATTCAAAAGAACTTAGAACTTTTGAGTGTGTTTTACCCTTGAAAATGATAAAATTACATTTTCCTCTCCTGGTTTTACATAAATCAAGCCATTAATATTAATTGATCAAGACAAAGACAAGCGACACCTAATGACATCTTCAAACTTTAAAACTTGGTTGCTTTTAAAGTTAACAGTGACTCAAATGGATATTTTACACATATCACTCATCAAGTTTCCCATATTTTATAGACTTTCAAAATCAGTCACTTTTGCATTTATTTTAGAGACTATGATAAATGCATTTCATTTGTTAAGCATCGGCATTTTTACATTTATGCGAGACTTAGTTTTTTACCTCAAACATTTAGACCATTCTAAGAAACTGATTGGAAATAAGTGGCATCTTGGACATGTGTAATCCATTGGAACCCTCCACTCCCAAAAACCTTATGTTTTGACTCACCAAACTTTGTAGCATGGTACTCAATGAAAAGTGGCATCAATCAGTGACCTCAAGCACTTGGGAAACTATGAGCTCACTCCTATCATGGAATGGTGACACATAGCAATAAAGATATTTGCAACCACCATTGCATAGTGTTCTCACAAACCTTCAATTATGTCTCCCAAAACTTGTAGGAAACCAATGGAGGACACATCAAGATTCTAGATATATGGTAACAATAAATTCCCCATCATCTCAAAGATTCTCCACCTACCTCCTTACTCCAAACAATGTCGAAGCACTTTGATTGAGAACATGTGGCAAAAGTGACACATGATATAGATTAGTAAACCCCTATATTCCCTACACTATTTGTTCATTATTCTAAATTTTACCACTAATCCTAGTGTAAAAATGATCTCAAGATATGATGCCTAGTTAAAACAACCCACTTGAGACCCAAGAAACAACCTAGGGTTAGAAAATTATGGAATAATTTCTTTTATTGATTAGAGTGTCTACAACTAGGTTGTAAGACAACAATTGTCACTAACAGTTCCAAAACAAGTCTAGACTACTAGAAAAAACTTTTTTAACAATTATCGAGGTCACAAGGTCCAAATTTTAGGGTTAGAAGTTTCAGTTAGGTTCAGGGAGTAATTTATCCCCATACCCACTCTCTAACAGGCTCATAGTTTCAAATTGATTTTTGTCACACTTAACGCATTCAAAATTTCCCTAAATCATTTCCATTGGATCTCCTAACTCCTTGTAAAACTCCGATTATGGACCGGCGGGCTTTGGGAGTCAAAATTTTCCAAAAGGGACACGTGTCGAGCAGGGAAGCAAGTCCATTTTTGGGTTGGCGGGTCATGGGGCAATGTTTGAAAATTTTCCTACATGGGGAGAAACATTTCATTTTGCACCTGTGCCTCTACTACGCCGCTAAGGACACATGTCAAGCTCCAAGCTTGCACGAGGAGGGAATGAGGGAAGAGCAGGGGGTAGTGGAGGTTTTGAGGAGATTTTTCCAAAGGGAGGGGAAAAAAACCAAAGTAGCACCCACGTGCTGCGGGTCCACTAGGGACATGTGGCGCTCACAAGGCCAACACGAGGGAGAAGGAGAGAGATGGGTGGAGTGCCAGAGAGAGTTGGAAAATTTTTCCCAAGGAAGGAAAAAGGGAAAAGTTTAACTTGTGGGTCCACACGTCCCGTGGAAGGGTCTTCTACAAGGCGGGGGAGTAGCGGTCCGGGGCCACGGGGATCTATTCAAAAAATTTCCAAAAAAAAATTCAAAAAGACAAAGGTTGCGAGGTCTTCCAACACACCCCCGCTATCACCCCATGGTGCCACGTAGTACCCTCTGGTTGGCTACGGGCAGGGGGGAAATTTAAAAATTTCCCAAAAAAATTTCAAAAAAAAAAATTCTAAGGATTTTTCAATAGGAAATTTTCGAGATGCAGTGCCCACCAGGGAAAATTTTCCCACCAAGGAAGGAAAACTTCCAAGGGCCTTAACTTTAGCTAGAAATCTTAGTTTTGGGAAAACAACGACTTTCTAGAAATATCTCAATGCCCTCTTTGCACAGGTATCATAAATTTTACATTTTAATAAAGTTTAAGGGGTTAATTTCATAAAAACATTCTGCAAGATTTTAAAAATCCAACTAGTAAATTTTATCTTTTCAATTTTGTTCAATTTGATCTTCTCCTTCACTCAACATGCCAATCAGACATGGAGGATTGCTCTAAGAAGGATTTAGGATGGTTTAGGAAGGTAATTTTACTTCTTTGATTTCCAATTTATATTTTCCAACATTTGACAGAAATAAAGACTACAAAATGACTGTGAACTATTTGGGCCTGATTTTGCAATGTTTTAAATGATTTCCTTATGTGTTAATGTCATATTTGAGTTCCTTGATATTATAGCATGCTAAATATTAATGTTCCAAAGTTGATTATTATGTGCAGGCTCGAACTGTGCATTTTAATCAACTTATTTATTAGTTTTAAATTTACAATGACAAGGATCAATTCTCGAGGGATCTATTTACCATTTCTTCTTCCAAGTATGAAATTTTATCTCTCATCTAGTCTATTACATTTAGTTGTTTAAATCAACCTATTCTAAATCAAATGCAATATTGAATTCAATTTATACATTTCCAAAAGAACCAAAAGACTAATATATTCCCACATACATTTATTCCTTTCAAAACAGAGATTCCATTACATATAAAACTCATATCCCAATACAACAATGCAAATGAAGAAAGGTATTGCAATCCTTTATTGACATCCAAAGACAACTTTACATCTCTCAACTCCTTAAATGTAATTAACAAATTTCACTTTCTTTCTTTCAAATGTACAGAACAGAATATAAATTTCCTTCACATTTCAAATTTACAACTTTCATAATCAATTAAAAATCTTTCCTTCACAAAAACATTACAATTTCATCCACTTCAAAGTGGGAAAGGTTACAATAAAATATATTTCACAAGGGAATGGTAAAACTATCTTCTTTTGCTCCAGAAAACAACATGCAAGTTTCCTTTTTCTTCCAATTTGATCACAACAAAAGTGGGGGAAAGAAAATGCTCTCCACCCAACCAAGACATCCAATGAAAGGAGAATCCATCCTTCATCATTGGCCCCCAACCCCAATCCACAATGCAAATAGGAAATGTGATTCAACCCATGGTAACAACAGGCTTCCACAACACAACATTATTTCAACATACACATTTCAATTTAAACACAAATCAACACAAGACAGCAGTTCACAACTGCATTGAAAATAATAAAACAAACTCAGTTTTATCATGCAAGCCAAAGGAGCAAGGTCTATGGGGAAGCTACTTATGCCTCCCAATGGAATTGGGCATCCACCTGCAACAAACCCCCAATAAAAATCACCACACATATCCTTATGCCCCCCAAAATCCCTCCTTATACCCCCCACAAATTTCCTTATGCCCCCCACAAAGTAAGAAATGCAAGCTATTTCTTTTCCATGGTGGATCCCAAACCCAAACTCCCTCCACAAGAATTCTGATGCCACTGGCATTCCCTTATGCCCCCCCACATGAATTTCCCATAGCCTTCTCCTACACCATTCCTATGGTAGTCTACCCAAACAGCCAACAAATAAACAAAACATACACCATTCACACAAACACAACAAGAAATAACAACATAAGAGAAGAGCTAAGCTCCTACCTCTCCATGGTAGCTTTTGTTTCCAAAATAGCAAGCTTCAATGCCAAAAATAGTCCCAAAAACAAAAATCTCCAAGCATGTAAAGTTTATCCAAACTCCTTCCAAAATTAAGAGCTCCAAACACAAGAAAATTCACCCCAAGGAAGCATGCAAAATGTTTCAACAACCCAAAACAAAGCAAAGAGTTTGAATTTTATAGAAGAGGGAAGAGAAGAGGATGATGTGGATCCATGTAGGATGCCACATCACACATCCTCAACTCCAACACAAAAGAAAATTTTCATTCTCCAAGGCACAATAAAGAGGTGGGTGAAAATATGACAATTTACTTGCACACTCCAAAAATCCCACACCCCAAAGGACTGAATTAAATAAAATGTAAGAAGAGTGCAATTAAAACATGCAACTTGATTTATAAAAATGCATTATAAAATTCTAAATTTAACCTTCCAACCATAGGTATGGTTGGTAAATAAAATTAAGAGGTATGGGACAAGTTTTACTTGTCCCACAAGCCTCCAAAACAACCTCCAAGGAAAAATTCGAGTTTCCAAGAAGGTGGAGAGTTTCATACTCCAAAATCTGACTTACACAACTCTTACACATACTTACACATCACTTACATATTTAATACAAAATCCAACAACTTCTATAATTACTTTCTCATATCCCAATTTAATTAATTAACTTTTAACCATATGTTTTCTCACATTAATCTACCACAATTTAATTAAATAAAAGAAAGGGACACATCACTAATAAAATACACAAAACCCATGGTCACAAAATAAAGGTGATCCCCATGGGAATCCCAACATAATGCAACAACAACAAACACACACACACACAAAAACATGTTGTCATGGTGACTTTGTTGAATTCATCTAGAATTCCAATGTGGTTGGTCTCCAATCCCCCAATGTTTGTTGTGATATTTTAACCTACAAAACACAAATACCTCCTTCGGCCTCGTGGCCATATCAGAAAATCCAACATGATATAAATAAAATCATAGAATCATTTATACACATGAATCATGACAACATCAAGGAATTCAACGATATCTCTTACAATTTATATTCACAACTATATCATCATCATATAATGTCATTTTCTAAGCCTACTCAAAATATCCAAAAATCACATGTCCCAACAACATTCATAATATATCCATGTCAAAATAGTATCTCATCATCCACATATGAAGTATCTCTAATAATCATCATGCATCATAACCAAATCAAGATCACAATAATCCATGACCAAATATCTAACATCATACTAAATCAAAACCATAATAATGTCCATAATGAAATCAATAGTATCAAAGTCAAGTATCAAAATGTGTCAAAGGGAAGTGGGCACTACATCCCCCTCCCCTTAGACTCGACTTCCTCCTAGAAGTCACTGAACAAATGTGGAAACTGAACTTGTAATAAGGTAGCATCCTCCCATGTAGCTACAGTCTCATCATATCTGTCCCACTACACCCGAACCTAATCAACCTCTCTAGCCTCGAAGGCCCAGGGTCCTACGATCTAGGATGCAAATGGGCTCCACCATCACCTGCCCTTGATCCTACACCTGCAATGATGTCCAATCCAGCACATGAGAAGGGTCTGTAATATATCTCCTAAGAACTAAAACATGAAAAACATCATGTAGGCGAGACAAGCTGGGTGGCAACGCTAGACGATAGCCAAACATCTAATATGCTCCATGATCTCAAAAGGACCAATGAATCTAGGAGCTAACTTAGAAACTTTCCATAATGGATAGGGCTCTTGTGTGTCCTGACACAAAGGAACACCTTCATGCCCATATCAAAACTACGATCAATCCTATGTTGATCTGCATACTTCTTCTTCCTGTCATGTGCCTCCTACAATCTATACCTGATCAACACCACCTGCTGCTCCATGTCATGTAGAAGAGTTGTTCTAAGAGATACTCTATCCTCTATCCTGTCCTAGCTAAGAGGTGTTCTGCACTCTCTACCATACAAAGCCTAAAAATGAGTCATGCCTATAGAACTCTAAAAACTATTATTGTAGGCAAACTCCACCAAGTATAGGTACTCCTCCCATTTATACTATTGATCCATCACATACATCCTGAGCATGTCCTCTAAAATGTGATTCACCCTCTCAAGATGTCCATCTGTCACTAGGTGATATGATGTGCTAAAGTTGATTCTCGTCCCGAGAATACTATATGGTAGTCCGTAAATGGGAAGTGTACAAGAGGATCACGATCAAAATGATCTTCTCACGTGAAATCCCGCAACCTAAAAATCTCATCCAAATATACCCATGCCACTTCTCTAGCTGTATAAGTGATCTTCACCAGAGAAAAGTGAGCTACTTTTGTCAATTTATCAACTATGACCATGATGGCATCGTAGTGATATCTTGACATCGGTATCCCAACAATGAAATCCATGGAAATGGTGTCCCACTTCCATTCTCGGTATAGCATGAGGAAAGAGAAGGCCATCTAGATGTTGATGCTCAGCCTTAACTCTCTGGCACTCTAAACATCATGACACAAACTAAGCCACATCTCAACGAAGTCCTCTCCAATGATACAACTGTCATAAGATGGCGTGCATCTTCTTCACACCAGGATGGGTGGAATAGGGTGCACGATGTGCCTCTACCAAGATATCCTACCTCAAGCCTCCATCTCTAGGAACATAAATCTGGCCTCTATGCCTGAGAAGACCATCTACCTCTAATGAGAAAACATCAAACTTCCCCTAAGGGGTCTCGAGACTCACTCTGTACTTAAACTGCAATGTAGAAGCTGTCAAAGGTGAACCTTTTGAAGAATCCTACTCCGCAAATCTCTACTCACCGAGGTGGCCATAGCCACATGTCTCCATCTCGGTGAGAGTGTCTCTGCTACACATTCTCCTTCCCCTTCACATGCTCTATCTCCATATCATACTCATAAAGCAACTCCATCTAATTCCATTAATGAGCGTTTAGATTGGGTTGTGTGAAGAGGTGATGAAGACTCAAGTGATCTGTCCTGAGTGTGAATCTCCTGCCAAGAAGAAAGTTCCTCCATCAAACCAAAGTGTGCACAACTACCGCAAGATCAATATCATGAGTCGGATAATTAAGCTCATAATCCTTGAGTTTGTGAGACTCAAAAGCCACTACTTTACCCTCCTACATCAACACACCTCCAAGCCCTACTAAGGAAGCATCCGTGCAAATGAAAAACTCACCCTGTGGATCCAAACTGTAAGAATAGGTGTTGTAGTGAGACACTCCTTCAGTGTACTGAAGGCCTACTCGCATTTGTCTGACCAAACAAAATTCTTCCCTTTCCTCTGAAGGAAAGTGATGGGGTATGAAATCTCAGAGAAGCCCTAAAAAATCTCCATAGTAACCTGCTAATCCCATGAATTTGCGAACCTCCATCACCATAGTGGGTGCTGGTCAATCCATAATGGCTCTAATCTTGGAAGGATTGACTACGATACCTTCCCTAGAAATGATGTGACCCAAATATTGTACCTCTATCTGAAAGAATGCACACTTCTCCAAGTTCTTGTAAAGTTTCTACTCAAAGACACAAAATAACCTAAAAAGGTGCCCTTCGTGCTCCTCACGCATACATGAGTAAATCAAAATGTCATCAAGGAAGATGAGCATGAAGCGATCTAAGAAGTTCCTGAATACCCCATTCATCAAACTCATAAACACTTCGGGGGAATTAGTCAAACCAAAAGGCACCATTGTGAACTCATGGTGCCCATATCTCATACGAAAGTGGTCTTATGAATGTCCACCTCTGAAATCCTCAACTGATGGTAGCCTGACTTAAGATCAATCTTAGAGAAAATGGTGGCCCCTTCATTTGATCAAACAAATCATCAATATGAGGAAGGGGATAACGATTCTTGATCATTACCTTGTTCAACTAGTGGTAATCAATACACAACCGCAAGGATCCATCCTTCTTCTTCACAAAGATCACCGATGCACCCCAAGGGGATACACTAGGATGGATAAGGCATTTCTCCAAAAGGCCCTCAAGTTGCAACTTGAGCTCATAGAGCTCGGGTGTGGTCATCCGATAAGGTGCTCATGAGATAGGCTTTGCTCCAAGAACTATATCTATATGAAAATCAATCTCACATGGGGGTGGTAACCCCGAGAGCTCCCCTGAAAGACATCTAAAAACTATCTCAAAATGGGATGATCATCTAGCGATGGTCCACTAGACCCATCTTCGATAGGTCACTAACTGTAACATCATACATCGACAACCCTTTCACACACACCTTAAGCTGCATGGCGGAGATGGTGTGAATAGAAATGGGTCTCCGACCCCTAAATCACTAACTCCAATCCCATATCATCTACACAAGATATATCTTGTGGTAATAATCCATCCTGCCCTGTGTGCATAATCTATCCATACCCAAAATGACTCCATACAAGCCCAAAGGAAGGATACAAAGATTTGAGGTAGTGGTGAAAGGTCCCAAATCCACTACACACTCCTTAACTAAGAAGTCTATAGAGATCTTGGCTCCAGAAGCCATCTCAATGTCCAAACTAAGACTCTTCCTAATTGCCACCAACCTGCATCGCTCTAATAAAGATGGTGTAATGAAAGAATCAGAAGAACCAAAATCAAATAATACAGAGGTAGGAATACCACCAATGCTACCTATAGTCTCAATGACTGTACTCTGATGCTCTTCCTATGGTTCTCAACCACTGCATAAATCCTGTGGCTGCGTCCCATATCACCAATAGTCGGCTCTGAGATTTATGTCTTACCCTTGTTATTAGGGTTCTATGGGTAGTCTCTCCAAAAATGTCTAGTAACACCACAACCAAAACATCCTCCTAATCCTCCCCAATGAGTAGCACCTCTAGTAGGTGCCTTGGAAGTCTGTGGTGTGGATCCTAATGATCTGGTTGCGGTCTACTGAGGTCTCTGCTAGTGAGCTCCCACTGACTGAGCTCTAGGTCCACCTCTGTGTCCTGATGGGACCCTAGGAGGAGGCCCCATACTCCGACCTCTCTATGCATCAGCTCTCTATGGAGGTCTATGAGGTGGGCGGGACTGCTATTGTGCTGTGGCCTAAAGGATGACTATGTTGAACCCTGGCCACCACAAGGAAGAGGTACTGACCCCCTCGATCTATTGTCCTACATCTATTGTATGCAGGTCTGGACTCGATCTCTAGCATGTTGGGTCTTTACTTGAGTCTCCTCTGCTATATAGGCCTTCTCAATGGCCTCAACTAATGTCTGTGGGACAATGGATCTACACTGCACCTTCAATGTCTAGATTCAAGCCCCAAATGAACCTGTGAATCCGCACCTACTCATCCTACATATACTCAACATACTAGAGTAGATATAAAATCTACTCTCATACTCTACTAACGAAAAGAGATGCCTGTCGAGGTCATGAAACTCATCTATCCACTATTGTATGAACCTCTATGAAAAATACCTACTCTTGAATCTCTCCTCAAATAGCTCCCAGGTCACTGTCTCAGAATCTACATGGAGCTTTTGTTCCTCTATCCTCCACCATACTCCTCGCTCATCCCCAGTAGATGGATCACAACATAAGCCTTCATGTTGCTAGAACAAGGACAAAGCTTGAAGCAACCACTCAAGCTCACTAGCCAAGCCTCTACCTAGAATCCACCTATGTCACCTGAGTAATGTGATGGTTGAAGCTTCAGGATCTCCTTGATGTGATTTGCAATTGTGGTCTAACGGCCTCTAGGTCTCTTTTCACACTCATCCCTAAGTTTAGGGCTATGAGACCTCTCTCTATGTCCTAAAACTCTGTCACCCTATCCCCTAGGTGGTGATTCTTCCCTGGTTGACTCTGCATGGGAGTTCTCTCCTCTATGCTCCTCACTAGGTCAAGGAGATACCTGACCCTCAATAGAAGGGTCTATGTCATGTCTGGCTGCATGTCCTCCTCCTAATCATCCGTGTAGAGTGGAATTAACATCCTGAAGAGTCCACAAAATCTGGGGTAGGATGGTTGTTACACCCCGATTTGGTGGAGGTGGTGGTGGTGGTTGTCTAGTCTCTGTGAAAATTCCCTCATCCCATCTGCACCTCCCCATGCAAGACCAAAGCGAGAGTTAGTTCATTTTTCTAAGTTTTATTCATTTCCATGTTTTTAAAATAAGCAATTTATAAACTAAGTTGTTTTCTAGATTTAAAAGTGTGCTAGGTTTAAGTTTCATGTCCCAAGTTTTCTAGTGTGCCCAATGGTCCAAGATTTTGAACCACTGCTCTGATACCAAGTGTGATGCCCTGTTAAAACAACCCACTTGAGACCCAAGAAACAACCTAGGGTTAGTTATAAAATTATGGAATAATTTTTTTTATTGTTTAGAGTGTCTACAACCAGGTTGCAAGACAACAGTTGTCACTAACAAGTTCTCGAAGAAGTCTAGACTACTAGAAAAAAAATTATTTTATTAACAATTATCAGAGTCACAAGGTCCAAATTTTAGGGTTAGAAGTTTCAGTTAGATTCAGGGGTAATTTATCCCCATACCCACTCTCTAACGGGATCGAGTTTCAACATGATTTTTCTCACACTTGCATTCAAAATTTCCATAAATCTTTTCCATTGATAGGAAATTTTCTCACCTTTCCAATGATATAAAGAAGTCCTCCTAACTCAGTAAAACTCTAGTTATGGACCGACGAGCTTTGGGAGTCAAAATTTCCCAAAAGGGACACGTGTTGAGTAAGGAAGAAAGTCCATTTTCAAAGTTGGTGGGTCATGGATAGGCGGTGTGTGCAAATTTTCCTATGTGGGGAGAAACATTTCATTTTGCACTGCGCCTCCACTATGCCGCCAGGGACACATGTCGAGCTCCAAGCTCATCGGGGAGAAGAAGAGGGAAGAGTGGGGTGGCAGAGGTTTTGAGGAGATTTTGTTAAAGGGGAGGAAAAAAAAATAAGTAGTGCCCATGGGTCCGCCAAGGACACATGTGGCGCTCAACAAGCTAATGTGGGGAGAAGGAGAGGGACAGGGTGGAGTGGTGGAGAAAGTTGGTGATTTTCACCCAAGGGAGGAAAAAGGTAAAATTTTGACACGTGGGTCTACGTCGTCCGCAGTGAAGGGTCTTCTCCTGGCAGGGGGGGGGTGCGGGGCTGCGGGATCTTTTCAAAAAAATCCAAAACAAATTTCAAAAAGACAAAGGTTGCGGGTCTTCCCCACTTTCACCCCATGGTTCCATATGTCACCCTTTGGTTGGTTGCAGGTCAAGCAGGGGAAATTTCAAAAATATTCCCAAAAAAAAATTCAAAAAAAATTCTAGGATTTTCAACGGGAAATTTTCTGCCCCGAGCCCACCAAGGAAAATTTTCCCAAATTTTCCCGCCAAGGAAGGAAAACTTCAGAGGGCCATAACTTTATCTAGAAAGCTTAGTTTTGGGAAATCTAGGACTTTCTGAAAATTTCTCGATGCCCTCTTTGTATAGAAATCATAAATTTTACATTTTGATAAAGTTTAATGGGTCAATTTCATGAAAACGTTCTACAATATTTTAAAACGCCAACTATTAAATTTTATCTTATCAATTTTGTTCAATTCGATCTTATCCTTTGCTCAACATGCCAATCAGACATGGAGGATTGTTCTAAGAAGGATTTAGGATGGTTTAGGAAGGTAATTTTACTTGTTTGATTTCTAATTTGCATTTTCCAACATTTGATGAAAAAAAGACTCAAAAATGAATGTGAACGGTTTGGGCCTGATTTTGTAATGTTTTAAATGATTTCCTTATATGTTAATGTCAATTTGAGTTCCTTGATATTATAAAGCATGCTAAATATTAATGTTCCAAAGTTGATTATTATGTGTAGGCTTGAACTCAATCATGCATTTTAATCAACTTATTTATTAGTTTTAAATTTACAATGACAAGGATCAATTTCTAAGGGATCTATTTACCATTTCTTCTTCCAAGTATGAAATTTTATCTCTCATCTAGTCTATTACATTTAGTTGTTTAAATCAACCTATTCTAAATCAAATGCAATATTGAATTCAATTTATACATTTCAAAAAGAGCCAAAAGACTGTATTATTCCCACATACATTTATTTTTCCTTTTTCAAAACAGATTTCATTACATATAAAACTCATATCCCAATACAACAATGCAAATGAAGAAAGGTATTGCAATCCTTTATTGACATCCAAAGACAACTTTACATCTCTCAACTCCTTAAATGTAATTAACAAATTTCACTTTCTTTCTTTCAAATGTACAAAATATAATATAAATTTCCTTCACATTTCAAATTTACAACTTTCATAATCAATTAAAAAAATATTTCCTTCACAAAAACATTACAATTTCATCCACTTCAAAGTGGGAAAGGTTACAATAAAATATATTTTACAAGGGAATGGTAAAACTATCTTCTTTTGCTCCGAAAACAACATGCAAGTTTCCTTGTTCTTCCAATTTGATCACAACAAAAGTGGGGAAAGAAAATGCTCTCCACCCAACCAAGACATCCAATGAAAGGAGAAGCCATCCTTCATCATTGGCCCCGAACCCTAATCCACAATGCAATAGGAAATGTGATTCAACCCATGGCAACAACAGCTTCCACAACACACACATTCTTTCAACATACACATTTCAATTTAAACACAAATCAGCACAAGACAGAGTTCACAATCGCATTGAAAAATATTAAAATAAATTACTCGGGTTTTATCATGCAAGCCAAAGGAGCAAGGACTATG
This sequence comes from Taxus wallichiana var. yunnanensis, assembly GCA_018340775.1. Classification (NCBI taxonomy): domain Eukaryota; kingdom Viridiplantae; phylum Streptophyta; class Pinopsida; order Cupressales; family Taxaceae; genus Taxus; species Taxus wallichiana. The sequence continues at coordinate 468,501,512 of CM031238.1, read as the reverse complement.
GGGGAAGCTACTTATGCCTCCCAATGGGAATTGGGCATCCACCTGTAACAAACCACCAATAAAATTCATCACACATATCCTTATGCCCCCAAAATCCCTCCTTATGCCCCCCACAAATTCCTTATGCCCCCACAAAGTAAGAAATGCAAGCTATTTCTTTTCCATGGTGGATCCCAAACCCAAACTCCCTCCACAAGAATTCTGATGCCACTGGCATTCCCTTATGCCCCCCCACATGAATTCCCCATAGCCTTCTCCTACACCATTCCTATGGTAGTCTACCCAACCAGCCAACAAATAAACAAAACATACACCATTCACACAAACACAACAAGAAATAACAACATAAGAGAAGAACTCAGCTCCTACCTATCCATGGTGGCGTTTTGTTTCCAAAATAGCAAGCTTCAATGCCAAAAATAGTCCCAAAATAGAAATCTCCAAGCATGCAAATTTTATCCAAACTCCTTCCAAAATTAAGAGCTCCAAACACAAGAAAATCCACCCCAAGGAAGCATGCAAAATGATTCAACAACCCAAAACAAAGCAAAGAGATTGAATTTTATAGAGGAGGGAAGAAGAGGATGATGTGGATCCATGTAGGATGCCACATCACACATCCTCAACTCCAACACAAAAGAAAATTTTCATTCTCCAAGGCACAATAATAAGGTGGGTGAAAATATGACAATTTACTTGCACACTCCAAAAATCCCACACCCCAAAGGACTTAATTAAATAAAATGTAAGAGAGTGCAATTAAAACATGCAACTTGATTTATAAAAATGCATTATAAAATTCTAAATTTAACCTTCCAACCATATGTATGGTTGGTAAATAAAATTAAGAGGTATGGGACAAGTTTTACTTGTCCCACAAGCCTCCAAAAACAACCTCCAAGGACAAATTCGAGTTTCCAAGAAGGTGGAGTGTTTCATACTCCAAAATCTGACTTACACAACTCTTACACATACTTACACATACTTACACATCACTTACATATTTAATACAAAATCCAACAACTTCTATAATTACTTTCTCATATCCCAATTTGATTTATTTAACTTTTAACCATATGTTTTCTCACATTAATCTACCACAATTTAATTAATTAAAAGAAAGGGACACATCACTAATAAAATACATCAATAATAAAAAAAAGGAACCACATTAATAAAATACACAAAACCCATGGTCACAAATAAAGAATATCCCCCATGGGAATCTCTAACAGGGGGATCACTAACAAAATGGAACACACACACACACACACACACACACACACACACACACACACACACACACACACACACACAAACACAACACACACACACAAAACATGTTGTCATGGTGACCTTGTTGAATTCATCTAGAATTCCAATGTGGTTGGTCTCCAATCCCCAATGTTTGTTGTGATATTTTAACCTACAAAACACAAATACCTCCTTCGGCCTCGTGGCCATATCAGAACATCCAACATGATATAAATAAAATCACAAAATCATCTATACACATGAATCACAACAACATCAAGGAAATCAACAATATCTCTTACAATTTATATTCACAACTATATCATCATCATATAATTTCCATTTCTATGCCTACTCACAATATCCAAAATCACATGTCCAAACAATGTTCATAATATATCCATGTCAAAATAGTATCTCATCATCCACATATGAAGTATCTCTAATAATCATCATGCATCATAACCAAATCAATATCACAATAATCCATGACCAAATATCTAACATAATAATAAATCAAAACCATAGTAATTTCCATAATGAAATCAACAGTATCAAAAGGTGTCAAAGGGAAGTGGGCACTATAGAGGATGTCATAGGGGTCATGTCGAGCTCTAGTTTTTCAATCATATCTTTTGATGGAGATCTCCAAATGACCTACTACTGACACTATTAGAAAGTTATTTCAAAGAGCTACATGTTGGTTCTAGTTTCAAAAAATGGTTTAGGATTAGATTGAAATTTGTGACATGGTTACCAGTTGTTAAAAATTAGATTAAATGGCTCTTAAATCCCTCTCGGATGCTTCTAAAATGTTTTATCCTCTTCTGGAAGATGCTTTTGAGTTGTTATTTCCCATTTGTTCCCATCAAAACATAGATGAAATATTTTTATAGGCTATAAATCAACATATAAGCTTTTACATTACTCCTTATGGTGAAATCATGATCTATTCACCAAATTGTAGCTTAATATTCATTTATTCCCCTTATATCATGGGATTGCATTGATGTTTTCTCATAGATTAGATTTAAAACAAAATATTTTCTTGTTTCTTGTAAATGAAGGAATCAAATCACTAAAAACAAATATTTTCTTACAAACACATGAAGGATTATGGATAGGTTTTATTTCAAGTCATTCTCAAGCTATGATTTATGGTGATAGATCATCATAATACCTACAGAGATTTTAGGACTATGCTCTAAGTGGTTTTAGGTGGATCATTTCAGTTAGGCATATTTTTAGACCTCTCTTATTTATGTGAAAGGATAAGCGTGAGAAATGAGATATTAGTTATTATATTATTGATCCTTTTCTCCTCTCTCTCTCCCTCTTTTATATATTGTGCAAGAACTCTTATAAAAATAGTTCATCTTCCTTAAAATAAAGGTTACTCTACTCTTTTGGGTACTAATATGTTTAAGTGCCTTTGGCCTTAGGTTTGAGATTTGTAAATGCATAAATGCCTTTAATTGTGTTTATTTCAAAATTTGTATAATTGTATATTTTAATACATGTATGGTTGTGTCTCATATTTTTTCCTATGTCTTTGTGTTTATTGTCTCTTACCTCTATGTTATTTTCATGGTTTATTGTGTAGCATTTACAAGGTTTTATTTCATTGTTTATTTAAAGGCTAAGAGTGAGAGTTTGATTCAAATGAATGGTTAGGTTATGGCTCATATTTACCCTCTAGATCTGTTTCTTGTCCTTTTACTTGTTAACTCATACAAGTAGGATGATTCCCTTACTTCTTGGTGTAATCACCATGTTTTATTTTTATGTTTTCTCATCCCTTTTCTCTTACAACCGGTAGATAATACTAGAGTAGTGATTATCATATAGTAGTTAGGATAGGAAGTCAAACTTCTCTTGAGGTCTGCATTAAGGAGACAAGTTTCCCACACCTTGGAGGCATTCCCATTATTGATTCAAAGATACCAAAATCCCTTCAAATATGTGTTAGTATCACTAGTGCACATATCGGACATCCAACAATTTATGGCATGCCTAGTGGGATAGTTTGTGTGGACACTTTATTCATATCTTATTATCATTTATCAAGTATTCCATTGCAAACATTAGTGTGTGTTATTTTTGAATATTTTCATATTTTCATAAGCAAGGATGTGGGTTTTATAACTTACAACTAATTTTTGGTGTGTTTTTAGCTCTTTTAGTTTCTAAACCATGTTTTCCAGCACCTAAAGACTCCACTAATTCAAAGACCCATTTCTCTCATTTGCATATCATTTCCATCCTTTCCCTTCCTTATTCTCATGAGGTCACACTGACATGGATATATTTATATATCTTTCCTTCCTTCATTAGATCTATATCCCCCTTCATTTTCAGAAATGGAAATATTTTCCCAAAATACCTCTAAAAACCTTACCCCTATTTCATGAAAATTGTGTTATAATCCTTGTTAATAATATCAGTGATATATCCAATCATTTTACTAGACATAATGTCAAAGAAGAGAATGTATGCCTTAGATTACTTGTCTTTTCATTATGAGTAAAATCTAATAGGATTGGTATATAATCTCGGATCCAAAATCAATTTACAAATGGGAATGACTAGGAGAAATTTTGGAGAAGTGGTTCAAGTAGAATGAAGACATTGTATCTCTCTAAGAACACCTTAGCTCCATAAAAAGAGACCCAATGGTATATTTTTTATGCTTCAATCTGATTTTCACAAAGACTTGGGAATGAATTAATCAAGAATAAAGACCCCAACTAGGTATGACATTCTTATTTTATTTAAGAGAATTATATAATATTTTTCTTGTTATGATTTAGTCCCTTAAGGTGATGTTCTTCTTCATAAATATGATGTTGTTATCCAATATGAGAAGAGTCTCATTAAATTTGGTAAAATTAATTCCATCCCCATTTCTCCCATCCTTCCCCCATATTGTGAATTACCTCTAGCTCTCATTATAATTATTGATCCCCATCCTAATCTACCTCATTTATAAGAGGACTCTTTTTCTCTAAATGCTCCATTTTCTTCCCAAGAATCTCTTTTTGTTTGAATTATCCTATAAAATATAAAAAAATCCCACCCACCTTTACGTAAGGCATTTCCTAGCTCTCAAATATTTTATCATAGATATTTGAGAAGTTTTGATATTTCATAGGTTGTTGTTTAAAGCCCTTGTTTAAATACATAGACTCTGTTTCAACAAGGGCTTTAAACTTCTTGAAAGTTTCAAAAGCTTGGTATTTTGTAGAAAGACAATATATCCACATTTTTCTTTAAAAATCATCAACAAAGAGCATGAAATATTGAAACCCATAATGGCTAGGTCTCATTGGTCCGCACAAATTGGTATGCACCAAGTCAAGTTTTTCCTTAGCTCAAAATGTACTATGTTTGAAAGGTGCTCTATTTTTTTTTCCTGCCAAACAATGTTGACATTTATCTGTACCCTTTTTAGAGGTGGTAAACCCCTAACCATGTCATATCGATGAAGTGTGTCAAGATAGCCAAAACTCACATGTCCAAGTCTTCGATTCCATAGTTGAGCTGATGATGTATCCTTGGCTAAAAGTTCTTGATCATTTCATTGAACAAAATCCAACTGAAACATTCTTCCAACATTCAAAGCTTTTGCAACAATTTTTGAGCTTCTTGACTTATCTCGAATTAGGCACATATTTTTACCGCTTTTACAATCAAAGTCAATTTTGAGATTGTGATCTAATAATTGACTCATGGATAACATATTTTTGTTAAACCAGGGACATAAAGAACATCTATAATTTTACAATTATGTTGCCCAAGTGGTAGTGAAATGGAACCAATGCCTTCAACACTGTATGATGTATCATCACCCAAAGAGACATGATTTTTGGTGGGTGTTTTACTCATTGTGAAGAACTAATCTTTCTTTCCTTTCATGTGTCGAGTTGCACCCGAGTCGACATACCAAATTTCATTTATAGAATTGGATACTTCATTTGACTGTGTAGAATAGAGGAAGTCATCATCATCAAATTGATCTTCCTGTTTGGCTACATTTCCTTGTTGAGTTAGTTTCTTCTTCCACTTTTGATAATTTTGTTTATGTTTACTCTATTGTTGGCCTGATTTTGTTTATTGGTAATTAGAATTTTTACCACTTGATGATCCTTATTGGACAACAATTTTTTAACTCATGTCCTTTTCGACCACAAATAAGACATTTTTTTTGGTCTTTTTGTCCTTGTTGAGAATTGCCTTGCTTCTGAGGTTGTTTACTATACTTCACCTATTTTTTTCCTTTTTAATTAGAAGTAAGTGCGTGCTCTTCAGTTTTAATAGTTGAGTGAATATATTCTTCTTGTTGGAGCATATTCACGAACTCTTCAAAAAAAATTATTTGATCAGTTATGTTTAACGTGGTCACAAAAATCCTATAAGAAGGAGGAAGAGCTCTCAATACTATAGGCACAAGTGATGTGTCAGTTACTTCTTCTTCCAAAGCTTGAAGTGATGCATGCAAATTTGCCACTCTTCTCAAAAACATTTCAACTTTCTCAATTGGTTGCATTTTCAAGTTTAATAGTTGACTTTGGAGATGAAGTATTGTGTTCTTATTTTTGACTCATATATCATTTTCAACTTGTCCCAAGATTCTTTTACTATTTTGGACTCATGAATATGAGGTTGTACCTCATCTGAAACACTAAACAAGATTATTAACTTTTCTTTTTGATTTACATGATCAAATGTAGCTTGTTGTGTAACATTTGTTGCAGATCTTGTTAATGTACCAGAAACAATGGTCCATAGATTTTCAAAATCAAGTTGTGTGTGAATTTTTGTTTTCCATGTTGGATAATTATCAGAACACAAAAGTTGAGAATCTAGCAAAAAGAACTTTGGTTCTGTAATTGCGGCCATTGTGAAAACTAAATAATGAAAGAAGAAGAATTGAACAATTTCCCCCTTAAAGCATACACCCCCCAAAAAATATTATTTTATTTATTTTTGGGCTCCTTTTCAGCCGTGTACAATGAATTTTTGGCACTATTGGCCCTATTACAAATTTGGCTCTATGGCCAATTTGCAAAAATAAAAATAAAAAAATTGGACTCTTTGGTCTCTTTTCAAATACAAAAATCTTATTTTTGCAATTTTTACAAGATAAATATTTTCCAAATCTGATTAAAAACTAGACCAAGACGTAGAGCTCGCAAAAACACACACTTTCAAAAAATGGCACCTCAATCCGAGGTACCAGTTGAAAGTTATGCCTTTTTAAATTGCAATTTTAATATCTTTCCGGCCCCTTTCCAAAAATTTCCTTCTAATTTTTTTCACTATGTCCAAAAATGGAATTTTTTTAAAATTATTTTTTTAAAACCAAACACAGTAACAAATTACATGCATGTGTACTTTGGGTTTTAGGTACAACTATAGTTCATCCACTTTGCATATGCATTATAATAACCCTTGGCCACACTTTTCTTTTATTATTTCTCTTTGTACGCAGTATTTCTTTTGCTTGGAGGCAACTTGTTCTTCCTTCTTCCAATGCAGCTCTTTTGTTGTTGCAGGTTGCAAATCTTCTCCCCATTCAATTTGTAGTCTTTGTTTTGGATGCAGGCATGTTGCAAATCATTCAAATATGGATCTGATCTTCTACTCCTCTAGCAAGTGCAGGTTCACAGAGAACCTTCCACATTTGATTGGATCTCATTTTTAAAATGCTCAAATACAGAGAAGAGGAAGAAGAATACAAAGTACAGAGAATAGGAAGAACAAGTAATGTGGGGAGATTGAAAAGCTTGGGTACCCACAGATCAAAAATATTATATATATATATATATATTATTTAAATGCTTCCAATTTAAAAAAAAATACACGTATAGGTAATTTTTTTATAAAAAAATACCAGAGAATGAAACAATGTCACCTTTTACAACAAATTAGCATCCAAGTCTGCAAAGGCCTGTGATTGTGCTCTAGGTGTTCTTCAACTGCAAATCAACTATGATTTAGGGTGTGGACCAGTAGGGGCTGTGAAATGGCTGGGGGCATCTATGGCTCCTCCTAGCTCTGTAATTTCTCTAGATCTCCCTAAACTTCCCTAAAACTTCCTACACTCCTCTCTGGATCTGAATACTTTGCTCTAATACCAAATCTTGACAATGAATACTTGAAAACAATATTGACACAAAAGCTTTGCACAGAAACAAGACGATGCTTGTGTATTTTATTAATATCAAAATCAAGCATTATAGACAAATGAGAGAGCTGTAATATTTATAGATATTGGACAGCTTCTATCTCATCCACAATATATGGAAACAAATCATCTAATCTGAGCAAATATGCAGAAATAGCATATTGCCCCTAACTGCCGCTATTGCCCCTCATGGAAATCATCCAGGAACAAAATATGTAAAAGATAGAACATGATCCCATAAACATTGGGATGGTAACACTATCACTTAGTTAACAAACAACTAAGGACAACTCATATCTATTGACATAAGTTTAAAGTATTTAATTACATACTTTAACTTATTACATTTATTCAAATATCAACTAATGATAAATTAAGTTAAGTTTTATTCAAAACAAATAAAATATGATTTTCTAAATACACTTGAGTTATACGTACATGAGCACATCATGGAGAACCCTTAAAAAGTTTCAAAGGAAAATCTAGATAGGTTTAGCTAAAACAAGCTCTACCTCGAGAAGCTAAGTGATGGTCAACCCCATGGTTGTATTTCACATCTTTTTGAAACAAGTTTCATGGGAGAATATCATGAGATAAAAAAATTAGATTGGAATGAATCTAATTCTGATAATGAAAGCATGTTCTTTCTTATCCAAGAGATTTCTACCAAGGAGAAGGATTAAAAAAAAACCTAAAAGGGGATAAAGTGTTCTTAAACACTATTGATTCTCAACTTAAAGATTTGGAATATGAAAATGAAGGATAGCAAGGTAATTTTGTTTCATGTAGTGACCCTAATTACTCTACATGTTTAGAAATTTTATCCATCCTTGAAACTCGTAATGTTGAAACACCATAACCATATTTACACACCGAGGTAAATCTAATGGACTCCCTAAAGGCTAAGAAAAATGATATGGAATGGGTAAACTATATGTTTTACACTAAGGAGGATAGAGCAAAGCCAAATGTTGAAAGAGAAATTTTTGTTAAGAGGAAAGTATAGGAAAATAGATAAAATAGCTCACAAACATTCTCAAAGTAAAGGAAGATGTGTCTATAAGCTCTATATATGGAGCTAAACAAAGATAAAAGGAATAAAACAAGGAAATTGGTCCATTATCTTTGGAAGTTAGGAGTCTTATGAGATATTTATTTGTATTAGATCCTAATTCAAACTTTTCACCAAACATGTTTATTTCAAAGCATGAGGGAGAACATCAAGGTACCAAAATTCAACTTTGATAACTCAAAAAATAAAGTACAGAAAAGAAAAAGTTGTATTTGATTAAGACAGTTGATATTTTTAAGGATAAGATGCGAAATTTGTCTTCACTCTTCTCATCTAAATGGGTGTTTCAAAACTAATCTCATGGCCTCATTTCATCAAAAAGGGAAGCTACTTCTCCCAACTTATTTGTGGCTTTGTAAAAAAATTATGTACTTGGTTAGATTAGGGGTAGTTTAAATCTACTTTTGGCAAAACATGTGCTTTTCACACTCTATATATTTCAGTTGAAGTATGTATGATTTATATTTTTTAAATAGTTTATATGGGTCACTTTTGATATTTTCATAGTTGGCACTTTGATTCAAGAAAATGAAAAATCCTATGGTTTTCATAGATGAAAAAATTTACAAGTTTCAAATGGTTTTCATCTTCAATGTAGAGTTTCAAAGATTTTTAATGGCATACTCCATGCCCAAAGGATGTAAAGGCAAATGTCCTTGCATTTAGCAAGTAAATTTCCCTTCTAATTTGCCAAAAATGTTGCCAAAATGAACCCCATACTTCATTTTTGGCAAACCAGACATAATTTTTGAATTTGAAGGCTTTTAACAAGTGTTACACACGTATTTTGTGGTACCCTTGTGTTTAAAACTTATCAAAAAAATTCCCTCTTCTGATTTGAGTGTATACAAACTAAATCCTTACAAAATTAGAAGTTTTGAGTGTATTTTTCCCTCAAAATGTTCAAATGATGTTTTCCTCCTTGGTTTTACATGAAGCAAGTTTTCAATCTTAATTGATCAAGACAAAGACACGCGACACTCAATAAAATATTCAAACTTTAGAACTCGGTTGTTTTTCACGTTTTCAATAACTCAAATAGATGGTCACATATGACACTCATCAATCTTCCTATGTTCCATATAATTTCAAACTCAATTGCTTTTGCATTTGTTTTAGAGCCTTTGATGGATGCATGCCAAGTGTCAAGCATCAACTTTATGTGCTTCCATGGACTTATTTTTTACCTTAAAATTTTAAACAATTTAAAGACACAATTGGTGATTTAAAAAATCTAGATATTAAATCTAATTTCATAGTCATTACTATGATAAAACACAATAGAATACAAATGATATGCACTCTAAAGATGCAACTGTGTAAGAAAATAAGAGAGATAGGGAACTTATTTGATTTACGCTTATCCTGAAGTAGATCTCGAACTGGAACAATTGATGAACATGATGGGTAGAGAGTCATAAATGTTTGATATCGATTCTAGAATGTGTGGATAGAGTTGGACATGGGTTCCTAGGTACCAAAGACCTCATGTAGGCACATATGACTATGTAGAGGGTCAGAATCTGATTTTTCTTGTGTCGTTAGGGTTTCACTATCTATACCTATTAATCACCTGATATTCATACTTGGATTGCCAAGGTACACTGTAACCTACAACACAAATCCTAAATATCTACATAAACTCACAAACACATCAAATTGTAATAAAAATACAATATGTGAAGTCATACTGACCTCGGTGGTCATCCAAAGGATGAACTTATGGTCGAGCATTGCACTACATTCTAGACTTCATGTAGTTTTGTGTGCTTGTGATTAAAATAGTTTCCTTAGGTTTCCCTCATTCCAATAACACCAAGATAGTATGATATAGCTAGATAAAATGCAAATTTGTGGGATGGAATTCAGAACTTCCCTTCTTATGTAGTGTATATAGAGTAATCATCCCAAAAATGTAGTCCCTTTGATAGTATGTAGATATGTTTTCCCTTTAGAATTGTCTTCCCTTATAATGGTATATATGTTGTGTATATATAGGGATCTCTTATTTGAATTTCAACACTAGTAACATGACATGTCAACTAGGACCTTGGGATAAGAGTAAGAAAATCAAAAAGGCTGACCACAAATGTCAAAAATGTGAACAAGAACAAAGAGGACAAGAGCACCTAGGGTGGACAAGAGCACTTGGGTGCTAGTGTCTAGACTGGGCACTAGTGTCCTGGGATATGATGACACATATGAGAAGGATGAAAAATAGAGATCCCTATGACCTGACCAGAATTGGGTATAGCAGTGAAAAATGTGAGAGAGAAATACAAATAGAAACAAATAAAGAATACAAATGGATAAGGGAGTGTGTCACCAGTGAATATTGTTCTTACTCAAGATTCATGCATATAACAACATACTTGGTGGTATAGTAAAATAGTAATGTGTGTGTGATCTTGTGTCTACAATTGGTAACAAGTGGCATCTTGGACACTTGTAATCCATAAATACTTTGCACTCCTGAAAACCTTAAGTTTTTGACCCCTAAACTTTGCGGGATGTCAATTAATGATGAGTGACATCAATCAATGACCTCAAACACTTGGGAAACTATGAGATCACTCATTGTATGGATTAGTAATGTGTGGCAGTAAAAAAAGGTAGCAAGCACTAGTACACAAAATTCTCAAAAACCTTTGAGTCCAGTTCCTAAATATTTTAGGCCATTGATGGAGGACACATGGAGATTCTAGATAAATTGTGGTAATCATTTCCCTACATATCAAATATTCTCCACCATGTCTCCTCACTCCAAAAAATGTTGAATCACCAATTGAGGACATGTCATGAAATTGAAACATGATAGAGATCGATAAACCTTGAGAGTTACTACAATGTACCTATTCACTAGTTTAAATTTGGAGGCTTCACCTAGTGTAAAAATGAGCTTTGTGATGTCACAAAATCCACGAAAAAATTCTACTTCTTCACTCATATATTTTTATAGTGATATACAAATGACTGTGACTAGTACTATTAGAAAGGTATTTCATAGAGTTACATGTTAGTATTAGCTTCAAAAAAATGGTTGAGGGATTAGATAGAAATTCGTGATATATATTTTGTATTAAGTTGCTAAAAATAGATCGTAGAGATCCAAAATCACTCTCGAGATGCATCTATAATGTTTTATCTTCTTCTAGATGATGCTTTTGAGTTGTTATTTCCTTTATGGTCCCACAAAAATGTAGATGAAATATTTAAATAGGCTATAAATCAAAATATAAAATTTCACAAAGGGGTCCTAAAGGAGATATCATGATCCACTCACCAAATGGTAGCTTCATATTCACTTATTCCCTTTATATCATGGGCTTGCTTTGATGCTTTCTCGATGTCAACTTTCAAATGAAATATTTGCTTGTTATTTACATATGAAGCCATCAAATCACTAAAAACTACTTGCAAACACATGAAGGATTATGGATAGGGTTTGTTTCATGTCATTCTCAAGTTATGATCCATGATTATAGATCATCATGATACCTACTAAAATCCTAGGAACATGTTATAGGTGGTTTTGGTGGATCATTTTAGTTATGCATCTTTTCAAACCTCTATGAGTTGTGTGAAGGGATAAGAATGAGAAATGGTATATTGTTCAATATATTCTTGATTTTTTTCTCATATTTTCTCTTCCCTCTTCTTTATATTATACAATAAATATTATAAAACGGTTCCTCTTCCTTAAAATAAAGGTTACTCTACTTAATACTCTTAAGTGCCTCTCGACCTCAAGTTTTATCTTTTAAATGCATCAATGCCTTGAATTATGTTGATATCATATTGTGTATATTTGTTGCTTTTAATACATCTATGGTTATGGCCCATATCTACCCTATGTCTTTGTGTTGCTTTTCCCTTACCTCTTTGTTATTTTCATGGTTTATTGTGTAGCATCTATAAGGTTTTATTTCACCATGTTTATTTAAAGTTTGAGATTGAGAGTTTGATTTAGATGAATGGTTTTATTGTGTTTTATATCTACCCTCTAGATCTATGTATTATCCCTTCACTTAATAACTCATACATGGAGGGTGGTTCCATTATTTCTTGGTTAAATCACCATGTTTTATTTTAATTTTTCTCATCCCTTTTCTCCTACAAGGTTGGTAGATTAGAGTAGAGTAATGATTAGTATAGAGTAGTTAGGATAGGAAGTTAGCTTTCTCTGGAGGTCTTCCTCGAGGAACCAAATGTCCCACACCTTATAGGAATTCCCATTGATGATCATGAGATACCAAAATCTATTCAAATGTGTGCTAATATCATGGGTACACATCTCAGATATCCAACACTTCTTTCTTTATAGATGCACTATTTTAACTCTTATTTTGATCCACCGCCTCTCCTTTTGAATCATCCATAGTCTCATCGATATCATTGTCATCTTATTGTTATTCTTCTTATTATTATTTTTTATTATCATGTACAACATCCTCATTTTTTCATCCTCTTCTTCTTCTTATTTTTTGTCCCATTTATCTAAGAGAACATTTTCCATTTCTTCCCAAGAAATTTCATATTTTTTAGAATTCATTAAGTTCCACCACAATGTTTCTTTACCATTAAGTACACCATAAACACAAATTTTCCATTTCTCACCTCCATAAAATTCCTTCTTAAATTGAAATAACCACTCTCTAATAATAATATCATCCTCTCTAGAAAATTTTGGTAACCCTGGATACACCAAAAATTAGGGTTTTAAGAATAGACCCTTTTTATAAATCTTTATCCTACCAATTTTGGGAAATTTTCAGCCTCAAATAAGAAAATATAGATAATCGAACCTAATTAAATTTTTTAGAGCATTCCAAAATGGAAACAACTAAAAAAATTATGAAAATGTGGCATATGGAGAAAATTTCCGAAAACCCTAAAAGTGACATAACTTCCTCAAAACAACTTTTAAAATTATGAATTTTAGAATTTAGCTTCGTGTAATGTTTCATAACTCTAGTAGAAAAATACACAATTATTCTTATATATTTTTAAGATATTTATGAATCTTCAAAATTAGGGTTTTAACCCTTAAATAGTGATAACTCTTGGAAAAAAGTATGAAAAATCTAAATTTTTGAGTGTATCTTATTGTTTAACCCTTAATTAAATTTTATGTTAATTTAATTACATTTAGATTAGAATATAGTTGATTTAAAAATTAAAAAAAAGATGATACAATATAAAAACTAATTCAAATTTGTAACTCGATCACATAGAAAGAATTATGCATACATCGATTAACCTAACATGTAATTGAAAGCACAAAAAGGAAGTATAGAATCGCATAGTTGATTCATGATGATTTTTGGAGATATTTGGGATTGTGTGATAGTGAAATATGGAGATATAAAACTTGGTATCCTTCACAAGGTGGGTTGTAACTATAACTTCACCTAGGTCAAGACCGTACCATCGATTAGGACCACACCGTATGATCCAACTCATTCTATACGAGTCTTGGACCTACTCTAAATCTACCTTTGTAACTTTAGGGGTTACTTCTTATATTTATCCAATGTTGTCAAACCCTATGAGTTGAACATGCAACGAAGCTCTCTACATGGATTGATCATTGTCTCAAACCTTAGCCATGGATGAAGAGTCTTGTAAAACAAACATTAGAATAGTTGTGGGCACGCCCATACACCAACAATTTTGACACTAATCCAAAGATTCCTCAAACCACATGTCATTCTACACCTATTATGTGATATCTAGATATATAATTTAGATTTAGAAATTACTTTGATCATGTTTGTTTTGACTTGGATCTTGCTAAAATACTAAGAGAGAGGATGTTTGGATGCCTATAAATTAGAGATATGGATACCTTGACTTGGTTTTAGATTTAGACAAGTATGTGGGTGTTTCCTAATGATTGTAGAAGTGTGATTCTGAGATTTAGGGAGCTTTGGATGCCTTTTGTATGTGTATGAAGTGATTAATCTAGTGTATTGCCTTATAAGTTCTTGGTTAGAAAATGAGATAGTATTTCCTTGCGTATATAGGGTTTCATAGATGATTTTTGTAAGAAATCCCAACGTAGATGAACTATAAGACCCAAAAAAATACTTCAATCTCAAATTTTAATTGGAGAACATATCATTCAAATACCATACAAAGAGGTCAATACCGGATGGTATGGCTTTGACCAATCTGCATGCGGCCCGACCAGAGCAGAAAACATGCCAAATAAAATTTGGAGTTTGTTGAATGATGTTTTTATATGGATTTTGTAAATTGTATTTTCAGATTTTTTCGATGTATCGGTGTGTAAGGATAAACAAGTTAAACAATGGACCTCAAAAAGTGCCAAGTGGGAATTGAGGAGTAGCATTTATCATAGAAAGAGTGCATATGAAAATAAAGGGTTGAAAATTTTCAAATTTCCAAATTTGAAGTGTCTACACTTACTCAAAGTATTCCACCACTACCAAAAAAATATAAAAATTTTGCAGTTAATCTCAATACATAGGTGAATCACTTAAATAAGGGTTTCACCCTAAAAATTTCCGAAGTCGATGATTTGATGCCACTTGATAAGATCTTCACATATAATAAATGAACAATTTGAACAATCTGTAAAATATAATTAATATCAACACAAAGGAAGAGATATTCATGGGCCAATATGCCATAATATTCAATATACTCATACATAGAAGAGTACCCTTAAGGTGAGAAACGTTATATAATACTCCTTAAGGAAGGGATAACTCTATGATCTTTCAATATGGGAATTTCACTTTGTGGTTGAAACCTCCATTATACTTCAACCAAGTAGAATGATTCACTCATACATGACCCCTCTCATAATGATACACATGTCCTTTATACATGCATACAATATTCTTAATGGATTGGTAACACATAATCTCAATGTAGGTTGACCATTACCCAATATAACTAATGCATATGTGACCCCATTTATTATAAACATATAACTAATTAAGGGGGATATGTGTTACATTTCAACATCTTTATCAACCTATATACATTATAATATCATATCCCAAGGTACATAACAAGAAAAAACAAAATATTTGATAGTATTTATTTTTATGTCAATAGGCATTCTATAATGATGGCAAGGGGTGGAATCTAATGGTGTGATTGTGTACATTTTTATTTTATACATAAAATTTTATTTCCATGTAGACACCCAAATATGGAGATTCAATCTTTGACATTACTCATTTTTTATAATGCACTCTTGCTAAGATAAATACAACCTTCTCATTCCCACTTAGCACATTCTGAGCTATTTTATTTAACTTTTTTATCCTTACACACTAGCATGTCATCAAATTCTAAGAATACAAAGCTGAAAATCTATAAGTAAACATCAAACAACAACTTCCAAACTTTAGATTGCATGTTTTCCTTCCCTAGTCAAGGTTGTACAGTTTGGTTAGGATATTGTACCGTGTCCTAAGCAACTTATATGGTCATAGACCGTCATGTTCTCTAACTATGCTTTAAATTTTATATTCTTTATTAGGTATTATAATCCATCCATGTCATCCTTTCTTAAATAAATCACCTATGGAGTCCTATAAAGCAAGTAAACACTTTGCCTCATTTGCTACTAGAAAATTCTATGGCACTACATTTATACACTCACATATAGCACTTGCAATATGCACCCAAGACTCCCTAAATCTCAAAATAAGATACCTACAGTCATTAGGGAAGCAATCTCTATAGGTCTGAAACTTTTTACTAGGTGAAGACATTTGTCTCTCTCATCTACAAGCACTCAAACATAACTTGCTCAAGTATTTTAGCAAGAGCCAACTTAATTCAAGCATTTTTAAAGGTGGTTGTCAAATCTAGTTACATTAATTAAGATATCATATGCTAGGTGGAGAGTGACATGCAATTTTAGGACTCTTTGGAGTAGTACCAATGTTGGCAAAAGGTGCACAGAGATCCCCACAACCCAACTAATATTTTTTTGCATGACTTCCCATCCATGACTAGGGTTTTATATTATGATCAAAATGTTCTCGAGAGATTTATAACACGGTTGAAAATTAGGGTTTGACAATGAAAAATAGTTCTAGGCGGGTGACCATCTTAGGAAGTTATAGAGCCTAGATCTAAGTAGGTCTAAGACTATGTAAAAGGGTCAAGACTATACATAATGGTCATGGCATAATTGTATGGTTTTTCACCAAGGTAGTTTTCAGTCACATATTCAATAAAGCCTCATCGGGTCTAGATCTTCTAGTTTTAGCAATGCATCCTCCCATAACTTCCCGAAATCATCCATAATCAGCTAAGTGTACTCATTCCTTTTTTTCAAGTTTGTATCTTATCTAACATATTAGTTATTTACATTGAAGCATTATTCGATATTAGTAATTTATGTTAAAATTTAATTAATCGTAATAATCACATGTTGTTAACCCTTACATCTTATACTGTACGCATCTCACTAAAACTCATTAGGTTTCACATAAATCTAATTAGGGTGTAAATAGTCCATTTGAATGTCACTTAATTTCTTTTAATAAATAAAAATTACTTTGAGAATTCAACAAAAATACTAGTAATATCTTAACTATATGGTAGACTTTAAATCCCTTTTTCTGAAAATATTTTTATCACTCAAAAATATGAAGAGAATTTAATGAAATTATTAATGAATGGGTTATGCGTAAAACCGAAGATAAGATCCTTGAGGTTGATATGTAGCTACATTTTTCAAGTATATGTATTTAAGATATTTGTACTAGTTTAAAGGTACTTCCAAACAACTACTCTAATATTTTTGCATCCCAAATTAAAAATGTTAACCATAAACAATTAATAAAAATCATAATGATGATCGACACTTTTTCTATTATATGATATCATATTATATTCAATAATAATAATATAAAAACACTTCATATTTTTAAAAAATGTATCCCCTTTTAAAGTAGGATATATTCTCCATAATCATTGTAAACAACCGTAAAAAAACACCCAAAATCATGCATACATGACTAATCAATTAAATCTTAAAATAAAGACATAGTATAGATTTATTAAGGGTAGCATGACTACCATAATTTTATTAAGAAGTTATGGCTTGAATTTTCCAGGGTAAGAATAACACTCTTCTACAATATGTCATCAACACTAGCTCTCCATGCTTTTATAAAAACAAGTAGAGGCTATTATTAGGATTGGAGAGTAGTGAATTGCAAGACAAATTCATTTTAATCTAATAATAGTGGAAGTCAATACAATCAATAACTTGGTCATTACTTGTCTCTATTAATATATGTGGATAAGTGTTCACCAATGGGTGAATTATCCATGTATTAAATCATAATTAATATTACGAGGGCATCTTAATCACATGCAATAGTGTATGGATGATTAAATATAATAATATCCCCCTTAATATGTACTTTGATGAAGAGACATATGGAGGAACATGAACTATACCCTCAATGACATCTTCCTTCACTCCAAAAATTTACCCGATCTAAATAAATTGGGCCTCAAGAACGGTCTTTGTGAAGATGTTTGCAATCTAATTTTCTATTCGATAAAACATAAATTCAACAACCTTGTTATAGATCGTATGTTGAATATAATGCATGTATATGTCAATATTTTTGTGTATTGGCAATCCACTAGCTTGTGAGATACATGGATGTAACTCTGATTATCGTACCAAAAATTATGGTTTAGGACTATGGAAACATGAATTCAAAAATTATATGTCATATCCAAAATGATTCACATCTTACAATAATGTCTCCACTGTACTCTACCTTTTAGGAGAAAAAGTAATGGTGGTCTAATTTTTACAAGACCAAGTCACAACACCTACCTCAAGATGATAGATATATCCTATGGTTTACTTGTGATTGTCTGGATACCCTACCCAATCATTATCTAAATAAGATATAATTGTTGGTTCAAAATGAGTGTGCTTATTTGATACTTCCTCCAAAGTATAATTAGAATTTGATGTTGTGCCTATTATACTCAATCCCATAGTTATTAGTATCATGTAAATACCAAATAATTCCTTTTGTAGCTTTCCACGTACTTTCATGGGGGTCATAACAATAGTGCAATATAAGATTCATAGCCAAATAAATGTCAAAATGTGTATGAGTCAAGTAGAGTAAGTTTCCAATAAATTACCTCTATAGTTTCCCATCAACTAGAGGAGTACAATATTTTGTTGAAATGTTGACCCTTGATTGAAAAGGAGTTAATGTAGACTTACATTCTTCCATATTGAAGTGGAAGAGAATTAATTGTGTATATTTGGATTGGTGGATGAAAATACCTTTTTAGATTGTGAAATTTAAATTCTTAAGAAGAAATGTAGAAAAACCAAATAAGTTCTCACAAAAACTTCTTCAAATGTGCTTTTAAATTATGATTCTTCTTTGTATAATCTCATTTGATGATTAAGTCATCAATTTATAGGACCGTAATGAGGATATTTCTATCTAAATTCCAAATATATAATAAGGGGTTAGATTAACACCATGTGAAACAAAAATGATACGAAACATGTCAATATTTTCATACCAAGCTCAAAGATCATATTTCAATCCATACAAGGACTTTTTCACTCTACACACATTAATGGAGTTCTCACTATCAATGGACCCTAAAGGTTAAGAAATAAAAAAAAAAATCAAATAACCATTAAATAAGGAACTTTTAACATCCATTTGGTGGACTTATTATCCTTGTGATGTAACCAAGGATATTACTATCTAAATAAAGTTTAGTTTAGCAACTAGATCAAAAGTTTCATGGTAATCAACACCTTCAACTTGTGAAAAAAAATATATTACATGTCTAGATTTCACTTGTTAATGGATCCACCTATTGCATGTTTATTTTAGTACACCCATTTTCACCTCACTATTTTTGTTCATTTTGGAAGTGGAACAAAATCCCAAGTGTTGTTCTCTTTCAAATAACGAAGTTATTATGCTATAGTTACCCACCATTTATAATGCTTATATGTTTGATAAGTCTTGGGATTATGTGTTACTCACAAGTGTGTCAAATGTGTAACATCATAAAAATTTGGGATATCATCTTGTGATCTAGAGGATATTCACAATTCAGTTGTTCCCTAAACTTCTTGAAACTAGTTGCATTTGAAATATCTTGTTGAGAGATTTCTCACGCCTTTTAAAAGGAGGAAAATAGATATTGTATGTAGAAGATACATTCAGTTGAATTTTATCTCCAATTAACAAAAATTAAGTGCATGTTCCACAACACTAATGTGGCATGATGTCAATGCAACAAGTGGAAAAATGTGGTGGTGGCAAGTGGAAAATTTTTCCTGAGAAAAAACATTGTTTGTAGCCTATGGTCTTTGATGGTCAAGGTGGGTCCTACATGGTATGCCAACTAGGGGCCCAATCGATGATGGTGTCTAATAATTTTCAAAAAGGATACCCTTCCTCCTATTGACTTCACATAATTTTGTATGTTTTTTCATATTAATACCTTATGGAATTTCATATTTTGGTACATGTGTAGTCACAAAATCACGCACTTGTTATTACATTTATACCACTAAGTATGTTGTTTTATATATGGATCTCGTGTAAGAAAAGTATTCACTAATGACCTATCCCCTAGTCCTATCATCAGTTAGTTGGTCATCATCATCATTTGTCTTGCACAGTCATCAGTTATTTACATAGTTTTGGTCATCTCCCAGGGAGTCTCAAGTGTCATTATTTGGTCATTTGTTGTCTCTAGTCTTTGACTAGGGTGCCTAGGAAGAATAGGGGTGCCCATGGACACCCTGGTCCTTATTTTAGGTGCCTTGGTCTTAGCAGAACTTGTGTCTAATTTAGATTTATGAGGTCCTTCTTTGTAATTTTTCCTCTCATTCCCGTAGGTACTATTCATCATGTCGGGTCATTAGTGTCGAAATTTGAGCAAGAGATCCCTATATAAACATAACATAATTACTATCTTATGGACAGGCTATCTACTATCAAGGGCTAGCTATCTACTAAGAAAATAGGCTACATTTGGGCATCATTTCATCACACGCACTATATATGAAGGGTTGTATTCATTATATTCCATCCACCATTTGTATTTTACATTTATTTATTTCCCTATATCTAGGTCATTGACGCTAGTGCACCCTAGGCACATAATTGCACACACAAGAACACAAAACTACATTGGGTCTAGAATGTAGTGTAGCACTTAGTTATAAGTCCACCATTGTGGTAGCTAAGGTTAGTCCGACCCCTTCATATGCATCTTTCTTTTTTAGGGATTTGATGCTTTGTATGGGATTTTTAGGTAGATCTTCATTATAGGTTTACAATGACATAAGTGAAGTTATTGTGCAATCACACGATAAGGATCGAGATATTGTGAAGATCTAGTGACACTTCTAGATTCAGGTCCTGAGCTTTTTTGTAGACTAGAGTGCCCATACTATAGACTAGGGTGCCCACATGCACCTTGATCCTCTTCCAGTACCCCATTCCTGGTCGAAACTTCATCTACTACAATTTCTGGGTTATATCATACTCTGCTTTATCCGCACATCATCCTATTCACCCGTCCGAATCATAGTGAGGTAAGTCATTTTTATGTTAGTACCTTATCTCTCCTATTTCAATTATTTCATTTCATTTAAATATCAAATAAAATTACTTATCATTTGTATTTCTCTCTATATCAATTATTTCATTTTTGTTCCTAGTTTAGATTAACTCTAAAGATCCACATTTTATTTAATAATTTTGGTGAACCGGTACTTTAGAAAAAAATTTCCTTGGGATCCACTTAAAACCCTAATGGATAAGGATAGTTCATCTTCTTCACCTATCATGTCTCATTTCAGTGTTAACCCTATCTATGATGAGACTTCCATTGTTGATCTTACGGCTATCTATGGTAATCCTACTCTTATGCCAGATCATATCAAACAAGCTTCTAGATGGTCAACAATATGTGCCTACTCATTTTTAAGATTATCCCATTGGAATTAGTATTTTTGAGGATCTGATAGCCTTCACTCATTGTACACCATGTTATACGGCTACTTTTGATCCTCCTTTTGACCTTTCTAAGGAAATTTTAGATGATTCTCTTATCAATTACTTGCTTGGTATTGACAATCGCTCACATGTACATATTGATTCTTCTCCAAGTCAATCTAGTAATATAGTTCCTTCTCATGATTCTCCTAATTCTATCATTACTTCTCATGATACATCTCATACTAGCTTGCATACTCCTTCACATTATGTCGATGATCCTATTGATAGCATCCTTAGTGAAATTCTCATTTTGAATCTCTATATGATACTGATGAGATGGTTGATATCCATGGTTCTCCTTCTTTTCATACTGATGAGTGTGAATCTCCTATTCCATAATTTTCTTATCCTAAGATTGCATCTAGCACTATACATGAGTCACCTCCATCTATCACTTCTTCTCCTAATGATTCATCTCCTCTTATTACATCATCTACACTCATTCGTTCATCTTCTCATATGGATGCATCTCCAATGGTCAACTCATCTATTAGGGATTTTTTATGCTAGTCCTACCACTACTATGGATATTTCATCTATATCATCTACTATAGCTTCTTTAGCACCTACTCCTAGTGTGCCCTTAGCATTGGAATCCCCTTTACCATCTTTTGATATTCCTATGATCACTCACAATGGAAAATTACAACCTCTTAATACATTATTGCCATCTTCCACTATTCTTTCATAGGATATCATCTCTCTCATGCATGTCATAGGTCAATTACAATATCATGTTTAGTCTCTTACTCTAGAAAGTAGGGATTACTATGCTTCTATTGATAACAACTCATTACATGGTAACCCTATCCCTAAAAAGATTCATAATTTTGCATTTCCTAAGGAATTTATCATTCCTACATTCACATGTTTTGATGGCACTGGTGACGCTCATGCTCATCTTCTACATTACCACATGCTTATAACCTATTATTCTAATGATAGAGTACTACTTAAGGCCTTTCAATACAATCTTATTAATAAGGAATTATAACTGTACACTCATCTTCAATTTAGGTCCATCAGTGCTTTCTATGACATGTAGGATGCTTTCCTCCATTGGTTTATCACCAACAACAGCCCTAAAGTTACTTATGACCACTTACCTACTTTACATCAAGGTTCCTCTAAACCTATCAAGGATTATATCTTACAGTTCAATGCTTGTATACATCAACTAATATTTCAACCTATAGACCTTGAGAAGTAATTCCTTTTCTATCATGGTTTGATTCCTGCGCTCAAACAAAGATTACAATATGATACATGTGAGTCATTCATTATTCTATGCTATAAAGTTATCAACCTAGAACAAGATCTTCTCTCGACACACATAAGATATCCTCCACGCATCTATACTACTATGGGCTCATTTAGTTCTCCTCCATTTACATCGGTTAAGCACCCTTCACAGTATCCACCTTTAACTCATAAGAAAATCATACAAGCTCAACCTACTCCACCGCCACAAAGATACTTCTTCTCCTCCTCTGTGATGTGCCATTTCTCCTTCTACTCTATCTATTTCATGTGAGCCATTACATTTCTCCCATCATGATCGACATCATGATGTTTTTTTCTTATTTGAAAATCACCTCATTCACTTACCATCCAACCAACATCATCCACAAAGTGAAGCTACAACATCAATGTGACCAACCGTATTGTAATTATCATCACACAAATGGCCATAGGGATAGTGACTATATTGACATTCATGGTAGATTGCAACAATTATAATATAAGGGCATCATTCCCTTTAGCTCTTGCTCACGTGAGAAATCCATCTCTCCTCTACCTCTTTAGAGAGTTTCTACTACAGTTGATTCATCTTCTCCACATGGTGCTCAGGCCATGGTTCATCCACCACCGGAGTTTGTTACTCACACGCACTCTCCACCGCATCCATACACCACTACATCATCACATCCATCATATTCACTTCATCCATCACATTCACGATATCCACTACATCACGCTGCTCCTTCACATTGGCTTCCACAACCCACTACCTTTGCTTATACCATCGTAACTCCATGTGACATTTATTTTGGCACATATTCACATGCTTCTTCCATCCCACATGCTTCCACCGCTTCACATTGCCTTGGTCTTTGGTAGGTGATTACTATCACCTAACTCCCCAATGACACACTTGTGTTCTTATGGTTCTTACATAACTGTTGAGGGTTTTTTCTCTAAGAACCTTTTATCATGTGCTTCATTGTTCATCTAACGCAATCAATCATTTCCTGATGATGCAATATTACTTTCTTTGGTTCATTTTTTACTATTGAGGGGTCTTAATTACATGAACCTAATCATCCATCTGTTGGGGGCATCGTTAATTCCCCACTCCCCCACTTATCACACTAACATATTACGATTCAATTACATTATTGCAACACACATTCATCACAACACATTAGTTTAATCGTTATACATCATCTCTTTTTACATTCATTCTACTATCATCATTATACTAACTACACATTACAAAATTTCATTTAATAAACATTAATAATATACAAAAACATCACATACATCCCAACACTAATCACCCAATCATACACATCAATACACCACAAAATAAGCTCATCATATATAAATCACATGTGTCCATACATATATAGTGAATACAATCATCACTGGGGGAAACCCCTTA
Organism: Taxus wallichiana var. yunnanensis; assembly: GCA_018340775.1. NCBI lineage: Eukaryota > Viridiplantae > Streptophyta > Pinopsida > Cupressales > Taxaceae > Taxus > Taxus wallichiana. The sequence goes on along the minus strand of CM031238.1, from coordinate 468,477,258 downwards.
CATCATATACAATAATACCAATTACACCTCATCATCACTATCATTCTTAGGTATTACGAGATCCCTAGAACTAGATGCCTCGCCACTAATTTTTTGTCGTTGTTTACACCCTCAATACCTATCCACTTTCCTACGTAATAAGGTGTTCTTTGTATACCGCACCGATAACTACCACTCAGTAAATCCATGTATCATGTAAACACATCCTGTGCTAAGGGATCGCCACCCAAAGCCTCTCGAGATCATTGAGTCTCCTCGCATGCCTCATCTCCCTCACTCAATAATACAAAGACATGTCATGGCTACTATGGCCAATGGCTCAAAAAAATGGGCATGCTCGCTTGCTATATCATCCACTCACTCAAGTATCCCTTCACCAAGTACGTTGGTAGGCACATTCCACATCAATTTGTGGATCGATGTGTCTAGATCAAGAGAAAATATGCATCACCTACAAAAAAATAACACAATGCATTAGATAACCATTACTAAGACATGATCCAACAAAAATACATGACATAGCTATATATAGATACTTATGCTCCACTACAATGACTCCCATATTTTCGGGGGCATGTGTTTCCCCTCTCCTACTCCTCCTTGCGGTAACCCCATTACATCTACAAATAATGGAAACGACAATAGCCCATTGATGTGCCACCCACCATATCGTTACAACCCACATCGTCTACTTCTATTACCTATATCGTTGTGCCTACCACATTCAACCTAGAGGTGTTAACTACTTTGTTGTGAGCCCTGGTCTCGTTCGCCCTCCCAGTGTGCTTTGAGAGCTCTCAACCATATATATGGCTCTAGGGGCACATCCTAAGAAATGTCAAACTATCATGATAATTTCTCCACCAGAAAAATCTCGGTCACGCCCGGGAATCAATCCTCTAACCACATCATCCTCAGAATACACCACAACTCTAAAGCATCCTTGAGCCATCCTCCATAGTCATGGTATGGCCTCCACATAACTGCCTTGGGCCCCATCCTATCTATTATTGCCTTGTAAATATCGGTGTCCACCATGTGCCCATAAATATTTATCCAGGCTCCTTGCATATATCTCTATCCTAGAAAACTCTCCTCGTGGACATCCAACGGGTCTCAACACGGCTATATGCTCATAAGCCCATATGTGTAATAATTTAGTGGCTCATATCCCACTGCCATGCTCATCGTGAGTAAATCGGTATAGATATCTATATAAGTGGGCCAAGACACACCGCGCTCATGTATATATAGTGTTCTCCTCCTCTATACGCCGGAATATATCATTCATCTTATACAAGATTCCTACACCTCCTCCCTCCATTGTAAAAGATGAAGAAATCACCATAGGAATGAACTTCCGCAAGTGTGGAACACCAAACCTCATAATAGCATCCAAGCTAATATAATATTTGGAAGGTACTCGAACCCCACAAAATATCATCTCACAACTCACATATGCCTCTCTATATCCTCTAGTGGCATAACTTGTACTCTCTCTCCAACAACCGGAAATCATAATTTGCGATATACATCCTCTAAAGTAATGTCTCTCCCTTTCGGCAAACCAAAACATGCACATATTTGCACACCACCTCTCACATAGTGCAGTCAACATAGGTATATTGTGGGGCACATGCCCCATCCGTGCAATGTGACGTAGGCTAGCATAGTCCATGACATCCCAATCCTCATCTAACATGCCTAATCCAAGCAAAGTACTCAAATGAGGCCCACTACAAAACTCCCTCGAGTGAATATCCCTTTGCACAACACAAAATGGCAATGAACACAGTGTTAGAAGACTACACAAATCCAAACATAATCATTTATCACATTACACATGTGATTTTCACCATTCTAGGCCATATACACATTTTCTCGGACCAGGGCAACCAGATGCAAGATGGGCGGCCATGAGCGAGCCACTAACGCCCAGATCTGGGTACTCATGTCCCAAGGTCACTAGCACCCTCACCGCTATTATCCAGGTCAAAAATGCTGAGAGAATTAAAATTCTCAAATTTTCAAAAATTCAATAAAAATAACTCCTACATATATTTTTCAAAAAACATGGCACTTACCAACTCCATAGTCGTGTGTGATGCTGGCAATCACCACGCTCTCAAACTTACTAGGATGCTCTGCTCTCACTTCCGACATTTTCACTCACTTCATGCTTAATCTCGAATCACGCAAACAACAAATGAAGTGACTAAACACTTTTTCACTTCACTACTTATAGCTACTTTTTCACCTTCCTTATTATAGTCATTATTTCGAGCTTATTACCATAACTAATACACCCTACACAATTTTCATCATATCTTGAGTGTTTCTACTCTAATTTACACCTCGTTTGTGGAATTATTTTTATAATTTTTCCTACCACCATACCATACACATTACACATGCATTATCTATCTTTGAATTTTTCTTCCATCCAATCCATACACATTTTTACAATTTCTATCACTTTATATATATTTTGTACTTACTTTCGATTAGCATTCATTCTTATCATCACTTCCCATTTCACCAAGGGGGCATATCATTGGGGTCATCTTATAATTCCCCATATATCACCACATGTTTAAAAACCATTATTGATTTGACAATTCCAAAATTTACTAACACACTATGCAATATTTCACTATCAATTCCCTAATAACCTAACTTGGGGAAAGCATACAATTTCTATATGGGGCATTTCATTACTTCCCCTAATGACCTAAACTGGGGGAAAAAGCATTAAAATCTTCTCCATGTGATCATTCATCAATTTCTATCAATTTCCCCTAATGACCTAACCTGGGGCGACTAACATAAAACCTCTTTATGAATAATAAATCAAATCAATCAATCAATCAATGTGTTCAAATTTATAATAGTAGAAATCATATCATTCAATGAATACAAATTAAACACAATTATCCTCCCATATGACCTAACTTGGTAGTTACGTGTGGCTTCCCAGGTGAACAAACTTGGGATATTACATATATTGTTTTCCCAGATGACCTAACTTGGGAATCTATTCAACATTTCACACTTGCTTCTTGTTATCCCGTAAAATTGACAAGGGCAATTTTACCGATAACCATACCGAAAATTTTGTTTCGATCCCTTGTTAGGGATCCCCCGCGTTCGAAACGTCGTAAAATCCCTTCCCGGGAAATCTAGTTTTCGAACTTAGTCTTTTTGAGCCTTTTTTGGCTGGGCGCGTGGATTTGCCTTGTAACACATAGTTTTGATGCGCCCCCTTAAAAGCCTTTGGCGCATGGTTTTCCATGTTAACACTCCTTTCGGTGCGCCAAAGGATGTTGAATCACTTTTTGGTGCGCCAAAGGGCGCACATAATCTATCTGCAACACCAAATTTTGGTGCGCCAAAGGGCACACATAACTTCGTGTCATGCATATGGTGCGCCAAAGGCGCGCTCATTCTTCTGTTGTCAATTCCTTCCATGCGCCAAACGGCGCACGCTTTCCCCTGTCGACAGCAGTTTCCATGCGCCATTTCAAAAGGTTGGTGGCGCATTAATGACAGGTTTTTCCTATAAATATCCGTGCGCGCCCATGTCATTTTCATTCCTTTTTATCAAAGCACGTGATCGCTCTGGATTTGTCAGCTCTGCTCTGTCGTTGTCGCCCTGTGGACCCGCTTTCCGATTTTTCATATATATTTGAGGTAAGAGGTTCTCCCTCGTTTTCATTGAGTGCTTTCATGTGTTTGATCTGCTTTCTGTTGGTATGCATGGTCTGTGTTTGGTCTGCTAGTCTGTGTTTAAATGAAATGTGTTTAAGCCTTTTCCCCTGTGCTGTCCTGATCGTTTTCTTCTGTTCCTCTTCCTCTCCCTCCCTCTTTCCTGGATCTGCTGGAAAAGGAGTCGTTTTGTAACTGGCTTGGTCTATTAAAGTTTTTTTGTAAAACCTTACTTGTCCAAGTAATTTTTGAAGTGGAAGAGAGGAATAAAGAAGAGATTTGAAGTAGTTTATTTCCATAGGCGCACTGGCGCGCCTTGTAACAATAAAAACAGTCGCGCCCCTCGGCGCACCTACCCGCCACGCAACATGCTCAAGATCCGCGCCAATGGCGCACCCTGCCATCCTGCTGCAAGTTTGAATCCCGCGCCTCCTTAAAAGCCTTTGGCGCACCCTTTATCCATGCTGCATAATGTTTCCATGCGCCAAAGGGCGCACCCAGTTTCGATGCAACACAAGCCTTATTCGCGCAAATATAAAGATTACATAGGCGCGGGCGCACCCTCCATTGCAGTAACATGATGTTGTGTAAACCCTCCATGCGCCGCGCCATATTCCTTTGGCGCATCATTTGTCCATGTTACACAATCTTCCCATGCGCCATAGGGCGCACCGAACCCCAATGTAACACGCACTTCCCGTGCGCCCTTCTATAAAATGCAACCTGTTTCCTCCATGCGCCATGCGCCTTTGGCGCCAGATAACCTCTGCAACATTCCTTTTCTGTGCGCCTTATCTATTTGGCCTGTAACATACATTTTTCATGCGCCCTGAGCCTTATAATCTCTAACTCTTTCCTCTGCTTGCATTCCAATGGAAGATCAAATGACTAATTCAACCTTTTTGGATTGGGTCTCTCTTCTTCTTCATGCAGATCAGCAACTGAGTTCGAAAGAACACATGTCTACGTCAAGCAAGAAACCCACCAAAACAAGAGGAAAGGCTAAACTGACAGAAGAAGAGATGAAATACAAATATCAAAGGGTCAGAATGCCCGAATCACAGGCTGAGTGCAGTATGGATGTCAGAGACTCAGAATTGGGTCACATTGACATGGATGAGTTCTGGGTTAGAACTCAGAAGGTTACAAGAAGTCCATGGATGGACAAGCTAATAGGCAGTGCCCTGCACTTTGCCGGAGGAATCCCTGTCAGCGCTGTGAACAATGAGTTCATGATGGTAGTTGCGCAATCTTTCAACAAGGACACAAGATGTGTCGAGAACAGCAAGGGCGAGGTAGTCATAAACCTCACTGCCCGTCATTTTGAGTTGATGCTTGGCATCCCTCACCACCGGAACTACGTGGCTGTTAGCCAACAGGAATGCATCAAGGCCTGGGAAGACAACGAGGGCCAGTGCATGCAGTTGATGAATGAGGTCTACCTAAAGAATAAGAAGGTAGTGACCCGGTGGCCTCAGACTATCCACCGAAGTGATTTCTCAGAGGAACTCAGTGATTCTATCACCTTCCTGAGCAGAGTCTTCGGGCTTTCAGATGCCCACTATTTCCATAAGTGGATGTTGCGGTACCTAGAAACAATGAATAAGAATTTTCCCGATCAGCGCTTTTGCTGGGGTGAAATAATCAGCAGCACCATCTCTGAGCAGCTACAACAGTTCGCCACAACGGGAGTGTTCCATATGAACTCCTATGTAGTCTCTGCCGCAACACGTCGAGGGATTATCCGGGCTGAACCGGAGTGGAGTATGGCCTCAGGCCAAGATATTTGATTACTATCCAGAGCTGAGGCTGGAGAATAGCATCCAACATTTCGCAAAAGTTAACGATGCATTCTTCTATCATGTCATCTGCCTACTGAGGCCGAACATGACTCATAGCCGGACAACCAAGAACATAGTGGCAGTCACAGAGAAATGGGGGGCCCTGTTCACCCAATTTCCCACGTTCACCTATCTAAGGGCTGTCAACTTTTTGGGAGAGCCAACCAGGCTACCGAGGTATGCTGGACCAAGGCTGATTCTACTGGAGTTATCAAGGCAGCTGGTCACATACCATGAGAAGTGCCTTAAAAGGAAGAAGGGCGGAACTCCTTTCCCCCTCACAGTGGGCCGGTACACATGCTCCTCCTATCACAAGGCGAAGGAAATGTTCGCAGAGCTGGAGTTGCTAAACTTGAAACATGACTTCCCAGCCAGGCCTACCTTCGATCCTAGGAGCTGCCTGCCAAGGGCTAAGCTTGATCCGATCCACGTCCCTCAAATTGAGGATATTTACATTGACGTTCTCCATGAGGTGGAACTCAGAAGAAAGGATCACTCTCGCTTGGCATTAACGGAAATCATCCAATACGGAGTGGCCATTGTCCCCAAAGGCTTCCAAACCACGGAAGACGAAGTAGACAAAGTGTATAATGACACAGAAGGGGATGATTGGCCCTTCCCGGACATTGACAGAAGCAAGGCTCCTCAAACAATTGAGGAGAGGGTCAAGGAGACTATGCGGAGAACAGAGCATTGGTGCCGCATGAACGGACTAATCTACCTCGGGGTAGATTTCACAACTTCCCCTTTGGGCAACGCACCTCCAAGGTCAAAGAAGCTGCTGAAAGGCAAAGGTGCCGAAGGTGAACCTAGCACCATTCAGGAGGAAGCCCCTGAAAGTCCTCTTCCTTCAGAGCCTGAACAAGTAATAACTCTGGATTCGCCAGAGAAAGAATTGACAGAGGATAGTCCTATACGCCCATCCACCCAGGATGTCGGCGCTACAACTTCAGAGGTCCCTTCTATCCCTTCTTCTTCTCTTCCTTCCCCTCCTCGAGTGACTCAAGCGACCACTCCTTTGGTTGTGTCCTCTGCCCCTTCTTCTACTCTTTCCCCCGCCTCTTCATCTATCTTCTCCTCCCTCGCTGATTTGTCTTCTTCCATTTCTTCCCTCATCTCCGAGCTCCCTTCCCTTCCTATGTCTTCTGCGGTTGCGGTTTCCCTTCCTCCCGTGGGCACTTCCTCGGCTATTCTTTCGATGCCGCCGCCGCGTGTCTCCACGTTTTTCCCCTCTTCTACCGTTGCTGCCTCCCCCTCTGCTCTCTCGGTCCTTCTTTATAGGACCAGCTTGATCTCTCAAGAACTGAGCCAACAAAAGAGGAAAGTCCCCATCACTCCGATGGACTTTTCGGTCATTCCGCTAAAGGAGTAAAGAAGCACAAGCCGGTTACACACGCTTCTCGAAGAGCGCCGCGGTGAGAGAGAGTCATGGAAATAGCATACCCCAACCCCTCAAAGAGAAAGAAGATCTCGTCTCCGACAGATTTCACCGTGACCCAAGTCACAATGGGGACATCCTCGAAAGTCTCTGTGGGGAAGCTCTTTCTGCAAGGATGCACTCTGCAAGAAGCTTCAGAAACGAAAGAGGAAAAAGGCTATCAAGGAGCAGAACAAGTATCTACTTCAAGCCTTACGAAGATGGGAAGTGCACCTCCCACAATCACCGCCAAAACTCCCGAGCCGCTCAATCCAGAGAAGATCAATGAATATTCAAAGATTGGTGAGCGGGGCATGGCCGTTTCTCGCTGGAGGAGCCAATCCTCAAGGATAGTGAAAGAGTAATCGCCAAGTATATCGGTTTATACCTAAACATCGAGAAGGTGAATAAGGAACTCCAAGCATTAGCGGGTCCGATATCAGAAGAGTTAGAACATGCTAGACTCCAGCACGAGACATTCCAACAAATGTTCGACTGTTCAGTCGAAGATCTGGTCAAGTTCGGAGTCTTCGGCCATCCAAGGGCCCTCAACAAAACTATGTCCACTTTGGACTATCAGATAGATCAGCTGGAATTTGTTTTAGAAAAGATAGACAAGGTAAAGGAAGAGGCCCTGGATGCAATGCATCAAATGGAGAAAATTGTCCTCGCCATGAATCCAGGGTTGCTCACTCCTTCCCTTACCTTGAGATCAGCTGATGACACTATCCGGATCTTCAAAGAGATAGCTTCTCAAGGGACAGGGCCAGAGGTCACATTCGACACTGAATCTATCAACAACCTACTGGCCTGTAGGGACTTCATCGGGTTCCTTATCGAGGCGGAGAAAGATTATTCCAAACTCCCGGAAAAGCTCATAGACGAGCGGGAGACTTGCGAAGCAATCAGTGAACGGCACAAGGATCCATCACAGGATCAATTTGGGCCAATGATCAGCAAGTTTTTGGAATACCGCGCTCAGTTCCACATATCATCACCTGAGCAGCATCAGAAACAGGCAACCCCTTTTCGGCCGCAGGATGATGATGATGAGTAGCTTCTTCTTCTTCTTCTTCTTCTTCTTCTTCTCTCTATTCTCCGACTTTCTTTTCGAAATGTCTAAAAGTGTGTTGGCACAAATAATGACATCATCCATGTTGCATCATGGGATGATGTCATCCACCAAGTTGTCAAAGTCAACATGACTTTTAGATATTTTGTAAATATCTTTGTAAATAAGTGGTTGGCTCCTTTTTGCCTTCTCTCTCCCTCATCTTCTATAAATATGAGAATACTTGTTGTATTCAGGGTGAACATTTTTCAGATAGAAATAGAAGTGAGGAGAGAAAGACTTTGAGCTTTCTTGAATGTAAAAGGACAAGAATACAATTATTCGACTTTGTGCTCAATAGTCATTTGTGTTATACGTTAGATCTTTCTTACGTTAGATCTCGTATGTGTTTAATCTGCTGGATTCATATCTACTTTTCCGTCATTTGTTTATCAAGATTGCTTTGTTTATTTATGCAAGTAGGTTTGGCTCTGTTTACTACCAAACTAAAAACATAAATCTTCCGACCTTTCTCGCTTTGGAATGCATTTCTTTTCTCCTTCGGATCTGCTCTTTCTCTTCTCCCTCTTTCATTCCTTTCTTTTCGCAGCTGAATACTTTATCGGGATGAGATCCCAACCCCGAAGGCAGAATCTGTGAGACTTGCATAGGTTCCTGCTAGTAGAAATAGCAATAAACCAGTTTCGCTTTGCTGTCTCAAAGAGGGGCTAAGCCCTGCAACACTGTTGGCTCGTCTATCCATAGATCTGTCCGCGCGACAGATTTTCGGACCAACAGTTTTTGGCGACTCCGCTGGGGATCGGATAGATCTGTCAGATCTATGGTGGTGGTATAATATAAAATCAGAAAAATATAAGAAAATCACTGCCTGTTTGCAAAACTGCACTTTTTGTTGAAAATCCAAAAATTTGCAAAAGTGCCTAAAACTGAAAATTTTCTTCTGAGATCCGTAGATCGGGCATAGTTACAGATCTTTAGTTCGCTGAGTTTTTATCAAAGTTAACATTTTTCCGTAGATCTGAGTTTTTGACTGTTTTCTAAAAAGTTCAAAAACCCTCTGAAAAATTAAAAATCAGATCTGAAAATCAGCCTGCTATTCTTCCCTGCCATCTTATCCTCGCTGTTATTTGTCATTAACCACAATCGGTTAATCGAAGAGGATAATATTTAAATATCCAGAAAAGTGCATGCTGCTGGTTTTTGTCAGAAAAACCAGAAAATCAGCAAGTACACCCAAAAATAAAGTTTAAATCTGTGCCATAATATCGCAGATCTAGAAGGTACGCCTGAAGTGAACCTTTACGCGTGCAGAGAGCCCGTGGAGAAGTTGATCCTACTTTCGATCTACTTCAAAGGCACAATTTCAGCGTGACACCGGCACGTTTTTCAGCGCTAAGCTCGCTAGCCGGCCGTCCAGAGTGTCTCACCTCCACGAAGAAAAATCTTTTGCAAGGAACATCTACATCCTTTGTAGTGCCTTGCTTTGCTCAGGTGGAACCACCCTCCCACTCGTGTGCTTTTTCCACCTTTCAAATGGTGGTACCATGGGGAAATGCTATGGGTCCTCTCGCATTACCACATCCAGCTCACGCGCTCCCTCACGGAAACAAAAGAATTTTCCCAAATTCGACGGGAGTGGAAATCAAAGCACGGATTCCCACATATCTGCTTTCATTATGTCATGCAGTATTTTGGACGTGACTCACGAAGATGTGTCGGTTCACCTTTTTCTGGAAACTCTACAAGGGCCCGCAGCTGAATGGTTTCAGCATTTGCCGGCCGGATCTATCACCAGTTGGGCCACCTTGCGGGATGCTTTCGAAGATAGATACAAGCCTTCAGAGGATGCATTTGCATTGTTATCACGAATCACTCACCTGAAGAAGGAGGCAAATGAGACTATGCGCGATTTTATCACCCGGTTCAATGCATTAATCAACCGTGTCCCTACTGCCATGCTTCCAACACCGGAGAATCAGAAGTGTTTCTTCGTGAACGCCATGAGCTCAAAAGTTAGCTTCTTGCTCCTTCAAGAGCGAGTAGCTACTCTACCTCTCGCTCAGGCTGCCGCCATCCGGATAGAAGACAATTTGATAATATCTGGCGAGTTGAGAAAGGAATCATCAAAGTCCAAATCTTCAGATCCCTCGCCTACTACTTTGTCTGATCCAGCATTCCAAAAGATGGCGAATGATCTGCTCGCATTGAAAAAGCAGTTGGCCCAGGCTCCTAGTTCCTCATACCGAGACGTTCCACGAAGGAGTTTTGTTCCCAACAATGTTTCACAAAGACCGCGTCTACTCCGCAATGCTCCCACGGTTGGCGCTTGAAGCTCCTCCATCAATGCTTTGGCGAAATTGAAGAGGAAGAGCAGTACTATGAAGAATCTTCGCCTCAAGACGAAGATGATCAAGATGTCGGTGAGCCGACTGGCGACTCCACTATTGGATACATGGAATTTGATGAGGATGAATCTGATGAAGAAGAGAGTACTCAAGGCTATGCAAGCGGACAATCATATGTTGTTTTCACCCGCCGCAAGGAAAAAGAAGCGGTTGCTGCCCATGTGCGTAAGGAGAAGGTCGTGTCAAACGTGCCTCCAACCATTGTTAGAAGAGGTAATCCTCTTCCTACTCACCCCTGTTAAGTCTTTTGCAAAGAAGTCTTTTCCGCCCATCTCTCCTCCGAATCAGCCCCTCATGTTCCTATCAAGATCGGAACCCTGCTCCACCATCGCGAAGTGAAGGACTCATTCCCTCACCAACGCAACCTTGGCCGCATTCGATATAATAGATCATGCAAAAAGACCAAGATCCAAATGTCTCAAGCCGAGTACCTTCACCAAATCCTTAGTACACTTGTAAGATTAACTAAATATATTCAGAGTCAAGCTGTTACGTCTAAACAGGTTTCCCCAAAAGGAATCCTTTCCACTCCCCCTGAATCCCACATAAATGTTGCTTCAACATCTGCATCAGGCAAGATAGAACCTTTCTATCTCTCTCTCCTAATCAACGGCCATAAGTTGAGCAACTGTATAATTGATTCCGGAGCTTCTGACAACGTTATGCCGGCAAAAGTCGCCCATGCTTTGGGCCTTACTCTTACCAAGCCTTTCGGCAGGTGTTATTCATTGGAGACCAAGCAAGTGCCATTGATTGGCCAAATCAAAGACGCGCAATTTGCGTTCGCAGCATTCCCTGAAAAGAGGGTAAAGATGACCGTTCTCGTCGCTGACATTCCAGCAGCCTATGGAATTTTGCTGGGAAGGAGCTTTTGCAGCGAAGTTGGCGGAGAAATTCACATGGACTGGTCTAAAGCTAGAATTCCAGTCAAAGGCGTAATGCAAACTTTAGAGCCGGAATCCCAAAAGAAGTACTTGGTCACTAGCTCTGAAGATCCCAAAGCTCAAATCCTTTTTGAATCATCAGGGTTGGGAAACTACTTCTTATCTACCGAGACAGGTACAAAGGGCATTTTTGTTCAAGAAAAGGACCTTAATGAGATCTGGACCTTGCAATTTGATGGCAGTTGCGCGACTAGTGGATGTGGCGCTGGAGTTGTGCTGATATCTCCCGAAGAGGAGGTGATTCCTCTCTCTTTCAAATTGCAGTTTTTCAACACTAACAATACTGCTGAGTATGAATCTCTCTTGCTCGGTATGCAAGCCGCAAAGGAAAGAGGAATTAAAAATTTGAAAGTCCAAGGTGATGCTGAGCTAGTTGTAAATCAGGTCAGAAGGATTTACCAAGTGAAAAATGAAAGGCTCAGGCACTACCGCAACGCAGTATGGGACAGCATCGAAGAATTTGATGCTTTTTCAATAGGGGCAATTCCAAGAGCCCAAAATGACATGGCTGATTCGTTGGCTGTTTCAGCATCTCTCATGCTCCCACACCCGGGTCTGAAAATGAACAAGTACACCATTGAGGTAGTTTTCCGACCAAGCGTGCCAGACAACTCTCAGCATTGGCAGGTATTCAACGATGATAATCACCTCATTGCCTTTCTAGAAAAATCAGAAAATTTTGATGAGTTGTATTTTGAAGGATCCACTTCTACATGCCGTGAATCAATCAACAGTCAAAACCATGAATCAGAGGAGAAAGACGGCATATGTCAGCTCAAAGGAAATAAAATTCCGAAGGGCCTGGTTTCTCTGGAGCGCTTGTTTGACAGGCACGACCGTTTTATGAAAAAGAAGAAGCAAGATGTTCCTGACTCGTCCCCAGAAACAGAACCAGTCAATATAGGTTCTGAGGCACATCCGCAATTTGTAAACATCGGGAAATGTTGCACACCTGAAGAGAAGCGGAAATTTGTCAAGTTGCTGAAGAAATATATAGATGTGTTGGCATGGTCCTATGCCGATCTAAAGTCCTTCAAGCCAAAGGACGTTATCTCTCATATTTCAATTATTTCATTTCATTTAAATATCAAATAAAATTTCTTAGCATTCATATTTCACTCTATATCAAGTAATTTCATTTATGTTCTTAGTTTAGATTAACTCTAAATATCCATATTTTAGTTAATCAACATGTGGGACAAATTTTTGAGTGTTGCTAACCCAACCAACTCGACGAGTTGTAAGCGGAGATGAGTATGAGTTCATATTAGCTAGCTTGGTGGTCAAGCCACCTTGTCATATTACTAGCTCATCACAACATAATGATGAGATCAACATTCCAACTCACCTAAAACTGGAGGCCACATACCAAGCTCAAGAATCAATCTAACCAATACATCCACATTGTCAACTCTCAAGTGATCCCGAGCTACACGTCATGCCAACTCACAAACTAGCATCATGAGGACCAAGTTACATGTCGAGTAGTGATCCAACTAAGCCAACTCACCTTGATTAGTAGGGTGGTGAGTTTGAAGTTTTTGCCAACAAAATAAAGTCAAACAGTGTTGCCGCAACCATGTATTACAACCTACTCCTAAGGCTATTTAAATTCTAATGTTGTTTCCTTCACCGAAAATGTGGGATAATACTCATGCTAAGACAAATGTTTTTTTAAAGGATATATGTTTGGTGGGGGTCAAACCATCGACCACTCCCACCTATTTTAAGGCCTTAAATGTTAGGCCACCACTCAAATCGTACATGGGACAGGGAAAAATAAATATGAATTTTTTTGGGAGATAGACCCCAAAATCGAAGGAAACAGATGGAGATTCGACCCGACTATTCATGACAAAAGTAGATGCCTTAGCCATTAGTCCACGGGGTTAGAAATAGTATAAAATGTGGCAATTTTTATTTAAAGAGGGTTGTATTATTATTGCGGGGACCTATCCCTTGTGAAGGATAAGTTTTCCGTTATATCAATTTGATGTAGTAATGTTTCTATAGAGACATAACGGAGATATCATAGCCCATTTTGGGAGAATTTTAGCCTTGTATAAGAGAGAGAATATGCCTTTTAGGAGAGAGAAAATGTAGGTAAAGATTATGTTATGTAGGAAGATGACATTGTAAAGCCAATAGCTAGTCATGGAGACTTTCTAGAGGTGGTCGAGATACTTACAGGTCCTATTTGTCCATTTCGTAGAATTGATGTAAGAATTTGTGTTTATTTTGCATGATTAATAGGATTGGTTCGTCGTATTTGTGAACCTGGAGATGTAGTACCTCATGAACGAACTTTGTTATCACATGTTAGGCATTTTTCTTCTGGTTTCCTTTATTATTCTATTATTTTTAGTCAATTCTGATTTTATTTTAAAGTTTATAATCCAATGTATGTACTTTACAAGTTTTAACGAGAAATTGAGAAATGAAGGGAATTAGTGGGATAAGTTTTATTTGTACTTTTCTCATCAATTTCAAAGTTTTTTATATGCCAAATTTAATGTAGTATGTGAATTTGAGAGAAAATTAATTAAGCATCCATAAAAATAGGAAAATTGAGTCAATTTAATTTTACTATTTTCGCTTCATCTTGTTTGGATTATCGGGATATCCTTCCAAGGCACCAACCTCATTGTGTATTGTGTAGACCCTTTTTGGTTGAGGTTGTGCATGTGCATTTAATTTTTTTGGAAATGGTGAAGGAGATATTGGTTGTCCCCTTTACAAATCATCATATGAATTGTAAGAACACATTAAATGAAAGTCTTCAAAATTTGTGTTCATCATAAGAAGTTTCAAAAGTGATGTCCAACTTGATAAAAGGCAATAGAGGAGGATTAGATGATAGCCCATAATCTTGAGAGTGTTCATCATAATGCTAAAAAGGAATCTTAGTGATTCTTGGAATTAGAAGACAATATGCCTTCACATAGTCACTATGACCAATAAATATGCACAACCAACCTTTCCTTTCCATTATTTTTATCTTATCATCTGAAATATGTGCCCATGCATTACATCAAAAAAACTGAAGTCAAAACATCACACTTAACACTAGAACATGTTTCTAGTGTTATATCAAGTACACTGAGTGGGGAGTGTGATTTTGAATGTAGTTTGCACATATAATAGCTTCTTCAAAAATGAGGAGGCAAATATTTGGATTATAGCATATAATTAGCTATTTTCTTGAGTGTGTAATTTTTGGGTTTAACTACACCATTCTATTAGGGATGTAGGGTACATTATATGTTGAATTTTAATGTCTACTTACTTATAAAAATCAATCTAGTTGTTAACAAACCCTCATCCATTATTAGTTTTAATACACTTTATTTTCTTCTTAGATAGATTATTTGCAAGGTCCTTGAAATTTTCAAAGTACTTAAAGACTTCACATTTGTTTTTTTAAAAGTAAACCCAAGTTATGTGAGAGAATTTTTCAATTAAGGTAAGCACATATTTATTATTTTGAAAAGAAACTTGAGGGAATGACATGACATTATTGCAGATCATTTATAGTTCGTCATCACCTCCAAGATTTGAATTTTAAAAATGGATACCTATGTTTTTTTCCAAGTGTACACCCTTAAAAACCCATCTGTGAATGACACATTCAACAACCCGAGAACCATGTTGTAGTTAGTTAAATTTTGTAATGAGTGATAGTTAAGATGACCGAAAAATTATGCCAAAGTTTATTTCATTCATTTGTATGGGAAAACATGGCTTGTGAAGTTTGATTAAACAAAAATGAGTAAACTTATACTATCTTTCTTGATGCTCAATATTTCCAATAGCTACAATAAAAGACTAATTTTTAGCTTCTCTAATAACAACATTATTTTTAATAAACTCGGTAGTTTTACCTTCACCCAAATGAGTAATCTAGAGAATGGATAGTAAATTTGTAGACAAAATTGGAACACAAACTTTATTGAACATATCATTCACCATCTTAATGGAACCTTTTCCTTCAACATTAATAATATTTTTTCCCAAAAAAAAATTGTTGCATAATTGTCCAAGAAATTTTAAAACAAAGAACCTTGATTTTCCATGTGGTTTGAGGCCCCTAAATCCAATATCCATTCATTTTCTATTAATACACTTATTGCAACAACAACAACACTTGTTTTAGAGGGAGGAAGCTACATTTTATCATCTCTCTTCCAAGCATTCCATTTCATTTAAATATTGATGTTCGACATGACCTAGTTCATTATTTTTTAGCTTTACTTTTCTATTTCCTTTTCCTTTGTCTTGACTTAAGGTAGATTTTTTCTTTGTTGTTTGATTTCTTTTGGCTTAGGTCATGTTTTACCTTTTTCCTTATCGTGTTCCTTTCATGTAGATTTGTGGAATCGCATTAGATTTATTGACTCAGTGTATATTACTCAATACCTCCGGTTGGATATCACCAATGAAAATTAGTTTTTCCTATTCTCTTTGAATTCACTTACATAACTTCTCAAAAATTAGTGATAAATATGTAGTGCCCAAAGAATCCTAATGTGTGAAGTAGTTAGAAACAAAAATTAACTATGGACACCCCAATTTAGATAACAAAATCCTAATGACCTTTTCATCTTAATTTTTCACCGAATCGAAAGTAGAAGCCTCAAGTACTTCACTTGAGTGATGAAAACCTCAATCCTAGGATAATAGTCTAGAATAAGAGCAAAAAAATATTTTCCAATTAGCATGATCATATCTTCCTTTGATATGAAAAATATTTTCAAAGATAGTCCAAATTTTATGAGGATCTATTCCATCCCGAAAATGAAACTTCAACTTATTATTGACTATCCAATAATTCCTCTAGCTTCATCACAAAAATTTTGCCACTTTTTAGTTTTGTAGGGTTAGTAGGTACTATTTTATGCTTCACCGTAATGTAGTAAATACCATGACTAAGGAGGACATTATAATCCAATGACTCCAGCAAAAATAATTGGATCCTAAAATAATTACCCTTTTGACATCTTCTCGTGAGTACTAAAATTTGTTGGTAAAAACATAGCCCAAAAATTTATGAAAATTTTCTTCTAAATTAACAAATTAAAATGATCACCTTGATAAGAAAATAAAAATGGTGCAATTTACTAATGGGAAAAAGATCTCATTTAAAAACAACTTGAAAAATTAGATTTGTATGATATTTTTATTGAACTTGAATTAGCAATTAAAATGATCGCCTCGAAGAAAAATCACTATGGTAAAGGTCTATCACAAGTAATGAAGTTAAATTTGTACTTTTTTCACATGAAAACATTGATTGAGTCCTCACAAATCTAAAATCTAGTCGAATAAAAAAATCACCCGATTCAAAAGATACATCACATTTTTTGTTTTATATGCATGTTCTATGCACTAGTTTATGACTATAAAAACAAAAATTTCTCAACCGCACCTAGAACTAGGGTTATGCAAACAAACAAAGATATGAATCGTCCCTACACAATTTTTTAAGGAAACGGTGATAGAATTTCTATTGTAACTAAATATAAGATTTGAGAAAAAATTGAAAGAGAGAATATTTATTGTGTTTGACCAAGGTTTTGTATTGAAATTTCTAGAAATTTTGAATAAAGACTACAACTAATAAATCAAATATTAACAATATTGCATTAAATTTCTAGATAGACCCAATGGATTAATTAGGCCGTGGTGTGTTTATTATGTAGGCTCTATGATATACCTATCCCATGCATAAATAGTGATTCAAACCAATGGTTCATGCCACTAACTATGAAGGATTCTATTATTCCTATAGCCACATGATCCCATCTCTCGAGGTACATAGAGAGTAACTTCCCAAGGATAATTCCTTATTGGTGCACCATGGAAACAAATGATTGAAATACTTCCTATTGGAACTAGAAAAAAACTAAGTACTTCTTATATACTATGAGGTACATGAAGTTAAAATATCTACATATTGTTTTTAAATAGCTTGAGTATTCATACAATACCCTTCACACCATTACTCAAGTAAAATTGATAACCAATTTTATAGAATGACAGTTCTTGAGGATTTAAAACATCATAATATGGTTCTACCTAAGGAATATTTAAAAACTACTCTAGATATAAACCCTAAGTAACCTACCACTTTTACCAATTTCTAATGAACATAAATTTCACAAAGGGAAGTGTGAGAGGATAAGATTGGTTGATTGTAATAAACCACTAGATATCGATAATCATTGCAAGAAGGTACTAAAATATTGTGGTAAATCTAATTATCTACATTTTTTGTAAATTTCATATATGATTTAGGTACCTATAGAAAAATTTGGAAACACTACATATATAATTTGTAAAGTTACATGCAACACGAGGTGAATTTTGTATTTCTTCGATACCATATCAAAGTGCGATGTACTCACTAGAATAATTGTTAAAAAATATAAGATAAATACTCACAATCATGCATACATGATCAATCAATGAAATATAAACGTAACACAAATTTACCAAGGGAAACATGAATACCGCAATTTTATTAAGAAGTTTTATCTTGGATTCGCTAGAGTAAGACTAACTCTCTTCCACGACATGTCACTAACACTACCTTTATATATTTTTATAAAATTGAGAATACCCTATTATTATGATAGGAGAGTAGTTACTTGCAATACATGTTTGTTTTAAGTTATTCATAGTGGAAGTTAATTAAGTCAATAACTTGGCTAATACTCTTCTTTATTAATAAATGTGGATAAGTTTACACCAATGGGTGAATTATAAACATACTAAATTACAATTAATATTATAACGGCCATAATTTTTCACCCTAAAATCACCACTAAAACCATGGTAAATAAATTTTAACATATAAGCAGCAAAATCTTACCAAGCAAGACAACATCACTTAACTCCCTTTTTTACAACATGCACTTGAAACATAAATGAAAAAACAAGTCCATGAATACACACCTACCCAAGTCCATCTAAGTACAATAGGAATGTTCAACACAAGATACAAGAACTTGCACACATACCTCTTCCAAAGGAGGTTTAATGATCAATTTCATTTCATCTTCATAATGGGTAAAAATTGTGATCATTGGGATCCTTTCCCATCTCAATCACAAAAAGATACGAAGACATTGGCCCAAAATCTCTAAATCACA
The DNA here is from genome assembly GCA_018340775.1 of Taxus wallichiana var. yunnanensis. Lineage (NCBI taxonomy): Eukaryota > Viridiplantae > Streptophyta > Pinopsida > Cupressales > Taxaceae > Taxus > Taxus wallichiana. The sequence continues at coordinate 468,458,723 of CM031238.1, read as the reverse complement.
TGGCTCCCTCAAATTTTTCACACCTTAGGCTTATCCTACATATGAAAGGTGATTTAAAACATGTGGTTCCCTATGAACATTTCCCACATGATTCAAGATTGGTGATAACCACAATCAAGAGTAAATATGAAAGGACATTAACCATGATGCACCTAGATTTCATATGGTAGCATCTTTATTACAATTTGGTGCATTTTTCTTACAACATTGATTCAAAAGGTATTTAACATACGTAAGCTCATGTTTTCATATTCAAATTCAAGTTTCTCATTTTATTTAAACCTTTATCCATTGATTTAACAAAAATAGATTTTTTTAAATCATGTAAAGTCACAATGCAATGATAATCAATAAGATACAACTCGACATAAGAAATAATCTAGATAAAAATGAAACCATAAGTGCAAGAGAGAGGATGGAGGACTTAGCTAATTTCATAATAAATGCGAAGTGTGTTGGGCATGGAAAACTGTTAAACATGAGGAGGAATTTGTCACAATCATACTCGAAAATTACAAGACTATCGTAATAATCTAAACCAGGTGCCTGGACTGCGCATCGGGGTGTTTGGGCACTAAATACTACTTCTAAATACATGTGACTACAAAAACCTCATAAACTAATTTTTGTAGTTTTGCAAGATGTTCACTAATCTTTGATATTTTTCATTTGTATGTTGTTGGATGTCTATAGAATTCACCTATAACCCGTGAAACAAATGACCTCCTACAAAACCCCAAAACACATAAAATCCTAAAAAGAAAAAGATGCAAATGGGGAATCGACTGACCCCAAAGGTCACTTAACAAAGTGAACTTATGACTGAGTGTTGCACTACATCTCATACTCCATGTAGTTCTTTGTGTGTGTATGTGTATAATCATGCCCTATGAGGCTCTTGTGAAAGATGCACCAAATAGCGAACAATAGCTAGATGTAACAATGTAAGTAGATGTGTGTATGGAAAAATGAACTTCCCCTCCTATGAAGTGTATGCAGAAAAATGCAGTCCATTGTCCCTTGAATGATAGCTAGATGGATGCTTTGATGCTCTTAGAATTCCTTTAGATGCAGTCTTCGGTGATGATAGTAGATGCTTAGAGTTTAGTCCTTTATTATGATCACATAGCTTTGTATTTAAAATATCCCTTATTTGAATTTTGTAATTGGAAACTAAAATGATGACCCATAAGAAAACAAGGTGCCCAAAAGATAAAAGAGACCCAAAAGGAGTGAGTAATTTACAAAGAGGTTGGAGGTGCCCAGAGGGGATGAGGGCACCTGGCAGGCGCCGGTGTCCAGAGAAAAGAAAGATAAAGCAGGTGAAATTTAGACTTGGCGTGGGGTATGTAAGACCATAGAGAAAGAAAGAAAGAAAGAAAAGAGGCCAAATACAAATGTCAATTACTAGTTTTCTCACTTAGGAATCGTATGAATAGTGGTATGTGATTAGGACATAGAAATGTACCCAAGTGCATGATTTAGTGTCTACATTTTCCCCCACTTTATGTTTTTGATTGAATACTCGATAACATAAAGTAGATAAGATATGCATACCTGATAACCATGTAGATCGATGGAAAAATCATGCTAAGGAGACAAGAAAAAGCGTGGAGTGATAAAAATGAAGCGTGGAAGCTAAGGAAGAGGAAGTGACCCTAGGGGTGAAAGCGTATGTGTTATGTCACATTGTACATATTTTCGTTGTCACTGATGTGTTTGATAATGTGACTATTGCTTCTCATAAGGACAAACCTACAAAAAGAAGAGAAAAAGAGTAGTCAAAGTCATGTATATGTGAAAAATTTGATCCAAATATGTAAAAATGTGAAAAATAAGTAAAAGGAACATGTGTACTTGATCCGTGACGAGTGAAAAGGATAGAAAGTGTCCTTAAATGATGTACAAGAATGAGTTTTTTTGGGTGATCTCACATCAAGAACAAATTGTTTTGGCGATCTCATGCCAAGTGAAAGTTTTTGGGTGATCTCATGCCAAGTGCGAGTTTTTGGGTGATCTCATGCCATGGAAGAAGAAGTGTTGGGGAGAAAGGTCTAGTGTTATTCTCCATCCTTGAATGCTTCCTAAATTTATACACCACTATAGATGGTGTGATCCTTCTTTGTTTTATTTTGATCCAAGTAGAAAAATAAGAAGATAGAAATAAAATGTATTCTAATTACTGTAGGATTGTGCATGTACTATGAAAACTTCTCTGTAGACCGATGGAAACCATGTTGATCTCGAGAAAAAATCAGTAACTTCCCCGGTCATAGGCACCCGTGAAATGTTAAGAGTTCCCAGACACTCATGTCTATATTTGGGTGGAGGTGTCTATGTTGTGTTAAGGACCCAAGTCAGATTATAATCCATTTCTATAATTGTAGACTACTTTGTTCATGTACTATGCAAGTATGAATTGTGATTATTTACTGTTGAATGGGGTGACTGATTCACCCAATGTATACCCCCTCATTTTGGGTGCATGTGACATCGCTAGGAGGATGTGGCTCAAAGGAGAGGACCGGTGTTGATCTAAAACCGATACCCTATAGGGGAGGGAATGTGCTTGGTAGAAACCAAGGCACGTGCAAACAAAGTGGTTGGAAACATGTGTTAGTGCAAACAAGACATATATGCATATAGAATATAATGTGTAAGTTGGTAAATAGAAATACAATGTAGACCATGAAAAATGGGTTACAAACATGGGACATCACTCACAATGTTGCAAGACAATCAAGGCTAAAGTGGCCAAAAGTATACAAGAAATGAAGAGGTAAGACATAGGGCAAAGCCTGTAAACAATGGCATACAATAGTAAGTAGTGGCAACAAAGAGTAATGCAGATAACTATGGTAGAAATTTGTTCCTACAAAAAAATTGTGTGCATGAAGCACCCATTAGCATGTTAGAAAGATAAAATGTATGTTAAAGTGTGTATGTTCCAATATAGAGTAGTGTGCTAGTAAGAATATGAAGTAGTATAAAATGAAACAATAACACCTATAGTGTGTATGAAATTAGATGCCCCTAGGAGCCTTGGCGGGGACTGGTAAGAGGTACATTATCAAGCATCCATGTTGCGTGTAATGATCTATGTAAAGTCTGCATTCATAACTAGAAGGCAAGTGAACATGCATGTGTATATATAAAATATAATGACATATGATGTATCCGACTAACATAGTGATCAAAGGGTAACATGTGAATATAAGCAAAAATAATAATGTGTAACCAAGATATGCGGATGTTATGAATGAGTAAGATGGAATGATATGAAATGTGAGTGTGACAAGAGTAGTGTGCCCCAATCATATATGGATGGATATGTATGAGATGAGGTTCATTTATAAATTCCCCTCAAAGCAGTAAATAATGAACCATAGAACAAGAGTGTGTCATCGGGAAATGGTTTGATAGTGTGTGCTAAAAAGATAGATTAATAGAGCATAGAGTTTATAGAGTGTGCATGTGTTGAGGTTCATTTTAGCTTTAGACGCTCAACATTCAAGTATGAACTGTGGAACTAGAGTGCAACATAAGGAAGTGTGTTGTGATGAATGTGTGCTAGAAAGATATGTCATGAATGCACCGAGTGTAGAAATGTGTAGTGTGTGGGGTTCATGGATGTAGTATGTTGTCAATAGTCAAGTGTGAACCATAACACAAGATTGCATCATCAGTAATGACGATACATTCTATGTATCAAGTGGTTTATAATGATGTGTAGGACATAGTAGACATTTAAGTACAAAGTGTCAATTACATGAGATGATATAGACATTTGATAGCAATGTAAGGGGGGAGAAGCTATGATGCCCCCAAGTGTCAATGATGGAGAGCTATGTGATGATGTAAGAAATACATTGTGATGGTGACAGAGTTTGAAATGTATCATAAGAAATCATATTTTTATCACAATGCTAGGTAGGAGAAAGAGTAGGATCAAGGCTGGATGTGGGGTCGAATGAGGAAGTCAAAAGAGGCCATCTAGAATTTTTTTCTTGCTTAGTGAGTGGTTTCTTATTTGGTAATGTTGTAGAAGATTTGAGTGGAGGTGGTGTCGATTTATTTTGAGAGGTCATTTCTTAGGAGGTGGTGACATGGAAGAAGACTTAATAAGAGGAGGTGATGGAGGATTGACCTTGAGAGGTGATTGTTTAGTTTGAGTGGGTTGTATAAGTAGCACTTGAGTGATAGAAGTAAGAACATTAGAAGTGATGGCATGATGCTCATTAGACATAGATGAATCAGATTTAGGAACCCATTTGGATGTAGCAATTGAATATGAACATGTAATAGAATGTTGTGCAGTGAATGAGATAAAACCTTGATGCTCAAGATGATTGATTCTTCATTGTAAAGTATAACAATCATTTTCATTATGTCCATTGATTCAATACTAATTGCAATATGTATTGCCTTGATATTTTGCAAGTCGATAAGGATGATAGTAATGAGTAGATGGAAAAATGATAAATTGACAAGTGAGGAGCTACGAAGAATATATTATTTCTTAGTATCGAGAGAAAATTTGAGAGGTGTCAGTAATAGTAAGACTTGAGGTTCACCGATATGAGCACATATAGACTACACATATTTAGGAGGAGGATGAGATATAGAATGAGAATAAGCATGGGTTTGAGAATCAACTTTGAGATCTTGGATTTCAGCTTTAAGAGACATAATCGTTGATTCCATAGCCTGAAATTTATCTTGAAATAAAGAATGTTGTTGGTGAGAAAATTTGTAAGTTGGGAAAATTAGGTGTATCCACCAACATTCACAGGGCTACGCCCCTCTACATTGGATGGTGCAGCTCCCATTATTGAATGAAAACTAATATAATCCTATCTATTGTTTTGGGTTTGACAAAAAGGTTGGGGATCACACAAGGACACTCCACTGAACCTATGGAAAGATGCTTGTACGGGGTACAAGGGAGGAAATTATAGTGATATATGGAGAAGGAGGTAAATTAGGAAATTATGCCAATTGTATGCAGTTCACACCCAATAACCAAAGTAGTTTAATCATTCAATATGTGTGCATGTATACTTTTCTTAATGCTAAATCAAATGAAGCAAGAACTACCACCTAAAATAGTTCTACAATTTAGCTAAAACAAAACATAAACACCATCATGATAAGAATTAAACAAGGGTTAGATGTTAGCATTCATCAATACAAACTTTGAAACTAACAATGCTAAATATCTAAACTCCTCTATTCTCTAACAACAAATAAATGAATGGACCTAAGTAAGCTCCATGGCTATCAAAATAGTTGTCCTTAATGCTCCAAGAACCTAGGAATGGGGGCTAATCAAAGTTGGGCTACAAGACCCTTTTGACACCTCCCATATGACCCAAGCACTTTAAGAAAGAGGCTTAACTCTTCAAGATGATGAACTCTCAAAAGGGCAAGGTGCAAGCTCTTAGTCTCTTTGCTATATGCTTTGCATTTGCTCTCTTAGAAAGTTTAGGTGTAAGTAAAAAGGTAGGTGGAGGGATCTTTATATAGCCCAAAGGATAAAGGATTCAACACATTCTCATGAATGTGGGATAAAGGTAAAACATGATTAGGAATGGATAAGGTTGCTTTATTAAAGGTAACCTTACTTTAGAAGAGTTTAATACATGTTTAGCAAGTCATGGGAGTTGGGGGTATTTTAATTAATCAAAGGTGATTAATTAATAGGTAGATGTAAGCTTATAGAAGCTAATTAGAGGAATATTAGTACGATTTAGGCTATTATAAGGGGATTAAATCAATTAAATATTGATTTATTGGTTAAATGGAAGGGAAAGCTAATTAATTAGTCTAGGTAGAAGGGGTGATTTATTAACGGAAGGTCGTTAATTAGGGTATTTGTTGGATAAGCAACTTAATTAATTAGCTTAGTGTAATTAATTAATGATGATATGAGGGAAAATGAGTGCCTTTGACAATATGTCGTTGATTTGCAAGAAAGGGGATAATTAGCACAATTTAAGTATTTAAATTGCTTGGGCGTAATTATAGGTGTCTACATTTGCCCCTCTTTGGGGTGGCATAAGTGATGCCACTTCAAAGATAGTAGACAAAAGAGATTTTAAAGAGATGGAAGAAAAATTAGTAGGAGGGAGAGATGCCCCCTCGAGTGTCGATGGGGTGATAGAAGAACTCGATCGACGATCGAAAAAGGTGAGAAGTAGGCAGAAGAATGGGGACGAGGCAGGATGCCCCGAGGAGAGGGAGAATTAGGGGTGAAAGGGAAGTGGTGTAGAAGAAATATGGATGAGGGGAGAGAAGAGCTTAACCTCTAGCCGCTTATTTGTTTGGAACAAATTTGATGTCATCATATTGCCATAGGAACTACATCATCGGTCCTTATGAAAAATATAAGCATACGACAAAGGTAGAATGACATGAAAAGCCATACTACGAACAATTTTCCATTGCTGAAAGTACCAACTCCACGCAACATACAATAATGCAATGCAATACGAGAAGGAAACAAGCTCATATAACAGGGAAAACAAGTACGAATGCACATATCTAACCCAACAACGGTCAAGACAGTTGTACAAATGTTTTGTTATCAGTGCTGAAGAGATCCACAAGTTCGTGATTGACGAAAAGGGTTAAAAATGATGCCCCAAGCAAGGATACATGCAAGGGGAAATGAAAATGGACACGGGGTCCATGAAAAGCATTTGTGCGCAACGAAACAACACCAGGCAACCAAAAGTGCCCCAGAGTACAGACGAAGCAAGCAGCTAGCTTTTGTGAATGGTTGTGAATCCAGTGATCCATGAGTCATATTAATCGGGAAGATGTGAGACAAACCAATAGGATATGGAGAAAATACCATGCGCAAGACACAAGTTTCAGCCGTAATAAGCAAGTTACCATTTTGTAGGGTGTTTTACTTTTTAGGAATTTTTTGAAAAATTTTGCCTTGTTTTTAGATTTTTTGATATATATATATATATATATATATATATATATATATATATATATTTTTTTTTGTTGTTTTCACCCAAGGACTTGTCCAAAGTGCCACAATTGCGTGGTTTTCACTAGTGGACGACCTGTTTTCTCTTTTTCTTTTTCTTTTTTTTTATTTTTTTTTGATGTTTTTATATTTTTTTGTGATTTTTATGACTTTCTTGTGCCATGTTTAGGCATAAAACCTCTTAAGATGCATGGCATTCATGGGCTCCCGGAGCTCATCACCATTGGGGTGAGCTAACTTGTATGCCCCTGTGCCATACTTGGCAACTATGACATAGGGTCCTAACCAGTGTGGTTCGAACTTCCCTTTCTTTTCTCGCTCTGCTCTGGTGTTGAACTGGTTCTCCTTCATAACTAAATCACCCACCTCAAACTGGCGAGGGATGATTCTCTTGTTGTAGTTGCGGGAGATTCTGTGTTGATATACTTTCAGGTGATTAAGAGCGCGAATGTGCCTCTCATCCAGGAGCTCTAACTCAACCAATCTTGCCACTCGGTAATCTTCATCCTTATCCAAATAGTCCCGAAGAGAAATTCGCAGGGATGGGAGTTCAATCTCTAAAGGGATGATAGATTATGTCCCGAACATGAGGGAATATGGCGTCGCACCCGTAGGAGTGCGAATTGATGTTCGGTAGGCCCAGAGGGCTGGGTGGATTTGTAGGTGCCAGTTTCGACCGGTTTTGCTAACCATCTTCTCCATTATCCTTACCAAAGTCTTGTTTGTTGCCTCAGCTTGTCCATTACCTTGAGGGTAATATGGCGTGGACCATTTCAATCTGATTTGGAACCATTGGCAAAGACCTTTCACAGTTTTGTTCTTAAATGACTTCCCATTATCTGTGACAATGGCTATAGGGATACCATATCGGCAAATAATGTGATTCATGATGAATTTAGAAATCATGTGCTCCTGTGACATAGGTTAAAGGGACAGCCTCCACCCATTTTGTAAATTATTCTGTAGCTGTGATGATATGTGTATGACCATCGGATGAGTTAGGAGTAAGCTTCCTATTAGATCAAGTCCCCACATGGAGAATGGCCATGGGGTAGTGATCGGTTGCATGGTGGTGCGATGGAGCATGGATGAAATTTCCATACTTTTGGCATAGCACACATTTTCTAACATAATTACAACAATCAGTTTCCATGGTGGGCCAATAGTAACCTACTCTTAACAGTTTCTTAGCCAAGACCATTCCGTTTGTATGTGCTCCGCATACTCCTTCGTGTACTTCTTTAATTGCCTGGATTGACTCCGGCACATCCAGACAACGTAATAGATTCCCATCGTAGCCACGACGATAAAGTGTACCTCCTAACAGGGTGTAACGGGCTATCTGGCGAATTAGGCTCTGCTTTTCAGAGTGGGAGATTTCGGGAGGGAATGTACTGTCCTTAAGATAGGTGAAAATGGGTTCATACCATGGTGAATGGGGACCAACAACCTCACAAGCCAAGCAAGATTCTGGCATGTCATACGCGGGCTGGCGTAGATTTTCTACGAAGAATGGCATATCATTGTTCCCTGGCGGAATACGAAGCATAGATCCCACCGTTGCCATAGCATCTGCCGATCTATTCTGCGCTCTTGGGATTTGCTCAAAGGTAATGCGCACAAAATACTCCTTCAGAGTTTCCACCAACTTCTTATAAGGTATGAGCTTTTCAAACTTAACTTTATACTCATCATTAACCTATTTGATGATTAGCTATGAATCACCTACAACCTTCACATGTTGAATATTCCACTTGATGGCTAGCTTCATCCCTGCAATGAGTGCTTCATATTCCACAATGTTGTTCGTGCAAGGGAAGGCCAGGTGGAAAGCCTGTGGTATAGGATCACTGAAGGAGTAATAAGGACCACTCCTGCACCTGAACCATGAAACGTAAAAGATCCATCAAAATGTATCTGCCATACGACAGATTCTTCAATGTAGAGCAAAGATGCATCTGGCAGATCCAGACTCAAAGGTTTTGTGCTTTGCAAAGGTGCTTCCGCTAGCTGGTCGGCAAGTACTTGTCCTTTAATTGATTTTTGATGGACAAATTCTATATCAAACTCACTGAGTAGAATGATCCAATTAGCCATTCTACCTGTGAGGGCTGGGTTTGGACAACAAATACTTGAGTGGGTCGACCTTGGATATGAGCTTGGTCTTAGTATTTAGCAGGTAATGGCGAAGTTTCTGAAAGGTAAAAACAACAGCCAAGCAAGCCTTCTCAATCTGAGGATAATTACATTCATAGGCGATGAGGGTGCAACTCAGATAGTACACTGATTTCTCTTTATGGCTAAGGTCATATTGGGTGAGCAGTGCACCAATAGCATATTGCGTAGTGGAAATATAGAGCAAAAGTGGTTCTCCCGGAGTGGGAGGCATGAGGACAGGTGGATTAGCCAGGTACTGTTTAAGCAAAGCAAAGGCTTGTTGTTGCTCAGGTCCCCAAATGAAAGTGATGTCCTTCTTAAGCAAATGAGTGAATGAGTGACATTTATCTACAAGCTGGGAGATAAAGCGGCGAATGGCTTGAATTTTCCCTTGCAAGCTACGCAGTTGCTTGATATTCTCAGGTGGAGGCATTTCTGTGATGGCAGATACTTTAGCAGGGTCTACCTCAATACCTCGTCTTGACACGATGAAGCCTAATAGTTTCCCAGATAGCACACCAAAGACACACTTCTTTGGATTTAGCCTGACTTTGTATTCACGTAGGCGTTCAAAGATACACCGCAAAATGATAGGATGTTCCTCTCTTGTTTTGGACTTTCCCAGGATGTCGTCTACATAGTCTTCCATGATGTCATGAATCATATCATGAAATATTACTGTCATGGCCCGCTGATAAGTTGCTCCCGCATTCTTAAGGCTGAATGGCATCACCTGATAATAGAAGGTGCCCCAAGGAGTTGTGAAATCTGTTTTGTGTTGGTCTTCCTCAGCGATCTTAATTTGATTATAACCCGAAAAGCCATCCATAAGTGATAGCATTTCATACCCTGCGGTTGAGTCAACAATCATGTCAATGTTGGGCAACGGAAAGTCATCTTTAGGGCAAGCTTTATTGATGTCCCTAAAATCTGTGCAAATTCGGATACCAATAGGTTTCTTCTGGACAGGAACAATGTTCGATATCCATTCAGAATAATCAATTGGCCTGATGAATCCTGCTGCAAGCAACCTTTCCAACTCTTCTTTAACTAACAAGGCCACTCTTGGGTGCATCTTTCGAAGCTTCTGTTTGATAGGCTTAGCGTCTACATGCACAACCAAGTTATGCACGACCAAAGTTGGATCTAAGCCGGGCATGTCTTTGTAAGACCATGCGAACACATCAATAAACTCTCGCAGTAGCATAGTGAACGTCTTTTGTTCTCTGGCTGAGAGTGATGCTCCCAATTTTACTATCTTGGGATCTTCTTCAGTACCAATATTGACATCAATGGTTTCTTCAACTAACAATTTTGATAAATCCTCCATACGCGTGGGATCGGGAGGTAGGTTGAGATCTTCATCCAAGGATGTCTCTACGAGATTTTCATCCTTGGCGTGGTCACTTTGTTTGTCCTTTGATTTTCTTATTTGTTTGTCAGCCAATGCCTCAAAGAGGTTTTCACTGTGTGACTTGGACTTTGATTTTTGCCAAGGCTTTTCTTTAGAACTCTTTCCCTCGCTTTTCTTTAAATTTTGTTGACCACAAAGTTCAGCCTCCTCACCGAAGTAGGCGCAGGTGTCTAAGTCGATAAAGAAACCCTTCTTGTGATCTCCAATGGGAATTGTATCCCTTATGCCCATGAACTCTACAATAGCCTCGTCATTCTCGAATAAATCTAGTGGCATGTGACATTGTTGGTCCCATTCAACAAGGGAGGGGTATACAAGGTCAAGGGTTGGTTCATTGGGGGTGATGGTTAGGACAGCATTATTCATGAAAAGGTTCATGGAGGCCAGATCCTCATATTGGCTACAACAGGAATCCGTATCGTTGTCTAGATAATCGGAGCTATCCTCATGCTCAGAACAAGTCGCATCTTGATCGTTGGGGTGTGCTCCATAAGGGTGAATCCCAATGCCATATCTTTCTGTTTTGAAATGTGGAAGAGGGACTGGTTCTCTTTGTCCTTGTTCATTCCTCCCACATCCTAGGCCTTTGTAGCCCATGGAGTACATCATTCTACTAGATTTTTCATATTTTGGGGTTTGATAACAAGATGGCTGAGTGTCCTCAGGGACCCAAGTAGTAGGTGGATCAAGTAATTTTTCCTCAGCTAACAAGCCTCCAGGTAGGAATGACCCAATAGTATGTTCCTCTCTAGGTCTCTTGAAGCGGTAGTTGGGTCGACCTCTAGTCTTGGGCGATAAGGAGAGGTCAGAAACCAAGAGCACTTGTTGTACATTATACTCCCCATAGCCATATTCCAGAATTTTCATCTCCCATGAATTAAATGGAGATGTTGAAGTAGATGCCCCATGAGTGCAAGAACGAAGAGAATTTGAATCTACTCAAGATTCCATGGCCTCAGAATGAAGAGGGACAGCTATATCTGTGGAGGGACATGTGTATGTACCCTTTCATGCAAAGCTATTAAGAGCTCTACAATGAGCAAAGGGCTCTGAGTCTCCTGGTATTGTTACTGTATGTCCCTCATGCTTCAGCTTGATGCATTGATGAAATGTTGATGGCACTGCTTACATGGCATGGATCCATGGTCGGCCTAGAAGCATATTATATGGAAGTTCCAAGTCTAAGACGTGAAACTTTGTCTGATGGCAAGTGGGGCCCACCTCCATTGGTAGCGTAATGGTGCCTGCTGACTCTCTTTCCGCGTTGTCGTATGCGGTGATAGTGATGATATGGGACTCAAGATCTTCTTCTGTATGTCCCAATTGTTTGACTAATTTAAGCGTGCAGATGTTCAATCCAGATCCGTTATCCACAAGCACCCGTTTGATTTTCCTGCAGGTAACAACTACCTCAATGTATAAGGGAAGATTATGTGTAGGATTCTCGGTAGGGACCTCCCTATGGTTGAAAGTGAGATGCTCACTGGGTGTAATATTTGCCACCGCGGCTTGAAGGTATGCAGGATCGACTTCTAAAGGCACTCCCGACCCCTGAAGAGTTTGATACAAAATTTCCTTATGCACATTGGATATCTTGAGAAGATCTAAGATCAAGATCTTAGCAGGTGTCTTCTCAAGTTGTTCTAAAAGGTTATATTTACCAGTTTGTGGGGTCAATAGAGAGGGTTCTAGAATCACGAGGTGGGCATGCCTTGTTACCGCAGCGCAGTCCTTTCCCTTGATCCGGATGGTATTGACACAGTCAGTAGGGGAGCGAATACATCCGATAAGTGAATCGTAATGATTGTTATCTCTCTTGGTATACAAGTAATTCGTGGCTTTATAGGTTTGGGATGACTCTCCCCGATCCAGTTTTTCCTTTTCCGACTTATCATGCTTGGGGAATGGTTCCTTATAAATCCCCATTTTCTCGTTAGGTGTTTTCATGTGGCTAGGGTTATCCACCTCTATCTCCCCGTTGTCAATGAGGTCTTGAATATAGTGGTGAAGTCGCAACATTTTTTCTGTTTTATGACCTTTAACGCGATGCATTTCACAATATTCATGCTCCTTATACCATGAAGGTTTAGGAGTGTTGTCATCAAACGGTTGCATTGTAGGATAGGTCATCATGTGGGCCGCATCCAACTATTTTAGTATGACAGACAATGGTTCATTGAGGGAGGTGAATGTTCGTCACTTTGGTGGTGGTTGAATTGGGCCCTTGGTCAGTTTAAAAGGTTGACTGGTTTGGACCGTTTGAACACGTTTGGAATCAGTGATTCCGTCTCCCACCACGTTTTTGTTTTTGTTAAAGATCTTCAGATTTTCAACGGGTTTGACACTTTGGTTGTCTTTAGATTGGGTTTTGAGGGTGCCTTTGGCAATGAGAGCCTTTTCTATTTGAATCCCTTTCTCGATAACCTCCTCAAAGGTGCGGACACAATGCATTTGGAGGTGGAAAGCTATATCTGGGTTGAGATTAGGGATGAAAATATCTTGACTAAACCGCTTCTCAAGGAAAGCGCAAGGGAAGCGACTAGCTATCCCTCTCCATCGTTGGAGGAAGCTGGCGAAGGTCTCATTTGGGCGTTGTTTTGTGCCACACAAGTCTGCCATGGTGACATCACTCTCTATGTTATACGAGAAATGACACACGAATCTTTCTGCCAATTCTAGCTAGGTGAAAATTGATCCTCGTGGTAAGCACGTAAACCATTCCAATGCTTGACCTCCTAGACTCTTAGGAAAAAGTCTGATGAGGTAATTATCACTATAAGACACCTCTTGACATGCCATGTAGAAATATTTAACATGATCCCTTGGGTCTCCCTTTCCTTTATATTTTTCAAACTTTGGCATATCAAATTTCTTTGGAAAGGGTTGAAGGGTCATTGTCTTATCAAAAGGATAGGGGCATAGTTCTTCGTATTGGTATTTCCTAATACTCCCTATATTGCTCTCTTGTATGCTCGCAAGAGTTGCTTTCATAGATTGCACTTCTTGTGTGAGCAATTGTTCTCTAGTGGGAGAAGTGGGTACGTGTACACGATGGTACCCCATGTCTTCTTCTCCTTGGTTTTCTCGATGGAGTTCGTGGATCCTAAACTTAGGCTTTGACTTTTGAACGTTCTTGTTTGTGTCTTTTTGTACTTGGAAAGTAAGCAAAGCTAGTTGTCGGCTTAAGTTACTGAGTTGTTGTTGGATTGTGACTTGGTTTGTGTCTTCTTCTTCTAAAGGTTCCTCCTCTTCGTATTGTGGAGGTTCTTCCCCTGTCTCATGTTCTATCTTGTTTCTTCGTGGCACTTTGATGAGGGGTATTCTATGCCCTACCACTTTATCATTTTCTGTGTAAGAAGTGGAAGCATGCCCGCCTGTTAAAATATCTTCCATATTGATAAGGGGGTGTTCCTCCTTAGTAGTGTCATTTGTAGGTAATATTGGTTCATTCTCGGTGGGCAATTTGGCCCCTAATTCCATGACCCGTGCCAAAACTCTATCTTTATTTCTAAGGAGAAACTCATCTAGTAGAGTGGGGTCAAAATCAAATTCTGCGTGTGGTGATTCTAATTCATTTCCACTATGGTCGACCATTTCTTCTATTTCCTTTTCTGCAGAAAATAGTGGTCCTAGATCATGTCCGATAAATGGGTTTGACCCTTGTCTGTTAGAGGTTTCCCAAGCTTGCGCCTGTTGTTCCTCATATGTTTGTTTCTTTAAACCTAGACGCGTCTTGGGAGCCATGTTTTCGTGATAAATTTCACTAAGGTAAGTTATAGATTTGTTCAAAATTCAATGTCTACCCCTAAGTGAAACACAAGATGTACGTGTTAAGAGTAAATTAACAGTGTGAGAATACCAATGTGATAGAGTGATAAAGTCACCAATGAAACAATCGTTTGGTACCAAAACCTAATCAAATGAAATACTTCCTAGACTACGTTTCAAAGTAATTTGTGATACCAGATGATTAACAAGATGTCTCCACTTATGCCAAGTTCAAAGGAATGAACAAGACATAAGTAAATACATGAAGTTAAATGTGATCTCCCAATCAAGATATACGATGAGCAAGCTCAAGTCTAATTAAGACCTATATCTCAAAAAGTGCCAATTACGATTTGTGAATGACACAACAATATCACCAAGATATGTTAACCCACTTTGCAAGAAAGTGGAGTATTGATATCGAGGTGTTATTGATATAACACGCACAAATGGTAGTTCCTAACACCTTTTGAAATCGAGGTAATAATAAAACTGAACAAAAAAAGCTCAAAGTATAGCTAGGAATAGTTAAGAATGTGTGCAGCGTAACCGTACAATATAGGTATTTATGTCGAGTTTACAAGAAACAAGACGTAAATATCGAAATTGTAATGATACGAGACAAACAAACTAACTCCTCTATGGAAGTCCGCAGTGATGAACCACGCCTAACTACAATGACGATCTTGACGTGGGTATCAAGATCACAATGGCTACCAAATGACGTGAAAACGCCTCCACTCACTTTAGACGTTTAACTAACCCAGCCGCAAACATGGATGGGCGTAAACGGACATAAAAGTGAGAGAAACAGTCGAATGGCAACACAAAGGTAATCACACCTCTTTTGATCAACAAAGTGTCAAAAGAATATGAAGGAAATAAATCAAGAAAAAATGACAAAAAATGCTAGTCTTACTTCGGCAGAGTTTCGCCTCGCCCTAAGGCAAGTAAAAACTAGGCGAAAGTAATACGTCACACGTTTCTTAAAAAGAAGGTTCACAACTCAACACTGTTTTAAAGTGGTCAAAGTGGGCTCCTGGCCAAAGTATATTCTCCTAGGTGGTTCTCTCACCCTAGGTGTTACAAAGTTGCCACGAGCGAGCGCGATTTACCCAAAAAGTCACACTGACTAGTTTGGGAGTATCTCGCTTTACTTTACCCCCTTCAAGAATAGTAGGCAACTAGTGCGTCTACATGTACTATCACTGGGGTCGCCACAACAGACAACCTGTAACTCTATCTCACAAAGGAATCACTAGTCAAGTAGGTAGTGCGGAGCACTTCCCGTTTCATCCACAAGGTTCCCTCTTGCGTGGACTACTTTGGGGTTCCTGGAACCACCCCCATTGTTGTAGCTTAAGGCGTTATGCCAAAGGGGTTATGTTCCAATTGAGCGGAGAGGGACGTACCCTTTTCCGAAACCTGCAATACAATGTTTTGAATATGTTGTTCTTTTTATCTTGTTTAATTAGGTGTGGTTTGCTTTAACACCTTTTGGCAACCTGTATAACAACTGTATTAATAGTTTTTGATTTCGTTTTGATTCCTCCTTTCTTTGACAAGCGTTTTTAGGTCTTGCACTCAAGCGTTAGTAGTTCTCCAAGAAAATTACATCATTTAAAAGAGGATTAAGAGTTGATTTTGATTCTCAAGATCATCCAAGGATGCAAGAGAAGAGCATACACAACAAATAATCCAACTAAAAAGTAAAGAAAATCTTTTCGATCAATGAACCATACAAAATTCTTGATAAATGTTCATTCCCTTTAAACCAAAAGTGAAAGATGAAGTTTCCAATTTACCAAATGTTATAAAATGAAGACTAAAGTTGATTTTGATTCTCAAGATCACCCTAAGGTGCAAGAGAAGAGCATACACAAACTTTATCCCAACTATATAGAAATGGAAAACTTCAAATCAAAGGACCGTTAAAAATGCTTTGTAAAAGGTTCATTCCCTTAAGCAAAATGAATAATTAAATTTCCAAGTTTAATCCCAATGTTAAAAAGATATAGATCAAAGTTGTTTTTGATTCTCAAGATCACCAAAAGGTTCAAGAGAAGATCATACACATGCTTTGATCTAAATCGAGTAAGCATGGAAATACAACATTCATCAAAACATTAGACATGTTAGAAAATGACCAGTTTTAAAATAATAGAAAAACCTGTAACTTTTGTAAGTGTAAATCTTGAATTTATGTTTTCATTGCATATTTAACTTCAATACCTTTCCAACGCAAAAAAAATGGAGTCATTTCGAGGTCGGGAGCAAAAGTTATGGCCTTCGGAAGATGGGTTACGCATATGCTCTTATGCTCATGGGTATGCACTTGACATGCACTTAAAAAATGTCAAAAAAAACGTCCCTTAATATGCAAAATGGGCAAATTTTTCCAACCAAGATTCAATTTTGACAACAACCCATCACATTAATATATGAATAGAAGACTCAACGCTATCAAACATTAACATACATGCTCAAGAATTTAAGATTTTCAAGAAATTGACAAAACTAGCATGTAGAATGATGAAAAAGTAAGCTCTAAAAATGAAAACATGATGAAATCTTGAAATTTTCTCACCAACATTAAATTTTGACAGCAACCCACCACATTAATATGTAAATATAAGACTCAGCACTATCAAACACTAACCTACATGCTCAAGAATTGAAAATTTTCAAGAAATTGACAAAACTAGCATGTAAAATGTTGAAAAAGTAAGCTCAAAAAATGAAAACATGATGAAATCTTGAAATTTTCTCACCAAGATTAAATTTTGACAACAACCCACCACATTAATATGTAAATAGAAGACTCATCACTATCAAACACTAACCTACATGCTCAAGAATTGAAAATTTTCAAGAAATTGACAAAACTAGCATGTAAAATGTGGAAAAAGTAAGCTCTAAAAAATGAAAACATGGAGAAATCTTGAAATTTTCCCCTCAACTCCAATTTTGACAGCACTTCACCTCCTTCATACCTACAAGGAAGACCCAACACATGCAAACTCAACAAAACATGTTAAAAAAACAAGTTAGATCAACATGTGTAAAAGAGGGTTAGTAACCAAAAATAAAACTTAACTACAAAAACTTGAAATTAAGTGCAAAGGACAATGGAGTAAGTCCCACCGGGCGTGCCAAATGTGTGCATGTATACTTTGCTTAATGCTAAATCAAATGAAGCAAGAACTACCACCTAAAATAGTTCTACAATTTAGCTAAAACAAAGCATAAACACCATCATGATAAGAATTAAACAAGGGTTAGATGCTAGCATTCATCAATACAAACTTTGAAACTAACAATGCTAAATATCTAAACTCCTCTATTCTCTAACAACAAATAAATGAATGGACCTAAGTAAGCTCCATGGCTATCAAAATAGTTGTCCTTAATGCTCCAAGAACCTAGGAATGAGGGCTAATCAAAGTTGGAGCTCTGAAGACCCTTTTGACACCTCCCATATGACCCAAGCACTTTAAGAAATAGGCTTAACTCTTTAAGATGATGAACTCTCAAAAGGGCAAGGTGCAAGCTCTTAGTCTCTTTGCTATATGCTTTGCATTTTCTTTCTTAGAAAGTTTAGGTGTAAGTAAAAAGGTAGGTGGAGGGCTCTTTATATAGCCCAAAGGATAAAGGATTCAACACATTCTCATGAATGTGGGATAAAGGTAAAACATGATTAGGAATGGATAAGGTTTCTTTATTAAAGGTAACCTTACTTTAGAAGGGTTTAATACATGTTTAGCAAGTCATGGGAGTTGGGGTATTTTAATTAATCAAAGGTGATTAATTAATAGGTAGGTGTAAGCTTATAGAAGCCAATTAGAGGAATATTAGTGTGATTTAGACTATTATAAGGGGATTAAATCAATTAAATATTGATTTATTGGTTAAATGGAAGGGAAAGCTAATTAATTAATAATAATTAATTAGTCTAGGTAGAAGGGTGATTTATTAACGAAAGTCGTTAATTAGGGTATTTTTGGATAGGAACTTAATTAATTAGCTTAGTGTAATTAATTAATGATGATATGAGGGAAAATGAGTGCCTTTGACAATATGTCGTTGATTTGCGAGAAAGGGGATAATTAGGACAATTTAAGTATTTAAATTTCTTGGGCGTAATTATAGGTGTCTACACTATAGATGAAATCAACAATGAAGCTAGTGGGACCAATGAACTTAAAACATAAAGTTTTTAGATTCATCTATCGAGGAAACAAAGTTCCTCTCCAACACCATATAGGATCACTATGCTTGCAAAGTGCATAAAAGAGAGAAGTAGAGGAAACACAAGAAAAGGAGAATGGAAGAAATGTAGCTTTATTTCATGTATATTGATGACACAAATTCCAACAACCACAATCCACAATTCTTCAACATATATATTATCACTATCTAACATTTCAAGATCCTTTGGAATGGAGAAGCCATCCCAATTTATAGCAATGTGAATTGAATCTTTTCCTACGCCCTAGATGAATCTTCGTTGTCTCATTCAACTCATTACTTTTCACCTTCCTAGGAAGTGATAAATAGGATCCTTTTTATAAATTAAAGGGACTTTTACAATGTTACTTTATAAAGTCACTTATGTGAATGATACAAAATAAAATGATCATGCCCAATGAAGAATTATAAATGGGAGTGAAAGAAGAGGGAGAAAGTGAGAAGGAATGAGGGGGAGAATAGATGCTCTCAAGGATGAACATACCTCCGTCGTTGAGGAATACCTTTTTGATGATGATCATACATGGACATCTTGAACCATGAAATGAGTTTTTAGAAACATTGTTTCAAGACCTCCCAATGTGATCTCGGGATGAACACAGGAAATTCTCACAATGATCCTCCTTGACACTTTATTTATGAACTCCTTAAATCATTGAACTCATCCCAAAAAAACTAATTTCAAAACTCCCATCTCATTGAGAGATGGTAATAGATTCACTTGTTGCGCTTTGCGATGTTCTACCTTGCTTAGACATAATTGAGCTAAAGATGATGCTTCCAAGACCCTTCGGAAGTTTTCATTCCTTTATTTGAGCCATTAAATAATTATACCATCCCACAGAGAGTCCAAAAATTTGAAATATGAGTGAAAGTGAGGACATCTGTAATTTTTGTATTTAAAGCTGAAGTTTTCTATTTTTAGTAGGTAGGATCATGACCTACCATTTTGGGACATACCACCTATTTTTCTCCAATTCTACCTTTTGAACCTTCTAGCACACTTCATCCTCTTTCATTATTGATGTATTGATATTTTTCACAGATTTATATTTTTAGTTGGTTGCTTTTCTTGACTGGAATTTTGGGAAAATTTGCCATTTTCCCCCTTCCATTTTGCTTTATTTACTTCGTTTTGGGTGATAAAAACTTGAAATTAGAGGGAGTTAATATTTTTTAGCATGTTTAGGGGCATATCATATGTTATTTTTATATATTTTACTATGGGCTATCGGATTGCAATGAAAAATGTCTAAAAATTTTCTACTTCTCGTCGGGGTGCTCTGCTCCAAGAATTTCAATGGTTTTTCTCATCTAGATCTCTGTGAATTCAAAGATGAAACTTGAAGTTATATGTTTTTTTTGTGTTACATGGAATAATTTTGATGAAAAATCATTCCTTCATATCCCTAAAAATAGGGACTTCATGGCACGAAAACTAGTTCACGCGAAACTAGATTTTTCAAGGATCATTTCCTCCAATTTTCAAGGGTTTTCTCATCCTGATATTCATGGATTCGAAGATGAAACTTGCAGGTATGAACTTTCTTCATGTGATAGTGAATAATTATAATGAAAAATAAATCCTCCATATCCCTAAAAAATAGGGACTTCATGGCACAAAAACTAGTTCACGATAAACTAGATTTTTCATGGATCATTTAAATCCTAATTTTCACGCGATTTCACCCACCGAACCTTAAGAAGTAGAGGTAGCTCACTTTGCCTTTTTGTTACTACGTCATGTTATAAATTAATTGGTTATTTGAGATTTATATATCACATAGGTGGTAGAATTAATTTCAATGGAGGAGAATGAAGATTTTTGACAGCATGGTTTAATGCACGCATAGGCAAGAAACAACAGTAGAAATGAAAAAAGTTAGTTTTTTCTTCATCCTTGACATGTGCACACTTTTTTGTACCAACTTTCCCAAATTTTTGGGATGGTTGGAGTAAAAAAATTCCCTCTCCCATTGGTCCAAGTGGCATTCACTGATTTGCCGTTGAAAAAATGGCCAAAAATCACTTAAAGCACCCAAGGGCCAAAACAGGGTCATATGGGTGACATGGAAGGGGCTGAGCATGGGTGGAGAAAAGTGTCCCAACCATCCCAAACTTTTTCAATGTTTGGTGCAAAAAAATATTCCCCTTTCCCATTGATCCACGTGGCAAAGCATGATTTGATGAGGGCGAGGGCTAGAAATGAGAGCATGGGGGCTAAATTGGCTTGGTTAGGCTCAATGGAGGTCATATGAGGGTCAGGGGTCTAAAATGAGTTTGAGCATTATTTTTGTCCCAATTGTCCCAAAGGTTTGGGATGGTTGTTACAAAAAAATTACGCCATCACCGACAAGTGACATGTGTCCACCCAGAAATTTGACTAACGCCCAAATGCATACCTTGGAGAGAAGCTTCTCAGAGGCATAATTTGAGTGTACTGAGAGGTCTTTTCATGTAGTTGCTTATCTGATTTTGAACATGAAAATGATTTTTATAAGAATAGAATGGTTCTCAGCCTCTGATTATTCCTGCAACCCCCTAAAAATAGGATTATTTATCAGGATTTCCTGTTGGGTATGCATAAAATGGTTTGTGGAAGGAAATTATGATGCCTTGGGAAAATGTGAAACCACCATCATTTAGAGATATGAAATACCTTTTTCAAAATTTCTTTTTTGGCCTCCAAATCTTTATATAGCTTTAGGAATCACTTCTCGAAGCTCATGTGTTGTTTTAGGTGGCAAATTCCTTTACCCTTGAAAACCCCACTTTCATTGAACTTACTCCAAAACCTCTGAAACTTCCCAGAATATTCCAAAACCAATTGAAAAATGTTCTTATCTCTCTGGTACATCTCCTTTATGAATTTTATCCTTCAATACATCTCTAGGGGGTGTACACCAGTCCTAGAATGGCTAAGAATAGCCATTCCTAGGCCTTCTTGAGAATCCACCTTGAGAAATGGCACCTCGGAAGTACTTGAATGATTTTTTTCTCCCTCAATCACCTATGGACATGATGACACACCACAAAATACCACTTGGAAGGAAAGGATAGGCCCAACATGAGGATGGGATGATCGGAGGAGGGCTTGAAATGACTTTCAAGCAAAAAAAATCACAACAGGGGTATGGTTGTCATGCTTTCAAATTTGATTTTTCGTTGTAAAAACACATGACAAAAAAATTATAGCTTTAATTGAATCTAAAATGGGTTGATTGGATGGAGGATCACAAATACTAAGGTCATCGAAGAGACGATTGAAAATGGAACAAACTTGAGTGGGTGACATATCCTTAGGGAAAAACATGGTGTCTAAGGATTTTCGAAGAACCTCTTTATAAGGTGCATGTGAATTAATTGAGACAAATAGATTTGACAAACCTTAGGAGGCATGATAGAGAAGATGATATACCAAATAAGGATCCAAAAGACCAATCGTAAGTGGGGTTTTCCAAATGATTTAACAAAAATATATTTTTGTGAAATCTTGATTATAGAGTCACAATGTAATGGTAATTAATAAGGTATAGCTCGACCTAATAAATAAGCTAGATAAAAATGAAACCATAGGTGCAAGAGAGAGGATGAAGGACTTAGCTTATTTCATAATAAATCTAGAAGTGTGTTGGGCTAGAAAATTGTTGAACATGAGAAGGAACTTGTCACAACCGTACTTAGAAAATTACGAACTATCGAAATAAGCTAGACCAAGGCACCTAGTGCTGGGTCAAGAGCATCTAGGTCTTTGGAGACTTCTTATGGGCACTCGTAATCGTAAAAAACCTCATAAACTATTTTTGTAGTGTTGTAAGATGTTCACTAATCTTTGTGTTCGATCACCCATATGTCACTTTGGATGTCTTCATAATTCACTGTATGTCACTGGATGTCCATAGAATTCACTTGTAACCTACAATATATATAACCTATTACAAAACCCCAAAAACATAAAATCCTAAAAATAAAAGGATGCAAATGGGGAGTCATACTAACCCCAGCAGTCACCCGATAAAGTGAACTTACGACCAAGTGTTGCACTACATCTCAGACTCCATGTAGTTCTCTATGTGTGTGTATAATCATGCCCTACGAGGCTCTTGTGCAAGATGTACCTAATAGCAAGCAATAACTAGATGTAGCAATGTAAGTAGATGTGTGTATGGAAAATGAATTTCCCCTACTATGAAGTGTATACGAAAAAAAAGTCCCTTGTCCCTTGAATGATATCGAGATGGATGTTTTGATGGTCTTAAAATGTCTTTGGATGTAGCCTTAGGTGATGATAGTAGATGTTTAGAGCTTGGTATTTTGTTAGGATCACATAGCTTTGTATATATATGATTCCCTTGTTTGAATTTCGTAATTGAAAACTAAAAGGTTGACCCATAAGAAAAAAATATTCCTAAAAGATAAAAGAGGCCCAAAAGGGGCGAGTAAGATATAAAGAGGTCGAGGGCACCTGGAGGGGACAAGGGCACTTGAGCGAAGGTTTCCTCACTTTGGGAACTAGTGTCAAGAGCTAAGAAAGATAAAGCGGTGAAAGTCAAACTAGACAGTGGGGTGTGCAAGACCATGGAGAAAGAAAGAAAGAAAGCAAAGAGGCCACGAGACATGATGTCAATTACTAGTTTTATCACATATGAATCATATGAATAGTGGTATGTGATTAGGACATAGAAATGTACCCAAGTGTGTGATTTAGTGTCTACATTCACAAGGAGTACACTTGTCTTATTTTTATAACTTATTGTAGTTAACGTATGTAGCTTACACATTTAGTTCACATCATGGTAGAAGGTACATGGCTCACATACCTCTCATTTCATGTCGAGATCCCATGATTTTCTAAGTTATGTTCCTAAGTGGAATCACTTGTTTTATTTGTATTAACATAATGAGGGCTCAACATTGAGTTAAAATGGTGGGCTCAAGTTTCTCTTTATAATTACATTAAGGGGAGAACTCGATCTTTACCTCAATTTTTCTATACATCTTATAAGTCCAAATTTGAAAGAGAGAAATAAGTTCTGATTTCATAGTTCTATCCATAAACGTCCCCTAAAAATGTATTAGGTTGAACTCAATGTCGGTTACACGTGAGAGGTTGACATCCTATGACAAGTCAACATTGGGGTAATTGGTACACTCCCATATTTCATATTTGTAAACACATCCTAATGGTCCTTCTACATACTCACCATTGGAATGTCCCTAGCTTAGGCTCATTAGCATAATGAGGGTGCATTGGGATATAAGGAAGATACTAACAAAAATTAACTCAAATATTTTTACTTCATATAAATATGTCTTGTATTATACACAAGGGGGCCTTCATAGGATAACTACTAAGATATGAAATACATAGAACAAATTCAAGGATTTCAACATACCAAGCACAATGTTTATACAAGTATGGTACTTAATGGTAGGAGGATTAATTAGTTTAAGAAAACAAATATACATAATGCAAACATGTCTAAGGTGAAGCTCACATAAGTAGAATAAAACCCAAAGGTTTCCTAATTTTTCAAAAATACACCCTTGAAAAAAGTATTAAATAAGACCTCTCATATGATTTGGGTGCTTCTGAAGATAGGGATCACACTTGAATTGATTTTAAAAACTAGGTGGCCTCTTAATACAACAAATATACACAAATGGACCATACCAACATGTTTCACTAACCAAATGTGAGACTTGACCCCCTACCAAGTTCTCGGGTTAGATAGTCATGTTTAATTGAAGTAACTACCCAAGATTTACTAGAGGAACGATACCCAAAAAGGGTCTCATAAGGATGATGCCACTAACGGTCACATATATGTGGAGATGTCAACTAACACTAAAATATACATGAGTCAATGTAGTTTACCACATGAAGGTGAAGATTTTTCCATAGCCATTATATCATGGAAACACGTTTTAAGTGGAATTTAAGGAAACCATGTTCAATTACATTTCGAATAGTGTTACAACACCTATCAAATTAAATATTCACCTTCTTGTCTATAAATTACCATTATGAATACTAAGGAAGATGCTAAATGAACAAAATACAACATTCGAAACACATTATTTATTTAACACATGATAAAGGGTAAAAATATTTCAAGGGTTAGCACAAGCTATACTATTGTAGACACCTAAAATATGCTTACACTTAGCATTTCATCCAATCCAATCAATTAACAACACTTTGTTAAATCCCCATACTTCGCTCCATTCTCAAATGCCCATTCACGACACTCTTTTAGTCGTATTCCTCCTATAATCATCTTATTTGGCTAATATCTCTCTTATTAGCTAAACATTCCTCCTTTCGACCATTCAGAACCTCCCTAGTTCTCTCTAGACCACTTTTATTGGCTTCGTAGGCTATCTATCAGTCACAATTGGTTATCCAGACCCCTCCCAACTCTCAATGAATCTCTAATCACTTGCTAATCAAGTTTAACTAGCCTAATCCTAGCTTAACTAAGCCTAAAGCATGTTTATCCTAAATCTAATCTAAAAGTGATTTTTGAGCTTTAGTCCCACATGCACCCAAATTCCAAATTCTCCCAAGTGGAAAACTGTAAATACAAGGCTAAACCTACCCATTCAAATTACAAATTTACACACAAACACACCTTGTTTACATAACAAAATCTCTCTCACATTTGGACATATTGGCATTAAAAACCATTTGTGATAGCTTTAATCTATAAAACATTTGGATCTTGGCCATACTCCATTGTTAAGAGCTCCCCCATCTTACATCCATCCATTCCAAATATAGTTAGTAAGGGAAGATCTAAAGCTTGGCCATGTAGCCAACTTGGAGAGATATATTCACTATGTTTGAGAGTAAACAACACACAATTTGATTGCTTAGAATCTAACTAGGTTCACTTTCATTAAGATTTCATAGAGTAGAGAGTAGTATACATGTTAGTTTTTGATGTTTTTGTCAAACTTATAATGCTCGCATGTTAGTTTCTCTTGTTTAGCTCTAATCTCATGGTGCATAGTTGAGTTTGTTAATCTTTGAGGTTCTTTAGCCTCACTCCATAGCTTTTTCAACTCTTCCTTGTACACATTTGGCATGCCCAGTGGGACCCTTTTTCCATCCTCCATTAATGGAGTCACTTTGAAGATTTTTGTTTTAGTTTCTAATTTTTTTTTTTTTGGTTTCAATCTTTCTAGATTAGTTTCAAGCTTTCTAGATTAATTTTTCAAAGTTTTTTAGATTAGTTTCAAGTTTTTTGATTTCACTAACCTTTCTTGTATTAATGGCTAAAATCAGGTTTCCTAACTAGTTAAGCTAGGTTTGTCTTGTTTTTGTGCTCTTTGTAGGATCAAAGGAGGTGAAGTGCTACCAAAATTGAACCAAATTGATAAATTTTGATATTTTTGAGATTATTTTTGAAAAATCCCATGTTTTTAGCCACCTACAGGAAAGGGAGCGCACATACCATTCTATGTGCATAGGTACAACTCTGACTGTCATTTTTTGACAGAGGCACACAGGCACCAAATCGTGGCATAGGTAAACTAACAGTGGCGCAGTACACTAACAATGGTGCAGGCATCATTAGCAATCTTCCGAGGCCATAACTTTTGCTCCCGAACTCAAAACAAATTTGTTTTGTTGTGTTGGAAAGGTATTGAAGTGAACTACACAATGGAATCATAAAATTAGTATTTTGACCAACCGAAAATTTATGGTTTACATTATTAGGTAAATAGTCATTTTCTAACGTATCTTAAAGTTCAAAAAAGTGTTTTCTTGGCCATTCTAACACTTTGAAATATTTTTGTAGCACTAATCAGTTATTTGCAGGGTTATTTTGGTTTTATTTTTTACTAACT
The DNA here is from genome assembly GCA_018340775.1 of Taxus wallichiana var. yunnanensis. NCBI lineage: Eukaryota > Viridiplantae > Streptophyta > Pinopsida > Cupressales > Taxaceae > Taxus > Taxus wallichiana. Next base: position 468,432,276 of record CM031238.1, on the reverse strand, counting down.
TAGTTAAGTGTTTCATTTCTTAGCTTGAGCAAGGTTTGCAAAGTGTGTATGCTCTCTCCTCATGCATTCAAAAGTGATCTTGGAGATCAAAAAAACTTGCACAACTTTGTATCATATGTTAAAAATTTATGTGATTTAGTAAGAATTTTCACACTACGTATGCTCTTCCTTTGCACCTTTTGGCGATCTTAGGAATCAAAAGCAAGGTGTAAATTCCCTTTATTGATATCAATTTGCAATGGAAAATTACTAAACTTGTTGTCTACAGGACCTAATGCTTGTCAAAGAAAGGCGTCAAAGACAAAACACAAACCCACTAATACACATGTTTCTTACAGGTTGCCAAATGGTGTGCTACTTAAAACCACATTAAGTTAAGCAAGATAAAAAACACACCATATTCAAAACATTATATTGTAGGTTTTGGAAAAGGGTACATCCCTATTTGCTCAACTGGAACATAGCCCCTTTGGCATAACGCCTTAAGCTATAACAATTGGGGTGGTTCCAGGAACCCTAAAGTAATCCACTGCTAAGTAACATCGTGGATGAAACAGGAAGCGCCTCGCTTACCCACTTGACTAGTTTTCCTTGTGAGTTAGTGTTACAAATTTGTCCGTATCACAACCCTAGGCAAGAGTACACGATGGATGCAATTAGTGCCCACTGTACTTGAAGGGGGAAAAGCTGAGATACTCCCAAATTAGTCAGTGTGACTTTTTGGGTAAATCGTGCCCGCTCTTAGATGACTTTGTAACACCTAGTTGAGAGATCTTATTAAGGAGGCCATTTTGTCTTGAGGCCCACTTTACTAGTCCTTTGTCGTGTCTTGGCCATCACGAAGTGATAACTTGTTTGGATTCAGAACCTTATTTTTTGAACAAGGCAAAGAATCCACTTAAGTTGGATCTAAGTGCCTTTCATCACGGAAATTGGACAACGTTTTACTTAGCTTAGCTTCTTTCTCACCTTCGGATGAGGTGAAGCTCTACCCAAGTAACACTTAGTTCATTTCCATCTTTTTATCTACACCTTTGTGTTCTTGTTGCCCATTTGGGGCAACAAAAGGCATCTTTCGGGAGTGTTGTCATAGATAGTGTTCACCAATTTTTGTCTATTTATGCTCATCCATGTTTGCGGCTGAGTTGTTAAATGTCTAAAGTGCGTGGATGCATCCTTATATCTTTGATGGCCACTTGATCTTGATTTCAAGATCATCATCATAGTTTGGATTGATTCATCATTTGATCTCCCTTTGATGTGTTACCTTGTTTGCATTGTCTCAACACAATTAAGATACTTATGTCATGTTTTTCATAAACGTGATCTAAGTATCCACATTGTGGTGTTACACTACACACATTTTAGCACATCCTTAGTATACTTTGACTTAGTTTTACTTCAAACATTGTCCAAAATCTTGAAGAGTGTCACTTACTTTGTTTGTGTCATTTTGATACCACTTTGACACTAATATCTCACTTCTCCATGAAGCTTGATAGACGTGTCCAATTAGTGTGGTTACATGGCTTACATTTGTAATCCTTGCCCTTTAACATTTAGGCCTTGTTGTTTGTTGAACTTGTCATGGTATCCTTTGATTAGGAGTCACATCTACCCTTTGTTAATATTTACGCCTTGTTCATTTTGAGCTTGATGTAAATATTGACATTGTGTTGATCATTTTTACATTGAACTATCACTTTGCACATACATTTGCATAGGGTGTATTTCCTTGTTGATTGGATTTGTGTTTTACACTTGCATGATTGTTCCTTGTGATCATTCATTTGGAAAACTTGTTTTCTAGGACAATCCTTTTCGATCTCATCAAGATTGCATCATCACGATGTCTATTTTCCTTAGGTTCCCTTTGTAAAATCACACACACATCTTCGTACTTACACAATGTTTAGTTGGTAGTCGTTATGCTAACCGTATTGACATGGAGCCTTCTTCACTTTGAAGAAGTTTGATCACACTATCTAGGCCTAGACATTTGTGCTTAAATGAACCCAACAATGATTGATTATCATGCGGTTCATCATGCTTATGACAATACGGAACCTAGGTTTAGGCATTCACATCAAAATATTTCGGTTACGACTAAACCTTATTTGGTTCTTCACGCTAGAGAACCCATTCGGGTAACTTGTTCCCCACCTTCATCTCATAGTTAGTGGTATGGTTTGGACACTTCTAATCCAAATTATTATTCGGGTTCCCCCCACTCTTCTTCTTATTCTAATCCAAAAATTTCCTCTTCTTATGAGGCTTCTAATCCAAACATTTCCTCTTCTTCTAAGGATTCCAATCCAAAAATTTCTTCTGACTCTTGTGATGATTTAAATCCAAACTATTATTTAGATTCAAACTACAATTTAGATTCATCTAATTTGACTCCTAAGTTGTGGTCATCCCCTTCTTTACAGGACCTCTATTATTAGTCACCTAAATAATGTTCTCCTCCTCTAAAGATCTGTGTCGCCCACAAATAATCTTCATCATTCATCTAATGTGACTCCTACATCATGGTCCTCCCTAGCTTTGTAGGACCCTCTTCATCATAGATTTAATACGACTCCTACGTCACGGTCCTCCCTTTCTTCGCAGGACCCCTTTTATCAGTCGCCTCAATGATGTCTTCTTCCTTTGAAGATACGCACGACTCCAAATCCCTCCAATCAAACATCTAATACAATTCTTGAATCGTGGTCCTCTCTTTCTTCACAAGACCCTTGTTATTATTCATCCAATGTGATTCTTGAATCATGGTCCTCCCCTTCTTTGTAGGACCTTCTTCATCAATCACCCCCATGAAGTCTTCCTTCTTTGAAGATTCGTGTGACTCAAATTCCTTCTAGTTAAATTTCTGAATCGACCCATGCATCGCAATCTACAAACTTTGGACTTAATCCTACTAGTTTACATAATGATATACCATCATATAGGTAGGTCCACACCACCTTCTTCTACTCCCGAGACATCTAGCTCCACATATTCTTCATCCCCCACATCATCTTCTTCTATCAATCATCATCAAACATATTCTAAGTCTTCCACACCAATTGAACCTATTTCTTCCAATCAACCCTTGGTGGTCGATCAACAACTCATACTAATTGATCTCTTTCAGAATGAAGAAACAATTAGGGCATTTATAAGGGCACATGAAGATATTCCTCTAGCAGATTATGAGAAAGGATTCTCTATAGACTTCGATGCGTTTGCATATTGTGAGGAAAAGGTTGATTCCTTTTATCAAGAAATGGAGAAAAGCCTCAGATCATGCAACTTGATCCTCCTCTTATTCTTCCATCTTCACATTCTTCATTATGTGATGAAACTCCTGGGTCTTGCATTGATCCATGACATATCTTCTCATCACCCAATCCTTCTCTATCTATCAAAATTCCTCAATCACAATCTCTTATGGGGTCAACACCAAGTATCCCTTCATCTTCATCTAGGTATGGGTCACCTTCTAGTAGCCCTCCCTTTACTATTTGTGGGACATTTTTGAGTAGTCCATTATCTTCTATTATTGGGAACGTCCATCTATCCCCTTGTCTTTTATGTATGGCTCACCCCAGGTAGTCCATCATCTTCTATTCTTGGGCCACATCCTAGTAGCCCATCATCTTACATCTATGGGTCACGTCCTAGTAACCCTTCTTCTTCTATCCTTGGGTCACCCCCAGGTAGTCCATCATCTTCTATTCTTAGGCCACATCCTAGTATCCCATCATCATCTTACATCTATGGATCGTGTCCTAGCAGCCCTTCTTCTTCTTCTATTCTTGGGTCACCTCCTAGTACCTGTTTTCCTCTATACTGGGGCCACCTCCAAGTAGCCTTCCATCTTCTATCTATGGCTCGCCTCCTAGTAGCCCATCTTCTTCAATTCTTGGACCCTATCCTTTTCATCCATCACATTATCCTTCTACCAATGACCGGGGTAATCCCACCATCATTTCTCTCATTCCTATCATCAATCATAAACATTCTCATTCTTCTCCCACTTCTCAGGATCAGACAAGTCATGCATCAACTTATAAGAAACCCAAACAGTTTCTTAATCAATCTCAGATCAAAATTGCAAAGAGCTCTATATTCCCAACACTTTCGATGGTCTTATAGGGTTCAAAATCAAACATGATTCAAGAACGCAAAACAATGTAACCATCAAGTATGGCACAAAGTGCATAAACCTCTGGATGGGGAATTCAATCTCCCACATATGAAGTCCATGTTTCAAAACAAATCACGGTCATTTGTTGAGTGTGAACTCACCATGATCATCGAGGTCAAGGATAATATCACTCGGATAAACAAACATGCTTAGTCTCCTTATCAAGGAAATTACAAACACCGTTGTTGGAAATTGCAAAACTATCAAAAATCTAAAAATCAAAAAAAAATCAAAAATACAAAACATTGAGAAAACACAACAAAACCAAAGGTACAAATATCAAACATTGCAATCAGGTATTGCGTACACATGGATGTTTCTTTCTTCCCTTGTTATTCTTCTGCAAGTCTCCCTACCATTTTCATCCCTTCGGTGATGTTTTGGTTAGCTTATTCACACGCATTTTGTGACATTTATCTCTATGGTATCTTTTTGACCCTGGTCTTTTATCACCTTGGTAAATTAAAGAATGACTGACCTCTTAGAGATCCTATCACATTCAACATCGAATAAACTTGTTGCAAAGAACTTTTGGACATATTTTTGACACTAGCCAATGTCATCATTATAATCACTTCCTCCTCCTTTCATCAAACCATCAATGGTTCCTAACCCCTTGTCAAAAAAGAGAGCTGAAATAAGTTTTCAGAAAGTAAAAGAATCAAAATCAATCAAAATTAGAAGCTAAAAGCTAAGAGTAAAAGCAAATTGATATATAACTCTCTCTTGGGGTATTTCCAATAATATCTATTGGGGCTATGGATGCCTGACTAGCAGTAGAGAAATGTTGTGATTAGAATCAAATACATCTTTGTCGGGGCTATGGACGCCTGGCTGACAGCAGAGCAATGTATGGCTATCCTTTCACCATCCATTCAAAAAATCACTTATTAAAATAAATCATTCCTACACATTGGCTAGGGTATCTTCACTTGTTTTCTATTAAATCTTCCCTTCAAGAGGTAATAAATTCCACGTGCACACACTTTGGATCTCTATGAGTAAACAGGATTAGTATGTTACCAAGTGTCTTTTTTTGGACCTTGTTCAAACTCTTACTCTAGTCCATATCTCGTCTCACAATTTGTGCCTTTGGCTAATCACTTCTTCATCGCAAGGATTCTAAGCTACATTCATATCATTCACATCATTCTTCTACTTCGTTCAGAACATCCATGTGTATAAGATTACTTTTTTGCCATGTTTTTGGACACCTTTGTCCCCTTTCACAAAAACAATCTTCTCCTTCCTTTCTATCATGTGCTTTTAGGCCAACTTACATTGGGGGCATCCTTACTTCTTCCCAAATTTCATTGGTTTATGTTCACCATCATGTTGAATCTATCCATAATGGCCTTGGGTCCTACTTGTACCTATGAAGAGTTGGCCTTTGAATACTCCCACCTAATCACTGGGGCATTTTACATCTTCACCTTTCTCACACGCACATGGCCTTATGCCCTTGTACATCTCATCTATCATTAGGGGCATCCACGCTTCCTCGTCTTCATGTACATAGTTTTAGAAAACTTTCAAAATTAACAAAAACATTCAAATATGTTTCAGAAAAACTTCTAAACAATATAAATCATCCTCAAATATGTTTGAAAACTTCTAAACAATATAAATCATCCTACAAAAATGTTGCTCTTTGGTTCTCACCTGTTCATGTGTGTGACTCACGGATCATCTTGATCTACCTCCATCAACAAAAGCTAAGTTGTTTACTTCGTCTATACTCTGGGGCACAACAAGTTGCCTTGTCTTTGCTTTCGTAGTGCACATTACTTTTTCATCGGACCAAAGTGTCCTCCATTTTCCTCCTCGCATGCATCCTTGCTTGGGGCACCGTCATTAACCCTTGTCGTTAATTCACACAGGTCGGAACTGAAGTTGGATAACAAAAACATGATACTTATTTCTCTGTTAGGTTTATCTTGTTTACTTTCTCGTATTTCATTACATTATGTATTTTGCATGGACTTAGGAATCTTTTACTTTCTCGTATTACATTGCATTTTGTATGTTGCATGGAGTTGGTGTTTTTAGCAATGGACATTTATTCATATATGGATTTTCATGTCATACTACACTTTTGTTCATTTTTTTAAATAAGGACCAATGATGAAGATCTCTAGTAATATGATGAAAAATAAAGTTGTTTAAAAGGCACCGGATGGATGTTATCTCATTCCCCCTTTCTCATACTCCTTTTCTTACGTATCCTCTTTCTTTTCTTCTTCTTCACATTCTAATTTCTTCTATTATCTTTTTGTCATCTTTTCAATCGTCGATCGAGTTCTTCTATCACCCCATCACCAATCCAGGGGCATCCTTCATTATTCTCATTTTTATTCTATCCATTCAAGATTTTCTACTTGTTTATGCTTGTCTACTTTCTTTGAAGTGACATCGCTTACGTCACCCCAAAGAGGGGAAAATGTAGACACCTAAAATATGCTTACACTTAGCATTTCATCCAATCCAATCAATTAATGACACTTTGTTAAATCCCCATACTTCGCTCCATTCTTGAATGCCCATTCACAACACTCTTTCGGTCATATTCCTCCTATAATCAACTTATTTGGCTAATATCTCTCTTATTAGATAAACATTCCTCCTTTCGACCATTCATAACCTCCCTAATTCTCTCTAGACCACTTCTATTGGCTTCGTAGGCTATCTATTAGTCACAATTGGTTATCCAGACCCCTCCCAACTCTCAATGACTCTCTAATCACTTGTTAATCAAGTTTAACTAGCCTAATCCTAGCTTAACTAAGCCTAAATCATGTTTATCCTAAATCTAATCTAAAAGTGTTTTTCGAGCTTTAGTCCCACATGCACCCAAATTCCAAATTCTCCCAAGTGGAAAACTATAAATACAAGGCTAAACCTACCCATTCAAACTACAACTTTACACACAAACACACCTTGTTTACATAACAAAATCTCTCACATTTGGATATCTTGGCATTAGAAATTATTTGTGATAGCTTAAAGCTATAAAACATTTGGATCTTGGCCATACTCCATTGTTAAGAGCTCTCCCATCTTACATCCATCCATTCAAAATATAGTTAGTAAGGGAAGATCTAAATCTTGGCCATGTAGCCAACTTGGAGAGATCTCTTCACTATGTTTGAGAGTAAACAACACACAATTTGATTGCTTAGAATCTAACTAGGTTCACTTTCATTAATCTTTCATAGAGTAGAGAGTAGTATACATGTGTTTTTTTATGTTTTTGTCAAATTTATAATGCTCGCATGTTAGTTTCTCTTATTTAGCTCTAATCTCATGGTGCATAGTTGAGTTTGTTAAGCTTTGAGGTTCTTTAGCCTCACTCCATAGCTTTTTCAACTCTTCCTTGTACACAACTATCAACAAAAACAACATTTCTTTTAAAGATTACTGAAACATTTACTTTTCAATTTTAAGTTCACTAACACATAATTATGGAAAATTAATAGAATTTATCATAATTAACCAAGCACACTTTCTTTAGTGTAATTGAACTATAAAGTATAATGCAAAATTTCATCAACTCATTCATTACCACAGATGCATGATAAAACAAACATTTATTCCTTCAATAATACAAGTACAATTGTTAAAATAAAATAATTTTCTTATTCTATCAATATTACACATCATTCAAGTTATAGACAACTTTAAACTTACATTTTCAACAATCATTATAATCCCACCACACCACCTGCAACCTATCAAATTATGTAAACATGGTCAAGAAAATGTTATTGTATACGCACCCTACTATCTAACATGTTTTCATAGCTCACAACATCTATTTATAGTTATAAAGAGATTAAAAACTATTTACTTTCCATACTTTTCAAATCAAGACATATTTTCAAGAGTTTAGAGAGAGAAAACACACATTTTATTTTACACAAGTAAACCAATAAATTTTCATGATTAGAGAGGGTGAGAGATGACACAAACAATTTTTATTCATAACATTCAAGTTTAAAAATATTTTCAGAGTAACACCAATTTATATGACCTCTAACATAGTTCTCATTCCCATTGTCGTTATAGGGGTCTCCGTAAGTGTGTCCAAATATGTGATTCTAACTTTTCAAATTAACCATCATGTTTAAGTATACTATATAATGTATTATTGTCACCATACATGCTTCCAAGCATCACACTAGTTTTTACCCATCGAACACACTTTGGAGGTCAACACAGGTCCATGGGTCTTGGTTGCGTTATTACAAAAACTAGCCCAAGTCACAACAAAATGGCCCTGCAAAAAGGGCATGGATCTCCAAAAGTAAAATTTAATTATTCCACCCTATTAGTACCCAAATCTACACCACCTTGAGACCCAAGCAACATTTACTAACTGAATTGAATACTTAGAAGATGTCAGACTTAAGATATAGTTGTTTTGTAGCAGGGATATATCTAACAAACTCTTTGAGACTTGACTTGGAAAATATTGGGTTGCACTCACAAAGGGGATGACCTTCCCTACTACTTTAGGTTCTACCTTTAACTAGGGTGAGAGGACCCATTTTTTAACCTTTGTTACTTATGAAGAAGTGGATAATATTGTAGTCTCTAAGCTCTTTCTTGGAAATATGAAGGATAGTCCTAAATAGACATGGTCAATGCAAGAATTATTTAACTCTCACAAGTTGTCACACTAGATAATGTAGATGTCTTTCAAAATTGGACCTCAGGTTACTCTAGATAGTGTGGATCTTTTCTTGCTTCTAGCATATTTATGGAAAGGGAGGATAAAAATAGCAAATTCCCTTGACATATGTTTATAAGCGGGAAAACATGGGTAATTCAAATGGATTTAATGGTTGTAGGTTATAATTTGTATGTATGAATGGGATATTAAATAAGGATAAAGTTTATTATACAAATCCCACAAGAAAACCTTACAAATATTTCAAAATTTTCCCAAGGCAATAAAAACACATCACACAACTAACATCAACCCTTTAACCAGAAGGTATGCACTTATAGAAGCCTAGAGTCTTGTGAGTGCCCACTTCCCTTTGGCACCTTTTATTACTGATCATGAGACTGTAGACTATATGATAGACATTTTAATAGTTTTGATTTAGTATGGTGTTAGATGTCAGATCTTGGATTATTGTCGAATTTGATTATATATAATGCATGGTGATTATTAGAGACACTCACATGTGGATGATGATATACTATTGACATGGATTTTTAATGGAAGTTATTCAGACATGTGATTTTGGAGATTATGAGTAAACCTAGAAAAGGAAAAATTATTTGATGATGATATAGTTGTCGATATAAATTGTAAATGATTTCGTTGATTGCCTTGGTGATTGTTGTGATTCATATGTATAGATGATTTTGTGATTTTATTATATATTCATTTTGGACGTTCTGATATGGCCACGAGGCCAAAGGAGGTATTTGTGTTTTGCAGGTTTAAAATATCACAACAAACATCGAGGATTGGAGACTAACCAAAGTGGAATTCTAGGTGAATTCGACAAGGTCACCATGGCAACTTGTTTTGTGTGTGTGTGTTGTATTTTGTTAGAGATTCCCATGGGGGGTCATCTTTACATGTGACCATGGGTTTGTGTATTTTATTAATGTGGTAAAATGTTATTGTTGTATGTATTTTATCAGTAATGTATTCCTTCCTTTAATTTATTAAAGTTGTGGTAGATTAATGTGGAAATCTTATGATTAAAATTTAAATAAATCAAATGGGGATATGGGAAAATAATAATGGAAGTTTTTGGTTTGTGTAAGAGTATGTTTAAGTCTATTTTGGAGTATGAAACACTCCACCTCCATGAAAAATTCGAAATTGTCCTTGGGAGCTATTTTTGGAGGCTTGTGGGACAAGAAAAACTTGTCCCATACCTCTAAATTTAATATACCAACCATACTTATGGATGGAGATGTGATTTGTGACTTTTAAAATGCATTTTATTCATCATGTTGCTTGTTTTGGATTGCACTCTCTTACATTTCATTTAAATTGTTGTCCCTTGAGGTGTGGGCTCTTTTGAGTGTGCAAGTAACTTGTCATTTTTCACCCACCTCTTTATTGTGCTTGGGAGAATGGATTTTTGTCTTTTGTGTTTGAATTGGTGGATGTTTGGTGTGGCATCCTACATGGATCCACATCATCCTCTTCTCTCCCTCTTCTATTTAATTCAAACTCTCTTCTTGTTTTGGGGTTGTTGAAACATTTTGCATGCTTCCTTGGGTGCATTTTTCTTGTGATTGGAACTCTTACTTTGGAGAAGCTTTGGTGAAGATTGTTGCTTGGTTGTTGAACCTCTTTGCATTCATCCTTGGGGTGCATTTTTTCTATGATTAGAGATCTTGTTGATTTGGAGGAGATTGGAGAGCATTTGATACTTTGGCATTGTTGTTTTGGGACTGTATTTTTGACATTCAAAGCTTGTTGTGTGGAGCAAATCCTTCCATGGAGAGGTAGGATTTTATTCCTTCTTTTATTGTTGTTATTTTCTTGTTGAGTTGTGTGTATGGAGAATGTTTTATTGCTTTTGTTGGCTAGTTGGGTAGACTACCTTAGGGAAGGTGTAGGAGAAGGCTATGGGGAATCCATGTGGGGGGCATAAGGGAATGCCATGGGCATTAAATTTTTGTGGAGGGAGTTTTGGGTTTGGGATCCACCATGGAAAATAAATAGCTTGCATTTATTACTTGTGGGGGCATAAGGGAAAATTTGTGGGGGCATAAGGAGGGGTTGGGAGGCATAAGGTTTATGGGATATGATATGTTATATTAGCAGTATGATTATAGGTGGATGCCCAAATTCCCAATTGGGAGGCATAAGTAGCTTCCCCATAGTCCTTGCTCCTTTGGCTTGCATGATCAAGCTTGAGTTGTGATTTGAATGTTTGTTATTGCAGTTGTAAACTGTTGTTTGGTATTGAGTTATGTTTTATATTGACATGTGCATGTGTGAAAGAATGTTGTGTTGTGGAAGCCAGTTGTTGCCATGGGTTGAATTACATCTAGTATTGTACTTTGGTTGGGGCTCGGGGGCCAATGATGAAGGAAGGCTTCTCCTTTCATTGGATGTCTTGGTTGGGTGGAGAGTGTTTCCTTTCCCCCTCTTTGTTGTGATCAACTTGGAGAAAAGAGAAAATGAGCATGTTGCTGTTCTGGAGCAATGGAAAAATACAATTTGACAATCCCTTGTGAATACCCTTTTAATTGTAATCCTTTCCCACTTTGAAGTGGATGATTTGTATAATTATTTTAAATGAGAAGTTTCTTGTATTGATGAGGAAAGATTGAAATTGAAATGTGAAATGTAGAGAGTTATATTCCATTCTCTGTTTTGAAAAGGAATGTGAAAAATGGTTATATGTATTGTATATTGTATTTTGAAGCTAAAAGAAAGAGATAAGTTGTAAAGTTGTTGTTGGAGGTCAATAAAGGAATGCCCTACCTTCTCAAACTTGCATGACTGTATTGAAATTGAATTGCTATTGTGAATTAAAATCTCTGTTGGAAAGAAGAATGCGTAGGAAGGAAGTATGTTGTTTTTGCATCCTTGGAATTATATTAAAATTGAAATCAGAACTTGTAATTTAACTTGGAAATGAATTGTTAGAATCAACTGAAGGTAATGGATTAGTTTAGGTATTAAATACCATACCTATAGGACAAAATTGATAAATAACTCCTTCAAAGAAACTGATCACTGGCATTGTGTATAATTTTAAACCGGTAAAAAAAATATACAGTTCAAACCTGCACTTAACAATCAACTTTAAAATGTTATAGATTAGTATGCTAAGACATTTAGGAATTCAAATTGACAAAGAAATCTCAAGAAAACAACTTAACCATTGCTAATTTGAAAATGATCCCTCCAACAGTCATTTCTGTCACTTGTTGGAAAAATACAATTTTGAATCAATTGAACAAATTAACTTTCCAAAAACACCCTAAACCCTCCCTAGACCAGTCCTCCATGTCTGTTTGACATGTTGAGTGAAGGAGGAGATCTAATTTAAACCAAATTGAGAAGTTGAAAATTGCCAGTTCACTAATTATAAGCCTGCAGATCCTTTTTGTAAAATTGACCCTTAAAACTTATCAAAATGTAAAATTTATGTTTCCTATGCAAAGAGGGCATCAAGAGCTTTCCAAAAGTCCTCGTTTTCCCAAAACTGAGCTTTCTAGAAAAATGTATGGCACTTTGAAGTTTTTGTGCCTTTGCGGGAAAATTTGGGAAAATTTTCCCTAGTGGGCACTCAGCCCAAAAATTTCTGTCATTTTGGCCTTAGAAAAATTTTGGAAAAATTTTGGTTCGAGAAAATTTTCCATTTTCCTCCGCCTTGGCCCACACCCCGAATCGAGAGATGCCACATGTCCTCTTACAGCTACTACGGCGGAGGTGCGGTTTATTTTCAACCCTTGAATTTTTTTATAAAAATTAGAAAATTTTCCATCTTAGCCCCTTGACCCGCAGCCAATGAGAAGGTGCCACATGGCACCTTGGGGTGGCAGTGGGGAGGGAGGACCCCTTTAATTTCTTTGGTTTTTGGCCTTGGGAAAATTTCAACAAGATTCCCTATGGCCTGCATCACCACCCCCACCTCAAGCTTTTCTTCTTCCATGGGCACGCGGACCCACGCATCCCTTTCTCCCTTTTGTCCTCCGTCGGGCGCAATGCGCTAAATCCTCCCGCCGCTCCACCAATTCCCTCCCCCTCTCCCACTTTGTGCCAGGACTCGACACATGTCCACCAGGGACCCACGAAGGCATAGAAGAAACTTTTCATTTGTGCCGTGTGATGGGAAAATTTCCCAAGCCACCCCGCGACCCGCCAACCCATTGGAGGTGCTTTCCCCTCCTCTTGACACGTGTCCCCTTGGGGAAAATTTGACCTAAGAACTCTGCCCGCTCATATCTTGAGTTCTATAAGGAGTTAGGAGGACTTCTTTATATCATCGAAAAGGTGAGAAAATTTCCTATCCATTGGGAATGGTTTAGGGAAATTTTGGAAGTGTTAAGAAGGATAAAAATCTAGTTGAAACTCTGAGCCTGTTAGAGAGTTGGGTATGGGGAAAATTGCTCCTTAACCTAATTGAAACTTCTAGCCCTAAGTTTTAGACCTTGTGACCTCTGGGAATTGTTAATAAAAGAGAATTTTGTTCTTGTGGATTTGAGTTGTTCTAGAATCTATTAGTGGTAGGCTGCTTACCTGCAACACGGGGGTAGACATTCTCAATCAAGTGTTGAGTGGATAAGTGAGACCTTGCTCTGTTGAATTTATTTATGTGTTCTTTCCCTCACTGTAATTTAAACCCTGCTCTTGTCTTGATCTGGTGGAAATTAATTACCTTGGGTATTTAATTGTTTTGGGTCCCTTAACCCTAAAATTTAATCAGGGAATATTTAGCTAAAATTTCAATGTAATCAGTAATTAAATTAATCCCTAGAGAGATTTGAGATAGGGTGGACCTATTGCACTTGTTTCTCTATAATGAGAAATTTGTAATTATTATAATGGGAAAAATTATCAGTTGAATTTAATTGTTTGAGACTTTGGTCGTTAACTCCTAATCAAAAAAATTATTCCATAATTTTCTAGCTAAACCTAGGTTGTTCATGGGTCTCAAGTGGGTTGTTTTAACCGGGCATCACAAGTATAATATTTCACACAACCTTTGAGAACTTAACACAAAAGATCATGTTAAACTCTCAACAAAACATTAACAGATCTTGTTCAACTACGCTCAAGATACACTCAAGAGCTTACTAAAATCTTCTCAATTAAACAGAGGCAACATGAATTTAAAATTGTTTATCACACTACGAAAGAAAGCTCTATTTATAGTGTAATTGTAGTTTCCAAAATGCCACTAATTAAGACAAGATCTAGTGTAATTCAAAGGAACCATCAACATAAGATTGCAACAGGGAAAAAATTAAATGATTCAAAGTATTCTACCTTAAGAAAAAGATAACATTGCTCAGGAGATAACACAGAGTTAATTTCAAGAAATTCAAATTTCTCAGCAAGGGACCATAAAGCCTATGGTCTCAAATCTTTCCAATGATTGTACACTCACAATCATCTTAGCATGAGAAGGTTTGGACAAAGTAAAATAACTCACTAGTCTCTCGGTTTGATTCAGGTTTCTCGGAAAAGTACATTCAATTTTGTTTTGTTTTCTCTAAGAATTTAGAAAAATTTAACCCCCATTTGAGAACATTCCTCTCGTATGTATACAACTCACTTTCTCTCACCTTTTCTTTTTTCCCCCCAAAAACATGAATATTTTTAGAGAATATTCTTCCTTTGGCACACGATCTGATCTACTTATTATTCCTTTTGAAAATATTTCTCTTTTGTGTTGCCAGGTGGAGGAATTACAAATGATTTACAATTTTTCATTCTCTTAGAATGACGGGGATGCCATGTCACCCTTTTGGTATTTTTTGTTTAATCATTTCTCTATTAAATTTTGAGTGTCCCCAAAATCAGTTGATTTGATGCTAATCATTCCCTCCTTTTGGGAATCTTCCTTGAGACATACACACTCATTAACATATCTTTCTGAGCTGAGTGTTTCCACATGGATCAAGTCACATCAAGACAATCACTCCCTTTTTGAATGATGTCAGTTTATTTCAAGTTTATTTCCTTCGTGCAAGTATCACGATAATCTCTGAGTCATCTCACCATGAATTTTCTTTGTTCAACTCGCCAGCCTCACACTTCCTATAAATTCACATCGTTTCCATTACATACTCACATATTTTATCCTGAGTGCAAGAGGTTTAGTGAGATTTTGTCTGCAATATGGTGGGAACACCATTAGTATATATCTTAAAATATATATCTTCTGAATACTTGCACTCGATTTTTTATCTATCATGCCCAGATGAAGCATTCGTGATAATGTTATTTGAGATTGTGGATCCTAAAGACTACACTGGGCCATTAACAGCTCAAGATTTTTTATTTGTGTTGATACGAAAATTGATCAAGATCATTCCTATGTTTTCTTCTTTCTAGATGATGTATTTTCATCTCTTCATGTTAGAGCACCAAAAAAATCCTAAAGTTTTGAAACAATTTTGGCTCAAGAGCAGGCCTATTGTGCAGGTGCATCTAACAACACATGCCCTTTCATCTGTGATGAGGGATTCACTATGAAAGATATCCCCTTAGAATCTTATGTGCTTGATGAAGGGATTTCATTAGGTACCGTGCCTACTCTCTTTCACAAAATGAATGAATTAGAGAAATGTGTTTCAATTCGGAAAAGAAACCATCAAGGACTATGTCTTCACAACCTTGTAAGGCACCACCAATATTTATGAAGAAGTGTAGGGGTGAGTATAGTTCCAAAATTCCTGCTCCATCTACTCTAGAACCAGTTGTAATTGCACTTCCAACTTTTACACGGACTACCAATCCATCCTCCACTTTCAAAGCAACAGGGAAGAAGGCCTTTCCTAAAGGTGGTCTAGACATTACTAAATGGGTTTCCTCCTATGAGAGGAGATCAAAATTGATTAGTTTGTTGGATGGTCCTATGGAAAGCATTGATGAGCTTATGTCTTTGGGTATGTCTCGTACTTTAGCAGGGGACATTGTGTTTGTTCAAATGGCAATTGGAATAAAAGAATTTGTTCCTAGAAAGAATAGGCTTGTGAAGAAACTTCCTCTTTGTAGAGAGGATTTTAACTCAGTAGAAGATTAGGTATTTTCTCTTGATTTCTATCGGATATAATATCAAGAATATATGTAACTTTTCCATGGGTTGGGGCCCCTATAGAACCCCTATTTTTCTTTTTTCAACAATATAGAAAACTCAAATTATTACATTAATACACATGCTTCATAATAGATTTAGAATTCTATCAAAGCAATATAAAATTCTACTATATTGTATCAAGTTACATACATGCTTGAAATTAACATTTCAAAGTAGTGTTTAATCAACATAAAACAAGAGTATTAATAATGAAAATATGAGAAGTGTTAGGAAAGACAAGCCTAAGCTTGCTCACTGGTCAATCATAGTTACATCTTCATATTTTTCATCTTCTTCCTTGGTTAGTTGTCTTTCCCTATATGCATCATACCTTTGAAACAGTTGTATCAGTTCTTCTTCATCAAGTCTGAGTGATATTTAAATATCAAGTGATGTTTATTTAGTACATCAATACATTTGGACATTTTTGGCTTATACTCCCTCAATTTCTTAGTCATCTTGGAAATCTTGTTCTCTACAATGACGAGTCTTTTGATAACATCATGAGAACAAGGTTCCTCTTTGATATTCTTGTCAAAGAATTGAGTTAGGGTATCAACTTCCTATTCCCATAAGTGATTTTATGCTTATCAAATACCATCTGTTCCAATATGTTGTCTATGTTATCAATAGTATTTCCTACCCATTCCTTCTCAATTACCAACTTTTATTTAACTTGATTTATAGTTTCCACCCTGATTCTGGCTAGATATTCCATCACATATTGAGTTCCCTTTTCTTTAGGTGGCACTATTCCCTCCTTTTCTAGTAAATCCTCATCAAATTTGTTTATTGTTTCAAGCTTGGGAAGAATCCCTTCCCAAGAATATAGCTCATTTTCACACTGCTCAAGGATTTCCTCAATGTCATTGAGTGTTTTGGTGAATTCTATATACTTATTTGTTTCCTTTTCAATGACCTTCCTGCCTTTTTGAGACAAGTCCTCTACCCATTTATCTATTACTTCATATCCTTTTCTATTTTATCTAGCATTTCAAGTGTAAGGGTAGTAGCACTTCTTGATCTCCTTCTGTAGGCCCTACCAATGTTTGCAAGCATGAATTTAGTGTCTTTATCTACTCTTTCAGTTGCTTTTTGGATATTTTATCCTCATCGACCTTTTGTAACAAGCCTTCAACTGCCACTGTAACTTCTTTCTTCATTGATTCCTCGTATGCCTTCCCAATTGGATGTGTTGGATATCATAGTAACTTTCTATAATATTATCATTTGACTTTCCTGGGTGAGGAGTTGTCACTTCCAAGCTCCTAAATCCTTGTTGTTCTACATGTGTCTTAGTAAGAATCCTTGCTTTCTTTAAAGATTATTTGTTCATTGGGAAATAAATGTTGGTGATACTTAAAAATTCCTTTTGGGGAGCTTCCTTCTCTCCCTGTTGAAGAATCCCTCCTAACCATCCGGTCATAGGGGCATTCCCCTTCTTTTATTTTTGTGGAGTCTCATAATATAATACCAATTATTTTGATGTTCCTTCCACCTTTACCACTTTCTTTTCACTTTCCAGTGTTACAACCCCTAATTTCCCTTTGTCATGTTCCTGAATCTATGGTGAGTGGTATCTTCTAACTTCTTGCCACTCAATGCTTTTTCTTCTTGACCTTTATTATTTGTAGAAACCACAGGTTCACTTAATGCTTCCTTTGGACCTTCAACAAGAGTAGCCATTGTACTTGTATCTACATTCTTTATTGAAACAATTGTCACATTTGTAATCTCTTTTGAATATATTTTTCCAAACTTGGGGCTTTAACTGGCTCCTTATCTTTTGAAATATCTTCATTCCCTGTAGGTGGCTATTTGGTGGATGAATCTTCTTAGAACTATTCCTCTACCACCTTATGCTTTGTAGGTTGAACCTCAAGGTGTGATTCTTAATTCTTACTTGTACTTTCTTTAAGAGGAATCTCAACAGGTTTGCTTATTTCTTTTGACACCTCAGCTACATCTTCTTTCATGATACTTGTTTCTTGAGATACCTCACCTTCCTTGACTACCTTTGAATCCTTTGGTGGTTGGTTTTCAATACAAATAACACCTATCACAGGTGTTTCACTCAAACTTGTTTGAAATATATTTTCAACATTCATGATAAAGGTTGTGCCTTCACTCTGAGTATTTTGGGGTTGAGCCCCACACTTGCACTTGATTCCTGATGAAGATATTGAACATGCACTTCTTGTTCAGGGACACTCACACCCTCAGTTGTATGAGTTTTAATGTTTACATCAACCATTTCAAGTTCAGGCATTTCTTTAAGTAATTCAACTATCTCATCAACTATTTTTTATTTCTTTCCAAGCTACTCAATCATTGGTTCATTTTGCACTTGTTCCTTCCCAACATCAACTAATTGACTAGACATATGAGCACTACCAATTATTCCTAGAGAACTTTAAGTAGTGGATGAAACTATAGTTACACTGGGTAATATCACATTTGGAGTAGAATGCATACTCTCATGAGTCTAGGATGTAGCTCTTGATGATCTTATGAAGTAATTACCCTCTTTTGAGATTTTTTCAGAGTAGGGGAATCAATAACCTTGGGCTCCCTATGTTTCTGCCTTTTTGATTCATGACCACTTTCTTTCACTTAAATACCAATATCTCTCACCAAAGGTTGCACTAGTTTTACTTTCTTCTTAGCTCTCTCAAAGTATATGAGATATGGTGCCTCTCTTTCCTTAGTACTCTGTGATCTGGATTATGGATCAACACTTGTTAAGGATCCCCTCATCATCTTTCCAGTACTAGATGATCCTAATAACACTTCTGAAGGAATTTTTGTGTAGTCAATCCTTTTCCCTTTTCTTGGATTGACATTGATTCAGTGATGGGGCATCTTGCATAGCCTTCAAAATTATCCCCTCACCTTTTGAATCAAAATAGACTTTGAAGTTCCAGCTTTTACTTGGTTGTTGATGTTAATGTAGGTTATTATTTATCTTTTTATTTATTTATTAGGATAATTCTTACACTTGTGTTAGCCCTACACTTGTTGGGTTATCTTACTTAGGTGTACTAGTTGTGTGGAGTTAGCTTACTAGTTGTGTTGAGTTAGCTTCTTAGTTATGTGGAGTTAGCTTACTAGTATTTTGGAGTTAAATTAACTACCGGTATCAGTTAGTGGGATTTCTTCACCACCGATTTAGGTAGTAGTTGTTGTACGATAGAAAAGTGACATGCGAGTATGGGAATCTACAAGTAGCCCTTCTTCGTACCCCGACTCATCGTGCTTAGGCAATTGGTGGAAATGGAATATATGCGCAGATATGAGACAAACTAGTTGGGAAATCTTATATCCTCAACACACAATAATGGAATCTGTGAATCTAAGGCAAAGAAAGCTCTCCTAACCTGAATTGGTGTAATGGATCGTTTAGATATAATAGTTGTTTAGAGGCTCCAATCAATGTCGAGTTCACGTCGAGATCCTATCTATTGGTTGTTGGATACGTGGAAAGTTGCCTATAGGTGCTTCGTGTATATTTCCAGACAAGGTCATGGAAAGTGGTAATGAGAGGTGTAGTGGATTTATAATAAACTATGGGTGGTTTTCTAGTCTAGCCTAGAAAATGTTGGATTGATTGGCTTCTATGTTTAATACGGAAAATTGTGTTATGATATCTGCAGGAGTGGTGAGGATCTAAATACCAACGTTCGTAAACCGGTGTCAATACTTAATTGACTTACAGGCCCATTGGGTTGTGGGACCTGGGGATCACAACCATGAGTTCATGGTTGTTGTGGACCTATTATGGTCATGTGAAGAATCAATCTCTTCTTCCGACTATCTAATGGTCATAAGCCTTTTCAGCTTCTATGTTTAACACCAAGAGTTGTGCGATCTTTTCAGAATACCTTACGGGTGTCCTAGCAACTTGTATACGTAACCCTATGTCTATGTCGATGAGAAGGTCTCCGCATCTCCGCATCCGGGTGGAACTAACGGATCACAGCCAAATATTTATTCTCTTTCGGGTCCTTGTATGGTCATGCGGATATCCTATCAAGGTAATCTATAGTTGGGTTGACTTGACCAAAATGTGTACGCTTTGTCGTCTTCAATATTCAATTGCCTCAATTGTTCACTAATTGCTTGTGGGTTTATTGTCGTTTGAAAGACCTAAATCCTAAGCCCTTGATCTATATTCATTAATGTTGTGAAGAGATTTGGCTGAGGTACTATCGGTTTGAACACGTATTCCCTGGGCTCTCTGGGTCCCGTAATTGTCATGCAAAAGATAATTTAACTGAAATGAGAAAATTAACCATGAAAGCTATATCTACACTATGCTTATATTTCTCTTATTTTTGTATTTTCAATGATGTGTATTTGAACAAAATTAAAAGAGCAGCTATTCTAATATATTTAGATAATGGACAATTAATCTAATAACATAATTAAAACAAGCAAGTTAGCCTAATATAGCTATTTGCCTGTGTAGTTGTGAATTTATCCTAAATATTTAAATAACTAACTAGTTTAATCGAAAGACTTCTAATCCTACCTCAGAAGTGACGAATGAATCATAGTTTCTCATAAATTATCATTCCCCACAGCTTCCCTGGCAATATCAAAAGCGAGCTTTGACTGAAATGAAATAATTTGCTACTTTATTTGATATGTTGTAAATACAACTTTGATAGATCAAACCTAGATTTTACGAAACGATGTGGTAAATTTAGTTGTGTCATGACTTGCCCCCTCAGTGTGATCTCCTCGTTCCTTCATGTTCTCATGAATCCATAAAAGTGTGAGTGTGATAGCATCAACAAGAAAGAAGATTCTCGAACAATGGCAGATTTGGATATAAACCAAATATAATGCAAGTAAGAGAGGGATAATGCAAGTGAACAGAGCTTGACTATGTAATTCCTAGCAGGATTTATTGCGGGGATACAACGTAAATACATCGAGAATTATGGGATCTATCTCTTGTGACAAAACAAAACCTACAACTCTAAGATTATCAAATGGATTCTAATCTAAAAGTAAAACTACCTTATGCTAAACTAATTATATGGGACAACAATGAAGTAAGATGAAAGCAAGAAGATCAAATGATCTCTAAAGTAGAAAGGAGAGGCTGATAATTCATGCAAAATATAAAACTATTGAAACTCATGCAAGAACTTCAAACAAACTGAATAATCAAACACAGAAGGAGAGGGGCCATTTGCTTGTGGACAAGTTGGGTATTTATAGCATTTGGATTTACCAGAGGGTAAATCTAAATTGAACTCTTCTAATATTAAACAAAGGGAAAACACTATTTACTAGGTGGCCAAAACATAAATGCAAGCTTTAGTGGTTGAGGAATGTGGATGAAATTTGAATTTTTACGTTTGACAAAATCGTCGAAACGTTCTGGAAAACGCGCATAGGACCGCCGCCCTATCCTAGGAGGTGGTCCTGTAACTTAAGGACCAAAATGCAAGGAAAAGGGGGCAGAGGACAGAACAAAGCATGCGGAAGCTAAACAAGGCTTTCTAGGATGCAAATGTACACTTGGCGAGCTTTTTGGATTCCGAACACCTTGTGAAGAGATCTAAATCATCATTGGGGTTTCTATAACCTCTTTCCAGTAGTACAAGTACCTACATTTTTGGGTACGTAAAAAGTTGCTTCCTCCTCCTATATGTACATATTTCTTATTGAGTAATTCAATTCATTTTGTTGTAATGTATTGAGCATTATGGATTATGATGGATTTCCATATATAGTATTTTAGCTCTTATGTTTTGCAAATCTAATGTGGTGTGTTATTATCATCTAAAACCGTGGCTTGCAACAATCTTCTTATCATTCCTTTCATGGTATCAGAGCGATAGATAATGGAGACATCCATCTGTAAGTTTTTCTTTGTAAGCAAGGGTTTCTTATTTTCATGTATTCATAATTTGTTAGAAATTTTCTACAGCATACATTTTTATGCAAAATGGAGTGCACCAATGGATGGATTTGGAAGGTGCGAAAACCCTAGAATCGACTATAAACATGACCATGTTTTGAGACAGTCAAATCTTGACATTTTTAAAGGTTTTTTTGGCACATTTCTTAAAAATCCATACAATTATGTACAAATATATTTTTTGACTAAAAATTATATCATCTTTCTTGGTTTTTTGAGAAACTTTTGGGTTTCTCTCTATTTTTTGATACAGATGCCAGAAAAAGAGATATTTGCAATCAAAGTTTGTATTCACAATTGTACTTTTTGGGTGCATTATTTTATCCACTAGATTTAAGCGTGTACCTTCTAGATGCATTCTTTTACCCTCTAGATATTTATGTTTTAGATGCATTATTTTATCCACTGGATGCAGATTTGTACTCTCTAGGTGCATTTTTTTATACATTTGATATTGATGTGTACCCTCTAAATGCAATGATTTACCCTCTAGACATTTAGGTTTTGGGCACGAGGATTTTATCCTTAGGTTACAAGTCCGTATCATGTGGATGCACTCTTTTACCCTTTGGACATTTGGGTGTCATGTGTACTTTTAAAAAATATCAACATTAAAATATTATTTTAATAGCAAAACCTTCTGGAGCTCATAACTTTGATCCGTAGCTCAAATTAAGGTGATCTTTTTTTTGAAATTGTGTATTGTTTCGATATCTACGCATTGGAGACATTTTTATACACATATTTAAAATGTAAAATGTAATTTTACTCATAATATTTATATGCACTCAATTATAAAGTGTCAAATTTGGGAGAGTGTTGTAATCACTTGTGGATGCAATTTTGGTTGAGTCCAACGTCCTAAACTTTTGGGTGTTGCATTCTTGTATCTATGGGTGTATACATTTATATCTCTCTTATTTGTTGAGATATTTTAGATTTTCATTTTTGACACTTCTTTTGGCATGTTGACTGTCTCTCTTATGGGGGAGCTATTCTAGTGAAGCTTAGTGTTAGTTTGTCAGTGTTCAAGTAGTTGATTTTGGCAACTCATACAGATTTGTGGTATCACTCTACTCATTCAGTAGTATGAGAGGGTGTGGTGTTGATACTAATTCTTTGGGTTTCGTGTCCTTGCCTTGTTACCTTGGCTTTTCTTGGATCATGGCACTCATATTTATTTTGATCTCATGTCTTTGCCTTATTGTCTTAGTTATTGTTCTTGGATTGTGACACACCTGTTTGTAGCACTTGATCTTGCTTCTTTGGATTTTATGTTCTTGCCTTGTTACCTTGGCTTTTCTTAGATCATGGCACTCCTATTTATTTGGATCTCGTTTCCTTGCCTTGTTGCCTTGGTTGTTCTTGGATTGTGGCACACCTATTTGTAGTAGTTGATCAAATTATGTTTGGTGTTTTTTTCATTTTCGACATCACTCCATTGACAGTCTCCTTACATGGAGCTATTCTGGTGAAGCCCAGTGTCAATTTTTTTGAGTTCTATGATTGAGTAGTGGATTTAGACCACAATGCACACCAAACTTCTTCAATTGTACAAATTTTTGGAGTTGAGCTTAAGGATATATTGTAGTGAGATTTTTCTCTCTACTTTCTTATTACTAGTTTTGGGTACCTTACGGTGTCTAATTTTCCTAGTTATTGTATGTGGGTACCTCATCAGGCCTTGTTTTTGGGACCCACCTTTTTTTACCCACCTAAGCTATGCTTACGGGAGGGTGTTAGTGTAGGTTATTATTTATCCTTTTATTTATTTATTAGGATAATTCTTACACTTGTGTTATCCCTACACTTGTTGGGTTACCATGCTTAGGTGTACTATGCGGTCATTTTTACCCCCATCACAAGGAAAGAAATCCCATGTGCATTGGCCTATCACCTTGCGGGAATTGGGTGCTCACCCGAGGCACGCGCAAGTGTCAGTCTCTCTTTTATGTGAGTTTAGTGGGGAACGTCATCTATGATCTGATTTTAAGATATTTGAAAGAAAATAAGACATATAAGCACCATAGAGCTCAGAACGGCTTCTAGATCCTTACAGTCATTCCAAACTTAAAGTTCTTAACAGATTATAGAACTTACACCAAAATAGAAAGGAATTCGTACAAGCATTCATACTTAGTTCATAAACATAAATGTAAAAGAGATATGAAGAATGATGTATGCATCGAAACCATTAATGCTCATAATTCACATAAACGGGTAACCGCATTACATTCATTAGGCCCATTACAGAATGTCACAGAAAGGCAGACTATAGTCATGCATTATAACTGGACTCATATAACTAGGCCCTCAAAAAAAAAATTTTAACTCCCAAACCCTTGATACATCCTTTCCTACCCTTATTTACCCAAGCTAACAGAGTCCTTGCAGTATTTCTGCAAAGCTCTACCCTCTATCTATATCTCTTACTTCTGCAGGCACTTGTATATATAGCCTTTTTGAACTGCCAACTCATTCTTCTGCAGCCTCAGATCTATCACCAAGTGTCTGAATGTGGTCCTCCATGAGCGCATGCTCCTCTAGGCCTGAGCTCACCACTCTTTTCATGATGTCCTTCTAGAATCTTCTAACGTAGGGCATATTCCTTCTTGGGCCAACCTATCACCAAGTTGGCACCTTATCCACTCCGCATGCGTAGTCGGTCACACTTTTCTCGTATCCTACCCAAAATTCCCAATATGGCTAAGTCCTGAAACCTTGGCTTTTTCCACGTGTGCACCACGAGTTTCCTTAAACCCTTCCCTGCGTGCCTTCTCCTTGCGCGCCTTTCTTCAACTAGGCCTTGCATGCCTACGTGCCTTTTACACTTAGCCAATATTTCAGGGGCCCAACATCACCCCACACTATGCCTGTTCTCCATCCATAGGAACACTTCTTAAATGGATAAGGAATCATAGTAGACTTACGCCTTGGAAAAAGAATAAGGGGATGAAGAATTTGGGAAAGAAGAAAGAATGGGATAGTGATGGCATTACTGCAATAAGCTAGGAAAATATTTTTGCAAGTCAGCCTCCAACTTGTTCCAGGCATCGAATTCATTTTGTGCTCTCTAGAAAATATCACCTACTAAGGTGCTCACCTAATCAAAACCCAGCCCATCCCCTTATGCACTCATGGTGTCAACAATCTTCTCTAACTCCTTGCCTATATCCTCCAGCGCATCCATCCTTCGTGTAATATGCGGGTATAGTTCCTTCAACTGGTTTTTGATTGAACCCCTTAAGGTTTCAATGGCCTCATATTTCTTTTTGACCTCAGCTAGGATCTTTTCTCACTCCGCTCTATTCCCCTTGTTCTTCTCCTGGAACTCTTTAAGTTTCACTTCATCATTGGCAACCAGCATGCTCGCCACTTTGTCTCTGTCCACGCAGTTGTCGTACGTGGCCTCAGCATTCTAGGAGGAAATCTTTACATCAGCAAGGACCTTGTTGTATTCAGCTATGAGCACCATGACTTTCAATTTATCCTCCTTTTCTAAGCACGTGGCCACTTCTTCTACAGACTCCAAAGCTAGCAGTGCCTCTCCATGGTGAGGGTTCTTGTTAAGTCCTCCAGGCATTCCAAGGCAGATGCATACTTCCACACTGGAAGAGCTGGGTCCGGATGCTTCAACACTATGGAATTTATAATGGACTCCACATTTTTGTATACTTCACGTACTCTAGCCTTCTCGTCCCTTAACTCACGTTACCACTGGGCGTTGATCAACTTTTCTTGACTTAGCTCCTTTGTCCTCGCAACTAGCTCTTCCTCTTTCTTCTTCAGTTCATCCTCCAGATCTTTGATTCTATCATTCTCGCCCAAAGAGTCTAGCTTCGACCTCAATGGAGACCTTGAGTGTGTTACACATTGTTCATCTTATATCTCTGTTGAGCATTCACCAATGGGTTGTCTCCTTTTGATTCTGGAAATGTTATTATTGCCCCATGGCTTACTTTGAATTTTGGCTCATCAAGATGGGACTCAAATGCCCATGAGAGTATCTTCCTTATCTATGAGTATGTAGCCTCCTTATCAAAAGATAACATTGCCACAAACTCCTTTGTTGGAATCGTGCTTTGGAACCATGTGCGCAACACTTTATTGGGGTCATCAATATAACCCATCCCTAGCCTCTCCTCCTCTGCGCACTTTCCTCCCATGCGCATGCCCTTAGGAATAACTATAGTTAAAGTGGGGCCTCTAGTGCTTCCGTGGTCCTTTTCCATGCTCTCTTCCTTATCCTTATTCATCATCAGCTCAGATTGCGCTCCAACCCCTCTTCCACCAAGGTCTCAATGATCTTCATTGCTTCTCTTTCGCTACCTTGTTTATCTATTCCTACGTAAGGCTTGGAGCCTTCTACTTCTGCGCGCCAACCTCCTCACTTCTTCCCATGTCCTGGGTTCCTTCCCCCTCCTTACTACCCTTACGCGTCACACAAAAAGGAACCCCTATTCTTCTTTTTCATCCTCTTCTTCTGAATCATGCACATTGAAGACAAGTGGCTCTTGATCTCTTTCAGGATCATCTTCTTCATTGTCATCTTCTTCATCATCATCATCCTTTTCACCTATGTATCTCTCCAAACTCTCAGTTTCTTCCGAGGTGGTCTCCTCTTCTATCCTCGCTTCTTCCTAACTGGGGATTCCGGTGTAGGTGACTCTATCTCTTCTTCTTCTAATGACTCCTTGTCTAATAGCTTCTCTAGCTCCGGAGTCTTCTCTTTGACTATGGACTTTTTCTTGCGTGAATACATACTTGTTCTGGCACTTGTCCCAGGGGTACCTATTACCTGTGTATCCACTACACTTGGTACTTTCTTCTCTGGTTCTTTTTCCTCCCATCTGGGCATAGGTATTTTTCGCGATTGGGTCCTCGTGGTATGGACATCTCATTCTACATATACATGCCCTTCTCAAATATGGGTATTATGCGGAGGTATGCTCGCACTTGGATCCTCCTATAATGGGAAAATTCATGGGTCTCACCATTTAGACATCATGTGACACGTACATCTCCATGTACGCGTGCTTGTTGGGGTAGACCAACCCTTTGCACATTTCTCTGTGGTCTCGGTCCAAATTACAAAGGTCCACCTTCAACTTCTTGGATTCTTTGAACCTGTTCACTCCCACTTGGAAGTGTTGAGTTGTGAAGGCAAAAGGGAGCTTGCACCATGGGCTCCATGTCTCATCTATCAGTTTAAATCTACCAAGGTAGAAATGTTGGTACATAGCAAACTCGGCTTCTCCCTTGGTGGTCACTAGCAGTTGTTCAAGGATCCTCCATTCCACCCTAAATGTGTTCCTCAAGCACGTATACCACTTCTCTAAGCATGCCTTGTGCACAGCCATCATACTATCATAGGTGTACTTCTCAAATCTCTTCACGGGTGAAGGGTCTTTAGTAGGGTACTCCCACATGAATTTTTCTCTGCATCCGGTACTCCAATCTCTTGAGAACACAATGGTTAACAGGACATTACCAAAAAGGATTTTATCACCTTCCTTTGTGCTTAACAATCTCATCCATGATGAATGTAGACAAGTTATAGATGGTGCCCTCCAAATTCTCTTGCAAACATTCAACCAAGCCTTGTTTACCTGTGTCCATCTCTCTTGGCCATTTAACTTTGTCACAAGGTGCACGGCCATCTTCATCATTGGTTCCTTGATGTCCATGTTATTAAAGTACCTCAACCCCTTTTGTATGCATAAGCAAAGTGACATTTCCTTAATTGCATCCTTGCTTAGTTCATCCTCAAAACTCTCTCCTTCATAGATGAGGCACGTGAAATGTGAAACAAAGCGAGGGTAATGCGCATCTTGTGACCTTGAAGTGAAATTAATCTTCATGCATGCGCAACATCAACCATTGATATATGCGCTCAGACTTCCCGAAGTATGGCAACTCAAAGAGTTGTAATAATCCTGACTTCTCCAACTTGTTTTTTACATCAACGTTATAGATGGGAAAACCCTCTCGGTGTCCTTTTATTTATTGGGTGCACTAACTTCAATGCCATTTCCTTCTCGATTGTGCTTGAGCAATGATTGTAATCATTTACTGACATATTTCTTAAATGGGACTCCCACTCCTTCCCCAACAACACTCCATCTGGGTACGCATTTCTATGTACCACTCTTCATTTCTACATGTAATGCTTTCTTATTGCTTTCCCTTTCCCTTTCCCTTTCCCTTCTTAGGTGTGGCAACCGGTTTCTTGGGTTTCATTGTCTAGGTCCTCTTATCACTTCTTGTTACTTTGTTCTTCCACTCCTCCAACCTTAAATCTCGAGCTTGTGAAGAAAACCCCTTAAACCCATGCCCTAGTTCTTCAAACCCTAACTGGGATAGTTCCTTCACAAGATGGCACCTTCTCATAATTTATCTTATGCCCGTGAAATCCATTCCTTCTGTTTGCAAATCCAAACTAGTTACTCACGCTCAAACTCTTCAATTTTTTCTTCACACGGATCAATTCTAGAAGCCCTAGTTTGTAAAGATGTAAAAGTGCTTCTTTCTCCTTATACGTAAAGTGAATAATGAAATGCCCGAACCTCTATTTATAGTTTTTCCCATTTTTAAGCATTAAATGTTACTTCACCTACCACCATACTTTTAATGTTTAAAGCAGCTTTTTCAAACAAAGCCTGACTTTTGCACCCTAACTCATGCGCCCAACCTTGCGTGGATAATCTCCAACCTTCTGGTGTGCAACCAATCCATCTTGACATGAGACTCTTGCATGCATGTCACCAGTGTCAAGGAACTTCTTCTGTCATGATTTTTTCTCTCACCTACCTCATGTTGTTTATGTGCTTCTTCCTTCTCTATACGTGGGATCTAAAAGTAGCCTTATCTTGACACCAACCATCCTTTTCCACCTTTTCTTTCATGAATCTCTTTCAACAGCCCATTCAACCGGGATTTCTAACATAATCCTCCTTGGCACTTTACCCACACTTTCCTTCACATCACTCCACCCCACACTTAAACAATGTGTGGCCCTCTGCACATTCAAAACCCTCAAAAAGTAACAAGGTTACCAGTGCCCAAGGCACAAAACAAAACAACAACGCGAAAGGGAAACACAAGAAAGGAAATGCATAAAGGAAATTCTAAATTATCTGTCAAAACTACCTTATTTACAAACACAAAGAAGCCTTATTTATAGTAGGGCTTTAGCCTACTCCCATTGAAGTGTCTAGGTAATTTTGTTCCATCCAGCGCTTATAACTAGTACGCACCCAAATCAAGGATGTACGAGATTGTGTAGGGACCCAACCAATGGACTTTCAACTTCCCAGGATGGCACAGAAACTTAGAATCATACAGTAAGACCATCTTCCCAACCTCAAATTTCTTGTTCCTAATGTGGCGATCATGCCATGCTTTTTACTTTTCTTTTTTTGTTGTTTGGCTCCACCTGGCAAGTGATCATCTTTCATCCAGCTTCATCAATTCATCAATTCTCTCTTCCATCACTTGCTCACCATCCAACCCCCTACGTGTGCTATTCACAGAGAAGGTATCATGAACTCAACCGGTATAACAACTTCGCCAAACACTAATTGAAACGGTGTGGATTTGTTCATCCTTTTATAAGTTTTCATATAAGCCCATAATATGGCTAATACCTTGTCATCCCAATCTTGTCTTCCGACATCACAAATTTTGTCAGGGGTATGACTTAGTATTTTGTTAAATGCTTATGTGGTTCCATTTTCTTGTGGGTGATAAGGTGTAGTCTTGTGATGAGCCACCATGAACTCTACTAATAGGATCCTCACGGTCTCATTCAAGAAATGTGTACCCCTATCGCTGGTTAAACTTAAAGGGCATCCATACCTTGTGATAATTTTTTCCCACAAAAATCTTGCTATTGTAGTTGTTGTGCAGTCTTTAGTTGGGGTTGCCTCTTCCCACCTTGTCAAATAGTCCGTGCAAGTGATTACGTAGCATGATCCAGTCCTACGCGCTGCTGGTGCAATAGGGCCTACAAAGTCTATTGCCCATTTCTCAAAAGGTTCAACACTAGGGATAGGGTGCAAAGGCATTTCATCTCTTCTTCCTAGCTTGCCAACGCACTAATAGTGGTCACACGCTTTACAATAGTCCTTATAATCCTTATACAGATTTTCCCACCACAAGCCTGCCATTAATATTTTACGTGCGGTGGCATCACCTACATAATGTCCACCTACACTTCCTCCGTGTGCTTCCTCTATGATGGCGAGGTGCTCATGCTCTAGTACACACTGCACAAAACTTCATCTTGCCCTAATTTGTATAAGTCCCCACCGATCGACTTGTAGGACACGATGCATATGGCTAGTTGATTTTTCTCTAATGTCTTCATCCCTTCGGCACCACACCTTCCTTTAGAAATACTGCAATTTCCTCCAAATCCGAGGGCACGTGCCGCAACCTAAACAATTGTGCATCTGACATTGTCTCTTTAATGCTCTGTGCATCCTCCCCTGAATCAATCCTTGACAAATGATCAGGTCCATAATTACTCTTTCTAGGCTTCACAACTACCGTGAACTCAAACTCTTGAAATAACAACACCCACTAACATATGCACCCTTGTAGAACAAGCTTGTTCACCAAGTACTTTAACGCCATGTGATCGGTGTAAAATACAAAGAGAGTTGCCAGCAGATATTGTCTGAACTTGTGAAGTGTGTAGATCATTGATAATGATTCATGCTCGGTCGTAGTATAATTCTACTCTACTAGTGTCAACTTCCTGCTTGCAAAGCATAGGGGATGATCAACAATTCCCTCACTAGGTTGTGTAAGCACTTCCCCAATGGTCGTTCCAGAGGCATCTACATGAACATGGAAGGGCTTATCCCAAGAGGGAAAACGTAATATAGGCGCGGTGACAAGCCTATCCTTTAATGTGTCAAATGCCTTTTGTTACACCTTTCCCCAATGGAAGGCACTTTTATGTCTGAGAAATTCTTCTAAAGGTGTAGTGATCTTGGCATACCCCTTGATGAACTTCCGATAGTATCCCACGTGTCCAAGAAACCCACGCACTGCGCTTTGGCTAGTAGGCTCCCCCAATCCCACAATCACTACAACCTTGGCAGGATCTACTAGCAAGCCCTCCTTACATATGATATGCCCCAATAACGTTCCAAAGGGGGTAGCAAAGACACACTTCTTAATGTTGAGGGATATCCTCAACTACCGACACCTCTCAAACATCAACCTCAAATTATCACAATGGTCTTTTACTAGCCCATACACCATCCAATCATCCAAATAGACCTGAAGAAATTTATGGATGAAGTCCTAGAACGCCTGTACCACTATGCATGAGAAAACAAAGCAGTACATTCTTCAACCCAAAGGGCATGACTGTATGTAAAACTTCCCCATTCATTGGAAAAAGTTGTCTTCTCCTGGTCTTCCTTTGCAATCCGGACTTGGTGGTACCCCAAAAATCCATCTGTAAAGGAATAGATTTTGTGCCCAGCGACTCCCTCCAAAATTTCTTCAATGAAGGGGGTTGGAAAAGGATTAATGACACAAACTACGTGGAATATGCGTGGGATGCGAGACAAACTAGTTAGGCGAGTCTAATGTCTTCGACACGCACTAATGGAATTTGTGAATCTAAGGCGAAGAAAGCCCTTCTAACTTGGACTGGTGTGATAGATCGATCGGCAAAGATGACTGCTCGAAGGCTCTAATCAATATCGAGCTCTGGCGTGATTCGATCTATGGGTTGTGGAATACGTGGAAAATGACCTGGGATAGTTTCGTGTACGTCCCCAGACAAGGTCATATGGTGGATGGTGGAAACAATTGACTCTACGGATGATTCTCTGGCCTAGTCCAGAATTCTCTAGCTTCGTTAGCTGCTATATCTAGTAAGGACAATTGTTCGATGATGATGGGTGGAAGTGGAGTGGATTGGAATACTAGTGTGCGTAGGCCAATGTTTATATCTGATTGACTTATGGATTCGTTAGGCTGTGGGACTTGTGGGTCACAACCGTAGACTCTTGGTTGTTGCGGTTTTGTTATGGTCATATACGAAATCAAGTCCTGATTCCTAGTATCCAGTAATCATATGCTTTCTCAGCTTCTATGTTTAGGACCAACAACTGCGTGATTTTCTCAGAATATCTCACAGGCGTTCGTGCAACCTGGATCCTTAGACTAGTATCTATGTCTGTGAGAGTGTCTCCTGCACTGGCTGTGGGACCAAAGGATCACAACCAAAGGTTTGTTCTCTTTTGAACCCTTTACAGTCATGTGAATGTTTATCTAGGGTAATCTGTAATTCGGTTGATTTGACCAAAACGTGTATGCTTGGTCATCTTCTATGTTTAACCCTCTCAACTGAGAACTGATCAGTTATAAATCTGTTGTTGTTTGGAATACTTGTATTCTAGGTTTTGGCCTATGTCAACTATTACTTGTGTGACGAGGTTTGGTTGAGGCACGATTGGCTCAAAATGTATTCCACTGGCTCCGAGGTCCCGTGATTGTCATACAAAATGAAATTTAAAATCTAACTGTAATAAAGCAAATTCTAACTACGTGAAATAAAACTAAAACATATATAACTTCTATTTTTGCATTTAACTTTTTAAGAGTTTAAGGAAAGCAGCTATTTTAAACGTATCTAGAAATAACAACTAAATAACAACTTAAAACAAACAAAATAACCGAGTGTAGTTATTTGTCTGTGTAATTTGTAGATTTATTCTAAATAATGCAATAACTTTCCTAATCTATTTGCAAGATTCTCGATCCTACCTCAGAAGTGAGGAGTGAATCATAGTTTCTCAGAAACTATCAATCCTCATAGCTTCCCTGGCAATATCGAGAATAGAAATTACTGAAATGAAACAATTAACTACCTTATTTGATATGATTCTAACTAGAACTTTGAAAGTTAAAACCTGGATTACGCAGAACAGTGGCGAATCCGATGGTGTGTGTGATCTTGTCCCCTCAGTGTGATCTCCTTGTTCTTTCGTGTTCACGTGGATCCAGAAAAGCGTGTAATGCCAGCATCGACAGAAATAGATATTGGGACAAGGATAGCTCAGAATATAGACTGAAAATGTGAGTAGGAGAGGGATAGCACAAGAGTACAGAGCTTGGCTTATGCAATTCCTAGCGGGATTTTATTGCGAGTCATGCAACATAAAGCGACCAGAACCTGAAACTACCCTGTTTGAAGAGCAAAACCTGCAACTTTAATGGCTTCCTAAGCTATTCTACTCCAATGGAATGGATAAAACAACAACACTGTTTGCACAAGCTGGATATGTGGCTTACCAACAGCTGGATAATGCTAAATAAGCATGCAAAGAATTAAAACTATGGCTCTAAACAGAACAAAAGACTGAACTATGAAAATGAGAGCTTGAAAGTGAATGAGGGGCAGACCTGGCAGACAGCACTTGCACAAGGTGGATATGTGGCTTACCAACAAATTTGCATGACAATACTAACTAAGCTGCAAATGAACCCAAAACTATGGCCTCTAAGCAAAATGATAAACTGAACTATGGAAAAAATGAGGATGAGAGCAAAAGATCAGACCCTTTTCTTGTGCACAAACCATTTATTTATAGCTTTCATTCACCCAAAGATCAAAACCAAACTGAACTCTAAAAACCATAAACAATGGCCAAACACTATTCCAGGGGACCAAAAACATAAATGCATGCCCAAGTCGGCAAGGAAAGCTGGTGAAACGTTGATCTTTTACGTGAGTCACGTCAAAACGCTTTCTGGAAAATGCGTGCAGGACCGCCGCTCTGAGCAGGGCGGCGGTTACAGGACCACCGCCCTAATCAGGGCGGCGGCGCGGCCTCGGCAACGTTTAAACTAAAGATCAAAAGGCCAAGAAAAGAGGGAAAGAGGGGAAAACAAAGGACGCGGGGGCTAAGCGGGGCATGCGGGATGTTAACGCATACTCCGAGGGCTTTTCTGGATCCCGAACACCTTGCGAGGAGACCTGTATCATCATTGGGGAACTTGTCACGTTGTTCTGGTAGTACAATACCTTACAATTTTGGGTACGTACATATTGCCCCCTCGGAGAAGCGTTTTAGCCATGAAGAGGCGTAAAACGGTGGGTCCGAGTATGGCAGTCCCGAAATGGGAAGTTTAGAAGTTATACCTTACACGTCCGTGTGTTGAAATGACGCCATCCAAAATTCCCGCTACCTGCAAAATAAAAGGAGAACTCAAGTGCAGATAGATACAATAATTTGGAAAATAAACGCTAAAATAATAGGGAATGAGAACGTACCATTCGTGCGGGGATAGGAACTTACCTCCATCAGCGCTCCAAACCTGCGAAAAAGTCTTTTAAAACGAATCAGGGCGCTATATATATGAAAGTGGGCCCATTTTCCTATTCATTTGCGCGAGTTGATTTGATTGTTTTTGAGCTCTGGGACCCACGGTGATGGTTTCTTGCGTGAGTAGAGTCAAAACATCCGCAGCGAGATCGTGATCATGCCTCCACGTGCGGAACACCGCCCCGCTAGATCACAGGTTGGTTTTCTTTAATTTTGTGTTTTTCCCCCCTTAAATTTGAAATGCCAAATTTGTTATAATGGGGGGGTCATTTTTGAAAATGCTAGTGTTAAAAGGTCCATCTAGGGGGGGCTCCTACTGGGTAGGCTCCATTTTTAGGTTAAATGGTCATTTTTTGCTTGTTTTAGGCCTTTTTAGATTAAAAACCCGTGTGGGTTTTCGGACCACGACAACCCGCCTGCCGGCGGCGGCGGTTACATGACCGCCTCCTATTCGGGGTGGCGGTTACATGACCTTACCGCCGCCTTTAAGGCGGCGGTTACAAAACCGCCTCCCTGCTCAGGGCGGCGGTTTTGCACAGATTGCAAAAGGAACTAATATTTGAGGTTGCACTTATATTTTTAGCCTTTCTACATGTTTTTATGACTCTCTCGGTATTGTTCGGATATTAACTTGCTCTGTTTTGTGTGTTTTTGGGTGTATGCAGGCGAGAGAGGAGTACATTAGATGGAGCAGAGAGAGAGTGTGTGATTGGCTCTCAGGGGTACTGGATGCCCTCTCACAGGACGAGGAGGACACACTACAGAGGGCCGGCATATTGCGCATATCGCGCGTGCCCCACGTTGCACCATCTAGTCACATCCTTTGTGACCTATTTTCTTATTGGGATGCAGATCGGAACACCTTCCATCGCTACCAGGGGTCCGTGGTGAGTGGACCATCACATTAGAGGATGTCTACCGCATTCTGGGGGTCCCGATCATCGGGAGGCGACTTACACTAGAGACAGCAGGCTCACGGGCACAGATTGCACAGTGGGCAGCTTATATGGGAGATGCAGCCATCTCCACTGGGGTCGAAGAAGGGGGTGAGAGTTCGATCCATTCCTTCTTTGCCTATCCCCTATATTTCGACAGGCCATCATGGGGATCCTTGCCTCGAGATTGATCGGGGACAAGGGAGGGGACACATTGTTATATTGCTTTGGGCTCCCATCATTACACAGATAGAGGGGCATGGCCGGATATACGCATGGGGTGCAGATATTCAGGGACCACCTACCATGATCTATATAGGGTGGTCCGTTTACAGGGACAGTCATTGAGCCACCCAACTCTAGTCATGAGTTGGGTGTATGAGCATTTTATCCCTTATGGCAGGGGTGTGGAGGTGGCGAGATCCACGGGGGTGAGAGGGCAGCCGGATGGATGGGACATGTCGGTGCTCGAGCACCTCATCGGCCCCTTTGCCTCCTTACTACTGCGAGACATGGAGGACACCGTACCGGCTTATGGCCGGCATATGGGGTGAGGAGACTCTTACCCTGATCTCCTGCTCCACCACAGGGTAGCTTATCGATCGAGTGGGACGAGTGGAGGTACATCCTTTCGGCCGGGTTCCTCAGCAGTTTGGCCTTCCATATACGGGCATGCTTCCCCCAGTGGCGCCAGTTTACAGATCAGTTCGCGAGGCGAGGGGGCCTAGAGGCCGAGGTTGGATAGTGATTACTCCTGGCATTCCCATTGCAGCCAGGAGGATAGTTCGCGCTAGAGGGAGAGCCGGTGCGCCTCGGGCACCTTTGCTTTAGATTGCTGCGGGTCCTGCTCATAGTAGCGATGACCCCATAGATATTGACTCGACTCTGAGGAGCTCACAGAGGGAGGGTCAGAGGAGGAGACGATGATGAGTGATCCTGAGTGGCATGACACTCAGGACATTATGCAGGCAGAGAGGGATGAGCAGAGCGCAGAGAGGGTGACTCTAGTTTCAGAGGAGCCACTCTCCCAGGGCCATGGTGGAGAGGATGAGTCCATTGCAGGGTGACACATTGCTCCTACCACAGGAGCAGCCCCTCAGTCGGCAGCGGCATCCGCGGCGGGTGCTGGTCCCAGCGACCCATCTTGGAGGCCTGGTGATCTGAGTAAGTTACCCTTTCTCCCTTTTAATGTTTATATGTAGGCTCTCCTTAGTTGCTATTGTTGTATCTTTTAGCCTCTTGCTTGGTTTCTAATTCATTTTTCTCCTTTGTTTGCAGAGACTGTTGACGAGTGGCGGGATTTGATCCGCAGGGTATGTACCGATTCCCTGATGATCCCCATGGATAGGACCCGCGCGAGCTATCCATAGATGCCGGGAGCCCTCGGCGGCCCGGTGAGACATACCAATGTCTTTGCTCCCGTTTGGCATGTGGCGGGATGGTGTCGACCCTCCGCACAGAGTTAGCGGGCTACAGGATGGCTGAGCACCTCATGAGGAGCCATTCTTGTGGTGAGACCGCGGCTGCCCCTCGGGACCCTGAGCCCTCCGTACATTCAGAGCGCCGCGTAGCCGAGTCCTAGCGTGGCGTGCACCTTCGGAGGGTCTCGCGAGGGATTGAGAAGCCATTTGGCTCTCGTGCATTTTGTATTATATATTCTTTGTATATCACGGGCTCTTTGAGCGTTTTGACCATGCTTAGAGCATGATGGCATTGTACATAAACATTGATTATTTATATATATGCATTCGTTTTGGATTAAAAGCTTGGCACTCATGTTTTCCTTTCTATTTCCAGTTTCCTTGTGTATACTACGATGTATGTTTATATGCTCTTTAGAATGTATGCAATGGAGAACAGATGATGCAAATGTTTGCTTTCTTTTTGTGTTTCATGATGCTGATACACGATAATGTAGATATATTGTGATTTTGAATCTTAGCTTACGAGCAATTTGGATACCTCATGTTTGTTTTGCAGAGTGATGAATATAACCAGTATGATGAACAGATTAATTTGCCCCATTCCTAACTCCACGCAACTAGTAAGATGCGAGGGCTCATCACCGAGAGTCAAGAAGGGTGCAAGTTGTGAAATGTGGTGAAACGATAGTGATGAAAGATAGACAAAGCTTTGGCGGAACCAAATTGGAAGCTACAAGCTTACTCTACCCGAATGACTTCATAGTTTAGAGTGCACTTGCTTTGCGGTTTATCCAGACTTAGACCCGTAGATGGCCACATAGTAGACAAGATCTGGGTTTTTAGGATTTTAATTCTTTTGGGATTTTGCACAGCTGATTCATTTGTTTTTGACTCAAAGTTTCAGAGTTTGAATTGTTTGCGTATGATTGTTTGTACTTATTTGTCAAGAAGACCCCTACTACTTTGCCCCATGCTACTAGTAAGAAGCGTGGGTTTATCACCGTGGGCAAGGCATAGCGAGTAAGGGCATTTCCATCCTTTCCCAACCCTACGTCACTAGTAAGAGACGAAGCTCATCACCGAAGGTTGGTGGGGCAAGAAATGTGTAAAATTAAAATTTTTGTTTAATCTCTTGTTGACTTGTTTTCTTGAGTAAAATGTCGGTATGTGCTTATTTCCAAAGAGATGCATATATGGGATAGATGTGACACCATGAAGCTTCTAGAATGCACCATAGGCAAGACACCTATCCTAAGAAGAAATCAAAGTGAGAATAAACTTGCAGATCTTGGTATGGTTACCGTTAAGACTTTGTCATGTTTGACTTTATTTGATAAAAGATTCCGAGATGATTCGATGATATATGAAGATGGAGAGGTATGATTAAAGAGCTTTATGCCAACAACATCATGAGTTTGTAGTGAATTGCTTTGAGAATAGATTCCTTGATCACAATTTATGTAAGAAACAAGTGGACAAAATGATCTTAATCTGTATGAAGATGCAATGTAGATAATTATACAAGTAGTGCTAGTTGCTTATGCGTAGAACCACTTGAGGTGCAGGGAATTGACTGTTTCACCAAATTCCTCACCTTCTAGCGTACATAAGAGGTAAGCACCATTTCCGTAGTCCTTCATGACTCGGTATGGGCCCAACCATTTGGGCCGGAATTTCCTTCCTTCGCCGGTCTTCTTGTCGATCCGGTTGTCTAGCCTTAGAACTAGATCACCTTCGTATATGTCGCGTTCATAGACCTTCTTGTTATACTGCCGGCACATTCGGTCAGCATAAGCTCTATGCCGTTGTTCAGCATCTAACCTAGTTTCATCTAGGCTTTCTAGTTGGGAAAGACGTGCTTCTCTGTAAGCGTCTTCATCCAGAATCCCTTGTAGTGAAATGCGGAGACTGGGTATTTCGACCTCAAGTGGGAGAACTGCTTCTGCCCCAAATACCAGCGAGAAAGGAGTTGCTCCCGTTGGTGTTCTTATTGAGGTTTGGTGGGCCCACAAGGCCGGATATAACTTCAAATGCCAATCTCGTTTGTTTTCTTTCACCGTTTTAAGGAGAATGGCTTTCAGTGTCTTGTTTGTCGCTTCAGCCTGTCCATTGGCTCTGGGGGTAATACAAGGAAGCCGTATGATGGCTTATCTTAAATTTATTGCATAGTTCACGAACCTCTTCATTCTTAAAAGAAGTTCCATTATCAGAGATAATGATTTACGGATATACCATACTGCTGAAATGATTTGGTTCAAAATGAACTTGGCGATCACAGAACCAGGTACAGTAGTAAGAGGCATGGCCTCCACCCATTTGGTAAAATATTCAGTGGCCGTGATTATAAAATTATGGCCATCTGTGGATGAGGGAGAGAATTTCCCTATTAAGTCTAGACCCCATGTAGAAAAGGGCCATGGAGTAGCGATTGGTTGTAGAGCTTGTGCTGGCATGTGGATCTCATGGGAGAATTCTTGGCACTTATGACACCTGCGTACAAACTCTATCGCGTCGTGTTCTAGAGTGGGCCAGAAATAGCCCATTCGGTGTATTTTTCGAGCAGTGGCGTGGCCACCGAAGTGGCCTCCACATATTCCGCTGTGAGATTCATGGAGAATCTTCTTGGATTCCTCCGTGTCGACACATCTTAGGAGCATTCCATCGAATGCTTTTCGATAGAGCACCTGCTCTATAATGACGTATTTAGCTACGATTATGCGTAACCACCTTCTTTGTTGCGGTGTAACTCCTTCTGGGTACGTATGGTCCATGATATAATTAATGATATCAGTGTACCAAAGACACTCAGAGATAGAGGGTCGGGCTTCGATGTAGTATACGCACTCATCTGGAAAGTCTAAATCTACTAAATCACCTCCGTCTAATGGGTTGTCAGCTAACCAATCCGCGATGACTTGTCCCTTAACTGACTTCTGATTTACAAACGTTAATTCGAATTCTCCCATTAAGGTTATAAAACATCCAGCCTTTTTAGATAATGACCCTTGTGTGAGGAAAGTCCGTAAATGGTCCATTTTTACCATGACCCTTGTTTCTTGATTCAGCATATAATGTCTTAGGCGTTTAGTAGCAAAGACTATGGCAAGGCATTCTCGTTCTGCCTGTGTATAGCGTGTTTCATAGTCGAGCAGCGTTCGGCTGATGAAATAAATCACGCGTTCTCTCTTGTTATCGTCTTCTTGGGCCAACATACAGGCCAGCGAGACATTGGTAGCTCGTGAATATAGAATCAACGGGCGATCTAGCTTAGGTGGCATTAGCGTAGGTGGTGATAATAGGAAACACTTAACTGCTTCAAAGGCTTCATTACAGTCTTTGGTCCAATCAATGCTATAGTCTTTCTTGAGTAAATTGTTGATTGGATGAATGGCGAAGCTTAAGTCCGGATGAATCTTCGGATTGCACCCAGCTTTCTGAGGAATGACCTGACTCCAGATTCATTTGAAGGTGGAACCATTTCGAGGACAGCCCGGATTTTGGTCGGGTCGACATCTATCCCTCGTGATGATATGATATAACCTAGGAGCTTCCCTCCCGTTACACCAAAGACGCATTTCTCTGGGTTTAGTGTGACTCCGTATTCTATTAGACGTGAAAGAATGACGCGGAGTACTTCGGGATGGTCACAACGCTTCTTGGCTTTAGCCAATAAGTCATCTACGTAAGATTCCACGATTTTATGAATTAGATCGTGAAATATGTATGTCATAGCCCGCTGGTACGTAGCACCGGCGTTCTTGAGACCGAATGGCATAACAGCGTAGCAATAGGTTCCCCAAGGAGTTATAAACGTGGTTTTAGCTTGATCTTGCTCAGATATTCTGATTTGATTGTATCCCGAGAATCCATCCATGAGAGACAAAAGCTCAAACCCAGCTGTTGCATCAACAATGACATCAATAGATGGCAACGGGAAGTCGTCCTTAGGACATGCTTTGTTGATGTCTCAAAAATCTATGCAGATACGTATCTTTCCATTCTTCTTGAGAATGGGAACGATGTTAGATACCCATTGGGAATAGTCGACTGGCTTGATGAATCCTACCTGAAGGAGTTTTATTACCTCCTCCTTTACCATGAGAGCTACTTTAGGTTTCATAGGTCTTGATTTTTGCTTAACTGGCTTTGCATCTGATTTAGTGACGAGGTTGTGCACCGCAATGTGGGGTGCAACTCCTGTCATTTCCTTATAATTAAATGCAAACGCCTTCTGATGTTCTTTGAGGATCCGCGTATGTATTTCCACTTCTTCTGGGGTTAAGGATGATCCTAATTTCAAGATTTTTGGTTCGTCATCTGTCCCGATGTTGACATCGATTGTCTCTTCGATCAAAGAGGTGTTACCCTCTTCGAACTCAGGTGGTGCTGGAGGTAAATCCAAATCATCCCCATTTTCTACTGCGTATATGCTAGGTTCCATTTGTGAGGGGAGATCCATCATGGGATTTCCGAAATAGGAAGACGAATGTGGAATTAAGGACAAATCTAGCATATGATAGGAGAGATGTAATGCCGCATAGGCGTTTAAGTAATCCAAGGTAGCCACATCACTATCAATACGGTCTAGGATGGTAGATTTACTTTCGCTTGAAAGGGGATTTGTCATTATTTTTATCAATGGTTCATCACGAATGGACACCGTGAACTGGGTATCTTCTAACTCATTGCTTGGAGTAAAACGTGATGCTGAAGTTGCTATTGAATCGGCGAGAAGATTTTTCTCTCACGGGGATTGTTTCAATGGATATGAAGTTAAATGCCTTGCTTAAATTTAATACAACATTTTTGTAAAGCTGCAAGTGTTCGGCTTTGGTTTCGTATACCTCAGAAACTTGGTTTGCCACTAATTGCGAGTCTCCTAAGACTTTGATGTTATCAACACCAATTCTCTTGGCTAAAGTGAGGCCAAGGAGGAGGGCTTCGTACTCAGCGCCGTTGTTTGTGCATTCAAATTTTAACTTAAAGGCGAATGGGAGGACTTTCTCCTCGGGCGAAGTAAGAATTATACCTGCCCCCGCTCCATAACGGCATTTAGCTCCGTCGAAATGGAGAGTCCAATACTTAGTCGGGAGTATAGATGTTGGGGCATCTGCTGCATTTGCACACTCTACTTCTACCATACAGAGGTCCTCTGCTGGAAGGGAACCAACACCTAGGGAATATCCTATGCCTACTGAATCAAATGGTAAGAACATTGGTGAATCTTGTTCTATTAACTCAACGATTTTTGCAGTAGTCCCTAATGATACCATTTCTTTAGCTTTATCGTTAGGGGTTGGGGTTGTTTTGGCTATGCTGATAGTTTCAAGATCCGTTGTAGGTACCAACTTCTCCTCTGGTTTTGGGTCAGTGGGTTTATTAAGTTGGTTTGTTGGAAGTTCAAATTCTGAGTGTACACCTGGTCTTTTCTTTAAATCAGCTAGGTGCAAATCGAAAGGTTTTGGATCACCTTTGGCTACAAATACCTTTCCTAGATGCAAAAATCTTACTTCTTGAAATAACGTAGAAGGGATTGCCTTCATTCGGTGTATCCATGGTCGGCCGAGTATCATATTATAATTAGTTTCCCGATCTATAATATAAAACTCAGTCAGGATTGTTTTGGGTCCTAAGGTGACCGGAAGTATTATAGTTCCTATCGAAGTGGCTTTAAGGCTATCATAGCCTCTCAATGTATTTCGAGTGGTGGAACAGTTTGTTTCCCCATATCCTAGTTTTTGGAGGAAAGAGAAAGGGACTATGTTAACTGCGGCCCCATCGTCAACCATTGCCCATTTTACATAGTTATTATAAACCCATACTTGTAAGTGTAAGGCTGGATCACCTCGGCGTGCGATCTCAGCATCTGTGGGCATTTTACTTATTTCGAATATGAATTCGACATCCTTGTCCGGCTGCCCCGGAGGGTGGATATCAAAATCTACGTGATTTACTTGTGTTTCAGGAGGTGGAGTGATGTTAATTAGATGACCTAGACCTAATGCTTCTAAAAGAGCAGCTCTGTGAGGAGGAGAGTTCTTTAGTAAATCTAAAAATGAAATGTGCGAGAAGGTCTTTGTTAGGTCACTAATTAAATCATAGGCACCGATGGGTTTTTCTACTATCTGCTGACTCTTATCTGTTTCTGGCAGATGACTTGGGCTTGGTTGAGAGAAATACTCTCGTGTTCTTGTTATAGCTTCGATAGGTAGCTCAGCATCTAGCTCTACCAAACTGACTATCTTGGGTCTCGGTTGACTTCCCAACTATGGTGCAACTGATGGA
This sequence comes from Taxus wallichiana var. yunnanensis, assembly GCA_018340775.1. Lineage (NCBI taxonomy): Eukaryota > Viridiplantae > Streptophyta > Pinopsida > Cupressales > Taxaceae > Taxus > Taxus wallichiana. The sequence continues at coordinate 468,389,354 of CM031238.1, read as the reverse complement.
TTTAGTGAAGTCGAGGCTTCGTGATCATTGTTTCCCGGTATTGCACCCTTGTTCGTCCCAGTTGGATTTAGTCTGTTATTATCATGATTTGGGAGTGGATCGTTAAAGATCTTAAGGGGAGCATTCTGAGGGGAAACTGCTCCTGCTAGCGTGTTTGGTGGTGATGACACGGGATCTGCCAAAAAAAAATCTGTGAAGAACTGTCTTTGTTCTTCTGGTAAACGTTGCATGAATTTATTGTAGTCACGGCACGTTCTAGTATCATGACCCCGAATTTTGTGGAAACCACAATAAGAATTGGGATTGTAATTCCTGTTTTGTTGGTTTGGTGTATATTGTGGCCTAAAATTCTGATCAAACTGTTGCCTATTAGGATTAAAATTTTGCATTTGTTGTTTCTGGCTTTGGTTTTGATAACCAAATGAGTTTTGTTTTGGCCCTTGTATAGGATTTCGCCATTGTTGTTGTTGTTGTGGATGGTTAAAATCCACTGTATTGATTGTCGGGGTAAAGTTGTTGTTTCGTTGGTTGTTTGTTTGTGATGGAGTATTGACAACATTTACCTTCTTGGGCTGGTCGGTTACTCCATCCGTTGTTACACCCCGATTTTTGTTAAGGATTTTGGGTCCTTGATTAACGTTTGTGGTAGTGGGATAATTTGTAGTGTTCTGATTGGGGGTGATTAACCTCCCATTTGCACCATATGTTTTACGGCCACTATCTATCACTGCTTGGTCTATTCGAAGAGTGCTCTCAAGTACTTCATCGTAAGTTCTTAGTGGGAACTTCTGGACTTCTTCCTTCACCTCTTTGCTGAGAGAATGAAGGAATAAATCACATAGTTCCATCTGATCCATGTTTGGAGCACTTGCTGAAGAATAAAGAACTATACGCCACCTCTGGATGAAATGGGCGACAGATTCGTTGTGTTCTTGTTTGATGTGCAAGAATTCCCTGATTCCTGTTCTCAACAGTTTGTTCATGTCGAACGCCTTAATGAACTCTGATACGAGTTGTTTAAATGAATGGATGGAGGCTTCAGGTATTCTATAATACCAGTCGAGAGCAATGCCTTCCAAGGTTTTGGGGAATATTTTAGCAACAACCCCATCCCAAGGGAGTAATTCACGTATGGCTGTAGCGTAAGCTTTGATATGCGCATTTGGATCTCCCTCACCTTTGTACTTGGGTAAATCGGGAAGAGGTCTTGGAAGCATGACGCTTCGTATGGCGAAGTCTAAGGGCTCTTTCAGATATTCTGAATAAGTCCCTATCGCATAGGTTTCGACCATTGATGGTGGTTGCTGAGGGAGTGGTGGTGGGATGGGTTGTTGGTATGGGGCAGCGTATGCATTGGCAGGGGCATAGGGAAGTCCCTGCATTTGAGCAAAAGGGGCGGGAGAGGAGAACATATCTCCTTGTGGTGATTTGGAGTACATGTTTAAGTATGACGGGATATTGTCTAGTAATGGGTTGTTTGATACTAGACCGGGAGAAATAATGTTAGAGATGATAGGCCTTGTTGGCGTTTGTTGTGGATACTGAGGAGGCATGCCTAACGTGCCTACTCCTGTGAGGAGATCTACTTGGCCAGAGTGATATGGAGGATTGGAACTTCCTGCTTGCATGAACTGAGGATTTTGACTTGCTTGAGCAAGTTCTAACCCTCTCACTTTTTCTACTAATGTTGAAATGACTTCATTTGGTGAAGTCACGGTGCTTTTCCTGAGCGGCGTTTGTTGTATACCATGGTGTTGTATAGGCATGTGATATCCTGCTATAAACTGATCGCTATCTTGCCAAGTTTCTCTCGAGAGTATTTCCTATATGTAGTGGCATAGAGATATTTTCTTGAAAAGAGATTTCGGGTTGTATTTGTAAACCTCCTATAGATGGGTACATACCCCAAGAGCGTTGTTCACTTCTAGGATAACGTATTGACTTTTCATCATCTAAGACCAGGTATGGGTCAGATTGTCTACTAATTTGTGGTCTAAGTAGCATCTGAGGAGATGAACCAGATTCTCCGGTAAACGTCATATTGTTCGAGCCTGAAGGCTCTGTTTGTTGCGTTCGAGGGGGTTGATCTAACTCCCCCGTTTGAAAAGACGAGTTATATCTGTTTCTTGGGGTTTGTGTTGACAACTGATTAGTTGAATAGTTGTCACCCCATACTGAGAGTGAGGGTGATGATTGTCTATTTTGTTGGGCATAGTATGCCTCGAGACCCAAGAGGGGTCTGCCATATGCATCGGATCCCGACATATTCGGGGGTATATGAATACCCGCATAAATAATGGGAAGGAGCGAAGGTGATTTGTGAAAGAACACGTGATACTATGACTCCGAATGAGAAAGTAGGAAGTTTACATCAGCTTCACTAATTTTGTTTGTTTCACGTCGGGTTCACCAATTTTGTACGCCAGAAAAGTGACAAGCGAGCGTGGGAATCTACAAGTAACTCTTCCGCGTACCCGACCTCCCGAGGTCATGCCGAGATAGCCGGTGGGGATGGAATATGCGTGGGATGCAGACAAACTAGTTAGGTAATCTAATGTCTTCGACACGCACTAATGGAATTTGTGAATCTAAGGTGAAGAAAGCCCTTCTAACTTGGACTGGTGTGATAGATCGATCAACAAGGATGACTGCTCGAAGGCTCCAATCAATATCGAGCTCTGGCGTGATTCGATCTATGGGTTGTGGAATACGTGGAAAATGACCTGGGATAGTTTCATGTACGTCCCAGACAAGGTCATATGGTGGATGGTGGAAACAATTGACTCTACGGACGATTCTCTGGCCTAGTCCAGAATTCTCTAGCTTCGTTAGCCGCTATATCTAGTAAGGACAATTGTTCGATGATGATGGGTGGAAGTGGAGTGGATTGGAATACTAGTGTGCATAGGCCAATGTTTATATCTGATTGACTTATGGATTCGTTAGGCTGTGGGACTTGTGGGTCACAACCGTAGACTCTTGGTTGTTGCGGTTCTGTTATGGTCATATACGAAATCAAGTCCTGATTCCTAGTATCCAGTAATCATATGCTTTCTCAGCTTCTATGTTTAGGACCAACAACTGCGTGATTTTCTCATAATATCTCACAGGCGTTCGTGCAACCTGGATCCTTAGACTAGTATCTATGTCTGTGAGAGTGTCTCCTGCACCTGGCTATGGGACCAAAGGATCACAACCAAAGGTTTGTTCTCTTTCGAACCCTTCTACAGTCATGTGAATGTTTATCTAGGGTAATCTGTAATTCGGTTGATTTGACCAAAACGTGTATGCTTGGTCATCTTCTATGTTTAACCCTCTCAACTGAGAACTGACCAGTTGTAAATCTGTTGTTGTTTGGAATACTTGTATTATGAGGTTTTGGTCTATGTCAACTATTGCTGTGACGAGGTTTGGTTGAGGCACGATTGGCTCAAATATGTATTCCCTAGGCTCCCGAGGTCCCGTGATTGTCATACAAAATGAAATTTAAAATCTAACTGTAATAAAGCAAATTCTAACTACGTGAAATAAAACTAAAACATATATAACTTCTATTTTTGCATTTAACTTTTTAAGAGTTTAAGGAAAGCAACTATTTTAAACGTATCTAGAAATAACAACTAAATAACAACTTAAAACAAACAAAATAACCGAGTGTAGTTATTTTTCTGTGTAATTTGTAGATTTATTCTAAATAATGCAATAACTTTCCTAATCTATTTGCAAGATTCTCGATCCTACCTCAGAAGTGAGGAGTGAATCATAGTTTCTCAGAAACTATCAATCCTCACAGCTTCCCTGGCAATATCGAGAATAGAAATTACTGAAATGAAACAATTAACTACCTTATTTGATATGATTCTAACTAGAACTTTGAAAGTTAAAACCTGGATTACGCAGAACAGTGGCGAATCCGATGGTGTGTGTGATCTTGTCCCCTCAGTGTGATCTCCTTGTTCTTTCATGTTCACGTGGATCCAGAAAAGCGTGTAATGCCAACATCGACAGAAATAGATATTGGGACAAGGACAGCTCAGAATACAGACTGAAAATGTGAGTAGGAGAGGGATAGCACAAGAGTACAGAGCTTGGCTTATGTAATTCCTAGCGGGATTTTATTGTGAGTCATGCAACATAAAGCGACCAGAACCTGAAACTACCCTGTTTGAAGAGCAAAACCTGCAACTTTAATGGCTTCCTAAGCTATTCTACTCCAATGGAATGGATAAAACAACAACACTGTTTGCACAAGCTGGATATGTGGCTTACCAACAACTGGATAATTCTAAATAAGCATGCAAAGAATTAAAACTATGGCTCTAAATAGAACAAAAGACTGAACTATGAAAATCGAGAGCTTAAAAGTGAATGAGGGGCAGACTCTGCAGACAAAGACTTGCACAAGGTGGATATGTGGCTTACCAACAAATGTGCACAATACTAACTAAGCTTCGCAAATGAATCGAAACTATGGCCTCTAAGCAAAATGATAAACTGAACTATGGAAAAAATGAGGATGAGAGCAAAAGATCAGACCCTTTTCTTGTGCACAAACCATTTATTTATAGCTTTCATTCACCCAAAGATCAAAACCAAACTGAACTCTAAAAACCATAAACAATGGCCAAACACTATTCCAGGGGACCAAAAACATAAATGCATGCCCAAGTCGGCAAGGAAAGCTGGTGAAACGTTGATCTTTTACGTGAGTCGCGTCAAAACGCTTTCTGGAAAACACGTGCAGGACCGGGCACTCGAAAGCGGGCGGTGGTTACAGGGACCACCGCCTAATCGGCGGCGGCGGCGGTTTCGTCACTGAAGATCAAAAGGCCAAGAAAAGAGGGAAAGAGGGGAAAACAAAGGATGCGGGGGCTAAGCGGGGCATGCGGGATGTTAACACATACTCCGAGGGCTTTTTCGGATCCCGAACACCTTGCGAGGAGACCTGTATCATCATTGGGGAACTTGTCACGTTGTTCTGGTAGTACAGTACCTTACAATTTTGGGTACGTACGGTCTCTTCCCCGACTAGGTGCGCACCATCCTTCACTTTTATCCTCATTTCCCCAAGGAATGGTGGATGCCTTTGAGCTAATGGTATTTACACGAAAATAAATCCTAAAACTCATGCAAAAGATCAATAATCTTAGAGACTTCCTTCTCCGACCAGTAATCTCCAATGATAGCTTCCTTAGGTTCTTCTCCTGAGCTGATGTTAACCTTTTTAGTTTTTAAAGGTTCATGGTAGGCGTGCACGCGAGTATCAGCACTATCCACTACCTCACGCATCCCTACAGAATGGTTAACATCCAAGCTTTTTGCTTCCTCCCCATCAATCACATATACAATCTTTCCTTTCTCCTTTTTCACACACACGCACTCAAGTTGATCCTCCTCTGCTTCCTCTTCTTCAAAGTCCTCCCCAAACCTCGGTTCACCAAGGAAGTCTAAAGACCTATCTTCTGCCATGGCACTATCCCCCATGGTAAGGCACTTGACAACCTACAATGCCTTATCAACTGATGGCTTGGTACTTTGATACTCGAATGTTTGAACTAGGTCAACCGCTAGTTCTTACCAATTCCCTATCCGTAAGTGTGTCTAAAAATGTATGTGCCTTGCGTGCGCGTAACCTTGAGTGTAGAATATAGTTTGTGCACCTAGAGGGATGATGGTAAAGCTTCCACACCTTCCTTCTAGGTTTTCTCATAGGCTTGGATGTGGAAAGAGGCGGGCTCCTTACCATGGTAGTCCTTGATGGCAGTGGGTGCATTGCTTCTAGAGAAATGAATAGAGAAGGTAATTCTCACTTTGTGCCATTCCAAGAGATTATCCCAATGTATCGCCCACCAAAGACGCGTAAGTTCCTAGTAGGATGTAACATAATATCCCCCTTATTTCATTTTCATCCTTCCACTGAGCTTCCATTTTTACAAAAAGACCTCGGGAGGCTCCTCCTGAGTACTTAAGTAGCTCTTTTCCTCCTAGGTGCCTGACTGTGCACGCATTTGTCACCTTTTTCACCGATCCTCTTAAATGTCATCTGATCAATTCATAGGTCCCATGAGCCCAATTATCACATGCTAGACTAGTGGTGTCACTTACCGACTGAGCATCTTCAAACCGATAACTATGTCGGTGAGGGACAGATTATCTTTGATCCCTGATTGAGCACACATATATTCTATCCAGACCTCTTCTCCCAAAGGTTTAGTATAGATGTTGACTTCCCATCAGCCAGGGGTATGATGACTCGTTCCTCCTCATTTTCAAAGCTGATGTACCCTTTGTTGAACCAAAGATCTGCATTGTTCTTATAACACCATGGGTGCCCAAGTAGTGTTGGGAAATTGTCTACCTCAGCGAGCACCAAGACTTCAAGTCCCCAGTAAACTTAGCTCCTTGAATGGTGATAGCTGCATCCTTTAAGACACCAATGGGCATTACCTTTTTTTTCATATACAACACATTCAAAGATGACTATAATGTAGGCCTTCCCATCTGATGCCATGCATCCAATGTGAGAACATTGACCTTCACGCCTGTGTCAATGAGGATATTACTCAACAATCATCCATCCACCACTGCATTTAATGTGATCTCCCTATCATAGTCAAGGCTATGAGGGGGAAGGTTTGCATGCAGGACCTGCCTCACACTCTTCTCCGGTGCGTGGTACCTTCTCCCTCAACCATGCTCCTAGCAAGGGAATAACATTCTCTTGCCTTAGCATTTTACATACTTCCCTAACCTCATCCAAGTCATCTCTTGTGCCTCGACCTTCCTCCTTTGCTCCTCCCTCCTGGACTACTCCTTTAGACACTGGATTTCTCCTTGTAAACTTCGAATGACATCCATGGTATCTTGATATACCTCCTTTTGATGAGTAGGATCTAGGTACTTTCCATGCACCACTTCTTCTCTTGAAACTAGAGTCCTCTACCTTGGTATTTCCTTTATGTGCGCAGCCTCTACTCTTGTTGTTACTAAAATAGGTTCTAAGCCTGCATCATGTGTTACATGTGGCATCCATTGTGTGTCTGTCTTCTTAATTCTTACCATTGCAATGCCCTTGTCTTTCCATTGCTGTTGATTCATGTGCTCAAACAACTCAGGGCACTCCTCATACTTGTGTTTCTTCCGCACCATGAGCACTACAATAGGTCTGGGAACTCTCGTTTGTAATGCTCTGTAGACCCACAATTAAAATAGGTTCCACATGGGAACTCACTTCTTCCTCTCGTGAAATCCCCTTCCGCGCACACCCCCATTTGCACGCCGCTCCTAACGCAATCATCACCTTTAGAATCGTGGGAAATGTTGGTCTCCACGCACCCCATGATCAATGGCCTCATAGATCTGGTTAATAAGCCTACAATCCTTAGTATCATGGGTCAGTAGAGGTGCAGATCTTACAGTAGCAAGACACATTCTTCCGAATTGCATGTTGTAACAAGGGGAATCTACTTGCATCATGGTCCCCATGACAAATCTCACAGTCTACTGTCACGGCGCATACTATCCTCTAGGGGCAACTATCCTTGACATGCCCCTCTACTTCACAATTTGTACACCATAAACCACTACGAGTCTCATGGGTTGAGTTTACAGACAAATTTTCCAACTGCTTAGCCATAGCAGCAATCTGAGCCTCCAAAACGGGTTAATACTCAGATCAACACTTCCAATAGCCTCGGTGCACAGAGAAGCTTCTAACACCTCGTATGGGTCTGTGAAAGTTTTATGAGATAAGGCCCTTCTAAAAGGTGTGATCAACCCTCCAACAAACCACTGAGCATGTTGTGAAGGGTGAATATCATATGATAACTTAGACAAAAGAGTTTTAAAGCACACATCATACTCTCGCACACACTCTACCATTCCATGTTGAATCTCCTTTAGGGCATTAATGCTCTTCTGCTCAAAGTCGTGATGTGGAATTCTCGCCAATAAGGTGTTCTTTAAACCAAGATAATCCACCCCCATTTGATGAGGGTCATATTTCCTACACCAACTATACGTGCACCCGTGCAACGTCGTTACTTAACCGATAGCCTTTTGCTCCTGGTTTAGATCCCTTTGTGTGTCATAGTAGCTCACACTTGTGAACATGTTCTCGCAAAGATCTTCAATACATTTGTAATCTAGAAAATGTAAAGAGATCTCAAAGAATACTTGAGGGGGTGGTTAGGGCCCTTGTCCTCCTCGGTAGAGCCTTGGTTCCTTTCGGTGTTTCCTCCGCCACCGATCCACCAGGTTATGTGCCTCCCGAGCCACCGTGATCCACCAAAACCACCGAGATCCTATAGTGGTCGTGCTAAGTTTCCCCAAGGTTCCACTAAACGTGCGTTGCCGACTGTACTATGATAATGCCCCACTACCACTAATGTACCTCGCACCACTCCTAGACACGAGACCAAAGGCTTGTGTACTTGATCCTTGTCCAAAGATTCCTCTGAATACTAGAATATGCATAGCCATAGAAGTGGGAACTAAAAATTGTATCTCCTGGGCACAAATCTGTCACTTCTACGATACCAACTAGGTCAACGATACTCCTTCCTTGATCTAGAAAATCAAGTGCCAGGGTTTGGTCACTAGGTGGGTTTAGATACGTGCCAATGACTCTTCTCTCTTCGCATGACGAACTCTCATCAGAAGCCAAAGGGGTCTCTCTTATGTGTTTGCCAAGATGGGGTAGCACAGACTGCTCAAGTTCCATGTCCTCCACGTGAACCTCAACTCCTTCCCATAACGTCTACCTCCATAGATCCATCACACTTGTAACCTCGCATTGTCTAGCAATCTCCCTTTCACACACTTCACTATACTTGAGTCATCTCTCCTCCCTTTCTTTCTCTGTCATAATATTTGTCATCTTCCTCCACCCTAGCTTCCTTGCCTAATGCTCAAAACGGTTTAGCCGGCCATTAGAAATGCCTCTAAACTCAAAGTAACAATCAATATCTTCATTGCCAAAGGGATAGCATGCATAAATGATCCTCTGGGATCCCACAGAAATTCAAACTCGGTAATTTCTAGACAAGAATATGTAGAAATAGTGTACTCCAGAGTGTAGCTAGCCAACACACCTTTCCACCAATGATCCATAGCACGAGTCCACATCAAATTTGCATCCTGCAGCCTCTGGTGTTCTTCTTGGGTCCATGTATGTGATTTATAATACCAGCTTGATCTAGACACATATGTTGAGAGCCATTCATATAGTTCTACTAGCAAGCAACAGAAAAATGTTTCATATAAATCATGGTATAGGTTCTCTTCTACCCACCTATGTGCATCAAACGCAGGTCCAATGTTGAATCTCTAAGCAAATTCATCTTCCGTGCTCTTAAACCATGATTCAAAACTTTCCAAAGTTAAACATTCTATCATTACTCATTACCCAGATCATGATGTATGTCATTTCCCACTACAACTTCAAAAAGAGGTCCCGGAAATGAAATAAAGATGTAGTCATTTTTACCCCCATCACAAAGGAAACAAATTCCATGCGCATCGGCCTATCACGCAACAGCACCGGGTGCTCCCCGAGGCATGCACGGTGCCGAGTCTCTCTTTTATGTGATTTTAGTGGGAAACATCATCTATGATCCAAGTTTAATATATTTGAAAGAAAATAAGACATGCAAGCACCATAGAGCTCGAACGGCTTCTAGCTCCTTACGGTCATTCCGGATATAAAGTGCTTAATGTGTTATAGAACTTACACCAAAACAGAAGGAAGTCATACAAGCATTCATACTTAGTTCATAAACATAAATGTAAAAGAGCTATGAAGAAATATGTATGCATCGTAACCATTAATGCTCATATTCACATAAATGGGTAACCTCATTACATTCATTAGGCCCATTACGAATGTCACGAGAAAGGTATACTGTAGTCATGCATTATAACTGGATACATATAACTAGGCCCTCAAAAGAAAATTTGTAACTCCTAAACCCTTGATACATCCTTTCCTAACCTTATTTAACCAAGCTAACAAAGTCCTTGCAGTATTTTTATAGAGCTCGCCTCTATTTATATCTCTTACTTCTGCAGGCACTTGTATATATAGCATTTTTTAACTGCCAACTCATTCTTCTCGCAACCTCGCATCTATCACCAAGTGTCTCGAATGTGTTCCTCCATGAGCACATGCTCCTCCGAGCCCGAGCTCACCACTTTTTATCATGATGTCTTTCTAGAAGCTTCCAATGTAGGGCATATTCCTTCTTGGCCAACCTATCACTAGGTTGTCACCTTATCCACTCCACATGTGCAATGGGTCACGCTTTTCTTGTATCCTACCCAAAATGCCCAATATGGCTAAGTCCTGAAACCTTGGCTTTGTCCGTGTGCACGCCATGGGTTTCCTTAAACCCTTCCCTATGCACCTTCTCTCAGTGCTCCTTTCTTCAACTAGGTCATGCACACCTATGCACCTTTTTGCACTTAGCCAATATTTCAGGGGCCCAACATACAAGTTGTGTGGAGTTAGCTTACTAGTTGTGTTGAGTTCGCTTCTCGGTTGTGTGGAGTTACCTTACTAGTATTTTGGAGTTAAATTAACTACGAAGATCGGTTAGAGGGATTTATTCACCACTAATTTAGGTAGTATTTCTAATTCCCTCCTCCTATATGTACATCTTCCTTATTGAGTAATTCAAGACAAATTATGGATTATGATGGATTTCCATATATGGTATTTTAGCTCTTCTAATTTGAAAATCTAATGTGGTGTGCTATTATCATCTGAGATCATGGCTTTGAATAATATTCTTATTTTTCCTTTCAGTTGATGTCCATTCATCAATAATATTTATGGTAGGCTTGTTACTAGGTAACTAAGGAGCTTGTCCATTTAAGGGATCTATCTTATATGATCCCTCTTTAATTGGGGGAGATCTCCTCCAAAATTTTCAAGTCTTGAAACTCCTTTAATACCTTATTATTTTGCAAAGATAGGTCCAAGCCATTTACATTCAACCAAGTCAATGTTCTTCTTAATACATTGGAAATCCTCATATGAGGGTTATCTAATTCTGTTTCTTTCCAATCTATTGAGTTGATTATTTTTATTCAATCTTTTGATCATGGTAATATTTTCCCACCACATCCTTGTCATCTACAATTCCTTATGGGACTACAACAATCTTGAAATCAATAATCTGACTTAAGGTCATTCTAGAAAAGTCTCTCAACCTGAATTCTTCTTCATCTATACAATTCATCTAGTAATCCTCAAAATGAGGCTCATGTTCTCTCGTACTAACAACCCATCGAATGTCATAATTGATTCTTGGTGTGAAATTTTCCATTTGAAATCTCTCCATTTCTTCTTCCATTAGTCTGCTTTTATTATGCTTTGGCATGAATACCTACTAATTTGGAGAGGGAATTTGATATTGTTTCTATGCTTTTTGCAATCTTTTTATGCATAGGAGTTAATTGTCTTGACAGTTCCATTAAAGCCCACTTATCATTCACATATCTAGGTAATTTACAAGGTTTTCCTCAAATCCACTTACCCTAAAATATGTAAAGAATTTGTACTGTATAAAAATGTAACCATACTCCTAAATTGTTTCCTAGAAGTAGTAGATAATCTATATTGTTCCCACTCGGTTTGAAAAGACATGTCACAGGGAAATGAAAGCATAATTTACCAACATAAAATTCCCTTTCCATCTGTCCAACCTCAATTATGGGTACACATCATACACCCTATGATTTTCAAAACTTGCTTGTAATGGGAGACCTAGAAATGATTTGAAGCAAGCAATGTTATAGATAAGATAGGACATCATATAAAAATTGATGTCAACTGGATTACCTGTGCTAATCTTTACAACTATTTTCATAAGTTGAGCATGAATGGATGTTGATATGAAGCTTTCCCAACAAAAATTTCCTTGTTCCTCCAGGATAACCATTATAAAAGGGCACATCCATTCTTGAAAATCATTAGCTCCTTCTAACCCTACCATTCTACTTAGTAACACAATAAGGTCCTCAACTTCCTCAACAAACATGGCCCTAGTTAATTTCTTGGGGATCCTTTTGATAGATGGTTTTTTTCCTTTAACCACTTTGGTGTATCCATCTTTTACCCTCGAAATCTAAGACTCGCCTCATGTTTAAAAAAAAATTGTTCTTTTAAAATAACGGGTCTTTTTATGTTTTTATTGCCAGAAGATGTCTGTATTATGTTAAGATATTCCTAGTGAATCATATGAGCCAATTTCAACAAATACCCAAATGCCCAAACTCATTTTATCCCTCCACCAAGTTTTGTTTGCGGGAAATTTTTATTTAATTATTTATTGAATAAATAATGCTCCATTTGAAGTAAATTGTGCTCCGGTTGAATCTTGTTGAAGTTTTGCATGCCAGTATTCACTCATCTTAATAGATTTTCACCAGGAATTAATTCATAGCCTTGTATGCAACTTCTAGCAATGTTTTTCACTTTTATTTATTTCTTTTGCATTTTTCTCTAGTTTTCTCTGCAGTTTCTCTATAAAATTCCCCTAGGTTTGTTCCTTGTCCAATATAGTCTCGTATAATTACCTAAAGCATCTAAATATCATCTAATGGCACAAAGACCGTAAGGAATCAGCCTCAAAATGAAAACTTATGACCAAAAAGATTAAATCATGCACAAAAAGCCTCTCCCAGGCAAGTCACACTTTTTGAAATGAATGAGTGTAAGTTGCAATGGGAATTTTGGTAGTGGCAAGAAGGCAGAATTTCTTACCTACCTTGCAGGGTACTTTTTCCCATGAAGTCAAAGTCACTTAAGTTGCAATGGGAATTTTGGTAGTGGCAGGTAGGCGAATTTCTTACCTGCCTTACAAGGTACTTTTTCCCATGAAGTCAAAGTCACTTAAGTTGTAATGGGAATTTTGGTAGTGGCGAGCGAAGGGAATTTATTACCTTCCTTACAGGTACTTTTTCCCATGAAGTCAAAGTCACTTAAGTTGCAATGGGAATATTAGAGGTGGCAGGCAAGTGGGAATTTCTTACCTACCTTGCAGGGTAAAAATTCCATTATAAAAGAAAATCACTTAAAGCACCATCGGGAATTTCTTACCTGCCTTGCAGGGTAAAAATTCTCATTATGAAAGTCAAACAACTTAAGTGAAAGAGGGGATTTTTGGAGCTGCAGTGCAGGGTAGAAATTCCCATCAAAGTTGACTTCCTATTTTTGGAAATTACCCTTGCTAAAAAATGTGACCCACCTTGGGTGAATAACAATGCATTTAATAATATTTATTAATGGTTTATTCACCCAATTTTGGTGCCATAAATAGAAGAAAAGTCAATGCAAGTGGAATAACTAAGGATAAGTCAAGGATGCATGCTATAAATAAATAAAAGCAACTAGCAAAGATGCATAATTGACGCCTTGAATTTGGGTGAATAAACATGATTGTTTATTAATTAAATTGCTAGAAATAGGAAGGGAAGTTATTAATAATAGTATGCTAAGGATTATATAAGCATGGGCCGTCATAATGAAGAAGCAATTAATTATTTTAGCAAAGGATTGCAGCCCAACAGGTTTTTAGCGCCAAAGGAAGGAGGTTTTTGTATTAAAGAGTGTTTTTCATTGCCAAAGAGCTTCAAGGTTTGGTGCCTAGGGTTGGAATGGCTTGATTCTTGCTATGATAATTATCTACATATTGGTATAAGTGTTATGGTGAATTAAATAATATTTTTTCTTGCTTTACATGCAAGCAAAGCCTCGAATTTTAGGGCAGCAGACTTTATATGTAGATTTTGGTGATAAAAATCAAGTATTCATGCCCTGGACTCCATTTTTGTCTTAATTAATTACGCTTATTCATCACGAGTGCTCATATAAGTAAAAGGGAGCTCAAATCAATGTCAGATACATTGAAAATATCTTCCGAATCTAAATAAATTTCCAGATTTGCACAAATGGATCCAATTGCAAGGGATTCCAGCAGAATTAAAAGAAAAAGAGCTCAGACAAAGATTGTTTCAGCCATGTTGAAGCATGATGAAAGAGAAAGATCAATGCAGAACCATGCATAGCTTCCAAATTTTCTGAAGTCAATGATACATACATAGGCTCAGAAACTATCACCAATTTAATTGAAAGATCTAGATCTCATAATTGCAAAGACTTCTGAAAAAAATTCATCCTCTTGTTTCTAACGTAGCCCGTGTAGAAGTTAGTGCATGGAAAATTCCTTCCAGGATCTTATGCATGTGCTCCCAATCTTCTAGTTGAATCCTTCATTGAATTTACTTGTATTTGCATTCACCCGAGTGCTTTCCATAATTTAAAATTGCTCATATGCAATTAAAAAATAAAAATGATGAGTTTTGTCTAAATTATTTATGGCAAACATTACTTTGGTGCATATATTGGAGAAGAATTGCAAAAGCTTCAAAGATAAAAGGGGAATACAAGTCGAAGTAAGACCCACAAGAAAATCACAATACGACTTCTTCCATATCCAGGTTTGGTGAGAATCAAAGGAAAAAGAGTCAACCGCATGCAGAATATGGAAAAAGAACAAGACTTGGAGTGTAGCAGCTTTCTTCTAATTTATTTTCCACTTTTTTCTTCTTTCTCTTATTTTCTCCGACAAAGTAATTGAGCAATCTTAAGTGATTGGTTTAAAATCCATTACTTGAAGAAGTCAATTACTTGGAAATAGGTGGCAGACATGCAAAATAGAAGGTTCTATTTTTAGTTATAAATCATGCATGTCATGCAAAGAGGAATTCTAGGAGGGAGATTGCCATTTGTTTCCTTTACAACTTTCACATGTGCCAGTTCAATTATAGTTTCTTATTTGTAAATTTCCCTCTATACACTATAAATAGAGGAAGAACCTACAGTTAAAGGATCGGAATTTATAACCAGCATTCTTGTGTTCCATACTTTGAGCTAAAACCCCTAATAGCTTTATGCAAGCAAAGGAATAGAGAAGAGATTTCTGGAGAACTTTTTGTCAACGGTGCATTTTGCTTCTTATTTATTTCTAGATCTATTCATAAACTTTGTGTTATTATAGATTTGATTTGAAACTATCCTTTGCTTTAAATTATGTATTTAAAAGATCTATTTGTTTTATCTATGTGCATGCGATCAACTTTGTGAACTATTGATTGGGTTGCACATCTTCTTTCCTTTCTTCCTGCTTTCTATTGTTTTCATCTTCTACAGATATTTCCTTTCTCTTACAGCTGCTTACTTGTTGCAAAAATGTCTAGCTATGGTTCATGAGCTATATAGTTAAAGTAATACCAACAAATAGATATTAGGACATATAACTGACAAAATCTTACACGGGAGCCTCACTTTGGTAAATGAGGAGATTTATCTCATGATCGCCTAGGTTTTCACTGCAAGAAAATCTAGCCGCACACTTATAATTTAGCATTACAACATATTCATCATGCCTTGCATCATAATCAGTTTGTGTTGATTCAATTGTAGAAATTATCGGTTGATCTAATCCTGGTAACCCTAGAATTGCCCTAAAAGCTTCTAGTGTTAAGTTTATCACCATGTCTCCACTTCTGTCCAATACTTATTTCTTTTCAAGGTTATAATTCTCAGTACATAACCATACGAGCTCAGGGAGTGTATGGATGGTGGGAAGGCAGCCACTAGGGAAATGTTATTGGCATCAATGGCTGTCATCCACCTACTTTTATTTGGATTACTCAGCCTCCTCTCGAAAATCATCTAAATCAACATTTAATAATTTTGTGTCCATGACCTTATCTAAATCACTAGAAATGTTGGAACCTACGTGAAATCCCAACTGTAGTTGCTTCATTTTCTATACCCTAATTTCACCCTTTAATTTCTTACAAATTGTAAGTCAAATAATAGAAACATGAACACAATACAAGCCTTACCCATTTTTCATGCAAGTATTGTGCAATTCTCCCTTACTCCTTTGATTTTGAATTCTCTAGCTCAATATTGACACCTTTCAGTTGATTTTCCTTTGCTCCTTTGCGAATTCTTGTAGCTAGGGCACCCAGATCTTCGTATGTAATAGTAACAATTCAAGTGTTTGAAAACTTCCAAAAAATTACTTTGATTCGTGAAAAAATGCATTAATGGCGGTAGCCATAAATGCATCACATCCTATCCATCC
Organism: Taxus wallichiana var. yunnanensis; assembly: GCA_018340775.1. NCBI lineage: Eukaryota > Viridiplantae > Streptophyta > Pinopsida > Cupressales > Taxaceae > Taxus > Taxus wallichiana. The sequence continues at coordinate 468,373,194 of CM031238.1, read as the reverse complement.
AACTTGCTTCCTTTATTTGAATATGGACCGTCCACGTGGATTAATTTGGTACTTCACATGATTAGGGAGTCTTTTTACACATTTACATTTCCTTTCAAACGAGTGCAAATTTATAAATTTGACCCGAAACCCCACTTCTTGAATTTTGATGAGAGGTTGACATGTGTCCCAATCTTAAGAGTGACGGAGTCATGGGAATTATTTGCATTTTTGTCTATTTTCTCAATTGGGTTCAAAACTATTAAATTGACCTTAGTACGACCTTCATCCTTGATTGAGAAGTTGCCATGTGTTTCACTCAAATGGTAGTGGAGCCACGGGGCTGATTTGCATTTTTAACCAATCTCTCACACAAGTGCAAGATTGCAATATTGACCCAAACATCCACTTGTTGACTTTGAATAAAAACTTTACATGTGTCCTCCATCGGGTTTCAGGGCATATTCACATTTTGCACTATAGGATGCCTTTGGTGAAAAATGCACCAATGATCCACTTCCCCGCTCCAACCATATTTAGACATGTATTCCTTTTCGGGAGGCGGAACTTTCTTCACACTTTGCACTTGTAACTCGAATATTCCCTGGAATATTCTATCGATTTGGAGCTAAGCTTGCACTTTGTAATTATAATGTGAATTATGTAATTTTTCAAACATAACTTGTCACCGTACCACTAATTATATTATGCCACATACCCTCGAGCATCGGAGAACTAAGTGAAATTTGCACTGGATATTACAAAGACTACTGTTGATCAGAGAATACTTGACAGAACTCACATAAGAAGTCTGCATGGGAAAACAGGCTAGGTTCAAGGGCGCAAAGGGACAGGAAGAACCCGCATGCGCAGGACAAGTCAGCATTTAGGACTTAACCGTTTTTGGGTATGAAGATCTATTTTTATAAGATAGCATGCAAAACACACCAACAATGCAGAGATGTGTGCGCCATGCATTTTCTATTTCTAGAGGATCGGATTCAGAGCGCTTTTGCATGGAGACAGTCTAAGAATAGGATTGTCACCTCAGTTAACTATCAGTAGTCTATAGATAGCACACTTGCATGTGTGGCTATAAATGAAAATGGCGCGTGGCTACTAATAGCATGCAGCCTATTTTTGGAATAGATAAGCGGTGAAGGGCAAGTCCCCACCCTATATATATGTAGTGAATTACCTAGTAGGGAGACAATGGATATAGAGAGATAGATAACATAGTGTGCATGTTTTCTAGATTACCATATCATATCCATGCGCGCATTAGCATAGATTGTCGATGTTAAGAAGCTTCTGTGTTATTGTGATAATTAAGAGATGGAAGATATTGACTGAACCTAAGTGTCATTCCTATTTGTAAATGGGTAGTGCATGTTCTTATTTCTATCATGATTATTGTTCAAACCTATTCTTTTATAGATCTAGATTTTTCATGCACTTTGTAATGATGTATTAGTTATGGATCTATATGCTTTAAGTCTTCATCATGTTAACATTCTGCTACAACAACCCTAAAGAGGGACTTGGTACCTTTGTGCACTTTGGGTGAGTGCTCAGTCTAGGCTGAGTGATGTGCCAACACGTCTAGGGTGTTATCTGGTGAATTCTAGGTTACATCATTGGTTCCATTTTCCGAGACCTCTTTTTCAGTTGTTTTCAGGATGGTTCATGATGAAGACGTACTAGTTAACTCTAGCAAGTATTGAGGAGTGGATACATGATCTGGAGGAAGAATATGCACAACAGTTCAACACTAGATCTGAGTTTAACACACGTGTATGGGTGGAACAGAACTTGTATGACAGTTTATATGAGAGATTTTTCACCATCTTTCCAATAGAATTATACGAGTGGTTGATTACTTATGCATCTAAGCAGAATTAGAGGTATCGTGCACTTGTTTGGAAGCAGGAAGAATTTCATGTCCTTTATGATGTTGATCTGATCTGGAATCACGTTGTGGATACTTGGTTTTGTGGTGTTCTAAACAGCTATATTCTGGAATATTCAATTTCGATGTATTCCTTCCCAGAGGTAGTTGAATTCCAGTTTTTATGGTATCCTAGAGGAACATATCTACAAAGTATTCCACCGCGATCAAGATCTTGATGGTAACTTTGAACCCGGAATGTAAATCGATGACTAACTACACCTCACCACGCACAAGGGAAGGAATAGTTTTGGTGAATAATGGCAGACCTAGCAGCAAAAAGACAAAGAGAGGAGAGGCGGCTTAAGTATAATGAGGCACGTGAGAGGGAGATAGAGAAGTAGTGTACCATTGCAGAAAGTATGGCATTGAGGAGAGAGATAAATTATGAAGGATTTGAAGATCATGAGGAAGACGTCAAGCCGAGCATTAGGAACTCCCCCATCTTGGAAATCATGACAAGGATCCCTCCTTGGCCTCACACAGAAGTGCACTAGTAGAGACTACCTGGGCCACGGTCACGCATCTTAATCCACATGGTGACCTAGCCCTTGCTCCTGTTTTTCCAGTATCTAGTACGACAAGTAATTAGCAAGTGAATTTGGGAACCAAGAGAGCCAAAGTAAGTTAGAGAGCAAGTACATCAATGTCAGCATAGAAGACTTCAATGTTATTTGGAGGAACATTCTTAGGCACATCATCTGCACAAAATGTAAATGCATTGAATGTTGGATTCACCTCTAGAAGTGGAACTACCACACAAACTATAGGGGTTTATTATAGTACCACTGTTGGAGCACAGGGGAGTACATCTACAGGTCCTATTCCATCTATAGGTGGAGGATCGGGAGGTATATGTGGTTCTAGTTCTAATGGATCTCGGTGATTTTAGAGGCAAGAGAAACATAGGAGGTTCTGGATCAGGTGGGTAAGGTCCACACCAACCCTAGAATATTTATATGGAGATGTCTCTTCATCTTCCGAGTATAAAGGCATAGAGGATGCTACTGAGCATGTGCACATGTGTGAAATATTGTGGTGCGTAAAGGGATCATGGCTTCTAAGTGCAAGGCAAGTCAATTTACTACTACATTACAGGGATGTGCACACAACTGGTATAGGAAGTTTGACCCTAATCAAACTTGCATGGATTATGAAGCATTGAAGGATGCTTTCTTGAAAGAGTTATATATCCCAGAATTTGAGTAGAAGAGTATAAGTGTGCTCAAGGATATCAAGCAAGGCACTACTGAGAGTGTATGTGAGTATGATGCCCATTTTAAAACACTCCTATCTAGTATGCAGATAGATAGCTTTGATGAAGCAATGCAGGTAGATGCCAGTAAGAAGTGGGAGCAAGCCATGGATGAGGAGCATAAGTCTCTCATGGAGAACCAAACTTGGGATTTGGTGAACCTACCGGAAGGCAAAAGAGCATTGCAGAACAAGTGGGTGTACAGAGTTAAAGACGAAGGAGGAAAGAAAAGATATAAGGCCCGGTTGGTGGTCAAGGGGTTTGCACAGAAACAAGGTATAGATTTTGATGAGATATTTTCTCCTGTAGTAAAAATGACTTCTATTAGAACTATTCTTGGAATAGTGGCGTGAGAAGACTTGCACTTAGAACAGCTTAGATGTAAAGACCGCATTTCTCCATGGTGATTTGGAGGAGGAACTATATATGCAAAGAAACCGAGAGGGCTATGAGGTCAAAGGTAAAGAGGAGATGGTGTGTAAACTGAAGAAGAGCTTGTATGGCTTGAAACAAGCTCCACGTCAATGGTATAAGAAGTTTGATAGCTTCATGATGGAGCAAGGTTATATTAGATGTCATTCTGACCATTGCGTGTATACAAAGAAATTTGAGGATGGAAGTTATATTATCCTGTGTTTGTATGTTGATGACATGTTGGTTGCAGTAAAAACATGCAGGAAATAAAAGTACTCAAGAAACAACTAAGTGAATCCTTTGATATGAAGGATTTGGGGGCAGCCAGACAAATCCTTGGTATGAGGATAACTCGGGATAGGAAGGAACGGAAGTTGACTTTATCTCAGGAAGAGTACATTAAGAAGGTATTAGATAGGTTTAACATGCAGGATGCTAAACCGGTTGGGACTCCTTTGGCAGGCCATTTCAAGTTATCAAAGGAGCAGTGTCCCATGACAGAGCAGGAAAGAAACCAGATGTCCAAGGTACCTTACTCATCAGCAGTTGGCAGTTTGATGTATGCTATGGTGTGCACTAGGCCTGATATTGCCCATGCAGTGGGAGCTGTGAGTACATTTATGAGTAATCCAGTAAAGAGCATTGTGCAAGCATAAAGTGGATCCTTCGGTATTTGAGAGGACCATGGGGATAGTTTTGTGCTATAATGGATCAGACACCACTTTACGTGGTTATGTAGATTCAGACACGGCTGGAGATGTAGGCAGAGCGGAGGAGCACGATAGGTTATATTTACACTGTAGGTGGGACAAAAGTGAGTTGGATTTCACGACTACAGAAGCTAGTGGCTTTGTCAACCACGGAGGCTGAGTATGTTGCTGCCATAGAGGCAAGCAAAGAGATGATTTGGTTACAACAATTACTTGAGGAGTTGGGGCATAAGCAGGAGGAATGTAAGTTGCATAGTGATAGTCAGAGTGCTATACACCTAGCTAAGAACTCTGCTTTCCACTCCAGGATGAAGCATATACAGTTGAGATATCACTTCATCAGGACAGCTTTGGAGGAAGATAAGTTGAAGTTGGAGAAGATTCATACCAGTCAGAATCCTGCAGACATGATGACCAAGGTGGTCACAAGGGATAAACTAAAGCTATGTTCAGCTTTGGTTGGCCTTCGCGGATGACAGTGAAGGGTTGAGAAGATTTCTCAGAATGGAAATCAGTCTCCAAGTGGGAGATTGTTATGTTTGTGGAGCCTATTTTCATGTTTGAGTGTGGTACACCTTCTATGTGTTACACTCGGGTATTTTTACAAATGTCTCGCTCGCCTCTAAGCGGGTCGGGGTTCGGGAGGGTGAAGCCCCAGATGGAAGGGGGTTCTGGGAAGCCCTCGCAAATTTTCATGGGTGGTTTATTAACCCATGGGTAATGGGTAACCGTTATGGGCTGTTTTTGGGCCCATGGTTTTTCAGTCTTTTGCCCATTGTTTTGATACCCACGGTTTTTGCCCTTGGTTTTGATACCCACGGTTTTGTATCAAACTAAGCAAGTTATGTCTATTTATATGGTCTTATGCATATGATAGATGTACAAGCAAATGTATTACAGATGTGTTTTGAATTTGGTCATGAATTCTATAGAGTTTGTTGAGCATAGCTCCAAACGGGTATTGTATTGAGAGAAGTGGCTTGTAATAAAATCGAGCAAGTGATTCTTGGTGGACGTAGCCCAAATTGGGTGAACCATGCTAAATCTTCTCTTTGTGTTGTGTTATTTTATTCTCAATTTTATTTGAGATCTGTAATAATTTTTGCATATTAGTTTCTCTATTGCGATTCTATGAGGGATTATTCCACATATTTTATCCCTTATTTCCTAACATAAAACACTCCTATCTAAGATTTCTTAAGATATTCACGCAAGTGAGCATGCACAATGGTTTGTTGGTGGATTGATTACACTATCCATAAGAGCACCTTTGTCATATAAGACATAACATGATCCACGCCAAGCTAACCGGAAGTAACTTTACGTCTTTGAGGCAATTAGGATCATTAACACAGTGTTAGTCCCTTCTTAGAGGCACAAATTGTAGCTATGGAAAAATAGTTAGAGAAGCTATCGAGAAAATTCATTCCATGAAACGTGCTCAGGGATTTGGTGTATAGATTGTGAAGTGGAAGGTCACACCAAGGATAGTTTCCCTCGCAGATCTATACACTCATTATTGTTGGACTATGAGATATGTCATTTGAATCATGATGCTAGTCATTTTCCTTTTTTACAACACGCGATAAGGAAGAAGGTATCTTGTTACTATAAAATTTACCGGTCCACGACCCATGATATTGAATATTGTAGGTTGATTGGTTAGATCCAGGATGCTAAAGACATTGGGGTACGACAAACGAGCGTAACAAATAATTCAAAGGGTAAGAATGAGCACCGAGATCGGGATCATAATCAAATGCACTATGACAGGGAATGAGGGTGTTTTGAAGGAGGACATGAAAGAGGACGTGGATATCACGGTGGATATGGAGGACGAGGCCATGGTGGAGGAAGAGGTGAGTTCCATCGTGGCACATGTTATACATGTAGATCTCCCGACCACTTATAGGCGCAAATGTCCCTAGAATATTACATGTTCTCTACTGAAAAAGAACCATAGCTATGAAGAGTACACGAACTTATATGAGCATCCGAGTAAGCAACATAAGAAAGATAACAAAGGTGTCATGATCGTTAGAATCATATACCGCACGATGTAGAAGATCATTGGATGCCCAAGATAGCACCAAGACCTCGAGCATTAACATTAAATATTACTACACAAGTCAAGCAGTACAAAGAGAGGCATTGCATTAGAAGCCTGGATCACTAAGGAGGATGTTTTACATGTAAGGTCCCTGAGATCTACTCATCGAAGGAAGTCTATCAAGAGACCATGGAGGTCTTGAGGGAATCTTCAAGGTGAGATATAGTATTTAAAGGAGTAGTCAACGAAGATGGAGCGGAAGAAAGAAGTATAAAAAGTCCCCTCGATATTGATGATGTTAGAGAGGTTTGTAAAATGCCGCGCCATGAGAATATTATTTTGTTGCTTTAGGAAATTGGTTGAAGGGATACCCGCACACACATTGAGAATGAATAGAAAATCCTACATGCAAATATTCCCCCGATAGCATTGACTATGAGAAGGAAATTACTCAATGTTGTTGTGGATGGAAGGTCATTGGAGCAACATATTGATTGATACATGTGTGGAATTGAATGTGCTTACATTAGATGCATGGGTACAAATGGGAAGGCCTCCATTACAGCCATCATCTAATGTGTTTTTATGGCAAACCAGACTAAGGCCACTCCCATAGGAGTTTTGAAGGATACATCTATAACCATAGAAGGGGCCGAGTTCACTGGGATTTTGAGGTATTAGCACTTGAGGCGGACATTTTCTAGCCTTGCTGGGCCCTTAGTGTCATGCAAAATAATGCTAACTTAAGATTCAATAAGGAGTATATCAGCTTTGAGAATAAGGAGGAAAGGGTTGTAATACCTTGGACAGGATGGGAAGTCTACACCATATGTTGAGCCTCAAGTGAGGAGGACTTAAACGAGAATCTATGTATGATTATTCGGGGGCCGAGGTCAATGAGCCATCAAAGGAAGGCATCCTATAGTGGGAAGATTCTCATTCTATTAGTGATACTATGAGTATTGCTTGTGAAAAATTAGGCTCATGGTACATATGAACTAGTAGGGGCGTGAGGTAAAAAAGCGCAGTTGCACACAAAAATAGACTTTGTTTTGTTCAACGGATAGGTATGCACTTGTACCTTGGTATATTGGGGCATAAGATCTTCCTATATTTTTGAAATCCATGGAAGCACAAAGTGGACCAGATCAAATTAAGAGAAGAGATATGTTAGTGTATACCTTGCAAGACGGGGCAGTATTACTAGTGGGTAGTCCATAGAGATAATATTATAGAATGGGGGAGATTGGAACTACCCTATCTACTAGGTTTTCAGAGCAATGCTCTACGCAGATCTACACAAAAATGGTGATCAACCCATTTAGCATCACATTTAGTAGTGTGAGAGACTACGGACAGTGGGACAGAAGCATTACCACCTTCACTCTAGGTACCTAGATTGTATTATACTTTACAAGGCTACGCATGCACTGATATATATATACGCAGAACTACATATAGAGTAGGGAATTGGCGAAATTTGCCATTGCAGGAATGATCTATAACTTTGACTACTTCTCGACTAAACCTCCAGGTAGAAAAAGCATTAAAATTTATTAAGCACTTAACTATGGGAGATAGTGCAAAAAGAAAAGAGCATATTCGAAAAATATTTGGTGAGACAGAATCCAAAGCACATTTTGAAAAGGAAGAAGAAATGGACTCTATACTTACTTGAATGCGCTTTCCTTGAGAAAGAGAAAGGAAAGATGGTTTACATAGTGGATGATGAGGAAATTGAGAACCTAGATATTGAACATTCGAGGGTGCGCAAGGTCTTAGAAAGTGCGAGATGAGGATATACGCACCTAACACGAACCCATGAAGACAAAGAAGGTGAATATATTTTTGGCGGTTAAACCAAAGGAGGTCATAATTGGAGACTATTTGTTATGTGTATGGAGCCGATTTTCATGTTAGAATTTGGTACACCTTCCATGTGTTACACTCATATATTTTTACGGAGGTCCTACTTGCCAGGTGAGTGGGTCGAGGGGGTTCATGGGGGTGAAGCCCCAAAGCAAATTTTCATGGGTGGTTTATTAACCCATGGGTAATGGAGTAACAGTTATGGGCTTTTTTTGGGCCCATGGTTTTTTCCGATACCCATTGTTTTGTAAAACTACCTCTTCGGCTACTATTAATGTACTTATAAATAGATGGACATACAATAGGATTAATATGAGTGTGTTTTATGAAGGTGAATAGTGTTTGTGAATTTGGGAGGGTTTGTTGAGTGCAGCTCCAAACAAGATCTGATTATTGTAATTGTGAAGACTGTTGGCTTGTAATAAAATATAAGCAAGTGTTCTTGGTGGATGTAGCCCACATTGGGTGAACCACATTAAATATTGTCTTTGTGTTGTGCATTTTTTCATTTCTTTAATTCTATTCATACTTCTTATTATTGTGATTCTGAGGAATTATTCCACATTAGATTCTATTAATTCCTAACAATTGGTATCGGAAGCTGGTTTGGTTTCTTTGAAGTTGAATCGCGGGAAATTTTTAGCTTGAGTGGGAGCTATGGTAGATGATGGAAGATCTAGGGTTGATAAATTCAACGGTAGAATTTCAATCTTTGGAAGATGCGAGATGGAAGATTACCTTTATAAGAAGGATATTTATAATCCGTTATCCGAGAAGGTGAACCAACCCTCGAGCATGACAGATGCGGAATGCAATTTCTTTGGATAGGAAGGCACTTGGGACAATCCAGGCTATGGTCTTGCATCTTCAGGTATTATTTAATGTTTCAAAGGAAAAGACTAAAAAAGATCTAATGGATGCATTAGGGAAGTTGTATGAAAAACCCTCCTCTCTAACAAGATATTTTTAATGAAAAATTTGTTTAATATGAAGATGTCTCGAGAAAAGTTCAGTAGATCATTTAAACAATTTCAATACGGTTGTGAATATGCTAGCTTCGATTACAATAGAATTTGATGAAGAAGTTAGGGCTTTATTAATTGCTCTTTTTTACCCGAAAGTTGGAATAGCCTAGTAATGGCGGTAAGCAACTCAGTTCAACTAACTCGAAGTTCAAGAGTGAGGATGTTGTAGGGGTGATTCTAAGTGAGGAAATGTTAAGAAAAAGCTCGGGAATCTTTTACTTCAGGGAATGCTTTGATGGTGGAAACTAGAGGGAGACAGAAGAATAGAGGAAGCCGTGGAAAATCGAAAGATCGAGCAAGGTCAAAATCTAAGAGCAAGATTGTATGTTGGAATTGTGGAAAGTCCAGGCATGCAAAGACGGATGTTAGGAGCTTCGGGATAAGAAGAAACAACGGGAGGAAAATAAGGAGGCAAATGTGGCATCGGGTAATGTATGCCGAAATGCTTTGATTTCTTCTTTGCATAATATTACTGAATCTTGGGTTTTAGATTCAGGGGCTTCTTTTCATGCTACTCCATATAGGCATTATTTTGTTGATTATGTTCAAGGGGATTTTGGGCATGTTTTTCTTGGTGATGATGAGCCTTGCAGTATAGTTAGAAAAGGTTTTGTTCAGGTTAAGATGCAAAATGGGAATACATGGCTATTGAAGGATGTCAGACATGTGCCTACATTAAGGAGAAATTTGATATCGGTGGGGTAATTAGGAAGTGATGGTTGTCTTATGATATTTAAAGTGACTCTTGAAAAGTTACCAAGGGTGCTCTTGTGGTGGTAAGAGGTAAGAAAGTTGGAACCTTGTATTTATCTACGATAGTACTAATGATTGTAATCTTGTGGCTTGAGATGCGAGATACAACATTATGGCACTATAGGCTCGGTCATATGAGCCATAAGGGCATGGACATCATAAAGAAGAATTTTCTGGATATACGAAACAGTTTGGATTTCCTGAGAAGCTGCATATATGGGAAACGAGAGCGAGTAAGGTTTCTCAAGGTTGGACCTACGAAGAAAGAGAGTAAGTTATAGTTGGTACATTCTGATGTGTGGGGGGCAGCTCGGGTATCATCTCTTGTGGGTTCAAGTTATTATGTTACTTTTATTGATGATGCAACAAGGAAAGTTTGGGTTTATTGTATTAGAAACAAATCTGATGTATTTGATACTTTTGTTAAATGGAAAGCCTTGGTAGAGAATGAAACAAGTCTTAAGTTAAAATGTCTCAGGTCAGATAATGGAGGGGAGTATTGCAACAATGAATTTGATTATTATTGTTCTAAGAATGGAATCCACAGGAAAAAGATGGTTCTAGGAACCCCGCAATAGAATGGGGTGTCAGAAAGGATGAATAGAACAATAATGGAACGTCTAGGAGCATGAGGATACATGCAGGATTGCCTCTTTATTTTTGGGTAGAAGCGGTGAGCACAACTATGTACTTGATAAACAGAGGACCCTCAAGTGCCTTGGATGGAGGCATACCTAAGGAGGCTTGGTACGGTAAGAAATTTGATTACTCATTTCTTAGAGTCTTTGGATGTGAGGTGTTTGTTCATATTGACAAGGATGATAGGACCAAGCTAGAGGCTAAATCAAAAAAATGCACTTTTATTGGTTATGGTGGTGATGACTTTGGATTTAAATGTTGGAGTATTAAGGACAAGAAAATCATTCGGTCTAGGGATGTGGTCTTTAATGAGAAAGTCATGTATAAGCAACGATTCAGGGAAAACAGGAAGAATCCAAGAAAGAATATGCAGTGGTAGAGGATCTTCTGGATGGGATAGTGACCCATGAATCAGTTCAAGAACCCCAAACTCCTACAGTGAGGAGGTCTTCTAGGGTAAGAAAAGAACATGAACATTTTTCTCCTTCTCTTTATTATTTATTACTCACTGATAGTGGAGAGATAGAGAGCTTTGATGAAGCAATGTAGGTAGATGCCAGTAAGAAGTGGGAGCAAGCCATGGATGAGGAGCATAAGTCTCTCATGGAGAACCAGACTTGGGATTTGGTGAAGCTACCTAAGGGCAAAAGAGCATTACGGAATAAGTGGATGTATAGAGTTAAAGACGAAAAAGGAGGAAAGAAAAGATATAAGGCCTAGTTGGTGGTCAGGGTTTACACAGAAACAAGGTATAGATTTTGATGAGATTTTTTCTCCTGTAGTAAAAATGACTTCTATCAGAATTGTTCTTAGAATAGTGGCAGTAGAAGACTTACACTTAGAACAGTTAGATGTAAAGACTGCATTTCTCCATGGTGATTTGGAGGAGGAGCTATATATGCAGCAGCCAGAAGGATATGAAGTCAAAGGTAAAGAGGATATGGTGTGCAAATTGAAGAAGAGCTTGTATGGCTTGAAACAAGCTCCACATCAATGGTATAAGAAGTTTGATAGCTTCATGATGGAGCAAGGTTATATTAGATGTCATTTTGACCATTGCGTGTATACAAAGAAATTTGAGGATGGAAGTTATATTATCTTGTGTTTGTATGTTGATGACATGTTGGTTACAGGTAAAAACATGTAGGAAATAAAAGTACTCAAGAAACAACTAAGTGAATCCTTTGATATGAAGGATTTGGGGCAGCCAGACAAATCCTTGGTATGAGGATAACTTGGGATAGGAAGGAACAGATTGTCTTTATCTCAGGAAGAGTACATTAAGAAGGTATTGGATAGGTTTAACATGCAGGATGCTAAACCGGTTGGGACTCCTTTGGTAGGCCATTTTAAGTTATCAAAGGAGCAGTGTCCCAAGACAGAGTAGGAAAGAAACCAGATGTCCAAGGTACCTTACTCATCAGCGGTTGGCAGTTTGATGTATGCTATGGTGTGCACTAGGCCTGATATTGCCCATGCAGTGGGAGCTGTGAGTACATTTATGAGTGATCCAGTAAAGAGCATTGCAAGTAGTAGTAAAGTGGATCCTTCAAGATTTGAGAGGGACCATGGGGACAGCTTTTGAGCTACAATGGATCGACACCACTTTACATGGTTATGTAGATTCGAGACATGGCCGGAGATGTAGACAGGAGGAGCATGACAGGTTATATTTACACCGTAGGTGGGACAAAGTAGTGAGCTAGATTTCATGACTACATAAGCTGGTGGCTTTGTCAACCATGGAGGCTAAGTATGTTGTTGCTACGAGAGGAAAGAAAAGAGATGATTTGGTTACAATAATTGCTTGAGGAGTTAGGGCATAAGCATGAGGAATGTAAACTATATAGTGATAGTCAAAGTGTTATACACCTAGCTAAGAACTTTATTTTCCACTCCGGGGACGAAGCATATACGAGCTAAGATATCACTTCATCGTAATGTACTTTGGAGGAAGATAAGTTGAAGTTGGAGAAGATTCATACTAGTCAAAATCATGCGCAGACATGACGACCAAGGTGGTCACAAGGATAAACTAAAGCCATGTTCAGCTTTGGTTGGCCTTCGAAATGATCGAAGGGTCGAGAAGCTTGCTCAATGGAAATCAGTCTCTAAGTGGGAGATTGTTATGTTTATGGAGCTTGTTTTCATGTTAGAGTTTAGTACACCTTCCATGTGTTACACTCAGATATTTTTACGGTGGTCCCGCTTGCCGGTGAGTGGGTCAAGGGGGTTCGGGGGTGAAGCCCCCCCATGGGGGCTCGAGGGTGAAGCCCCCGAAGTAAATTTTCATGGGTGGTTTATTAACCCATGGGTAGTGGGTAATCATATGGGTTGTTTTTAGGCCCATGGTTTTTTTTCGGTACCCATTGTTTTGTAAAACCACCTCTTCGGCTACCTATTGATGTATTTATAAATAGATGGACATAAAATAGGATTAATATGAGTGTGTTTTGTGAAGGTGAATATTGTGTGTGAATTCAAGTGTGAATTCGGGAGGGTTTGTTGAGCGCAGCTCCAAACAAGATCTGATTATTGTAATTGTGAAGATTGTTGGCTTGTAATAAAATTTGAGCAAGTGTTCTTGGTGGATGTAGCTCACATTGGGTGAACCACGTTAAATATTGTCTTCATGTTGTGCATTTTTCATTTTTATAATTCTATTCATACTTATTATTATTGCGATTCTGAGGAATTATTCCACATTAGATTCTATTAATTCCTAACACTATTGGTCGAATCGGAAGTGTCAAAGATCATTGAGTTACTCAGAATTACTAGGAATTATTCCCTCGAGGGTATCATGAACTTAAAGGCATGCATGAATCACTTGGGAAATGAAGATAAAGCTTAAGGATGGTGCATGCCCGGTTAGAAATCAACCATATAGAATGAATCCTAATTTACATGAAAAGGTGAAGGAAGAGATTGATAAGATGTTGAAATCGGGATTATTCGACCCTTGGATGAGTCAAAATGGGTTAAACCTATGGTGATCAATATCAAGAAGGATGGTAGGATTTGAATTTGTGTAGATTACAGGGAGTTGAATGTTGCATGTGTCACAAACCCTTTTCCTACACCATTCACTGAGGAAATACTAGAAGGAGTGGTAGGGTGTGAAATATATTCATTCACAGATGGGTTTTCCGGTATCATCAAGTTAGGATTGCTCATGAGGATCAAGAAAAGACAACTTTTACTACTAAATGGGGTAGTTTTTCTTATATTGTGATGCCTTTTGGACTGAAAAATGCTCTGTTGTATTCTCACGGATAGTTGTTCAGGCATTCAAAGATTTTATTCACAACTTCTTATAGGTTTATCTAGATGATTGGACAATATATGGGCTTGTGAAAGATCATTGTGACAATCTGCACTTAATGTTTGAACGATGCAGACAATTGAGTATCTCTTTAAACATCAAGAAGTGCATATTTTCTACACCTTTTGGAATATTTTTAGGACATATAATCTGCAAGGAAGGTTTTTGGTTGATCCAGCTAAGGTTGCAGTCATTCTAGGCCTGGAAGCACCAACTAGTCAAAGTGAGGTGCGCAGATTTTTAGATCACATAGGATATTATCAGAAGTTTATCAAAGGGTATGCCAAAGTTGTTGCACCCTTGGAAGAGTTACTAAAAAGAAAAGGTACATTTTATTGGGAGAACCACAACGAACACGCGTTTGAGATATTAAAGGAGAAACTTACTACCGCACCCATTCTACACTTTCCCTCATGGGATAAACCATTTCATGTGCATGTGGATGCCTCTGGCATGGCCATTGGTGTTGTGTTAGCTCAACCTAGTGAAGGTATTGTAGATCATCCAATTTTCTTTGCTAGTAGGAAGTGACTCCTGTTGAACAAAATTATACAACTACAGAGCATAAAGCTTTGTCAATGATCTATGCATTGCACAAGTTTCGATAATACTTGTTAGCAACACCATTTGTGTTTTATACAGATCACATGGCATTGAAGTATTTGGTGAACAAACCCATCTTACAAGGGTGAATATGCATATGGGTACTTCTATTTCAAGAGTTTGACTTCACAGTATTGGTGAAGCTAGGGAAAAGTAACTCTAGACTAGACCACTTGTCTAGAATTCACTCAGGAGAAGAAGCACAAACAATTGAAGAAACCATGCCAGATGCACAGTTATATAGGTTACAACATGTGCCATGAGAATTAGAAGATATTGTTTTCGTTCTACAAACCGGTGTGGCACCGGAAGGAATGAAGGCATTAGAAAAGAAATAGCTTACAATACACGCGGCATTATTTATGTTAATCAGTGGTGACCTCTACAAGTTAGGAAAAGATGAAGTATTACATCATTGTGTATTAGAGCATGAGCACAAGGATATAATGGAGGAGGCACATGGTGGTATTGCAAGTGGCCACTATGCAGGTGATGCAACTGCCCGAAAGATCCTACTTGTTGGATTATGGTGGGAGACACTTTGTATAAATATTGTAAAGCATATTACAAAGTGTGTGACCATTGTCAACGCGTCTAGGTAAACCAGGGCAAAGAGATGAGATGCCTCTAAGACCTATTACTAGTGCCGAACCATTTGAGAAATGGGCCATCGATTTTGTAGGACCTATTTTTCCAACCGCGCATAGGACTGGGTCACACTATATCATTACTTGTATAGATTATCTCACAAGGTGGGTAAAAGCAACACCTATGAAGGACTATACAATGGCTACAATAGCTAGGTTTCTATGGGAGAATGTTCTTACAAGATATGGATGTCCTTTAATCTTGACAAGTGATAGGGGTACACACTTTTTGAATGAGACAATTAGGATCCTATTAGATGAGTTTATGGTTACACACCATAAGACTACACCCTATCATCCTCAGAAAAATGAAATTGTTGAGGCTTTCAATAAGATTTTGAGCCAGACATTAACAAAAAAATTTATGTTAGAAGAAAGGATTGGGATGATAAAGTGTCAATTGTTCTTTGGGCATATAGAACAACTTATAAGAGATTGAACAAATCCACACCATTTCAGTTGGTGTTTGGCGCAGAAGTTGTTCTCCCTATAGAATTTATGTTACCTTCTTTGCGCATTGCATGTGCTGGAGGTCTAGCTGATGAGTAGGCTTTAGAAGAGCGTATTGAGAAGATGATTCAACTGGATGAGCGATGAGTCATAGCACGATGGAGTCAAAAGAAGGAAAAGGTTAGGAAGAAATCATGGCATGACAGAAACATAAGGGATAAGAAGTTTGAGATTGGACAAATGGTACTTCTCTATGACTCTAAGTTCTTGCGCCATCCAAGAAAAATTAATGTACATTGGTTAGGGTCGTATGTTATTACTTACATCCTTGAAACAAGTGCTTGCCAGTTAGAAGCACTAGATGGAACATGGCTACCCGGTTACTTTAACGGGAGTAGGCTGAAGACCTACTATAAATAAGTCTTCTTGGCATTTGTAATAAGGCAATATTGCCAATTAGATTAGGTTTCCATTTTGTATTTCCTTAATGTATTTCCTTCATTTTTGTTATGCTTTGTCACTTTAGTTTTTGTTCTTGTGTAATAAGTGTGCTTGCACGCATGAAGCTAACTACAATATGGAGCATGTTGATGCGCACTGCACATAATTTTAGTGTGGGGTGTGGTTATTGATATCAAGGTACATGACTATTGAACTGAAAGGTGGAAAGGAATAAGCTGCTACAGGATGTTTGTCAAAGTAAAAATATTGCTTCTCAAAAGTGACCAAGGATGGAGATGAATGAAGGAACAATATAACACGAGGTAAGCAGAGGCCATGATAACTACCAAGATAAGGTACAGTGATGAGGTACTTGGGCACATGGGTGTGTGCTTTGAAGAGAGGTCTCAGTGACTGAGAGGCTAGGAAGGTGCGCTAGAAAGTTATAGTTTGGGCGTGAATATGTACTTGCACGGAAAGAACAAATTTGGTCAATAAATAAGAGGATATTTGGTAGGTGGAGAAGCAATAAATGCATCAAAATTTGAAAATATATATAAGGACGGATGCGAGTTCATTTTTATTGTTGCGATTAAGAGTATTTGAGAAAGAGCTAAGTGCAAAGAGCCAAGTAATCGATTTGAGGTGCGAAGGGTGTAAAATCGGGCGTGACAAGAAGATATGTGCGTAAAAGAAGCTTGCATCCCCGATGGTGAAGGGTTTGAGCAAAATAGGATGAAAGAGAGGAGCTAGGGCATGCGATTTCACCTAGGGCATGCTAACTCGAGCTAGGGTTTGAGTTGGGCATTACAGAGTTGAAGAGGCAAGTGTCTACAGAAGGATTGCAAGGTAAAAATGGCACCCAAGAAAACAATTGCAGCGGAACAAAGGGGAAGAAAAAGGTAGTTGTAGAGGAGGAAGAGATGGCACCTGAAAGTAATTTTTCATAAATGCAATATCCAAAGGGTGTCATAGTCGGCCAAGAGTGGGATTCACATATAAGAAAAATAAAAGTGAGCGAGTATAACCACAGGACCACAGAGAACAAAAAGGAACTCGATACCCTGCTCAACACAAAGACAAACAAATGCACGGTAGATGACATGCCAGTTTATGATGATGCAAGTGAGAAAATTCTGAAAATAATTGAGTCTACCAATTATATGAGCTTCCATATTTTAGGAAGTATGAGCCTTTATACCAATGGCTCATGAGTAGAGTACATGAGGACTTTTTCTACTTTGTAGGACGTAGAGTCAAAATCTCATCCACGCTGATCTCCACAATGACAGGTTTGAAGGCCACGGAGAGGATATAAAGACTAACCTAACAGATAAGGCCGCGATTCTAGAAACCAGGAAGGATTTGGGATACTTGAAGGGTCCGTGCAGTATGGACATTGATAAACTAAATAATTGTCCGGTTGTACAAGCAGCAACACATCTTGTTACAAATTTGAATGACTAGGAGAGGTGGTCACAGGTGAACACCATTTGGCTACATGTTGTGAACTAGATGTCAGAAGGACTAGTCTACAATGCAAGCTACATTACGAGCAACGATAGTCAAGGAAGCACACACGTGAGGAAAAATCAGCTTTGGATATGTTCTATTGTCACCGATATTCATGGAGATTGGAGTAATAGACGGACCAAAGGAGAAGATATGGGAATACCCCATGGAGAATAAGACACCAACTGAAAGGTTCAGCAAGTACCTATGTAAAGGGTCCATGATAGATGATGTCAAGAAAAGAGCAGAGAAATGGTACAACAAGCTCTACACATGACCTTTGAAGAAGAGTGGTGCATCCCAAAGGACCTACCTTCGGTAATAGGGAAACAAGTCCAGTTTGTTGTATATCAAAGCATTTCTGCATCACACACTTCCCAATGAAAGATGGATCCTAGAGCCCTTCATGCAAATTTCCTAACACTTTCACAAAGTGAGGTACTTTCAAACATCATTCCACAGATTCATAGACATGTGTCGCTTTGGCCTTCAATGTAGAGAAGGTAGATTGTGACTACCACACCCTGAGAAATAAATATGTGTATCTAGGGTAAAGCACGTATATCGAGAGGCTCATTTCAAAATTATTGAGCATAAAGCCCATGAGTCTAGATGTCAGAGATATTGGGGCATAACTAGTGTACCTTCAGCTAAAGCCCAAAATGGAAAACAATAAGTATGTGGAGAATGATTTCACACTCCCAGGACTACTGAAGGGTCAACATATAATGGAGAACATACCGGTGCCGAAGCCCACGAAACCATTGACGTAGAAGATGAAGAAGAAGAACGTGAAGATAGTGGTGGCTTGGAGCATAGAATGAGGCAACCTTCATATAGGAAGGAATCATAGTGCACCACTACTCCACCACAAGGGAAGGATGAAGAAGATGATATGGAGCTAGAATGGGAGAGAACAGTTCAAGAAATTATTCGGATGCACAAGGACTCAAGGTGGAACCCCACAAACAAGAAGGAGATCACCTTGTCTCTCTCCACACAAGGAGTCCGCCGAGCCAAAAGGAGAGAAGGAAGTTTAAGCTAGATGAAGAGGTCAAGGATCGGAGGAGAGTGTGTCAAGATCTCCTACTCCACTTGAGCAAGAAGAAGAGCTAAAAGATGAAGAGATGAAATACGGAGAAGGAGAGAAGGAAACATCTGAAACTGCACATGAGACTGCTCAAGATACTACATAGACTCTTAACCTTAAAGCTCAAGTTCCAAAAGGGCCAAGGACAAAGAGAATGAGTGGATAACACATTGCACCACTCATTGGATATGTTGAGGACACAAGAAAGATTGTCCGCACTTTGCTTCCAGCAGCACTATAGTATAGAAGGATTTATTCGAGTTGGGAGCTAATGAATGAAAATATGGTAACCATGCACACTCAAAAGCAACTATCATGGTCAATGCACACCCACATGGATGAGCTTGAATTTGATGTATGCAAGGAGTCATGCGATGTCGAGATGGCTAAAGAAGGCACCCCAAGCTAGACATATGACAGTAAAGCCTACTGTCATGTCAGATGAACAAGTGAGTAATGCATTGGTCAAAGTCTCAATAGAAGTGGCGAGGTGCAACATGGATAAGGCCACCACAATTAGGGCACTCAGGAAAGAGATTAAAACCAAGGATGGGGAAATAACATGCCTAACACAGGAAAGAGACTTGGCGCAGAAGAAAAATGTTGTATTTGTCAGCCTCGTAGAGGAAATTGGTGATATTGTTATGAAGGCTAGGCCATACCTAGAACCAAAGGTACCAAAGACGTTTCCTTCGGTGATACACTATGTAAGTACCTTAGTAGACCTAGTGCTTGAAGATGAACCTCTGTGTATGCCACTCCAAAGGATCCAACACAAGAGGTGGAAAGGGAAAAGGTTGTAGTAGTCAGAAAGGTTGCATCATACGATGGACTGCTACAAGCGCTTCAAGAAGAATTGAAAAAAGTGGATCATGCCTTAAATATATGCATAGCTCTAGAGGTATTAATCAAGGTAAAGAATCTGGAAGAAGATAATGAAGTCTAGAAGGCTATGAGGGATGATACCTTGGGCCTACACATAAATGTTAAATATTTTAAAACAAAAGTGTGAGGCCCTAGTAACAACACAAGAGCCACACAAGGAAAGATTAATTGAGCTTAGGAAACTCATCATACAGAAACTGGGTGTACTTGAGGGAAGTATGACTATAATGTCCAACATTATGTTGGTCTTGCAGAATGAAAAAGGGAAATTGTGAAGGATGAGCTTGAGTCCATCATTGTGGACATTCCAGAGAAATTAGAGAAGGCTCTCATTGAGTGGCAGGCCTTAGAGGCCAAAATAAAAGAGGAGTATCCAGAGTTGATCCTTCAAGATGAGACAGATGAGGCTGCCAAATAAAAGCATTATTTATTCATTCAAATTCTTTCTAATTCTTTCTATTCAACAATTTTTTTGGAGATACCCATTGTCGGGGCAACAATGAGATTAGTGTGGGGTAATGTTGATCAAAGAATACTTGACAGAACTCACACAAGAAATTCATGTGGGAAAACATGCCAGGCTCAAGGGCGCGAAGGGGTAGGAAGAACCCGCATGTGCAGGACAAGTCAAAGCATTTAGGACTTAGCCGTTTTTGGGCATGAAGATCTATTTTTAGAAGATAGCATGTAGAACACACCAACGATGCAGAGATGTGCACGCCATGCATTTTCTATTTCTAGAGGATTGGATTCGAGAGACTTTTGCATGGAGACAGTCTAAGAATAGGATTGTCACCTCAGTTAACTATCAGTAGTCTATAGATAGCACACTTGCATGTGTGGCTATGCATGAAAATGGCACGTGGCTACTAATAGCATGCGGCCTATTTTTGGAATAGATAAGTGGTGAAGGGAAATTCCCCACCCTATATATATGTAGTGAATTACCTGGTAGGGAGACGATGGATATAGAGAGATAGATAACATAGTGTGCATGTTTTCTGGATTACCGTATCAGATCCATGCGCACATCGACATAGATTGCCAGTATTGTAAGAAGCTTCTGTGTTATTGTGATAATTAAGAGATGGAAGATATTGACTGAACCTAAGTGTCATTCCTATTTGTAAATGGGTAGTGCATGTTCTTATTTCTATCATGATTATTGTTCAAACCTATTCTTTCCTAGATCTAGATCTGTCATGCACTGTACAATGATGTATTAGTTATGGATCTATATGCTTTAAGTCTTCATCATGTTAACATTCTGTTACAACAACCCTAAAGAGGGACTTGGTACCTTTGTGCACTTTGGGTGAGTGCTCAGTCTAGGCTGAGTGATGTGTCAGCGCATCTAGAGTGTTATCTCGGTTAATTCTAGGCTCCATCAACTACACAGGATGAATTTTTGAGGATAATCACGATCTTTTGGAAATGTTTTCATGGGTAATTCACATAAATGACATAGTCATTACATTCCTTAAGCGAAAAGAGGATTCACATCGATTCACAACTCAGACATGAGATTTTTTTGTATTAGACATGATTGCATCTTTCAAGAAGATGTGTTTTATCATTAACAAACTAGTCAAGGGAAATTTTCGAAGGCACACTTAAGAATAAAAGGGCGAGATAAAATTGAGCACCAACACACCCTATTCCCTACCATATAGAGAATCACAAAAAAATAATGGGGTCTAAAACTGGTAACTAGGGCTCAAATTGAAACCGACTTTCTAGGGTCAATTGGATTATTTCAGCGATTTGTCCTCCAAAAACTAAGCCAAGTTGTCTCTGAAAAGTGTGTGTAAAATGTTCTTTTTATATGGAAAGGGTAAAATTAAACACACGACTTTATTATCTATATAACAACGAATAGGTTTGCAAGGTCAAATTTTATACTCGAATTCATAGGCATAAAATTCGAGGTGACTCTAAGCGGGTTCGATCGTATTAAGTGGGTGCTCCCAACATCCATTTTCCCAAGTAGGATAGAAATCCACTTCAAAAACATGACCATAATTTTTTTGCAATATTTATAGGTTGGTATGAAGTATTCATATGACAAGGAAGAGGTTACAATAGTTTAAAAGTAGAAGTGAGGTTTAGAGACACTTTTTACACGTCAGTTTTGAAAGGTATTTGGCATAGCTTTTGTTAGGTTATGTTATAAAGTGCATTTATCAAACATTTTGACTACCACGGGACATGAGTAATGGTGAACTCATTCTAGGTTTGTTTTGATCAAGTTCAAGGCCTGGTATTTTGACACATCGTTCAAGGACACTGCTTTTACAACACTCGGTTTAACATGAGGTGAAAATGTGTTTATGCGGTTACTAATATGATTTGATAATAAAATATCCTCAACAATATTGATTTCATATGTAACATTTAAATTATTATAAATGGAGTAAAAATTTCAAAAAGTAAGATGGAGAGGAGGAATCAATCCATGCCTAAAAGCAGTTAGCGAGCAAGAGTTGAGGAGTTTGACATTTCATGAGTGAGCTACATTTTCTTGAGGAGTTCCAAGGACTTTTAACCAAGCCCACTTTGTGCATCTCCAATAATCATTGCATTCAAATATACCATGTTTCTTTGAGGAATTTTCTTCTAACATTTAGAGCTTCATCACGATAACCAACACAATAAAGAGGTTTAGCCATGCATATGATCTAGTTTCGGATAAAACAATAAGTGTCACATGCCAATAAAAGTATTTAGAACCCACATCCACTAGAGAAACATGGCTATGTGCAAATAGAGAACAATCAAACACATAGTCGAGTTTATTCCAGCATACTTCATATGTCAAATACTTTGAGAGCATATTTTCCATAGCTATGCATTTCATATCTACGAGCATAACTACTAAAACATCTGCCAAAAACCCACTTCTGATATACTTTAATAGACATCTCATACCCTATTCAAAAACTCCCAATGTTTTTATTTTATTTTATTTTGTCTAGATAGTTATACGTTGGGTTGAGGCACATCTCTTTTTAGTTAAGTTTGATTTGATCAGTTCAAATCCATTTTTTTGTTACATCTACATTTGGACATATTGAAATAACCAAGGACTTTCTAACTACGTTGGAGCTTTTGATGTAGATTTGATGCGTTGGAAATAATTTCTACAATAATAGTTTGGGAAAGTAACACCTACATCATCCAAATGCTTTGCAAAAAGGACCTTTAGCCATAACACCACCAAAGACTCTTTTTAACAACCATTTTGCACAAAACTTTACTCTATGAGGACATATTCATTACAACACTCCAGTCTTGAACCTTTGACAAAATCTACCATCCGAATGCTTGAAAGATGACCACACATTGATTCATGGTCTTTTTAGTGTCATGGGATGACAAGGCACTTGGATGAGAGTCCATACCGCTTCCAAGTTCCATTTTATCATAGACTAGGTGGACACGAAGCGAAACGAGGAAGAGAAAACTAGGTTTAAATCTCCTTTCTATTATGTTATAATGGTGCCCATACCCTGTTATTTGATTTCCCATTTTACATAAGTATTTGCAAGTGCACTTTTAGCTATAAACATTGATAACAAGGTAAACCCTTACTTATTTTAGCTCTTATTTTAGACGCAAGATGAGGAGGATGTAGGGAAGGGTTGAAGAAATTAGTTGCACCACAATCGTGCATTTGCTTGAAAGTTCTTACGGCCACCTCCAACATGCCAAAGGTGTAAAAAACAATAAATATAAACCAATCTTACCCTATTTCACCCTCTTAATGGGCTTTTACATTATTTTATTATTATTATTTTATTTATATAAACACATATGTATATATATTTATATATGCTCATTTATTTTATTCTATTTCCAACATCCACTTTGACCATCCGCATTATTAATAGTAATATTCTTATATTGTTATTATTTTTATGTATTTCCCTCTCGAAAGACTTAAAAATAAATAACTATGAATGGTTCTTTTCCTCGCCAATTGGTCGTAACAGTGCGGGGAACTACATTTCCCTCCCCTTATAAGAGCATTATCCTCAATGCGACACCATGCTAAGGTTGAAATAAGTACTCAAGAATAAGGAGGAGATACATAACAACCCATGTCACTAATGAATGAATCACGATCGCCCAAAAGTGACCACAAGGGAATAACAAAATTTAAAACAAAAATCAATTGTTAATGTTATGTGCATATTGGATTTTCATATGTTTGGCCTTTCAAGTTGTAATGACTAGTTCTCTCTACTATAGTGAATTCAAACTAAATTTCACAATCATATCCAAACTTGATTGATGGTGTTTTCTCGTAGGCGTATTCATAATTAATAGTTTTCTCATAAGTACAATTTCTTTAATTCCATGCTCATTAACATTTTCACTATTAAGTGGTTAAATTTCATTGTTTAACAAGTAAATTTCATTATGTTCACAGGGTTTCCATTAACACATGACTTTACAATGAGATACAAGACCTAAAGAATAACACAAAGAACTCCACAAAATACCCCTTTATTGCATTTTGATGACAATAACCTAAACGAGGCCACCAACCCAAGCATAGGCTGACTCCACAACAAGTGTATACACTTAACACTCACCAATCCAAGGTGGAAAATAAATTTATCCAACTATAATTCTATGAAAACACAAATACATTACCATTAAAAGACCACATTTCCTCACCAAGAGGACACCCACATACTTGGTAGGGTACGTAACAAATCACCCGAAACATGGTCCCCATATCAAAGGCTCCATACAAATAGGTATATGATGGAGAACGAACAATACATGACAAAAAGGGTATGATGAAAACACATCTATTACATGATCCCCAAGACCAAAAGTAATAAATATTTCTATGTATTGTGCCCAATGAACACGGTATAACAATATCTATTAAAAGAATTTATAGTCTAAGAACTCAACCTCTCCTCAATGGAGCTAACATAACTAAGGATTATCAAATATCCCATTTTTATGTCCTGTCGATGCATTTCACATATCCCAAAAGTACATTATCCTCAAGTAATCCATAATATGAAAGAGTGAACAATCCCAAACATGACTATGAAGTATGAATTGAATTTCATACATATCTCAATGATAAATATCATCATCACAAGGTACAAAGAGAACAAGCATCATGATCTAACCCACTAATTGATATTGCATATCATAAAAGCAACTCGTAGGAGAACTGATTATCATAAGAGTCACTCAACTATAGAGTATTGAGTATCACAAATGCCACTCCATCATAGGAGGATCGAGTATCATAAAAGTCACTCAACCATAGAGGACTAAATATCATAAGATTCTCTCAACCATAGAGGACTAAATATCACATATGTCACTCCACCATAGGAGGACTAAGTATCAAGTATCCAAGTGAGGCTAGGTCACTCCATGGTCCTAGACACATAGATCCTCGTCACCTCAAAACCAAGGGCATGTCCTACAACACTAAGCATGTAGAAATGACACTTTGGGTGCACCCTCGTATAGTGTGTATACACATTATGAACAAGATGAAAACCAACTCGTCAAACAAGTAAGAAAATCTACTTTAACATTCTTGATGACAATTAGCCGTGTGGGTCGGACGAAGTAGCGGATGAGCGAGTTAACGAACCAGGTAAGGATCATGTGATTATTGAGCCCAAGGACAACAAGGATAAGGATGGGGCTGCAAGCACGTGGGTGGAACATTTGGTCGGTAAAATCTTGGACAAGGGGATTTTGGAGGGACTGGAACTATCTAAAGAGAAAGGTAATTTATCCCTTAAAGTTCTTGAGATTCTTATGGCTAGAACCAAAGCCTCCATGGAAGGTGCTCTTTTTGCAAAGTGCCTTGGCTCTAGACCAAATATTGACTACTTTAGAGGATGGGCCAAGAGGCGTTGGGTAACTAATGGAGTTGTTGAAGTCTCAACATATGCCAATGGTTTTTTCTTAGTCTCTTTGCCTAGTAAAGACCATGTGGTGAAGATTCTGCTGAGGTCCTTGGTTTATTGGAAAATCTCATGTGGTTGTTTAGAAATGGGAACCAGATTTTAACCCTTATGTGACGTTTGTTTCTGAGTTCCCTATTTGGGTCAACCTTCCGGCTTACCCCTAGAGTTTTGGGAGCCAAAAGTCCTTATTGGCATTGCAAAAATCTTGGGTAAGCTGATTGCCTAGATCCAGTCACTAAGGCTAAATCTAGACTCACTCATGCCAGATTTTGTGTCAATATGGGTCAAGATGCTATTCTGGAGAGTAATATCAAACTCTTGACTTCTGAGGGAGTTTGGATGTAGAGATTTTATTATGATCCATCTCCCTTTGCTTGTAGAAAATGTAAGATGGTGGGTCATGATCATAGAAATTGTCCTCTTCATAAGAAAAAAATTGATCCCATAGTTGGTCCTCAAAGGACAACTAATAAGGAGGCAAAGGAATGGAGGTTGATTGGGAAAAATGGAAGAGTTGTAGAAACAAAGGATCATCTTATCATCCAGGAGGCTGAAAAGAAGCGGATCCTTGGTCCATCTTAATACCCCATGCAAGGAATTGGTTGTTTCTAGTTTTCATGAAAATGTTAATGAATTTGAAGATGAAAATGAAAATGAAGATCTAGTCTTGGAAGAGGTGGTTCTAGAAATAGAGGAAGGGGCTAGCCATGACTCAAAAGGAAATGCTTTTGCTCTACAAGTGGCCTACGGACCTTTGTTGGATGAGGTTTCTTCTATTGGTCAGAGTTCCTTTGGTCAGAGACAAGAAGAAGTCCTACCCATGTCTAATGTTTTCGAATTCTTGTAGACTATGTTCCCAATACGTATGATTTTAAGACCTCTCCTTAAGACTCCAATAAGTAAATCTAAACCTGTCACTCATAGTAACTCTAGAGTTGATGTTGGTAAGGACTCACTCTTAAGGGCAGGAAAAGTAATAAGGAATTAAGGGAGACTAACTCTAGGAGGGAAGTAGATGCTTTGGTATTCAGAGTACTTTGGGGAAGTTGTTTCCTCGAAATAAGAAATGTTAAATGATCCTCCTCTCTTGGAACATTAGGGGATTGAATAATCCCAATAAACACAGAATAATTGCTAAGGATCTTAGAGTTAAAAACAAACTAGATATTTTCATGCTCCAAGAGACCAAAATGAATATGGACAAATTTAAAGTGGGTAGGTTTATTTGGAAAGAAAGTTACTTGGGAGGGGTGTAGCTCCTCGGGAGCTTCGGGAGGTGTTGTCACTATGTGGGATCCTAGAATTGTGCATGGCATTTTGATCCTTTCTTCCCCTGGTCATGTGGTTATGAGTTTCACGGAAATTGTCTCTAAAAAATCTTGGTATGTTTCTAATATTTATGTTCCCAATAAACTTAGTGAAAGACGGAAGTTCTGGAAGGATCTCTCGAGCTTTAGACAATTGTTTAAAGATAAATATTGGATTATTGGAGGTGATTTCAATACCCCCTTTCCCTAGTGAAAAGAAAGGGGCTTGATCTCTTATTCTAAAGTATGGAGGATTTAGTTGATTTCCTAGCCAGTAATAGTCTGTTTGATTTAGAATTGGAGGGTTCCAAGTTTACTTGGGAAAATAGAAGGACAGGAACTAAGCTCATTCATATTAGATTGGACATATTTGTGGTGAGTCATATTTGTATGATCAATCAACTATATTCTCTAAAAACTCTCCCCATAATCGGATTGGATCATAATCCCATTCTTCTTGATTTGGGGATGAATCAATTGAAAAAAGCTAGACCTTTCATATTTGAAAAGATGTGGTTAGATCACCCTGATATTTTCAACAAAATTCAAGAATGGTGGGATATTCAGGTTCGTGGGGTTGCTAGTTTCATATTGTGTTTTAAACTGAAGCATATTAAAAGTAACCTTAAAAGATGGAATAAGGAGACTTTTGGAAATATTTTCCAGGAAAAAAGTAGAATTGCTGAAGATTTAAGAAATATTGAGGAACTTATGGAGAATGATGGTCTTAATACTGTTCTCAAGGATCAAGAACAAAAACTCATGTCTGAGTACCATGAGATCCTGGCTAAAGAAGAGGTGTATTGGAGACAAAAATCTAGGGTAAAATGGCTTAAGGAGGGTGATAGGAATACTAAATTCTTCCATTTCTCTGCCACTTCTAGAGCTAATATCCTAAAGATTAATGAGATAAGAAGTGAGAATGGTGAGATCTACTGAATAGTAGGGATATCAATGCCACTATAATAAATTACTTCAAGGAGATTTTTAAGTAGGGGTAGAGGATGAAGGAGCTGGTTCAGAATAAAGTCCTGGATCTTTTCTAGAATGTTATCACCCCTCTTGAAAATAGAGATATCTTAAGGAGCCCCTGAGGAGGAAATTCATTTTGCATGGTCTTTGATATGGAACTGGATAAATCTCTAGGCCGGATGGTTTCCCTACCTTTTTCTTTCAAAAATTTTGGGAGGTGATAAAGCATGAGGTCATTGAAATGGTCCAAGATTTTTTCAACAATGGTCATCTTTTGAGGCAAATGAATAACACTTTCCTAGTCCTAGTGCCAAAAATTGTTGGTGCTAAGGAAGTTAAGGATTTCAGACCTATAAGCCTGTGCAACACTAGCTATAAATTACTAACTAAAATCATAGTTGGGAGGATTAGAATGGTTCTTCCAAATTTATTTATTTTTGAAATCGGGGAAGGTTTTGTTCTAGGAAGGCAAATTACAGACAACATTATTGTGATTCAAGAAGCCATACATTCCATTGATAGTTTTGGAAGATCGGCAATGTTTCTTAAGTTGGATATGCATAAAGCCTTTGATAGGATAACATGGTCCTTCCTCCAGGCTATCCTGTTAAAGGTTGGTTTTGATAACTTCCTAGTAAACATGATAATGACCTACATATCCACTACTAGTTACTCGGTTTTGGTTAATGGAAAACCGAAGGTTTCTTCCAAGCAGGTAGAGGGTTGAGACAAGGTGATCCTCTTTCACCTTTCCTTTACATCATAATGGTTGAATCCTTGAGTAGAATCTGTCAACAAGCTATGTTTTCAAACTATATCCAAGGTATTAAAATCTCTAATGGTCTTCCCTCTATCTACCTCAATCAGTTTTTGGATGATAACTTTATGATGGGGAAGGCCTCTATCCATGAAGCCTCCAATTTTAAGGTGGTTCTTAATGATTATGAATTGGTTTTGGGACAAATGGTTAATTTCCATAAAAGTGCTATTTTTTTCATTAATGTGGAGAATCAGGTTCAAGCCAAATTAGCTCGCATCCTGGGGTGTAGGATTAAGCATTTTTCATATTCTTATTTGGGTATGCCCCTGATCCAAAAGAAGTCTGACATCACGGTTTGGAATGCTCTGCTGGAAAGAGTTAATAGTAACTCTCATCTTGGAAGGGTCTCTTATTTCTCAGGCTGGTAAGATTCAATTTCTCCAAAGCTCCCTTCAAGGTATTCCCATTTATGTGATGTCTCTTTTCAAGCTCCCTGCTAAAATTATTGAATCCTTAGAGAAAATCCAAAAGAGATTCCTTTGGATGGGAGCTATGGAGAATTTCAAATTCCCTCTTGTGGCCTGGGAAAAAGTCATAAAACCAAATCTTTGTGGAGGATTAGGGTTAAAAAATATTTCTCTTATGAATGAGGCCTTAATTGCCAAAGCAGGTTGGAGGATTGCTAGAGAGGAAGGTCTTTGGGTGGAAATTATAAAGATGAAATATTTACAGAATATAGGCAGAATGGAATCCTTTTATAATCATGATAATCTTCCTAGAGGGTCTTCTTTTTGGAACTCTTTTGTGGCCTCCAAAGAAATATTAACCAAAGGTACTATGTGGGAGATAGGAAAAGGCTCTAGAATTAGTTTTTGGTATGATAGTTGGATTGAGGATTCCCCCTTAGCTAACCTAGAAATCTAGAAAAGGGTTGCTTAGTACTATGAGGAAATAGGAAAATTTTGGATTCGTGACTTCTGGATCTAGGAGGATTCTATCAGGTGGGAAACCATTGATCCTCCTCTGGATTTTGATGGAGACATCCAACCCTTTTGGGATCTCAACAAGAAATTAAGGGATTTCCACATCCCCATGTTCCAGACCAAGGAGGATTCCATCAAATGGAAAGAGGAAGATTTGGGAATTTTCTCGGTTAAATATGCCTACATGTTAAATTTCAAGGTTGATATGTAAAAGGACTATTGGGATAAGCTTTGGGTGAAGCATCTTATCCCAAAGGTTAATATCTTTTACGATGGCTGTCCAAAATAAAATTTTGACTATTGATAATCTCAGGAAAAGGGGAATGAAGCTTCCCAATAGATGTTCTCTTTATAGGAAAGAGGAGGAAAATGTCAACCATCTCATCCTTCATTGCTCCTTCTCCCACGATGTGTTTGCTTCCATTCTGGATTTGTTCAATATCCAATGGACCTTTCCCTTGATGATTGAGGACTGTTGTTTTCAATGGGAGAGTCCCTTCTGTTTTCCCATTTTGGTTTGGGCCTGGAATATTTCCCTCCCTCATTTTTTTGGGCTTATGGAAGGCCAAGAATGATTGTATATTCTAGGGATCAAAAAGCTCTTCTCTTGAAATTTAGAAGAAAATTTTTGGCTGCCATTAAGGAAAACATCAAACTCTTTAAAGGCAAAGCAAAGAAACCCTACCCAAAAAGAGAGAAAAAGTTCTTGATAAGTTCGCCCTTGGACCGGTGGAATTACACAAACCAAAAAATAAATCCAGTTGGATAAGGCCTGTGGAAAATTTTGTTAAGTTAAATTTTGATGGGGTATCAAAAGGGGATCTAGATCTAGCTGGGGGAGGGGGAATTTTAAGAAACAGTGAAGGTGATTGGTTTTTTTTTTATATTGGTCCATTAGGTTGGAAAACAAACAATATGGAAAAAGTTAGAGCTCTCCTTTGGGGGTTTTGTTGGTAAAAGAAAAAGGTTTCAAGGACATCCAGATTGAAGGTGACTCTCTCATCATTATTAATGCTCTTAAGAATCAGGGTTCCATTAATTGGCCCTTAAGAAATATCCTTAATGATGTTAAGGAAACTTTAAAATATTTTGTAAGGGTTTCTTATAATCATACTTTGCGTCAAGGGAACAAGTGTGTGGATAAGATGGCTAATTACGAGCCATTAGTAATGATTACAAGATCTGGTGTAAAGGAGATGATTTACCCATGGACATTAATGAAACCATTATTAGAGATAGAGGGCACTAAGTTTGATGATGTTGGCACGAGTGAGCTCGAGGTTGTGACAACTTACTTAATAAGTTGTATTTTCGGTTTTGTTAGTGTGAAAGGGGGTCTAATTTTGAGAAGTGTTAGCAAATAGGGAAGTTTGGTTTCGTGAAGATGGGTGGTGATAGAATCAAGGTTGAACCTACTAGCCAGAACATTGAAGCTTTTAATCAACATTTGTGGAACAAGCTTAAGATTGGGGTTTTAGTAATTTCATCACCAAATTACATGGTCACAACCCTTCCCTCTCAAAGGATTTTGGAAAATCTTGGAAAGAGGGAAAGTTCAAGGTCAAAGGTATGGAAATTGAGGTTTTTGAGTCCACCATTGCCCTTGCGATGAAGATGAAAATGGACAACCTCAAAAATTTTAAGGACAGAACCCATAGAGAGCATGAAATTGAGTTGTTCTTCGTGGGTAAGGAAAGGTGCTCTTTCTTTACTGATGGTATTTTCAAGTCGTGTATCTTGGGAATATGGAGAGATGTTTGCCTTCAAATCATGAAGTATATAACTCTGAAGGAAAATACCGAAAAATATATACCCACCATATGACGCTTCTGAATATGTTCCACCATAAGGTCATGGTGAGCATCCCTTTCTTCCCGTTTTATGTCTTTGAAAAATTCTTTTGGCATTCTAGCAGAGAAGGTAGAGATGTTTGCGCATGAAGGGCTCATCCTTCTTATTTGAAAATGAGAAACCTATTTTGAATTCTTCTTTGAAAGATAAGGCGGAAGAGGATGATCTCACTCTTGTAGAATTCCTTACTAAGATGAAGGTTGGGAAATGTAAAAATGTGGGGGAGGATTCTAGTAAAGAGAAGAGTGAGGAAGGTCGTGGTGAAGCGATCACCTCGAGAAAGAGGGATTGGGATGGTAATTTTAAGGGTTTCAAGGATTTGAGTAGAAAGGTTCAATACTTAGAGGGTGTGCTTCAGGTGATGGAGGAAACCAATGTTGGTCAAAGGGAAACTATGTTGGATGTCATTAATGCCTCTAAGAAAATTGTCTCTACTTAGGTGAAGTCCAAACAGAAGGTTCTAGAGCTAGAGTATCAGGTCAAAAGTTGAGTGATAAGTTGGAAGGGATGGAGGAAGGCACTAAAAGGAGGAATTTCAATTTGTGCATCAGTAGTTCCGAGGAAGAGATGGAGTAAGACATAAATGTCAAGGGCGATGAGGGTGCCGAGATCAAAGGCAGTCATGTTGGTAGCAATGAAGGTTCTCCTAAAAATTAGCTTGGTTTTCTGGATTGTTGGCAGACTTTTGGTGAACTTCTGCAATTTTGATGGTTTAGGTCCGGTTTTATTTTTCTTTGTTTTAATCTCTTTGGTTTAAAGTCTTGATCTTCATTGTAAGAGTTAAGCATGTTTAACTCCTTTTGTGGACTTTTCTATTTCTTTCTTGCTTGTTGGTTTTTATTCCTCCTTTTGTAAGGCCCCTGGGAGTCGATCCCTGTTTTTACCTTATCTAATAAAAATGATTAGCCAAGTAGTCTCAAAACTATAAAACTTTGAATTACAAAAATAAAAATAAAAATCTTGTCAACCAAATGTAAATGGCTAAGTAGTTGCATTCAAACTAAAAATCTCGCAAAAAAGTAAAGAGCCTCGAAGCTTCCCAATAAATTAAATAAAATATTAGTTATGAGAAAGTCAAGTTTACAAATAAAATACACATGAAAATATCCACATCACAATTACTAGGTGGCCTTTAGGAGCCATCTATAGGGGTACAATAACATCAAGTGCGCATCTCCACATATAATCATAATAATTGATCAGATAATGTAATTTTCATAATCTCCGACTAACTTATAATCTCACATAATATTTGAAACCAAGAATAAGAGCATCTATTTTACTAGAAACCACCTACACCTGAAATATCACCCTAACTTGAGCAAAGGTCTCAAATAGTGTTATCAATTAGAGGGTCACATGATTAATTCATTGAATAGTCAAAGAGTGATTGTTGTGGTTGTCAAATGTTTAGAGTTATGAAGACCTCGAGAGTGAACTAAAATTAGTCTATGCATCGATAAAAATTAGATGGTAAAGGAATTTTATGATTTAGGAGAGAAATCATGTCAATGTAGTTATTTGACCATCGAATGTCATGAGAGATTGTTGACTAGATTTTCTGCAAATGAAAACCTGTGCAATAATGAGATAAATCTCCCTCATTTACCTGAGGCTCCCATGTAAGATTTCTATCAATTATGGATCCGAGTAATTTTTCATGGGTTTTGCTTTAATTGCAAAAATCTCATGAGCCATAGCTAGGAAATATTGTAGAAAGTAAGCGATTGTAGAAGAAATATTTGTAGAAGAGGAAAATAATTGAATTCGGGAAGAAAGAAGAGAAAATGTGAAATCCAACCAATAGTTCACAGAGTTGGTCTCATGCACATAGATAAAACAAACAGATCTCAAAATACAAAATTTAAAGGAAATGAAAGTTTCAAATCTAGATCTAAGATAACACAAAGTTTATGTAAAGATCTACACAAGTAATAAACACAAGCACCGTTGATGTAAAGTTCTCTCAAAATCATCTCTATCAATTCCTTAGCTTTTATAAAGATATCAAGGGTTTCACTCAAATTCTAGAACACAAGAATTCGATTACAAATTCTAATCCTTTAACATGTAGGCTCTTCCTCTATTTATAATTTATAGAGGAAATTACAAATAGGAAGCTTTTAATGAATTCCTGCATGCGGAAGCTATAGAAAAGGGGACAACTAGAAATCTTCCTCCTGAACTACTCTTCACATGACATGCATGATTTATAACTAAAAATAGAACCTTCCATTTTGGATGTCTGCCACCTATTTCCAAGTAATTGACTTCTTCCAATAACTTGAAGTAACGGATTTTAAACCAATCACTTAAGTTTTACAATTTAATTGATTACTCAATTACTTTATCAGAGAAAATAAGAGAAAGAAAAAGAAGTTATTCCAGCTGCAACACTCTTTGTTTTGTCCTTTCTCCATACTTTGTATGCTAATCCAATACGCATTGTACTTTTGTTTCATCTATTTTAGCAATGAATGATTTGAATGATATCTCTACCGTGGATCTGAGATACTCACATGTGATGTTGAATTCTTTCCTTTGATTCTCACCAAATTGGGTCTAGAAGAAATTGACTGTGATTTTCTTGTGGGTACTTCCTTTGACCTATCTTCCTTTTTATCCTTGAATATTTTGTAGGTATTCTCCATTACATGCACTAATAAAATGCTTACCGTAAACAATTCAAGAAAAAATCATCACCTTTTATTTTTAATTACATATGAGAAATTTCAAATTCTGGAAAGCACTCCGAGTGAAGGAAAATACGGGTAAATTTAATGAAGGCTTCAACTATAAGATTAGGAGAACATGCACAAGCTCCTAAAAGGAATTTTCCATGCAATGACTTCCACATGGGCTGCATTAGAAACAAGAGAATGAATTTTTTCCGAAAGTCTTCGCAATTATGATATTTGGATCTATTTCTTCCTCTGATTCTGAAGATATATTCAATGTATCTGACATTGATTTGGACTTCTTTTCACCAATATGAGTACCTGTGGTGAATACATCAACATGCAGATGCTCTGAATAATAAAAATAAATCCTTTCCAACCCTAGGCACCAAAATTGGATGCTTCCCGGCAGTGGAAAATATTTTTAATGCAAAATCCTCCTTCCTTTGGCGCCAAAATCCTTCCAAGCTGTAAGCTCCATCAAAAAGAATTAATTGCTTCTCCTTATGGCATCTCATGCTTATATAGCTATGTGCATGGTATTTTTAATAATTACCTTTCCCTTTTTGGTAATTAATTAATTAAAATCCATGCTCCTTCACTCAATTTGGGTGCCCAAGTCTGCATGTTTCTACTTACTTTTTATGAATTTATTTTATTTATTTATAGCATGCATCCTTAACTTCTCTTTAGCTCATCCACTTGCCTTGACTTTCCTTCTATTTATGGTGCCAAACTTGGCTAGAAATAACATTAATAAATATCATTAAATGCATGTATTAATGCCAAGGTGGGTCACACTTTTTGGCAAGAGGAATTGCTAAAAATAGGAAGTCAAAGCAATGGGAATTTTTACCCTGGAAGGCAACTAAGAAATTCTTACTTTTCACTTAAGTGACTTGACTTTCATAATTGGAATTTTTACCCTATAAGGTAGGCAATAAATTCCCTCCTACGTGCCACCTCTAAAATTCCCATTGGCAACTTAAGTGATTCCTTCCCCAAAAAAATGTGACTTGCATGAAAGATAGTTCTTTTCCAAAAGTGTGACTTGCATTATGACTTATGCTTTTAAAGTTGCGTGAAAATTCATCACCAAGGCAAGTGTGGAAATTGGACACGGAAGACGGCTTTGAAAATCATGGACTGTCATGAAGACGCATTTCTTTCCTTTTTTGATTTGTGGTGAAGAAAACACAAGTATAGAATAAAATTTGCCATTTTTGGAAAGGGTCCAAGAAGATGTAGCAACAAAACTTGCATGTGTCATAACTTTCATTTCGTGGCTGTTTTAGGTATCATTTTCTCTAATAGTGCATATTTTCTCAAGCTCTACGCATTGATGGCAATATTTTTCTTATTTTCATAAAATCCATTTTTACACCTTTTTGAACCGAGTGACTTCTTGCAATTTTCTAAAAGAATCCCGAGGTCAAATCACCTTTAGACATATTAGTAATTAAAAATATTGGATGGTTTTTTCAAAACCATAGGCACGGGAAAGGTATGGCAAGGAGAATAAATAAGCTACAGAATTTCTTGAGAAAACAAAACACAAACAAAAAGAAATAAAACAAAATAAAAACAATTGTAATTGCTAGAAAAAAAATTCCATTTAGCTTATCTACAAAAAATCTTCCCCCAGGTGAATGTTCTGTGGTAATAATGATGGGATGAAGTGCTTTATATAACCTAAAACCTCTAATTTTAGCTCAATCTATTTTTAAAAGAACTTTATTTATTTAATAATAAATAAAATGCTTGCACACAAGGTCTAAAGAAAGGATTTGAGTGAGTTTTGGCATTTTGGTATTTGTTGAATTTGGATTTTATGACTCTCTGGGGATACCTTAGAACAATGCAAACAACTGTAGGCAAAACAAACACAAAATGACTCACGTTACTTGAAAAGAACAATTTTTTTTTAAAAAGGGTAGTCCCAGATTTCAGGCTGAAATCTTGGGGATACCAGAGATGAGATAGGGTCATCCATGAAATTCTAATGAGTGTGATCAATTGTCAAGTACACAAGAATAAGAATAAGATCTCTTAGGATTACGGTAGTGATTTCATCATAATAAGTTAACAATATATCCATAATGTAGTATGAAGTGATGTGGAAAAGGGTCAATGTCCAATTCAAGTGTTTCAAAGAAGGGAAATAAGTCTTTTATGTGCAAAATACTTTCAAATGTAAGATGCATAAATACTATCAAATACCATAACCAATTGTCACAAACAATGCTAAATATAACTCAAGAGCAACTAACCAATCTCATGATATCTTCCATATCACTCTAGGTGTTACCCATAATATCACCGTCCAAAATTTACACCAAGAAATACATGTACCAAAATTTGAAGATCTTTGTAGGGTCTAGCATAGTACAAGTCTATGACACAAAAGTGGGGACCCACTATACAACATTCTCACAAGGAGTCACATACATAGTATAATAAGTGGACTAAAGAAACAACATAAAAACTCAACATAACCCACGAACAAGACTCCACATACCCTCATGCTACACAAAAATAGACAAACACATAAGAATCATTTACAATTTTATCCTGCACTCAAGTTTTTGAACCTCACTGATACCGTCGTAATTCACATAAATGTTCACCCTAAAATCACCACTAAAACCATGGTAATTTTTGTGTTAACATATAAGAAACAAAAGGTTACCAAGCAAGACAACGTCACTTAACTCCCCTTTTTTACCATGCACACTTGAAACACAAATGACAACAACGAGTCCATGAATACACACCAACTCAATTCCATCCGAGTACGATAGGAATGTTCACCATAAGTTGTAAGAACTCACACACATACCTCTTCCTAAGGAGGTCTAAGGATCAAATTCATTTCATCTTCATGAGGGGCACAAAATGTGATCGTTGGGAACCTTACCCAACTCAATCACAAAAATGTTAGCAAGACCTTGAACCAAAAGATATAAATCACATGGATCCCTTAAAAAATTTCACACATTAGGCCTATCCTAGATATGAGAGGTGATTTAAAACACATGTGTCCTTATGAACCTTTCCCACATAATTCAAGAGTAATGCATGTAAAAAGCACAACCACAATCAAGAGAAAATATGGTAGCATCTTTATTACAATTGGGTGCATTTTCCTTACAAAATTGATTTAAAAGGTATTTGACATACATAAACACATGTTTTCATATTCAAATTCAAGTTTCTCATTTCGACAATTTCCAATGTTGTCATGCAAATGTGCAACAAGGAAATTGACAATTTCCAAGCATGACAACTATACCCCTGTGTTAATTTTTTCAAGTTTTACCCCTCCAAGACACCCCGGTCTTCCTAGTCAGTCCAAGTGACCTCCTAATTGATGTTAGCTCATTCCCCTAGGTGATTTAGGAAATTCCATTCATTCCCTCTAGGTGATTTTAGGAGTTCATTGAAAATTGCAAGCTTCAAGAATCGTGGGAAGGGCTATCACTAGCCTTCCTAGGGCTGGAGCAACCCCATGGAGTGGAACATAAAATCCAAACCAGACACGGAGGTGAATCAAAGGCCTAGGAACATCATGGAATTGATTTAGGAAGATTTAGGAAGGATTCGAGAAGTTGGGACAATTTCACTAAAATTAGGGTTCACAAGCCTAGGTTGTGCACTGAAAGCCAAAACAGCTATTGAACTTGCAAAGGAAATTTTGGGAGCTCCAAATGGAGTTAGGAGAGAAAAAAAACATCATTGGAGAGGGAATTACTAGCCTTATAATATGGTGAAATTAATTTTTCACAACACTTTGGTGCAATGGGTTTGCAAGTAGTTTTTCTCATGCACGATGGAGTACTAGATAAAAACTCCACTTTTCAGATATAAAATGGAGTAATAAAGACCTAATACCCATAAAATTGGATTTATAATGACATTTACAGTCAATTTCATATAAAATTTCATCAAAAATGTCCATCGGGAGCTCAATTTATCGTCATTTCAAGTTGCCCTCTTAGAGCGAGTTCGGACTTAGTCAAATTTTGACAAGGACATGTGTCAGCTCCAGGAGCCTAGTGAAATTTTTGTCCCTTACATCCCTCAAGGTCAGGGAAATCAAGTTTAATAAAATTCACCTATCCCCCATAATCCCTATGGACCCTCATGCAACCTCCAGGATCGCCAGCCGGCCTCCTAGTGCTTGTTAGGCTCATTCTCCCGCTCACTCGGATCGTGACAAGTGGCGACTTCTGGTGCACTGTGAAATTTGATTTCCCTTGTGTACCTTTGATGTGAGGGACATCAGGGTTGAAAAAATGTGCCTAGCCCTCATGATGCCTCAAGGTTCCTCATGTGACCACTTCTCAACCCTTCCAGTGCTTTAAAGTTATTTTTTTAGCTTTAATCCCTTGTTGTTGGATCTCCGCCACATGTCAAGATGAGGTGCGCTATACAAATTTATGTCCCTCATGTCCCTTTGAGGTGAGGAATGTTAGGGACATGAAAATTTTCATCTCTCCTTGCTTTTCTTTTTTCAAATTTTTAAATATCCCTCCCACTTCTAACTTCTAACATCTAACATTCTCATGCACAAATGGCGTGCTCGCATACTCCTATGTAACTTCCTACCACCACTATGCCATTGCAAAACCTCAAACAAGATTTTACATAGAAATTAAATCTTCTACCCCTTGGTGATACACAGGTCTCAGAAGAATATTTCATCAAACTGAGAAGAAGAAACAAAGAACGAAGAAGAAGAACAATGAAAATCTCCATTCCCGCAAAATAGATTTTTGAAGAGATATTGCAAACGGATGCACAGATTGACAAACCATTTTTTTATATTCATTCCTCTATCAAAAACCATCATAAATACACCTTCAGACCCTCCTCCCATGACATAAAACATTCACAAAGTGAAGAAATCCTCTTTCTGGCCCAACGGAGAAAAAAAGCTTGATTTCCCATCAAATTGGCATCAATGATCGAAATGAGATTTCACCAGATGAATAAGAAGAAAAAACCCACAAAAAAATGTAAATTTTGTTGAAAATAGAAGAAAAAACCATACCTGCAATTTTCGAGGTCCATTAATGTTTGTCACCTTTAGAAGCACCAAGGTCAAAATTTTAAAACTTTAAAATCTCCCAAACTATCAAGTAGATAGGTTCAAGATTTTAGAGGGTGTGATATTAGAAAAAAACCCATATCGAAAAAAAATCGCAGTGATCCAACCACCGGAGGTTCACTTTCTAAAAATAGTAGGTCTTTTACATGGAGGATTGCCATTTCGAGAAAGTTGTCAATTAAAGAAACTGCGAAAGAGGCATTAAACACAGAAGATGTATTGCAAGGAGAGATCGTCGAAATGGTTGTCTTGGTTCAAAATTAACACTTACTAAAAATAGTATGTGGTCCCATGAGCACCTGCCAAAAATAAAAATTGATCTAGAAGGTGAGAGGAATGCAGGGAGAAAGGTAAATATGAGTTGCAACATCCAATTGAGGTTCGATGTATCCGATCTTTCATACTTACTAATAATAGTAATTTCCTTTTTTGAAGAAATCATGAAACATAAGTGGATAGGCCAAAAGCCGACGCAACCTTTGCTTAAGAGTAAGAGATAGAAAAAGTGTAGTCTCTATCATCATATTATGTAGAGTAGGTGACGGTGAGGATGTCAACAGCTTCTTTCGACACTCATTTCATTCTTCAATTGGTATGAGGGAGGTGGAATTCATAGTCGACATCGTCAAATCATTCATAAGATGCTTCATTAGGATCATGTCTAAATCAATTGAGCAAGTGCGATGACGTTATAGGGAGTTTGGAAAAGATTTGTTCCAAGGCTCCAGTCCCTTCAGAGGAGGATCTTCATGAATGATACTCATGGCCACCGAATGAGTCATTTGACAATGTTTTTAAACACTTAGTTCATGGTGTTCACATGTCATCCAAAGGAATTGTGTCAATGTGTGCAAGAGTTCGAGATTCAAAGTTCACTACAATGGAGCACTTCATTGGATCATCTAACAAGGATCTGAGGCACTCCTCCTTAGTTCTTTCTCTCCCCTTCTTCTCTCTTCTCTTCCCCCTTTCTCTCTCCCCATTTGTTCTAATTCTTTGTTGGGGTTGCACTTTTTCATAATGCCTTTAATTAATTTAAAATGAATTTTTTATGTAACAAGTCACCCTTAAGTCATAAAAGGGGACTTAATCTTTTCCTAAGAATGTAAAAGGTCATAAGTTGTAATAAGGCATATGAAAAGGCATTAGGGGTAGATGAAGAGTCATCTCTCATTCTATAAATTGTAAAGCCATTCCCATTTCAAAGGGTTGGTGATTGATTTTGTAAACTCAAGAGTGCATTAAGAGAACAAAGGAGATATCCAAATTCTTCCATTCCCCTCATTCTCAAATTTCCTCCATTTCCCCACTATGTACAACTTTGGTTTGAGCAATCAATACAAGAAGGAGTTTCTATCTTTCTTTGACTAAGGGATTTCTTGATACTTTGTGCTCATCAAATTCTATTTGGTCTTATTACTACTTGTAGATTTGTTTCCTCTTAATTTAGTGCATGTGATGAAACTTCTAACTAGTGTGTGCATAAATCTGATTTTCTACATGTAACACTAGTTCTCCTACCTATTTTCTCACTCCCCTTTCCCAAAAAGTATTCCCTAGCAAGATATTTCTAGCTTTGTCACAAGGTCAGTGGAGTGCCCCTATTAGATCCCCGGCCATAAGGCCATCCAGAGAAAACTCACTTTCACTTGTGCATGCATATACGGCAATTGCACGGGTTAAGTAGAGGGACTTAGATTCTTAGAGCGTTGGCAAGATAACCACCAATTTGTCCCCTAACAAATTTTCTCACCAACACCAATCAATACAATGTCACTTAACTCCCTTTTTTTACCACGTGCACTTGACACACAAATGACAACAACGAGTCCATGAATACACACCAACTCAATTCCATCGATTATAATAGGAATGTTCACCACAAGCTATAATAACTCAAACACATACCTCTTCCTAAGGAGGTCTAAGGATCAATTTCATTTCATCTTCATAAGGGGCAAAACTATGATCGTTGGGACCCTTACCCAACTCAATCACAAAAAGGTTAACAAGTCCTTGAACCAAAAGATCTAAATCACATGGATCCCTCAAAATTTGTCACACATTAGGCCTATCCTAGTTATGACAAGTGATTTAAAACATGTGTGTCCTTACGAACCTTTCCCACATAATTCAAGAGTAGTGCATGTACAAAAGCACAACCACAATCAAGAGAAAAGATGAAAGGAAATCAACCATAATGTACCTAGTTTTCCTATGGTAGAATATTTATTACAATTGGGTGCATTTTCCTTACAACATTGATTTAAAAGGTATTTAACATACATAAGCACATGTTTTCCTATTTAAATTCAAGTTTCTCTTTTATTTAAACCTTTATTCACAAGGAATAAACTTGTCTTATTTTCATTCCTTATCATAGTTAACATGTGTAGAAGGCATATGGTTCACATACCCCTCATTCTATATCGAGATCCAAAGATTTTCCAAGTTATGTTCTTAAGTGTAATCACTTTTTTTATTTGTATTAACACAACGAGGGCTCAACATTGAGTTAAAATAGTGGGCTTAAGTTTCACTTTACAATTATGTTAAGGGGAGAACTCGAGATTTACCTTTAGTTTGTGATACATCTTATAGGTTCAATTTTGAAAGAGAGAAATAGATTACAAATTTCGTAGTTCTAACCATAAATGTCCCTAAAGAGGTCTTAAGTTGAACTCATCCTTGTTTACACATGAGAGGTTTACAACCTATGATGGGATCAACACTGGGTAAGTGGGACACTCCCATATTTCATATTTGTAAAGACATCCTAGGGCCCCTTCTACACGCTCACCATTGGAATGTAAATACTAGCAACAATTAACTCAAAACTCTTTATGTCATATAAATATGCCTTGTATTATACACAAGGGGGCCTTCATAGGATAACCACTAAGATACAAAATACATATAATGAATTCAAGGATCTCAACATACCAAACACAATGTTTATAAAAGCATGACACTGGTGGTACAAGGATTAATTGGTTTGAGAAAACAAATATGCATAAGGTGGACATGTCTAAGCTGAAGCTAACATAAGTAGAATAAAACCCAAAGGTTTCCTAATTTATCAAAAATACACCCTTACCAAAAGGGTTTTAAATAAGACCTCTCATATGATTTAGGTGCTACAAGATAGGTATCATACGTGACTTGATCCTTTCAATATAGTAACCCACAAGGCAAGTCTTTCATCTTGACAACTAGGTGACCTCTTAATAGAACAAATATCCACCAACGGACCATACCAACATGTTTCATTAACCAAATGTGATACTTGGCCTCCTACCAAGTCCTCAGGTTAGATAGTCATGTTTACTTGAAGTAATTATCCAAGATTTCCTACAGGAACGATATCCAATAAGGGTCTCATAAGGATGATGCCACTAAGGGTCACCTATATGTGGAGGTGTCAACCGACACTAAACTATACATGAGTTAATGTAGTTTACCACGTGAAGGTGAATAGTTTTCCATAGCCATTATATTGTGGAAATACATTTTAAGTGGAATTTAAGGAAACCATGGTCAATTACATTTCAAATAGTGTTACAACACCTATCAAATTAAATATTCACAAATCCACCTATAAATTACCATTACAAATACTAAAAATATGTTAAATGAACTAAATGCAACATTCTGGAACACATTATTTATACAACATGATGACAAAGGGTGAAAATATTTCAAGGGTTGGCACAATCTATAATATCAACAACAACACTTTCTTTTCAATCTTTCAAAACATGTATGTTTAAAGTTTAAGTTCACTAACACACAAATATGTAAAATTAGTAGAATTTATCATAATTAACCAAGTACACTTTCTTCAATGTAATTAAACTATAAAGTATAATGTAAAATTTCATCAACTCATTTATTACCACCCATGCATGATAAAACAACATTTATTCCTTCAATAATATAACATGTACAATTGTTTAAATAAAGTACTTTTCTTATTCCATTACAATTACATGTTATTCAAGTTATAAACAACTTTAAACTTAGACTTTCATCAATCATTTTAATCCTACTACACCACCTACAACCTATCAAATTATGTAAACATGACTAGTGAAAACCCTAGCATGGACCCACACCTTATATCTAACATGTCGAACTCACAACATCAATTTAGAGTTAGAAAGAGAGATACAAGACTATTTACTTTCTGTATTTTTCAAACCAAGACAACTTTTTAGGGTTTAAAGAGAGATTAGAGAGAGAAAAAACACATTTTATTTTACATAAGTAAACCAATACATTTTCATGATCAAAGAGGGTGAGAGATGACACAAAAATTATTATTCATAACATTCAAGTTTCAAAATATTTTCATAAGAACATCAATTTCTACGACCTCTAACGTAGTTCTTGTTCCCATTGTTGCTATATAGGGGTCTGGTAAGTGTGTCAAACTATTTGATTCTAAATTTTCACTTGCCATCATGTTTAATTGTATTGGAAAATTTATTACCATCGTCATACATGCTTCCAATCATCACACTAGTTTTTTTACCCATCGAACGCACTTTGGAGTTCAACACGGGTCCATGGGTCTTAGTTGCGCTACTACTCAAACTAGTCCAATTTTCCATATAATGAGCCTACAAAAAGGCATGAGACCTCTAAAAGGAAACTTTAATTTTCTCACCCTATTCCCTACAAATAATCATGAGAAACTAATGGAGTCCAAAATTAGTAACCAAGGCTCAAATCTGGAATGAATTTCTCGGGGCTAGTGGCCCGATTTTAGTTGTTTTCCCTCCAACAAACTAAGCCAAGTTTGCTCTAAAATGGTTGTGAAAAATGCACTTTTCAAATGAAAGGGGTAAAACAAAACATTTTAATCTATTCTCCATATAACAATGAAGAGGTTTACAAGGTCAAATTTTACTTCTAGAATCCATAGGCATCAAATTTGAGGTGATTTTCAAGAGGGTTTGGTTGTAGTAGCATTGTTCCCAACAACCAATTTTCCTAAGTAGGCCAGAAACCCACTTCACAAACGTGACCATCAAGCATTTTGGTAATATTTCC
The DNA here is from genome assembly GCA_018340775.1 of Taxus wallichiana var. yunnanensis. Classification (NCBI taxonomy): domain Eukaryota; kingdom Viridiplantae; phylum Streptophyta; class Pinopsida; order Cupressales; family Taxaceae; genus Taxus; species Taxus wallichiana. The sequence continues at coordinate 468,328,926 of CM031238.1, read as the reverse complement.
ATGTTGGAATGAAGTTTCCATATGACAAGGAAGATGTTAGAATAGTGAAAAGTGGAAGTGAGATTTAGAGACACTTCAGTGCGTCGAGTTTAAAAGGTGTTTGACATAGCTTGAGAGTTTTTTAAAATTGCTAGTTTGCATTATAAGGAAAATTTATCAACTAGTTTGACTACCACCATACACGAGCAATGGTAAACTCATTCTAGGTTTGTTTTGATCAAGTTAAAGGCCTAGTGTTTTGAAACGTCATCCAAGGAGAATATTTACAACATTAGTTTAACATGAGGTGGAAACTGTGTTTATGTGATTAATAGTATTATTTGATATAAAAAAAATCATCAACAAACTTGATTTCATATGTAATATTTAAAATTTTATAAACAAAGTGAAAAATTCAACCGAGAGAGATAGAGAGGAGGAATGGATCCATGCCCGAAAAGGACCAATGAGCGAGATTTGAGGAATTTGACATTTCACGAGCCAACTACATTCGCTTATGGGGTTCAAAGGCCTTATCACCAAGCCCACTTTTTACATCTCCCACAATCATTGCATTCGAAAAGATCATGTTTCTTTGAGGCATTTTGTGCTAACATTTAGAGATTTATCACGATAGCCAACACAAGAAAGAGGTTCAACCATACAGATGATCCATTTTCGGCATAATGTAATAAGTTCCAATCATGCCAATAAAAGTATTTATATCCCATATCCCCTAGATAGACATGGTTACATGTAAATAGAGCACAAACAAGCACATAGTTAGAGTTTATTCCAACTTGCTTCATTAGTTCAAATATTTTGAGAGCATCTTTGCCATAGCCTTGTATTTCATATCTACCAAAGAACAACTACTAAAGCATCTACCAAAAACCCACTTCCCGGTATGTTTTGATGGACATATCATACCCTATTCAAAAGCTCGCATTATTTTTTTCTTTTGTACAGAGATAGTTATACATTGAGATGAGGCACTTCTCTTTATGGTTGAGTTCAATTTGAGTAGTTCAAATCCATTTATTTGTTTACATCTATATTCGGACAATGTTGGAAATAACCAAGGAATTTATGTCTAAGTGGTCCACAATCAAGGATTGGGACTAGATAGGATCAAATGCACAAAAACAGAAATCTGTGTGGAGTAGTGAGATCTAAAAACACTCAAGGGAAGAAAATATCTTCATTCATTCATGCATAATCCAATTAGCCAAAATATGCATAGAGGTTACATTATATAGTGAGAAATTAGGTCACCCAAAAAGGTAACTAACTCAACTCACAATTAGAAAATGACTTAAAGTACATTCCCTTAATAACCTATGATTAACCTAAGCAAGCTAATTAGATTGTGTAGGTAAAGCCTATACCAACACCCCCTTAAACATAACTTAGGTGGGTAGAAAAGAAAAGGTGGGTCTCACAACAAGGCTTGATGAGGTACCCATGTACAATGCAAATCTCTCACAAATGGAGAAAAGGAGGAAAAACTCCTCCCTATAAGAGAGAATGGAAAAGAAGGTAGGATTAAAAGTCCCACTTGAAGCTACAACAACATGTAGCCATCATGTATTTAATTTAATTTCATTTGTATTAAATTTAATTATAGAGTAACTATTGAAATAACTAATGTATAAATGATAAAGTACAATAGTGACACAAAGAAACTAAGATTTAAAGTATGGAACCCTAAACAAGAGAGGGAGATAGAAGAACTCGGCTGATTTTTGAATTAACATGAAGTGATTTGAGCGAGAGAGAAGTGTTGAACAGATGTTAGCAATGTCTTATCCGACCCTGTAAATTATGGAGCTCACGAACAAGGTTGGCGGTGGTGCTGTAACAAAATAGGGGCGCACAGGCGCTGATGACTAGATCTAGGTACTTGTGACTACGCAATATATTTAAATCTAATTTTTTTGTGTCGTAACAGCTTCTCTAATTATTCCATATTGATCGCCGTGTAGTCACTCCTGGATTGTTGAAGGTATCTGTAACATGCAAAAGAGAAGTTCACATGCACAAGCCCACAAACCATGTCAAACCTAAAAGGAAAACGTAGAATGGGGATTCGAATGACCCCAGTAATCACCCTAAGAGTGAACTTGAATCGAGCACTACACTATATCTCGACTCCATGTAGTTCTTATGAGTGTGTGTAGAAATTGTGCCCTAAGATGCCCTTGTGCAAGTTGTACTTGATAGCAGGATGTAGCTAGAATGTAGAAATGTAGTAGAATGTGTGGATGTAATAAAATGAACTTCCCTTTCTTATGTTATGTATGCAGAGTTGATGCAACACTTGTCCCTTGAATGGATGCTAGATGGACACTTTTGAGTGATTTAGGTGCCTTTTGAATGCAAGTTTAGGTGGTAATGTTAATGCTTAGCGCTTGGCCCTTTATTTTGAACACATAACTATGTATTTATATGATCCCTTTGTTTGAATTTTGTAATTGACAAATGGAAGGCTAACCCCTAAGTGAAAAATATGCCCAAAAGATAAAAGAAACCCAAAAAGAGTGAGTAATGTAGAAAAGGGTATGGGGTGCCCAAAGGGGGTAGGAGCACTTGGGTGTTGTTGTCTGGGCCGGGAGTGGTGTCTGAATCCATAAAAGATAAATAAGTAAAGTTATAACTAGGTTGTAGGGTGTAAACGACCAAATAGAAAGTAAGATACAAAGAAAAGAGGTCAAAAATAGTTGTCAATCTCTAATTTTCTTGCTTAGGAATCATATATTGCTAATATGCTTTTCTCGACCTAGAAATGTACCCAGATGTGTGATTTTGTGTTTACATTTACCCCCACTTTATGTTGTTGAGTGAAGACTCAATAACGTAAAGTAGATAAGCGATGTGTACCTTATGATCATATAGAGTATGCGGCAAAATGCATGTCGAGTGGACAAGTGAAGTGTGGAATGATGCAAAACGAAGCGTGGAGACTAAGAAAGGAACCCTAGGGGTGAAGCATATGTGTTACATTGTACCTATTTTTGTGCTTGTATTTTTTTGTTGTAGGCTACTTCTTGTTGTGTATTAAGGACAGACCTACAAAAGAAGAGAAAAAGAGTAGTCAAAGTCTTGTATATAAAACAAATTGAGCAAATTATGTAAAAGTGTGCAAAAGTAATAGTAAAGGAAAGTGTGCACCTAATGTAAAAGAGTGTAAATGATAGAAAAGTGTCCTTAAATGTTGTTAACAGAAAGTTTTTTTGGGTGATTTCATGTCAATAGCAAGTTTTTTGGGCGATCTCACCCCAAGTGTGAGTTTTTAGGGTGATCTCTTGTCAAAGAGCAAGTTTTGGGGAGAGAGGTATAGTTTTACTCTCCTTCCATGACTCTTCCCTATAAGCACCATTATAGATGGTGTAACATGATTTAGTTCATGTTGTTCCTTCTGTCCTAATTATTCTAAATTAGTCCCGAATTGTTCTGATTGTACCGATTAAAGGAGATAGAACATATTATGTGACCGGAGGACTGTGCCTATAATCGTAGAATTACTCAAGTCTTCTATGAATTGTGTTGATCTGATAAACTAATTTTATGTGCCCCTGCAACATTAGCACCTGTGGGAGGACATAGGTGCCTACGAGCTACTATATGAGTCTCAACACCGGTGTCTATACTATGTATTGGACCCAAGTCAAATTATGGGTCATTTTGTGACTATGTTTTTGTTCTACTCTTTTATTATGCTGACTTAAAATGTAGCTTTGAGATTTTGTAAGGGTGATTTATTCACCCAAAGTCTTCCCCCTCATTTTGGGTGCATGCAATAATAGTAGGAGAATGCATCCCAAAGGAAAGGACATGATGTTGTGTTGAAGTGAATACTTGTAGGGGGTAGAGGATATGCATGGTAGAAACCAAGGCACATATAAACAAAATGGCTAATAACATGTGTTAGTAGAAAAATTAGTTAACATGCAAAGGAAGACAATGTAACAAGCAAGTGTGTATACAAGATGGACCATGAAAAGTGGGTTTCAAACATGGGACATCTCTCACAATGTCACAAGACAATCAGGGACGAAGCGGCCAAAAACATACAATGAGCATACAAGAAAAAGGGAATAGCCCACAAATGATAACATACAATCACAAACAATCAGATAACTATGGTGGCATATAGTCTTGAAAAGAAAATGCTACACATGAAGCACCTGTTAGCATGTTAGAAAGATAAATAGTATGTCAAGGCATATATGTATCAATGGAAAGTAATGTGCTAGAAAGTATAAGTAGTAAATGATGAAACAATAACACCTATAATGTGTGAGAGTAGTAAAGGTAGATGCCCCTAGGAGCCTCAATGGGATTGGTAAAAGGTATAATGCTAAGCATCATTGCAGTGTGTAATAACCTATAAGAGATCTACATTCCCAACTAGAGACCAAGTGAACGCGCATGTGTATATAATAAAGATAATGACATACTGAGTATCTGGCTAACATAGTAAGCAAAGTGCGACATGTAATTAGAAAATATTAGCAAGACTAGATGAAACCAAGATATGCAAAATTTGTGAGTGTTATGGGATGACATGCAATGTGCGAAGATGATAGGAGTAGCGTGCCCTAACGGATATGCATGAGATGAGGTTCATTTATAAAATACCCCTCAATAATCAAGAATGAACCATAAAACAAGAGTGTTTCATCGAGAAATGGTTTGAGAATATGCATGTAGAAAGATATATCATGAAGCATAGAGTGTGAATAATGAATGTGATGATAGACCCTCGACTTTTGAGTATGAACCGTGGAACTAGAGTGAGTCATAGGGTAATAATGATACAAGGTGTGTATCAAGATGTGTAAGAGTATTGAGAAAGATTAAGTGTGAAGCACGAGTATGATAGTAGATACTATAGACAATTGATGATGTTAGGAGGGGGGAAGAAAGCGTGATGCCCCCAAGTGTGAGAAGGATAGAAGGTTATCCAATGATAGTGAAGGGAAAGGGCCCTCCACCCGATATCCAGGAGATAAAGGCATGTGATGATGCTCTAATATTGGTGGAGTATGAGAGTAATGACATACATGTGAATGAGACCTATGTGGTGAAGGAGGTGGTGAACACCTATGTGAAGGGGATGCCCTTGTAGGGGACATAGGCTGACTAGATGGGCTAGTGGACCGATGCGGATGAAAAAGTCGTGAAGTAGGTTGTGTGCAAATATGATAACTAAGTACAGAGTTTGCCTTATATTGAGAGGCCCTGAGGCCTAGATGTTGTAATTGGTGTAAAGATATCATCAAGACTAGGCTTAGGCAATGGTGTACATGGTGGAATGCCTTTAAGAGTGACAACTTGCTTATTGTGAATGAACTTGATGCACAAATGATTCATAGAGGGAATGTCTTGGGAAACTAGAGCTAAGGAAGACCTAAGAGCATGTCACAACCTTTGATTGAAGATGCCACAATGAATGGCACAAGCATGGTAAGAGGCCCAACTATAATAGGAAGCCTGATGTAGCTAAAATAATTAGGAATTGGATATGTGATATTAGATAGTGGACATTTGATAGCCATGAGAAGTGCAATGGAGCACACACTGATAGGAGTCATTGGATAGATCATGGTGTTATTGACAATATATGAACCAATAGAAGCATTGATATGTAATGAATCAAAAGTGAATGTAGCATGATAATCATGATCTGAAAATGAAATGGTTGGTGGTGATGCATCAACAAAAGTGACAAGGAAGTCAAGGGGCCTCGATGAAGGAGGGGGCACAAATCGATATGTATGATTAGCAAAAGAATCAAGAGCTTGTGTGTCATGCTTGGGCAAAGGGTCATTAAATATTTTTAGCTTTTTATTATCGTTGACCGGCTTAGAAGTAGATGGCTTAGGGAGATCGAGTGAATTATTGTTAATAAGATCTTGAATGAGATGCCTGAGTTTGAAGTGATGATCAATGGAATGCACAATGATGTATTGGTGATAGTAACATGTGGCATTTTCATCATAATTATGGCCATGAGGGTGAGATGGATCCAAATTGAGTGGTGGTGGAAGGGTGATTAGATTTCTTTCAATGAGTTAAGGAAATAAAAACCGAGGTACATAGGGTAATTTGGTGAAAGTGCGCTTTGGAGGTTGTCATTGAATCTTTTCAGGTGGAGAGACAACATTAATAGTTTCCTTTGCTTTGGTGGGCTTAGGAGATGGCTTGAATGTTGATTTAGCTTGAAACCTATTAGAAGAGGATGAAGGAGAATCATGATACTTTAATTTTCCCATAGAGAATACTTTGACTTCACGCATTTTGAGTGTATGGCATGATTGATCAAAAGAAGGATAGGTCTCATAGATAACACTCTCCTAAAGTTTTGGTAAGAGGCTTTGATAAAAAAGATCTTATAATTTCGAATCAACGATCACTTCAGTCATCTTAGCTAGGTTGTTCTTGTAACACAAAACATAGTCAGCTAGATGCTCATTAGATCTTTGTTTGATTTGAGCAAGTTGTGCATAAGAGATCTTGGTATCGATATTGATGGATGTAGTCACAAAATCACGCACTTACTATTATATTTATACCGCCAATTATGTTATTTTATATATGGATCTTGCGTGATAAAAGTATTCACTAATGACCCATCCTTTAGTCTTGTTGTCAGTTAGTCGGTCGTCATTGTTATTTGTCTAGTACAATCATCAATTGTCTATACAGTTTTGGGCATCTTTTAGGGAGTCTCAGGTGTCGTAATTTACGTGATTGTCATCTCCATCCTATACTAGGGCACCTAGGGTAGCACTAAGGTGCCCAGGACACCCCAGTCCTTGATTTTAGGTGCCCTTGTTTTCGTAATTTATGGTCCTAATTTGTTTGTTTGAGGTTGATCTTTATTGTTACCCCACATTCCCATAGGTCGTAGTCGCGTTTGGGTCATTAGTGTCAAAATTTGAACAAGAGATCCCTATATAAACATAACATACTCACTACATTATGGGTGAACATCTTACTATCAAGGGAAACTATCTACTAAGGCAAGGGACTGCATTTGGGCATCTTCTACATCTACATCACACAAACATAGGGGAAAGGGTTGTATTCTTTCTATTCCATCCACCATTTGCATTTTTACATTTAGTTATTGCCCCTACTTCTACATCATTGGTGTTAGGGCATCCTAGGCACAAAATTACACGCACACACACACACATAGAACTACATGGGGTCTAGAATGTAGTGTAGTGCTTAGTTGTAAGTCCACCATTGTGGTAGCTAAGGTCAGTCTGACCTATTCATATGCATTTTTATTTTTAGAATTTGATGCTTTGAATAGGGTTTTACAGTGGGATCTTCACATTACATTTACAGCAACATAAGTGAAGGAATTATGACAACCGTGTGACAAAGATGAAGATATTGCAGAGATCTTACGACACTTCCAGACTCAGATCCTAAGATTTTCTACAGACTACAACGCCCGAGATCACGACCAGGGCTCCCAAGATCCTTGAAGACACCTCAATCCAGTCAAATACTCAACTTTTGCCATTCCCGAGGCCATCCAAAGTCATAGCTTGCCCAGTCTGCACATTAGCCTACTTCAGTTTAGCACACAACAAGGTAATTCAAACTTAGGTTAGTACCGTATCCCTCTTATTTTCATTATTTCAATATATTCAAACAATTTTAATATTGCATTATGTTTCTATTTAGATTAACTCATAAAAATAAATATTATGTATTTTTAGTTAATCAAGGAAAAAGTGCGCAAGAAAAGCATCAACTAAATGTGTACAAGAAGTTACCAAATGAATAGGTAGATCATAAAACCAACGCATGGTGTAATCTTGAAGACTTCTAGGAAATAACTTAGCTAGCAATGTATGATCATCTGCATAGTCGAGACATGCCACATGAAAAGATCAAATATGCTCTTGAGGGTCACCATGACCATCAAAAGTGAGCATCTTAGGGGTGACAAAGTTAAAAGAGAGTGGATAAGTAGAAATGATGGGTGCAAAAGGTATATGAAGAAGTAATAAGGAATGAAGAGATGAAGAGGAGCGTGAAGTAACTTGTTGTAGTTGACGGGTTTGAATTCACTGATCATGATATAAAGAAGCTAAATCATGACTCGCCTAAAGAGGAGACTTGTCATGTATGAGAAATAAGAGGTGGAGTTAAATGGTTTGTAGGAGTAGGCACGAACATGGGGATAATAGAGGTAGGTGGAAGGTTAGAGGTTGGAGGTTGCATTGATCGCATAGGAATGGAAGCAGTGTTAGAGGTGGGATGGTTGAGCTCGCTTAGGTTGGTGGCCTCCTCATGAGTAGCGATAAAATAAGATCTAAGTCTTCGAATGTCCAACAATATGAGCTTGGAGATCATGAAGGTCTTCATCAATAAAAGGTGCACATGTTTCATCCATGTTAAAAATATGATAAAATTGCAAGAAGCAAGGTTGGTTTGAGTAATGGTTTCACCAAATGATTTAATTTAATTTAAATTATATCTAATTGCATATTAACTATTGAAATAACTAATGTATAAATGATAAAGTACAATAGTGACATAAGCAAACTAAGATTTAAGTATGAAACCCTAAGCAAGAGAGGAGATAGAAGAACTCACCCAAATTTTGAATTAAGAAGAAGTGATCTAAGCGAGGAGAAGTGTTGAACAAGATGTAAAATGCATCGTATCTAACCTCTATAAATTTTGGAGCTCACGAAAAGGTTGGGCATGGGTGCCCACAGTAGGAAAAAGGGCACACGGGCATTGATTATTGGATCCAGGTGCTCATGACTCAAAAAACTCTAGATCTAGTTTATGTTGTGTCATAAGGGTGTCACAATTATTCCTTGTTGATTACCTAGTAGTCACTCCTAGATCGCTAAAGGTACCTGTAACTGCAAAAGATAAGTTCACCTACACAAGCCCACAAACTACATCAAACCTAAAAAGGAAAATACATAATTAGGAGTCGATGACCCCAGGTGGTCACCTAAGAGTGAACTTACAACCGAGCATTGCACTACATCTTAGACTCCATGTAGTTCTTGTGAGTGTGTGTAGAAATTGTGCCCTAGGATGCCCTTATGCAAGTTGCACTTGATAGCGGGTTGTAGCTAAAATGTAGCAATGTAGTAGAATGTGTGGATGGAATAAAATGAACTTCCCCTTCCTATGTTGTGTATGCAAAGTTGATGCAACCCTTGTCCCTTGAATGGATGTTAGATGGATGTTTTTGAGTGCTTTAGGTGCCTTTTGAATGTAAGCTTAGGTGATAATGATAATGTTCAGTGCTTGGTCTCTTATTTTGAGCACATAACTATGTATTTATATGATTCCCTTATTTTAATTTTGTAATTGACAATTGAAAGGCTGACCCATAAGTGAAAAAAATGCCCAAAAGATAAAAGAGACCCAAAAAGAGAAAGTAATGTAGAAAATGGTCAGGGGCACTTAGAGGGGACAAGAGCACTCGAGACATTGTTGTCCTAGTTGGGATCTGGTGTTTAAAGACATAAAAGATAAATAAGTAAAGTTACGACTAGGTTGTAGGGTATATAATACCAAATAGAAAGCAAGAGACAAAGAAAAGAGGTCAAAGATAGTTGTCAATCACTAGTTTTCTTGCTTAGGAATCATATAAATGCTAGTATACTTTTAAGACCTAGAAATGTACCCAAGTACGTAATTTTGTGTCTATATTATCCAACAAATGAGCCTCCCAAAGTGTTTATGGATCAGAAGGAGGAGTAATGAAGAATGTGTCAGATTTTCCAAAGCCTGGAATTATGTTCCAAGACATAAAAACACTACTTTCTGGATCACAAGGCCTTTCAATACATTATTGATATATTTGTTGAGAGGTACAAGGATAAGAATTAGATGCAGTGAAGAGTGGATCACCATGGAAAATTGAATGAGTCTACCAAGTGGCTAATGGACCTCTATCCAAGGTGTGGTTCCTAGATAAGGAACTATTCTCCTCATGCAAAGTAGAAGAGCCAACTACTCCATGAAGGGATGTTGACTCCAAAGTGGAAAAAAGAAGGAGCAAGGAAGGCCCTACAACTATGTACTAGACTACCCGATGTCTGATGAGTCTTCAATCAAGGTGCTTGCTCCCTAAAAAGTCAATGGTGGACTAAAAGTAGGTAGATCAAGAAATAACTCCTCAAGATTTAGAAGGTGACAAGGAGATGGTGGAGGTGAGTCCCCATCACTACTATAGTCATTTATGCTAGAAGAGAAGTCCTCATCATCAGAAATGTGCTCAGGATTAGAAATGACATCAAGTGCAGGTGAATCCGATGAAGAATCTAGAGGGACAAAGTGAGAGAAGGAATATAGCCAAGTTTTATGATTAACCACACCCATAATAATGATAACATCATTGTGCAACTCTTTGACATACATTGAATCTAGTGTGAACTCAACACATAAGCCCTAACCAAGGTGAGTAATCTGGTAGACTGATAGGAGATTAGTTGATAATGAGGGAATATTGAGAACATTATTGAATGTTCCTCCACTCACTTCAACAGACCCTCTCCCAAAAACCTGTGTAGAAGAGTTGTCACCCAATCATATAGAGGACATGTCACATGGCTCTAAGGAAGTGAACTCCACATGTGAATAGGCCATATGATATGATGCACCAAAATCAATTACTGTGTAGGAGTCGACAATACAATTGTAACTAGGGATCTCCCCTTTGTTTTCTCCTTTCTTATTTCTTTCTATTTCTTTTTCTCTTTCTCTTTTTCATGGTCATTTTCCTTGGAGGATTCATGGGTTGATGAAGATGGTTTGATAGACTCAAGGACACCTATGTTGTTCTTCTCAAGAATACTTGTGAGGTGGTTAATCTATTTCTTCATACATTTTCTTTCATCATGTTTGTCTTATGCAATACCCACATTTGATCCTCTCTTTCTTGGACTTAACACTGGAAGAGGAAGTTCTGGAGTTTGATTTAGAGGTGGGATCATTTTGATCCTTCTTGTTCTCATGATCCTTGTTATTATGTTTCTTCTCTTTGTTTAAATCCTTTTGTTTCTCATGTCCAAAAAGTAGAGCATGGGGTTTAGAGGACTTTAATGCACCCATTTGAATAAGCTTTTCTTAGTCCTCAGGTTAAGTTAGTAGCAAAATTGTCCAAGGAAGACATGGTCCATGTAGCTCCCATGGCACTCTTGGTGGCATGAAAGGTAGAAACAAATACAAAATAGTTGGAACCCAATTTGGCAAGGATGGAAAGAACTAATTGTTCATTTGTTTTATCTATGCCGCACAATTTTAACTACAACATGAGTGATTTGAATTTGGTGAAGAAGTCTTGTATCATGTCAAATTTTCCTGGTTCAAACCAATGAGCTCATTCTCCAACTCGTGACATCTCATTATGTCATGCTTCCAAAAGAGTCCTTCTAAAGTGGTCCAAACATCATTATGAGTATTTATAGATTCAATGTGAAAGAGCAAGTTGGGAGACATGGATATGCATGATAAACTATAGGCTTTGTCATTTTTGTTGTACCACTTCACCTTCTTTACATGCAATGTCTCATTTATGCTTTTATACCCATGGTGATTGGGTGTAATCATGTAATCCTTAAGAGTATTTGTATTTTTTATTATATTTGGTAAAATGAGGGTTTTAAAGGAGACCCTTCCCTGTTACAATAGGATCTACAATCTAGATATGACAATAAACATTTCATGAGTCAAAACTAAACCAAACACCTAAAACAACTGGAGCATACAACAAAACCAACATAAAACCAACCCATATCCATATCAAATACATTTTAGAAACAATCTATATCTAGCAAAAAAAAAAAAAAAGTACAAAAAAATATTGCACTTACTTTATACATTTATTGAGGCCTCTTATGATGTTTTTGGGCCCTTTGTGGTCCAATGTTGATTGCCTCCCTGTTGTTATTTCTTTTTCTCGTGATACATTTTGCTCCTCTTTGATTGATTTTCTTCCTCTAGTGGTATAGCCTCCTACATTTGCAGATTGCTTAGGAGTCCTGGAGGATGATGCTTCTTGAATATTGTTTTCCCCTTTGTAAGGGCCACCATGATCTTTATTTCCTCACTCTTCTTCTGATTTGATCCTTTCCTAGGTTTTTATTCATCTGAACTGTTTCCAATCCTTATTTGTCTTCTCGTTGTTCTTTTTCCGAACTTTATGTATTTCTTCTTTCCTTTGCTCATTACTTACCTTAATTCTTCTTGAGCCAATTCTAATGAATCTTCTTCTTGTCTTTGATTTATTATTGTATTGCTCATGAGAAGTTCATTTATTTGAGTTTAAACAAAAAAATCTTCTTCCTCCAAATCATCTTGATCTTGATTTCCAAGATAGGAAAAATGATTTTCTTTATCGACATATTGATTTTCATCTATTTTTTTACTTTCTTGTTACTATGCATTTCACTAGATCTTCCTTTTTATTTTCCTGTCATTCCATTATTTTCCTCGGTTCCTTTGTGTGTCCATCATTAACAATCTTGGGACATGCTTTGATATTATGTCCCAATTTGTTGCACTTCTTACATCTGCAATATATGTCTTGTATTCCAATGTTTGCTTCTAGTTTCCTATCTTCGAATGGATAGTGAAAGTTTCTGGTAGTTCTCTATCCTTGTCCACATTTACACTCATGATAGTTGAATGGTGTAAGAACTAGAACAATAGATCGATTCATTACGAAAAATGGTTGTAGGTTGCATGACCCCCTAAAACTATAAAGTTGACAAATTTACAAGACGTGAGAATATTACCAATTCGTAGAGCTAAAAAAAACTTGCACTTTCAAAAAATGGGTTGTTAGTTGAAAGTTATGGAAGTTTGAAATTTCTTGCTCTAAAAAAATCCGCTTTACTTTTAAAAAAAAGGGTTGCAAAATTTTGCCCAAACTTTATGAAGAAAAGTTAAGCCCCCTTGGGTTAGGCGCAACCAAGGGCTTAGCTCCCATGTGACCAAGGGCTAAGGGATAGGAAGACTAAAATCAAAATCTATGAAAAAATAAACATTGAATGAGATAAAATGCTAGATCTTCCAACAGAGAGGAAATGGAATTCGGCTATTAGATCTGCTTTGTTATCATCTCGTAGATTGGTTCACAATCAAGGATTGAGACTAGATATGATCGAATGCACACAACAAAAATATAAAAAGGTTACAATATATACTTGAGAAATTATGTCACCCAAAAAGGTAACTAACTCAACTCACGATTAGAAAATGACTTAAAATACATTCCCTAATAACCTATGATTAACCTAAGCAAGCTAATTAGACTATGTAGGTAAAACCTAGACCAACACTTTTTAAGCTGCGTTGGAAATTTTGATGCAATTGATGTGTTGGAAATAATTTCTCTAATAATAGTTCAGAAACCAACACCTACAACATCAAAATGCCTTGCAAAAAGGACCTTCAACCATAATACCACCCAAAGACTCTTTTCAACAACCCATTTGCACAAAATTGTAGTAAATGAGGACATATTCATTACAACACTCTAGACATTGAACCTTTGACAAAATTTGCCATCCAAATGCTTCAAAATTTTCCATACGTTGATTCATGGTCTCATTGGGTGACATGGGATGAAGAAGAACTCATATGTGCTTGGATGAGAGTCCAAACCTACTTCCAAGTTCCATTTTTTCATAGGATTGGTGGACGCAGTAGGAGAAGAGAAAACTAGGTTTAAATATCCTTTACATTATGTTGTAATGGTGTTTCATACCCTGTTGGTTGTTTCCCCATTTTGCATATGTGTCTACTAGCGCACTTGTAACTAAAACCACTGAAAATAAGGTAAACCCATTCCAATTATGCTCTAATGGGCATCCATTACCTATTTCAAAGTTCTTGCTTTAGACGTGGGATGACGAGGACCTAGGGAAGGGTTGAAGAAATTGGTTGTGCCCTTCTAATCACATTTTCTTGAAATGTCTTACGACCACCTCCAACATGCCAAAGGGGGGGGGGAGGGAAACCCTAAAGACAAACCACTCTTACCCTATTTCACCCTCTTGATGGACTTTTACTTTATTTTATTATTATTATTTTATTTATATAAACGCATATGTATATAAATGCATATATGTTCATTTATCTTATTATATTTCCAACAACCACTTCACCATCCACATTATTATTATTAATAATATTATATCATTATTATGTAGTTCACGTTTGAAGACTTGAAAAAACAACCTTGAATGGTTCTTCACCCTCACCGATCGGGCGTAAGAGTGCAGGGCACTACAAATACTACAAGTGAATGCATTTAATTACATACAATATTGTATGGTTGATTACATACATTAATATTTTCCGTTATATGATAATACATTACATTAAAAAAATCTATACGAATACTTTATATTTAAAAATTTCACATTCCCTAATGTCTACTTTGTACCCTTAGGGAAATTTCTACCATGTCATCTATTGAATGTAATCAAATATAATAATATTTTATATTTTAAAAATCATTCTTATATAGAAATATTTCACATTTTTGTAAAAATCACATTTTTGTTGTATACTTCACCTTTTATGGAAATTGTTAGTATAACATTCATTAAATAAAATAAACCATGTTTATTTTAAACTACAATATATTCGGCAAGAATAAGCCACTACGTGGAACTTAGGTTGATATGTTGCATTCTATTAAAGTGTTTAATAATTCAACATTGTCGGTCACATTATAATTATTAATATAGATTGAGATGTCTTATGGTGGTATTAAATAACATGGTAATTAAAAGATTTAAATCATATGACAACTATTTATATAAGATGAAGTATCATTTGGTGGTATTTTTTTGTTTTTAAATATAGGTTGATATGTCATGTTGTACTAAAATTTTAGTAGTTCAATATTATATGTCACATAGTAATTTTTAATATAGGTTGAAATGTCATTGTTAATTTTTTTAAGAATTTAGGTTAATGTGTGATTTGTTTTATATTGTTCAATAATTTAATGTTATATGTCACGTTATAATTATTAATAGAGGTTGATATCATCCCTTTACCGTATCCTTTGTAGTAAGGCCTTGAAGAGTAATCTTGGGGTCGATATTACCTCTTCTCCCCCTAACCATGGTGAAGGAAAAGTTGTTCTGAGCCTTCTTTCAATTGGAAAGAAACATGTGGAACCTTCTAAGTCCTCAACCCACAACATTAGAACAAAGATTCAACTCCATAATAACATGTTGAACTAGATTCACAAAGAATTTCATGAGCCCAAAGAAAAAATTAGGGGTTGCAGGTTGACTATTGATGGTGGAAAGTTAGATGTTAATCTCTGAAGGAGATCAACAATAGGGTCTTCGAAATTGAGAAGGAGAAAGATATCATTAGGACCAAACATTCGACATCTTTTCAATTTTCAAGAACACTCTTGACTTTCTCTCCCTTATTACTCATCATCCGGAGGAAAATGAAGGTAAAGACAAAAGCAAGAAAGAGGTGAGCTTTAAGAACATCAAAAATGGGTTGGAGAATGTTAAAAACCCTTTCTTAAAATTATGAAGTAATGGTTGTATGGAATGTTCCTTTATTGTGCACTTCTTCCGAGTTTTTGTTGGATTTTTATTGTGTTTTAGTTAAACTTCGTTGTGGTTTGGTTGAGCTTTAGCCGTAGTATTTTCGTTGTACTTATTTTACTCCTTTTGGTTTATATTGTATATCTAGGCTTTGGCCTTTTTGTAGCGGGTAGGGCTGAACCAAAAACCTTTATCATTAATAAAAAAATTAATAGAGGTTGATGTGTCATATGGTGGTATATTTTTTACAAGTCAACTTTATATGTTATTTCATATAAGTCAATGATGTATGTTAGCCCATAAATATTAATAAAGGTTGACATGTCATTTGATTGTTTTTTTTTTTTTGAAAATATTGATTGATATGTCATAGAGTTATTCGTATATGATGAGGTGCCTTTTTGGTAGTATTAATAGGTGAATTAAAAATATTTAGAACCAACATCAAAATCATCAAATGATTATTATCAACAAAAAGTTTGTTTTTTCTACTTTTGTTTGCATGTCATTCGGTGGCCTTTTCGGGCTCTACAGGATAGTACACTTTTAATTGGTTTTTAGGGTTTATCGCCCCATGGGCTCACCTATATAAATGCCCCATCTACTTTAGGCCCAACTATTGATTTTGAGGCTAGATTTGGTGGAGTTGCAAATAATTACGTCGCCGCAAAAATGTCCCCAAAGTGTTTCAAGAGGTAATATTTCTCCTTCGATGTTGAGCTTCTTGTTTATAAGTTTAATGTTGCGTGTCATTGGCTAGAACAAATTTTCCTCATTGGTTACTTTGCTGGTTGAATCCCCTTTGAAAGCAGGCTCAAGACATGGGTTAACTCAGCTTGGGTTGCCTAAGCTATCGATTGGAAAGTGTGCAAAATATGACAAAAGGGTGCTCTATTTTTCATTTCACTGACCACCATATTGAACAGATCAACCACCTGGTATGTTTGTAAATCCTTGTTGGATCTTTCTCCATAGACATAAACTTTTGTAGTTTTTGAATATGTAGCCCTCAAAGTTCCTTTCAGGTTGAATTCCGGCATGGAACTTCCCTACATGCATTTCTTGCACCAAATTGCCTCATCCATAGAGAGAGTTGTTTATATGGAACCACAATGGCTCCATAGTGAAAGACCCCAAAAATAGCTTTGCATTGAGGTTGACCTCTCATAGGAACTAAAAGAGTTTGTAGACATACAAATGGGATATACTTGTTACTCCCAACAAATTCTTTATATCAACTTGCCTAATACTTGCTTTCGATGTCAAGCAACCGATCATAAGATCAAAGATTTCCCCTTATATATTTTATGTAATTTTCCCGCCACTAAAGTGACTATCGAGGCTTCTAAACCCAAACAGAAGAAGGGTGGCAAACCGTAGAGGGTATAAAAAAACACAAATCAATTTCTCAAGCCAAATTGATGCCAAATAGCAAACCCAAGGAGCCAACTATTAAAGAACATACACAGTCTCACGACTTGCCCCAGCTTACTTGAACAAAAACTATGATGATGTTACCTAAGTTTTCATCAAGCCAAAAGTGGCTAGTGTCATCGTGAACCCTTCAAGTTCTATCAGATAACCTTGACACTTCCTCGCTTCCTAGTCATTCTCCTCATCAATCTCACATGGCCCAATCAAAAGGGCCCATAGCCTTGTGAGGAACACCATGTCAAGCCGAGAGAATAGCCCTGCAGAAGTGTGGAATCAATAGAGGAAGATTATACTATCGAATATGCTAGGAGAAGGAAAGTGGAGCTACAAGAATTTATGAATCAAAATAATTCTCAATTCTCATAAAACCAATTTGATGCCTTAGGCGAATTAGATTGAGAAGGTATGGCCCTCAACTCACATCTCCCATGAATTGCATCTCATGGAATGTGAGGGGTCTTACAGAATCCAATCGCAAATATATTGTTTGAGACATTCAAAGAAATTTTGCAGACTTGGATATTCTTTGCATTCAGGAAGTTAAGGTGACATGTTTCCAACTCTCCCTTGTGTGTAAGTCCATATCGCCAAACAACTTTGACAATAACTAACAATCATGATGCAGGGCGTGGGGTTTAATTACTTTAATTACACATAAGTGGCAGACCTTCTTTATGGATCATGGCACAAACCCCACCAACAGAGCCATTTGGGTCCTCTTTAATGTTAACAATTGCCCTTTTAGAGTCATCAATATTTATCCTTCGAATGATGTGGCTAGAAGAGCATATTTCGATGGTGGATTTCAATGAGATCCCCGATGCTTATTGTGTCATTTACCATGATTTCAATATGGTGGAGCTACCCATGGATAAATGTGGCCACTTGACCATGCGTTGGACAATAAGCAAATGAGAAGCTTGGCTTTTTATGCGCAATAAATTTGGTTTTTATGACCCAAATTCTTTTACGTCGACCTATCTCTAAGTCCTGGTACTCTAGTCCAATCTCTGATGTGGATCGGATCGAGTTCTTAAAAGACTTGACAGGGCTATGTTGTCCATATCAGAATTTTTCTCTTTTGATGACATTTACTCCCACCCATGGAAGTGATGCCAAATTTTGTCCTTTCGACCACTTCCCATTAGATTTCACATCACTTAGCAATCTAGGTGTCACTACCTTTATCATAATATGCAATTCTTTCTTAATACGACGTTGATGGAGCATGTACCCATGCTCAATCATATCAATCAGTGTGTGAACCTAGTCTTGAGGCCATAACATGTGTACAATCAACATCTCCTTAGTAACCCAATTAGATCCAGTGGTGGTTAAGCTCGATGACTCAAAATGCCACATTCCTCATTATATATGTGTGCCAACCGGCCTATATTAGGTGTCCTTTGTATTTTGCCACCTCCTCCACACTTAGTTGGGTAGTAGTGGCACTCAAATGCAATCCATTTTGGAACCCCTACAATTGTAGGTTGCAAAGCTCAAGCACAAAATTCAAATTGCCGACAACTATAATGCTCGAGGCATGTAAATCCGTGTTTGATTGCACTTTGCTCAAGGTGGGAGATCATTTTTGAAGGACTTATTCCAAATTCTCAAATCCAAACATTCCTTTCGAGAAAATCAAGGCCACCCATGAAAATGGAACTCGACTCACCGATTCCCAAGAAATGATCCAAACCTTTGTCAAACATTACATGTAGGTTTTTCAAAACCAAACACCCTCACCTAAGCGAAGTGTTTCCCTAGAACAATACTTGGTAAGCGAAGCCATGTAAAATCTCTTTGGTGTAAAGTATTACTTGTGATTGTCTGCTATCCATCGAGGATTTACATGAAGCGGCCATACAAATGGCCAATGAAAGGCTCCAGGGTGTGATGGATTTCCCAATGAATTATACAAAGCACTTTGGGATACTGTTGGTCCATATTTTCATCAGGTCTACATGGAAGGATTCGATCGCGAGATGTTTTCCCCCTAAATCAACAAAGAGAACATAAAATTTATCCCTAAACCAGGTGACCCAGAGCTAATTTGTGATTGGAGGCCCATCACTTTGCTTAATGTGTCTTATAAGATAATAGCTAAAGTGTTAGATCTTTATAAAGCAAAATTTTATTCTCAAAAACATCATTGTTGTTTGGGAAGGTATGGAATGGGATCACAGATCCAATCAAATGGCCCTCTTTCATTAAAATGATTTTGAAAAGGCTTATAACCGATATAATGACCTTTCATTTTGGCCATGCTAAGAGCGTTGGGCTTCAACCCTAACTTCCTTTAGGATGTTAATATGTTTTTATCGATGCCTCTACCCACATCATTATCAATGGTAGAAGCTCAAATTCCTTTGGCCTCTTCAAATCCATCCGGAAAGGTTGCCCCTTATGTTATCCCTTTACATTTTGGCACATGAAGGATTTGGATATTTTTGGCCCAAGTCCAATCGCCATGGCTTGTCTCCTGGTATTATTTTTCCCACTAATGATGGCACACAAAATCTCAATGGGCTTTTCTCACTCTTACTAAGAAGGAACACAATATTTCTCATGTCATGCATTGCTTGGAAGTGTTCTACCTGGCCTCTAGCTCCTCCATCTAGTGGCACAAAACTCAATGCTACAGCGCTTGTTTCTCTGTTTGCATACATGTATGAAATCCTATGATTGGAAATATATAGATCACAAAGAAATGTTTAGCTTTATGGGCATCCCTTTCACCTTCCAAGCCTCGCCCTCTTAATTATGGCAATATGTCATTCAGCGCATTTCCCAAAAGCTAGAGTTTTGGATAACTAAGCCTCTCTCCTTGGTTGGAAAACTCTAGATTTGTTCTAAAGTTTTGGAAGCCATTCATGTGTACTATTCTTCTTGTTGGGTCCCCTCAAAGAAATCCATTCATAAGATTGAAAAAATTCTCAAAGACTTTCTTTGGGCCAATCCCACTTGTAGGCAAAGGTTTTCATAGAATTGCTTGGGAGTGTTACCATTTTCCCAAAGAATTTGGAGGCTTAGGCCTTATCGACATTCTGCGTTAAGGTTAGGCTCTATGTGCTAAATGGATCATTTGTGTCCTTGAAGGCCAAGAGGCTTGGAAAGTTCTCTTGCATCATGACATAGCTAAAGGAACACCGTGATGACAACCCAACATGGAAAGGCCTTGCTTTACTAACCTTCTCATCACCCTTGTCCCAATCAAAATTGTGGGAAATTTTATCATTAAAAGAATTTAGAAAGCTTGGGGATAAGTTAAACCATGACTTATGTGGAATGACAATGGCTTCCGGGAAGGCCTCTCTTTTAATCTCCACTCTTTGTGGTGGCCCCCTACTCAAGTGTCATGACCGATGTCTAGTTGAGGTGCCATGAATTCCCGATCTTTGCCTTTTTAAGCGCAGAATTTACACCATTCAAGACTTGTTCTACAATCACACTTAATCTTGGTAGCCATGAAAAGCACTCAAGGTCAAGTTCAAGATGGCTCTGAGAGATAAAGCTATCATAGAAGACATCATTTCCTTCATGCCAGTTCACATGGTTCATAAGGTTGCGGTCCTTCCAGCTCGCCCATGGTGGAAAGACTGGAAGTGGTATGTGGATGCCCTATTCCAAAGCTACTCTGCCAATAAAGGCTATGGGTGGATTTCACCTCACTTGCATATGGTGGATAAAATTAATGTTTGATGGGGGATTGTTCCACTCTTTTGGTATGGCGAAGGAGATTTCTTACCATTTGGACAACCTATGTGGAACCAAAAATTACCCACTTTCTTTAGTGTGTGCTACATTGATGACTCTTGCTTGGAACTCGCCTTACACAACTTAGAGTGGTTGATCTGAAATGACCCTTCTGTGGGCATCTGGATACACTTACATATCTTTTTGGTACTATTGCAAATCCCAAAATGCTTGGGGTTGAATCCACTCTTTCTTCCAACCATTCCGGCCTGAATGCTTCACTTGAGAACACGTTTTGCTGGGAGGCAACCCCAAAATAACGCACATGTTTACCCAAATTTGGCATGCTTTTAGAGGGGAAATTTAGTTTTAGATTTGGAAAAAGGAATGCTTGTTTGTTTGCTAATTTTGATGATGATCAACATTTTTCTATTTATAACTAGTCAATGGTTATCACTAATGTCTTGTTATAGATTCAAGTCTAGGCTAACAAGGTGGCGCTAGAGGTGGAGCATCTGCAAATACTCTTGCATCACTGGGGTGATGCCCCTTGCAATGTTGTTCATGTCCCACCCTCCTCGTCTCGCCGCTCCCCGCCATGTGGTAGTGACAACAACCGCCAAAGAGGTGGCGGTCGATGGACCCATTCCTGTGCCGCTTGTTCAGCCATGTATGCTAGTCACCTCGTGGTCATCCTACAAAGCAGAGCTCCTCTCCACTGCCTTCAGTTTGTAATAGGGGTGGGATATCCCTCCGCTTCTCGACACTAAGGTTGGGGCTTGCCATCTCCGCTCGAGCCACACACTGGTGATGGGTGGAGTTTGCCTCCACTGCTAGATAAATTTTCGCGGCTAATGCTTACCATTTCACCCTCATGGGCCTTTCTTGAAGAAACTCAAGAAGAAAACTGCATCACGACTCATGCTGGATCTGTCGAACTTTGGAAAAGACCTACTAGGCTCTGATGGTATGACCAAGACTCGCTCCCTGCAGCCAATAATTTGTAGTGACGATATAATTTTTCTATTCCTTGTTTTTTGATGTAATCAATTTTCTTGTGCTCCTAGGCTTCTTGCCTAGTTTACTTCGTGGTTTTGGGGCGTGCTTCCATATTGCATGCTTTTTGGTGTGGATAATCTTGTATCATTATACTTGTTATTATAATATAAGAGCTTTTGATAGGTTGAAAGGATGAAATAATTATAATTGTGAAGTCCAATATTGTTAGTACTAATAAAAAAATTAATCTTTTGATAGGTAATTTTTTGATTAAAGCTTAACAATGTGTGGGTTAGGCACATGTTTGTCTTTTCTTCAACTTAATATGAACAACTAAAGATGTATTCTATTTTTTGATCCCAATGGTGAATGGTTAGATACCACTATTTACACCATTATTTTCACTATTAAATAACAACCCACTTGATTTGATAAGTAATTTTTAAATTGTACTTTGATCGAGGTATATTTAATTTTTTATGTTCAAATATATTTATTTTATTGTTGTTCAATTGTTTTTGTTTAAGCTATGACAAGGACTAGTTATATTCCGACTTTTGTTAATATATGTTGAGGTGTCTTTTTTTTTTTTTTTAAATTAACATTGAAAATATTGAATGATTATTATATTTAGTTTAAGGAGTATTTTCTAATAAAGGCGAAATGAAAATTTCACTTGTTAATTAACAAGAAAGAAGATAAATGCATTTTTAAGTTTTTGAATAATAAATATGCAAGTCCAAGTTATCACACACTAGCTTTTGATAGGTTGAAACGATGAAATAGTTATAATTGTGAAGTCCAATATTATATAGTAATAATAAATGAATTAAAAAAATTAATCTTTTTTGATAGGTAATTTTTGATTAAAGCTTAACAATGTGTGGGTTAGGCACATGTTTGTGTTTTCTTCAACTTAATATGAATGACTAAAAATGTATTATATTTTGTGATCCCAATGGTGAATGGTTAGATAACACTATTTACACCATTATTTTCACTCTTAAATTACAACCCACTTGATTGGATAAGTAATTTTTAAATTGTACTTTGATTGCCACGTACTCAAGGAGGTGTGCAATTTTGATCACTAATTTCGTGAGGTGAGGTGAGGAATTTAATTTAATTTAGATATTAACGTCCACAAAAGGCCAAGAATGGCCTATGGGATAGAAAAGGCAGTACAAGGACTAATACATAAAGGGAGTGCCAAAAGCATCTCCAAGGAAAATAGAAATAAAAAAAACAACAAATCAACAAAAGGGCAAGCGATTCGACCTAAACACTCAACAATTGACCATTGTATCACTCTTAGGCATCTAATTGAGAAGGTTTGGGACACCCAAGGAGAAGAAGCTTTTTGTTGTTTTGTTGATTTCAGGAAAGCTTTCGACACAATGCCCAGAAAAAAACTTTGGAACAGGATGGAGGAACTTGGGATTCCAGATGAGCTTAGAGCAATGGTTCATAAACTGTATGAGCAGGTCAGAGCTAAAATCAGAACCAGAGAAGGTATATCCGAGTGTTTTGACAAAGTGATATTGGTGTCGCAGGTTGCGCACTCTCTCTCCCACTTTATTTGGTCTATACATTGACAAGCTTGAAGAATGGTTAAATAAAACTGAGGGAGGAGGTATACAGTTGGCAAGTTACGTGGTGAAGTTACTTCTTTATGCTGACGATCTTATCCTAATTTCAAAAACAGCCCAAGGTTTGAGGGAACAACTAAAAGCGCTAGAGCTCTTCTGCCAAGAAGTTGGGATGCAAGTGAACACTAGCAAAACAAAAATCATGATTTTCTCCTTGAAAAGGAAAGAGAGACAAATTAACTTTCTTTTGAAGGGAGCCCTTTGGAAATAGTCACTGAATACAAATATCTTGGGATTGACTTTCACCACAAACTCAGTTGGGAGACTTGTAAAGCAAAAAGGATATAGGGAGGCTGGAAAGCATCTTACCTACTTCAAAACAGGTGTAGGAAAGCTGAACTTTGGGACTGGAAAACTAAGAAAACTCTTTTTGGTTTGTTGGTCACTCCGGTTGTTCTCTATGGCTGCGAAGTTTGGGGAAGTAGCATGTCAAATCACGGGTGGAGACAGATAGAACGAATTCAGAAACATCTAATCACAAGCACTCTCAAAGTCAAATCGACTGTTCCTTATGAGATCCTGTTGGCTGAAGTGGGTACTTCCTCGTTGGAAGCTTCGGCAATATCTCGGATGATAAGCTATTTGAAGAAAGTTGAAAGCATGGACAATCTTCGCTGGCCCAAAATAGTTGTGGACGATACTCTGGAACGCAGAAAGAAAACCTGGATGAAACAAAATACTAAATGGATGAACAAATGGGGCATCAACTTGCAAGAGTGTCCTAACAATAACAGGGAAATAAAGAATTATGTGATAGAAAAGTTCAGGACTGCCATGTGGAAGGGACAGATTGGTCGAAAGAAAGCGCATTATATCAGAGAATTCAACTCCATTGGGGAACATGATGAAAAAGCTTATCTAGGGGCTGCTATCAAGGGTAAAGCAAGGATTCTAGTGGCACAGTTAAGGACCGGATCGCATCATCTTCGATGCGAAACTGGTAGATGGACTATTCCAAAGGAAGATTGGGAAATGAGAATTTGTCTTTTCTGCAACAAAGGGGTCGTGGAGACAGAATGACATTTCGTCATGGAGTGTTCGACATATGATGATATTCGTATCCAGTACGAAAACAACCTGAAGGTGGACGGACTTGAGGATCTCTTCGAAGGAACAAAGCTTCAAGCGACCGCGAGTTTCATCCTCAAGATTCACAGCCGAAGAGCGGATATTGAAAGGAGTTTGAAAGCTGATTAAAAATCTTTGTTTTGTGGTCCCATAGACTCTTTAGTCTCGTGGACGTCATTAAAATCTTTCATTTCATTTCACAACGAGAAGGTTGAACAATTGGGAACTAGTGGAATGTACGTTATTTGATGGATCTGGACCAACTTGTCTGTATGAGATCTCTTCAAATTTAGTTATTTGGAAGTAAGAATTAATATTCCCGTAATTATTTGTAGTCGAGGTCTTCAATTCAAGTGTTCTTTGTCGGAGTTGAAGTGTCTCATACATAAACAAAGCTAAACATTTCAGGTCTTCATATCGAATGAGACTCTTTAAAGATCTATTGCAATCTTTGAAAAGATCTTCCACAAAATTCATAATAAATAGGCTAGGATACTTGAAATATAAAATGCTCTTAACTTTGTGGGTGTAGAATTTGAGACGAGTCAATGAATTATCGCGACAATTGAAAGGGAGTGGTAACAAGTAATTAAGAGAAAATTCATTCGGACAAGACGAGGCGAGGATGCCAGGGGAAAAGGCGCTCACCCCATTTGCTACTTATAGCCATCCCAAACTATGATTATTATTATTATTAGTCAGATATTTAATTTTGCCCAAATTCTACGTTCCAATCGATGGTGATGTGGGCATTAGCATTCCACGGTGGGCCTGCTGAATGAGTGGTCTGGTCTACTCCCGGTTTTAAAAACCTTATTGCCCTCCGATATTTGTAAAGGCTTCGCTGTTCATCTGACGACGGAGGAGGAGGAGGAAGAAGACTCGGTCGCCACAGCCATGGGACTTCACGGTATCTTCTAACCCCTCACACTCTTTCTCTTATTATCATCTGAAACAAGTCGTTTCACACTCTTCCATTCAATCGCACAGTTTTCTATCCTTCTTTCAAGGTGTGTATGATGTAATTCAGGCTGCAAAAATGTCAAGGGCAATTTTTTTGTTTCAAATCATGTAAACGGTGCTAGGGTTTCTCGATGAAAGAAAAACGATTCTTTTGAATTTCTCTAGCCTTTTAATTGTGGACATTGTATGAAGTATAACAAACCTTTGGATTTTCTTGTTTGTTTTGCCAAATGATCATTAGATATTCTCATGCTTCCAGAAATCCCTAGGAAAGAATCCTCAAGAACCAAAAGTGACTCGAATTATTACTACTATGATAGCTATTTTATTATTATATATTCAATTGCATCCTTGGAGTCAGATGGTCTGTGAAGTCAATGCTGTGCTGCAAACATTAGTCTTGCCACAAACGAGGCGAACATTTCCGTGTCCAGTAAAACAATGGATTGGATTTGATACAATGAATGGAAATTTGATGTAGCTCTAATATTGTAAAGCAGTAGATTGCAAACATAAGCACACTTGTCAACATGCCCATGGTTCATGGCAAGATTTGCACACATTCATACTGCCAGCGACAACTCCATTCCAGCTGCGGTCTGACTCAATTGACTGACACACAAATAAAAGGAATATGCTCAGGTGACTTTGTCAGAGCTGATGACCCTCAGGCCCGATATCTAAGATGAATGGAAGTCAATGTGTTCAGTGAAGCTGTTAAAGGCGTGTGTTTTGGAAGCTCACGGACTCTTTTTTTTTTTCCCAAGAGGGTCTGGTCTTGTTGCTATTATTTGGCATTCAGTTGAAATCTCCCCTAACCTTTCCTTCATAATTGCTCAAGTAACAGGAAACTGTGCCTTTTAGCAGTAATGTTTTCTCTGATATAATATAATCATACATCTCCAGATGGATTATATTTCTTAGATGAAGTTCCATTTCATTAATTTGTATTTACTCATTTTTGTTTTGTTTAATACAGTCTTAGCACAGGGTTCCTTGCCATTGATAGAGACTCTTTTTGCTCGCTTTTAAGTTTTTGGAACATGGAAACACTTGCAAATATTCAATGATTGTTTAACTTTATAGTTTGTTCAGATTAAAAAGGCCGAATCAGATGAAAGTAGCACAATGAAAAAGCAAAATGTTATATCAGGCAAAGCTTTAGGGCATCTAATAGTTACATAACAGTTGAGCGCATTGATCAGAAATCAAGGTTTTGTTGCCTCTGCCATTTACATGATAATTGATTGCATTTGTCTTCTCTGTAAAGGTCTATGTTTATAGAAAAAATGGCTGAATTATGTTGAGTATTTTATGTTTTTGTGAATTCTTGCATGGGAAGGCATACAAGCATTCTCATGCAATGGAGGAAGACTTCACATGAAATATTTAGGATATGTGTACACATGGAAAGTGGTTCTACATTAAAAGTGCAAAATTATAACAATTAACTAGCCTTGTATCAAAATTTGGTGTCTACATAATACTCCACTTTGACGTGTGTGTGCGTATGTGTGTGTGCATGCATATCAAAGTAAAATAGACAAGCCACATCGATCGTCTACAAACTTGTTGAGAGTTTTCAAAATCATTACCATAATAGTAATGAAGTGAAAGTCAAAAGGGGAGATACATGGTGGAGGGCTGTGAAGATTCTAGAACTAACATCCATGTTCTTGTGAATTGGGATATATAAACCATGTGCCTCCCCAAACATATAGAAAACATGTGCAAGTGAATCTTGTCTACATAAACAATAATCAATGCATTGTTGAAATTTAGGAAAACGGAATTGAAATGAATGCACTTAGTTTTGCTGAAAACTGTGAAATCCAGATCGTAGAACTTGTGTTGAGACCTGCATACATTTATGAGTTTTTTTTAGCGACATAACTCAACGTTGGATCAATATAAAGAGAGTAAGGAATAGTCTTGAATATATCCTGTGATAGGAGCAAGTGTTATGTGCTAGGCATGTCTTAGAATAAGCACCATGTGATTGCCCCCTTTAATTGGAGAGAAATAGTAGTATGGCCTATGTCCTGGAGTCTGGAGTTCAAAATGAGAGGATATATACCCCCCTTTTGAGGTGTGGAATAAACTTGTGAATCATATACCTCAAAAGAAAGGGATTACACACATTAGTCTAAGATAAAAAAATGAAATCACTGATGTGTAATATCATAATTTATTACCTTGGAAGCATGTATGTAATAAGCTAGCTGCTCTATGTGGTTTTGTGATGTAAAATATATAATCACAAGTGTAGTATGCCCCTTGTGAGCGAAATATAAGCAATATAAACATAGAAGTGTCATGCCCCATGGATGAGGTGTAGGCAATGAGATCCGTAAGATGGCGTACCCCAAGTGGGCAAATGTAATTAATGTAAATAAATGAATAAGACACCCCTTATGGATAAGGTATTGATCTGTGCTTAGCCTCGCAGTTTGTCTTGTGGCAGCTCGCAACTGTGCAAGCCTCCTCACTTCTCTTAAGGACTTTGTGCTCCTTAGTCTTTTGTTATACACATGGATTTGTAGGAGATCGCAACACTGACACAACTCCTCATTGCACGCCACACCACTTTATACTGCACTGCTCTATAGTGTCTCGAAACAAGCACAGTGCTTTGTGCCTCTTGTCAAGCCTCATAGTACCTTGGTGCATTGTCTCTTGCAGTCCCACACACACCACACTCCCACTTTGCAGTTGTCACAGTTTTTGCAGTCTTGTGCATCACATTGTAGCACTCACAATTCCTGCAATCTTTAGCAATTCACATCACAACATTCACAACTTCTGCAATGCTGTGCATTGCCTTGCAACATTCATAGCTTGTCGCAGCAATGTGCACACACGTTGATGTCATCGGGCACTCCAACGCTTGGTGCCTCACTTCTCAACATGTCACGATTCTTCATAGTTCTAGATAGGGTCTCTGTGATTCATGGTCACACGTTAGCATCCCACAGCCATGCAGCACACCAGGTGGCACATTTGATGCATATGCCATGTCAAAGCATCTTGTCAGCATGCTATGGGTCATAATGCAAGAATAACTCGACCAGGGAAAATGAACTCTTTTGTAACGTCTTTTGTAGCCATTGTTAGTTGTAACCGCTTCCTTTGTAATCATACATGTATAAATATGTATTGTACGTTGATCCTCGTAATTGATTATCATACATCTATGTATTTCATAGAGCTGAGAGAACACACACAAACAAAATTGGAGATCGTTAGCATGCCCTATATATCTAGCATTCCAACACATTTGTAGTCCTACGTTCTTTCATTTAGTCTAGACAATCAACAAGGAAGCATTCCCTGTTTGATCACATTGACTTGTATTCCTAGTCTTACTGAATCAGCGTACACATCTATACATTCCCTTTCTATATATTGACTAGAAGTTTGTATTTCTGCATATTAGACTTCCGCGTTCAAATGTGTTAGGTAGATTAATTCGATTAATCAGTCTGGCTTTCTACAATTTTGCAGCTTGCAGCCAACTGCAGAATTGTCCTTCACACCGCATCTTGGCCCCGTGGTGTGGATCATTGGTATCGAGATTAGCTCTTTCACATGCTTGTAAACACTTGAGCGCAATATGAGAAAGAAGGAAGGCAAGTCAACTTTGTTTCAGACTACCTTGAAGAATGTTGTAGCAAAAGCAAGACGGTCCATGCCCGGAAGCAACTCGAGGCAACCCCATATGTTTAAGAAGCCCTAGAAGAAAATGGCACTGATCTTGTTCGCTTACTTTGTGAGCTAATGATACAACGCAACTTGACAACAACCCTTCATTTTTACAACCCACTCATAAGTAGTTTAAGTGGAAAAGCCCTTTTAAGGTCCAAATGAATCCTAGTGTTTGAAGACAAGATTGACGTAAAAACATTTAATAAGTGGATTCGCTAACTTGAGGCCTACTAATATGTCAAATCCTTCGATGACAAAGAGAAGATCATCTTCGCAACGTTGAAGATGTCCATTTTAGTGATCCACTTGTGGGAAACATATACAACACAATGCGAGAAGAGCTTTGAGCCCATTCAAACTTGGGATGATTATGTAAGTGGTTTGCAGCAGAAATTTTACCCCTTTAAGCACTACGAGGTTGAGTGCATGAAGTTTACGTAGATGCACTAGCGTAAGTAGTCGGTGGAAGAATACAACAAGTTCCATGACTACACTACGTAATCGTGATAGGACCTCATGAAGAAACATAAGGTGCTCTGTGTACATCTCTAGACTCTCACGCTATGTCATGTGAAGATGAAGCTCCCGACTTTCAACTCTCGAGGGTAAACATGTTGCAATGCCGCCAAGATTGAAGCCAAGGCAAAGATGAAGCAATCTTTACTCTTTTCATACATTTCCATGCGCAAGAGTCAACCCGTGCATAATGCACCATCTTAGCACCCTTCACGAAGTAGAACACACATCGCAAAAGAGAGTAGCCTAGGAAGGATGCACAACACCCGAAGGCTCCTACACCTTTTACCTTAGTTAAAGGCAAGAAGAAACAAGGTGACAAGTGGTGTCATTGAAAATGGTTTTGAATCGCACACAACAAGCCTTGCTTGTACAGAATCTACATTAAGCCTTGTCCTTGTAGACGACATTGATCTAGATAGTTCTCGTTTGAGTACCAATGCCATTGCCATCAATACTTTGGAGGAATGCGAGTGTCTCTTCCATACAATGTTTTGGGTCAAAGGACAACCTCTCCATGCCATCATCGACAATGGGAGTTAAACGAACATCGTCTCATAAGACGCGACTCATTGCTTAAGTATTCTTATTGTGGCACATCCTCACCCATTTTTGCTTGGAATTTCCAACAAGGCAAGGATATACAGGTTTAATGACAATACACTTTCTAGTGCACATGCAAGCCCATAGAGGATGTGCATATCTTATTTTTCACTCTTACTAACCTTTTCTCTTCGCAGCACCATTGACCCATTAACCCCTTGAAGTGATGTCTTGTGAGGCATTACGGGAGCAAGGAAGATTGGAAACAGATCGGGCTGGTTGGCAGTACTTGTGAGAGAGCTTTGATGTGCAATTGATGATACATTAAATACCCTATTCTTTAAATCTCCTAGTCATATGGTTGTAGCCTCCAATGACATCAACTTACTATCCTCTTACAATCTGCTGCATATATACTTACAACACCTTACTATCTGCATCGATAAGATTTTATTAGCTCTTGAGACTTCCTCTACCTTCGACTCTTTCATTTAGGACCCCATGATTTGGTATTACCTAAAGCTGACGGCATTGACCATGGTCGATACCCTCGTAGTTATTTCTTAGTCAATGTCGTTGATTATAGGAAATTGTAATACCTAATCATGGTCCCTATTTATAGGTGTCATTTGAGAGCATTTACCATCATCACATTCTTGATCATTTGTTTTTCTTGTGCTTTCCAAGATGCTCTTAAGGTCTTAAATGTTTAGGAGTTAAGTCTTGCTTATCTTTAGAGGTCTACCTTTGGAATATTGAGTCTAGGGCACTTAAGAATAGGAGCTGTGCCATTCAGGTTTACAAAGTCTTTGGAATCCCCAACTATGTTCTATTTAGGTTTTCTTCTATCCATCTTGTGGTCCTTGTTATTGCTTAACATCCCCCATTTTGAAAACCCTTTTTTTCAAAATAGGGACCCATTTGATCTAAAGGAGTTGGCAAACATGTAATACTTGTCTTGATTTTAAAAGTATTTCCTTATCTTTTTGCCTAAGTCCTTTTGCGTGGTACTCGCTCTTCAAATATTCTTGGCACTCGCACTTTAAATTTGTTTAGTCCTCACACTTGGTATTCCTCGCACTTAGCCTCCCTTCATAGTTTCAAAAACTTTTTACTTGCACTTCGCATCTACTTAGATTTTTCTTCGCAATCAATGGTTTTTGCTAACGATAAATGTGTTTTTTTCCTCGCAGTTTATGGAATTTGCTCCTCGCACTTCGTAGTTGCGAAAGCCTGCCCCTCACACTTCGCAGTTGCGAAAATTCACCGCTTGTACCTCAACACAGGGAATTGTGAGCCAATCATAATGATGCATGCAACTTACACCTGGTTTGCATGTGGCACCCAAAGGTCAAGTTGTCAATTAAGATTGGTGACTAGGCTCAATTTTAATTGGGACAAGTGTGTGGTCCATATCTAAAAACCGACATTTCAAAATTAACGTTCCAAAGTTAGGGAAACATCACATCATGCGTTATGCGCCATGAATGTAGGCATGCCAGTTTGAATTAAAAGGTTGTTCAATCTGAAACTAAGGCATTAGCCTGAAATCATTTGCAAGCCCGAATTTCCATAGTATTGAGCTTGCGGTAGCTACATTATCAATTTCTGAAGCAATGGCTAGTGATTCGATGCATTCTCCCGGACAATCTAGCGTGGACACTTTCCTATACACTTATGAAGACTAAAGAATGTTGAGAGACACTGTCTTAGATCCTGCCTTGCTAGATAACAAATTCCCTCATTATTCTGCCATCTTCTCAACTGTTCCAAGAGAAAGGACTTCTGTGGGTGCAATAAATGAAGATGCAATGATGCCCGATCAGGTTCAGAGAGCTGCAGACATTAGGGCAATAAAGAAGTCTGGATTACACCGGAGAAAAACTAGAGGTATTTCCATGTCTTGCTTTGCTCTCTCCTATTTTCACCCTCGTGCAAAAATGGAGTGCTACACACCAAGAATGAAGATGCCTTCATCTCTAGTTCTGCTTTAAAAGTATATTATAAGCTACCAGAACCTAATGTAATGTACAACTCCACTACCATTGAGTCATGGATGTCAACCCATCAAGTGGCGACAAATTTTGCAAAATTGGGTGAAGGACCCCATTGACAATATGGATGATGATAACCTGAATAACATCCATATTCAAAGGTTTAGGCCAGGAGTACGAATTGGAATGGCCCTAATGAACCGTTTATATGGCAACCCTTCCACTTCCAAGGTTTATGTTTCCTGGATCCCTCTTCTGTCACTAATCACTGATGATAATCAGATTCTTGTCTTGGGGCATATTGTATTGCAAATTTTGATTTTCTAGAGGGAGGCATACGTGGGCAGGGAGGCATACGTGGCCAACAAGAAGTCATTCTTCATGGCATCATACTTAATGGATGCAATCTGTGGAATTCTGATTTGTCCTGAGTTTTACTCGCCTTGGAATCCTAGGTGCCCTCGTGAGGTAAATGAAACTTATTCTGATTTTTATGCGCATAGAGTCAAGGCACATATTGAGGACATATGTAACTTCTTCTATCCCAAAGTCTACATACTGGTTATGGAGAAACCAATGGCTAGGATTTCAGCAGAAGTTCTAAAGCCATGAGGCAATTGGAAGCTACATGGTTATATCCCAAATTTCATAGTCATAATGATTGAAGGACTTTTGGCTCCACCTCTGCAACTACCATAACATGTGCCAGACAAGCTAGCAGAGTAGGAGCTTGCTTTCCAAATCCTCAATGGCATAGCCAACAAATGCAAGGAAAAGAAGCTAATGCCATTTCCTCCTCTGCCTCTCACAGTTGGAATCAGAGAATTCAAGAGATGGCCTGATATTAAATCTGCTGCTGCTCATAGGCAACTACCATATCATGTGCCAGATGAGCTAGTAAAGCAGGAGGTTGCTTTTTAAATCCTCAATGGCATAGCCAACAAATGCAAGGAAAAGAAGCTAAGGCCATATCCTCCACTGCCTCTCACAGTTGGAATCAGAGAATTCAAGAGATGGCCTGATATTAAATCTGCTGCTGCTCATAGGCATTCTTCCAATTTGCTTGAGGATACATTAAGAAAGTATGATCCTAAGCACTGAGTGGCCAAGCACTCGGAGTCTTTGAAGGGACAATTAAACGTTCTATATCATCATGAACCTGATACTAATACTAATGATTGGGTATGGATTACCCAAGAAGATGATGTTGTAAAACAAAATATGAAGAACGCAGGGGTGGTTCTCTCACCTAAGGGAGTCATTAGGAGGGACTGTTCAAGAATAGAAAAACTGGCTTATTCAAAGCAACATACCCAACATAGTGAAAGGTCACCAACTTCCTCCCCAGGGTTTGTTGATCTTGATGCTTTAGAAGTTTTGAACAAGTCCAAGGTCCTCCTCTGGTGGCATATGAATTGTCTTCTTCAGAAGAGGAAGCAATAGTTGAAGAACCAGAAAACATCTCAAGGAGATAGGAAAGGAGCCCACAACCAATACACCTTCTCAAGAGCAAGAAAAGGACTGGGTGGAGTAGGCTCCGATCACATAGAAGGAGCAACCAGATTGGGCAACACTTGAGGACCCCCAGATCAAGATTGAGTTTAATCCTAGAATGACACAATGAAAAGAGTGACCAGGAAAAGAATGTCAACCAATGAAGCTTTGATCTGGCATGAAACATCAGAAGACCTGTTTTCTCTCACAAAAAGAGGAAAACTATAGGGTCCCAAGCTATTGAGCACCAAGAAGACCTAGTGTCCTTCATAAGAGTATCGACTGAGTTGGCAATGCACATGGTTAAGGGAATCCAGGGAAGAACCAAAACATTGGAAACACAAGGAAAGACTATTGTCCCAGATGACCTTGCAAACCATGTTGAATAGGCTCTCTTATCTCTCTTCAACATTCTGAAACAGAGCCTTGATGCCGAGAAGGGGTAAGCCTTTTCTAAAAAAGTCCGCACAATTTTGAATAGAGTGCTTGTGTTACAACAGATGCTCTAGGTCTTCATCAGGGCCACTGATGAGGGAGTGTGTCAGGATCCTATTGTGCGTATCAAAAGAAGATATTGGCCTTTGCCAAACCTATATCACTTATACAAAGGCTGTTGTGGAGGGTTGGGAAGATCAGATGAGTAGAGTTCCCTTGCAATTGGATGATATCATCTCTAGGGATAGTCAAATATTCACTGATGTAGCTATCACCAAGGTGTGTACAAAGAATCAAGAAGCGATCACCATGGATGAATTCTCAATGCAACTTAAACAATTCATGGTGTACTTAACCAAAATATTTCTGAGTCAAATGAGGCAGATGCTTCAAAAATTATTGAACTAGTATCTCATGCCAAAGAAAAGATACAAAAGGTCTAGACCGTCAAGGAGATTTCAGAGGCAATAATGGCCATACAGAAGATCCTATTGGATAAAGCCCTAAGCTCTTCAGGAAGCCCGTCATTGACCTTAGTAAACTTGATGGGGATTATAAAATATGCAGAGATGCATTGGCAACATCAGAACACGGTCCACACAACAAGCCTTGGGAACGTCCAAGAGACCAATAGTGAAGGAGGAGAATTAGGTGGGTACAGGGTATTCTAGGAATATTCCTTGGACATGCTAAGCCCATGTGATTAATGTAGGATCCTAACTGAATCAGCTAGGATATTTTGTAAAAGGCTAGTTGTCCTTGATATTGTGTGTCTGGCTGGCAGTTTTGGCTATTTTGGAACTGCACAAGCGGGAATCTTGGTTCTATTTTGTATAAATAGACCTGTACCCTTCATTAAAAAAGGGGGTGAATTCAAGAATTATAATGCAAGTTGGTTCAAATAATTCCTGCGAGTTGAAGTAATCTGGTTTTCATTTCCTCTTCTGTATGATCTTTATGAATTGTTGAAATTATAATCATTTTCATGCCCATAATTCTGACCTTTAAATTGTGCTTTGCAAGTTTAATGAATGTGTAATAGGCTTCATATCTTGATAAGTTGTAATGGATGTGCGTTTAACAATTTGATAATTTGCCTTGTTTATGAATGTTCAATTGCATATTATAGTCATAGTTCTCATTTCCTCTGAATCTTTGCATTAGTCGTGTATCAGTCTGTGTGTAAACTGGACTAAATGCATCTGGTTATTTGGGTGTGCATGCTTAGTTTACATAATTTCAACTTCATGAAATTTAGTTTCAGCAGATATTTCTCTTCTCTTTGCCTTACCCACCTATTTATTTTTCTTCTTCGCAATACCCATTAATTAGGACCCCATTAGTCTTGTAGGTGATAGGTATAGTTTAGCTTGTAGAATAATGAGGTAATGCAGAGAAATGCAGAGAGTGGCGCTAGAAGGACTATAAACTTGTCCAGCAATACCCTCATTGGTCATTTATAAGACCAGAAACCTGCAACTTGTGCTCTGAGTCATTTCTTTTGACTCTAAAACGAGGATATTAAAGAACCTGTCATCCTTTTGAGTGAGCATCTTGCCCACATCAACAATCCCCACATCAACTCCCTCATAAGGTGCTACTAACCCTGGGGAGTTAATGTGCCAGTGGTGTCTGCACAAAGGTAAGTATCTCTAACTCTACTTTTCCTTTGTCATCTCTTATTTGATTGATTGATTAATGTATCACGTACATATATTATAATGGAGTAGCATATTCTTATTTATTGCATTATTTTTTATTGACCCTTGCCTTATATTCGCCTTTGATAAAGAGTGTATTATTATCTTCTAGATCCACGACTCTTGAACCCTGAATTAATTCTTATTGTGTGTTGGCCTTAGAATGGTCCCCTTCTTATCCTAAACTATATTATCGAGAAGAGAAAGGGGATAATCTATAGGCCTTCTTTGCCCACATACAAAGGATGCAACCTATTGTGATGATGAGCCACTGGAGGTCTGGGACATTTTGTCGGGAAGACCTGTATGATCGTGACTCTACATATCAAGCTAAGGTGCAACAATGGATAATTCATGTCAAAAATACATTCTTCAACCTCAAAGTGTCCACTCCTTCAACCAAAGTTACTTTGCTCTTTGCCAAATAATGTCACAAACTCATCTCACACATGCAAAAGTACGTGCTCTTCATGGTCTGTCCAAAAGCACTTGCCCGGAAG
Source organism: Taxus wallichiana var. yunnanensis (assembly GCA_018340775.1). Lineage (NCBI taxonomy): Eukaryota > Viridiplantae > Streptophyta > Pinopsida > Cupressales > Taxaceae > Taxus > Taxus wallichiana. The sequence continues at coordinate 468,292,664 of CM031238.1, read as the reverse complement.
TGCAAGAAAACATTGACAACGCCCACCACAAACATCGTCATGATAACAAGTCGATAAGTTATTAAAGCAACATGGAGAAGTCTTTGCAGGATTGAAAGGACTTCCAACACACTGTGCAATAAAACACTGTATTGATTTGGTTTCTGGATCCCCTTTTCCAAACAATACACTATACTGCAGGTCAATTTGGGAGAAGGATGAAGTCCCATGCCAAATTGATGTAGTCATGATTAGGGGTCTCAATTAAGAGATGCCTTAGACCATAGTTTACATACTCTGCGAGTTTGCCAGTAGTCTCTAGATTCTAAATTGGGTGAGTTTTTTTGACTTATACTTGCAAGTCTGCCGGTCTGGAGTTTACACAATTTTTCAATACTCGTGGAGACTACTTTGCAATACTCATAAATACTTGCCAATCCTCATGGTGAGCACTCGCTAATACTTGTTTGGTACATTTTGTAATTGTATTTTGTATACAATTTATGTTTTTAAGAAACTTAAGTTGCTAAGCCGTTTTTTTTTGGTCTATCGAGTATTTTTCGAGTACGAGTATCTGAACTATGCTATACAGCCCACATATTTTCAAAGTAAGATCTTTAAGCAAGATCTTAGTACAACTTGAAAGAAACAATAAAACTTTGTTCTATTAACGAGGAAAAGGTTATAGACTAAGGCACAAAGCATTACAGTCTCAATTACACTCTTTCATTGAAGAGTGCCGAAATTCCCAAAAGAATTTCAATTCTAGGTTCTATTCTAGCTAAGCTTTCCAAATTGCAAGGCTTCTATAGAACTAGACTCAACTCCTTGAACAATGGATCTTTACTACAAAACCACTCAAACACTTAATTTGGCAATCCTCACCTTCCTCTAAGTTTCGACTTCCTTATGGATTTACACATCTATCGCTCCCTTTATTTATAGAATCGGTGGGAGGAAAAACAATACCTTTGCAAAGATTCCTCAACTTAAGTAGATCACCGTTGATTCACCTCATCCTATTTGAAAGAAATCACTCATGGGGCAGTCTTCATCCACTCAAAACATACCAGTTTGCTCGGTCATCTTATTTAGCGAAGAAAATAGAAGGTCCACGTTTATAGGTCCGATTGTGTCAATTTTGATAGACACGTGAAAGGACTCGAGCTTTGAAGCGATGCAAATGTCATATTAAGAGATGCAAATGTCATAGACTAAGGCACAAAGCATTACAATTTCAATTACTCTCTTTGAATGAAGAGCATTGAAATTCCCCCAAAAAAATTCAATTCTAAGACCTATTCTAGCTAAGCTTTCCTACTTGCAAGGCTTCTTTAGAACTAGACTCAACTCCTTGAACAATAGAGCTTTACTACAAAACCACTCAAACACTTAATTTGGTGATCCTCACCTTCCTCTAAGTTTCGACTTTCTTCCGGTTGATTTACACATCTATCACTCCCATTATTTATAGATCATCTCCGATTTACCTCATCCTATCTCAAAGTAATCACTCATGGGGAGTCTTCATCCGCTCAAAACATACCAGGTTTGCTCGGTCATCTTATTTAGTGAAGAAAATAGATCAAGGTCCACATTTTTTAGGTTTGATTGTGTGGATGTTAATTGGCACACGAAAGAATTCAAGCTCTGAAGAGATGCAAATGTCATATGCCAATAGGAACATAAAGAAACACGACTCGGATCACAAGGGCACAAAAGTGTACCAAGTCCGTAGGGTGCAAAAATCCAAGTCAAACATGAGGTGAAAAACTTTACGACTGTGTGCATGCGCAATTGTGCATATTTCCCATGCCAAAGGCTCCTAGAGCACAACTCCAAAGGTTGCAAAAACCTCAACTCTTTGTGCCTGGTCTCCTTTATTTCAAAGAACACCATGCATAAAATTGCGCAAGTTCGTAGGATCGCACTGGGTCATGCAAAGCTTTATAGAATTGTGAAGCTTTTATTCTTCTAACTCTTAACTCTTTTATGTGAGGCAAGATTTCAAGTGAACTCGGATGCTCCTGCATCATAAATACAAGGGTTTCTTGATCAAACCAAGATCAGGGTTAACTCTTCTGCTCAAGGAAGCTTGATAGTTCTCACCCAAGAAAGATAAAACTTGGCTACTCTTCATAGACTATTGTGTGTGCAACAATATAATGGTGAAGAGTTGGTATCCATCACACACATCGACAACCTTCTAGATCATCTTCAAGGTGCTTAACACTTCACCAAGATCGATTTGATGTCGGGTTCTAAACACGTCTAGAAAACAACTTTCAAGGTACAAGAAGGATTGTATGAGTGGTTGGTTATGCCTTTCATCTTGACCAAAGTGCGCCATCAACATCCACAAATTCTAATGGACGACATATTTTGGCCGTTTCTCCACTCTCTTACTGTCTACTGATGGCATCCTCCTCTACAACAAAACTTGGGAAGAGCACCCGAAACACATCTTGCATGTTGTAGACACTCAGTATGCAAGCACAAGTCAGCAAGCTAACTTAACCAAGTGTACATTTGGCATGCGAGCATCCAAACTTGGGCTACATCATCGATTGCAAAGGCATCCATGTAGATCCAAATAAGATCAAATCGATCCATGATTAGCCAACTCCACCAAATCTCACCGAGTCGAGGAGCTTTCGTGGGCTTGCCAACTTCTATTGCAGGTTTGTTTTCAGCCGCACATAAGATGGCCTCTTACCTAGATCATGCATGTCAAAGCTGAATTTCTTTGGACACTTGCACAATAATGCGCTTTTGAAAATGCCTCCGGCGATACCTATTCTTGCAGTTCCCAACATCACTCACTTTCACATTGATGTATTTGACCTAAGTCACAAGGTTTGTGTTCATGTTGGCAAGTATAAAATTCAAACAAGTTCGTCACCAATAAAAATCGTGATTAAATTCAAGGAATGTAAATCTATTTTTTATTTTTAAAATAAAAATAAATACAATAAAATATAAAAATAGATATTATATTACTAGTTGCTGTGATATTTTACCCATGTGAAATACAACTAAACAATATTAAATATATTCAATTACTTAACAATAATAATAAATATTTAATAAACATTTATTAGGATATTTATTTACTTTTTCCTATTTAAAAACATCTTAGGAAATTTATCGGGATATATATTTAGAAAGGTATACATTTATTTATTAGAATATTTATTTAGTTATTAATAGTAATACAATGTTTTATAAAAACATTTAAAAAAACAAAAAAACCCAAATAATGATTATTGGTTCTATTCTTTGCTTTTGTGTTCATCTTAAATTTTTGTTAGCTACGGTGATTCTCATCTAGTTTGAGACTACCGTCATTAAACAATGAAATACAATCACAACACGGAGCAATCTTTTATCAGAAGTCACGATTCACAACCGTGGTATCAATGAGCTTGGAAAATGGAAAAGTAAGTCGGGAAGGCCCTTTCTGCCGCTTAATGCCTTCTAGAAGCTTTGAACTAGGAGGGAAATTGGAAGGGAAAATGAATTCATCAACAATAAACGGATTCGTGATTGTAAATACACAAATTTTGGTTGTAACAAGTGGATTTCCCGTGTCATACTTTCAAATATAGGTCATACAAATAATCAATTAGAAAGAAACCCAAAATCCCACACAATAAACACCCTAGAAGATAAACGTGGGAACTAATGTTAGAACATTTTTGTTTAGAAAAGTCCACGATTTTCAACGATTTTATTTTGTGATTTTCAACCACTTTTAGGGTTTTAGATTAAATTCTAAAATTTCAATTTGTACGATTTTTCTAGTGATTTTGAATGAGTTTTATGTCCTTTTTAAAAAATTCTCCAAATTCCAATTTTTTCCAATGGAATTTGGTGAATCCTATGACTAAGCATCTTACTATGCATTGACACAACACGACATTTGATTGCACCGCCACTTAGAGACTTTTAACGACATGTTCAACAATACTCCTATGAAAAAAATTATACGTTATTGTGCAAACAATCCAACAATGGTGGCACTACATCTTAGGTAAAGATGTAGTGCCACCATGTGACTAAGCATCCGACTATGCACTTGACACAACACGGACATTTGATTGCCTACCACTTAGAGGCTTTTAACGACATGTTCGACAATACTCCCGTGAAAAAAAATTGTATGCTATTGTGCAAGCAATCCAACAATGGTGGCACTACATCTTAGGTAAAGAGACAATCATTCATTTTGATCATAATCCACTTTAGTTCTTGCAAAGGCAAAGGCGGTTGGAGAATGTGTGCCACATGAAGTTGATGACTTGTAGCAATTCCATTTGGTGATAAAGCATAAGAAGGAAAGGATAATAAGGCTGCTGATTGTTGTAGTCTACCACCGGTTCATATGCCCATTATAGTGTTGGACACGTGTAGTCGCAACTTTGCGATTGGGTATCCCTCTACTCATCGACAAGAACTTCACACACACCAATACTACTATTTCGTAGTGTGAACATTATCTACATGTCCAAAAATTATCTACAAGCTTGGACATCTTTGTGTATCCGATGGCACATATTGCTAGATAATCATTTGGGAGGTGCATTATGCCAAGACAACGAGGCACTTTGGCTCGACTAAGACACTCACCACATTGCACCAACACATGTACTATCTCGCACATGCACACATATGTTGAGCGCCACATCATGTCCCACATTCCTTGTTGCATCACAAGGCCCATGCACAACAAGCTAAGACATTACACACCTTTGTAGGTTCCATCCAAACCTTTGGAATCCATCAAGATAGATTTCATGATTAGGGCGCTTATGAAAGCACCAACTTGACGCTGTGTTTGTTGTAGTGGTTTGGTTTTCAGAAAATGGCCATCATAGTTGCTTGCAAGAAGGATATCAATGTGTAGGGCACCACACACGCCTTCAATCATGTTTGGGTGCACTTTGGACTCCCAACATCCATCGTATCTAGTCGAGATCCGAGCTTTGTTGGTCATTTCGGAAAACATTGCGCGAATTGATGGGTATGCAACTAAATTGGTCGATGACACTTCATCCATAGACAAAATGGACAAACATAAGTTGTCAATCACACGCTTATTCATCTTCCGTGTATGTACAACCTTGCACATGCTCACACTTGGGATGATAATTTGTCTTATATCCAACATGCCTACAATAGAGCTCACCATAGTTTTATATGGCATAATCCATTCCAAATGTCTTAGGTTCCAGCCTGTGGCACCTCGAGACATCTCCTATCACGCCCTAACAGACATTGAGTCATGTACAGGGAAACAAGAAGTAGACAAAATGCATAAGTTTCTACAACACATACTCTTTGTTCATCAACAGGTTTAATAGATTCTCTCGCATTCACAAGAATACAAAGAGCACCATGATGCGCATAACACACCTCATGCATTTCGAGTCGACGATAAAGTCTGGTTGCATCTTCAAGAGGAGTGCTTTAAGGGTCCACACTAGAAGATCAAGCCTCTGTACTATGGTCCTTGCACCATTCTACGCTTTGTTGGTGAGAACACATTCATTTTTTATCCACCACCATACTTGGATCATCAGCTAGTATTCATTGTGTAGATTTTTAAGTTGTACTTGAGCCCATAACTTGAGTTATCAATGACACAACATCCTTCCGATTTGAATCCTAAGCACTTGCGTCATGCACGCAGGACTAAATCATTGAAGTGACCAACACATGTACCTCCATGGCTCACATAAGTTTTTCGAGTGGTCAAGGACAAGAATTATGTTGATCAAGCTAAGTGATACACCCTTCATCAACTTCAAGTTCCATCCTCGCGGCAAACCGAAGACGCCATGGGACCATTGGTCCTTGATTAAGGGCAAATGATACACGTGTAGCCTTGCAGTTTGTCTTAGTATAGTTCGCGGCCTCGCAAGCCTCCTCACTTCTCTTCGGACTTTATGCTCCTCATCCTCGCCGCATCTCGTGGTACACACAGGACTTGCGATATCATAACATTGGCATCTTGCTCCATAGTGTCGTGCAGGATGTTGCACCACTCCATAGTGCCTCACAACATGTTGAATTGCTCCATAGTGCCTTGCAACGTGCACATCATTTTGTGCCACTCACGAGCCTCACGATACCTTGTTGCATTGTTTTTGTAGTCCCTCCACACGCCGCGTTCTTACTTTGTAGTTCTTGCTACTTTTGCAGTCCCATGCAACATATTGCATCTTATGCGGTCTTGCACAACATATTGCAACTCTTGTAGTCCCTACAATCTTGTAGAACTCACATGGCTGCAACTTTTGCAACGCTGCACATTGCCTCACAACATTTGTAGCTTCTTGCAACACCGTGAAACACAAGAGCCTTACGGCACTCCAACATGTTGGTGCCTTGCTTCTAAGCATGTTGCATGTCTTCACGCTTCGCATGGGGCCTCCGCAATTCCCGACCACATGTCAAGTATTTTGTTGCCATGCGGCTATGTTACACGGAAACGGAAACGGAAACAGAAACGGATACGAAACGCGGAAACGACAATTTTCAAAAAACCTTGGATACGAAACGTTATCGGAAACGTCCGTACAATATATATATATATATATATATATATATATATATATATATATATGTTAGTTTAGTGAAAACTGAATTTAGCAAGAGAGAAAATGAGAGTGTGATTTAGAATGGACCCAAGAGGTCATTATATAGCTTTTAGGAAGTGTTTTTAGCAAGTCTAGGTAGGTAGATTAGGGTTAGGTGTAATAAATGCTTTTATTTTTTATTTTTTTAATGTTTTGATGCTTAAAAGTATGAAAAAGGCGGAAATGTGCTAGATGTTTCTGGAGCGTTTCGTATTGCATTTCCGTTTCGGAAACGTTTCCTGCATGAAACGTGGGCCCCTAGGACGTTTCGGTGCTTCCGAGCCATGCGGCATATCGGGTGGCACATCACACTTGTGCCATGTCAAATCCAAGTCACTGACCTTAAAAATGAAAAAGAAATGTCTTAGGTGTTTCTGATTCTCAAGGCCACCTTCCGGTGCAAGAGAAGAGCATATGCAACTTAGAAGAGGAATACACACAAACAAATGAAAAGCAAATATATAATATTAAATGCATAAAATGATTAGATTTACAAGCCCTTCAACTAACGAACTACACACACACACAAACAAATGAAAAACAAATATATAAGATTCTCAAGGTCACCTTTCGGCTCAAGAGAAGAGCATATGCAACTAAGATGAGGGATAAACACACAAACAAATGAAAAACAAATATATAATGTTAAATGCATAAAATGATTAGATTTAGAAGCGCCCTTTAACCAACAAATCAAACACACACATCAAATGAAAAACAAATATATAAGATTAAAGGCATAAAATGATTAGATTTACAAGTCCTTCAACCAACAAATCTGCATATAAATGTTATTAGTTTGATGTTTAAGGCTTCAACATGCGATTTTCAGCTGCAAAACAAGTTAGAAAGATGTAAAACAACAAAGAAAATTTGTAAGTTAGATATTCAAATGATTAGAGACTCGAAGAATGTGTCACAAAAGCAGAAACGCGTTACTACCTGATGCAAAAATGTCATTCTCACGTGTAGAAATGTCATAGATAAATAAAAACGCCACCAATGCAGAAATGCCACTAACATGTGCAGAAATGCCATTCCCATGTCAAGAAACGCCACAAGGTGATCTGAGCTTCTTCGAGTGTAGAAATATCACTGGGATGATAAAAAATGTCACTATAGTTGTCAGGAACATCACAAATCAGAAATGCTGCAATCTGCAAAAACAGACCCAGAAAAGCAAAAACGATACAACAAGATGCAAAAATGTTACTATAGTGATCAAAAGTGTTACAAGCTACACAGAAATGTTACAAGCTTGTAAACAGAGTCAGAAGTTAGAAGCGATGCATAAATAATCAGGAACATTAGGATGTTAGTCAACAATGCTGCAAATAGATAAAAACTACACGTCTCTATAAACAAGCCAGCACACACATAGATCAGAAACGTCACTAAAATGAGCAGAAACGCTATTCCTGATGGTGGTGGAAATGCCAAAACACAGGATGCAAACATCAATTTATAGACATGCGGAAAATCTGACAAAAACTAAGAAAAAGAACAAAGGCAGTGGTAAAGCTGGAATTTTGACCAATGAAGAAGACTCTTGTACTTATAAGACATGCACAACAATCACAAAATCTGCAAATACTGAAGAAAATGTTAAGAGGACGAAAGAGTGTCCCACTGTGTGTTCCAAAATGTATCATGTTAGATTCAGACCTTAATAAGGAAATAACAATAAACCCCTTTCTAAGTCGAACAATAACCTCAGATTGAGCATAATGCAACAATACTTACACATACCACATATAGATTAACCTTGTTGTGTGGATTTGCCGATGTTTAGTTGAATGTAGTTGCTCCATGGCTTGTGCAAGATTCCAGCAACATGTGGTTGCAAGGATGTAGGAAGAAAGGAAGGATGGAAGGAGGATTGCCCAAAATGGGAGGGTTTCCAAATGGCAAGATTTCTCAAGGTACTGTTCCCTTTCGTGGTTCTTGTCCAATGGATACTTGGAGGTTCTATTTATAGGTTTTAGCTGGGGGAGATATGTGAGATTTAGGAGATGTGGGATATTGGTTGTGGAGTATTAGTGACTAGTTAAGATTGATTAGGGGTGATTAAGAGTGATTAATGATGCATGGGATGTTGTGGGATTGGAAATGGGATGAAGGGATGGATTAATTTATGTAGTGGTAGAAATAGGGTGTCTACATCTAATCTAGCTGAGGTTCCAAGAATATGATATCCTCATTTTCCCTTATTTTTCATGCTCGTTACTCCACTGCTTTATCTACAAACACATTTAAGTACTTCATCAATAACAGAAGGCTCATGAGATAATTTTGTAAACAAGTAAACAAGTATTGTTTGTCAATCTGCCACATAAGCTTCTAGCATATCTCGCAGTGTATGGTTTACCCTTTTTATGGCCATCAGTATGCTGATGGCTTTCAAGTTTCACTTAACAATTCAGCCAGACACTGAAGGATGTAGAATATGGAATTTGAGATTCATAGATGATCAATTACTGGCAATGTAAAATGCATTGCCAAAGTGAAAAGCATATGCACATTCATTTTTACTAGCTCTGAAATCATTTTTGTTGGTAACGTACTTTCTCTCTCCCTCCTGTTTTTCCTTCACCATATATATTCAATGAAAGAAAATTTATAAACTAAATATTTTAACTTCAGCTTACTCTTTTCAATTAAATTATAGAAAAATATTGATTAAAATTAGATATAATATCAGCACTTACATCCTAAAATATATATATTATTTTGTAAATAAACTTATGCTTGAATGAAATGTTTTTGAGTAATATATTTTAAACAAATTTATCTAACCAACGTCTATAGATATTAATTTTAATATTTTAATCTTGGATTTTATGTATATATTATTAATCAATTTTTTTTTTATATTTTTTATGATGTGACCATGTGAAGTTTTATTTTGTACATTAAGTTTGATGTCTATTTGACCATCACAAGGTAATTTTGACCAGAAATTTCAGGTCTAGTTGACTTTCACTAAAAAGTTTTTTCTATTTGACTTTGAGAAGTCAGTCGAAAAATAGTAATATCTTTGTTATATGGTAGAATTTGGGGCCCTTTTGTTTAGGAAGTTTTTTAAATCACCAGTCTGTGAAAAATATGAAAAGAATATAATGAAATTATTAATTGATGTGATATGTGTAAAATCCAAATTAAGAGTCTTGAGATTGATATCTATTGACATTTTAAAAATATATTTGTATGAAAATATTAATTAAAAATAAATGACATCTTCACTTCTTATAATCACTAAACAAGTGAGAAATATAAGTTAAATCATATAACTAGCATACCTATCTTAGATAAATGTCTGTAAAAGATGCTGAGAAGTATCATTCTCGAGGTGCCTAATTCACTTATGTCTCAAATCCAATATAGTTGCCTCTAGAATGATACCTCTCGGTGTCTTTTACATAGATTTATCTAAGATAGGTATGCTAGTCTGTATATGCCTTTTGAGTATTATGATTCCTAGAATGAAAGCTGACTGGAATAGACACTAAATGCCATTATGTGCTCACCAAAAATCTGATTTATTTAGTACTGCATTTTAGATTACTTTTTGCTATATTACTACTGGCAAGCTTCTGTTTTAATGCTTAAATGCATGAAACGTGCATACAGATGGTATGATAGGTATCGTGACCAGCCTTAAATATTCAGTTTTAGAGTAATAACCAATAAATTTATCAGAAATATTATATGGTAAGTATGATGTGAATGTTAATGTGGGCAGCATAAATTATGATGTTGGATAAGGTACAACATGGCATTAAGAAGTTTTGTTGCAGCAGGAACGATGGCCCAGGTCTAAGGGGTAACCTTTGGGATGCATACTGGTCATTTGAACACCTTAACTGGTGGGCTGGGGGTACCATCTAGTAGAGTAAAACCCCTTCATGACCCTCTAATTGCTGCTTGCCTGTTGACCAAGGATGTGAGAGGATTGATTGTTATCTCCTCTGGGTATGTACCATTTAGGTGTCCTTCACCACGTATACTTTTGGGACACCTTACATGCCGATCGCTTTCATATATTTTTGGCTCAAAATGATAGCCGGTATACCCATTTTGTTTTGACAAGACATGCCTCTTCCTGGATTGCATGTAGGATGCCTTTGGGATTCATAAGGTGCTTGAGAAACATTGGATGTTCCAGTTAAGGGATAAAGAAAAGGCCAAAACTGTTGGGTGTGGAGCTAAGCTCCACCCTTTCCTAGGAGGCTTTTGCATGAAAAGTAAAATAGGGATGGATGGCCTGTGGAGTCATAAAATAAACGCTTTATCTAGAATGTCGATAATTGCCTAATATTGTGAATTGTTGGTCTGAGTTAGGAGTTGGCTAATTCTCCTAGAATCACTCACTGGAAAGTGTAAGAGGTTCTGTACCTTTATTTCAATGGTGCTCAGGAAGATCAATTCCACAAAGTATTTGGCTATAGCATTACCCCTATTTCCCAAGTAGGATTACATCCATATAATGGCACTGTAGTCATATCAAGGAATGAAGAGGCAACATCTCGTCTTCTGTGTGTTTTGGACAGGTATGGGCAATGGAGCTGTGACAGTGGTATCAAAGAAATTTAGAAAAACAAGAACATATCGAATGAATCAGATTTTTTGGCAAACATACAATAGCAGATCTCTATGCAGATCGGCCAGAATTTTGGAGTCAAAAACCCTCAAAAGGCATGTACAGATGCAACCCCTAGGTCTTCTTTTCTGTACAGTTCATGTATCTGGTTTGTAATTCAATTGAAATGGCAGTAGTATCACACCAAATATGATGCAAGCATCCCAATGTTGCCTTGTACTTGCTTTGAGATCAGTGGATTCAAACAACCATAACTTTCAACTTGCTGCATGTAATTGAGTACACTGTTTCGCTGGAAAGTGCCGTTTGAAATAATTTTTCAATGGGTACTGGATAAATATCAAGCAAGTCGTAATCTATCAAGATGGCTTAGTGGTATTTTCATCGATTTCAGCATAAACAACAGGTCACGCTTTTTCATAATTCTTAAAAAATATTACAGTGATGGTTTTCTAATCAAAGGAACCAAATACAAAACCTCAAAACTTATTATGTTATGTTTTGTGCTGTTCTCAATCCCTTTAGGAAAATCAAGACTTTATATATTCAGAAGCTATGAATAATCACTAGCCTTTTTAGAACCATAACAACCATGCTTGTGTTTTCATTATTGCGCTGGCTATTACAAGTGTTCTAAGTATATTTCTTTTATTGTACTTATTGCTGGGAGAATTTTTTTGTGCTGTTCTCAATCCCTTTAGGAAAATCAAGACTTTATATATATTCAGAAGTTATGAATAATCACTAGCCTTTTTAGAACCATAACAGCCATGTTTGTGGTTTCATTATTGCTCTGGCTATTACAAGTGTTCTAAGTATATTTCTTTTTATTGTACTTATTGCTGGGAGAAATTTTTAGTCATCAGTATTTCAAGTAATCCATTTTATTTACTATTTTGGGAATGAACTCTGTTTACAATACCATGTACCAAAATTGTACCACTAAGCTGCTAATGACTTGATTGGCATATACCTTTTGTCTTGGTAATGCAATTGTTTTTTCCAGAATTGCAACAATAAGTATGTGATGCATTTTCTCGAGGGTGCTTTTAGTGTTTGCAAATGGTTACCTTTAATATCAGAAACTTATCTAGTGAATTTGCCAAAGGTTATGGCTAAAAATCAGAGGCCAGTGTGTCAAAGTTCTCTATTAACTGGCATATGGCTGCCAACTTGCCAAGTGAATGTGCTGCATCAAATGTCAAATCGTAGTTGCAAACAAATATTAGTTCTTTGCATTATGATAATGTTTAGGTGGAAGTTGTTTAAAAGGGAGTACTTCTTCTGCGCATACTCCCAACCATTATCATAAACATTACTCTGATATATGAATGTGACTTATTAAATTGGAAAAATGTATATAAATAAAGGCATGAAGATTGGTAGTACTAAATTATTATTAGTTACGTATGGAAATTTGTCTCAATGCTGGCAGATAAACCCTCTCCCATGAACCATAGATAAGGTTTTCTCCTAGAAGCAGACGTTGGTTTCTAGCAGTTATGCATTTGGAAATACAATTGTAACCACTGTTTTGTATTCTATTGGCAGCTTGCTATTTTGTCTTTCTTTGTAATTTGTGCAATAATGAAGTTCTGTGGTACTGATCATTTAATTTCTTCAGTGTTTTATCTGCGTCATGAGAAATAGGTTATTTTGAAGGAATGATATAGACAAATAATGTTATTTTGAAGGAATAATATAGACAAATATAGGCAATTTGATGCTAGTGACTGAATTACCTTCTTTGTTCTATCTTTTGGGTGCAGAAAATTGTTTCTCAAATGTTAGAAGTAGAATTGCCAGCTGTAGTTGTTCTTTGGCAATCCTTGTTGAGTAGATTTTCTGAGGTTGCAAGCTTTGCACGCAATGTGCCAGTAGAGCAAGAGAATTTTGCTCAATTGGGTGGCTTCTTAGAAAATATCTGCACCATTATAGTTGAGCTGCAAAGAGGAAGAGATAGTTCACCTTTAATAAGTGAGATTTTGGAGGCATTATTACGAGATGTTGAAATTGCCAACCAACTTGTGCACATATGTATCAGCAAGAGTCGCCTACACCAATCTATTCAAAGTAAAGATCTAGTGAAACGACTGGAGAATGTGGTGCATGATCTGGGAAGAAGCTTGAGACTTATTCCTCTGTCCTCTGTTCAGAACAATGAAAATACAAAAATCCTAATCGATTCTCTTTCTCGTCGGATGCAAGAGGCATATTTTCATTCGGCAAATGTGCAAAATAGTGTTTATCATTCAGTAGAAGGTGAACATGAGAAGTCACTAAAAACTGTGAACTTTCAAGAACGGGGCTCGATTAGCAGCGGTCACTCATTTGGTCTGTGATAACATTGCATTGAAATCTAAGATTTTAAAAATTAAATAGAGATTCATATACCTTTTCCGTGTGGTTATTATTCTAGCCTTATGTTCTTTGTATGGTGCATTGCCAGGGAACATGTTGAACAACTCTGAATCATTCTATGACCACGGTAGCCAGTCAGATGATAGTCATCATTATGATCTGAGACACATTGAGCCTCTATATGAGGCCTTTGTTTGTCCTTTAACAAAACAAATCATGCGGGATCCAGTCACATTAGAAAATGGTCAAACATATGAGAGAAGTTCCATTGAGCGGTGGTTCAAGGAGTGTCAAGAGAATGGAAGGAAACCTGTATGTCCAATGACAGGAAAAGAACTGAGAAGTACAGAGTTGAACCCTAGCATAGCCCTCCGTAACACCATTGAAGAATGGACGGCCAGAAATGAAGGTGCTCAAATTGATATTGCCCGTTCTTCCTTGACATCAGCTAGTTCAGAAGAAGATGTATTATATGCCTTGAAAGAAATACAACAACTTTGTCGCAAAAGTAGGATCAACAAACATCGTGTGCGTAATGTTGGATTGATTCCTATGATTGTAAACCAATTGAAAAGTGGTGGTGAGCAAATCCGTTGCAGAGCTCTTGAAACTCTGTGTTTGTTGGCAGAAGATGACGAAGACAATAAGGTCTGAGTTATTGTTTGTTCAAATGTTTCATTTCATAATAGGCCTCTTGTTCCCATTTGAATGAGGCTTTTGGCAGCATGTGTTGTCATATCTCATAATATTTGATGTGCTTTAAACCTTTCTTTTTGGCAGGAAGCTATTGCTGAAGCAGATGCAATCCGTAGCTTTGTTAAATGTTTATCACGGGAACTTTCCCAGGAGAGGGAGGAGGCAGTATCATTGTTATTGGAGCTATCTAAATCCCCGTCTTTGTGTGAAAAGGTTGGCTGTGTGAATGGAGCAATTCTCATATTAGTTGGAATGACAAGCAGCAAATCTGAAAATGTTGTGGCTGTTGAAAAAGCTGAAAAAACACTTGAAAATTTAGAACATTGTGACAGAAATGTTCGTCAAATGGCTGAAAATGGTCGCTTGCAACCGCTGATAACACGCCTTGTTGAAGGTAACTTCTATGCCTTTTGTTTATGTCTTTGGCTACTAGTCATTGTTTCTCTTTCCCATTCTCTTGCACATTGGAAGAAAATGTTTTTCATTATCCTTAGACCTTCTGTGAAGCCTATGAGATTAAAATAGAAGCTCCTTAATTTTGAAGTTTGAATAAATTAACTGAGCAAAAGGAAAACATGAACGAGAAGTTTAAAAGTGACAAAAGAAAATAATGTATGGTAGAAAAGTTTAGAACTTGAAGTTTCTAAAATCATGGTGTGTTAAGCCTAGCTGATTACTTCTCAGGACATGGCAATTCTCTTGAGCCAGTTAGTGGTGCCAATTTACTTGACGAGTAACTTTCTTAGCTCCTTTAGATTTCAAGAGGTCATGAGGATTGTTGCATGGCTTGTTTGATGCTAAGAAAACTGGAATTTTGTGGTAGCTTTGTTTTGATTGTGATGATCTGAATATTTATTCATTTTCTGCTCAAATTGACATTGTCTACTTGTCTGCATGTTTCAAGCTGATGATTGAAATGATAAAAACAAATCAACTTGTATTTTTGCTTCCTGCTTTATACTACTTTGTTGGATGGATTTCTTTAATTATTAGAAAATTAAAAATGGACTGTTTCTTGTAGTGTGTTCCATGTCTTGAGTTTTACGTAGTTTTTACAATGCTCAGTCAATGTTTCCAGCTTGTGTCTCCATCCTTTGGGTAGACTGCTCCCTTGATAGATTTTTCCCACTGTCCATTCCATTTCAACCCACATGTTTGGCAAGGTCGCATTCAGATAAATTCTTGGCATCTCAATGAGTTGATTGCAATCTTGACTCAGCAAGAACCATGTTCCTTTCATATTCATTTTAGCTATTTTTCAAATGATGTAGAAAGTACAAATGCTGCTGGGTAGCATATTGATTCAATAGCTAAGAGCATAGAAGCTTAAAAGGAGACAACAGACTATGCCAAAGAACACATAGCAAGCGAAATTTTCCCCTTGCACAAGTCTCCATTTTTGTTTTTTCTTCTGTGTGATAGATCAGGGGAATACACAAATTGTTTTCTGGTTCATGATCTTGTATAGTGCTTTTCTTTGATCTTTCCTTACTACGTATTGAGTTTTACTATTACGTAATTATTGATGCGTGATCTTAGATGACTTGGAAGGAGATACATTTCCAATCATTCTACAGCTTTCTTCCTGTGCTTTATAGCGTTATTGTGGCGGAGTTTGCCAATTAAAACAAACCCTGGAACTTAACCTTTCCTTTATTCTATCCTCCTACCTTTGCAGAGATTACATGAATATAAATTGAGAATCTCTACAATTCTAAAAAATGGTGTTCTACAGATACAATGATCTTGCCTATAAGACATACGGATGTTTTTAACGTTTTCAATTTAACCTACGAACATTTTGGCAAATGTTTTACCATAGTTACCTGAGACGGGGAGGGCTAATTAAAAAATATATAAATATTTAAAATATAAAGATATAGTGACTAAATTATATAAATAAGCTGAAATAAAACCATTTGAGATTTAAATAAGGTGAAACTTGAACTCATAAACATCAAATACATTCCTTAATACTCATGATTCTTTCAGAAGTTTGCAAGAAGTTGCTTGGTCCAAAAAGGTGCAAAAATTGATTTTATGAAAATAAGAAAAATATTGCCATCAATGCATAGAGCTCAAGAAAATATGCACTTTTAGAGAAAACGACACCTGAAACGGAGCCACAGAATGAAAGTTATGGCACATGCAAGTTTTTGCTGCTACATCTTCCCGGACCCTTTCCAAAAATGGCAATTTTTTCTCTCCTTCAAAAGGAAAAAAATGCCAAAAAAGGAAATAAATTTGTGGGGGACGTCTGGACGTCCCCGACGCGTTTCCCGTCCCGGGGCGTTTCCCAACGCTTTTCAGGCGTCCCGGGGCGTTTCCTAGAAAAAAGGGAAACATGGGGAAGCGTTTCCCCACGTCCCAGCGTCCCGGGGCGTCCGGGCGTCCCGGATGTGTCAAAACAAGGGGGATGTGTCCCCGCGTAACTATGTGTTTTACATGGTATTTTTTTAATTTATAGAATTTGGCCTAAATTTCTTCTGTCGGCTCATGCAAGTATCCACCGAAAGTGAAAATTTCTACCTGCCTGTGTAACTTTCCAAGCATAGAATATATGCTCTTTATTTGTCTAATGCTACTTATTTTTGACATAATATTATTAACATTGAGGACTCGAGGAGAATCAACAGCTAGGGAAGTAGTCAGAGTATTAGAAAGAAATAGAGAATTCAAAAATCCGGTACTTTTTGTAGCAAGCTGCAATCAAGCCGTAGCAATCTCTTTATTGCTACATTCTCATAGCTTGTTGATACAACCAGTTTGAAGTAAATCTCATTGAAACCAAGGAAGGGCTCAGAATTCCAATCCAAGTGAGGCAGGGCCCACTCATGAGGAATTGCAGTGAAGATTTCCATCTGTTAGCATAGTTTCAGTTCTGTATGTGTGCACTTTTATTTCTGCAATTTAATTCCAGAGTGTGTACTGTGCATTTTCTTTCCAAGTTCATAATTAGTATTCTTGCAGAAATTTATTCCTATGTATGCATATTCAAATACAATGTGTATACCTGTCAATTCTATTGTGTGGGAAGCTTCCAAACTAGAGTAGTAATTTACGTTCTTGCAATTTACTTTCAGCATTTGTGTTTAGATAGTATGTTTACTTTCAGCAAGAGATTTCAATTCATTGTACTTTCCATTCTTTCTATTCTTTCCCTCCTTTCTCCCCTTATTTTATCTAATGATACTTATTATTGACATAACTTTGTTAACATTCTAATCTAACAAAAATTGTGAACCCACACAAAACTGTGGATGGATTAACTTAATTATTTCTATCACGCAGAAATTCAAAAGTAGTAACACGCATATCATAATGAAACAATAGGACACTGTATAAAGTAAAGCTTTAAAAATTCAAAATTTTGAAACTTAAAAGTACTGAGTATGAATTTGCGAACCCCATGTTCAAATATGCTAGATTCTAGTGTCTAATAAATTTGTAATCTAACTTTCTGTCAAAATCCTGATCTATTTGGCCTGCTGCCTCAGCTAAAGCTGGTGGAGTGAGAGCTGAGCGAAAGCCACAAGCTTGACCTTGGGTCAAGCAGCCCATGGGTGTTTGCTCAGAGAAAGACTTATTCACTCATCAAGTCACTAGTAATTATACTGTTGGCCATATATTTGCATGAGCAAGCGTTAATCCACGACCTGTACAAATCGTTCAATTTACTTACTCAATTGAATTCATTTTTTTTTTTGTAAAATAGACATTTTCTCTATTGAAACGATATATAATATTTCTTTAATAAGAATGATCTTCTAGAATGCTCACTGATAACCTCTGAATGAAGCTCATCCTAGTGATCAGCTTGTGAGGTACCATAATCCCACATTCTAGTGGATGTAACCTTCTCTATTGGCTTGCTGTTGAGACCAGAGATTCAATGTGAAGATTTAAGTTAACATGCATGACACCTTGAGCCTTTGTAAGATGAGGCAATTTTTGTATACTGGATGAATGCAAATTCATTTCAAAATCACCTGCATGTTGATTAACTAGTCCCTTGTGAAGCAGGTGTAAAATACTATAAAATAAGCTTCCAAGCTCAAGAATGTCATTCAAATTGTTTGTAAAAGCAAACAATTAGGAAATGAAGAAAGTTTGCGCTTTCTATTTTTTCCAAAATTGTAATGGCCATAGTAGAGTCATATTACATACAGCCCTCATATGCAAATCAACCGTTTCATTTCAAATGTATCCCCACTCAATCTGCACTGCAATCTAGCAATCGTGATTGTAAATTTGTAATACCCGTAAAGCTCTTCTGGTTGTATATGATCTATGCATCTTCTGCTAATTCTTATGTTTTTTTTCAGATTGAGTAGAAATGTGACCAAATCAATAAAGCTGTGAAACAACCTCCACCGGCGTAGATTAATTTTTAAGACCACAGCCATGGTTGCTTGGTCATTTGTATATTGCTCCACAAACAAAATCTTAGCAAGGCTGAAGCATGCCCCTCATTTGGCCTAGGTTTCCACATAGGGACGTTTCTGAAATGGAAAAGGATCCTGGTATTGCCTGGAAATGGCCCTGAAACATAGTTTAGTCCTGAGTTCATACCGAAAACACTCACTCATTCCATTGTTGATTTTCAGTTTTCACAAACCTGCAGCAGTAATAAAAAAATTGTTGCAGCAAGAGCAAGGAGCTAGTTGCTAGAGAAATTTAGCATCAATACAACGAGCAAGGAGGAATCTAGGAGCAGCTTCAAAGAGGAATGACAATCAAGGGAGTTCTACACAAGGGGTGGAGAGTGGAGCTGTTGGGAGTGGCGTTCATGGAGCTGCTTATTTTGACAAAAATCTAGATGATTTATTCTAGAATCTAGATTATAATCATGTACATCTAAAATTTTAAACATGTTAAATGTTTTGAACTTTCATGAGTACATAATATTTTAAGTTATTTATCTTTTATGGAGTAAAAATGAATATTATGCATTTTAATCATATATACTTATATATTTTTATAATATATTATATGCGTGCCGTTTCATAAGCAAGTTTTTCTTCTGAAAATCAGTGTTCCGCATTTTAGGCTCGTTTTTGTTTCCATTTCCTGGCAACCTAGCTCAAACAAATTCGTGAAGCATGGTAGTTCACCATCAAGTATTGAAAGGATTTCCACAAAAGAATAAATTATGGTCGTTGTATCCTTTATCTGCTTGTAAAACTCATTATATGAAGGACGTATAAAAGGTCCTCAGCTTGTGCTTTATGATCAGAACAAGACTCTTTCCACATATTCCACTCAAGGGAAACTCCTATCCTCTAAATGATTCAAAAGATTTTAAGAGATGTTATAACATAATAAAGATAGATGCAAATCTAGTTTCTGTGCTCTAAAGAAGCCAAAAGGAAACATGTTTCTCATACAGTGCAACAAATAGTAGATTGCAGGTAGTTTACACAGTAAACAGGACAAGGAGTCCAAAAATATTTAATACTTATCCTAAATCATTTCCTTCAAATTATGTTATTAGCAAAATTATCTGTTATATCTTGGGATGCACTTTCTATTATGTTCCCTTTTCAAAATATTTTAATAAGGGAAATAAATTAATAATTTAACTTAAGTGGCCAAAAAGTAACTTTATGTTATATCATAAAAAGACAACTTATGTTTTATTATTAAAATAAAGGTAAATTTTGATAAAACAACTCAAAATTAAAATAAAAGTAGGTGAAGTTGCTTTATGGGTGTCTTTCCTCGAAAAAGGTGAAGGAAAATTATAAAAAGGGGCATTGGGCTCATTTGGAAAAAATATTTTATTAATCATTTTTACTCATCCAGATTTGCAAGTTTGAGCATTCTGCTTCAACTTTCAACCATTGAGAACGAAATCTCTCCGTTGGAGCATCACAGATGAAAACCCTTCGGTGGACAAGAGCTTGGGGATGAAAACCCTTTGGTTCTTTGTGGCGATTCCATCCAGGAATCACATTTGGGCTTCAAATCTGATTTTTATCACATTTCAGCTAGGGCAATGTTGGGCTTCAGATCTACATCAACATCAACTTTCAGAGTGAGAATAATTAGGGCATCATTTAGAAATTCAGATCCTCATCAAAATCGGTCAAGGAAATATTAGAAAATCATCCATATTTGCTAGCGCATCCATCCATGGGTAGCATTTAGGCATCATATCAAGGATTTGCAAGTTCAAATCAATTTTAGTAAATAGGGCATCATTTATAGCAGCTAGGGCATCATTTACAGCAGCTAGGGCCTCATTTCTAGGGTTGACGTCACCATTGGGGGTAGATTTCTAGGGCTGACATCATCTACAGCAGGCTAGTGCCATCATTTCCAGTTTTTGGGGCCAACAATTGGTCTATTTCATCTGTTTGGAGTGTCATTTGCCAAGAATTTTGGGTGTATACGGTCAGCTGTAATTTTCTTGGTTTTTGAGTTAAAAATAATAAATAAAAATCCAGATTTTAGGGTTTAAATTCAATTTTCAGTATTTATTTTACAGCTGTTATTATATTTAACAAATATGTATTTTTCCAATGGTTTAGAAATTATTTCCCATCATTTTCTAGCAATTTTAATTTCTCTTAGAGTTTGCTAAAAAAATCAATTTTTATTAATTCTGCCCTAAGAATTTTCAGTAAATCCAAAATTATATAAAAATGTCCGCTTAGAGACATTACAATGATATCGAGTTGTGATCTTGCTATCCTGTGAGTCATGAGGACAATGCAAGAATCCATGTTAGAAATGTTGCAAGCTTTGCAAGAATATTAGAAGGATCCAAAGGCATGGATGGAGATAGAAATAAAGAAGGGTCAAAATCTAAGCCTCAAGAATTTGCCAAAGAGCCAAAACCAAAAGAGTTTCTCTTGAAGGAAGAAAAAGAACCAGAGAATGTGGTTGAAAAGAAACTAACCACATTGCAGACAAGCGCAAAGGATGTAATGGGGACCCAAAAAATGTGATGAATGGATAAGAAGAGCTAAGGAAGCTAAGTTGATAGCCACTCAAGCAAAACAACACCTACATAAAATTAAGGGAAAAAATTCTCCAATTGTAATGGTGGAGCATGAAGAAATCAGAAGCAAGAAAATTCAAATCCAAAAAAAGTTAGTGAGCAACCCATAAAGGAATCCACCATGCGAATGGAAAGTGAAGGATCTTCAATAGAAGAAGGTATGACTTATGATAAACAAAATGTTTGTATTAACAATGTAAAGGAAGAAGCATTACATGTTGAATAAACAAAATGTTTGTATTAACAATGTAAAGGAAGAAACATTACATGTTGAATGCCAAGTATCCAAAATTAAGGTTGTTTCAGCCCTAAAACACCTATCAATCTTCCAAGCATTGCAAAGTTTGAGTCATTACCATATGAGATTGATTTTTAGAGTAACTATAGTGATGAGCATGCAAGTAAGGAGAGTGTTTCAGTTGATGCCACTAATTCTGAAATTCTGAATTACAAGAATGGTTGTGTCAAGGAAAATCTCTCAAAAGCTCCTACTTCTAAATCAGAAAAAGGAGGTAAGCATTTTGATTACAGCCCAAGGTATGAAAAGGAAAGTCATATTTCAGATTTGTTGTTTCATACTATGCCATTTCAGATTTGTTGTCATCATGGTAAGCACTCTAAGAATGGAGAAAGGGTGAAGGACACAACTTGCAGTATAGGGCATGTGGACTCTTTGATTCAAGTTCAAGATTGTTTTTGCATATGGGATCCAGGTGATTTTCGGAGGCATGGAAAATTTCAAGGAACTCGCAGGAAAAAACTTATAGAAATCCTAGCGAATATGGCCGGAACTAGAATTGTAGGGTTGGCGAATTATCTAAAATCAACGGTCGTGACATTGGCCAAAAAAATATTGGTTTTGAATCAAGTTGTGGATGTAATGGCAAATGTAGGATAATTTTTACTAAATGTAGATTTTTTTGGCAAATAGAAAAGCTTATGCGAAAACATCCAATGGTGGCATTTAATTTTGCCCTTAAATTTGGATGTTGAGTCGCTGACCGCACATGTGGCACAATCACGTTTGTCTGTGTCCCCCACTGAGCTCCGTATCCTTTGGCAAAAGTGATGTGTTGGCAACTTATTGATCGGGATGTTGCCACGTGTTAAAATCCTGCTTCCTGCACTATATACCTTCGTATATTAAGCCCGGATGGTGAGGTGGAAGTTTTAGTCAGGGATCGGCCACATGTCCTCATCTCGCTTTGCTCATGTATCTCGGGTGTGCACATTGATGTCCATCGATGTGTTGGTAGCGAATAACGTGATGAAGCCACCTGAGCGACGCCTCTTAAACTTGTTTACTCCGTGCTTGGGATACTTGAATATTCAATTAAAATTTAAAACTGTGAGGTGTCCTTTGCAACGTTGGGATGCTTCCACATATAGATACATATGGATACATGATGCGAAGTATGTTTTATTAAATTATTTGTAAATATTTTGCATCGTTTGATATATGAGGATCAACGACGTAGGTTCTATTCCGAGATGAAGGTCTGACACACCCACATTTCGAATGGAAGTCCCCGAAATAGGCCTAGCAAAGTGACAAGTGTCATCCACTAAATGGTATTTGTCAATTTTAACAAGTGACTACTTTTAAAAAAACCAATCACGGGCTCCACATTGCTGCCCGCAAACATAAATTTCTTGTAAATACATCAAAACGTATTAAAGGTGGTGTATGATTAATAAAGTTCCATGTTCCATGTTCCATGTGGCATGTTTCCAGTACCTTTGAAAGAAATGGCTTTGAGGCATGAAATTGAAAGGTTTCACTATCCGGAACTCTAAAAGAGGTCAAAGGAAATGTAAATGTATCCAATCCACCTACATAATGGGTATGGACATAGGCCTCATTTGGGGATGTAGGAAAAGGTTTATAATTATGTGTCCAAAACCCCACCCAAAAATAAGGCTCTAGCCTCTAAAGGTTAAATTTGAGATTTCAATTGTATGAAAAGTTTAAAACAATATAAAAAACCACTTGTAGGATAATATAAGATTTAAATAAAGTAGGTTAAGAAATTCAAAAATAAAATTACTAAAAGTAATTTAATCACAATATAAAACAATGTAATAAAAATAGTTCATGGGTCAAAAGAAAGGGTTGGCTCATAATGTTATTAAAATTGAAAACAAAAATACTTATAATCAATTTTAAATTGAGTTGAACAGTGAACACTTCACATATAATTGACATCATTCAAAATCAAAAGAGAATATAACCATGCTTGCTATGTAACTAACCAATAACATGATAATTGCAAATGATATTATAATTAGTCATAAGAAATTATACTTATAACAATGTTGTAATCTATTAGGAATAATTAGGTCTAATATTATTGTTATAGAAAATTAGAAACAACCATATACTATAAGTGTGTTAATAAGTAAAATACATTTTTCTCCTCTCGGCACGACCACGACCTTGCCTAGGGGTTTTACACAAAAAGTAGGGTTTTTACACAAAAACTTGCATATTTTATGATTCCACTAGTGAAAAATCTTGAAATTTGTCATGTAGGTGTGTTTTTATGTATTATAATTAATTTTTGAGGTTTTGGGACTTTTGGTGTCCAAATCTCAAGTACTATTAATGTTGATTGTCTATGCAAGGGCAAGAAAGAAGCCTATTTGAGACTTGGGTTTGAGCACTTATTGTGTTCTTTTGATCTTGAATTATGAAGGCAATTTGAATTATGAAATTGTTGTCCAAACTGCCATTTAAGTCTAGTAGCTCTATTACTAGTTTGATGTCCATTTAGTCTTGATAAAGTGGTGGATATATAAAAGTTGTATTTATTTGTGATTATGAGGTCAGGGGATAGTCATTAAAGCATTGAGAGAAAGTGATTTGATGTCAATCCCTTGAAAAACTAATAAAGTGGCTTGTAGCCTAATAGGCTTAGTTCAAAACTCAAGTTTGGCATACAAATGGTTCTAAATCTGTGAGTATAAGACTATTTTACATCGAGTATGATGTAAATAAGCTTGAGAAGCCTTAAGAAAGGTCATTGTCATCCTAAGGCCCAAAAGAGCATGTTAAACCAAAGAAGAGTCTAACTTGTGATGTATTGTCTTGTGGTATAAAGAGGAAATCAGTCAAAACAAAGTTGTATTGTTTGTCAAGTGAGTTTTCATGATCTTGAACAAGGATATGAGATTGGTTGAATGCTAAGAAGGAATAAGGTGCTGCATTTGTCCACATTTACTCATACAAACAAGTTTTCTTGTCTAAGAAGAGATCTAGTTGTGGGAATTGTCAAAGACCCCTAATCAAGTTTTGTGTCACATAACATTGAGAGTTACACCATTTTGGTATCAAAACATTTCCTAACTACATAAAAAAACTCAAATAAGAACCACTTCATACACCCTTGACTTGACAATAAGAACCACTTCATAATATTTTTCAAATAAACTTAAATAGTTATATATTACACAAGTACACTTACGCACCAACTCTTTTACATACTTTTACATAAGAAGCCTTCTTAAACGATAATAAGTTATGGATTTAAATAATGTAAACTATTTTAAATAAAAATAATAATGCAAAGTTGTAAACTTTCCAACTTTATTATCCCGAGAAAGTTTACATTACAAAGGACCAAAATATTGATAGTGTTTTTCCTTTTTATTCCCCAAAAGGCAAAAATCAAATTGTCTTTTCGACATTTAAGACTTAAGTTAAAACTTAAGTTGTGACTTGTCTTGTCCAATAAATGGAAAATCTTTTAATCACATACAAAAATCTAAAAAAAAACTTTTAAATTTTAAAAATTGACTTGATAGATCATTATTTGGGCAATTCACATCACCATTAATTTGTGTCATTCGCAATTATCTCCCACGGGCCACATTTATATTTTAGTTTTCCACCAATAATTTTCTTTAAAAGGTGTTAGTCCAGTGGACCGGTCAACTGTTTATGTTTGATCAATTCAAATTGTGTCTTTGAATGTTGTAATGGTATTTGTTTTTACCAGTAGATCGATACAAATTTTCTGAACTCTCCTTTGAATTCCTCTAAGGGACTTTCAATTTGGTAGGAGGAAACGAAACTTTTATTCGTAAAGTGTTGGAGCTCTAGGTGAAGACAACTTTGAGTGGGCTGAGCCATCGCCAATGGCGGTAAGATGAATATTTAGGCTCAAATCGAGCGTATATCCCCGTGTTTTACGTGTATCAAGGTCTTCTCCGAATGTCATTCCTGTGGAGGCTCAAATTTCTTTAAAAATGCTCGGGTTTATATGGTCAGATAACCGGCCGTTCTTGTTTTACCCCATGCCTTTGACCCCCTATTTTGCCCCCTCGAGGTGGAATTTGAATTGCACGTATCGACAATAATTTTGACTCTCTTTTGACTCTCTTTAATGAAAGAAATGGAATGTGGGCGTCCTTCCGTCAACGTAGTGGACCGGGTAGGTCGGCGAAGGAGCAGGTTGCGGCACGAACACTACAATTATTCTCTGTCTCTCACTCTCAGCCTCCTTCCTAGTTCATGTAAAATTCAAGGGCTCCGGCTAGCAACACAGGAGGCCCTTTGTAATTTGTATGTACATTGTAATATATGTAATTCACATGTTTTTGATTTGCAAGGGAGAGGGCCCCAATAGAACCCTCATTATTAATCTATTACCAATTAATTGATTTCCTGAAGCTTATAAAGAATTGAGTTAAGACTAATTCTGTGTATCAAGTATACATTCATGAATGTTTAAGGGTTGAAAGCACATGCTCAATCTTATTAAATGTATATTTGAGTCCTTATGATTTCCATCATTGTTTTGTGCATGCATTAGTTGTTTTTCATGAATACACAGCTGTAGCAGGGTATTTTCAAGCATAATTTTAAGCAAATTTTATTGTATGGGAAAATTTGTACATGATGAACCTTAGGTGTCTAAAGAGAAAAGTTGGAGCATGGAAAAACATAACTTTTGGCTTTGGAATGAGGCCATGAAACCATGATTTGCTCAAGTTATGAATTTTTCTTGCTCGCAGCCTGCACCAGTCTCTACCTAGGGTTTGGTTCACTAAAATTCCTCTAAAACCTAAACGAACTGTCCAAAATTGCTCAAAATTAGTAGTTACTTGGAAAACGACTTCCTTCACATGATCGAATGGTTTTTGAGTCTTCAGGGCCTACAAAATTTGAGATAAAAATGACTGTATTTTTCAACAGGCTTTAGGCCTTAACCAGGGCTTTGGAATACTAAAAATGCCATATCTTGAAAACGATACATCAGATCTTCATGAAACTTGGTGGGTAGGTGTACACTATATGATGATGTCCTTGAACAGATAAAAGTGATTAGAAGTCTCAAGGAGCTCTAAAATCAGAGATATACTTGACTGTGTTTCTGCAGACCTATTAGGCCTAGTAGTCTTTCAATGGAACTTGATAGAAGAATATGAGTAGAGACAAGAAGAACTTCTGAGTTGTGTTAATCCACTTTGATAACACTAAGACACATTATAAAGTGATTTGAGTGTCTGGTTTGGTACCAATCTCTCTAAAACTCAGTTTAAGGCTTGTAGCCTCTAGTAGTCTCGTACATAGTAGGAAAACTCACCAAAAACTCGCCAAAAACAAGCAAAACTAGTAAACCGCTGAAAGACTCGCCAAAATAGGCAAAAAAAAAAAATCACACCGAGCATAGTTGGAATACTGCAAAACTCGCTTGAGTTATAGTTGGATAACTCGTCGAGCATAGTTGAAAATCCTTTTTGGCATTTCTTTCCTTTTTGGATTTTCGGTGAAGAAAACACAAGTAAATAATAAAATTTGCCATTTTTGGAAAGGGTCAGGAAGATGTAGCAAAAAAACTTGCATGTGCCATAACTCTCATCATGTGGCTCCGTTTGGTGCCGTTTTCTCTAGAAGTGCATATTTTCTTGAGCTCTACGCATTGATGGCAATATTTTCTTATTTTCATAAGATCCATTTTTGCACCTTTTTGGACCAAGCAACTTCTTGCAATCTTACGAAAGAATCATTAGCTTTGATCGCCTATAGGCAGTTAGTAATTAAAAATCTTGGTTAGCTTTCCAAAACTCGACGAGTACTGCCAAAACTCGACGAGTACTCGCTTGAAACTCTACGAGTATTCTCCGTGCTTAGACTAATCGTCCCACCCCCACTTGGTTCAACCTCGCTTATTCAAATGTTGACTTCACATATCAACAGATGTGCGGTTTTTTTTTTTGCTATTTTAAGAGTTTTTTTGTTCAATGATAATCACACGAAGAAGTGCAACAAATTGACTCAAAAAAGGCTCAACGACTTGGTTTTTGTGCAATACAATCTCCGGCTTCGCACAAAAAAAGTTGAGGCCACATCAGAGGAGCTCATTGATTTGGATGAGATAGATCCATACAGTGAGTGGATTGGGCAAGAAGAGGAAAACCCTGCGTTCACAGCGGACGAGATTGCTTCTTTTAAGAGGGAGGCTATGGAGGGAGAAGCACTAGCAAGACTCCGAGGAGATATTGGATTGGATGAAATCTTTGGAGGTGATCTCCAACATGCAGCAGAGGAGCCACCAACACCACCATCTAGTTCCAGGATCGAGCCAGATTCACAGCCTTTTAGGAGGAGCGTGGAGATGCAGCCGAGTGTGGGGACTAGTAGAGGCACTAGACCCTCTCCCCAATATTTCTCTAGATTGGGGAAGAGGAAAATGTAATTTATTGTATATTGTAACTTGCATAGATATGAAATTTATGATGATATTTTTCAATGTCAATCATCATAAATTCATATTACTTATCAGCCGGTTGTTGTATTCGCATGATGATGCGATTTTGTATTGTATTTGTATTCAAATCTAATAGAAAACACTTCTCCAACATTTTATGGGCTCATTTGATACATTTTGTAGCTATGTGTTGCTTAAAATTTATGTTTTTAAAGAAATTTCAATATTTTTTAAGTTGCCGAGTATTCTCGAGTGTTGGCCGGATATTGGCGAGTTTTGTCGATTTTTTTTTTTTTTTGGGTCCTGCAAGTATTTGGATTTGGCGAGTTTTCCTACTATGGTCTCATATAACCAAAAGAGAAGTTTGAATGTCAAAGAGTGTTTGTAACCCATAAGGGATTTTAATTCATCTTGAATATGATATTAGTAGCCCTGAGAAATATCATGAATGATCAAATTAAACTCAGGTCCTTAAGGAGCTTATGGTTCTAGTAAGAGCATAGAGAAAGGTAGTCTTGTTGAATGATATAAGTCAAGAAGTCAAGATAAGAAAGCATTGTAATTTGTCTATCAATTGTTCAGTCTAACAAACAAGTGTTTGAGTATCCATTCAAAGTGTTGAATTATTAGATTGTCTAATAGTCCTTCCATCTCAAGTCAATATCTTTCCTAGTTGTAAGAGTCTGAGGTTGAGATAGTAAGTCATACATCAATCATCCATGAGGGAAAGAGACAAATCTCCATCAAAATGAAATAACCATGCAAATTCTAAAAAAGTGAAAGAGACAAATCTCCATCTTCATTGATCTAATATATTTTACAAAATTGACACCTCTAAAAATAGAGTGCATGCAACTAATGAGAAGAAAGATGAGAAGATAAGAAGATAAGAAGAGGATCCCTATTTAGCACTTCTGCACAGTTGATAATCTTGGTTGATCCGGTTGACATCTATTATGGGAGGCACACAAACTATCCTCGCAATCTCCAACCTGGAAGTGAAGTCATTGATCATTATCTTCAAAAATTCATCTATTACTCGAACTCTCTCTATCCTTTTTGAGGCATCCAAAATTATCTAATGTGCCATAATGTTCCTCGTGATTTGATTTACTGTAAGAATCTCTGCATGGTTTGTTGATGGACATTGGAGAACTGAGCTACTGAGAATAGATTTCCAGATTGATTAACTACTGTAGGAATTCCAACTTCAGCCAAAAGCTGAGTTATTTTATTGTAGAATGCATCTAATTGTGTAATAGTTGTTTTTAGCAAGGATAATGCATCATTTGCTTTATTCCTAGACTTGGAAATCAAGTCCTCTATCATTACTAACTCGGAGAAAGTCATCAAAGATGCATTTGGTAGGAAATTTTCCCTAACTGTATCAATTAATGCATTTACCTTGGCATTTACATTGTCTAAACCTTGAATAAAAGAGTTCAACAAATGCTGGTTTCAATTTTACAGTCGTGACTGTCATTGGAGTTTTAGTAGTCGCTAGGGCAAGAGCTGGCACGTGGACAGAGTTAGCTTCTATAGATGCTAGGGCACAGGAGTTGACACGTGTGCAGAGGTGTATCTTGATTCTCTGGTTACTGGTATAGCTGCGCTGCGGGAGTGTGCTCTCGAAATCCCCTCATTTCTCCACCATTGCCGCTGCCAAAACTTGCAGATTGCTGCCCGAGCATCTCTACCATCGCCGCTGCCAAACCATGTAAGTTCGATGCTTTGTATCTTTGTTATATGGAATTTTATTAGGGTTTGTCGCTTTAGCTTTTTAATAAACTTTGTTTTTAATTTTTTATTATTTCTTTTTAATTTTTTTTTTTAACTTTTCAAACTTATAAACTTTTGCGTGTGTTTTATTATTTCTTTTTAATTTTGTTAACTTTTTAATAAAGTTTAAGCTTGTGTTTTATATTTTTATTATTATTTTTTTAAATTCTAAACTTTTAATCCTACATAGAAAGTTATAATAATAAAAATTTTAAACTTTTAAACCTATGTAGGATTATAACTAAAGTATTTTTTTAATAATGTTTGTTTTTAATTTTAATTGATTTAAACTTTCATTTAAATTTTTATTATTAAATTTTTATTGTTTTCTATATATATATTTTTGTAATTTAAAAATAATGTTTGTTTTTCATTTTTTTATTTTCGCGTAAATTTTTATAATTACATTTTAAAACTTAATTTTATTTTTATATTTTTATAATTACATTTTTAAAACTTAATTTTATTTTTATATTTTTATAACATTTTAAACTTGATCGTGATATTTTTAAAATTGTTGTTTAATTTTAATTTAATTTTTAAAATTTAAATTTTCTATTATATTTTTTTCAAATGTAATTTTATAAATAACGAAACATGCATTTTTATCTTTATTTTTTAATCATGTATTGTATTTTTTTATGACTTTTGCAAGTGATTGCATGGCTCTAAAATCAAAAGCGAGGGATGGAAGCATGTCACGCATAGGGATAGGAAATGAAATCAAATGTAACTTATGCAAGAAAATTTTTATTGGCAATATAACCGGAGAGCGGTGGACCACCTTCTTGGTAGAGTGGGTGGCCCCTGGTGGGGTGTTAAAGCTTGTCCTAATGTCATGCCAAAAATCATAGCCAAATTGGAGAGAGAGGAACAACAATCACTTGTTGGAAAACATATAGCAACACAAAAAAACAGAGAATTGAAGAAGCTATTTCCAGGAACACGTCAAAGGGTTTTTCCACTAGCATGTCATCATCATGTATGCAATCAAACACATGTGGTAGTGGAACACTTTTCGACATTTGGAAGCCAATACAAAAGCAAGATGTGGATGATGCATTAGCAAATTTGTTTTATTCAAGTGCCATTCCATTCAATGTGGCAAGGAGTCCTTTTTTTAAAATGCAATAAAAATATCTGAATTTGGCAAAGGATATACTCCACCTAGTTCGGAGAGGCTTAGAACTACTCTTTTGGAAAGGTCAAAAGAGAGGGTGATTGGAAATATGGTAGGTATCAAGGCCTCTTGGAGTGTGACAGGTTGCAGTATATTGAGTGATGGTTGGTCTGATATGTGTCAACGACCCTTGATTAATGTCTTGGTGTATTGCCCTCAAGGAATATCTTTTCTAAAAGTTGTTGACACCATGAACCACAAGAAGATTTCAGAGTTTATTTTCAAAATCTTGGATGAAGCAATTCAAGAAGTGAGTGAGAAAAATGTTGTTCAAATTGTCATTGATAATTGCCGCTAATTGTGTAAGCGCTGGAAAAATGATAATGGACAAGTATCCTCAAATCTATTGGAGCCCTTGTGCAGCTCATTGCTTGAATTTGCTACTTCAAGACTTGGCCAAATTTCTATGGGTTCATGAAGCAATTCAAAGGGGAAGGATAGTTGCAAATTTCATAAGAAACCTCCGCCTCACATTGAGCATTTATAGACAACATGCATCTAAGGAGTTGTTGAGGCCTTGTGAAACAAGGTTTGCCTATTTTTATATCACTTTAAAAAGAGTAGTTGAAGAGAAAGCAACAATAAGGTCAGTGATTTGTTGTAATGAGTGGGAAAGTTCTGCGCTTTCAAAAAGCTCTAAGGGGAAGCATGCAAAACAAATTATTCTAAATAACAATTTTGGGAAAGTGCAAACAAAGTTCTAAAAGTTTGTGAACCTATTGTGGATGTGCTTCGCATGGTTGATGGTGACACCCCTTGTCTTGGCATGGTTTATGAGGCTATGGACCACTGTAAGGAATCCATTCAAAAGGCATTCAATGATGTGGAGGCAAATTACAAAGAAATATGGGATATCATTGATGTAAGATGGAAAATGATGCACACACCCTTACATTCAGCAGTTTGTTATCTAGAGCCTAGGCTCTTTCATATAGATAGGAGAGTGATTATGAAGTCATGGGTGGGCTTAATGAAGCCATAACAAGCTTGTTCCAGATCTTGAACTTGCGAGGATAATTATGCGCCAAACAAGTGCATTTCGGGCGAAGGTGTATTTTCAACACAAGGAGCCAAGGATGATAGGCCGCTTCTTGAGGGATACAAATGGTGGAAATATTATGGATCAAGTGCAATGGAACTACAACGTTTTGCTCTTCGAATTTTGAGTCAAGGAGCAAGTGCATCAGCGTGTGAAAGGAAATGGAGTTGTTTTGATCATATCCAATCCAAGAAAAGAGACAGGTTATTGTTAGGAAAGTTAGGAGATCTTGTTTATGTTCGTAGCAATTTGCGGATGTGCATGAAAAATATGGAAAAATAATCTTCTTCACAATCCCAACTTGTTGGAGCAGATTTGGAGGATGCAAATGATCCTGACTTCCTTTGTGATGAATCTAGTGATGATGATAATGTTGATGAGCCAAGTGCTCTTGATGATATGGAACTTTTTGATGTAGCAAGTAGCTTATAAAGCTATAGAGTATTTTCAGTCTTCTATCATATGAAACTTTTTGATGTAGCAAGTAGCCTATGAAGCTATAGAGTATGTTTGGTCTTTTATGATATGAAACTTTTTGATGTAGCAAGTAGCCTTTAAGGCTATAGAGTATGTTCACTCTTTGATGATATGGAACTTTTGATGTAACAAGTAGCCTTTAAGGCTATAATATGGTAGTATGAAGTCTAAAAACTTAATATTACATGTTTAAGGTTGTGGTTTGACATAATTTCATATGTTTTTATGTTTTTCTATTATTTGAACTTAATGGCAATTTTTTTTTGAACTTTATCCATTGGGCGAACTTGAACTGAATTTTATCCTTGTTGAACTTGAACTTGAACTCAAACACGGTGACTTAGAGGAGCACCATCCATTTATCGATGCAGTCCATAGGGAGGATCACATGGGAGAAGAAATGGCGGAGCGGATCAACGTGGACAATGACATAAATGGTTTGGTAGATCATGTAATGGCGAAGCTTAGTGGTAGTGAAATATGGCCAGGTATACTTGTTCGATGGATATACATCGAGTTTCATAGTCTAGAAGAGCTCAACTAATGTAGTAGATTGCATGCTCTTTACCTTTTCATCTTCTTGAGCCAACATTGCCCTAACAAAGACATGAGTAGAGGTGTAGAGAATAAGGCTTGTCGATCGTGCGATGGAGGTTGTAGTGTAGTAGTAGTGAGGAGAGATGTTTTCAAATTCTCAAAGGCTTGTTGACAATCCTTGTTCCATTCGATCATGACATCCTTTTTAAGAAGATTGTTGATTGAATGGGTACGATATGTGAATTTGGGGAGGAACCGTCATATTTCCCCAAGCTTCCCTAGGAAAGTGCAGATGTCAAGTATAGACGTAGGATGAGGCATGTCAATAATAACTTTAATCTCTACAGGATCTATGTCTATTCAACGCTTGGAGATGAGGAATCCTAGGAGTTTGTCTTATGTGACACAAAGATGCATTTGTCGGGGTTTAGGTTGACCTTGTATTTGTGGAGTCGTTGAAGAGCAATGTCTAGGTCATGAGCATGATCCTTTGCATGCCAAGATTTGACGAGAAGGTCATCCACATAGACTTCGACAATTTTACTTGTGATTGTGAAAGATATGTGTCATAGCTCGTTTGATAGGTTGTACTAACATTATTAAGACCAAAAGGCATATTAACATAGCAATAGGTGCCCCATTCAATAGTGAATGTGGTCTTATGTTGATCTTCGAGTGTTATTTGGATTTGGTTGTAATTGGAGGCACCATCCATGAGAGATAACATCTCGTAACATGTCGTGGCATCGATGATAGCATCAATAGAAGGTAGAGGAAGTTATCCTTGGGACAAGCAAGGTTGAGATTACGGAAGTCAATGCAGATACGAATCGCTAGCGCGACCTTCTTACGAATGGGGATAATGTTGGAAACCCATTTGGCATAGTCAACAAGACGAATGAATTTGGCATTGAGAAGCTTTACCAGCTCTTTGTGACATAGGTTATTGATTTCGGGGAACTTGTAAATCTTTTGTCAAATTAGGCGCACCATTAGGATAAGTAATAATGTTGTGCACTCTGATATTAGGATCAATACCGGGCATGTTAGAGTATCCCCAAGCAAAAACCTCCTTGTTTTTAGGAAGAAGCTCACAATGTTTATTGTGTAGACAGAGGAAGCAATCGAACAACATGATTACATGTGATGGATCATTGTCGATTTGAACATTAATGGTGTTTTCGAGCATGGTGTTGCCGTCTTGAAAATGGTAAAGGGGCTTTAGGGATGTTTGGTGATAAGAACTTTGCATATAATAAATCAATAAATTGCGAAGATAACACAACACCGATATATGGGGGCCAAGATGCCCTAATATCAATATATTCGAATAATACCCTTAAGGTAGGGCAACACCATACAATGCTCCTTAAGGAAGGAGTAACTCCACAATCTCCCAAGATGGGAATCCACTTCGAGGGGGACACCTCCAATATAACTCTACCAAGTAGAAGTCTTAACTCATACATACCTCCCTCATAATGATACTCACATCCTTTAAATAGGATGGGTAACACCTAATCCCAATGTAGGCCGACCCATTACCCAATATAATTAATTCCTATGTGAGCCCCTATAACTAACTAAGGGGATGTGTGCCACATGTCGGCATCTCTATCAACCCATATACATTATATTATCATATCCCAAGGTACATAGCATTGCCTCCCTCTTTGACATGTTTCGTCCCCGAAACATAAGAAGAAGCCATATAATGAGTGCGCTGTAAATTATTGCACACTTGTCGCCATGCTCGATCATCCAACCACCCATATGAAATCATAGGGGTGATGTTGCTCCAAACCTGATTCCATATTCCCTTGTGCTCATCTGATTCCATCCTGGTCCATATGTGTTCCTCCTCGGCATCCATGTATATCCATAATTATTATTCATGTGATTCCATGGCATATAATTATTGTTCCATTGATTCCATGTATAGCCAAAATTATTACTCCTCCAATTCCCTATATATCCATATAGATTGCTGCCCTTGTGTGGCCTGGCATGTCTCCATGATTTTTTCCTGTCATGATGATGTGGGTGTCTATATGGTGCAACCTTAGTATGCTCAACCTTAGCAATCTTTTCCTCCACTTTCTTTTCCTCTTCCAACTTGTTTGCTATTTCTTTTTTCTCTTGAGTAGAGAAACTATTTTTTAATTTTTCATCATGTTCATCATCCTCTCCTTCTGATTCATCCTTATTCCCTTCTTCACCATCTTCAAATTCATCTTCATGATCCAATTTTACATTACTTTTTTCCTTGCTAAGTGTGATATCTTGCAATGTAATTTTCTTTCTCTTGTACCATAATTTCATGAACTTCTTTTGCAAATTAATATTAATTGTTCCCAAGCTCTCTAACCAAGGATATCCAAGAACAATATCCATACCATCCATATCTAAAGCATAAAAATCTGAATGTAAAACATATTTATCCATAGAAAGCTTTAAATCTTCAAAAACTTGAATCTGCTTACCATCCATTTGAGATTCCTTGATATGCTTGGCTTGCACCTGTAGATTTTGAGCTACATCCATATTGATGAAGTTATATTTGCTGCTAGGGTTTATGGAAACAATTACCTTTTTTCTTTGAATACACCCTTCAAACTGAAATATTGAAGCTTCCTTCTTTGGAGATGCACTATCATGCGTAACAACTTCTTCTTCTTCTTCTTCTTCTTCTTCTTCTTCTTCTTCTATTGCTTCTTCTTCTTCTTCTTCTTCTTTTTCTTCTTCTTGAAAAAAAATATGTTTCTTTTTTGTTTCCCATCTAGCTAAGAAAATATCCTCCATTTCCTCCCAATCCCAATCCAATAGATCTATATCCAAATAAGAATACCAATGTCGCGCTTTCCCACCAAGATGAAGATAAAAACTAACCCATACTAAACATTCTTCAAAATACATTTTTTTAAATTGTATCCACCATTTTTTTGCATCAATTTCCCCATTACCATAGAAAATTGGTATATCCATGATGCATAAAAATTAGGGTTTCACAAACTTACTCCTTTGACCAATATTTTACCTGATGATTTCATCAATCAGTCAGCCTCAAATCTGAAATCACAAAGAAGTAACCCCTGCTAAAATTTTGAGAGATTTCCGAAAATGTAAGAAATTCAGAAAATTCCTCAAATTGCGGCTTGTGGAGCAAAATAGTGAAAAACAATAAAACTGAAATAAATCTGTCAAAATAGATCCAAAAGTTCTGAAATTTCAGTGGTATCACCGTTTGATATATTACCAACAACCCAAAAAAATAATCTCCTAATTCGTCATTATTCAGAAGATATAGATGAAACCTTAGAATTAGGGTTTCAACCCTAAAACGGACACAACTTTTGCAAATCAGCTCCAAAGAGTCTGAAATTTTTAGGGAAGATCAATTGAACTATGTATCCACTCCCCACAAAAAATATCTGAAAAATTCCAAGTCGATCTCCAGATATAAATGAATCACCAAAATTAGGGTTTCATCCCACAAATTGCCCGGATCACTGCTCTGATACCACTTGATAAGAACTTTGCATATAATAAATCAATAAATTGCAAAAGATAACACAACACCAGATATATGGGGGCCAAGATGCCCTAATATCAATATATTCAGAATAATACCCTTAAGGTAGGGCAACACCATACAATGCTCCTTAAGGAAGGAGTAACTCCACAATCTCCCAAGATGGGAATCCACTTCGAGGGGGACACCTCCA
Source organism: Taxus wallichiana var. yunnanensis (assembly GCA_018340775.1). Classification (NCBI taxonomy): domain Eukaryota; kingdom Viridiplantae; phylum Streptophyta; class Pinopsida; order Cupressales; family Taxaceae; genus Taxus; species Taxus wallichiana. The sequence goes on along the minus strand of CM031238.1, from coordinate 468,255,931 downwards.
ATATACCTCTACCAAGTAGAAGACTTAACTCATACATACCTCCCTCATAATGATACTCACATCCTTTAAATAGGATGGGTAACACCTAATCCCAATGTAGGCCGACCCATTACCCAATATAATTAATTCCTATGTGAGCCCCTATAACTAACTAAGGGGATGTGTGCCACATGTCGGCATCTCCATCAACCCATATACATTATATTATCATATCCCAAGGTACATAGCATTGGCCACCACGTTGCTAACGGGATCAACGATAGTGACAAAGCTATCGAAAGGGGGTTTATCAGGAGATGGCCAAGTTTGCGATGTTGAGGAGGAAGGATATCTTTGCGTGCATGGAGTAACTCAAGGATGGCCTCATCATTATCAAAGGTAGGTCTTGGACCATTATATTTGACAAATTTTGAAGGCCACTTATCGCTTTCCATCGCGATGTTGATGAGAGACTCGCCTTACATCCATGACTTTAACATCTAGGGCGATGTCCTGATGAAGGGGTGGAGAAGAAACATTCCGTTTAACGGGATCAATGTGCTTTAGTAGCGAAAGAGGTCGATGGCGTCGGGAGAGAGCGAATTAGAATAAATGCAATTGGCCACGCAACGCATAGATGGGTCGATTGCATTAAATAGTATTGATCTATGCTTAGGGCTGAATCTAGGGGCTACGGGGTCAACTACGGAGGAGAATTCATATGCGTAGTGGTGTAATTGTAGAGTTGTTGTAGGACCTAGGGGGTGTCGAGTAATGGAGGATTAGTTGGTGGAACATAAGGTAAACTTTCTTCATTCTCACTATCATTAGTATCATAGGAAGGAGGGTCGAAATCGTAGGATGCAGCGATCATGTGAGTGTTGTGGTTGAAAGCATGCACTCTTGCCAAACCGTGTTGGTAATGAACAACATCTAAGTAACGCGATTCAACATAAGATAAGATGTAGTCTTCATTAATGATGGGTGAAGTAGGATGAGTTGTAAGATCATTACAATCGGGGATGTCGGATTGAAAGGTATCGTTGCCAGCCATGATCCCCATTTTGCTAAAAGAGTGTGGCAATGGCGGGTTTGTGAAGAGGTGTGCGATCTCGAGTTCATCATTATCAAGTGGATTATCATTATGATGACCGAGAGGAGGTTCCTCGGAATCTAGAACGGGAGGAAATCGATCTCGGGGTAATAGACCACCGAGGCAACCCATGTGTAGCAATATTTGCTAAGATGTTTTTATTGATCGTGTTTTGTAATTCATTAGGTTCATCATCATTTGAGTTAGCTAAAGTGACATGAACATCAAGTCTATAGTCGTAAAACTCAGGGTATAGGATGCTTTGGCAATCGCAGTAATAGTGGGAATGTGAAAGGGTTTGTCTGGGACAAGAACGGGTATGTCGCGAGGATTGGGTCAGCATCATGCCTATATCGTTGATTATTGTGAATGAACTTAATGCATTGGTATCTGGATGATGTCACTTTGTGCACATGTGATGCATCCATAGTACCATGAGCTTAGTGCAAATGGTCTTGGGACCCATGGTAATGGGGAGCCAAGTACAACCGAATGGATTTTGATGAGTTTTATCAAACCCACAAGTGAAAATAAATAGCCTATTTTGATTATTTTCATTTGTTATTCTGAACTTTAGCTTGGGTGAATTCAAACTCGAACTCAAATCAGGTCACTTAGCCTGTAATGCAGTTCATGCTTATGAATTCCCATTTTTGAACAGGCACAGACTGCAACAAGGGACATCTTGGAGGTTTTTATGTATTATTATGACAAGTTGCACATGAAACAACAATGTTTTCCACATCTACTTTAAGACCCTTATAAAAGAATTTATTTCTCATGATATAAGAGGTTGTAAAGAAGCCATTATGGCTAGCAATAGGCGAGAAGTGGAATTGTGCTAAGATCTTAGCTTTAAATTTAGAAGTAGATAGTAGGTAAATGTGCTTCTTATAGAAAACTGAATTACCTGAAAATATGTGTGCTTGCTGTTCTCTTCTTGTGTGTTTTCCGAGTCATGAAACATAGAAGAAACTCTTATCATTATTAGTGTATTAGATAATTTTGCTTCTTTACATCTTGGTTTGACCATAGATATTGCTTATAGCTCTGGCATCCACAAAAAAATTCGCAATTACATTATTCAGTCCTTTTATTGCATTTCTAAGACAAAACCATGTATTTGCTTATCTACTTAGCTTGCTGCTCATTCTAGTTCATCTAGGATTATTTGTCTGGATAACGTAATGCTGCTCCAAAAATATGCTTATTGAAGTTTTTCACATAGGGCTCAACTTTTCTTACCATTGATGAATAACTTCCTATCAACAAACATCTTGTTCAAAAGTGATTGGATTCTTAGTTTTTGTGCCAGTGCTTGATAGCATAATGCTGCTCCAAAAATTGTTTCTTGAATTTTTTCACATAAGGGTCAACATTTCTAGTTATTGATGGACAACTTCTTATCAACAAACATCTTGTTCAAAAGTGATTGGATTCTTCTTTTTGTGCGAGGACAGTCTCTATGCCAGTGCTTGAAATTGTTTATTGGAAACTAAGCTACTGGTTCAGTTTGGGTTTGGTCAGGGTATGACAAATTGGGATATATGTTGGTTCGGTGATTTTTTTGCTTTGGATATGACTTAGGAACACTGAATATATATATTAAAAATATTAAGTCTAGCATAATAAATAAGAATCAACCACATAATATGCACAGAATAAACAAAATGATAGTGAATGCCAAATATCATGATCATTATTCATTATTAACTTAAAATTAGTAATCAATGTCATATTGCTCTTCATTGAGAGCATCACCATCATTATCATTATGTAGTTCATTAGAAGCACAAGCAATAACAGTGCCATTGACACTCCCATTAACTTTGCTATGTGGACCTGTGAAGCCGAAAAAACCTCCATGTTGAGTAATGAAAGGTGGGCAATAAGCATCCAAGTCAACATTTTTGGCTCCACATCCCAATGCTTCATCACCCCTTCCTTGTACCCCGCTTGCCTGTGTGATAGTAGGTGCAAGTTGGAATGGACATATGCTAATTCCATCACCTCTTTTGTTGTCAGCTTGTTGCACTTCTATAAGTGGATAAAGGTGTATGTACTTCAGTTCTGCTTATATGAAGATGAACTTATAGCCTATTGAGGCAAAGTCAATGCAAATTTAAAATGTTTAAAAGTAAAAATTAAAACAAAATAAATAGAGTTAAAAATCCTTTATGCGATAAAATTTTGATTGTAAGAGGCTACATGTTTGTGGATCCTTGGCCATGGAGGTACAACCACACATGAGCATCCTTGTATTTGTCCCGAAGATTCCCAAACTCGCTCACAACTATGTCTTGTGCATTAGGATCAAGGAGGAGCCTAGTGATTGCTATCTTAAAGCCTTCATTGACTTCAACATCCTTGTATGGTGGCACTCTCTTGGGAAAAGAAAAAAATCTCAGTTGTGTAGTATCTAGGAGCAAATGCAAGCACAAAGACATGTAGTGAGGTGGTCATTTTGTTCCACCAATCAATGAGATATGTGTGCACTTGTTTGAAAAATGTTTACTCAACATCCTTTTCTTTTGAATTTATAATGGTCTCCATATTCTCTCAATCATTGAGTCGGTGCCATCATAGATCTCTCTCAAACATGGCTGATGGGTGTTAGCAAATCGGATCATGCTCATGATGGGCTTGGTGAAAGTAAGAAAGTAATCTACACGAGCCCATCACTTGTTATCTAGAATCAACATCTTCACTTTTTGGGTCCTCTCAAAGTTCAACTACTTTTGTATATTCTATTCCAAAGGTTGTTGATAACCATGCAACAAAGTGACTCTTGCACCTTCACAAGTCATCTCAAGATGATTGTGTGCGAGGCGAATCGAGGCTCATCATCTTAGTAGGAAATTAAAACCAACAAAATAAAAAAAAGTTTGAAAATCTGCAAGTTAAACTTCAAACTTCCACAATCCATAACGTTGGTAGCACATATTTTTGATATAATTACGTAGAAATGAGATAAATTGACGTTTCAGCCTCAATTTACACTTGCGGCATCATCCACTTTGTTTTCTAAATTTTAAACTTAAAAACAACGTAGATATTACTAAAGGAAATAAAATAAGATTGTTTCACTTATCTTGAAGAGCCTCAACTTCAAGAATGTATCCCACCTTTTTATGGTCAACGATTAGGTAGTCTGAGATTGCAGACTTCAAGTTCTTGAAGGTAATTGAAGTTGGTTCTTTGTCGCCGGAAAAGCGACAGCGGCGGCGTGAAAATCTACAAGTAACTCTTCCGCGTACCCGACCTCTTGAGGTCGTGCGTCGAGAAAACGACCGTGGGGGTAGAATATGCGTGGGATGCGAGACAAACTAGTTAGGCGGTCTAATGTCTTCGACACGCACTAGTGGAATTTGCGAATCTAAGGCAAAGAAGGCCCTTCTAACTTGGACTGGTGTGATAGATCGATCGGCAAGGATGACTGCTCGAAGGCTCCAATCAATATCGAGCTCTGGCGTGATTCGATCTATAGGTTGTGGAATACGTGGAAAATGACTGGGATAGTTTCGTGTATGTCTCTGATAAGGTCATATAGTGGATGGTAAATGTAATTGACTCTACGGACGATTCTCGGCCTAGTCCGAGAATTCTCTAGCTTCGTTAGCCGTTATATCTAATAAGGACAATTGTTCGATGATGATGGGTGGAAGTGGAGTGGATCTAAATACCAAGGTGCGTAGGGTAGTGTCTATATCTGATTGACTTGTGGACTCGTTGGGCTGTGGGATCTGTGGATCACAACCATAGACTCTTGGTTGTTGCGGTCTGTTATGGTCATACGCGAAATCAAGTTCTAATCCTAGTATCCGATGTCGTATGCTTTCTCGGCTTCTATGTTTAGGACCAATAACGTGTGATTTTCTCGAGAATATCTCACGGGCGTTATGCAACTTGGATCCTCAGCCGGTGTCTATGTGCGTGAGTGTCTCTGCGCACTGCTGGGTGTGGGACCAAGGGATCACAACCAAAGGTTTGTTCTCTTTCGAACCCTTCTACAGTCATGTGAGTGCTTTACCTAGGTCAATCTGTAGTTTGGTTGGTTCGACCAAAACGTGTGTGCTTGGTCGTCTTCTATGTTTAACCCTCTTAATTGAGAACTGATCAGTTGTAAATGCATGGTTGTTCGAATACTTGTATTATGAGATTTTGGTCTATGTCAACTATTGCTGTGACGAGGTTTGGTTGAGGCACGATTGGCTCAAATATATATTCCCTGGGCTCCTGAGGTCCCGTGATTGTCATACGAAACGAAATGTAAATCTAACTGTAATGAAGCAAATTTTAACTACGTGGACTAAATCTAACATATATATAACTTTTATTCTTCTAAGAAATCTTTTAACAATTTTAAGGAAAGCAAACTATTTTAAACGTATCTAGGAATAATAACCAAGCAATATTTTAAAACAGACAAGATAACCGAGTATAGTTATTTGCCTGTGCGATTTGTAGAATTGTTCTAAATAAATAAAATAGCTCGTCTAATTTATCTGCAAGATTCTCGATCCTACCTCAGAAGTGAGGAGTGAATCATAGTTTCTCAGAAACTATCAATCCTCACAGCTTCCCTGGCAATACCGAGAATAGAATTTACTGAAATGAAGCAATTTATCTACTTTATTTGATATGATTCTAACTAGAACTTTGAAAGTTAAAACCTGGATTCCGCAGAACAGTGGCGAATCCGATGGTGTGTGTGATCTTGTCCCCTCAGTGTGATCTCCTCGTTCTTTCGTGTTCACGTGGATCCAGAAAAGCATGTAATGCTAGCACCGATAGGAGTAGATTTTAGGACAAGGACAGCTCAGAATGCAGACCGAAAATGCGAGTAGGAGAGGGACAGCGCAAGAGTACAGAGCTTGGCTTATGCGATTCCTAGCGGGATTTTACTACGAGTCATGCAACATGAAGCGACCGAACACCTGTAACTATCTTATTCGAAGAGCAAAACCTGCAACTTTAATGGCTTCCTAAGCTATTCATTCCAATGGGTTGGATAAAATAACGACACTGTTTGCACAAGCTGGATATGTGGCTTACCAACAGCTGAATAAAGCTAACCAGGCATATAATGAACTGAACTAAGAACTCTAAGCAACAATGAAAATTAAATCTACAACAAAGAGAAAATTCAGAGGCAAGCTTCAGACCGGATTGGATGAAATGACAGCACTGCCTGCACAAGATGGGTATGTGGCTTACCAACAGCTGAGCAATCTAACTAAAGATGCAAGTGAATTCAAGCTATGGCTTCTAAACAAGATAACAAGCTAAAATACTAAAATGAGGAGAGCAAAGATCAGTCTTCAAAATCCAGCCAAACTTCTCACCATTTGCTTGTGCACAAACCATGCATTTATAGGAATTCAATCACCCAAAAATCAAAACCAAATGGAACTCCTAAACAATAAACAAAGGAAAAACACTATTCCAGGGGACCAAAAACATAAATGCATGCCCAAGTCGGCAAAGAAAGCTGGTGAATCGTGATATTTCACGCGAGTCGCGTCAAAAGAACGTTCTGGAAAACGCGCATAGGACCGCCGCTCTGAGCAGGGCGGCGGTTCTGAGGACCGCCGCCACCTGTTGGCGGCGGTTTCGCCTTCAAGAAGATCAAGAGGCCAAGGAAAGAAGGAAAAAGGGGAAAACAAAGGGCGCGGGGCTAAGCGGGGCATGCGGGATGTTAACGCATACTCCGAGGGCTTTTCCGGATCCCGAACACCTTGCGAGGAGACCTGTATCATCATTGGGGAACTTATTACGCTGTTCCGTAGTACAGTACCTTACAATTTTGGGTACGTACAGTTGCCATTATCAGAATTAGTGCTATAAGGCTTGGATTTGGCTGTATGATGTTTATCAACTGTTTTTCTTGTCTACTAAAGGCACCTCTGAAAGTAGAGTGAAGAGTTCAGTTGCAAATTTTCCATGCACCAAAGTTGAACGTGTGATCGATCCTTTCTGCTGAATTAAGAGCTTGAAAGAATGCTATCTTAATGGGGCAAGCTTTGGTTGCTTCCAAACAGAGGGGACTGCCATATATAGTCCACAAATAATTGTAAATTCTCTTCTGTTTTTGTTTGATGCCTTTACAAAAGTTATCAAGTTCATTTTTAGAAGTTTATAAATTCTAGTCATGAAGTAGCAATTAAAACTGTCTTTAGGATCCTCTCTTTTCACTTGCGTGCTAATATGTACAGTTTCCATGGAACATAGTTCATGTGCTAACTGCAGATGCTGTTCCTGTTTTATTCTTCACCATTCATATAACCTTTCTTCACAATTTCTGTTAGAGCTGGATGGCAACCATTTGCTTGCTTTATGCCATAATTGAGTGTCATGAAATCTTGACTACTATAATTCAGTGCTCCATTTAAAGATTGTATTATTGTAAATTATCAGCAACTGTGTGGATAATGATTGTGGTTTTGATGTGGAGTAGGTTCAGAAGAGGTGCAGCTGGAGATGGCAAACTACCTTGGTGAAATAGTCCTTAGTAACGATGGAAAGATGTTTGTTGCAGAGATGGCTGCTCTGACACTGGTGGAGATAATGGGAAGTGGTAAATTGCCAGCAAGGGAATCTGTTTTGAAGGCTCTAAACCAGATTTCGTTGTATGACGCGAATGGGAAAATACTAATTGAAGCTGGTATTCTGCCTCCTCTTATCAAGGATCTCTTTACTGTGGGTGCAAATCAACTGCCAATAAAGATGAAGGAGGTCTCTGCAACAATTCTGGCAAATATCGTAAGCTCTGGTTTTGAATATGAGTCAGTTCCAATTGATACTGATGGACACACACTCGTCTCAGAAAATATCATTCATAATTTATTGCATTTAATTAGTAATACTGGGCCTGCAATAGAAGCAAAGCTGCTTCAAGTGCTTGTTGGCCTGGCCAGCTCTTCAGAAGCTGTTCTTAATGTAGTCTCTGCGATTAAAAGCGCAGGAGCTACTATAAATCTCATTCAATTTATTGAAGCACCGCAAAAAGATCTGCGCATTGCATCGGTGAAGCTACTTCAACGGCTCTGTCCTCATATGGGCAAGGAACTTGCAGATGGTTTGCGTGTAACTACTGGCCAGCTTGGCACTCTAATAAGAATCATGGGAGCAAATGGTCTAACAGAGGAACACGCAGCCGCTGCAAGCTTGCTGGCAAATCTTCCAGTAATGGATGCTACTCTGACACGTTCACTTCTTGATGAAGGAGCATTCCCAGTTGTGGTGAGTAGAATCCACGAGGCACGGCATGGTGAAACTAGAGGCAGCCGCTTCCTTACTCCATACCTGGAGGGGCTGGTAGGGGTCTTGGCAAGATTTACATTTTTGCTTGATGATGTAGTGGTCCTAGCTCTTGCTAAGCAATATAATTTGGCATCGTTGTTTACGGATTTACTTCAAACAAATGGCCTTGATGAAGTACAAAAATTGTCAGCTATTGCACTTGAAAATTTATCTGCCCATTCCAATACATTGTCAGAATTTCCAGAAGTTTCCAAAGCTGGCTTTTGTGATTGCTTCTTTCCGCCACCTAAGCCAACTGGTCTTTGCCCAGTTCATCATGGAATTTGCTCATCTAAACATACCTTTTGCCTTCTAGAAGCAAGGGCTGTAACTAAGTTGGTAGCTTGTCTTGATCATGCAAATGTATCTGTTGTTGAAGCATCTCTTGCAGCAATATGTACTCTTGTAAGTGATTCAGTTGATGTAGAACGCGGGGTTCAGATTTTGGATCAAGCAGATGCGATACAACCTATTCTAGATATTCTACAAGAGCATAAAACAGAGGTGCTCAGGCAGCGGGCAGTATGGACTGTTGAAAGAATACTCCGCAGTGGTGATCTTGCTCGCACTATCGCTACTGATGCTAATGTACACACAGCATTGGTTGATGCCTTCCGTTATGGTAATTATAATACTCGGCAAGTTGCAGAAAAGGCTTTGAAACATCTGAACAAAATTCCAAACTTTTCTGGGGTCTTTCACAAAATTGGTTGAGGTTATTGCTATTTATGAATGTATTTGCTAGTATAGAGCTTTGCAGCATATGGATAAGGGGTTATGATGCAGGAGAAAAACAACTCTCTGGGAGTTTCTACGAACTGTTTTTCTTGGAAAATGTTGAAGGGCAGCTCTAGCACATTGTAGGGCGAGTGGTGGCCATATGATAAAATCTGGCAAAATTGAGCATCAAGAGAATTTGAAAAGCAGCTTTTGTTTTAATCTGCCAGTGATTTATATACTGAGGATCTATTCTTGTTGTGTGCAGTGTTTTATCTGGAATATATCTCATTTGTAACCGTTTACTCACAAGAAACAGTAATTTTTGCTGTAAGATGAGGTGCTAATGTATTTTGACATTCTGTGCAAAAGCTTTCCATAATGCTGTTCATGAGGAGTGGCATTATATGTTTTTCCTCCTGCGTCAAGAGATACACTGAATTTGGGTATCAGATTTGGTTATGATATTTGTTGCTTGTAAGCTAATGATCACAGTTTATTTGTTGCCTTTCATTTAAGAATCTGCTGTTAAAATATGCCATCCAAGAGATGTGATCTTTTGCTGGTCAGAAAAGTTATCAAATGTGGAGGGATGAGCTGGAAATACTGTGTTTCGTTGAAAGGGTCATGTATTTTCAAACACAGCTTTTTTATTGCCGCTTTCTGCTTATAGAGCTTTACACGAAGTCTCTTTTGTTTTAAAGCCTTCTACGTTAATGGCCGCAATCTTTTTAAAATTCTAGTGAAATTGTTTTTATGATACCATATTTTCTGAAGTTTTGAGAGGAAATTTTGTTGGTACTAGAGAAATGTAGGTGTTTCAAGCCTACAATCACATGGTCTGGGTACATATATTTTCTGCATTTTTGTTGATGTTTGATATATGGGCTGGCCTAAATATGATCTATGTTTATGGTTTGTTTTGGTAACATTAAAAAATCATCATAGCCTGAATACAAAAACATAATTTATGTGTTTAGCTTCAGGAATGTTGAGCATTATTCGATCTTTTGAAGATATAAGGGGCCTCCAAGTTGGTTAAAACTGTGGCAGTTCACTTCTGAACCATTAAACTGTGCAACTACGCGGTCTCATTTCTTTAGTTGTCGATCTTTGCCTAGAAAAAAATCACCAGCATGCGAGGTATTAAGGTCTTTGTGGTATCTTTGGCCATCGACTTATGTATTCATTTGGAATAACTACATTATTATTACGGGAACCATGTTTTCTTATGATGGTTCAACATACGACTTCTTCAATAGTTGGACCGTTGGAGAATAAATCAGCTTCTCTGAACATGTTTTCAGATATTACTACTTTATGTTGGAAAATCTTTTTCATTTACTAAAAACATGAGTTAGAACTTCTGCAAACAATTTTTTTGCCAGAGACTAAAACCTAGTCCAGGATGCTTTCGAAAATATATCCTAAAATGTGGTGTTGTAGTAAACTTTGGACTATCCATTGCAACTCCAATCCAAGAGCAAACTATGCAAGTTGTTTCTGGTCTTAGAGATGTTGCAAACAATAATTAAATGTTATAGAAATGTAATCGTAGGGAAATTTTTTTATAGAATGATACATGTTATAATTAAGGAAATACATATTTCTCAATGTGGTCCGAGCACATATTTCTGAATAATAATGTTAAAAGATATTGACGAGGTATATAAGTTTCCAAACTACTACCGTTCAACCTCAAATTTTAGGGGTCACTATTTTGTGCTTGCATGGTTTTCTTATTCTAGAAGTCTCATGTTTAAAGGAGAACAGTTAGTATTAAGATATGATTTGCTGTAGTACATGATTGGCTATAAAAATGCCAACTGCACAAGTGAGTGACAAGCCCACCATTGTATCCTTTAGGGTAAAGGATTCATGACATGGGCTGAGTCTCGTTGTTAAGTTTTATAAGGTCTTTGGGAGATAATTGGAGAGGCCCTTATTATCAACATAATCCATTCTCTCTATTGATAACATCGAAGTTCAGGAGGGAGGCTCATTAATAAAGCTGATTGTATTACATGATAAGTTAACTATATTTTAATTTTCAAGAAAGTTAAACTATATTAAAAATACGCTCTCTACATTTCAAAGCAAGTTATTATTGGAGGACTTCTTGGCCATTCTCGTAGTAGAGGATACTCTCAAGGATTGTAGAATTTTACTGACATTGAGAATTTCAGAGAAATAATCCAAGTGAACAAAGAATACCCAAAAGAAAGATGCAACACAAATTGGAAAAAATAAGCAAGAAAAGCTGAGTCTCAAATAGTTTGTCGCAGGCAATATTCAAGCTTTCAATTGTTGTAGGCAATATTCAAACCAGATTTTCTTGACAAAAATAATGAAAGCCATGTGCATTGGATCTCAAGTAGGGGCTTAGGTGAGCATGTGGAACGAAGAATTCATTTCAATTGACAAATCTTGACGTGTGCAAGATGGCTATTTCACCATCAGGTTATAAAATGGTCCTTGGCTTGACTTGACTTGAAAAAGAACCTTCCCAAAATTTTAGAAATTATATATTTAAACGAGAACATAGAGCATCGGCTAATAATGAGGAAATTGGCATTTGCGTGTTCATACAAAATAGAAGAGTAGACCTGATATGATCCATTTTTTGGTGGAATAAGCCTTTGGTTGTTTCCTTTCACTTAATGCTAGACGACATAATTTGATCTGTAAATTGGCTGTGAATTGTGGTTTTGATTTTAACATCTATTCTCTTGATTGTGCTCTTTAGATGATGCTATCTTTGGTAGGAATGCCATATTATTTTATTAAAGGTAACACGGGAAATAGAGAGATCCCTCTCTCGTCTTGGCAATCTATGACTTTTATTTTTGTTGGATAAAACTCTATCACTCATTTTTGTGGATTTCTTTTAATATAAGCCATCAATAACAACACTGAATACCGGTACTAAAAATTTCTTCATTGTATGTACTCTATCTGAACATAGAGATCTTCATTCACGTTTCCAAGAGATTCCTAAATATTCATTAGTGGAAAATGTGATCCTTCTTCTAGGAGACTCAATGAAGAAGTGGATGGTCCTTTGTATTGTCACGTCACAAACTCACGTGATGTCCAAGAACAGCCTTTGATCGCTCCACCTAAGACCATGACAAAGCATATTAACTTAGACAAGCCATGTGATATACTATTGCTTAATTTCCCTTCATAAAATTTTGAGGGATGCAAAAATAAGAAAAGTACAATCACCACAGGTGCACCAAGGGTGAAAGTTACAATTCAAAAGCAACACAAGCAACAAAACAAAAAGTGCTGCAGAACCAAAGTAAAATACAATCAACTGTTGTAAAAGCTATAAACAACTAAACCAAAACTAGATATAATCATCGTTCAAGAAACCATCTGTATAATTGCTGATTTCTTCAATCTTTTGAATAAGCCTTCTTGGTTATCTGCAAGGCGCATTAGTTGAACTTGGAGCTCTTTCATTTACTAGCAAAGTCTTCACTGGCAAGAAGAGCTGGTTGCTTGCCCTAATACATCTACTATAATTGTAATTGGAAGTCAAAGTAAAGTCTGGAGTTACAATGGCTTGAGGAATAATATTGTTATAGAAACATGAACTTCTAATTTTCCAAATGTGCTTAATGATTAACTGGCTGAACTATTCAGAGATCACATTTTTAGATGTCTTTACCTACAAAAGTACATGCTTTCAAGAAAGTGTAAAAGAGAGAGCGTAGGCAAAATGTAATATCCCCTTCTAGAATAAGTTAGGAATTAATACAAATCTGATCACACACAGCTGAAAATAATTAATTTTCAAACCCTAACTGCTGCAAACTTCAAAAATTCATATCTTTGGCTAGGGAAGTCCAAATGAGCTGAAATTTTGGATAATGGACCATAAAAATATGCAAAAATCAGATTTTGCACAGCGAACCCGAAACCCTAATTTTGACCTAAAAAGTAGGTCGCCCAGTACTTTTAGGGCACCAAATCTCCTCCAAAAATTATGAAATTGCTTTCTCCTTATCTCTCCTAATTTATACAACCAAAACCAATATTAATTTGACTCCAAAATTGCAGATATGAAATAAATATTAATTTATAAGATCCGAGAAAGCTTGCGAACAATGAAATCTTCTAAAATTCACAACTCCTTCAATACTTAGAGTTTTTGAATGAAATAAATTGTAGAATAAAGTAGAAATAAAGATATTTCCAATGAACTAACAAACTGAATTTTATCCCATTGAAACCCACTCAAATATGCCTCTGAAATCTGAAAACCAGTCACTAGGGTTGGGGAAAATTAATCAAATAATTTCCAGCTCATAAAACCCTTCCAAAAACCCTTAAACAATCAACCCTTGATCTGAAATAATTGATTAGACACAGCAGCAAATAGATCTAGCATAAATAACTTCAAAATATGAAAGATCAAACCCCAATACCAGTTGCTATGGCTAAATAAATTGCAGCAGCAATAATAGTCATAAAAGTACTTCAAACCCTTCACAAAAATATAGATTTATCATCCAAATAAATGCGCCAATACCAACACAAGAGATCACAATGAAGAGAACAAGAGAGAATACTTCAATTGATCAAACCAACTTACTAACTTCCCATGCAAGAGAGAGAGAGAGAGAGAGAGAGAGAGAGAGAGAGAGAGAGAGAGAGAGATTTAATGGGCATGCATCCCAACTCCTAGCATGGAGCATAAAATAAATATCATCATAACATGAGTCTAACAATGATCCTAACACTCCTTTTATAAGTAAGGAGGCACAAAATTCGAAATTTCTAGAAGAGGGAAATTATTAAATAAAAGAAGTTTATTTCCCCTAGGTGTGGCGTCCCCTTTTTAAAAGGTGATTTTAATATTTAAAAGCCACCTAATTATTATTTAATTAATTCCCCTTTTTAATTTGCATTTTGGGAATTTAATTAAATAATTAAATACATTACTTGCTCCATAAATATTAAATAATTAAATAAATATTGCTTTATAATGTCAAATGATTAAAATCACTCTCCAAGCAATATTATCTAATTATTTAATATAATTTTCCCCTTGCAACATCCCTAAAGCCCACGGGAATGATAGGCTAAGGGTCTTCAAAAATGGGGACATTACAGTCCTCCCTTCCCAAGATTGCTTGCCCTCAAGCAATAACAAGTTCATGTGTCTGTGTCCAAAAGTGTGGTACTCCAAAAGTCGTGCTCCCATGCCACTCAAGTGAAGTAGCATTTGCAATATCTTGGACCGCTTCATTCTCCTAAAAGTTAGGAGTGTAGTCTGTTGTAATTTCTTCTTCAAACCTGCGCATGAAGCAAACAAATTAGAAAAATAAGTGTTGAAGAACACTTTTCCAATGTGTCTCCATGGCATGTACAACTCCTCTGTGTATGGGCTGACCCCAAACTCTGTTATGTGGCCCCAAGTGCTGCTGTAATCTCCAAAAATCAGAATTGGAGTGGCTGGTTTCCACCCCCAAATATTCACCCATGAGCCAAAATCAAGCACCAACAACCATATCATCAAATGCATGGCAAAAATCTGAATTATAGATGTGATAGGGAGGCTGGTCATAGTGATGTCAATCATAAAAATGATGGGGCAACAACTAGCATGTTTCAAAATCTTTTCCCCAACATGAAAGAACATTAATCTAGTGAATACAAGTGACTCCTATATAATTGAAATTTCATCTTCAACCATAATCAATGAAAATTATCCACATGTATAGCTGAAAATGAAATGCTTTGAGAATAATTCATACCATGTTCCTTCATTTTTTCCAAACTTTCCATTGAAGCCCAAATGTAAGCAACAACAACCAAACATTCCCAACACGACTTTTGGAAGCACATCAATCAAACGTTCAAATGGAAGACACAAGCGTAGCTCAAAATCTGAAAATGAATTTTTACCATGCCAAGTGTAGTCCATGTGATCCACCCTTCTTTCAAGTCTTTTAAAGAGATAAGAGTTAGCATCATTTGACAAAAGAAATGAAATGATTTCCTTGTATCCACACCGAACTTGCAAAACTCAAATCCTTTTATTCTCATTCCACATGGAGCAATATGTGCAAGAAGATACCCCAAATTTTTCTTTTTCTATGCTCATAAGAAGAGGAGAAAACTGAAATATAGTGCATGCATGTATGAATATTATCATAGATAGACCAAGGAACTTTGTACCTTTCTTTGTGAAAATGACTTTCCCTTATGAAAGAAAGAGAAACATAGGAATCAATCATGCTTTTGTGTCCTCTAATGATGATTTCTTCATACGGACCAACAAGCTTACTATTATGGCTTCCTTCATTGGGGAGAGTGATAGTCACTCTTTCTTTTCTTCCATCATGCACCCAATTGTTAGGAGCAAAAGTACCAACAAGAATGTGACCATTATACCCCATGTGACACACCATATCCATCTCCCTATCATGCTCAAAATCATACCCATCAAAACTCAATATGGAAGGAGAAATAGAATATACAATATCATATCTTGTGTTGCTCCCAACATCTACAAAACTCAGAATTTCTGAGTTTGGGACAACACTCTTTCCTTTACCATTTTCTTCATCCAAAGCCCTTTTTCTTCCTCACAAGCCTTCATACTTGGTGGGTGATGACTTGGGACATTCATAAGACCCATGCTTAGGTGAAAAACCTCATTCATTTGCCCATTGGGGCCTACTGTTCGGAAAATTACAGCGAACTAAAAATCACCATAAGCATCCCATGGTGTTCTTCCTTCATAAGCATACCTTTTCACAAGCCCATCTTTTAAATCTGATTTCTTTTTGCACCCATTCAATTCTATGCAATCATTAAATGCCAAAAATGTGTCATCAAAAACAAAAGAGTTCATACCTCCATATAGTTTGTCATATTGATGCCAAATATGGTCTAGCAAAGAATAATTATGGGACATTTTATCAATGTTTCCTTGGAGATGCATCCATGGAGAAACATACCCATCATGTATGTAAGTAAAGTTCTCAAGGAATGATGACATAACTAGAAATACATGGACTACTCTTATCCAATCAAAGGCTACCCTTGTTGGATCATATTTGTAGCAAGGTAAACCATAGGGTACTAAATTATGCGCATGCTTATTCTTCCCTACACGCTGCCCAAGAAGATGTCAGTGTACCCTTCCCTTATCATCAATTTTCAAATGTATATCATAAAGATGACAAAGATGAAATGGAGAAGTAGGGGAGAGGACCTCATAATTGTGCACCCTAACTTTAGGGGCATGTAGATATATGTAGGGGTCTTGTCAACATAAAAAATTATATCATCGTATAGTGTATCATCATGCCACATCAACATTTTCGTTTCACGTGTTTATTTGGAGGGAAAAGTAGTTTTTGAATTGATTTAAAATGAAAAATAATAATATAAAGCATTTGAAAGAGGTACCAATGACCGAGCACCCTATGTGTCACATTATCATTGGCTCTTAAAAAGTGTCATTAATCAAATAGTGAACAACTATTAGTCATTTTTTCAACAACCAATAGTGAAAATCAATTTACAATTATTGGTACCTGCACAATTATGGAGTCCTCTCCCCTATGCAACCCTTCATACCTTGGAATGATGTCATGTGTTTTTCCTTCATACATGCTGCCCATAAACTCTTCATAACTCAAAATTTTAGCCCCTTTCTTTTTGCAATTTCCATCCAACAACGCACCATTTTCCTTGACCTTTTTGTTAGCATCATATTCATAGGTGACAAGGTATGGAGAAGACAAAATATGATGAGGCTATAATAAATCAAAATGCTTACCCTTAGGGGCTACATTAGCAAGATTTTTAAACTGAAAATCATCATCCTTCTTTGGCGCTTCATTCCCCAAACTTGACTTTACCATGTGCAGATCTGAATTATCTTTTTGCTCCTCTTTCATGATTCCCTTTTTTGTCACTTCACTAGGCATGCAAATATTAGAAGACAAGGAAATATTTTCAACCAATGAGGAACTTTTACCTTGCTCTTCATCTAATGGATCTTCTTCCTTCACTGTTTTTTGTTGCACATGTACAACAAGACCAACAAGCTCTTCATCAGTCAAATAGGGCCTCAACTTCTCTTGACACTGATCTACTATACTTTGAGCAAGTGTTTCTGCTATGGGTGACACTTCCTGCTTCTCCTTTCTCACGTAGGCAAATAAAATTGTTAGAAGTGGCATCAAAATATCATCCTCCTCATTCAGAATTGAAGACATAATAATTTGCATTGAAGAAACCACAATCTTTGCATGATCCCTATGAATAGAAGTAAAGAAATTGTCAAACATTTGAAAAATGAGTTCATCACATTCCAAGTCTATCATTAGGACCCAAGATCTAATGTCTGCCATATTTTTCAGAATAGTGACCCTCTTAGCAAAAAGAACATCTGTGGTGTCACCAAGACCCTCAAAACTGTCTACCATGATATGAAATATTTCCTTCATGATGTGATCGTTATAGGTGGTTCCGGAGCCTTAATCCTCATAATTTCATTCATACAAGTGATAACTACAAGCCTTACATCGGATATGTATGTCCCAAAATCTAACCAATTGTGCCCCCAAAGGATTTAGAATCCCAAATCATCAAGCCACAATCGATTGCTTAACCAAACATAAACAATTAACCTTTGAGCATTTTTCCAAGCTTATAGAGTTTGGTCCTCAAACCTCCGACACTAGCAAGCTCCATGATTCACTCTGCAAACAAACCCACAAGGAGCAAAGAAAAGTTTCTCTGATACCACTATAATATCCCCTTCTAGAATAAGTTAGGAATTAATACAAATCTGATCACACACAACTGAAAATAATTAATTTTCAAACCCTAACTGCTGCAAACTTCAAAAATTCATATCTTTGGCTAGGGAAGTCCAAATGAGCTGAAATTTTGGATAATGGACCATAAAAATATGAGGAACAATATGCAAAAATCAGATTTTGCACAACCAACCCGAAACCCTAATTTTGACCTAAAAATTAGGTCACCCAACACTTTTAGGGCACCAAATCTCCTCCAAAAATTATGAAATTGCTTTCTCCTTATCTCTCCTAATTTCTACAACCAAAACCAATATTAATTTGACTCCAAAATTGCAGATCTGAAATAAATATTAATTTATAAGATCCAGAAAGCTTGACAGACAACTGAAATCTTATAAAATTCACAACTCCTTCAATACTTTGAGTTTTTGCATGAAATAAATTGTAGAATAAAGTAGAAATAAAGATATTTCCAATGAACTAACAAACTAAATTTTATCCCATGGAAACCCACTCAAATATGCCTCTGAAATCTGAAAACCACTCGGTAGGGTTGGGAAAAAATAATTAAATAATTTCCACTCATAAAACCCTTCCAAAAACCCTTAAACAATCAACCCTTGATCTGAAATAATTGATTAGACACCGCAGCAAATAGATCTAAGCATAAATAACTTCAAAATATGAAAGATCAAACCCCAATACCGATTCTTATGGCTAAATAAATTGCAAAGATCAATAATAGTCATAAAAGTACTTCAAACCCTTCACAAAAATATAGATTTATCATCCAAATAAATGCGCCAATACCAACACAAGAGATCACAATGAAGAGAACAAGAGAGAATACTTCAATTGATCAAACCAACTTACTAACTTCCCACGCAAGAGAGAGAGAGAGAGAGAGAGAGAGAGAGAGAGAGAGAGAGAGAGAGAGAGAGAGAGATTTAATGGGCATGCATCCCAACTCCAAGCATGGAGCATAAAATAAATATCATCATAACATGAGTCTAACAATGATCCTAACACTCCTTTTATAAGCAAGGAGGCACAAAATTCGAAATCCCTAGGAGAGGGAAATTATTAAATAAAAGAAGTTTATTTCCCTAGGTGTGGCGTCCCCTTTTTAAAAGGTGATTTTAATATTTAAAAGCCACCTAATTATTATTTAATTAATTCCCCTTTTTAATTTGCATTTTGGGAATTTAATTAAATAATTAAATACATTACTTGCTCCATAAATATTAAATAATTAAATAAATATTGCTTTATAATGTCAAATGATTAAAATCACTCTCCAGGCAATATTATCTAATTATTTAATATATTTTTCCCCTTGCAACATCCCTAAAGCCCACGAGGAATGATAAGCTAAGGGTCTTCAAAAATGGGGACATTACACAAAAACTACTTGAACTTCAAACCGATTACTTTTAACTAATTTGTAGTCCCCGAAAGCATGCACAAGTGTATTTCTTTAGAATGGACAAAAAAATGTTTGATATCCTTGATGAATATGAGCCTTTCAATTCTAGGACGTTTGTAATGAAGCAATCTCCACGCTAATAATAGCGAGGGCTATGTTTAGCTTTGGACCACCAAAACAAATTTTGACCTGTAGCATAAGAAATTTTACGTTTCCACTTCATGTTTAAATGATTTTGAATAGACTTGACATGCAAAAGGTGGAGATAAGGATTTCTAACGGAAATTGATGTGCTTAATAATTAACTAGCTGAATTTTGCAGAGAGATCACATTCTTAGATGTCTTTACCTACAAAAGTACATGCTTTCAAGAAACGTAAAAAGAGAAAAGCGTAGGCAAAAACTACGAACTTCAAACCGTTACTTTTAACTAATTTGCAGCCCATGAAAGCATACACAAGTTTATTTCTTTAGAATGGACAAAAAAAATGTTTGATATCCTTGATGAATATGAGGCTTTCAATTCTAGAAATTTGTAATGAAGCAATCTCCATGCCAATAAGCGAGGGTTATGTTTGGCTTTGGACCACCAAATATTCTTACAAATTTTGAACACCGTAGCTTAATAAATTTTATGTTTCCACTTCATATTCAAATGATTTTGAATAGGCTTGACATGCAAAAGGTGGAGATGAGGATTTCCAACGGGAAATTGATCAAAAGGTGGAGATGAGGATTTCTAATGGGAAATTGATCCAAATGGGATTCATTGAGCCATCTCCAATCTTTAATCAAGTTACATGGGATTGCATATGATATCTTGATTAACAAACCTGACATTGACTAATGAAGTGATAATGGCTATGATTTGTTTATCTTGTATTGTCAACTTGAAAAATATATTTTAACACGGGCAAGGAGACCATTCCATAGTTTGAGAATACCAATCATCTTTGAAAGCACGAATCCCCTTGTTGAATAATTTTAAACCACACAACAATTTTATTAAAGGTAGATTGCTAATAGCAATCAATCTATTCCACCACATCGAGGAACTTGGAATCTTAAACCATGTCTAACGGAGTTGTTCTTCTAGCATAGGAGCTCATAATTTTCGTTCCATGTGTTCCAAATGCTACTAACTGGGGAGAGCCTTGAATTTCAAGAATTTGGCATTCAAAAATTATCATAAAATGTTAACCTCTTGCCATTTGTCTTTCATGGTAGCAAGATGAAGACGATGTCTTAGAAGGATTTCCATGGTTCATTCCCATTTAGGGATCTAACCATTCATTTGACAAGAAGACATTTTCCTTGAGTCCAAGGATTGATGATACCGAGGCCTCCCATGTGTTTAGCTTGGGTGCAAAGAGCCCAAGAAACTGAGACATGCCTTTACATTTGTCCCACTTGACCCGAAGAAAATGGTGGATCTTTTGAACCAACCTAAAGTAACAATTTTTATAAGGTAACCAACTTGAAGAAAAAAAAATCTTGGGTAACTAAGAATATGTTCTCAACAACTTGAACTCGCCCACCAGAATAAAAATTTCACCCCCAACTATCAATCTTTCTATCAAACTTGTTTAGAAACCAATTCCACATTCGTGTAAGAGATACCAATGCCAAAGGGAATACCAAGGTATTTCATGATATCACCACGTTTCATGATTTTCATTGTTTGGGTATCCATGCTAAAAAAAAAAACTTTCTTCTCTAGAAAGGATGTTTTGTTTTTTTTTTTGTTTTTTTGATGAAAGAAAGCTTTGAATCCAAAGCATCACAATATATATCTAAAATTTTCACCGGGTCTATTCATTTTGAAGAAAAAACATGTCATCAACAAAGTGTGAATCTAGCACACAACTTTGTTGGCGAAGACTATACGTATAATTAGCATGTGTTTTGAGTTTTTAGTAGCATTTATCCAAGAGGGGCAACCTTGTCGGATTGATCTTTGAAGATGGAAAGATTTAGGGAGATAGCCATCGACAACTATTTAAGAAGTATCAATAAAGAGGAGCTTAACACGGTTAATTAATCTCGTTTCTAAACCTAATCATTGAGCATTACGAGTATAAATGAACATCGATCTTGTCACAGAGCTTCATCAAAATCAAGCTTAGTATGGTGTCTTTCCCTGAACAAGTAACCCAATCAACTTTCCAAGTTAAGATTAGTTTTCAAGTATGAATGCCTCCAAGAAACCTAGTTTGTACCTTTCTTACAATGCATTTGGCCACACGTTTTATTTGTGTAGACAAAGCTTTAACAATGATCTTGTTAGTGTTGAGCAAGGTTATATGATGCTATCCTGAAACTTCATCTCTATTAGATCCTTTGGGAATACGTTTAATTAGACCTATGTTTATGTTCACCGCTTGATGACCCTAATGATTCAATTTTAATATAAACTTGATAAAAGTCATTTTGGATGATGAGTTGCATTGCTTGAAAGAACTCGGTGGGAATCCCATCAGTCGAGAACTATTGTTCTTAGCCATTAAAAATAAAGCCCTTTCAAGTTCCTCGGGGTGAGAAGTCAATCCAAACTTTGTTTAACGTCTTGTGAGATCTTTAATGGAATGCAATTGCTAATGGATTTGTCCACCCATCCTAAACATTGTTTTCTAACAAGGAATCTTGAAATAAGGCCTAATAATGAGAAAAGGAGATGTGTTTAATACCATCAATAGCGGATTCAACTTTCCCATTTGGGATTTGCAAAGTAAGAACATGTTCTTTCCTATGTTTATGTTTATGTTTGATGTAGAATTTATTTATTTTTATCTCCCAATTGTATCCAAGTAAGATGAGATCTAATTCTCTCTCCTTGCATTTGAAGACTTACAATTCATGAAGTTGTGACTATATCAAAGAGACATTTTGTTTTAGACTTTCATTCTTGGTATTATATGACAGGACAAACTTTTGTTAAAGTTGTCTTCTAAGCATATTCTCTTTCCTTCTTTTTCAAGCCGTCAATCTTCCAAAATGTCTCGAGGAACACTGTGTACTTGGATAGCATGCATGGCCACCACTCGGTCCATTTTTCTTCTTGGTAGTAAGCCAAATGGATTGTAAAAACATGAACGCAAGTAGGATTCTTAAAGCGGAGACATTAACTTTGAAGGAGAGATCAAAATAGGGGTCATTAAACCCCATGCAAGAGACTTAAGCTAATGGGAGCATGGTGCGAGAGAGTAGTAGCGGAGAGATCATGGTCAATTAAAGAGCCATTTAAAGTGGAGGTTGGATTCAAATATTTGCTTAAATAAAACACATCAACTCTTCTCTGTTTTCTTCCAACTCTGTTCTATTGTTGGATGATATAAACCAAGTTTGATGGGTTGAAAACGTACCCAAGGTGTTTCACCGAGCATCCATGCATCAAACTTAGCATGAGATTAACAAAATCCACCACTCTAGGAGAGATCATACTTATGCTCCACCATATTTAAATCACCAACTACCCATTTATCATGTGAAAGATGATTCCCCATCCACTTTCATAAGTTGATCCTTGAGTATCATTTGGAACATATAGCGAATTCCAATGCGTTTATTTTGAAGCATTAGTGGAATTCCACAAATATGTGAAGCGGATCCTCACCTTTATCAACAATATCATTTTGCAGCCAAGGTGCAAGACCCAGTACTACTTATCCACCACCCTCATTGGAAGTTTGAAGAAAGAGAAAATCTTTAGAAATACAACTAAGTGCAAAAGAAATTTTGACATTTTTCATTTTAACCTCCCGAAGAAGATGCCAGGAGCATTATAAACCTTTCTTAACTTTACGTTTGCAACGGGATAGTCCCAAAACATTCCAAAATATTATTTTGCAACTCATTGAGATGGCGAAGATCAACACCGCCACCTGTGAGGATTAAGAAATGATGATTCAAGGCAATTAAATGATCCAATATTCTAGCCAAGTTATTAGCATGAATGACTTGTGATCTTGATATGTGTCTTATAACATCATGAGTAAAGTGCACCTTTCATTCTGTGAAGAATGAGAAGATGGGAATGAACAAAGCGCCGGGTTCTCTCCTTTTACAAATTATATACCAACCATCACCTACCACTACACCACGCATGAGGGATTATATTCGAAGAACCAATGGGTGCAAGAGTGGTAGAATGAGGTTGATGGTTTAAATTTGTGCGGTATTTCTATCATTTATATCGATTAATACGGGAGCTTGTTGATATAGGATTTGATATACATCATTTTCATCATCATTGTTTATTGATAAGTATAGTAGTATTTTGATGAGACTTGTTATTCAAAATCAAGGGTGTCTAGGTGTAATTTTTTTGTTATCTTGGAGCGGACACTATTACCATTTCATTTTATTCTTAGATCATTATTCCCATTAGGGTTGTGCAATTTTCCGATATGACAATTTCTAATCAGTCAACCCACTTTTTTGCAATAAATTAGGCATTTGATTTATTTCAAAAGGAAATAGTTTGGAGAATCTCAAACCCATGCCCCACAAATTTAGCAAATTTAGGGTGGGGTTGAGTGAGATCCATTTCAATACACACACGAGGGTGAACACGAAGGCTAGAAAATTTATCATTTTTATTCTTACACCATATAACTTTGCTAAGATGACCGACTATATCCTTAGGGAAAGGCCTAAAGGCTAGATTAGAAATGAAAATTCCACCCACAAATGACACTTGGATCTTGAAGGGCCCTCAGGTGGAACTCAAAATTCCAAGCTAACATATAACAAATTTGACCACATACAACCTAGGTACCATATTACTGACACCGAGTGAGCATGTTTTGTGGATAAAAACATATAATAAATGCACCCTTTTCCTAGTCGACCTCTTATGGAAAATGACATCCAACACCTACTTTCCCAATTAATCTTTTCCCATTTATAAAAATCATGTTTAACAAGAGCTCTTAGAAAGCAAAAATCATAGTTACGTGATGACATTCAACTAAAACATCGTGTGTTTCACCAGTAGAAGGAATTCACAAGCCTCGCCTCTTCCAAACTCATATACATCTTGTGAATTCACATATTTTGTTCCATCATGAGCTCCATAGATTCCACGATCTATTTTTCCCTTGAAATCATCTTTATTTAGGAAGTGTCTTTTGAGGACCCAACTAGGAGAAGAGTCATCTCCATAAAAGGAGTTGTGTTCTACCCCTCTTAACTCAACAACTTAAATAAATGAAAAGAGAGAGTAATCAAAATGATTTTAGATCTAGTTGTGCCTTAATACCGAATTAAAACCCTTTATACAAGTCTTTTCTTTACGTGATAATATTATAGTCTCGTACTTGAAAACTAGGGATCGTGAAATCTTTATGCATGATTTACCTTTCGACTCAAGACCATTTCAAAATTAATTTTTCATTTTCATTAGCAATGCTAAAAGAAAATTGGGAAGAAACAAAAACACTCGAATCCCCATTAGGTGTGAGATTGATATTGCTTGATATCTTGCCTCATTTTTTGATTTCCAAAGGGATAACTTATTTTCCAAATGTCGAAAATACTAGTGGCCTAAATTATGTTTTTGCCAATGTTTTCATCCTTAATGAGATCCATAATTCCCATCTTGACACTACTTCCCCTTGCCAAAATAGTAGTTTGATTCTTACGATAACCAAGCCTATCTTAGTTGTTGGCATGCTATTTCTTTGTTGAAAGGATTTGATTAGGAATTAATGTGGATCTAATGGAAGTAACATACGAAAGACACAACGTATGAGGAAGTGTCGTATGGTGACATGTGGGATAACCAATTTTAAATTACGTTAACAAATCATCATGCTAAAAATGGTGTACCGACATGATCAAGAGATATCGTTTTATATAGCTATTTATGTTTGTTATTGTATAAACCATATATAGAGAGTTCTACATATAATAGGAGATGAGTATGAAATTATAATTATGAAGAGTGAATAATACGATAGTAATCGACAATTAGATATATTGATGTATTTTAGATATTCAATAGATATATGATTGAGTAGGATATATTATATTATATACGCACCGATATTATATGTTAAAGTAATAGACCCGATTTAAAATTAATACAATTAACGGTTAATGTGAAGCATAATTATGTGTATTTTGCTAATCGAAGATGGAATCTATTTTTTTGATATAGGATTCAATTAATTGGAAAACATTTTCAAGCCTAGGATGAGATGTGATCAAAGCATTTTACTCTTGGTTTGAAAAAGTATCTTGACACACACATGCATGTATGTGGGTGTGTGTGTGGTAGTGGGTACGTGAGTGTGGGGGTGTGTGTAGGTGCATGTGTGGGAGGTGTACGTGTGCATACATGTGCATGTACATGTGTAAAGGGCTCTCCAATGTTCAATAAGATTTGAGAGATAAAGAAGATGAATTGTGTAATGTGTATTGTGCAAGATAATAGTAGATAGGTAACATCGTGCCTTTGATTATTCCCCTAATCCTAAGTACCAGTTTCTTAGGGGATGGAGTATGCTTTTTTCATATAATCCATGCCAGTGACTTTCTCGACCAATTTTCCTAGCGCGTGATGCATCAATAGGGTATCACCATCTTCAATTGGTTTATAGTATACATTGAAAGAATTTGAAAGGAGAATCTAGTGCCCCACAATATTACAATATGCGTGATATTCAAAGTTATATGCTCTTTATTTAAAACATACAATTTTTTTCTTCTTCTTTCTTATGAGTTATGATATGGAAATAAAAAGGAAGTTTCCTTGTATGTGTGGCTTTTTAGCAAGTCTCAATTACGATGTTTATTTTTAATTGATTAATGGATGAATATACCCATTCCTTAGGTGCAAAATTGATTAGGGATCCAACTTTGTGACTCAAAATACTTGACCTAGCTTTAGTGTGTCCTTTTGCCCCACTGTTGATTTAATTGGCTGATTTCAATTTTATATTTCACCATCATATCTTCATCTTAATGTAAATAGAAATTTTTAAGAAATATATTTTAAAGATGTTTTTAACTAATAACTTTCGAGATAAGAGTTCGTGACATTGATTAGATTCTTTGCTTTACCATTAAGCTACTTGTATTTAATATGTTCAACTATTTTTAGGAGTGAATTGAACCTAAAAAATATTTCTTGTAATATATTATTTCTAAATATTTTAAAGGGGCATAAATGTCCCCTTTTATGACCACCTTAAATAACGAGCCTGAAACATCTCTACATGGAACCTACATTAGGAAAGCATAATAACCATGTCAACCCCCACCATTTTGTAGTAAAAACACAACGTTGAACATTGCTCATCAATACTCCAATCTTGTTGAAGGTCTCAAATGTATAAGGAGGTGTCATGCCCTAAGATGGCGACATGATGCTATTTATAACTTGAAATAGTTTTGTGGCATTTCTATTGCATTTTTATGGTATTTTATGTAGATGTGTTTTTTCTTGAGATTTTTTATACCTATGACCACTACTAAAAGGGGTCAAATTTGTATGAGTGCCCAATGTTGCACTTGAATACTATTGATGATGCTCAAAATTGAATAACATTACTACTTCTATTGGATTATTATTTGCTTAAGTAATGAAAAAATGATGTTTATAGGAATATTTGCTTAAAAAAATTTGTTTCATAGTTTTTAATAAGTTGCATAGGAACATTTTATTTTTACTAGTTTCTTATGCTATATTGCTTCGATCTTGACGCATTTTTATAATATTTTATTTTTAAAGCCCAACCCTAAAAAGAGGAAAAAAATTAGGTTGGACTTTGTATGAGTGTTGATTGTGATTTTTCTCAAATACAAGCACCTTGGTAATAATTTGGAAGGATGACACAAGCCCCTCCTTAACATCTCCCATTTGTTTATAAGCTTTGGAAGGAGTTGATTATGGGTTGAGTTTTCTATAAATGATATTACTTTCTTATGCTACATTCCTTCAATCTTGACATTTGTTTAACATGATGTTTTAAAGCCTAACCTTAAAAAGATAAAAATAAATAGGTTGAACTTTGTATGAGTGCTAATTCCTTTTTAAATTAAATACAAGTGCATTGATAATAATTTGGAAGCATAACATGAGCCTCCCTTAACATCCCCCATTTTTATGGGTTCTCAAATATTGAGTATGGATCGAGGTTTCTAAAAAAGATATTGATTTCTCAATGATTCACAATTGATCCAAACGTTTAGATACATGTTTTCACTCATTTCATTTTGTATGCAAATAGCTAGAGTCAATATGATGCGAACATTTCCGATCCTTGCATAATGGTCAACAATTAATGAAAATGGTCAAATTGTTTTACAATTTGATATTTCTGGTTTTATTTTTGTGTTGACATCAAGACCTATTATATCATTTTGACAATCACTTTAGAGAATTGATAGAAATTAGGTATTATCCCACAAACCCTAAAATTTCCTAATATTTTAAATATTTTATCATTTTATATCACTCTAAGTATTCTATGATCTCCTCATTATTACAATGTAATTACGTATGATTTATTAAGTTATTTGTAGATTAATTAATTGCATAACTTAGGTGTGGTTTGTTTAGTGTATTTGTTAGTTAAAACTGAGTTCTACACCAAAATTTTGGTGAACTCGCATGGATTGAACACCTAGCCTAGGGTTCTTCTTTGGATAAACACCCCCACTAAGCTAGTACACATCCTAGATTTTTTTACTTTGTTGTAAACCATCACTCACTTGTTACCATCCGGGATCAACACCACTTCTTATTCATTTCCTATGGTTTGTTATGCTTATTCCAATATTTTAGATCCAACTCGTGTGTGTCCTATTGATTGTTTTACATGTTATATATTTTATGCCACGCCAAGTTAATGAGATCTAAGAATCCAATTTGACATAGTTCTCGCTTAAATTCCAATTTAGTTGATCTTGTAGAAACTAACTTATTCTGCCAAGGTTTTGTGCTAAAAAGAAGATTATGACTCTCAATGAGACTCGATCTTGGTCTAAAACCATTCCAACAATTCTTGAGACCTATATGGATGACAATGCCTTAAATGTTTCTCATATTATTTTTGAAGGTTAGAATAGAAAAGGAAATAGAATACTTCAAATTTAGATCAAAGGGTCCACATATTTGATTATTTTCAAAATGTATATTATGTGTAATAGAGGAAATTCAATGTCGTCTCAAGGTCATGAAAATTCCAATGGGCATATTATTAAAGATCAAACCTATAGTATGAATCATGGATACCTGTTCTTTATCGGTGATCACATACATGTTGAGATACCTCATATGCCTTCTCATGTATATTTCTTCCCACCCTATCCCATCTTATGATTATCTTGATACACATGTTTCTCTTGATTCCATGCCTCTATTGTCCACTTTCATGTTGTTCTTAATTCACTTACTCTTCCAAATCCTTCCATTATTCCTAAAAATTCACATTTTATTCCTTGCCCCATACATTTGTTCCTACATATTCCTAATTCTACCTCTACACCTTCTAAGATGACAATTCTCATGAGCTCTCTACATGAATTGCAAGATAAGAGTAAAGAATTGTCTCAAAGGTCCCAAAATCCATGTAATTGGGCTAGTTCAAGTAAAATATTAATCAATCCTTTGTCTTATGATGTGCAAACTCACCCCCTTCTTATGGGTTTCATAATTCCAAAATTTGAATTATACAACGGGGAAGGGAGATTCATCTCACCACCTTAGGTCCTTTCATGTTTCATGTTTGGATTTGTACACAATAATTAATGATTAAGCAAGATATTTTCTAGGATCTTACAAGACTATGCTCTTGATTGGTTTTATGCATTAACTCAAATATCTATCCATACGTTTCATCACTAGTATATGATTTTATTACATATTATTTTAGTAAACATTAACATGATGGTCCCATTTATAGTGGGAGATACAATTTTTTAGGTAAGCCACTCGATGAAGAGAGTGCGAGTCTAATAATGAAAAGTATGGTCTATTTAAATCAAGAGAATCGAGAAAAATTTAATGCTATTTTTTCATTGTCAAGGTATTACCCAACTCATAAAAATGCTAATGAGACTTATAGTTTGTAATCTTATTCAAGAGCATGGTTACCAAAATGATCCATATGTTTCCATAATTTGATCTCATTAATATAATTTCTCAAATCTCACTCTCGTATATCAAGGACAAACTTATGTTTAAGGTATATTGATCTTTCAACAAAAATTTCCACTCAACTAAAATTGTAGAGGTAAAGATTATAAAGGCTAACATGATCAAATATGGGGATACTGCACCTTCCTTTAGTGAATAAAAATTTCAACCTAAGGGGAATTTGAAGAACGAAGCTAGCGATAATACTTTCCAACCCAACCATGAAGCCAAAACAACGATCATAATAGTAGGAAAACCAATGAATCACAAAGTAATATTGTTTGGATAAAATTTATGAGATTAAGTGAAAGTCAAAATTAATGTTACAAGACTTCAAACAATATATAATGTAAGCATGCATAGATTGGTCAAAAATCAAGTACATGAAGAGAGCATATCGAATAGTTGCGAGGTAATAGTCAAAATAATAATAACAAATGATATTCAGTTAATCTTCTTCAATATTGATTACACATATATAGGAAATATACTCCCTAAATAATAGGAAGTAGTTTATAACAACTCACTAACTTACGTGAGTTGTTTCTAACACACTAACCAAATATAATTGTTATTGTTGTTTTATATAACAACTAATAACAATTTACTAACACATACTTACAACATAATAATTACTTCACGTAATTATTGTTTACTAATGGAGCACTAATTAAATATTTCCTAACATTCCCCCCCTTAGTGTGAACATGGGAAAAACCTGCCTTTGTACTGCAACGTGCCGCTACGTAGCATGCTCATGATCTGGATGGTTTCAAGGACAATACCAACAACCTCTGGATGGTTTTCCAAGTGGTTAACCAACAACCACACAACAGATGGTTTTGAGGATAGTACCAACAACCTCTGGATAGTTTTTCTAGATAACTAACAACCACGATATCATGATGATGCAGTAGTATCAACAACTCTCATCACTATCTCACTGCAGGGAATAACATAGGAAATTCTACTGAAATTTGTTGCTCATACATACATAGAAAAAGCTGACATACTGGAAATGGAACATTGGATCATGTTCCCCCCCTCAATGTGAAATTTCCACTTATTGAAAACAGGATCACTGCAAACTGAGGCACACCACACTGGAAGCACTAAAATCAAACTGCACACACACATGTCACCAAAGCTGATATGCGGCCCCGTCGTTGGCAACTGACGAGAGGTCGCTGAATGACCTCCAACCTCCGATGCCTCCTGCCTCCGGTTTCATGCTCAGAACAAGAAGTCTTCAGAGCCACTGTCTTCATTTACTTGTTCTTCCTCATAATCAGATTCATCGTCTATGCCCATATTTGCTTCTTCCATTTTGATTGTTCCATTTAGAAGATCACGAGCTCGTTTTTACAAAATGGAGTTTTATGCCCCTTTCTCTTGCAGTAAAAACATTCAATTTCCTCCTTATTTTTGGAGAAATTCTTGTACTTCTTTTTTAGGTACAATGCAGTTTCTTCTTCTACATCTTCTTTAGTCCTTTTTTCCTCAGCTAGAAGAGCTGATATCATATCTTCCAATGAGTTGGAAGGCATCTGACCAAGTGTGAAGACAATATTACTGTATTTGGGAGGCAAACTATTTAACAGAATAGCTTTTGCATCTTCATCGTCTACAGGAGCTTTTACTTCTGCTAGCTGTCGGAGAAGAGACCGTAAATCATTAATATGACTGGACATTGTAGTTCCTTCACCCATTTTTAACTTGAACAACTGCAATTTGAGAGAAAATTTTGCGTTCACTGCTTTAGCACCAAAGGTTTTGTTCAAGTTTTCCCACATTTCATGAGACGATTTCTCGAGATCAACATAGTGTAGCTCAGTATCTGAGAGAGCAAGACCAATAATGGCTTTGGCTTTATCATCTCTCGTTTCCCATTCTGCCAATTTGGTCAGATCTGTAGGTTTAGGTTCTTTTCCATCGACTATCCACTAGAGATTTTTATTCATCAGCTGCATCTGGATCTTCACTTTCCAAGTATGAAAATTGAGCCCATTGAATTTTTCTAGAGGGACTTCCATTGTGAGATGGAGACAAAAAAATAAAAAAATTCTAACAACACTTTTTACATAGCATTGACCCATAATGAATTTTGACTCTACCACTTTTGACAACTTTCAAGTAATTGACAATAAGAAGACTTAACATAAAAATGATTCTAAACTCTTGACTCCTTTTATTTATTTTGACTCAAAGCTAATTAAACAAACCTATTATACTTAACATAAAATATTTTCAATACAATGATAGAGACACTTTTACTTAAATAGAGATGACTTCTTACAAACTTTTTACAATACTCTATCAACAATAAACCTTATATCACATAAGCCCAAAACTATGTAACTTTATATTAACAAATGATTTGGTGAACAATACCGACTCAGACTAAAACATTAGACCCAACTAAAAAAATTGAACAAGACATATATGACACAAATATAGGAATAAAACCAATATTTACAACATAAAATACCTATATCCCGAAAAAAGGTTGATGAATGCACAAATTTTTAGTGAAATAGGACCAGGGAGCTCGCGGATTTAGTTTGACTAGTGCTGGCCCGATAATATTTAGGACTTCCATACGTGATTTCAAACCCTTTCACTAAAATTTCTCATACACATGTTTTCGAGATCTGTACGTGGCGAGGGATGCGAGTTTTCATGTTCCATCCACAACATCCAATGAATTGAATGCCAAGAGATTAGATTCGGATGCCAAACCGTCCTCAAAGTGGTAAGAATAGATCAAAATAGTAGCGAGAGGTCGAATTGATAAGTGTCTATCCTCGAAGACCACAAATTCCATTAATTTGCATGCCCAATGAAAATAAAACTAAATCACAAATACTACGAGTCGATTGAATCCTTGACAGAAAAATGATCATCGTGATAGTGTCGAGGTTACAAAGATGATCCACTGCGTAATATTCATTGGCCGACCAAAGGAAATTCAGAGTCACCACAACGAGATTGATCGGGATTTTCTTTGCGAGAGGAGATATGCGAATGATATCAAACGGCTGACAATCTCCACTAAACGGCATATGCACGCATCCTAGTCATTATCACGATTCGCTTCATCATAGAGCCATAGCCTCGCTCTGGTACGATTGAAGAGAGCATATCGAATAGTTGCGGGTAATAGTCAAAATAATAATAACAAATGATATTCGATTAATCTTCTTCAATATTGATTACACATATATAGGAAATATACTCCCTAAATAATAGGAAGTAGTTTATAACAACTCACTAACTTACGTGAGTTGTTTCTAACACACTAACCAAATATAATTGTTATTGTTGTTTTATATAACAACTAATAACAATTTACTAACACATACTTACAACATAATAATTACTTCACGTAATTATTGTTTACTAATGGAGCACTAATTAAATATTTCCTAACAGTACACACATTTAAACCATATAAAGGAGAATGGTGCTCGAATGGATTTATATAGCCTCTAAAGGAGAGGATAAATTGGATTCAAAAGACCCAATAAAGATATAAATGTCATATGATAGGTTCAAATATTCTATAAATAGAAGGCTAAATTAGGTCTAAAAGACCTGCAGTGAAAAACTGCTAGGTTGGGTCCATAGATACCATAAAGAGAAGGAAAGTTAGTTTTGGAAGACCCAAAGGTATATTGTGCATAAATGGGTGTAAATGGCTTGTAAAGGAGAGAATAAAGGTTTGAAAGTCCTATAATGGTATAAGGTGCATACACATGTAGATAGATTGATATAGAAGGCTTAAAAAATAAGTGATTTTATGAAATGTTTACTAAAATTTTCCGTAAAAAGCATAAAATTCCATGTGATACTAGGATTTCAATGAATCTCTTGTTTTTTGGTAGAAGCTATAATTGTAAAGATATGTCAATTTAAAAAAAAAATGGGATAGCTTTTGAAAGTTTTAACATTAGGTTTAAAGGTTATAAATATTGGTCAAATGCCTTCAATTTTTATATTGTTTTTAAATATTTTGAGTTTATGGAGCTCTAGATTAACCATTTTTGGCATAACTAAATGTTATGGCCAAAAGACACAAAACACACCAATGAGACCACTACTAGGTTCATCACTATGGTTGTCAGGTAGGTTTTGCATTTAATTAAAAGATGGATAAATAGGGTAATGGAAAAATCACTATTGGGAAATGTTTTTAAAAGTTTTTTTCCCCAAAGGATGTAAAAATGCGAGGCCTTGAAGAGATGAAGCAAATTTTAGGTGTTTTAAAGTTTGGAAGTGTACAAGGTTATGTGTGTTCTTTCATATAGTAACTTATTGGGGGTTGTTAGTTGGGATGATCGGGTTTGACAAGTGATTTGACCTAAATCAATTAATATCTCGGGAGTATTCAAACGATGGTAGATTATCTTAATCAATTAGTTTTCAAGGCTAATTGTAGCAATACCAGGAATAACCATTAAGAAATGATGCACAATGATAAGAAATGATAAATGATGATAGATTAAAGCACTTGCATTGAGAGAGAAGATAAATTAGTTGATCTCCTACTTTGTGTGATGATTTGGGTTGGTCTGATGATTAGAAACAAGATGAAAATGACCTTATAGAGCCTCATTATTGAAAATGTGTCATGAATCGCTATACATACCAAAGTGGGCCAAAGCGTACAAACACTATGGCCCTTTTTATATGCCTTTGTGCCTCTGTGGTTTCTACTACTACAACTTCATGTATCTGGAAATTGCTTCTTGTTCCCCTCTCGTATGGAATTTAGGCCTTTGATAACTTGCGATGATCGATGTGGAATTGATTTGATATTCAAAACCCTAGATAGCCAATAATTCTTATAAAAATACATTAGGTGGGTTGTGGGAACCTTGTGCACCAATGGCATCACCACTAATCTGAAGAGGGATCAAACCACACATTGTTCTTTCTTAGCATGTGTTCTTTAAAATGTATGTAACCAAACAGATAGTCATCATCTTACAACAATATAATTGTACTTGCACCTTTTCCCTAGCTTGACTTGGAGTGAAAATATGTTTATTGTATTTACGAGATATGAGTGAATTAATGCCCTAGAAAGAGTATGCAAAATACATGAAGCTCAAGGGATTCCTAGAATGGCCTTATTTTTGATTTTCTTAATTTATGCTCATGAGGATATTTGGGTGTTAAGTATGTATCATCTCCTCTTTGATAATGGATGAATAACTAGCTTATATATGCGTTATTGATATGAAAATATTGGGTAAGGTTGATTATAAGTGTCCCAAAGGAATTTTAACGAGAAAATGCCATTTGAGGGAAATGTACTAAAGTGGATGGGAAGGGCCATAACGTACGGATGCCATGGCCCATTACAGTACTTTGGTTTAAGATGCATGTACAAATGATTTCAAAACTAGGATTGTAATGTGCGAGGGTTTATCATGATTCTATGGACTAATATGACCATTGCGTGAATAAATTAGGTGTGTGTGTGTGTGTGTGTGTGTGTGTGTGTACAAATGCCATAACGTACGGATGCCATGGCCCATTCTCCGAGTACTTTGGTTCAAGATGCATGTACAAATGATTTCAAAACTAGGATTGTAATGTGCGAGGGTTTATCATGATTCTATGGACTAATATGACCATTGCGTGAATAAATTAGGTGTGTGTGTGTGTGTGTGTGTGTGTGTGTGTGTGTGTGTGTGTGTGTGTGTGTGCGCGTGTGTGTGTGCGCGTGTGTGTGCGCGTGCGTGTGCGTGTGTGTGCGTGCTGTAGCGTGCATGTGTGCGGCGTGCGTGCGCGTGCGTGTGCGTGCGTGTGTGTGTGTGTGTGTGTGTGTGCGCGCATGCGCGTGCGTGCGTGCGTGTGTGCGTGCGTGTGTGTGCGTGTGTGTGTGCGTGTGCGTGTGCGTGTGCGTGTGCGTGTGCGTGTGCGTGTGCGTGTGCGTGTGCGTGTGCGTGTGCGTGTGCGTGCGTGTGCGTGTGTGCGTGCGTGTGTGCGTGTGCGTGTGCGTGTGCGTGTGCGTGTGCGTGTGCGTGTGCGTGTGCGTGTGCGTGTGCGTGTGTGTGTGTGTGCGTGTGCGCGTGTGCGTGTGCGCGTGTGCGTGCGTGCGTGCGTGTGCGTGTGTGTGTGTGTGCGCGTGTGCGCGTGCGTGCGTGTGCGTGCGTGTGTGCGTGTGTGCGTGCGTGCGTGTGTGTGCGTGCGTGTGTGTGCGTGCGCGCGCGTGTGCAAGTAAGAATGAATGGGATATAGCCGGGGATAACATGATTAACCAAATGGGATAAGTGTGGACTAATGCAAAGGTGTTGTACATTTTTATTCTTTGTAAGACATGAATTACCAAAATTAGTGTCTACATTTCCCCCCCTTTAAGTATGAAACTAAAAATTGAGTGATTAAAAAAAAATTCACCTGAGTGTGTAGACACAATTTTCCTTTTCTTGGAGCGCCTTGTGCTTGTGCTAGGAATTTTGTCTTTATTCCAATTGTGTTTGTTTTGCCAAGATGCATACTTGTAGAGAAAAGAGTATAGTGAATGTCCATAATATAGGATATCAAATTTTAACTTGAAAATAAACTTGATGTGAAAATATCAATATCTAAAAATTTAAAAAAGTAAAGCAAGGCAAAGTGTACACCTAATTGTTTCTTGAGAAAGGGGAAGAGAATACACCCGTTACCATTTCCATAGAGATTTGCTGATATTTGTATTGGAGCTGGTTGGAAGGACTTGGGGGTGATCATTCCCCAAGTGGAATGTGCCAAATATAATAGAAATAAGTGGAAATGCACCCCGCATGGCGAAGATAATTATACGGGGAACATTCTAGTTGCTTTGCACCCCTCCAAAAATGATAAATGAGAAGGCTATCCTACCGGGATATTAGTCACCTCGATACTTCCCAAGATCCAATTGATTTTCACATGATAACACATTATTTCGGGGAAATGCTAGCTTACACCTACCCTTGGTGCCACCATAATCTTCCTGTGTTGTGAATTATGTAATTGAACACGAGAAAAATGCCTATAGATATTCCTGAAAAAATGTACCAATTGAGAAATTTATTGAACTTTCCGCCATAAAAAGGAAGCATATGGAATGGGCCATAATGTCCATACCCTATAGTCTTTGTTATGCGTTTTTGTCCATGTGTGTTTTTGATCAATTTTTTTGAACCATTTTGCAAACCTTTGCGATGTTTGATTCTGCACTTGTTATTCTATTTCCTTGTTCTGAGTTGTTGTGTAGATGAAATATCATCTGATGGTTTCCCCCTTGTTTGAGGCATGTGAGATAGATAAATGTGAATGTGACCCAAACAAGAGGAATTGTAGCTAACATGAACATGTGTTGTAAGATTCCTACAGGAAAAAATGGGAGTGCACATGGTGTATACCATGGCACATACATAATAGTATAATAAAAAAGCTAGTAAAGTGTTAGTGACAAGAAATAGAAAAAAATGCAATATATGGAAGCGAAAGCATGCAAAGACACACAAGTAGAACATTCATAGAAAAAAATATGCCATATACATGGGACACCACTCAAGATGTTGCAAGACAATCGAGGCACTCAAGGCTAACAAGAAACAAACATTAATATATGACATTTCCCATGAAAAGTGAAAACATAGATCAAGTAAGTAACACACAAGAAAAACCACATTATGAAAATGATCTTGGTTTGGAAGTGACCTCAAAACATATACTACACATGAAGCACCCATTAGCATGTTAGAGTAATAAATAGTATGACACGATGTATGTATTGAGTAAATGAGGTAAGAGGAAGTAAATTAGTAAATATTGGAATGATAACACATGTATGTGAGAAAGTGTAAAATGGATGCCCTCAGTTGGCACATAAAAATTGGTAAAAAGAAGTGTCAAGCATCTGCATTGTGTAAGCATATGTGCGTAGCTTTGCATTCAACACAATGTACCACATGAACACATGTGTATAGAAAAAGGATATAGCATGAAAAGATATAACATACTATGTATAACATGGTAAGTGAAGTGCAATATGAAAAGTATAAGCATACAATAAAAACAACCAAACAAGATAAATGCAATTGTTTTTGAATTTTTAGCATATTTTAATATTTTTGATTTTAGCATATTTGAATGTTTTTGGATTTTAGGCCCCTTGAGGGCATAGATGAAAACCTATTCTTTGAAGAGAAGGAAGGGTGATCTAAGAATGCCTCAAAGGGGAGGAAATCTATATTTTTAGTGCTTTTGATGAATTTGATGAGTGTGTAAACATAGGTGAGAAAGAAAGGTTTCCTCTCGGTGTGTTTGTGTGAGTGTACAAAGTGAGGTTCAGGTGTGTAACTTATCCCTTAACGATCAAGTTCAACCTATAAATAGAGTGCGTCATTCGAGAATCAAGGGGAGGAAGTGGATGCCCCTAGATGTGTGAGGAGCATATGTCTCATTGTTGGGGTCCATAAAGAGAGTCATAAAAACCTATTATGGATGTAGAATAAAGGGTGAACTATAAGTAATTATACATGCCCAATGCAAGAGGTCCATCTATGTGTAGTATTGCTTTAGATGCATGATGTTCATGCGTTTTAACAAGTTATCCTATAAGATTCCATTTCCAATTTTTTACTTAATAAAAAATGGACCTAGCTAATTGGGTTTGAATTTTCCCTTGATAGAGGCCTCCACATTAGTATTCTTTTGATTTTATTTGAGGAAAAGGTCGTTAATATTGAGTTATTTGGGTAAATTTTTTTATTATATGCTCATTTGACATGTTGTTGTTATTGATAGAGATGCTCTAAAGATTGTATGCGTTGTTGATCAAGTGTTTCCAGCTCATGGAGGATTTGCTCACAATATTTGTTGTCTTTAAGAATGTCTTTGAGTGACACATGTTAGGATGGAATCTCTTATTCTAATGGTATAACAAATTTGGTACCATAGACAAGAGATAATTAGGTGGCATTGGTAGGAGTACACACACTTGTACAGTATGACCAAATGGCGTATATTAGTTTATTTTTCCAATCAACACCATGTATATCTACCATTTTACGAGGAGGGAGCAAGGAAGGAAGATATACCTATTGATTTGTGGTTTGTAGCCGGGGATGAATCTATCTTCTTCTCATAATCAAGTCTTATAGGGATGAAAGGGATGCACTTTACTCGAGGGCATGACTATCCACCTACTACTTTTGGTTATGCCTAAACCAGGTGAGATTACCCATAATAAAAACTAAAAGAGAGGGAGATATTATTCTTCAAGTCCTAAAATTTGTTGGAAATTTCAATCGAGACCAAGTGAAGCCACTAAATATAGTGCTCACTCGAGAGAGTGGTAAAAAAGCACTATAAATACTTGGTGGGTCGGATACATGCTATTAAAGAAAAATTTAATGTGATCACAAGCATCATTTTGGAGGAATCATTAACAACTTGAAGTGAAATGATTCATGCGATCTGCTAAGATTGAAATATGAAAGAAAATACACTTTAGATATGCGAGGTAGATGTGATTTTCTAGTAGATATCATGTTGAATTTACAATAGATGATGGAAAATACAGAGGGGTAGGACAAAAGGATAGTGAGAATGAAAGGGGAGATGTATATGGATGGAAATGGGGAGTAAAAGGAGAAGGTAACTGCATTAAAATTATTTTCCTGATGTTTTTACTGCATTCAAACCTAAAATCAAAGGAAACTCACCCTCCAAAGGTTACTTTCCTTCATGGAAACCCAAGCAAGGTAAACCATGAAAAACAATTTTTGAAACCCTAACACAAACACCTGAGAATAAAGTTTCGTGTATTGATCATGTCAAATCCCTAAATTCAAAGGAAACCACGAGATAACAGACGTTTATTCCCGAAATTATAGAGAGGAATTTACAATGAAGGAAATGATGAAAAGTAACACTCTGAAACAACTTTACCTCAATACCCGGTCAAACAATTAGATGGAAAATGCTTCTATGTAGTTTTTAGCATGATAAACACAAGATTACAAAGGATAATAAATATTTATTCATTTCAAATATGTTAACAGAAAGAAATAACAATCATATACATGATAGTCTGATCCTATGTGTTCATTTGCAAAGGAGACAAGGGAAACATATAAAGATGATCTTAAATCCTACTAATGGATGTACAACAACAACCACCTTAGCGTAAACCCCAGCTCCCGAGCATAAAAACCTTGATAACCATCCAAATCCACTTTGAATGAAGACAAACCTTCATTCTTATACAATCATGTCTTAACCCTAATAGAATATGCTCTCAAGGTGCTAAATCAAGGGTTAAGATTATGATCCATTTGCTCTAGAGTCAAATCAATGAAGAACCAAGTAATCTAGGAAATGAAAGAAGGAAAGAATGCCACATGTTCACTCTACAATGGCGAGATCATTTTATCATAACTTGGTGGGGGAAAGAAGAGCATAATCGCCTCCAAAAGCATCCGAGGATCAAATTGGGGCCTAAAAATCACTTCCACTATTGATTTTGCCATTACATGTCATGAAAATGACATTTTTTTTCCCACAAAAACATTACCAAATGAAATATCTACAAATACTGCACGATTTCCCCCAAATTTTACCTATGTGGAAATCCCTTTCCATGACGATTCCAATGTAACAACTTTTGTGAAAAATTGATACCCAAAACAAAAGTTATGAGAAAAAATATAAAATTTCTTAAATCTTGAATGCTAGTGGTCTCTTCTTGGACACATGACATGCTCTGATTGGATGGTCGAGTAAATTGGAAATTCGAAGAAATGTAGGAACGATATAACAACTCTTTAAGTATCATTTGAGACCAAATTCTACCGATTGTGCCAAGGAGTCTCAGTAAATCGGGTTTGCGGGAAATCAAGAACTGTGGAATGTTCCTTGTGGGAATTCAAAATCTGATTGTAAATTTTCCTTTGCATTATGGGTTGAGTGGTGAAATGGGAATGAAGGGAACACAATAATAGTTCCCTCTATTCCATCGTAAGTAGCATAACTGATTTGTGCACCTTTTCTCTCCTTTGTGGTGTTTACGGATATGTGGGGAACAATGAGAACAATGGAACAATTCAAGAAGTGCCACGATGAAATGAACTTTTTGATTTAACAGCTACGTTCTTAGGGATAAAAAAAGATGGGGTTTTAAGGCATGAAAGGAATGAAAAAACTTTTCTATGATTTCGCGAGAATGTCGTCGACTTAACCAACTCTTGTTGATTGGTGAATGTGGGTATGTGGGGAACCTGTTCACGGGAAAAATGGCACAAGATTCCTGTGTAATTGACTTCACGAGGTCATGCCAAGAAAATGAAATGTGGGATATGATATGGAAATGGGATATGTGTATGTTGTAGATGTGGAGTAGATGGGGATGATAATGAATTGAGGTTTTATGGTGAGATAAATGAAATCGATCAAATTGCACAAACCTCACTAGTTTATAAGGAAAACAAGGCCAACAAGTAATTTAAAAGCCAAATGAGGATTGTAACTCAAAGTAAAATATTGATTTGAGCCAAAAGAGAGTGGGGGAGAGAGAAAGGGATCCAGGATCTCATCTTTTACCTGGAAGAGGTTTTTGTCATCATAAGAGGTGTGTCGTGTTTTCGTGTTTGCACCATGTAATTTTTGGGTGCGTGCATATTGCCCCCTTAGAAGAGAATTTTATCCACGAATGGGTTAAAACATGATCTATGAGAATGGTGCTTCCCAAATGGGATGGTTAGAGAACTACCTTGTTCGACCATGTGTCGGTTGATCTTAGGTTAGCCTTCTTACCTACAAAAGAGGAAAAAGAATCAAGTGTAAAAATAAAACAAAATTTGGAATTTTTTAAAAATGAAAAGACAATATTACTTACCATCTGTGCAGGGGTGAGATATTTACCTGCTCCATCAGTGCCAACTCTACACCAATTCACTCAAAATGACATAAGAAAATGAAAATAATCTATATGCTAATTTGCTATTTTTAGAAAAAAATTTGTGTCATACACCTTTTCAAAATTTGGAGTTAGGATTTACAACCATTTCACATGCGAATACATCCAAAACGATGGGAATTCGGACACAATGGTATTAATTCCATGAGTGTGATAGAGCCACAATAACAAGTAAGTTATCATCATTTCTTTGTTTTTCCCTATATTTCAATTTTTGCTTGAAATGAGCTCTAGGGGAAGATTTTGGATAATTTTATAATCAAAATGATTGTTGGTGGGACGACTTGTGGGTTTTATAATTTATTTGGGGTCATTTGACCATTTTTTTATTTTTGGGTGTTTTAGCTTTGAAGGCCATGACTCAAGTATTGGTGGCATGACCAATCTTGTAGTTGTGTGACTGTTTCTTTACACAAAGCGACAACTATAAAACTACCACTCTATCTAAGGGGATGGTTGCAAAACTGTCACAAAACCACCACCCTACCAAGAGGGGAAGTTACACAATGCTATTGTAACTATTACAAGGAAAATCCATAAAATGAGAGTTTATTATTTTTCTTAGTATTTTTGTTTCTTTATGAGTTATGTGCTAACAAAGGTCTAATGCACTTATTTTTACATTTTTGTGAATGCAAGGGACTTATGTGAGATAGAGTAGAGTCCGAGAGTAGGAGTGACTTGCTAAAGTGCTTCTTTTATTGATCTTGACCAAGAGAGGCTGTTGGAGAGGGTGGGGATATGACAATTGGCACCGACCAAACTAGTTGCCTCGGTGAGATGACTTCTCTTCGAATTCTTGACGTATTGGGACACATATCGAGAACATATTTTAATTCCTTTACATTTATAGAGAGTGTACCATCACTTTAGAGGAGGTCTACAAGATACTAGTAGTATTTGTTATAGGGAGGAGGATGGTGCTAAAGAGTGCCAACTTATCAAATGAGGCTCGTTAATGAGCCACTTATTTGCATGTAGAGGAAATCAATACGAGTGCCAAGAAGGGACCGAGATTGGTATTTGTGGAGGCCCCTATTTCTAATTTTCTCAAGGCCATTATCAATATATTGGCCTTACATTTGATTGAGGATAAGGGAGAAGACATGTTCTTGTTACTCACTAGGCACATGTTAGAAAAAGCATATAAAGAAACATGACAGGGTATTTATACGGGGGATAGATATGTTGGGGACCATTTACCATAATTTGTATTTGGTGGGAAGATGCGAGGTCTACCTCCCTCATTCACATACACTAGTCATTTCATGGATCTACGAGAGAGTGATTCCCTATAAGAGGGGCATCATGATTACATACCCCTGTTAGTATCGGGGCAACAAGGTGGGTAGATATGGATCCTCTTAGAGCCACACCACGGGAAGAAGGATCTTTGACTACAATGGATATGGTAGCTCAACCATATTAGGGCATGTTAGGAGAGTAGGGAGGAGAGGATTGCATTGGTTGCTTTTATAACCACTACACGATTATTTGAACGTGGTGGACGTGTAGAGATTCATCTTATGACATGATTCCCTCATTAGTTTAGGATACCTTACATTGATTCCCTTCTCATGATTGGGACTTTTCAAAGGTACATGAGAAGCGTAAGAAAGTTGCATGCACCGATTAAGGTGGACATGGATGATCCCTAGAGTAGCGATTGGGACACCTAGAGCCACACTTGGGCCACTTGCTAAAGGAGCTAGACTACCCCATGTCCTATAGATTGGAGAGGAACTAATGGGGAGTGAGGAGGAGGTGGAGATATGTTTTGGATTGAAGGAGGATTCGACATTGATTGACATGGTAACAAAGTGGAGGAAGAGGTAGCTAGAGGCTGAGGAGGAGGTAGAGGAGGAGTCTTTCCAAATTAGAGGAGGAGATAGAGGAGTTTGTCTAACCATAGGAGGAGGTAGGCAAGGCTGAGGAGGTGTACGTAAACCCCGATTGGGTCGAGGAGATCATCGTGAGTAATTTTTCTCTTTCCTCTACTTCCTAATTTAGAATTATTTGAATAGATGTTAGTAAGATGATGTATATATATATTATTTTTACTAATTTTGTTGGTTGGGCCTGTGATTTACCGCTACACTGTGGGATGATAGGATCTTATTAGGAGGATGAAACTAGATTTGTTTTTGATCACATGATTTTCCTTGAGACACCCTATTAGAAGATCCTAGACTCCCACTTAGGACGATCACCACATAGATATTTTTGTACCATCATAGCATGCGATAAGAGATCTCTCTTGGATGTGGACCGAGATTGAAATACTTACACATTAGGTTGAGGACTAACGCAAGATGTTGAGGGAGGGCCGTGGGAGCTATTGGGCTGTGACCTCACATGAACGTTCTCATGGGCATTCCCATTGTTCGACACATGTAGGTTCCCATGATGGGCATAACAGACCTCTTCATAGGAGCTGTAGTAGGAGCTCTCAACTAACCACTTCTTAGGGATCTTGGAGAGATGGATAGGACGAGTGCCTTTATTTTTGGTCTTATTTTTGGCTATATATTGATTTTTTTGTATTTTTGGCTCATGAATGAGAAATATGACCACATTTGTCCTTCAGTGTGATGTAATCGTACTAAAACATTGACATATATATATGATTATCTTTTTTAATTGACATTCTCTTATACGTTTTCTTTGTTACACTCTACCTCATTTATGCACTCTAGATAGTTAATAATGTTCGATGTTTTTTTGTAATTTTTGAATGAA
The DNA here is from genome assembly GCA_018340775.1 of Taxus wallichiana var. yunnanensis. Classification (NCBI taxonomy): domain Eukaryota; kingdom Viridiplantae; phylum Streptophyta; class Pinopsida; order Cupressales; family Taxaceae; genus Taxus; species Taxus wallichiana. Next base: position 468,211,777 of record CM031238.1, on the reverse strand, counting down.
TGCTATGGATGATAGTGTAGTATGGTAAACAAATGATATATGAAATTACACACATTTATAAATCATACTTAGGAAACTTTATTTTTCAAAAAATGCTTAAACTTTCCATTTTGTTGGAAAAATATGTTGTAGATGATGTAATGATAAGATGTCTCACTCCATTCTTGACCCCACACAACCAGTAAGATGTGAGGGATCAACACCAAGAGCTAAGAAGGATGTGAGATGTATGGATGAATCATGTATAGATGAGAATGATGATCAAGAGACATGATTTTTAATAAAATACCTTTTGGGGAACTTATAACTTAACTCCAATTAAGATTAACTGACCAAATTTGAGATGGTTTACACTTATAAGCCTTGACTAGACTTAGATCAGTAGATGGCCTACTGATTGGAAAAATCCGGTTAAGGAATGATTGTCTCTCTTAACATGAGAATCTAAATCATTTTCTTGGGAATTTTATACATTCAAACACTCTTTTTTATTGCTTTAAATCTTGTTCCATGTTACCAAGAAGAAGCATGGGATCATCACTGACGAAAAAATGTAGGTGAGTAAGGGCATCTTCCTCCTTAATAACCTCACACTACTAGTAAGAAACTTGGGCTCACCACACAATAGTGGGAGGGATGGAAATTTTTTTTTTTCGTGATAAGGAGATATGCTTTTTTTTTGTTTTTTGTTTTCTTTATCCTTGCATTGTGCTTATTCGGAGGAAATGTTTCCCCCCTGATCTTAGCCCCATACAACTAGTAAGATGTGAGGGCTCATCATCGAAGACTGAGATGAGAGAACTAAAGATCTAGGTGAAATGCTTAAAATATTTTTGTTACAAAGATTACTTTTTAGGGAGGTATTTTCCATCAGGAAGCTTCTAGAGAGGGATATAGGTGAAAAAACATATGAATCAAAAGAAATCATAAGAGGGATAAAACATGCAAGACCTTATAAGATCAATATTAAAACTTGTCTCATGGTTGAAAATGATGATGCGAATTATATGATTTAAGAATGTGAAGAAGTTGTAGAGATATTGTGATTGATAAATTTTCCAATGTTTGAGAGTTTAAAAATTGTTTAAAAGTAAGTAAATCTATATTACAATTTAAACAAAATGATAATAAAAACAACACAGATGGTGAAAATACAATAAGAACAGTGTGAAAATGTAATATTTATATATATAAATGTTTTACGTGGAGTTAGTTGATGAATTCGCTAAACACCTCACCCTTTAAAGTAAACAAACGACAATACTATTCTTTAAATCTTTCATTACTTGGTAGGGACCTAGCCACTTTGGTCTAATTTTTCTACCTTCGATAATTTTTTTAATCTATACAACCGTGAAGTCTCATGAAAAGGTCACCTACCTGAATTGGACGGTGTTGGTGAAATAATTTGTTGTGTTGCAAAATAGGTGTTTCCACCAACGGTCATGAGGCTAAGCCTATCATTCTTGTGTATGAGGAGGCTCCCATTATTGAATGTAAACTACCTAAATTTTTTGGGTAACTTGATAGGTCGGGGATCACACAGAACAATCCAATAAACTGTGGTAAAGTGCTTATATGAAGTATAAGGGAGGAAATTACAATGAAGGTATGTAAAGGGGAGTTGGAGAAACAAAGAGAGAGGGTTAATGTTGTGAGTAGGAACTATTAGATTCTCACCAAAAATAACTAGAGTAGGTCCACATTCAATTATAAGAATCTAACTTATGTAAACAATGATGTGATCATCAAACTAAAAACACAAAGTAGGCATTTATTGCATCTTATTGGTGGTTGTGATTGGAAATCTGAGTTTCCCTCTCTTTTCCCTCTTCTTATCTCCTTTTCTTCTATATATTGTGGAATAATGCTCATTTGCAAAGGTTTGATTCTCTTGGATTGCAAAATAATTATTCATAGTAGTGTTCCTTTGATTTTTGAGTTACATGCCTAAGATCCGCTCATTGCATTTTGGTACTTACCTCTTTCCACCATTGTAATGAAATGTGCATCATTAGGAAGAAATAAAAGTATTATTTTATGGCTATTCTCTTCCCTAACTCATATTTTGTTGCATCTTCTTTCTTTTCCTTTGATGTATTAGTTTTTGTGTATTCTTCATGTCCTCGCATGTTTTTTTTTCATTGTGCTCTTTGGAGATGAGTGTGTGACTATTGGTTTTGATTATGAAATGCATGTATGCCCTTTTTTATTTCATTTTCCCTTGTTTCCACTCATTTGAGAATTTTCATCCCCCTCATCTAATGGGATCACCTCCCCTTAGCTTAGGTTTTCCTTTTATGCATCTCCTTCTCACCCTGGTCCCTTGGAATCGTAGAGTAGTGTTAGGTAGCTACATTTCCCTTTCTAGGAGTAGTTTTAGCTAGAGAAATAGGTAGAGGAAGCTGACCTTATCCAGAGGTCTATCTCAAGTGCAAGTCCCACAACTTAGAGACAGTCCCATGTTTCCTCAAAGCCCCAGTTCATCTTGATTTTTGACGAGTGCAATTTTGAGGTCCAACATTTTTGGCATGCCCAGTGGGACCAATTTAAAGAGCTATACATATTCATTTTGTAGACACAAAATCATGCACTTACTACTATTGTTATACCACCAAGTATATGGTTTTATATATAGATCTTACATAAGAAAATTATTCACTGATGACCCATTCCATAGTGCACCTATTTGTCTTACTAGTCTTTATTGTTGTTTGTCTTACAAACTTGTCACTCATACACACACAGCCTGTCAAGTCTCGTGATCCTTTTCTATCGGTTCTCACTCATCTTTCATCACTAGTCTTTAGACACTAGTGCCTAGTGTTGACGGTAGCACCAGTGCCCCCCTATCCATCATAAGTGACATTTTCCTCTTTGTATTTTGTTTTATTTTTGACATTTGAGGTCGATATTTTTGATTTTCTCTCTCATATCATGAGGTACTAGTCAACATGTTAGGTCATTAAAGTTGAAATTTGAACAAGAGATCCCTATATAAACATAACATACATATCATTATATGGGATGACTATTATTATCAAGGGATAACTATCTATATAGAGCAAGAGAATGCATTTGGGAAATTATTTTTCATACACATTGCATAAGAATGGGATTTCATTCTATTCCATTCACACATTTGCATTTTTATCTAACTATTGCATGCTATCTTAGCGTCATTGATGTGAGGGTGAATTAAGAGCACTATTGCACACACAATCACACATAAATACATTGAGTATGAGATGTAGTGAAACACTCAATTATAAGTCCACCATTATGGTGGTGAGTGCATCTAACCTATCATTCACCATCTTTCTTTTTAGGATTTGATGTCTATTTGAGGGTTTTATAGGTGCTTTATTCATTACATGTTTATAGGTATCCCGGATATACAAGTGCAACATACATGTGAGCGAGGGCGAATAAGTGTGAAGACTTAGTTGCCATATTAGAACCAAGTTCTAAAATTTTCTACAAACCAGGGCACCCACGGGAACCCCCATCCCTTTCCAGGAACCCTAGTCTAGCTAGTTCAACCTATGCTACATTTTTTAAGGTTTGTTGCGATGACCTGTTATTCTGTTTCATCACACAATTCAATCCCCTATCACAACGAGGTAAGCAAAATAAAGGTAAGTATCTTATCCCTCTTATTTCCTTTCATTAATAGATTAAATAAATTATTTATCATTTATGTTTTACCATATATCATTTATATCACAGCTGTGCACTTAGAATCATATAAAATAATCATATTTTATTGAATCATTTTGGTGAACTCGTAGCTTAGATCTATTTTCTCTAGGATCCACTTAAACCCTAATGGATAAGGATACATCTTCTCCTTCTCGGCTAGTCATGTCTCATGTGAGTATCAATCTCATTTATGATGAAGCAACCATCACTAAAATCACTGCTCTACATCGTGATTTTACTCTTCCAGATTATACTCAACAAAAAAATTTAGCTAAAAAATGCAACGTGCGTACCTGATTTGATAATTCTATTATTAGCATCATTTTAGATCTTGCTAGCTTCACTCATTGCACACCATGTTATACATTTATCCGCACCCTCCTGAAATTTCTAATGAAAAATTAGATGATGTTAATATGGATTTCATGCTTGCTCTTGATGTTAATAAACATGTTCGTGATGATTCTCATACTAGTGACGATGACACTCTAGCTGTATCTCTTACTTTTCCTATTTCTGAAAATGATTCTCATAATACATCAAATACTAGTGTTCCTACTCCTTCATTATATCTTGATGACACGCTTAATGATATCCTTCTATCTGAATCTTTGTTTGATTTTGATGAAACAATTGATAGTCATGATTCTACTTCTTTGCATACTACTGAGTGTGAATCCCCCACTCCATTGTCATCTTCTTCTAAGAGTGTATCTAATAACATGCATGATTCATCTCCTTATATTAGTTCATCTCCTCTTATTATTTCATCTCCTCCTACCGCCTCATCTCCATCTCCTAGGGATGTTTCTGATGCTAGTCCTACTAATTCTATAGATGTTCCATGTCCTTCACCATATATTACTTCTTTAGCACCAATATCTAGTGTTCCCTTAGCATCAGAATCTCCTATGTCTCCTCTTGATATTCCTATGATTACTCATAATGGAAAATTGCAACTACTTAACACATTATTGCCATCCTCTGCTATTCCTTCACATGATATCTTGTCCCTCATGCATGTTGTTGGTCACTTACAGTCTTAGGTCCAATATCTCACATTAGAAAGCAAGGCCTATTACGCTTCCATTGATAATAATTCATTGCACGAAAATCCTATTCCCAAAAATATTCACAACTCAACATTTCCTAAGGATTTTTTATGCCTACATTTTCATGTTTTGATGGTACTGAAATCTGTACTTGCATCTCAAGCATTATCATATGGCTATGGATTCATATTCCAATGATTGATTATTACTTAAATAATTTTCCATAGTCTCACAAATGATGCTCTCCAATGGTACACACATCTACCCTTTAGATCTATTAGTACCTATTGTGAGATGGAAGAATTTTTTCTTCATCGATTCATAGTCAACAACGGCCCTAGAGTCACATATGATCATCTACCTAGCTTACATCAAGGCAAAACCAAACCTATCATTGATTACATTTTACGATTCAATGCTTGCATGCACCAACTAGTCTTCCAACCTATTGACTTAGAGAAGCAGTTTATCTTTTGTCATAGTTTGATTCCTCCCTTAAAAAAATGATTGCAATATGACACATGTGAATCATTCACGCTTTTATGCTATAGGGTCATTGATTTAGAACAAGATCTCATTGCTACACATGTTATAGATCCTCCTCATATTACTACTCTGCTACATCATCTAGTTATTCTCTACTCCCATATGTTGAGTATCCTACATGGTATTCATCTCCTCCACCTCACAAACAAGTTCAATCTACTCCATTACCTACACATCCTCTATCTCCTACTCCATTTCAGGCTACACCTTATACTTATACACCTATTTTACAAGGACCATTACATTTTTCACATCACGCTAGACCCCATGATGTGTTGTGTGCCTTTCTTGACAAGTGTTTAATCCGCTTACCTTCTAATCAACACCATCCACCACATCGCTTGTAACGCCAACGTGATAGACCTTACTGCAACTATCACCATATCAATGGCCATAGGGACAATGACTATTATACCCTTCATGATCACTTGAAACAATTAGAAGATAAGGACATCATTTCCTTTGGATCTTGCTCACGTGAGCGGTCTATATCTCCACTCCCTCGTAGGCATGTTGTTACTCTAGTTGAGTTATCTCCTTTAGCTAGTTCTAAGGTCATTGTTCATCCACCGCCATAGGTTGTTACTCATGCGTACTCTCCATCTCATCCATCCATTGCTGCACCATCTCATCCATCATGTCATGCTACTACTACACATTGGAATCCAAAGCCCTTGACATTTGCTCTTACCACCTTTGATTCACCCATCATTGGCACCGATCCACATGCCATTCAGTTTGGCTCATACACTCATGCTTCTTTCATTCCACATGCTTCCACCACTTCATGCTAGCCTTGTCTTTGGTATGTGATTTCTCTCACCTTACCCCTGATGATAGACTCATATTATTACAGTTCTTACATGATTGTTGAGGGATTTTTTACAATAAGAACATATCTTCACGTGATTTCTCGATTCATCTAGCACACATTATCGACTCATTTCCCGATGATGCACTCTTGCTTTATGGTTCATTCTCAACTGCTTAAGGGTCTTATATAAATGAACCTCATCATCCATACACTAGGGGCATCACTAATATTCCCCCCTTATCCCCATCATACTAACACATGCTTCACTACACTATTACAATCATCTTATTCACATACTCTTTCACATTATTAATTTTTACTTTACCTCTTTTATCTATCACACATCCCAATTATACTACATACATTATCTATCATCTTATACATTACATCATCATTATACTATCATTACTCATCATCAATAACTATACATTATAAAATCAAATCACCACAACAATATTCACAACATCAAAACATCCAATATAACAACAATCATCAACACATCATATATCAACATATGAGTCCCAATCATCATCAATAAACATCAAATATAACAACATATGCCAATGGTCCATATATATATATATATCGACCAAAAACATAGTTAAACAAATTACATTGCTAGGGGAAACCCCCTACATCAATACATCAAATAATATAAAATCTTGTCATCACTATCACTATCTGCCAATGTAAGAGATCTAGAACTAGAAGCCTCACCACTAACTCTGCGCCATTGATTGCGACCTCTATATCTCTCTACCTACCTACATAGTAGTGTGTTATCAATATACTATCTCGTAAAGTGACTCAGTAACTCCGACAAAATGAAAAATACATCATGTACTAGAGGACCACCACCTATCACCTCTCTATCTCATCATGTCTCCTCACGCGCTTCATCCCTCTCACTCAACAACATGGTACACGTCTCTAGTACTATCGCAAATGAATCAAACAAATGGGCATGCTCGCCCACAATTCATCTACATGATCTAACATGCCTCCACTTGCGAGTATGTCAGTGGGAAGATTCCACGTCAATGTGCGGATAGATGTATCCACAATCAATGACCAATACGCATCACCTACAACCATAAGGACAACACATTAGAAAACAATGACCATTACATAACGAACTAAAAATCGTACAACATAACTATATAAATATTCATGTTATGCTATTTCCACCTATGCCACTAGGGGTAGGTGCGTGCCTCTCTACTCCTCCCGGTGGTAATCCCATCACATCCACCATAAATGGAAACAAAATACCCACCGATGTGAGGCTCACCATGCACAATATGCCTCTGTATACCCCGCATCATCTACATCTATCGGCTCTATCGCCGGATCTACCTCTCCTAGCCCTAGAGGTACTAGTTGCACTACTATGAGCCCTGGTCTCGCTCCAACCCTCCTTGGTGCCTTAATAGCTCTAACCCATACATATGGCTCTAGGGGCATGTCTTGGGCCATGCCAAATTGTCATGAAACCTACTCAACCTGAAATAACTCGACCACCATAGAAACCAGATCCTCTAGCCACATAGTATGATGTACACATCATAGCTCTACTCTATCCTCTGCGTAACCTTCGTAGTCTTGGTATGACCTCCATATAATGGCCTCTAGCCCCATGCGATCTAGCATAGATCTATAGGTATCTATGTCCATCTTCCTACCCCATACACCAACCCACCTACCTGTAAATATATCTAGTCTAGCCCACTCTCCTCGCAGCCCACCAACTGGCCTCAATATTGCAATATGCTTGTAGGCCCATACATGCAACAATGTCGTAGCTCCAATGCCACCCCCATGATCCTCTTGTGTAAATCTATATAGATCCCTATATAGGTGGGCCAATACACATCGTGCCTAGGAATACCTAGTTCTCTCCTCCTCTATCCAACAAAAATATCATGCATATTATATAAGATGCCTACACAACCACCCTCCACTACAATCGAAGATGCTAACACCATGACGATAAATTTCTGCAATCGTGGAACCCCTGATCTCAAAATATCTTCAAGGATAATATGAGACTCGGTAGGAACTCGAGTTCCTAAAAAATACTGCCTAGTGGCCCTCATATGTCTCTAAATATCATCCTCTTCCATAACATGTACCTCTCACCAAAAATAGGTAATCGTAGTATGTGATACACATCTTATAGTGTAACTGTCATATCCCCTATAGGTAGCCAAAAGGTGCGAGTATTTACATACCACCTCTTACATAATGATGTAAGAATAGGAATATTATGGGGTATATACCCCATCATTGCTATGTTTCACAGACCGGAACGGTCCAAAATATCCCGCTCATTGTTCAAAACCCTAATCCGAGTAATGTACTCAAATGACGGCCACCATGAAACTCTCTTGAATGGATGTCCCTCTGCACACCAAGAAAAACAATAAAAAAACATTAACACATCATACATATACAAACATACTCATCTACAACATCAACACACATCAAATTTCACATTTACATCACTCTAGCCTCAACTCACGCTCTCTAGACTAGGGCACCCGGAGGCAGAGACACCAATGCCCATGTTTGGGCGCTCCTATCCCGAAGGTCATTATTGCCTTCACCGCTCTTGTCCAGGTCCAAAATGCCATGAAATTAAAAAAATTGCAAAAATTCATCAAAAATGACCAATATCAACACATTTTTGAAAAAATCATGCTTACAAACTCCGCCATCGTATCGATGCCACAATTGTCTCTACCATCTCGAATCGACTCGGTCATGGTGCTCTAACTTGCGGCATCCTCACACCCCAGAGCTCACTATCACACTCACACAAAAGACAAATGAGTTGCCTAATCACTTTATCACATTACTATTTATAGTAACTTTTCATTTATTCACTTTACTATCGTCATTCTTCACACTCATTTTCTCTACTAATACACATCACACAATTTCCCTCATATCTTGAGCATCCTTACTCTAATTTCTCTCTCGTTTGTGGCATTATTTTTCAGAATTCCACCTACTATCATATCATACACATTACACACACAATATTTCTCCTTGACATCATCTTATAATCATTATACACACACTTTTGCTATATCTCTCATACATTATCCATTACATCATTACACACTTACTTTCGGCTCAACATTCGTTCTCATTATCACTCCCCTTTTGATGAAAGGGGGCATACAATTGGGGTCATCCCATAATTCCCTCACACCACTACGCGATCGATCTACATTCATAATCCATCATTATTGAACATTTACTCATACACCATACGACATGTCACATCATTTTCTAGCGATCCCCCTAATGACCTAACATGGGGGCAACAATCGTAAAATTTCTCCATGAGTAACCAATCAATCAATCACATACACTCAAATATCTATAACAATAAAAATCACATCAATCAATCAACATGAACACAACACATTTATCTTCCAAAATGACCTAGCTTGGGAGTTATAGCACCACTTTCCCAGATGACTTAACACAGGAAGTTATTTTAAATTTTGCGGTTGCTTCTAGATGACCTAACATGGAAGCCACCAAAAACACATTGCAAACACCCAGGAGTGGGGAGAATAAGACATCATTGTCTTTTCTATACTACTCCTATATGGGTTATCACGTTTTCTTGAAAATTTGGATCCATAATCAAGAAAATTTTATCTTTGTCTATCTACAATGGTTAGATATTTTGAGGATGCGGTTAAAGTTAGAGAGTAAAACTAGACTTATCTCCCTACACTCTTCCTCTGGCGGCAGGACACCGAAATCCTTATTTTTCATACACACTCTATCGATTTGGGAATTGATCACTCCCTCCCCATTATATATCCATAAAAAAATTGAAACATTCAATCATTCAACATCACAATCATAAATCTCACTTAGTGCTCCTCATGACGGTCCTACCTCTCTTGTTACACTACATGGATCAACATGCTAATCCATGGTTCAACATGCTATATGTTCTCACTTGGCACATACTTTTACTATACTCTTCGCGTAATTTAAAAACATGGAATTCTTGAAATTCTCAGAAAGCATCTCTATCTACTTTATGTTTCTGAGATTTCACTCACCAACATAAAGTGGGGGCAAATGTAGACACAAAATCATGCACTTACTACTATTATTATACCGCTAAGTATGTGGTTATATATATGGATTTTGCGTAAGAAAATTATTCACTGATGACTCATTCTATAGTCCATACATTTTTCTTGTTAGTCTTTATTTTTGTTTGTCTTGCAAACTTGTCACTCATACACACGCTTCTAGTCGGTCTTAGAGTTCGCTATTTGTCGGTTCTCACTCATCTGTTATCATTATTCTTTGGATACTAGCACCTAGGGTTTAATGGTAGCGCCAGCACCCCTGTCCATATAGGGTTCCCTTATCCTCTTTGTATTTGGTTTTATTTGAGGTCAATTTTGTTGGTTTTCCTCTTATCTCACGAGGTACTAGTCGGCATGTCGGGTCATTAGTGTTGAAATTTGAACAAGAGATCCCTATATAAACATAACATACATACCATTATATGGGAAGAATATTATTATCAAGGGATAGTTATCTACATAGAGCAAGGGATTGCATTTGGGCCATTACTCTGCATACACACTACATAGGAAGGGGAGTTCATTCTATTCCATCCACACATTTGCATTTTTATCTAGCTATTGCTCGCTATCTTGGCATCATTGGCACGAGGGTGACCTAGGAGAACTATTTCACACCCAAGCACACAAAACTACATTTTTCCGAGATGTAGTGCGGTGCTTTCATTGTAAGCCCACCATTGTGTTGGCCGAGGATAGTATGACCCCTCATTCTGCATCATTTTTTTAGGATTTGATGTTTATTTAAGGGTTTTATAGGTTCTTTCTTCATTGTAGGTTTACTGACTATCCAATCTATCAAAGTGTGACATACAGATGACCAAGGGTGAACAAACACAAAGCCATAATGGCCATATCAAAACCAGGTTCGAACTTTTCTATAGACCAGGGGTGCTCGGAAGCAAGACCAGGCACCCACAGTGCCACCATCCCTCTCCACTAGCCCTAGTATAACTAGTGTCACCTCTTTTACATTTTTTTGGGGTTTTTTGCGATGGTCTATTATTATGTTTCATCACACAATTCAGTCCCAAGTCATAGCGAGGTAAGAAAAATCAAGGTAAGTTCCTTATCCCTCTTATTTCCTTTCATTAATAGATTAAATAAATTGTTTAACATTCATATTTTACTATATATCATTTATATCATAGTTGTGCATTTAGATTCATATAAAATAATCAGATTTTATTGAATCACATTTCACCAACTTTGATGTGTTCTTGTCGAGATCCGACCTTTGGAGGCTTGTTATTTAACACATTTGGTGACTCCCAACATCCAAATCTACTATTTTTAGTATTCGTGTGCTTATTTCATGAGAAGGATATATACTAGACAGAGCGCAATAACTAAGGAATCATTTGAATATATTCAGTCATATCCAAGGAAAATAAATAGAAGATCCACACATGTATCCCTATCTCTTGCACTTAGGGCGCATTCCACTCCTCTTGGAATACCTTCCGCACACTCTACGAGGGTATTCAAAACCATTCTAGCCATGACACAATAAAGAAACATGCCCTTTTTCAGCCTAAACTATGGAAGTCCTTTGTCTCTTCCCACGCAACATGATATACCAATAGCTACACTCAAAAGTATTCCATTCTTTATTGGTGAGAATCAAGTCACCCCTGTTGAGCACATTCAAGATATTACAAATGTATGCTCTATTCACCTAGTTACAAAAGATGATGTAGCTGTAAGGTTACTAGCTTCTTCACTTAAAGACAAAGCACTTCAATGTTACCAACTGGGATGGACTTGGAATTACACTTTATAAGCAATTTGAGGAAACAACAAACAATATATCCTTGTTAGAACAAATCAAAATGATAAATAGAGCTCCCAATGAGCTCATGGTTGACTTCAACTTCAGATTTCAAAAGACATGGGATAGAATTCCAGCCCTCTTAAGACCAACCCCTCAAGGTTATTTTCTTTACTTCTTAAGATATTTGAATTTTGACATTGTAGTGATGATACAATCTATGGGTACCGCGTAGCTTCCTGATGCATATCCCATAACCATTAGGGTAAAAAATTGTCTTATCCAAGATGGTAAGATAACCCCTAGATTACTTATGCCCTTGTTTCTTGAATTTCCTCAAGTACCTTAGCTTTTGTTGCTCCCATTCTTGAGAAAAGTTCCCAACCCACTTGCATCCACATTTTACTCTCCCCAAAAGAAGAAAGAGGATGAATAAATGAAGGCCTTGATTAGATTTTTTTCCAATAAAATCATATATTTAGAAAAGTAGCAAGCGCAAGCCTTTAGAAATAAATCTAATAAAGGATTTATCAAAGCCATCATCCTTACAAAAATCAATATCCAAATCAGAGATATGGGAAAAATAAATAGAATGATAGATGACAGGGTCATAGTGCACATCTTCCATTGCAGCCACTTGATCCTACACAACCCCTTCTAGCACCTAGTTCAAGCAAAGCACTAGTTCTAGTACAAAACAACATGGTTCAAGAATTATAATGGTGATTTCCTTGCAACATGCCACTAGTGCAATAATTCAAGTTATGAGCCTTCCACGAGTGTGCATGAATCATATAGTGAAGAAGTTACAAAATTTATTATTGAGACCAACCTTATGTTCTTTAGGATTGAAGAATTCTATGCAATGAATCAAGATATGGACAACTCAAATAGACCATGTGTGTAGGTTGCTGATAATACAAGGTCCAAGAAAAGAATTTTGGAAGCCAACGCGCAACCCTCAATTTCTTCTAGTCGAGTGATACACTCCTAAAGTAGAAGGATGCTAATTGGCCTAGAAATTATGATGGACATCTTCCAAGTACATGAGGTTCCATGTAATGTTTCAACTAAAGCCACGCGTGCACCTCATTTGGTAGGTCAAGCCTCTATGCAGCCCAAGGTACCTCTTTTAGCAACAAAGCAATACAAAGATGATGTGCCCCAAATGCACAAGTACATGGGCCTTCCATTCAACATTGTGGAAAAATGTAAATGTCAAAATGTGGGATGCCTTGGCTATTCCATCTTAGCACGACCTCCTACATGAAGCTCTCGCACAACTCCTGCACCGATCTAGTCATTCAAAGACCTAAAACTATTGTCAACATACATCTAGAGGAGGAGAAAAAATTAATAAAAAGTGTCAAAGCCCCACCCTTTTACATGTCCTTGATAGTAGGAAAACACCTTGTTCACAATTATATGATTGACTCAGGGGGCCGTGTACTTCTATCATGCCTAAGAAAATTTCTAATATCCTAGGTCTTAAGTATATCCCTATCTCTAAAGGAGTATTGCAACTTGATGGTTCAACTGTTAGCATTCTAGGAGTCATCAATGATCTTAAATTAACCCTTCATGCATGTCCAAGGCCAACTATAACTCAAGATGTGTCAGTCATTGACTTGCCTCCTTTGTTTTCCATCTTCCTATCAAGATATTTCATTGCCAAGGTGGGTTGCTACTTGTATTACTATTAGTATCATATGATTTTAAGAACAAGGTATGGTACCAAATTTACCATATAAAGCTGCGTCTATATTTTCCTATCATGTTGAGTCATATGATCCCTCTCCTCTACAACCTAATTGCCTCATCCAAGAAGGATAATAACAAGATTTAGTCTTAGAATATTAGACTTTCCTCCTTCCATACCCAATCTATTATTAGATGAATGGGCCAAGGAGCACTATGAATTTGATCCCTATGATACAACTATTGAAACTAGTCTTGGTACTTATTACATCCTTAAAGAAGATACTTTTCCTACCCCACTCAAGCAAGAAGATAATTATGAAACTTATGGACTATAGAAAATGTTATTTGATGGTTCTAGAAACACAAATGATGTAGGCGCAAGTGTTGTTCTCATCTCTCCCAAGGGTGATAAGTTCATCTTCACACACAAGTTATAGTTTGCATGCTCTAACAACGTAGCAAAATATGAAACATTGGCACATGGTCTTCTCATTACTGAAAATAGATAGATCAAGGCTTTGTAGATATTTGGGGACACTGAATTGGTCATCCACCAAGTCACAAACAAGTTCACAAAAAGAATAATCTTCTTAAAGCTTATAAACATAGAGTTTGGGACCTCTTGGAGAGATTTTATGCTATTGATTTGTAGGTGATGCCATGAAAATTAAACAAAGAAGTAGATCGAGATAGAATCACTTGGTTCACATTTATCACCTACTAAGGATCTTGTCCAATGAAATGCACAACATATCAAGATGGTGGTCAGGCCATCCATTCTAAAAAATGAAGCCAACTAGCAAGTGTTCGATAATGATGCAAACATTGTGCAATTCATTTAGAACGAAGCTGAATTTTCTTCACAAATGTAAGATGACTTGCATGACAGGTATGGTGATCAAGTGATCCAAGTAAAGACAAAAACATTTCCTAAAGGGATGGCCATCTTAGATCACATATTCGGTCTTAATGAAGAGTTCAATGGTGAATAAAAGTATATGCACACAATACAAGAAGACTATATACCGATTACTTATTGTGCGCGAAAGAGAGTTGTTACTCGAAAAGGCATGGACACATGAAGAGAAAAATGCCTTCATTTCTCTATGTTGAAAGTATTTGGACATCTTCTCATGGGAATATGAATACCTCAAATGATTTGATCCAAGTGTTGCTTAAAAATCCATTAAACTTGATCCTAATGTCAAACCCATCGAAAAAAGAAAAGACATGTCAATCCTAAGATATAACCCCTCATGAGGAAGGATTTATCCAAACTCATTGAGACCAAGATCATTTTTCTTATCAAGTAATCTACTTGGGTGGGAAATCTTGTTCCAAAGTGCAAGAATAATGGTGAAATAGGACGTTGTGTTGATTTAAGATATTTGAAAAGGAATCATTTGAAGGATACTATCCTTTGATTTTTATGGAGCATATTTTGAAAAATGTGGCTGGAGTGTAGAGATTTTCCATGCTTGATGGTTACTCAGGCTTCAATCATATCTTGGTCAAGGAAGAGGATCAATTCAAAATTGCATTTACAACCAAATGGGGAACATATTCCTTAGAAGATGCCTTTTGGTTTGTCAAATGCAGTGTAACTTTCTAGAGAGCAATAAAAATTTCCTTCAAAGGATATATCAATGAATTCATCCTAGTTTACTTGGATGACATAACTGTCTTCTCAAAGTAGAGCACATATCACATGATTCATTTTGAGAAAGTCTTTGAGATATGCAAAGAATTTGGGGTATCTCTTAACCCGAAGAGGTGAAACTTGATTGTTGCGAAAGGAAAGTTTTTGGGCCATGTGGTCTCTAAGGATGGTATTTCCATTGATCCGAATGTATCTCAACCACCCTCTCTCTTTCCTTTCCCACACAAGAAATCCTTACAATCATTCCTAGGCAAGATCAAAATTTTTAGGAGATTCATTCCTAACTTTTTAGGATTGGTTAGGCCCATCACCCTCATGCCCAAAAAGGAAAAAATATTCAAATGGATAGCGAAGGAAAGGAAATCTTAAACAAAACCAATAATTAAATTTCTTACACCCAAACAATTATCAACCTTGATTATGCTAATGATTTCATCCTCTATGCATATGGAGTGATGCTAGTGTTGCTATTGTTTTGACTCAAGAAAACGAACAAGGACTAGAGAAGCTAGTGGATTTCTTTAGTCAAGAACTGAAAGATTATGAATTAAAATACAATCACATGGAGAAATATTTCTTCACCATCATACACACTTTGAAGAAATTCAAGAGTATGCTCACAAAAAATCATGTCAAGGTGCTAGTTTCACACTCCAGGTGTGAGATACTTCATTATGGTAGCAGAAATCAGTGAGAAAAAAGCAAGATGGGTGACCAAAATCATGGAATATGATGTGACTATCAAAAAACATAGTTGGATAGAGGAAATGCACTCTGTAATAAAATTGCTTAGGATGCGCAAAATGATCAAGAAATATATTTGTCCTTGGATGAACAAGTTCCATGCATTGAAGTTGAAGAATACATAGATCCTAACACGCGTAAATGGATAGAATACATGGAAAAATTTATCTCTTTTGGTGCATACCCTCCTGGTTTGAGAAAAGAAAAGAGAATACATATAGGATTGCATTCTATTCCATATGCACTGATTGATGACCTTATTTAAAAAGGAAACATTGATGGTGTGATGCTAAGATGTATTGATGGAGCGCAAGTCAACAAAATGTTAGCATAATTTCATGACGGATTCTCTAGAAGACACTTATCTTCTAAGGAAACAACAATAAATATCATCAAGGCATAATAATTTTGGCCTACCCTATTTGTAAATGCACACAAGTGAGTCATGAAATGCAAAGAATGCACTTTCTTTGCAGGTAAGAAGAAATTGACAACACTTCCCATTCATCTAATCCACGTGAATCAACATTTTGCGCAATGGGGTATTGAAATCATTGGGATGATCAATCCTCATTCAAGTGCTGGTCACAAGTGGGTGTTGACAACAACATATTACTTCACTAGATGGACAAAATCGACACACTCAAGGAGGAAACCTAGTTAGTCATCATGAAATTTTTTGAGGGTATTATAACAAGGTTTGGTGTTCCTCAATCCATTATCTTTGATAATGAAAAATCATTCCTTGATACAATAAATTTTGATTGGGCTCTTAGTCTTGGAATCTATTTGAAGACTTCTTCTAACTACTACCCTCAAGGTAATAACTTGGCAGAGTCTACTAATAAGAACCTAATCAGAATCATGAAAAGAAAAATGGATATTTTCCTTCACCTCGAGGTATGTACATAGTTAATTTAGGCCATATAATATATGATTTCACATGAAAATAATGAATCCAATGAGGCTAATTAGGAATTCTAAACATAAGCTCTTCAATAATTATTTCTTGTTAACCCATTTTAAATCTAGGATGATGTGTTGGTGAGCCGAGTTATCAACAAACAAAAACAAAAAAACTTATGGACCATGAAGAGGATTGCATGTGATCTCATTTTAAATTTTTTTAGGATCCCAAATTCTCTTTAGGTTTCTAAAACTTTGAGTGAAAAATTATTTTGTAGAAAGACCACATTGGGATGGTGTTGGAAAGGTTTCTACTTTCTAAACCCTCAAAACTCTATTATACTTATTTCACCATGCAATACACTTAAAAATATTTCCAATGGATAGAATATGATCTCCCAACACTATAAGAGGTTCTCAAAACCTTTCATTGAAGTTAAATATTCAATGAAGCATATACTACGTTTCTCCAAAAAGCGCCTAGGAAGAAATCTTTCCCAAGACCATCTAAAAGCTCATAGAATGCTTGGTAAATCATACCATCATGGAGAAAAATATGAGACCTTTTTGTTTACTATAACCAATACTTCTAAAACCCTCCAAGGATCCAAAACCTTTCCCAGAAGTTGAACTTTGAAAATGGGCAATTTTGGTAATTTTGACAAATTTGGCTATTTTGACCAATTTGACCAAAAAGGGAAAACATTTCAATGGGGTTGTTAAAAAAATGTAATGAAATTTTATATGCCAAAATTTGGCTCATACTTGGGTACTTGACTTGGTTTGACATGAAATGAAGACGAGGCAAGAAGGAACTCTAGAATCTCAATTTAGGCTTTAGTAGAACAATGCCTTATCCATTGGGCAATAGAGTCTCAAAATGATACAAAATGAAAAGGGAAAAACACACACACACACAAAACAAGAAAGGAAACACACCACACAACAAGAAAGGGAAAAACACATAATAAGGAAAGGGGAAACACAACCACTCTAAATAACCTATGGTACATGCGGGGCCAACCCACTTTCATTGTATGTACAATTTCAAATATTAGTTGTTGTGGCGAAGGTTCATGGGTGTGCCATATAGGTAAGACAAGTAGAATGTGTTATCACTGAAAAAATGTCTAATCTTGTATGGTCCCAACTATAGAGAGTCAAATTTTTTGTCGTTTCTATTTGGCTCTCTTCTCTTGTCCTAGAGCAGGACAAGGTCTCCAATATGAAATGAAATTTCCCGTGTCTTCTCATCAAATATATTCTTGACCCAAATTTTATGTACTCTAATTATATTTTTTCCCATGCCTCTTTGTTCATTGATACTGTCTAGGTACAATATCCTCTTGTCCAAGGACTCATGAAATTGGTAGTCTTCAATTGCCTTGGCTAGCTATAGGGCAGGTAACTCAAATGATATAGGAAATTCTACCTCTATCCAATATAGTAACTGAAATGGTGACATACCTATTGCTTTCTTGGGCATGATCCAGTCATCCCAAAATGTATTAGAAAACTTCTTGTGTCATTTCCGTTGAGTTTGGTTAACCAATTTATGGATGATCATCACAATGTTCTTTTTGTTGGATTCAACATGACCATTGCCTTGGGGGTAATAATAAAATGAATGGGATAGAGATATGTTATGCTCATAGAAAAATTTAGTGAGTTCCATGGATGAGAAGTAGCTTGCATTTTTAGTGACAATATTTTGTGGAATTTTGAAATATACTATGATGTTCTCTTTGAGGAAGTTACATACCATTTCAGCATTAGCATGCTTAACTAGGATAACCTCCACCCACTTAGTGAAGTATTATGTAATAATGAGCATGTAGGTATGGCTGCGTTAGGAAATAGGGGGATATATAATAACACATATTTATATATCTATCAAGAATAAATAGCCAAACATTATACTTTATGATTTAAAAACAAGTTATAATGAATTACATCACATAATGAATTAGATATTAGATTTAGTGCATGAAAATTAAAGTAAATGAACAAAAGACACAATATTTAAGTGGGAAAACCTATCAGTAAAAAAACCACTAAAAAACCACTTATATTTATTGAGAACATACATTTCACCCAACACTCCCACCATTTCTTGCGGATCCATATCGGTTACACCTTCAAGGAGGAATTATAAACTATCATATACAATTTCTCATGAGTAGAGATGAATCTTCATATTATTCACATCATGTGTCCTAAATCTGCTCACATAGTTCTTATGATGTTCGTTCTTTATATATTCAATCTCAAATAGATCACCTTGATTTATATCAATGCAGGTGGCATGTTCCATGGGTCACTATTATAATTCAAGTTTGAATATCCACCAACACAACTTGATATCTACCACTTTATGTTTTAAACATAATTTATAATGCAGTGGCATTGCAAAAATATGCAAAATATGCTTAATCCTCCTTATTTCCCCCTCAAGGAAACTCTAAAAGGCCATAGCTCATCTGATTTAGAGGTGAATATCAACGTCATTCACATGATCATTTGAGTCTTGATCATTTGATTTAGAGGTGGAGATCAAAGTCATCCACATGATCATTTGAGTCTAACAAAAAAATCTCATTTGATTCAGAGGTGAATATCAATTTCATTCACATGATCATCTAATTATTTTTCATCAGATTTAGAGGTGGAGATAAACATGATCCACATGGTCATTTGAGATAAATTATGGAATTCCCAACATAGCACAAAATTATAGAACTTTATAGCACACAATTACTTTGTAAAATTTTCTACAACTTAATCTTCAGTAGAACAAAACTTGAGGTCTATATCACCATTCAAAAATTTATCTTGAATAAAGTGCATATGAATCTCAATATGCTTGGTTCTCTGATGATGAACTAGATTGTTTGCAATAACAATGTAACTTTGGTTATCACATAGAAGAAGTGTATTTCCTTTGACACCCATATGAAGTTCATCCAACAATATTTTCAGCGACATAGTTTACTTTTATACTTCTATAACACTCATATACCATGTTTCAGTAGAAGGTGTATATACTATTGAATGTTTATTTCTACTCCAAGTGATTGCATCTACACCAAAATTTAAAACATATCCAAGTATATTTTATATCCACAATATCAACAACATGGTCAAAATCATAATAACCAAATAAATTTGCATCATCACAAGAAGAATAATACAAACCATAATTGATTGTTCCTTTGATATAGCTTAAAATCTTGTTTGAAATTTTTTAATGGTCCTCATAAGGACCCTGCATGAATCTAGAAAAAATTCCAACTGTATAGGATATATCAAGCCTAGCGAAAGTTAAATAAATAAAACTACCAACAATTTGTCTATATAAAATAGGATTAAATTGATCACAAGGTGTTGGATCTAATTTAACTCCAACTTCCATAGGAATAGAGAAAATATTAGAATAAATAATGCTAAATATTTTAATAAGGTTAGAATCATATTATGCTTGAAATACAATAATGGATTTTTGATTTTGAAAAATAACCATACATAAGAAATGATTTAACAATCCTAAATCAATCATTTCAAAACATTGTCTTAGCTTATATTTGATTCTAAGAATTAGACTATTATCAATAATAGTAATCAAGATATCATAAACATATAATACAATACTAATAATATGTTTGTTTTCAAATTTTATAAACAAATCATTGACAAAAAAATAATTTTTGAAACTGAGATCTTGAGAAAAACTATTTATCATAAGCATACCAAGCTCTAGGATATTGTTTTAAACCATACAATTTTTTTAGCTTACGCACATATAATTCCTTACTAGGTTCTCCAAACCCTTTAAGTTGATGCATGCAAATTTATTCTTTCAAATCACCATTTAAAAAATCATTTTTCACATTCATTTGGTGAATCTCCCATCCATGTTGAGAAACTAGAGCTATAAGAATTCTAACATTTCTCATTTTGGAAATAGGAGAAAAGGTTTCAACATAATATAAAACAAGTTTTTGAGTAAACCCTCAATAAAATAATCTTGCGTTGAATTTTTCAATCTTGTCACCAGATTTATACTTAATTTTATACAACCATCTACACCCTACAATGCTTATTTTAGGAGGAAGAAGAACTAATTCCCATTTTTTTATTAGAGCATTGTATTCAAATTTCATAGAATTAATCCACCTTTCATCTAGATTATATTATTCAAAATATTGAGGTTCAACCTCATACAAAGTTGACAAGGCATGATAAGAATGTTGACTGTGGGTCATCTTTCTCGATTATTAGGATGAGAATTAGAAATCATATTTTGAGCCCATTTAGGAATTCTAGACTGAGACATAGATTGAGAAGACTCCCCCTCAATATCTACATCCATCATATCAGAAGAAGGATGATCAACCTCTTGGAAATTAGTTTCCATATTGTCTAAAGAAGGATTATCAAATTGAAGAGTTTTAGACTCGGAAACACAGAGGAGGGAAGAGAGGAAGATTCAAAAATGGTTTCTCAAGAACATGAACATTCCTATTTTCTATGATCTCATGTTTGACTAGATCATACACTCTTAATCCTTTTGTGTGACCATCATACCCAACAAAAATGCAAGAGTAGGAGGTAGGATCAAGTTTTTGTCTTTTAATTTTAGGAATGAGAAGGGAAACAAGACTACCAAATATCTTTAAATGAGAGATATTATTTTTTTGGTCCATAATTCATGAGGTGTAGTTTGATGCAAAGATTTAGTAGGAAATATATTTAGGATATGAACAAAAATGTTCATGGCTCCATCCCAAAGGAACTAGGCACTTTTGACGCATGAAGCATTGTCCTGGCCATTTTTATGATCATTTTATTCTTCCTTTTAGCTATACCATTTTGCTCTGGGGAATATGGAGTTGTTAACTATATTTGAACTCCATAAGACACAAAAAACTCACCAAACTTATTATTGACATATTAACCTCCATTATCAGTTCTAATTTTCCCTATTTTCAAATTAGCCATGTTTTCAACTTATATAGAACATCAAACTTTTTCTTAATATAATATGACCAAATAATTCTAGAAAATTCACTAATAAAACTTACAATGTACAAGGATCCACAAAGAGAAGCAAATTCCAAAGGACTTCTTACATCACCATGAATTATGTCAAACAAGTTAGAGGAATTAGACTCATGGCAATTGTGAAATGGCTCAACATGTTGCTTACCACGCAAAAAACTTTCAAAAGATTCATGGTCTTATTTTAACTTAGGGAGACCTAGAACAAGGTTAAGGTGAGAAATTTCAACATACTTTTAAAATTCACACGTCCAAGCCTTTCATGCCATAATTGAATATTATTGCAATAAGAAGAAGAAATACAAGATTCAACAACAAATCCTTCAAATATATACAATCCATTATTCTAAAAACCAACAACAATAATCTTACCAAGCTCATTATTTACATACCATTTATCTTTTAATAACACAACTTTGTAGTTTTCTCTAGTTAGTTGAGAACAAGATAAAAGGTTTTTCTTTAAGTTATGAAAAATAAAACATTACTAATGGTTCCATTTGTTAACTTAACATTACCACAAGATTCAGACCTAATGAAAGAATTATCACCTAGATATATATTCTCATGAAATTCTACAACATCAGAAATAATTTCATGAATATATGTCATATGCCTAGATGCACCACTATCTAGAATCCATTCATTGTCATTAGAGGCTAAAAGAGCAGTATAAAGAGAAATATCTTGAAGTCAACATTATTAGCTTGATTTTTAGATTGATTATGATTTATATTCTTCTTTTTATTGTTGAAGTTCTTATTTTTAGAATTATTATGAACCTTATTAACTTTAGAATAACAATCAATTGCTTTATGACCAAATTTACCACATTTGGTACATGTGCCATCAAATTTGACCTTAAAATTTTGATTATTCTTAGGATTGAACTTAGATTTAAAGTTTGATTGTTGATTAGTATTGTTGTTATTCTTTTTTAAATGATTTCTGATTTTGGGAAATAATGCTCGAGAGGAATTATCTTTTGAGTCAAATTTATCCATTAATCTTTCTTCTTAAATGAGTAGAGAAGACAAGGTATCTAAATCAAGTAAATCATATTCATTTTGATACTTAGAATTCAAAATAGAGATGTAATTTCTAAATTTTTCATGTATGTTAATATGAATAATAAAATACAAATTATCTTGATATATTTCACAATTACAACCATCTAATTGCGCATTAATGTTCTTTATCTTAGCTAGATAATTGCATAGATTTTCATCTCCTTTCATTGGAGTTGTAAACAATTCCATGATTAATTTTATTATCTTAAAAATGAGACTACCTTCATGCATAGTTCACAATTGATTTAATGCATCATATGGAAACTCCATGTGTCCTATATGCAACAAGAATTCATCTTTAATACTTTGAAATAGGATTGACACGGCCTTTTGGGATTTTTGGGAGAATATACTTAAGCTTTTAGGGTTAGCTTGTCTCCCAATTGGTCATTTTTCAACACCACTTACTAAATACCAAAGCTTTATTTCCATAAAGATGGATTTAAGCCTAAATCTCCAAATACTATAGTTAGTGACATTTAAAAATTGAGAATTATCTATGGATAAATTAGATGAACTGGTCATTTTAAGAAAAACTTAATAAATTTGGAGATATTAGTGTTATTCAAGTTTTTAACAGTTGCAGATATTCGCAGATAGGAGAAGATAAACTTCTGTGGATTTAAAACGGTTCAGAATATTAATAAAAAACACTCAAACAAGGTATGGAAAGTAAGAAGAGAATCCAAAAAACACAAAGAACAAGATGCAAAAGGTCAGAAATAAGAAGCACATGTTGTGAAGCAAAAACAAGGAAGATATTATACTTTCAAGTTTAGGGTTTGCAATACAAAGGAATGTAGTTCTCGGAATAATAAGGTGAAATTTGTAGAACAAAGGAACAATGTTTCATGGGTTTTTAAGGATTTTAGTGTTCTGTGTAAAAAAAAGGAAAAATTCGTGGATTAAAGGAACTAAAAAAAAGCCATGGAACAAAGGATTGCGGAAAAATTCATGAAACAAAGAGAGTTTGTGGAACAAAGGATTTTTGAAAAAGTTACTGAAACAAAATTGTTTTGTACAATAATAAAAAAGTTGCGCAACAACTAAGGTTATGCAAAATAAAGGAAAATGCCAAAAGAAAAGAAAAATCTACACAACATGGCAAAAATCATGAAGCGAAGAAAATTTTACGCAACACATAAAAGTACCGTACAAAAATCAAATAAATTGTGTAACATAAAAAAAGTCATGCAAGGCTTAAATAACCCACAAAGCTAAGGAAAATCCATGAAAAATACATAAATACTACACAACACAATAGAAAGTCGTGAAATACTTGGAAAGTGCTAAGGAAGGTCGTAAATAACTAAAAACACAATTCCAATCACTCGAAAGATACGACAAAAAGGAACAAAAGTAAACCTTTGATCTTGATCTTCCACGCTTAATTTGAACTTTCAGAACTTCCAAATTAAATTAAGTTGACAAGGAATTGGATTTTTTCACCTGCAGTCTTTGAAAAAGCCATGAATACTATGAATTAGGGCTTCACAGGTTTTTGAGACTTTAAGATATCTTCTTCAACTTGATCTACAATTGATCTTGCACCTAAAAAAGAGATATATCGTACACAACCACAAACATCTAGCTTTAATACAATGTTAGGAAACATGGGGATAAATAATAACACATATTTATATATCCACCAAAAATAAACAACCAAGGATTATAGTTTATGATTAAACAACAAGTTATAATGAATTACATCACATAATTAATTAGATATTAGATTTAGTACATGAACATGAAAGTAAATGAACACAAGACACGAGATTTAAGTGGGAAAACATTTTGGTAAAAACCCACTTTGAAAAATCACTTATCTTTATTAAGAATATACATTTCACCCAACACTCCCACTATTTCCAAAGTGGATTCACATCAGTTACACCTTAAAGGAGTAATTATAAAATGCCATATACATTCATTCATGAGTAGAAATTAATTTTCACATCATTCATATAATGTATCTTAAATTTTCTCACATATACAACTTGCATACATCTTATTATGTTCATTCTCTATATGTACAATCTCAAAGAGATCACCTTGATTTATATCAAGGTGGGTGGTGTGTTATATGGGTCACTCTTATAATTCAAGTTTTAATATCCACCAACGTGGTCTTGGATCCGCCACCTTATGTTTTAAGCATAAGTTATAAGCTAATACCTTTAGTCTTTTGGCAAGTTTCTATTAAGACATTTTTTTCGTTAAATATTACAACCCCAACTTGCTATGGAATGTGGATTGAGTTCACCCATGAAGTTCAAATCCAATTTTTGGAATGGGTATTCAATAACCATGGGTTTGAGAGGTAGTGTGGCTAATTGGGGTCTACCAATGAATTGTTGACAAAGTTTACATTTAGATACCCACTTTTGAGCATCCCGAAATAGAGTGGGAAATAATACCTACCTCTTAAGATCTTATGAGTAGTGACCAAGGTTAAAAAGTGTTTTCCACAATATTGGTCATGATATGCCTTAAGAAGATTCTATTTTTCCTCTTTCACAACACACCGCAAGAAAAACTATCTGATCCTCTCTTGTACAACACATGGTTACACACAAAAAATCTCGATGTCCTTAGCTTGAGTGTTATTTTTTGTTTCTTATTCAGTTGTGGTGGAAAATAATCATATATTATGAAATAGGAAATTTTTGCATACCACTCAAAAGTAGTACTTACAAATAGAACAATGGGAATTCTTCATTCGGGATTTCATCTTGTAGTTCTACTTCTACTTCTTCTCTTGAATCAACATTGTTTTCAACAAGGATTTGGTATAAGAATTTCCCCTCACAAGTTTGTTTAGGTGGATCTCAAGATCATATTATTGAACTTTGGAAATATAGTTTCCTCTCTTGGATCCAAAATATTGTTGAACGACTCACCGATTTCACCATGGTGCGGGAAAAACACTATCATGTGTGAGTTCAGAATGTAAAACCTAAAATTCTTGATGGATTTGACCACTAAAAATGCATGCTTCTCCACAGATGAGTATTTCAACTCATGATTCTTTAATGGAAAAGTCATGAATGTTATAATATATTCAACTCCTTCACCCTTCTGAACTATAATGACCAACATAATGTTTTATGATGTGTAACAATAGATTATGAAATCTTTGTCAAAATTTAGACATACCAGTGTAGGTGATTGAGCAATGGATTCCTTGATGTTATCAAATGTGAGCTTACCCTCTTTGTTCCAACCAAATATACCTTGATACTTCATTAGTCCGGTGTTATGCTTGGTTAGCTTTACAAAGTCATGAACAAAACATCGAAAGAATTTCACCATACGGAAAAGGAATGCATTTCAAGATTTCTTATAGGAAAATAAAATTTTTAGATGGATTCTACCTATTTTGGTTAAATCTTAGTTCCCTCCTTGTTCACAATGTGCCCAAGGATTTTTCCTTCTATGACTCCAAAACTGATTTCTTGAAAATCAAAGAGATACCATGTGTTTTGCATTTGATGAGAACTTGTTCAAGATGTTATAGGTGATCACCTCACTTATTTTAAAACATTGTGATATCATCAAGGTATATCACTATACATTTTTCTTGAGATATTTGAATGCCAAATCCATATCTCTTTGAAAGGTATCCCTACATCGGTGAGTCAAAATTACGTACTATTGTATGTGAATGTTCTTCATGGAGTGGTGAAAACGGTCTTTTTGTCTTCTGTGCTACCTAAATTTGATTATATCAAAAAAACATGAAGCATAGGAAGCATTTCTAAACTGGTGACAACTTGTAGGATTTGATCCATGATTAAAAGTGGGTAGTTATATTTAGGGAAGTTTGGTTCATATTTTTGAAGTCAACACAAATTATTATTTCTCCACTCTTATATGGATTGGCACAATGTTTTCTACCCAAGTAGAGTGGTGGATAGGGAAGTTGATACGAGCGTTTAACATCTTAAGTACCTCATGCTTGATAGCACCTACTATCTTAGGGTTGTATTTTTTTTTATGAATGGTTCCTCTCCTTTCATTATAGGAATGAAATGCTGCATTTATTCAATATTAAGTGATTTAAACTCTTCATATGAATATGCTAGTACATTTGAGTACTTCATGTTTGTCAAAGAGGTCTTCTAGAGACACGAGGCCTTTAGGAATCTTGTTACCTTTCAACTTGATGAAATCATCATCATCTACTCATTCAATTTAATCTTTTCCATTACTTGAAGTAGATTCTATGTGTCGAACAACACTTCCCTTGTAGTAGAGGGTATCGCAGTTGTCTTTATGCTATAAGAAAGAAAAAATGTGCTTGTCATCATTAAATACCCACCAGTTCTTAGCATTATCTGGCACACTTGGTTTGAAGACCATTTCGATTGAATTTTTAATTCCCCAAAAGTTGTATGAGGAATGAGAAAAGATGTAGACAATGCTAAGGATTCCACCTTCTCATTTTATTCATTTGGGACTGTAAGAATTGCAAAGGATTAAAAAATTTCATACAATTGCATACCCTATTTCTATAATGCATGAGCCTTGCATTCTTGACACTGAAACTAATTTTTCACTTGCTTTACAATGAGATCAGAATCACATTACATTGTAGCTTCTTAATTCCCATTTCGTGGTAGATTTCATTCCTAATAACATATCTTCATACTATCCTAAGTTTTTAAAAAATACTTTCATAAATTTCATAATATATCTTCATAACATTCTAAAAATACTTTCATTTATGTTTTTATTTTTATTTTTAAAAGTTTCTATTTTTAGAAAGTTACCTTTTCGAGAAGATGTGGTTGTCTTAGATGGAGTGGAAGAATTTTTGGGAATCGAAGAAGAAGCTACAACTTTAGTAGAAGAATATTTAACTGAGGTAGGTGCGTGAGACTTACCTAGAGAAGAAGAAGTAGCTTTGGTTGTTGTAGAACTAGGATTCTTCCTTGTAGAGTCCATAGAAGGAGGTACCAAATATATTTTCTTGATTATATCATTTTGTAGAGTCTCATTTTGAAAATCTACAAGTTTTTTATTTTTACATCACTAAAAGAATATTCCTTCTAAGAATATGCACATGTAAACACCGCACATGAATAAATATTCATGTATGCTTTGGATTCATCATACTCTTCATCCGAGGAGTTCTCACAAAACTAATGACAACATTTTTAATTTCCTCAACTTCTAGTAAGTTTCCTTGTTCTTCTTCTTCTTGATTCTTCACTATTTTCTTCTTCATCTCCTTGAGTCTCGCAAACTTCATTTACTTGAGGTACTTCTATAAAATGCTTGCATGGGGCTGCTGCAATCCTTTTCTTATTCTAGAAATATTTACTCGTCACGTATTTATATTGAGAACTTTGAGCGAAATTCTTCTTGAGATAAATTAGATCATTATCTAATTTTTCAGCGATGGATCGAGTGGTTCTAGAGCTAGACATTTTTCCTTTGTCCTTGTTAGATCCTCTTCTCATCTTACCATAAATTATGATAACATCTTCTAATTTTACCATGAGGCCCTAAGCTTCATCTAGATCATTCAGTTGATCCCTTCTTAGGATGATTCCAACCTCAGGAAGTTATGCATTGGTAAATAACCATAATTACTTGTTAGTAGTTGGCTTGAAATTCTCAAGAATTTTATTGATCAATTTGTTGAAATTAACCACGAAGTCCCTCATAGCTTCTTGAGGTTCTTTTTTCAATTGTGATAATTGAATAAGTAAAGCATGGGAATCCTTGGCTGCCTTGAATCTAGCTTTAATTTTTTTTTTCATTTGGTTTCAATTGATGATGGACCTCCTAGGTAGGTGGTAGAAAAAATCTACAGTAACATCTTGTAGAGATTCGACAACTAGCCTTACTACCATGTCTTCATGTTCAAATCTTAGCACTTCGCAAGATGTAAAGAAAGAAACAATATACTCATCTTGATGTTGTTTTCCATCCCCTCTGAATTTGGGTAAATTCTTTCTTGAACTTATAGGGAGTTCATGGATAGGAGGAGGTAGGGAAAAAGGTCCTGTGTTTTGTACCCATGGTACAGTGCAACCATCCTTTCTTATTCTTCTTTTGGAAGAATAAGATCCGAAAAGGCAGTGTAATTGGATTTTAAAGAGGTTCTTTAATAGGAAACTCGAGATTAAATTTAGGAAAGTAATATTGACCAACTTGTCTTACTATGCGAAAAAGGGGAGTCTAAAATATACTTGTTTTTTCTCTTCAAATGTAGGGTCAACAAGGTCACTTTCTCGGTCAACTCTAGTATATCTTCTTTCTACCAGTTTGCAAGATTTATGATCAACTTAAAATAGGTTTCTTTACACCCTCCTTGGCTGATTTGGAACTTGTATAACATGTTACAAAACTTGGGCATATTATTCTTCTAGGTCCATAATCCTTGCAATAATGTTGTAATGAGTATTATCCACTCGGTGGTTCAAAATGCAATTTCTTAAATCTATAATGATATATTATTGAGTATCTTGAATGAAGATAAGGTTAGGTTATAGCGTTGGAGCATTTCTAGAAATGTTCATTGGAAATAGTAGATGGTAAATATCAAGGCTCTTTTGAGGTTTATAATTTTTAATTTTTTAGGTTTTAGATATGTAATTTTTAAGATTTTGTGGTTTTAAAAGGTGTGCATAACAACAAAATCTGCCCCACAATGGGTGCCTGAAATTGTTGTTCAAATATTTTGTCAAGGAAAAAATACATGCTTCATCAATGCTCTTGGGATCGAATCCCCCTCTTTAATATGAGTTAGATCCCATTTGTTGAAAGATGGATTATGTATATTATTTCTAACTCATGAGGGTCTTCATAAAATGATGAAAGCACATAAACACCCTTATTGTAATCGCAACTACAAGCGAGAGAGGGAGAACCGTATGAGATGGAGAGGAATAAACACCAAGAGAAATAGTGGAGAAAATGTGATATAGAGTTATGTTAATGGTAGTATTGTAGATTCCATCAACCGATAACCCAAAATATGTCTTGTTCAATTAGAAGACACAAGAAAATATATGCACAACTATGCAAGATCGATAAAACAATAATCATTTCAAAAATAAATAAGGTTAGAAGTGGCACAAAATGGAAACCCTCACCGGAGGGTTGGTTTAAGTTAAATTTTGACGAGTCGTCAAAATGGAGAGAGGGCATAGTGGGTGGTGGCGGTATGATAAGAGATCATAAGGGAAAATTCATCAAATCTCATGATGGAACTCTTAGGAACCAAACAAATAAGCTGCGATAAGGCTATGGCGACATTATGGGGTCTTAAGATTGCGAGGATTTAAAAAATCAAGAAAATGATTATCAAAGGAAATTCCTATTTATAATTAAGGACTTATATGGGAAAATAAGAGTTGGATGGACCATCAAAAATATTATTAGGGAGGCTAGAAGCATGATTGAATCCTTTGATGAAGTGGTTATTGGTCACATCTTCAGGGAGGGAAACATGTGTGCTAACATCCTAACGAATAAGAGGGATGATATGGAGGAATGGTTGGAATGGGATGGCCACGTACCCTAGAGCCATGTCTCTCACCTCATTAATAATGATAAGACAGAGTAAGATAGGATATAATTGATGAGTTTCATTGATACTCATACTTTAATCATATTATTATGTCAATCTAGGGCGGTGTCTGTGAGTGTTTGCAACAAAGGAAACAATAAGGACTGTTTCTCAACAGGTTCTTTAATAGAAAAACTAAGAAAATAATGAACTGATCGTGATTACAAAATGAAATGCTTGAAAGGAAAAATATGATCAAAAACAGAATTGAAAGGTTCTTAACATAATTAACTATGGAAAAGTAAATGCATCAAAATAACATAACCAATGTTGAAACAGTAAATGCATCCAAGAATACAAAAAGGAAATAAATGTAAATCTCCCTTTTTGTTGGGTAGGAGTGGCCCTTGCTCCTTCCCTTCGATCAGGTTTAGTATTGAAATTCACACAACAAAATTTCCCTGAATCTGCTATCTTATTGAATTGAAAGAGTATGCTTGTACAATCAATCGAATAATTGAACCGAACCGATAAATCTAAGTACATGAGCTCTTTTATACAAGAGAAATTCTAGTCTCTTTAGGAGAGAACTAGTTATTCCCAATAACTAACATCTACTTAACTGAATGTTGACTAAAACAATGACTATCTATTTTAAGGAGTACATTTATGGAAGGAGAAATCCTTGAGGTATTTGGATTTGAATAAATCGTGAAAATTGCAAATCAGTCTGTGATTGACTCCTTTAAGGGAGTCAATCAGTGTTGGAATATTCTTCATATCTTTCATTGATTGAAGGGAATTGTGGTGATAGTAAATCTCTAGTTGTTGGCCGCATCCCGTCTCCCAATGACTAGAGTAACTAGACCTCAAAATCGGCCTAAATATAGGTTGAGTTAATGGCACACATTTCATGTTCATGATGTGGTGTTTCCAGATATATTACTAGTATTTCGAGCTATCTGTATGCTTGCGTGAATCCCTTATTTCAAGGAATTCATATTTGATGATCTGGATGAGCTCGATGTTGTACTGTGAGTCCTCTATTAATGCGGAGGTGCCAACACACGAATTGAGTCTGTGCTTGGTGCATAATTTGAGTCATGTGCTATTTCCATTCTACTCATATGATAACTCAACATATAATTTTCCAAAGGTGTTGTTAATGCTTATAAAAAGATCAATTTAAGCCATTTTTGAGGAAGAATTAACAAGATAAAAATTAAAAAAAAATACACAATAATTCCTTGAAAAATACAGTAAAGTATTAATTATAAGAAGTTAATATTTACATCATGCGGTATGATATCAAAATAGTATGAGGCTTAACATGGTTTAAACATAACAAAATGGGGTTCATCACTCCCTAGACTAAAGGTTTAGCAGGTCCTCCTGCTACCTATTGTTCAATTGTTCTACAATCCTTGAACAATTATATTCATTGGAAAAAGTATGCCAAGTTTCATCCAATGTGGTGTTACAAAATCCAAAGAACTCAATAACATTATCTCTCTAAGTCTTGTAACTACCCTCAGGATGATCATTTTTGAATTCAATTGCAGTACTGGTGGAATGACCAGTGGGGGCTTGTATCACATACCAATCCATTGTTCCTTGAGCTCTAGAATAATCTTGCAGAGATCTTTGTCTCGTTTTAAGGACCATCAAAGGTTTGTTGGTGAAATAACCTCATTTTTATTATACGGCTATGGAAGAAGCTGATATCGGACCTGACAAGTGAGGAAGTTGACATTAAATGTTGGAATCACTTGCTCCCTGAAATTTTTGACACAATTTTTAAGTATATATATGTATATGTCTACTAGACGTAGAATGTACACCTATGACTTGAACTTTTTGAAGTACCAAATTTGGGCAGGTAAATCATGCCTCATTAAGAGGTCTATTGTAGGTTCTGATTGCACAAATATTTCCCGTTGATCTCTCCATTCACCTTGGTGTCTAAGAGTAGAGATGAAGGCCCTTAACTATACTTCTCCCACATAAATATTAATGGGAATTTCGATTTCCTCAGGGAGAAGAAACTTGTGCACATAGAATTCACACAATTATTTTTTCTCAATATCATTCCCGGTTGTATATGCACCTACAAATTTTTTATCATCATCAAAATCTATGTCCTACATGGCATGATCCCTAGATATTTTCCATTTGAAAAACTGTTCTTTTAGAAATAATGCATAAAAATTTGAAGGGGTTCTGCAAGAAAGAACCCGGTCATAAAGAAGACTAAATATCACCACATTTTCTTTTAACAATTTATTTTCTTTTTTAAAATTTTTGTTCTCCTCAGATATTGTCCTAAGCTTGTAGCATTCATCCATCCACTTGACCATTCCCTTTAAAACAACAATATGAGGAAAGAAAAATTAGTTTGAGTAGCTTGCTCTTCCATGGTCATAGGCTCTTGTTCTTCTCTATTTTCTTGCAAAAGTGCAAGAGATGTGCCAAGTTTCTCTGCTTACATCACTCAAGGGATTGTATCATTTTTATCGTTCTTGTAGGGATTTATATAGTTGAAGAGTTTCCTCTTCATGTTGGGCTACAATTTTATGCAATTGTTGAATCTCTTGATTTTTAGCAGTTTCTTGTTGGGAGAAATGAGCTTCTTTGGCCTCAAGGAGTAACTGAAGATGGTTGGTTCTTTCTTAATTGTATCTCAAATTAGATTTTAGATAAAGACAATACTTGGGGCATAATAATATCATAATCTGGGGAGAACTAGGTTCTCCCTCTTCCATAGGTTCCTTCCCTTTGTCTTTAACATGTGACTCTTCATTGTAGGTAAGGAATACTCAATTTCTTGTTCTATATCAAGAACAGATGGGGATACTGATTTATGAGGAGATACAGGTGGGGTTTTTACCGGGTTTGCATTATTTTGGCTACATCTTGTTCCTCCTGGGAAGGTGGATTTTTAATTGGTGTTTCACAAAGGGCAGGTATAGGCCTGAAAGTTTCAAGACACTTTTTAGGTCTCTCAGAGGTAGATGGTTCTTGCTCCATAACTACCTCGGGTTTCAAGTGCATTGCTTTTGGAAATTCATCCATTTCTTCATTCCATGCTTCTTTTTAACAAATTAGCGTTTGCATATAAGATGAATTAAACCCTGAAACTTTAAATATGAGACACCCCATCAAAACGGTTATGTAGAAAAAAATGGAATCATATAAAAATTGAGGTAAATTGATCTTATACTGGGGCTTACTTTGACCATGTCGGAGATGGATTAACATTCTTAGTACAGTCCCAACACAATTTCATATTTCCCTTCACATGTAAATTACTTAATCAACCATTTGGCCACTTCTACCCAAGGTTCAGGAAGGGTTATTCTTTTAACACCTTTAGCTTTACCCTTGTTATCTATGACCAATTGTAGTTTCTCCTTCTTTCCAACTGAAAATCTCTTAATTACCTCAACATACATTGTTTTATCACTTACTATTAAACCTTCATCATGTATGCCTGAAAGATGACTAATGACAGTTGGAGTAAAGGTAATTTTCTTACCTTAAACACTAGAGTCTCCTCCCTCCATATTTCGTATGAATTCCTCATCATTGCGACACTAAATTCCTCATAAGCTAGCAAACATTCTATCCATCCCATGTTTTCAAAGATTTCGACTGACTTTGTATCACCAAAATTTCCATAGAACTTGTTGGTTCATGTCAAAATCGAGGTCCCATGTCCAAATTTGAATCAAAAGGAAAAAAAGAAATGACACATGGCTGGTAGTGTAAATTTTTCAGGGTTGTGGGTAAGCGCAAGAGCGACTGGTGGTGCAGAGTGAGAAGGTCCAATTTAGAAAGTAATGGAGCAGAAATGGTATGTAATGAATATAACTGAAATTGGGAAAGATATGATGGAATCCCAAGGTGATGATGGAATTGATTGGGCACGTGTGAGGATTATGGAGGAAATGAATTACGGATTTGGTTGGGATTTGCAAAGTGTGCTGAGTGATTGGGAATGGAATGGACAATCAATTTACATGATGCTAATAATTAACGACTCATAATTTAAAACTTTTCCTATATTCAAGAAGTGAATTAATTGTGCATACCTTATTAAATGAACTTGTCACATCCTCACCACCATTTCCATACTGGTTTAATGCTCCATCCACAAGTGGTCCTTCCTTTATTACTTCCCAGATTCAGGGGAGATGACCGCCATTTCTGATTTTTGATCACTTGAGTTTTTTAGAAGCACTAGCTGCCATTTTTGGTTTTTAGTCAATGATTTAGAGGATGATGGCCACCATTTCTAGTTTTCAATCATCCCCTCTTTATTTTTTTGGTGGAAGATAGCTCAGGTTTGAGTTGTGTTGGATAAAAAGACTTTGTCCACGCCCGATCAGATTTGAATCTTCTTGAAGTTATTTTGAAACTCCTCTTTGGATGTTGGTTTATGGTACAACCTCTAGTCTATGCCCATTGACTAACATTACCTTTTTCTCTCCATCTATTGGAATAAATTGAACAGTCCCATTGTCAAATACTTGTGCAATTTGATATGGGCCCATCCATCTCATTTGTAACTTCCCTTTAAAGTCCTTGTACTTTGAATCAAATAGCGAGCCAGTATCCTTCTTGAAATTTCCTTGGCTTTATTTATTTATCATGCCAAAGTTACCTTTGATGTTGGATGATTTCAGTATGATGTAGTGCCTAAAGTCTGATTTCATCCAATTCATTCAATTGAACAATTTTGGCTTGTTGTGCTTCTGTCAATTCAATTCCCACTTCAGTTGTTGTCCTTAAGGTTTGAATCTCAAATTCTATAGGTAGAATTGACTTCTTACCATAGACTAATTCATAGGGAGTAAACCCTGTGGTTATTTTCCAAGTAGTGTTGTAGGCCCATACTGCTTCAGGTAGTTTTTGAGCCCAATTTTTCCTTGAGATATCCACTATCTTCGTTAGTATGTTCTCTAATTCTCTATTAGTAACTTCTACTTGGCCATTAGACTGTGGATGGTAGGGGATTAATTCTTGTGTTTCAGCTGGTATGTTTCCACAAAAGAACTGATTACTCCTAACATGAATTGTGGTCCTTGATCTAACACAATGGATCTTGGTGCCCCAAACCTCTGGAAGATACACTCATACAGGAAATCTACAACTTTCTCATCTCTTGCATGTGGCAGTGCTTGCACCTCAACCCATTTAGTAACATAGTTAGTACAAACTAGGATGTATTATTTTCCTTGGGAAGTTGGGTCCATTGGTCCAATGAAATCCAACCCCAATTCTCAAATGGTTCCAAGACAACCTATGGCTAGAGTGGCATTTCTAATGTAAAACGTTGGTTTCCCCATTCTTTGGCATTGATCACATCTCCATACATACTTTTGACATCCTTAAACAAGGAAGGCCAATAGTAACTAGCTCCTAGAACTTTGTGAATGGTCCTTTGAACTGAATAATGCCCTCCTGATGGTTCATCATGGCATGCTCTAAGTATGTCAAATACTTCATTTTCAGCTACACACTTGTGTAAGACATGATCAGGTCCACATTTGAAAAGAATTCCATTTAACCAAGTATACATCACACTCTGTTTAATTAATTATTTTCTTTTCTTTTGTGTGAAATTTTTGGAAACTTCCTTGTAGCTAAGTAATTAGCCATATCTGCATACCAAAGAGAGGTAGTAGAAAGTGCAAACAAATGCTCATTTGGAAAGTCATCATTGACCTACTCTTCTTCTTCTTCAGAGGCACTGACATAGAGACAAGTAAGGATTTTCCCATGGCGTGGAGATATCTGATATTAGAGGTGAGGTAGCTTGCATGTCAAGGATAAGAGCTTCGTATTCAGCCATGTTGTTGGTAACATTGAATTCGAGTCGAAAAGAGAAAAGAAGTGTCTTTATTGTGGGGTTAGTAAGAACACAACTGTCCCAACTCCTTAAAGAATTTTTACTCCATTGAAATGGAGAGTGCAAGTGTCTTCATGGAGGTCAACAATGATTTCTTCATCTTGAGGCTTAGTGTTGGTCTTTACAATTTTGGGCTTATGAATGTCATCACCGGCTGCCGGGAATTGTGCCTCAAGATAAAAAATGAAGCTATAGTAGTAAAATTTGATCGTAAGAGCCTTATCCATTCCTTCAATGAGTTATATGTCGTCATCGGTAGGGCATTCAACTTGGGTTGGGTTGTGGGTATTAGAGGCGTGACAAGTTGATCTACGATGAGTTGAACTTTGATAGCATTTTACGTGATGATGTGTTAGTCAAATTTCATAAGGAGCACCTAAGTCACAAGGTTCGCCAAAATTTTGGGTCGAAGTTCAGAATTCACTTGTAAATTTCATGTGACCCTAAAAATTTGTAGGAGTTCGTGCTATTTTCCTTGAAAAAAATACAAGAAATTGTGAGAAGAATAGGGAAATGCCCTCACGAGTCTTTATAAACCCCGCATTTTCTTTGCACAATACATCCATTTATTTTACTAGTCGCTTGCTTATTTCGATTTGCGGTTGTGACTATCACTGGAGTTTTAGTAGTCTCCAGGACAAGAGCTAACATGTGACCACAGGTAGCTTCCCACAGACGCTAGGGCACAAGAGTTGACAAATGTGCGAGAGGTGTATCTCAATTCTCTAGTTACTAGTATAGATGCGTTGCAAGATTGTGCTCTCAAAATCCCCTCATTTCTCCACCATTACCGTTGCCAAAAGTTGCGGTTGCTTCCCGAGCATCTCTACCATCGCCGCCGCCAAACTAGCTAAGTTCTATGCTTTGCATTTTTGTTATATGAAATTTTATTAGGGTTTGTAGCTTTAGTTTTTTAATAATAATTTTTTTAAAATTTTTATTATTTCTTTTCAAAAATTTAACTTTTCAAAGTTATAAACTTTATCGAATGACTATTGACTCAATGGTGAAGATGTTTGGCTCTTAAAGAGCCCAGTTCAATTCTCGCTGCAAGCGAAGTCAGGAGATGCACTGTAATAAGGGATGAGGCCAGGATCGTGCCCCGGGTGAATTTGATGGAATGGATACCCCTCAGTCCTTGGTTGATGGAGTGGATACCCCTCGGTCCTTGACCGCTTAGCCTAAGAAATCTACCTACTTCATCGTGAGCAAAGACGGTCCACGAGACCTCCTAGATTTCAATAAGAAAAGTTATAAACTTTTGCGTGTGTTTTATTTTTATTATTTATTTTTAATTTTATTAACTTTTTAATAAAGTTTAAGCTTATGTGTTGTTTTATATTTTTATTATTATTTTTAAAATTTTAAACTTTTAAACCTACGTAGGAAAGTTATAATAATATTTTTTAAACTTCTAAACCTACGTAGGAAAGTTATAAGTTTTATAACCAAAGTATTTTTTAATAATGTTTTGTTATTGATTTAAACTTTTCATTTAAATTTTTATAATTAATTTTTTTTAAAAAAACTTTTATTTAAAAATATAAACTATATATATATATATATATATATAATTTGTTTTTTTTAATTTTCAAGTAAATTTTTATAATTGCATTTTAAAACTTAATTTTATTTTTATAAAATTTTAAACTTGATCGAAAATCATTGTTTAATTTTTAAAATTTAAATTTATTATTATATTTTTTCAAATATAATTTTATTTTCTATACATATTTTTAATAATATTTTACCATTTCATAAATGTTTTTATTTTCTTTTTCGTTTTATTTATTGATTAATTTAAATTTTAAATTTTAAAAATTGTATTTTTTTTTTGTTTAATATTTTTAATGTAATTTAAGATTTTATAATACATTTATTTTTTAAAAATAATAATTTTAAAATTAACAATTTCTAATTTTGTAATTGAGTATATTTAAATTTAATAATTAATAATTTATTAATTAGTAATTTATTAATTTATTTTTTGAAATTTAATATTTAAAATATTTTATTTTTATGTTTTTATTTGCTTTATTTTATTTGTATTTGCTTACTTTATTCTTTTAT
Organism: Taxus wallichiana var. yunnanensis; assembly: GCA_018340775.1. Classification (NCBI taxonomy): domain Eukaryota; kingdom Viridiplantae; phylum Streptophyta; class Pinopsida; order Cupressales; family Taxaceae; genus Taxus; species Taxus wallichiana. The sequence goes on along the minus strand of CM031238.1, from coordinate 468,173,123 downwards.
TTTTATGTAGAACATATATTTAAATTATTAAAAAAATATTTTTATTGCTAATTTTATAAATAATGAAGCATGCATTTTTATCACATCAAGGTGGTGGTGGTCGGGCATCCATTCCAAACAATGACGCTAGCTAGCAAGTGTTTGATAGTGATGCAAAAATTGTTCAATTCATTTAGATTGAAACCGAATCTTCAAAAATGCAAGATGACTTGCATGACATGTATGGTGATCAAGTGATTTAACTAACTACAAACAAGTTTCCTAAAGGGATGATCACCTTAGAGCACATCTTCGGTTTTACTAATGAGTTCAAGGGTGAAGAAAAGTATATGCATGTGCAACACAAGAAGATCGTATCCCAGTCACTATTGTGCGTGATAGAGACTTGTTACTCGACAAGGCATGCTCGCAGGAAGAGAAACATGCCTTCATTTCTTTATGTCAAAAGTATGTTGACATCTTCTCATGGGAATATGAATACCTCAAAGGATTTGATCCAAGTGTTTCTCAACACTCCATTAAACTTGATCCTAATGTCAAACCCATCGACAAAAGCAAAGGCATGTCAATCCTAAGATAAAGCCCCTCATGAGGAAGGAGTTATCCAAACTCATTGAAGCAAATATTATTTTTCCTATCAAGTACTCTACTTGGGTGGAAAATCTTGTTCCAAAGATCTTGTGAAGAATGGTGAAATTGGACTTTGTGTTGATTTCAAAGATTTGAACAAGGCATCACTGAAGGATCACTATCCTTTTCCTTCCATGGAGCATATTTTGCAAAATGTGGCTGAGAGCAGAGATTTTCCATGCTTGATGGTTACTTGGGCTTCAATAAGATCTTGGTTAAGGAAAAGGATCAACTCAAAATTGCATTTACAACCAAATGGAGAATGTATGCCTATTAGAAAATGCCTTTTGGTTTGTCAAATGCAGGCACAAATTTCTAGAGAGCAATGGACATTGCCTTCAAACGATATATCAATGAATTCATCCTAGTACTTGGATGACATACCTTTCTTTTCAAACTAGAGCACATCACATGATGCATTTGGAGAAATTCTTTGAGAGATGCAAAGATTTTGGGGTATCTCTTAACCACAAGAAGTGCAACTTTACTATTGCACAAGGAAAATTTTTTGGGCCATGTGGTCTCTAAGGATGGTATTTCCATTGATCTAGAATGTATCTCAACCATCCTCTCTCTTTCCTTTCCATCGCACAAGAAAGCCTTGCAATTATTACTAGGAAAAATCAATTATGTTAGGAGATTCATTCCTAACTTTGCAGGATTGGTTAGGTCCATCATCCTCATGCTCAAAAAGGAAACAATCTTCAAATAAATAACATAAGGAAAGGAAAGCTTCAACAAAACCAAGAAAGAAATTTCTTGCACCCTAACACTTATCAACCTTTATTATGCTAAGGATTTAATCGTCTATACATATGGAGCTGATGTTAGTGTTGTTGCTACCTTGAGTCAAGAAAATGAACAAGGACTAGAGAAGCTAGTGGCTTTCTTTAGTCAAACACTAAGGGATTATGAATTTAAATATAGTCACATGGAAAAACATGTCTTTGCCATCATGCGCGCTGAATAAATTCAAGAGTATGCCCACCAAAAATCATGTTAAGGTGATAGTTTCACAGTCTAGTGTGAGATACTTCATCATGGTAGCAGAAATCAGTCAGAAAAGAGTAAGATGGTTGACCAAAATATTGGAATATGATGTGACTATTAAAAACAAAAATTTGGTTAGAGGCAATGTGCTTTATAAGATTTTTTTGAGGATGCACAAAAATATCAAGAGACTTATTTTTTCTTGGATGAAGAAGTTCCACGTCTTTGAAGTTGAAGAAAACATAGATCCTAGCATGCACAACAGGATAAAATACATGGCAACATTGATCTCTTTTAGTGCATACCCTCCTGGTTTGAGAAAAGGAAAGAGGAGACATATGAAATTGCATTCTATTTTGTAAGTGCTAATTGATGGCCTTCTTTTCAAAAGAAACATTGATGGTGTGCTTTGCGAGAGATGTATTGATGACACACACGTAAACAAAGTGTTAGAAGAATTTCATGATGGATTCTCTAGAGGGCACTTCTCTTCCAAGGAAACAATAATAAATATCATCAAGGCATTGGCCTACAATATTTACAAATGCACACAAGTGGGTCATGAAATTCAAAGAATGAAATTTCTTTGCAGGCAAGAAGAAATTGACAGCACTTCCCCTTCGTTCAATCCAAGCGAATCAAAATTTTGCGCAATGGGGTCTTGAATTCATTGGAATGATCAATCCTCGTGTAAGCGCTAGTCACAATTGGGTCTTGACAACAACAAATTAATTCACCAGATGGATAGAAGATGACACAATCAACAAGGCAACCGAGTCACATCCCGAACTTTATCGAGGGTATTGAACAAGGTTTAGTGTTCCTCAAGCCATTATCTCTGATAATGTAAAATCATTCCTTGGCACAAGAATTTCTGATTGGGCTCTTAGTCTTGGAATCTATTTGAAGACTTCTTCTAACTACTACCCTCAATGTAATAACTTGGCTGAGTCTACTAATAAGAACTTAATCAAAATCATGAAAAGAAAAATGGATATTAGCCGGAGGCGTGGCATAGAAAGGTTCTCCATGTGCTCTAGGAAAACAAAATTATGGTGAAGAAGGAAATTGGTACTTCACCCTACAAGGTTGCCTATGTAAAGGAGGCTAGGATTCCTTTATCTTTAGATTTACCTTCACTTGATATTTCCCAATAGCTAGAGTTTGAGAGCACATACCAAAGAGAAATCGAATGGAAAATTTGGTTAAACTTGTAGAACTAAGAAATTATGCCATGATCAAATTAGAGCAACATCGGACATCAACTAAGTAGTAGTTTGAGAGAAATGATAGAGCTGCTTCAAAGTGGGTGATCTGCTCTTAAAATGGGATGTTGACATAGGAAAACTAAGGCGCCATTCAAAGTTTGATGCACTTTGGAGTGGCCCACACATCAGTAGTTCTTGTAAGGAGGTCAACTATTTTGAGTTGTCTCATCTTGATGGAGATGCACTACCAATCCCAGTCAATGGGATCTATCTTAAAAAATTCCATTAGGTTTCTCTACACAATATACATGGTAGAGTAGTTTTAATTCCTCCAAGTGCGCGTCTACACATAATGTTTTATTTGTACAAAGTGTTTTCCTTTCTCTCTCTTACATGTGCTCTTTTGTTTCTTTTAGGATGGTAGTCTAGTTTTCAAAGAGGTCATATCCAATAGTTTTGTGCACAATTCCATATTGAGTTCGATAATGTCTTCATTTGACTTCAAGGGCGATTTCTTCAAGTACAAATTACAATTTCATGTTTTTAGACCGATTCCATACCTAATGGATACTTCTAGGCCACCGATATCTCATGCATCTAACAGGAAGATGGCACCCAACGTCCCTAAATTGTTGTCTAAAATAACCCCCTTAGTTATTTTGACAACTTGTAGATCTATTCTTGTTATGACATCAATTTTTCACATTACATGTGCATGTTTCACCGAATTGTTGTGTGATAAAACAAATAAGGTAAAAGGTCAAGGAGGAATACATGTGATTATGTAGTTGGTAGGTTGAATGCGTGCGTTACTGATTTTATCCAAGCTACTTGTAGAGAACTCTTTTTTTCGGAAAGGACTACCTGTAGATACAAAACAAGACCACCAAATGATATTAAATAACAAGAGTCAGAGGAATGCCTAGCAAGGCTAGATCTGGGAAGTGTGATGCTTCCTCGAATGGCTGTCAATCCTCTATTTTTATCAACTTAATGAAAGTAAATGTAAGAAATAAAGGTCCTATTGCTAACACTTTGATTTAGGTATCTCAAAATGTTACTAACAAACTAGATTAAGAAAGGTATTGAAATCTAAACTAATCTAGCATCAGGCAAGGTATGTTTCTAGTTGGGATAGGTCACATGGGTGTTAGGTAAGGTCACGAGGTATCTGGTAAGGTCTGGGTGGAATTTAGGTGATGTTAGAGGCAGTTTGGTGAAGGTTAGTAGAAAACATAGTGACCGACATTGGTTTGGTGACCGATGCCGGTAAAGAGGGGAGACTAACAATGGTTAAGGTAATCTGGTATCGGTCTGAAAGGTGAGACCGATGATGGTTAAGGTGACCAACGTCGGTAGGGGAAATTTGATAGTAAATTATTAAACAGAGGTTTTTAGGCTCTCTGTGATTACACAGTGAGGGTAGTATGGTTTGGGTCGTAATATGGCTGAGAAGACTCAGGGATACTAAGAAGGAGGTTTAGAATGGTGAAAATTCTTGGGATGGTTGAATAGTGGGTTGATGGGAGGAAGGTGATGTATATGCAACAAAGGAAATAAACTACTAAAAGAAAACAAAGATCTACAAAAGGAATAAGTAAAATGATTAGGATCACAATACTTACTTGATGTCTTGTAGATCTTGGGAGGTGGAGGAGGACAGATGAGTTAATTCTTGAAGAGGTTTTGTGTTCAGTTCCATGGAAATACTCCCGATTGTTCCGTGAATTTTCCAATGCTTTGGAAAGATGAATTGGATGCTTTTCTTGCATTGTGGTTGTGTGTGTTTGTCGTCTGGATGCTGAGAAGTCTCTGATTTGTGCTTGAATGCAATAGAAATCTCCCAATTGAAAATGACCAACCTAGGTAAAGAGTTGTGAAAGTGTATATAAGGTAACCAATGACGGTTAAGGTGACCGGCATCGGTTGAGGGATAACCGATGTCGGTTAGGGTGGGAAAGTATAGGTTTACCAAAAATAGGTAGATCTTTACTATTTTTGGCGTGATTTTGATTGAGTCTGCTTAGGGAAGTGGATTTCATGTGAGAGAAAGAAATAAATTCATAGAAGAAGTCTAATTAGGTTTTAGGAAGAAGTTTTAGTTAGTTAGGTTAAGTGGTGACTCAACACTGGGAGTGATGACTTAGTGTTGAGAGTGATGACTTAGTCATTGTGAGTTAAATGCCTCGGAATGGGTTTAGGGTGAGGTTTCTAGGTGATGTGTAAATTAACTTAATTAAAGTAATTAAATTAATTAATAATGTGAGGATGAACATTAATTCAATTGTAAGTAATTAAATTAATACAAATGCGGGGTAAAGGGGTCATGGTTAGGTGAACATGTTACATTAATTGATAAAAGGGGACCAAGGGGAGTATGACCTAAATTTGGTGTCTACATTTTCCCTTTTTTCGCGTAGCTTGTATTGGTAAGTGATGCTAAAAAAACAAGGAGTTGATGTCCCAGGTATAAGTGGAGGTTAGGTTGCCCCAAGTAGGGTTGAAGGTGATCCCCCTCAAACTACAAACCGATGAGGTTGGAAAAGTAGTTAGGGAGTGGTTTGATAAATAGGTGATTGATGAAAGTGAGGGTTAGTAGGTAAGGGTATGGTCATTTTGGGTAATGGGTAATGGTAATCGAATGCACGCACATGTATAGATTACGATATGATACCAAGTGGAAGAGCTTGCAAACTCTACGTTATCAAAAGGGAGATATGTTTATCCAAACAAGGTTGAAATGATTCAGGTATCCAAGGTATAGGATATGGTCATGAAGCACAACGAGGTCCAGTGTAGGAACAGTAATAGGTTTTGTTCCATGGCACCAAAGGTATGGTCGGGATAAACATCACATCATTAGGCAAGGTAAGGTCATTAGGCTAAACAACATAGGTAACAACATCAAGGTATAATGAGTACACAAATTCAAATGTCACAAAAGGTGATTCAGGTCAGGGTATATAGGTCAAGGCACATGTAAGGCCGAGGTATAGGTAAATAACATGTCCCTAAACACAATTAAGGAAATGTACAGGTAATGTAGGCTTGCAGGTAGGGTGTAATAGGTGTTGGTAAGGTCAAAAGTGGTTGGAGCAATAATGTTTTTAGGAAAAATGGGCATGGGGTGGGTTAAATGGTTATTTAAGGTGACCGATGCGAGGTTAGAGCTTAACCAACATCGGTTTGCTAGGTTACGAGATGACTGATGTAGGTCGAGTCGAGTTGGGGTTAAAAAAGGAAAAATTCACTTTTTACGGAATCATTTTAACCTTTCCACTTTTCGAAAATGAAAGAGGAGAAGTGTAAGAGTGAAAAAAAATAGGACGAGGTGTGGAGAGGAGTTGGTGAGCCACATAGCAGGGTGATTGGCTTTCGTATGGTAGGTCCATGAGATCTATTCGATTGATTCGATTGGTTTGGAGGTGAGAAGTTGATTTGGGCATGGTAGAGGCAGAGAGGGATCGGGTGAACCATCGACATAGTGGGAAAATGTGCCACCGTGGAGACAGCCAAGATGAGGTAGGAGTCAATCTAAATCCTTTATTTGATTGAAAGAGAGTTTGTTGAAATCATTTTGTGTAAAATGTGGGTGTAATGTTAATTTGTGAAATTGTGGTTAAAAATGAATGAAATGAGGGGGAAGGTCCAATGTAGCTTAAATAGGGTTGGTAATGAAGCTAGGATAGGTTTGGGTGGGTGGGAGTAGGTATTTAGGTTATTTTTTGTGAATTTGTTGATAATGAGGACGGGGTTTGATTTTGGCGAAATAGAGACCAAAATTAGTCATGGTTTGGTGGCATTGGCCAAGGTCTAGATGACCGACGCCGATTAAAGAGGATCGATGATGGCCAAGAGACCGATGCTATATCACTATTAAGAGTAAATAAGTGAAATAAAGTCTAGGTAGGAAAGTAAAATAGGTGAGGAAGGGGTAGGTGAATATTTATGTAGAGGGAAAAGGGTAAAATGTTATTTTGGTGATGTGGGATGGGTAAGTAGGTGAGATGAACTAAGATAGTGGGTAATGATGATAAGGGAAAATAAGTTTTTTGGTGAATCAGGTAAAGCGGGTAGGCATGATTGATGTGGTTGGGTATTGTGTGGCTAGAAATAGGTGATTTGAGGTGGTCAAGTCTTGAAAAGGTCCACACAAGGTCTTGTTGGATGATGCAGGTGAGAGATCAACTGAGGATGAGGGACATAATACCACCCCTACTGGTATGGATGTGGCCTAGCATGACCACGGAGGAGTGGGAGCACATGACCAATGTTGTACTTAGTACGATCTGAAGCTATAGGCGTATAGCTTGAGATCATAGTTTGATGGTCGCTCTCATTGATAGATGGGATTCTGTGACCAAAACCTCATGTATGTTATCGATAGGCGAGATGATCATCACCTTGGAGGATGTGTATAGGATCCTACGACTTCCTATTGTTAGGGAGCCAATATATTCCATTTTTTTAGAGGCATCGGTGGAGCCGATAGTGGTGGTATTTGGTGAGGCGATGGGTGAGCTAAGGTATCACAACGTGAGTCTCACTTATGGAGATATGTATACAACCTATCCGTAGGAGACTAGGCTATCGATGTTGATGATGGTGGTGGTGGGATGTTTTGCTCTTCCAGATTCTGAGGGTGGGATATTTCTGCAAGAAATGATGGGTGTGTTACAGGACATGACAGAGGAGCGGATACACTTTATGTGGGCACCAACATTCCTAGTTTGGTTGTATAGGGAGTTATGGGCCTATGGGAGATTGAGGAGATTTTGTATGTGTTGTACATATTTATTACATTGTTGGGCATACACACACATCGTGTGTGTGTGCACCCAATTGGTTTACCATGATAGGATTGGTTTAAGGGTGGCATGTTTAGAGTTGGTTTTAGATGATGGGTACCAATTAGTGGATAGCCGAGGGTGGCTAGGGACACATATGATGTCTCATACTAAGGTAACATTAGTGGGATTTTCGGCAGTTGATATCATGTGGAGGCCATATGTGGACTATCCATCATACATAGGTATGGCTGAGGAGTTAGAGGAGCTTCAACTACTAAGATGGATATAGGGGCAATGGGCCGGACAACATGAGATGATAAAAATGGATAGGTTCATATGATAGTTTGGACTACCACAGGATGTGCCCCCACCTTTCCCATAGTACTGTAGAGATGACGTGGAGAGACCTATCTCTCCACCACATACATGGTATGAGGAACATGTGGTAGATAGACATATTGATGACGCGGGTGTCATTGATGGATACATGCATTGGTGGGTGGCATAACTATGGGAGGCACCACCAAGGCTAGGGAATCCTGATTTATCTACTGTCATAGTGTAGAGTGATACATTACATGGTCAGGTGGCCGACCTACAGGCACAAATTATAGGTTGTGGCCTTACAGCCAAGTAGCTACACAAGTACTAACATAGGTATAGTGATAATGTCCCATAGTATAGGCACGGGACGGGTCTCACAAAGATAGGAACTCCGCACAAGGATAGGGACTATTGACTTACAACTCATTGGAGTTAAGAAACAATTTTGCAAGAGTTTCCCTAGCTCCTAGAATGTCTCCCCAAAATGAGGGGGTCGATTACATTATATAGGAAATTGTCTCACCTACCCTCATTAAAGAGGTATAAACAGCCATACAAATCACTTCTTGATGGTACCTTCTGTCAGATGAAGACATGGGCACCATACTACATTGATACCAGTTGTTGAGTTGTCATTCACCCACCTACCTTATCTGTTATGCGACTCATCCATCCATGTCTGAGTTTGACAACCATCTAACCATGTGACCATACAAAATGTGAGTTGTCTGTCCAACCATGTGACCCATCCAGCCCCTTGTCCATATAGCTATCGGGCCTTCCAACTATGTGACTTGTCCAACCCCTCATCCATCATACAAATATCGTGCCATCCAAACATGTGATCTATCCAACCCCTGTCCGTATAATTGTTGGTCCATCCAACCATTTGACTCGTCCAACCTGGGTCATCGTACAAAATTTAACCTAGGTTGGATGAATTTTCAACCCCTTAGCTATCCAACTCCCTGGGTTAGACGGGCATCCAAACCCTGGGCCGTCCAACCAAGTTGTCCAACCGCTAAGGGGCAATTTCTGAAGGTGATATCTTGTGCTCCCAGATGAGTTTTGGGGAGAAATGTTATATGATTTCGCTTGATAAAAACAAACTTAATACAATGGTGATGTTATCAAGACTCAAATTTGAATTTAAAACCTCTATACGGCCCCTTATATCTCGAGGTTTCCGGTTGTGCGCTAGAAGAATGAGTGCCTCGGGAAGTGTATGATGTTTCAAGATGTCTCATATTTTCCACCATGTAGGGCATGGAAAATGAATTAAATAGGAATTTGTTTGGACTTGTAATTCCTCACATAGATCCTAGAATATTTCGTTGAATATCAGGTCCTCTTTCATGCTGCATGCTCCTTTAGGCCCGAAAGCCTACTTCTGATGAATCGGCTCCAAAACCTCCGAAACTTCCCTGAATCTTCCAAAATTAAATATTTAGTGTTACTAGCACTTGAATACTCATGTATCATTCTAGATTGCTCCTTGAATCCTTTTCTAGTGTTCAAACCCATCCTCCCGAGTTGTCTATTTTACCCGAGGTTAAAAATAGATAACAATTTGGCAACCTCTCGGGGACATCTTCCTGCTAGATGTGTGACCAGTTGCCTAAAGCATCCATTGGGCATGGAGTCATCCTAATACAACTTCAAACTGATCATAAAATCTGCATTATGCCCCTAAGCCATTGAAACATTATTTTTTTAACCGAACTTCCTGTCAATGCTCGATTCTCCCTCTCATTTACAAAATTATCTGAATTAAGGATTTGTGAGAGTGGAAATTTTTCTTGAACCTAGAACTCTCTCTCATTTCTGTATATTTTGTCTATGGGATGAAGGATGAAGCCCTCTAAAACTGTCCCAAACCTGATTTTTTCCAAGTGTGAAGCACAACCAACTAATGATTTCTTGACAAGCATAAACACTACAGAAGTTATAGGAACACAAGCTGATTGGGAGAGGTTGGAACTGTTGTTAGAACCTAATTTTTCCTCATGAACATGTATTTTCCAATGAATTGATTGTATAAGAACAACACACTATGTACAAATAGGAAGATCATACATACCCCAAGTGAAGCATGTAGAGTGTGCACAAGCACTTCTTCTCACCGAAAACAAACTTACCTAAGAGATAATGAGAACTAAACAAAGCCTACGGATGTAGGAGAAATAACTTCCCTTTCTTACAAATTTAGACCATGCATTTGATTTGACATTAGACATGGCCTTTATCATCAATGGAATTTTTCTCTAAATTTGTCTTTCCATTTTGGGACCCAAGGTACCAGCAAAAATAAGAAAATTACCTCCTAAAGCTGATTGGCATTGGACTCATGGGGGCATTAATGCTGACCCTTGGTACTTTGAATATCTACCTCACACCCTCGAATGAGTATGACTGGTTGTGGCTTATCCATTAGCTCTAACGAATCCAAGTATCCGATCGGCACTTTGTTTGATCTGCCATATATGCCCATCACTTAGAGTTCCAAATCCAAAAGTGAAGTCTTCTCACAAACCTTCCCGGAAGTGGGGATTTTTGTGAGCTAATTTTGGCTTTGTTGTTCATCTACAAAAACTAATGTTCTACCCTCGATGACTTGTTTGGAAATGGTTTCATCCTTGTCTTCTTCTCCTTCCTTGACCAAAAGGAAATCCTCCTCGACATGTAGCTTCTATGGATTTCTATCAACATCTAATGAGATTATTTTTGGATCACCGCAATCAGTCAAACATGATGCTCACTTGGGAGTTTCTCCTCCTCCATTTGGAGATGCAAATTATTTGCACATTTGACCTCTTCCTCCAATATGAAGTTTGAAAAGTCAAACTCCTCTAGTTGTTGCTCTTGAGGACTGTCTTGGGCAGTGAGGTCTTCTTGAATGTCCTCCTCCATCACAGGTTCATCAACTAAATCAGACCCTACAAATGAGAGAAAAAATCATCTCAATGATGTCATTTCATTTAGGGTCTTCGAATTTGAATTGGTCTCTCTTGTGTCCTCCTCTTTAACCGGACTTGGATTTGGCTCTTTTTCTTCCTCCCGATTGATTATGTAGCTGGTAGATGACCAAAAATACTACAAGTATAATACCACTGGACACTACACTCGAGCACTCGACTATTGATATTATTCCTCTTCTTGTTTTGGATCCGCTTCTTCTACAACTAGATCAACTTTCACCACCTGTTCTATTCCTACCTTGACCTCGTCGGTAAGTCTGACTAGAAGGGGATCTTATCTATTCCTAAATTTGTAGCTCAAATCCTCAAAAATGTTGTCTTTTATTCTCTATTGGGATCCTTCTCTCGTTGTTCCTCTTGACTGGTTTTTTGGATTTCTTCCTGACATGGACTCAGGAATATAAGAAGAGGGATGGGTTAGGGTACAAATGATTTTTTCATCATTTGAGGTGTTGGAGGGGATGGTGTTTCTTTTTCTCTTGTCGTTGGGACTTCGGTTTGGAAGGGAAAATGGTAGAGAAACTAAGATGGGATGAGAGAGTGGAAGATGAAGAAGTGGATTCCACAATAGGTGCAATAGGTGGGAGAATTGAAAACCGAGGTTCAGGATGGAAGGGCATAGCTTGAGACAAAAGGGGGAGGTTTTAGATGATGTAAAGGTTTCCTATTGAGAGGAATGACTAGCATTATGTTCATAGGCCTCCCTCATTCTGATCCATTCCATTACCCCAAGCACTATGTCATTCATCCAACATATCTCTTCTTTGAGGGTCTAACTCACATGTTATAAGGAAATTCCAAGGGTATGGAATTATGAAGCCAATATGGGTTGCCTTTTTCACCTCCTTAATCCTGAGTTGGTCCATGCGATACTCCAACTCCTGAACATGCCTCTGTAACTCAAGATATTTAGGTGTTGGATACCTTCCGTAGAATCATGTACCCTTTCTCTTAAGAATATCCATATTTTGGAGGGTAACTAAACTGTTTTGCATTCTGGTCATAGGGGTATGCCCATTGCTAAATTTCATCATAGTATGATTTTGGAGGTGGTTGATAGCAATCTGAAAATATATGTTGCAAGTGTGGAGGTATGTTTGAATAACATTGTTACTACTGCATGTGTGAATTCCATTGTGGGAATGAAGTCATGATTGCACAACTTCATGGAATAGAATAAAATGGAGAGAGGTGGAAAGAAAAATGGAAATGGATGGAATGGAGGAAGGTCTACAACTCAAAGAATGGGTTGTTGACCAGATGGATTCACCATATGTGTTTGAGTATATGCCTCCAAAGGATGAAATTCCAACAAGAACACACCAAATTATTGAAATGAAGTTTTCTCTAGATGTTGAACTACACACCTGCAAAATATATTCTAACTAAGATCTGTAGTGGAACACTTGTGAAATGTAGAGCTTTCACCGCTTGTCCCACTGGGCGTGCCAAAACTATTACTGCAAAATTATAACACCCCTGATAACTCAAGTGTGTGTGCATGGGCCATCAGTGTAATATGCATAACATGGGGTTATCCCTTAAGCTGTGGGACTTGTGAACTTGAGATAACCCTCTAGAGAAGGTTGTCTTCCTCTTCCTAATCCTACTACTAAACTACTCCTAATGCAAAAAATACGCCTAAATACATCTATCCTAAAACTTCTAAGGAAGTAGGGAGATAGAAAGTGCATAAAAGGGAAATCCTACACTAAGGGGTGGTGATAAAACCAAGAAAAGGGGGCAAAATACCCTACTAAGGGAGAAAGAAGAGGAAAAATAGACCTGTGAGAGGTCAAAAAAGTATTGACATAGACCCAAGCTCCATTTTTCATCTGAACTCCATGAAACATAACATCTTGCCTGCAAGTGAGAAAGCATACACATAATGCAACAAAAAAATAGAGAGGCAAGGGAAATACAATAAAAATGAGCAAGGGTTGAAGAAACACCACAAAAATGATTTTTATTACTTCAAAACATGCACATATAATTTACATTGAAGCAAAAAGGCATAAATACATTTTTAGGTGAAAGAGAAGGCTTACAACTCATTGGAGTTGAGAAAAAATTTTGCAAGAGTTTCCTAGCTCCTAGAATGTCTCCAAAAATGAGGGGATCAATTACATTATATAGGAAATTATCTCACCTAACCTCATTAAAGAGGTATGTGTAGCCATACAAATCACTTCCTAAGGGTACCTTTTATCGAGGAAGAAATGGGCACCATGTTGCATTGATAAAGTTTGTTGAGATGTCATTCACCCACCTAACTTGTCTATTTTGTGACTCCTCCATCCATGTCCGGGTTGGACGACCGTTTAAACATGTGACCCATCCAACCCCTTATCCATACAACTGTCAGGTTGTCCAACTATGTGACCTATCCAAACCCTCATTTGTACATTTGTTGTGCCATCCAACCATGTGACCCTTCCAACCTGGGTTACTTTATGACATCTAACCTGGGTTGGATAGCCATCTAACACCCATCGAACCCCTTGGTCATCTAACCTCTAGGGGAAAAATTTCGAAGGTGATGATATCTCAAGCTCCTGGATGAGTTTTGGGGAATAATGTTATATGATTTCACTTGCAAACAACACACACAATTCAATGGAGATAGTATCAAGACTCAATTTTGACTTTAAAACCTCTAAATGGCCCCTTATTTCTCATGGTTTCTAGTTTTATGCTAGAAGAATGAGCTACCTCGGAAGTGTATGATGTTTCAAGATGTCTTGTCTTTTCCACCATGTAGGGCATGGAAAATGACTTCCATAGGAACTTTATTGGAATTTTAATTCATCATGTGGATCCCTATATCTTTCATTGAATCCCAAGTGCTATTTTGTGTTGCATGCTCCTTTAGCCCCGAAAGCTAGCTTTTGATGAATAATCTCCAAAACCTCTTAAATTTCCTTGAAATTTTCCAAAATCAACTCCTTAGTGTTCCTAGCACTTGAATACTCATGTATCATTCTAGATTGCTCCTTGAATCCTTTTCTAGTGTTCAAACCCATCCTCCCAAGTTGTCTATTTTACCCAGGGGTTAAAAATAGATAACAGGGACTTCTTAAAACCTCGTGTATTGTTCCAGGAAACTCATTCTTTTGGCGCACAACAAGCGATCCCAAAAAATAAGGAGACATTTTGAGGTGATTTAGTCATAATTGGACCTTGATACCATCACCATTGGATTCATAAATTTTTCAAGTGGAATCATATAAAATTTCACCCAAAAATTCATCCGGGAGCTCGAGATATCATCTTCACAAGTTGGCTCCCAAGGTATGTTATTTGGTACTTAGTGAAATTTTTAAGGGACATGTGGCAACCTATGGTGAAGGCACATTTTCATGTCCCCTTTGCACCTTTTTCAAAGGGATTTTTTTTTCCCAACCCCTATGAAGCCTTATGGTCACTCATATGGCCCCAAACTAGCTCCCACTACTTAAACTCAACCCCACCCCGCTCAAGTTGCTCAACGAGTAAAAACATGCCAAGTGTTGAGATGAGGAGGAGGTGGAATTTAATGCCCCATTTTTCCATTTCAAAAGGGATGAAAGGGACACCAAAATCCCCCTCTCCCTCCTTCCATTTATAAGCTATAAATATTGGCACTTAGCATATTTTCACCATTTTCCCCCATACCTCCATACCCTCTTTGGAATGTGATGAATTTTATCCAAGAAAAAAAATAATTTTTTTACATTCAAATGACTCCATACAATCCTCCATCTAAAAAAACTAAAAATCACAAAATAAATGGATGAAAATGGTGGAAAAACAAAGAAAAATGAAGATTTTATACGGAAAACCCTCAAAGTCACAAGAATGAAAAATCTTCGTATCTTACAAACCATTGATAGAATCAATGTGTCATCTTTGCATTCATCAAGATTTTTAGGAGGCCAAAATTCCCAAAGAAATTATTTTCATGCAAAAGTGGATTTTTTCCGACAAGCAAACCCCTGTTTCCCAGCCACAAAATTTTAAATTTTAAAATCTCTCGTTTCCAGGCATTGGATCATGTTGAAAATTTTGAAGAAAATTGTTGGGAAAAAACCCATATCGGGAAATTTCATTTCGTCGCAAATAGATGCATGGAAACCCACTTTCCAAAAATAGTAAGCCTTCCTACATAGGTGCCTGTTATTTTTGGTAAGCCATCTCTAGAAGAAGTTGTGGTAAAGATAGTGTGTACTAGAGATAATCAAAAGATCAGAATGGTCGAGCAGTGCTAGAAATAGTAAAAATGACCACTTACTAAAAATAGTAAGTTCCCTATATGGGTACTTGCTATAAATAGTAAGTCATTCCAAGAAGCATTCAAGGGGAAAGTAGTGACTATAGGGACAATTGAGAAATTCAATCTCGCCGGTGCGATAAAAAGGGTCAAAATCACCACTTACTAAAAATAGTAAGTCTCCTATATGGGTGCTTACTATTAATAGTAATTCATATCAAAATAGTAGTTCTTGCATAATAAGTTCACAAAGGGGTAATCATTGGCTAAAATCATCGGTTAGGATCCGAAAGGTGAATTATAACATTTCCTAAAAATAATAAGTTCACTTTCTAAATATAGGGAAGTACTGGTGTCAGCCATGGAATCCAAGTTCACAGGTTGTTCTAGTTTCTCATTCTACATGTGTGATCAGTCACAAAGACATGGTGGTGTTTTGTGGTTTGGAGCGATCATCTCATATTACGAACAAAACATCCATCATGGTCTTAATGATGTTCTCATCCCTTATATGAGCAAATATATCATTCAATGGGAAAGTGGAACATAGGAGTGTCACATAGAATCAAAATGAGCATTTCTCATAGGCCATCCGAGATCAACATCAGGAAATATCAAACAATGTTTTTAAACACTCATTTAATGGTCGAAAGGGTTTGTGCATCATATAGTTTTTCGTCATCACCGGATGGAGAAAAGTGTTCTAAGTTGTTAAGAGAAGAAATCTTCATCAATGTGGAGGATCATCAGTGTCAAACATCTTTTTTCAAAGTTCATCACCGCATCAAGCCATTCAAGAAAATAATCATGAGGAGTGATTTCTATTCGCCTCCTCCCCCTTCTCTCTTTCTCCCTCTTATTTCTCTCTCCTTTCTAATTATTCGTTGGGCTTCATCATTGTATTTCATCCTATTCACTTAAGTGACTTATTTTAAAATTGTAAAAGTATTTTCTCAAAATTATAAGATAAATACTTAATTAATGGAAAATGAAAGGTCACAAGTGGAATATGGAAACAAAGAGTCATATGAGGGAGGTGAAGAGTCAATTCAAATTGATTACAAAGGATTCTAAATTTTGAAGAACTTCTACTCTGTAGCATTGTGAATTGTGATAGCTTGGTTGAAGCTTTGTATTCATCACTTCACATGAAATAAAAGCTACACTTATTCTATTTTCTTTCTTGTTTTTCCTCTATTTCCCTCTTGTATGCACTTTGTAAGCATGGTGATCAAAGAGAGCTTTGAATCTTTGATGAATGAGCCTAAAAAAACTTTGTGTTTATGTGGGTTTTGTTTGTCTCACTAACCACTTCATTATTGCTTTCTTCTATATTGGATGTTGAACTACTCAGAGTTCTTTGGGTGTGAATCTCTACGATCCACTCATAGAAGTAATATTCCTTGACTAATTTCTCTCCTTTCTCCTCAACGTTGTAATTTTCTCCCTTGTACCCATGTACAAGCACTTTGCCACAGGTTCAGTGGAGTGTCCCTGTGTGATCCCCAACTAATTTTTCCACCCACAACATTTAGATAGGATTAGGATTAGTTACATTCAATAATGGGAGTTTTACCATTCAATACAAAGGGGCGTAGCCCCATGAACATTGGTGGAGACACCTAATTTTTCCACCCAACAAATTTTCTCACCAACAAGTCTCGAAGCCTATTACAACCAAGTGGGTATGAAATAATCACCCTCATTGTTTGGATGGGCTGATAACTACTCAAATTTTTTTTTATCTCCTCACACTCCCCCCTATAAGGGTTTAACACTAACTCAATATTTAGGATTGAGGAGATGGACCAACCTAACTACAATGCACAACCAAAGTTCTCCAACTCCAATAACACAATGTTCACAGGAGAACAAGGTTTTTATCAACGGGTCTTGTCCCAACCTCATATTAGCATGCAATCTGACTCCTTATCTTCTTAATTTCCACCAAATGATGAGCTTCTAGTATGCCTCATCTAAAGTGGGGACTGTCTTGATGCTATGTAAGGATATACATATACTCTTCTTCAGAATAATGCTATCACCCCTCCTCCCAAAATAGAAAACACACCTAAAGAGGGGTGGTCTACAAAAGACCAATTTATAGTGGGGTATCATGTACCTTTGCAACCTAACAAGGCCTAACATATGCCTAAAAAAAATTCACAACCTTCACTTGGCGATGTGATCTCAACATTGGTGGGTAGAATCAAGGAATTATAAATCGCTCAAGCCTCAAAACCTAAAAAAATTGTGGGCTTAAATAATACTTCCCATCATATGAAAAATAAAAACTATCTTCCTTCCATGAGTTCCTTTAAAAAACCACCATATCAGGCCTACTTGGGTGATCCTAATCTAGGTGACCTCCTTATAGGATTGGACACACTAAGAATGACCCCTCATCCTTCATATATGTATCCAACACAAGCGTCGTGCGAAAGTGCATTATCAAATTTTGATCCTCTAAGTAATGCAACATTCCCTGGTTTCATGCCCAAAAGACCATATCCTAGTGTTGTTCCCCCTACGGACACATGTATTCCAAATATACTCATATGGATATGTAGTCTTTCCTTGGTCCTTAAGCTCAACAACAAGGGGTTCTTTATTCCCCAACCAATGCCTACACTATGTCAGATCAAACTCAAGTCCCACCTCACCCTCCCCATCAAGGATCATCAATGGTCAAGTCATATTCAATGGGAATCTACTTTGTGTACCTAAAAGAACCTCTATACTTCACTATACGAGGTATCATTATCCCATGACCATTTACTGGACCTCCCCAATTTTAAGGGGAGGGAGTTCAAAATGCCCATATTAAGCAATATGCTCTTTGCCATTAGAGAGTTACTCCTTTAAGGATGTAATTGTCACAAAATTTTTTCCCAAGACTCTTGAAGAGATTGCCATCGATAGGTACTACAAAATTCCATAAGCCTCTATCCATTCCTTCAAGAAACTCGTATATGATTAACTAAAATTATGAATTTTAGAATTAATCTAATTAAGTACAACAATGAAATAACTGAAGCATACATTCTAGGTAATTGAAATGGGAGGGAAAAGGTACTGACCTGAAAATGAATTACCTCACAGTAATTTGAAATTGGGCTGGTTGATGAACAAACATACTGGTATGACATCACGCCTCGGGAACTTGCAGCGAGATGAAGATTTGGTTGGAATGGGGCACCCATGGGAGGATAAGGCGCCTTATAAGGAGGAAATTATGGAGGAAAAATGTTCCCTAAATCTCCAAGGATAGGTACATTGTGAAATTTGACCCCAAGAGCTTTCCGATGACTATTTGAACGTTGGAAACAGAGTTTGTATGCACATTTGATGGATGGTCAAAGTCCGGTCAAGTGGAAAGTAAACCTTGGTCAACAATCCAATTCGGATGTGACACATGGCAAAGGTGGCAACTGGTGAAAAGGAAAAAAAGAGAGTCTTTTCGTTTGGATATCAACCTTTGGTCTTCGTCAGGTATAAAAAAGTTAGTGGTTGCAACAAGAGGATCAAATTTTGTGACGGAAGGGAGCCCGACCACTGTGAAATCTAGTGGTGCTACCAACATGGTGGGATCTCAAACCATTGTGTCGACATCAAGTTAGCTCACTCAAGCTATTTCTAGCTTGGTGGGGTGATCAACTCTCCACTGAGTTAATCACATTATATTACTACATGGATCGAGTTATTTCCACATGGTTAACTATCCACAATGCTTGGGATTGAATGATATTCTATATAGTTCGGGATTTACATTATTCTCAACTACTTAGGCGACCACATTGGTCGAATTGATTATCCTTTACCAACTCGGCACCATATTGGAGCAGTGAAGGAGTGCATATAGCTTGGCACAATGACCACATAGCTCGGCCCACACACTGGGCATTCACACCAACAACTCGCCACAAACCTCGACTGCGTTCAACAACCAAAACACAACACATGGACATTGGTGGAAGTTGGCTCAACCAACCAAAAATAAGGTGTGGCGAAGCCATGGTGACAATGGGTTGGTGAGCCCTTTTTCAACACCAATCCCTCCTTGTGTGGCGCCGATGTGGGACTATTCCCATGGTCCATACAAACTGACCACCAAAAACATGCATGCCACTGAGATTCGACCCCACGACCTCTACAAGGAAAGTGGAGTAACCCAACCACTGTGCCACCTATCTCGGATGGGATATGGATAGGGTGATAAGCCCTATATACAAGATTTGTGGGCGCCCTTGGCCTATATAAAGGCCTTCGACCCTCTTACACAAAAAAATATCACTTGAGCTCAAGCAAAGCCCTCTCCAAATCAGCCGAGGAGTATGGAGGGTTAAGAAGTTCGAAGGAAAGTATAGGAGAAATAAAATATTATAAGCCCTATACAAATAGGCATTATTTTATTAAGTCCTATTATATTATTTAATAGGCATGAAGGAATGTTTGTAAGACCTATTATTTATAGGCATAATATTGTGGAGCTTAAGACCTATATTTATTATAGGCAATAGTTGGATATAAGGCATGTATAGGATTTTAAATATATAAGACCTATTTATATAGGCAATATGTAAAAATGAAGCTACTCTCTCTCTCTCTCCTCGCAAAGTTGTACTTTGATCCCGAGAGGTGGTGAACAACTAGTGAAGTTCAAACACGAGCGTGATGATTTTTAATGGAGATATATTGGAGAGATAAGACCTATATCAAATAGGCAATTTCATCGTCTTCATTGATGACCAATTATTATTATCGGAAAAATGGAGATAAGGCTTATTAAGCCACAACTTCAAGGTACGTAATGTCTGGAAGACCATCCGGGGAGCCAAAGGGCATTGTATTATCATCTAGAAGACCGATCGGGGAGCCACAAGGCATTGTACTAGGAAGGAGAATGCTTAGCACCGTGTAATAGAGGCGTAGAGGTATTCACAGATAGAATACAAGATCAAATCTACTAGGATAACTACTTGGTATAAGGATTCATGTTCTTATGTATTCAATATTATCATGCTAGATTGTATTATTTGTTACAGTCATTGAAGTTGATAATATATCGGTTCTATTAATGAACCTGGAGATGTAGGCATTTTGCCGAACTCCGTTATCAACCTGTTTTACAGTATGATTATATTATTGCATTGATTTTAAGTTTATTTTAACGGGGTGTTTTGAGAAAAGAATTTAATGCCTATAGGGGTCCGATTGAGGTAGATAAAAACCTTGATTGTTTTTCGGATCAACGCCTTAGTTTGCAGGTATGGGTGCCCTGTCTACATAATAGCTTGGAACTTGAATCTAAGTTTTTGATAGATCTTTACAATAACTCGGTCTTTGTTGCATGTATGTCGCACTAGCTTCACTGATGTCGTTGTAAGTCTTCGATGAATAATATCCTACAAAACCCCACACAAAAGCATCAAACCCTAAAAAGAAAGATGTAAATGAATGGATCAGACTTTCCTCAATTGCCAAATGGATGGAATTATGACTGAGCGTTGCACTACATCTCAAACCTGATGTAGTTATATGTGATTTTGTGTGCAATCATGTTTCTAGGGTGCCCTAGTGCTAATGACACCAAAGTAGTGGGCAATGACTAGATGTAAGATGCAAATGATGGATGCAATATAATGAATACAACCCTTCCTATGCAGCATGTGATGTAGAATAGTGCTCAAATGTAGTCCCTTACATTATGTAGATATCTATCCCTTAGTAGAAATAGTTCACCCTTAAGATAATGTGTATGTTCTATTTATATACGGATCTCTTTCTTAAATTTTGACACTAATGACTGACATGCCGACTTATTACGTAGAGGAATGAGAGGGAAACATATAAAGACCAACCTTGAAATTATAAATGAGAATCAAGTACAACCGAGACCAGGGCACCTAAAAATGAGAATTGGGGTGCCGATAGGTGCCCCAATCCCTTTCTAGGTTCCCTAGTCAAATATTAGAGATGACAATTGAGTAAATAATGATAGCTGAGACTCCATGATAGATGACCAGAACTGTGCAAGTAATTGATGAATGTGCAAGACACTTAATGACAATGACTAAATAAACTGGTGATAGGACTAGGGGATGATCCATTAGTGAATAATTTTTATGCGAGATCCATACATAAAACAACATAATTGTGGTATAATAGTAGTAGTAAGTGTGTGATTTTGTGACTACATTTTCCCCACTTTATGTTATTAGGTTGAAATCTCGGTGATATAAATTAGATAAAGATATGTACACGAGAGAAATCATGATAAGCCCATGTTTTAGTAGAACACGCAGATGTGGTATTAAAAGTGATTTAAAAGAACCATATAATCTTTCAAACCATGGATCAATGCGTTGATCCATGTAACATAGTGAAAAGTGTAATAGTGTGATGTGTTAGGAAATAAGGGATAAAATATGCGAAGCAATCCCATTGATAATCACAATAGTAAAAACTAATATTCATAAAGATATTACATATTTGAAATAAAAGTGTAGAAAATAAAAGAACAAAACATAGAGACAATATTTAATGTGGTTCACCCAATTTGGGCTACGTCCACCAATAATCACTTGCTCAAATTTTATTACAAGCCACCTCTGCTCTCAATACAATACCCAGATCTATTTGGAGTTATGCTAAAATAACTCTCCTGATTTCCCACTCAAACTCACACACATCCGCAATGTTACATCAACCCTACCATATGCACAAAATCACATAAATAGATAACTGCTTAAGTAGTTTTACAATATCATGGGTACCAAAACCAAGGGCCAAAACTTCCCCATAAACCTATGGGTCAAAAATCCCACCCATATGAGAAGAGAATGTTTCTCGAGACATCGGGCATGTTTTTCGAGAAAATTATGGATAGTGTACAATACTTTTAGTGTACAGTATTCAACACTTCCAAACATGAAAACATGCTCCACAACATAACATTATGAAGTGCACTAAATGAGAGTGATGATTGCAATGTTGGATGATTGATATTTCCAAATTGTATGATGACGATAAGATAGGGTAGGGGGTGATCAATTCCCAACCCGATTGAGTGTATACAAATAGTTAAGTGGAGGATTTGGGAGTCTTGTAACCAAAGGAAAGAGTGTAGGGAGAAAAGTGTGTTAATCTCTCATCTATAACTACATCCTCAAGATCTAGCCACCTGCAGAAGGACTCAAATCAAACTTTTGTGGTTTCGGATCCGTGATAATTTCAATCAAATAGTTGACCCATATAGGAGTGGTATAGGAAAGGAACTCTTTCCCCCACTCCACGGGTTTCACTGCAATGTAATGGATTCCAAGTTAGGTCATATGGAAGCAAACAAAAATGTATGATGGCTTCCAAGTTAGGTCATCTGGAAGCAAATGCCAAATATATAATAACTTCCCAAGTTAGGTCATCTAGGAAAGTAATGAATGTAACTCCCAAGTTAGGTCATGTGGGAGGTTGTATATGTTATATCATTTTGATTTAATGATGATTGTTATAGGTTTGAACACGTTAATAAATTGATTGATTGTCTTGATTGGTTACTTGTAGAGAGATTTTATGCTATTTGCCCCTAGTTATGTCATTAGGGGAATTGATAGAAATTGATGTATGGAAATATTTTAATGCTTGTTTCCCCTAGATTAGGTCATTAGGGGAAGTGATGAAATGTCTCATAGGGAATTAGTATGTTTTTTCCCCTAGGTTCGGTTATTAAGGGGAATTGATGGTGAAATGTTGTGTGGTAAATTAGTAAATGTTTGAAAATGATGAATTGGTAGTATTGATCAAATGCATAGTGATATAAGGGGAATTATAGGATGAACCCAATGATATGCACCCCATTTTTACGAAAGGGGAAGTGATGATAAGAATAAATACTAGGCCGAAAGTAAGAACGAGATAAATAGGAAGTGTGATAAACATTGTCAAAATGTGTGTAGATTGATTGAATGAAAATATGAAGGTGATATAACACACATGTCGTGTATATGGTATGGTGGTAGGAATAATTATAAAAATAAAGCCACAAACGGGGTGTAAATTGGAGTAAAAATGCTCAAGATATGACAAAAACAGAGTAGTGTGTATTAGTTATGAGAATAGGCACGAAATAATGACCATAGTAAAGTAGGTGATGAAAAGTAACTATAAGTAGTGAAGTGAAAAAGTGTTTAGTCACTTCATTTGGTTTTGATGTGATTGTGAGAGTGAGTGCTAAGTGAGTGAAGATGCCACAAGTGAGAGCAACATGTCCTAGCCGGTTTGAGAGGGTGGCGATCACCGTAGCATCACAGAGGCGACTATGTAATTGGTAAGTATAATGTTTTTCAAAAATTGTGTGTAGTACTTAGTTTATTAGATTTTTGAAAATTTGATATTATGAAGTTTCTCGGTGTTTAGACCTAGACAAGAGTGGTGAGGGCACTAGTGACCCTTGGGATAGGAACACCTAGACTGGGCACTAGTGTCCTACTCTTGGGCTCCTTGGTCCAGAATGTGTATATTTGATCTATAACGGTGCAATTGAGATTTATAATGTATAGTAATGTGATAAGTGAGTGTATTTGGACTTTTATAATGTTCTAACATTATATTTTTGTCTTTTATGGTGCACGAGGGATATTCACTCAAGGGAATTCCACGGAAGTCGTCATTTGATAAATTTTCTTGGGTTGGGCCTATCAGATGATGAGTGGGATGTTATAGACCATGTCTTCATGTTGCACATAACACAGATGGGAGATGTGCTCCACAATATTCCTATGTTGACAACATTATGCGAGTGATGGGTGAGATGATAGTACTTTAGTTATGAGTTTTATAATTAATCTAAAAAAGTATAGCAATGAAATAACTGAACTATAAATGCTAGATAATTTTATTTGATATTTTGAATAAAATGGAATAATTGAAATAGGAGGGAAAAGGTAATAACTCTGAAAATGACTCACCTCATAGTGATCTAAAACTAAAAAAATTGATGAATATGTAGAACAAAGTATGACAAAACTCCTCGGAGCTTGCGCGAGATGAAGATTTGGCCATATTGGGGATCTGTGGGAAGATTAGGGCACCTGTGGGAACCTTGGTTTGCACTATGGGTGGCCTAGTATGCAAAATATATCAAAACCTGAATATCAGTTGGTCGCTAGATCTTTGCAATAAATCGGTCTTGTCACATGTACATCACACTAGCTTCATCGATGTAGTTGTAAATATTCAATGAATAATATCCTACAAAACCCCCCATAAAAGCATCAAACCCTAAAAAAGAAATATGTAAATGAATGGGTCTGACTGTCCTCAGCTACCAAATGGATAGAATTATGGTCGAGTGTTGCACTACATCTCAGACCTGATGTAGTTCTATGTACTTGTGTGTGCAATCATGTTCTAGGGGCCCTAACTGACAAGAATGATGCCAAAGTAGCGAGCAATAGCTAGATGTAAGATGTGAATGGTAGATGGAATAGATTTAATATAACCCTTCCTATGCAATGTGTGATGCGAGAATAGTGACCAAATGCAATCCCTTGCCTTATGCATATAACTATCCCTTAGTAGAAATAGTCTGCCCTTAGGATAGTGTGTATGTTGTGTTTATATAGGGATCTCTTGCTTAAATTTTAACACTAATGACCCGACATGTCGACTAATACCTAAGGGAATGAGAGGGAAATATAAAAATACCAACCTCAAAATTCTAAATGAGAACCAAGTGCAACTAGGACCAGGGCACCTAAAAATGAGGACCGGGGCACCAATGGGCGCCCCAATCCCTTCCTAGGTGCCCTAGTCAAATACTAGAGATGACAACTAAGTAAATAACAACAGTTGAGACTCCATTAGAGAGAACCAGGTGTGAGTAACTGACTACTGTGCAAGACACACAATGAAAATGACTAACTAAATTGACAATAAGACTAGGGGATGATCCATTAGTGAATACTTTTCTTACACGAGATCCAAATATAAAACAACATACTTGGCGGTATAATAATAGTAGTAAGTGTGTGATTTTGGGACTATAGTATCTGAGTTCATTAAGTATTTTGATATGAACAACCTATTGAGAATAGGGATTAGAGAATTCTTACATATCAAACAAGAGAACAACAAGTCCACTTCCCACTTCATTTAGAGGTGGAAAAAATTCCTCCATTCTTCTACTAGTTGTCCTAACATGGATCAGATTGAGCTTTGTGAGTTGTTCCTCCTTTCGGTTAATCGAGAGACCAAGGAGGAATTCCAAAATTTTCCACTTCGGAGGTACAAAGAAGTCTCAGAGGGTGCGCTTTGCATTGACCAAGTGGAAATAGACATTAAATGCAAGAATTATTACCCAAATGGAAGGTTAGTCACCCCCACTCAGAATAATTCTAACTACCAAAATGACTCAAATAATAATTAATAACCCAAGGTCCTCAAGAGAAATTGTGGTGTCACAACAGATGGCATAACTGACCAACCTAAGAATAAAAATGTTGCGAACACCAAAAATGTAAATAACAACAACACTAAGGTGAAAAATTAAAGGAACAATAACCTTACTCACTATATTAATGTGGTTTACTTTAGTCATCATCTCGTTCTAAAAATTTAGGCCCATGGCTTGAGTCAATACCGAAATCAATAGCAAAACCAAGGCCAAATGACTCCGAACTATAATTAAAATAACCAAATCAAAATAACAATCAAAATTATGGACCACAATAGTTTCATAACCATATAATGAGGGATTATGACCTTAACTTATATTGTGGTTTCCATAGAGTGATCGGTCATAACGCTCGTCTTGCTAAGATTGTAACAAGCTTAAACAACGACTCCCAAAAGATCAAAGACATCTCTTTATTGAGATGTTTTTATCCAACCCCACAGAACTCCATAAGGTACCCATATGGGACCTATTTCTCCACAGAACACTACCCTTGGGATTTATAGAGATCCTTTCCCGAAGTGCCCCGAAAATGAGAAAGCTAATCCTCATGGTACAAACAAGGGTATTCTTATAGGGACTAATGATCACAAAGCCTCTATGTCTACTAATCCAATCCACGAGTTGCTCCTAACATGGACCAATAGAATAATCCTAAGATCGTAGGCCTAGTTGAGTTGGAGACTGAATCAAAAATCCATGTTGCTACCTGTACTCATGATTACACATTAGAGCCTCTCCCTATTTACCCTTCAAAGCAAGATGATGCACCAATAATCCCTAAACTATTAGGGGCTTATGATTTGATTATAGACCTAACCAAGACCTTTTCTCACATCTCCTTCTTGGATTTATTGTGGAACTCATCAATTCACCGATATGATTTGTTAGAAGCGTTAGTCCTTGGTCACTTAGTTTACGTTACACCTCCCCAGGAGGCCCAAATTAACCATATAGATTTTGACGTCTATCTTCCCGGCCAGCATGAGAGAGGCATTGGGTTTGTTTTTATATCAATAATATTCCCACAGACACCAAGTTAGCATGGAGAGGTGATCATGCATTGTATTTACAAGTATGGATCTACAAAAAATATGTCAACAGAGATATGATCGATGATGGAGATGTAGTTAACATTGTCCCCTTTTCTTTCTTACAAAATCTAGGTTACGGAGAAACAAATTGTTCTTCAACTCGAAACACACTGAGAGGATATGATAGCCTTAAGGCTACATCCATTGGGAATATAGTTCTCCCAGTCACTCTTGGGCCTAAGAACATTTTAACTGAATTCTATATTATAGACAAGGAAACTAACTATAATATGATCCTTGGTAGGTTGTGGATCCATAGGATGAAGGAAATTCCCTTTGCATTGTTTCAAAAAGTTAGATTCCTTCATTTAGGAAGGTATTTTTGGCTCAGGGTGATCCGAATCCATTGAAAATTCACCGAGCTAATCTTAAGAAAGAGCTTGGGGTTCATTCTAAATTTGAGCTGCCAACAAATCAATTAAACAAACCTATTCCTTCTAGAGGACTAGTTCCCCATCAAATCTTGTTCCAACCATTGAGTTAGAGCCACCCAAGGAAATTGAAGGGGTGGATATTAATGAAAAAAAGGCTATTGTAGTAGAGATTGTTTTAACAAAACCACAACAAAAATAGTGAAACTCTTAGAGAATGATATGTCAATTATTATCCCATTTGATTCTTTAGGAATAGGCCATTATCTTGGGATAACCTCTCTTCCGGTAGACAACCTTGGAGATGTTTTCATGGTTGAGGTTTCCGAGGTTCAGGAATAGGATTCAAATAATTATGAAACATTTATCTTTCTTGACAATTGTTAAACTCTCAACTATGACAGAGTGAAATGCTGTTATTGCGCAGGGGTAGGGGTGATTCTCACTTCTCCATAGGGAGAGTTATTCCATTTTATTTTAAATTGAATTTTGAATGTACAAAAATTGAGAAGAATACAAAGTTATACTTATTGCTCTCACTTTGGCCAAGAGGATGGGTGTGTACAACGTTAGAGTCCTAGGTGAATTGCAACTTATTACAAACCACATCTCAGAAGTTTAAGAGACTAGAGAAAAGCACCTTCAAATTTACAAGTCTGTTATGTGGAAACTATGTAAAGTTTTTTATTTTATTTCCATATAAGGTATTCCTAGATAATAGAATTAAATTTTCAATTCTATGGTTACTTCTTTTTATTAGTTTTATCCTAATGAGAATTTAAAGGAAACATAGTTCATTGTCTTAGTTTGAGCCAAACCCTTGGTTCGTAAGATGCCTAGCCATGCAATTTTGGCATATGTAGAGACTGAAAATGAACCTATTACATTGTATTTTACAAATAATGATGAGGAAATATTAGGATTCCCCCACACATATGATTTCCTTTATCCCGCACATCATAATAAAGGCTTTTCCCTTATCCCTCACCCTTTTCTTACTTTGGAGATAGAATGATGAATCCTTCCTCATCGAAAGGTATTGAAATATATGAAGTTAAGGAATAAGAAATAGAGCTACCTCCTAATCCTCCTAATTTTGAAGAGGGTAACACTTCCTTATTCAAATTAACCATTGACATTAACATTAGAATGGAAGCAGAGCCTAGAATACTTTGGATTTTTGTTCTTAGTTGTCACCAAAAGAAGT
Organism: Taxus wallichiana var. yunnanensis; assembly: GCA_018340775.1. Taxonomy (NCBI): domain Eukaryota; kingdom Viridiplantae; phylum Streptophyta; class Pinopsida; order Cupressales; family Taxaceae; genus Taxus; species Taxus wallichiana. Next base: position 468,144,829 of record CM031238.1, on the reverse strand, counting down.
AGAAGTGCACACCAAGGTACTCAAATAACATTCCAAATAATTGGATTTTAGTTACAAGGAGATGATAGGTGTCATTCCCGATATGGTGGTTCATAACGTGGTTACTAAATCTGATGTGAAACGTGTAAAAAAATTGAGACCTATGAAGCCTAAGGTTTATTTGATGGTCAAGGAGGAAGTTATGAAACTCCTTCGGTAGGGTTTATTAAACTAGTGGACTACTCTATGTGGTTTTCCAACATCGTCTTGGTACTTAAAAATAATGGGAAGATATAGATATGCATTGAATTTAGGGACATTAACAATTCCTACCCCAAAGATGATTTTCCATTGCCTTCTATTGACATCATTGTTGATGCAACTGGTTATGAGTTATTGTCTCTCATGGATGGATTTTATGGATACAACCAAATAAGGATTTCCAAGAAAGATTAAACTAATAATACTTTCACTACTCCTTGTAGGACCTTTTTTATCCCATCATTCCATTTGGTTTAAAAATGCTAAAGCCATGTATCAATGGGCCATGACATATTTTCCATGATATCATTCATAAGATTGTGGAGACATATGTTGATGATCTCCTGGAAAAATATAAGAAATGGGGTGATCATCCCAAACTTATTTGTAATATTATCTCATGATTAATTGAATACGACATAACCTTAAATCTAGAAAAATGCGTGTTCTGATTCACGAGAGCTAAATTGTTGGGTTATATCATTTCATCTCAAGGCATCGATGTCGATCCTATAAATATTAGGGAAATATTAGAAATGAACCCACCAACGGATGAGTCAAGCATTAAATATTTCTTGGGAAAGCTTAGGGAAATTCATAGATTTTCTCTGATTTGACATATGCCATTCACCCTATTAATAACTTGCTAAAGAAAACTTGTTGTAAAATCTAAACAACTGAATGTCATGAGGATTTTGAGTCGGTAAAGAATTTTCTAATGTCACCACCTACGCTTATGCCACCCAAACCTGCTCATCCTATAATTACGTATTCTCAAGCCACAAATGTCTTAATAGAGTTCATAGTGGCACACACGAGGATGATGCTTGACAAGGATAATAGCATTCATAGCTTTCATATCTACTTCATTATCCGAACTCTCATTGATCACAAAAGGCGGATACTCAAGCAAAGAAAGAGTTCTTGGAAATTGTCTTTACAACTAAGAGGTTAAGGCATTATATGCTTAACCAATAAATGTGGATAATTGTTAAATCGATTAGTTGCGAGATAATTTTGACCAAAGTAGCCTTATCTAAAAAGGACGTAGATTTATCACATTGATGGGTGAGTTCAAACTCACTTTTATTAATCAAAATTTTGTCAAGGACAAATCATTTGTGATTGGTTGGTGGATAATCATAAAGACCGCAAAGAGTTAGTTGATATATATTTTCCCAACGAATCTGTTTTCTATATAGAAGTAAAACCTCCCATTACTTCATGTTCATGGTATATTGACATAGTAAATCACATCATAGATCGGTCGTATCCCGATGGATTGAATTCACAACAAAGACAATGGTTGCATGTCATAGTCGCAAAGTATGTAATTTTAGAATAATTTCATTATTGAAGATCATTCAACAACATGTTGTTGAGATGTGTTGATGAAGAAGTGGAAAATATTATCTTTGAAGCCCACAATGGCGTATGTGGTGGCTAATTTGGAGGGCATTTGACCATTCACAAGATTCACCAAATGGGATAATTTTGGCCCACAATAGAACATGATGTTGTAGAGTACATGTGCAAATGCCTAAAATAACAAAAGTTTTTACACATTATACACATTCTAGCCTAGGATTTACAACTAATTTTTACAACCCGACCCTTCTCTACTTGGGGTCTTGATCTAATAGGGAAATTCTCTCCCTCCTCATTAGATGGCCACAACTCCATCATCACAAGTACAAAATACTTCACAATTGGGTTGAGGCCGTGCCTCTAACTACACTACCTGGACCAGATTATTTCTATTTTCATCCTAAACCAAATAATTTTTAGGTATGGTGTCCCGAATTCATGAGCCCATGCTTCTTATAAGTGGTATGGGGAAAGACGTAGGGGTCACAATAATAAATAATAAGTTACAAATAAACAAATGAATAAAATTGATTCCAAAATTCCCATGAAAATGAATTAGATGTGTATGTTTAGAGACAATCACTCCTAAAAACTATATTTTTCAATCAATAGGACATCCATGAATCTAAGTCCTGGTCAAACTTGCAAGAAGAATTCATTTCAAATTGGGAATTGATCTTTGTTAGGGTTGCGTTACAAGTTTCTAATCGGATATTTCTAAAAATCTTTTCTCTTTGTCATTATTCACATTCAAATTATTAAATTCATATAACTCACATCCTTCTTGGCTCTTGGTGATGATCCCTCGCATCCGACTAGCTACGTGGAGTTAAGAATGGAGTGAGTTCATAGTTTCATCATACCACACTCAAAACACTTTTCCAAAGAAATATAAATGCTAAATATTACTTGAGAAACAAAGTATCTAAGTTGTAATTTGTTGTCATATGCATAATCATACAAAATCATCTTGTTTACTAAATTGCATCATCATCCATAACATGCATTTAAAACATAAAAACAAACATAAAAAATTCCAAACCATCTAAGAGTACATAGATGAAATAAACCATAATGAAGTTAACTCTTACAAGGAATGCCAAACCAAAAATATGTCTATATATGTATATATAATGTCAAGTTTCTCATGTATAATGTTGTCACACTATAGAGTAAGTGTGGTAAAAAATGCTCTCTAAGAGCTCAAAATACAAAAAAATAGATATACACTTAAAAATTGTCTCAAAGGAATAAAGGATCTAGGCCTCTCCCTCCCTCTTGGATCCCTACGAAGGGGAACGGTGAGAGATCCTACTATGAATCCCATTATAAGAATGAATCAGTGCAGCATGAGAGCCTTCATGTGTAGACCAATGAGAATGTCCATGTGACTACCCGTGAGTGAGTAGTAGTAGTAGTTATGCTGCGTGAGTGTGTTCACCATCGTCTCTCTTGATCCTCATGCAAAGTGATGTCCAATCTCATCTAGGTCATCGCCTCTTTGGCATGCCAAGCTGGCGTGAATATGTCGATATGGAGACCATCCATCATTGGGTGTCCTATGTCAACAAGAAGCTGATCTCGAGTCATCTTTGTGGGAATTATAAACATGTCAAGGAGTATGCTCTAAATAAATTCTCGCCATCCATCTGTAGTAGATGCAAAGTGAAAGTAAAAAATGATGAGTTATAAAGCATATAAACACAAAAATAAATAAGAGAGAAATAACTTACTACCATCTATTCTAGAAAATTAAATACAAGAAAAGATTTTTCACTCACTCGGATCCCCGGGAATCCAACTTGGATCCATGACTAGTGTTAGTGTTGGAGATGGTACATCCTCCTCCTTGACCCTAACCTCCTCATCTACCCTATGTGGGTATACAGAGGCCTCATATTTTTCCTCGTGATACACCATCTCTTCCTCTCGCATTTGCCTCAATCAGTAATAGTAGCTGTTGATTCCTCTCTTATGGCCTCGCCACTCGAGTTTTCCTCCTCCCCAAGCCCAAACTAGTCTCGGCCTCCTCCTCCTCACTAAGTGTTGTGCATGCCTCAATATGGAGTATATGTCTCTTCCTAATTACTTCCTAATCATTGGATCTAGTGTGGCATGTCGTGTACCAATAGGAACCCTAGGAGTAACCACCCTCCACTCTAACCGGCCTCTCTAGGAAGATATCGCCTCTGTGTGCCCCCGTACACTATGACTACTACTACAAGAGCATCCGCATAAGGTAACCCAATTTTTTTGGGTACCCCGAGCATCGATGATTCTCAAATCTACTAGTCCGGTCAACCAGATGAATTATGGTGTGGCATGTGGTCAAGGTAATGCCCTCATCACCCCATCTACCGGTCATATCTTGATATGGTTGTGCAATCATGTCTGTTGTAGTCAAGGTGGATATCAACTATGATGGTCCCTTAAGTGAAGCCATGTCCACCCACTTGGTTGCTCTAACTTTTGTGGGATCTTCTATCCCCACTCCCATCTAGCAAGGGATTATCCTCCCATACACCCAAGATATAACCAATGTGGGATGGCTGAGGGACTTCGCCCCCAATCTGACAATCCTACATAGGTTATGATAACAGGTCCCCAAAATGTCTACTCCCCATGCGTAGACTCTGCCATATAGCTCGATACTTTAAACGACGTGGTCCCAAAAAATAGGAACCTATCTATGCCATTTTCCCTAATCGCACACAAAGCCAAAATACCAATGATGGCTTTGCGTGAGATTAGGGATAGGTGCTTGATGTCAACCTGAACCTAATCTAAATCCCTTTTGGTACCCGTGTCAAGTTTTAGTGCATCACCAAGATAATTTTCCCAGCTATGAGCCTCAATTGTTGAACTAGTGCTTTTCAATCTAACTTCTTTCCAAAGGTGACATGAACTCCAAGGATTTGATATACATCCTCCAAGGTGATAGTCCACTCATCTATAACTCCAAGAAAATAGAAGGTGTTCCAAAGATGCATCCCAATAACTCGATAAATCACAAAATAGGTGACTTGCGGGAGAAAAATTTATGTATGAGAAATCCTGCAAAGGACATCCCTCCCTAGTAAGTCCCTCTCAACCTAATTCAATCCTTACAAGATCTGGGGAAACCAAGCCTACTCACGGGATCTACTCCACCTAACATAACCTCCTTGCATCCATAAAAACATGAAAAGAGTAAGTTATAACCTCACATATACATAACAAGCTCACAAAAACAATATAAATGTGAGTAAAAACAAAAAAATCCATAGTCAATAAAATGTAAATTACCTTGACAATTACAGAACCACCACTCATAGCAGAGTGGCGGTTGCCGCACAACTACCATGAAGGTTGTGTATTTTTAACTTTACCTTAGTATCGCTTATGTAATCAAGCCGCAAATTTGCACAACCTCCATTATTTGTAGAGCAGAGAGGTGTCACACTGTCGTGGTGGTTCCATCCAAATTTTTGGGTTGTACCCTAAAAGCTAAAAACTAAAAAAATAAAAAAATGCATCAAATTCAATCAAATAAACTACATATCCTAAGTGGCACCCCCTTGTGATCATTTTGACTACAAAATTATTAAAAATATCCCCTATATATAGTTTTGATTAAATCCTACATTTTAGGGTAAAATTAACAAATGCTAATAACTAACCTGATTGTGACCCTCTGCTCTCCTACCGCTGGTTTTGTTGCCATCATCTCAAATTTCTTGTTGATTTGGATGTAATCTCACATGAAATGATCATAGGTAATCTACAGTTCTAAAAATCACTAAGCGGGTGGGTAAAAATGATTTCTATAAATAGTAAAAAAGTGACATATATAGTGTTTTCTAATGTCATTTTGAGTGCGTGTATGCAGGGCTGGAGCACTAACGCAAGTATATTTCTTATCCCCACGGATATGGTAAGTACTCTTATAATTTTAAGTTCAAAATGTTTTGTCGATTTATGTTTTATATCTATGATTGATTTCCATTTTTCTCTTGCAGGTGACGAAAATCTTAGATTGGTGTGATTTCAACACACGAGAGCGAATGAGGTATAATTTCTAACTTTCCCATTTGGGAGCACCATACTCAGAATTCACGTTTTACACCCATTCATGGCTAAAACGATTCTCCGAGGGGGCAATATGTACGCACCCAAAATTACATGGTGCTACATTGATGAAACAGTAAAAATTCCCTATGATGATAAATTTCTTTCCGTAAGAACGATGATGTACAAGTCTTTCCTTTTGTCCTAAACAATGTTTATCTTGCTTTATTTTACTTTGTTACAAAGTTTCTTATCTTATTGAGCCTTTTTATACTTATTGTTAGGTTGTTTTTGAATTTATGCCACATAACCTCTGTGGCGGTTACAAAACCGCAATCGGTTTTCCTAGACCGGCATTGCTGTGTAATCACGGTCCGCAGAGCATGTGCGATTTTGTGCGCATTAATCTAAGACTCCAAACTGCGTGTTTTGTAAGCATGTTGCAAGCTTCTCATTGTATTTATCACACATTTCTTGTCCATTTTCCCTGATTTCAAGCTTGTTAGATACGTATGGAACTCCTCTTCCCTCCTTATTATTATTAGAATTTTGATTGTCTCTCTTGTGGATGATCCGACATTTCTTGATTGTCAAGTGTGTTGGACTTCTTCCTGTTGTTTTTATATATATATAAATGTTTTTCATGAAGCATTGGTTAGATATTCTTAATTTTTATTACATCGTTACTCTGCGAAATATTACCAAGAAATTAAAAACAACTCATATCATTATTTTATTCTTCATTGCTGCGTTTGAGACTAGCTAGTCTGCAACCACCGATCTGCTCACTGTATTCACAATTTATTTTACAACCAACCATCAAAACTCCCTAGAACAATTGGACTCATCTCTGGAAAGGAATATGAGGGGATAAAGAGAAACATCACCACACTTGGGAATCATCTTAGTTCTATGATAACCGGTTGGGGATGTTATTTTAATTTTATTCAAAGATTTTAATCTAGAATTAATATTTTTCATTAAATCAATAAAAGTAATAAACTTGTTTTAAAGAGGTAGAATTCATAGTCATTTATTTTCTTGTAAGAATATTCCATTGATATCTCCTTCTCATCTTGTCCTTGTGGATTTTCCTGTGAAAGGATTTGGAGGAAGTTCATGTGCATCAATTCCTTTACATATTTGTTTTAGAATATCTATCAATTTCAATTTCTTTCTTATTAGAATAATGTGCATACAAAAAATCTTCCAGTTACAAATTCTTCTTTGCTTATCCTTATGGGTCTGCAAGGGAAAGAATCTTGAGGAAGCTTTTGTGTATATGCTTCTTGTTGTGTTTCTTCACCTTTAGTCTTTCTGTACAATCAATTGTTTTTCTGGGAAAGTCTAAGGGGAAGAAATTTCTTCCTGAAAAGCCTTATTTCTTCCAAAGAATATGAGGTGAGGTAATCGGAAGAAATAAGAATCCACATTTACAAATTAGAATATATTTTTGTTTAAATTAGATTAAGCTTCACATCTTGCAACAAAGGAATAACCACATTTGGCTATTCCATGTTTATTTTATTTTTGTGTAGAAGTGGAATTTATTCAATTTAGAAGCAATTTCCCTTGTCTGTAGATTTATTTTATTTTATTCCCAGTAAACAAAAAACCCAAAAAAACATAGCGTAGAAGTAATTAGATTTATTTTATTTATTTTTATTTAAAATATTATTTGAAAATGCCAAAAATAAATTGTATAGTTTATCTTGCATTTCTTTAATTAAATATTTACAATCATATTTAATTGAATTAAAGGGGAAATCAATCAACTTTATTTAATTCAAATTTTCTTGATTTTTTAATTTAAAGGTAGGAACTTAGATTAATTAGATTTGGAATGAACAAAGACCCCATTGTTTCCATAACAACCTAGGCTACCAGACCTTAGCTTTAGTCCCTTTGGTTTCTTGCGTGTTTGTTATTTCTACATTTTCTTAGTTTGTGCCCACATGACCATTCAGGGTCCAAGACAACCAAGAAGTAGATTTTTTGATCTAATCGTACCACAACCGAACATCGAACACGATTGACATGCATTGACCAAGGATTACGCCAACTTATCTTTAGGGATACCATAATCCCACCCAATATTATTCACTGTGTCATTGCTTTGAATGATGAAATAAATACTGCTTGAAGAATTCAAAGGTGAACTAACTAGGTAGATACTAGACCTCATAAATTTTGATTTTTCCTTATTTCATCATCCTTCCTATCTTCAGGACCCTCTTTGGAGAAGAATTTACAAATGATGAATGGAAAATTCCTTGTGTTCTATAGCTAAGTAGAGTATTGTTTGGCTCTATTGGTATTGACTGCGACTTGCGTAATGATCATACTTGATTTTAGCATCACCCCTGAGAAAGTAATACATGAATTCATTTCCATCAATAAACAAATTCCTATTTTCCCATTCGATAACATTAGGTTGCCTTGATTTCTTGTTGTCACCTGCATCTATTCCACCTACATCCTATTTACCCATCCTATTACTATCCCATTCATTTAATTTTGGTTGTCCTAAAGACGACCTCGGGATGTTGAGTGCGTCTAGAATAACGTGTTGATTCTTAGGTTTACATGTACTTCTTTAATATATTTCAATAAAATTTAGAAGGTCTTATAAGTTAGCCCAAGAGTTTCGGGTCCTTTGAAATTCTAGAAAATATTAGTTTGGTTTCTTACAAGCTAGATCTACCTCCTTATCTCTCTAATATTCATAATCTATTTCATATTTCTTTGTTTAAAAGTATGTATTTAAACCTTCCCATTTTTTTATTAGTTAAATATTTAGGTGGATGATGGGGGTACAATGTAGTTGGAAATAGTATAGGTACTAAAACTTGTAAAGCACTAAGCCACATAAAATACATGTCCAAAAAGTTTTGGTTCAACAGACCAAATGAGTTAGAATAATATCACTAGGGAACATGAAAAAATCTTGTAGGAGTACTACCCTCACATTTCTATAGCTAGCACCAGGATGGTACCATCTTAAGGGGGAAATATTGATCAAAAATGGATCAGAATAGCCTAATTATATGTATTCTCTATGTTTGATACTTGCTCTTTAGGATATCTAATCAATATGTCTCCACAGGATGGTCTAGGTAGGTTGGGGGTGATTTAGACACCTTAGAATGATGTTTTTAGGCCATTTGATGTTCTGATCAGGGGAATTCAATCGATGGTTACACGATCGCCTGACGGTTACGTAACTACTACTTTTGCAGTGGCGGTTGTCAGGTGCCGCCACGGTGGTTACGTAACCACCAGTTTATGTTCATTGGTGTTCCTCTAACTAATGGTCCAAAAACACAGGATCTCAACAGTTGTAAATGTTTGAGCTTCCCAATCGGTTTGTTTTACCTCTCCACACCTCCCTGAGCTAAGCATCTATAAATATGAGAATTTCCAAGCATTCAAGTGAGTGTTTTGGTGAATTCAAAGTGTGAGTACAAGTTAGAGAGTTGGATTCTTGTCTTGTTTGTTCATATTGAAGAGTTCTTATTTGAGAGAATTGAGAGAAAGTAGATACAATTAGAAGAATTATCATCTTTCTTAAAGGCCAAATTGGCAGTAAGTTGCATCATTTTGAGATTACATAGTCAAGGGGAGCTAATTTTCTTGCACACCGGAGTTTTTCCCACATTGGGTTTCTATAAGATAAATCTTGTCTCGTTCTTATCTCTTCTCCTTTTAATTTGTAGTTTAATTGTGGTTGATATTGCACACTAACTAATTTAATAAAAAACTCACATATTTCAGCCATATTCACGAGCATAGTGATCTGTTCATTGTTAACTCTAGGCAATTTACGGGTCGATTGGTATCAGAGTAGTTAAGATTTCAGTCTTTTGTGTGGTTAACTTGTGTTAAGATTGCAGTTAGATGCCCCTTACATGAAAGGAAAAATAAAGTGATGAAGGTAGCATTATTCCTTTTGAAGCAGATATTTCTAAAAGGAAGTGGAAATAAGGAATATGAGAGATGGCTCAAAGAGATGATGCAAAAGATAGCAGTGAAGAGCATTTCTACAAGTTGGAGGCTAATGTGGCAATCTTGTCTAAAGATGTGGGAAGTATCTCCTTGTCCATTGGGAAATTAGAGTCCATCATGGGACTACTCATGGAGAAACTTGGTGTTTCACATGAGACATCGAAAGAACGTGAAGAAGAGGTTCACGAAGAAGAACCATCCCATGCCATTCCCATACCTCCTCCATTCAAAGTGGAGGTGTTGTCACCAAATCACCGCACCCTCCGAATGGCCGAATGTGAACATGAAGTTCAAAGTGTGATTGGGACACATGGGATCACCTCTCAAGATGTGGGACTTGGGCTCGAGGTGAACCGCCAGAGAAGGCCGACTTCCTCTTCCTAAACTAAGTGTTGTACTACTCCTAGTGCAATAAAATGATTATCTAGACCTATGTTAACATTTCATGGGCTTTATAGAAAGAAATTTGCAGAAATGAAACTATACTAGGGATGGTGATGCACCAAATAAAGGGTGTTTCCAGACTTAGAAAGGGTTAATTTGAAGAGGGTGTGTGCACCACAAGTCAACTTCACCTACTAGTAACTTAGAGAGGGTACAAAATACCATAGACTAGGAAGCATGCATTCCCTTTGTTAAACTCGATCAGACAAAGAACTTATCAATCTTCTAGTGAAGAAGGATGAACTTGAGAAGGGTGAAAAAGCACCACAACTCAACTGCATGCAATGCTCCACCACTTGATAAGCACAAAACTCTAAGAACCTGTAATAGAAACGTGAACTTGCACAATGTACCTGCAAGCATGAGAAAAGGCACAAAGAAGTATAGAAGGATGAAAGGACCAAGATTAGTCACAAAACACACACTTTTATTGCTTCAATAACATGCACAATGCATCATACATTCAGAAGAGGCAATGGTTTCCATTACAGTCTTGGAAAAGAGGCTTGAAATTTCCCTCAACATACAAGGACAACTTGCAGAAGAGAGAGGACTCTTGAAAAATTGCACTTGCCTAAGATGTCTAACTTTCCAACCTATCTGACATGTTAGAACCCTTTGGAATGAGCTTCCAACTTACATTTATAGAAGAATATGTGAGAGAGAAGAGGAAAGGTCATAATTACATTCCTAAATTGAAGGCACATGATGTATTTATTACAGTTGGTTGAACCACTTTAAGAAGCTTCCATCATGTGCCATTAATGCCCAACACCCTAGTTCTCCTTAATTAATTAAAGAATATTTAAATAATAATAATAAATATTATTATTAAAATAAAAAAATTAATTTAATTATTATTTCTGGTGGGCCCCGTTGACTGGGTTTGTGATGAAGGGGAAATCATGAGGAAAAGGCCAAAAAGATCCCAACTCGGTGGTTGGCTCACCGAGCCAACTCACCGAGTTGGGTCCGAGCTCCTCGACCTATGTATTGGCCGAGTCCATCACCCTCGCATCAAAATACAAACCTACTTCGAGAAAATCTAGATTATCTGCTCCATTGGCTTAACTCTATGAGCTTTTCTTTCCAGCTCAATGCCAAGAGAATCGGCCCCAACTCAACTCATCCCGAGTCTCTTCCCATGCATCATACCAACCAAGTGCATCATGGGCTCGTTACCACCATCCACCATAACCGAGCTCCCCATGTCGAGCTCGCAAAACGAGCTCTCCACCACTTGACCCATGCTCTCCTTGCACCTGGTTTCCCATTGGGCTTACTTACTGAGCTCCTCGTAATTGATTCACTCAAGCCATATGTGACCTCAAGAACCTCACTTGGCATCGATGCTCAAATTCAACCTTTAATGGCCAGGTTCCTTCCTCCCTTGGCAACAATGTTCAACCAATTTCCCATTCATGTCTCTCAATGGCTCATGTCTTTGTTCGAGCTCCTCATCGACTTGGTAGAACTTGCACATACTACGAGTTTGATCTCAAACTCTTCTTCACACCACAATCTGACTTAATTTTTCAATGTCATGCTAAGCTCCAAAATCACCAACGAGATTGATTTATTTCAAGAATGAACTAATCATGTCCAATGTCAAGTGACATAGCTACAACTCGTCTTATTCGAGTGATTTTCACGTTGGGTTCGATCTTGAGCTATTCACCACAAATAACTCAATTCATTTTCTTCACGATCCCTCGCTCCAATGGATTACATCGAGCTTGCCTCCCAACTCATGGCGAGCATGCACCGAGCTCACCTCTGAGATCATGCAGCTGAGATCACTTCACTATCTCCTCAAATATCACACCAAGTTTACCTCCACGTAATCTCGTTACTGAGACAACTACCATGCTCTCATCCATTCGATGGCTCGACTCAGATTTATAATCCTGAAGCAAGCCCACCACCGAGTTCTGTGAGCTCATCACAATGCACGACGAGCTCCTTCGGTTCGGTCTGATGAAATTCACTTCCAACTCGCTCGAGCCCTTTCAAATTCATTCCATCGAGCCATATGGAAGATCTCAGTGTACCCCATTGGAACAAGCTCGAGCTCGACGAGTGCCCTACCTCTGAAACTCTATGGCTTGGCCACACACAGAGCCTCCAAGTTCCGCCACTTGATTTTTCAAACCACCTCCATAGCCCATCCTCCATGACTTAGTGCAATGGGTGAGCTTCACGTTTTGCTATGTTGAGGTCGTGGATCTCCCCAGGCCATTTATTCCTTCCTAAAATGGCTCTTATGGCCTTCATAGTAAGTTTAGAGCTAGTTGATTCTCCAGTGAGTTTTTCTTTGAGTTTGCATGAGCCCATCACATTGCATGTAACCACCCAATCCTTCACATGATCTCACCGTGTACTTGAACACCTCTACAACTTGATCAATCATCGAGCTATTTCCCATAGAAATCTATACACCTTCCGTAAGCTCCTCAAATCGATCCACCTGGGATCCTATCTGTGGCGACTCATGGATCCTGAAATGACTCACCGAGTCACTTAGACCCTACAAAATGTCTTCTTCTTGTGTCAAACTCGTCCTCTTGCATTTAGTTGATCCGCTCGACTCCATTTTATTTACCATCGACTTGGTGCCCTTATCATGGTCAAGATGCTCGATGATTCATCCTTAGTGACAACACAACCTACATCATTTTCTCAAACACGAACAGATCTCCCTATGGCGATGTGATCTTGGCAACTTGACGATGTAATTTTGTGCACGTAGATCCCTATAGTGACTAAGTCACTAGCTTTCTTCCGAGAATAGCTCCAACGTTTATGCTAATAACTCGGTGATTACTTCACCATCTCACCTGTAGCCTCCCTAACAACTCGACGGATAACTCAACCATTGACTCAGCTTCTAGTTGCACATTCAATTTACAGAACTTATCCCTTGGCATGCCAAGTGATTATCCCTACATGGTAATGCTTCTCACGATCTCCGTGAAGTGGAAATTATGTGATGGTTTGTCGTGGCATTGTCTCCACTTGGAAATTAGTTCTTCAAATTTCCCCACATAGAATTACCGACTTGGCTTGGCAATGTGTTATCTCCACCATTGGCTCCTTGTGCTTGGGATCCTGATGTGCATTTTGTCATGCCAAGCTTGGAAATTTTGGCTTGGAAACCCAGACATCATTTTGTCATGCCAAGCTTGGCATGCCTTTACACCATGAAATCCCGTAGTGGGGAATCCAGATCTTTGAAACCATTCTGCCCACGTCAATGTCTTGGCAAAATGGCTCTTAATGCCCACTCAACTGACCGAGTTCCTACACTAACCCAACTTGGCTCCATACAACTTGCTCGCATGAGGTATCTTGTGCCACCTCACATCAGCTCAACTCGGTCGATGAAGTTAACTTTCCCGAGCCACATTTGAGATGATTCATAACGAGGCATGTCTATTTTTTGCTTGCATTAGCTCTCAACTTGGCCCAACCTATACAACCACCGAGTTAAATCTCACCAAGTCCTCCTGAATCGAGCTCAACCTCGACTCCTCCTGCACTGTTTATTTTTTCATACAAGCTCGAGATGTGCATTCCCTTGAATCACAATAGTCGAGCTCCATTTCCTCTTAGCTCCCAATGAACATTTCAACCTTCCTCTCAAGGGATTTCATAGCTCAATCTAATCATAATTAACTCACCCATTTTGAGTACTACTTTCCTTGCATCTAGTCATGAGCGTCACGCCTATGAGCCACTCTTACAAACCCAAGTCACCTGATAATCTACTCATGCCTCGACGCATTACATCCAAATACCTAGGTTCTATTAGCAAGTCGTTCCCTCGAAACATGATTTAACTGAGTTACATTAAATTGAGCTCTCTCAAGAGCTCACCCGAGCTATGCCAATGCCTCGTCCCGAATTCTCCCATGACCTAATGCCGAGTCGACATCTTAAATGTTGATATCCTTGTTTATAGTTTTTCCTTCTGAGTCATATCAAGATCTCTCAATGATTCAAACACCGAGCTCCTGATACCACACATTAAGTTTAGAGCACCTCGCCAGATAGAAAAATGAGCTCAATTGATTTTATCTAAATTTTGAATTTTACGGGACCCTTTTGTACTCTGGGCAAGTTTTGAGCCTCCGAGACATAGAAGAAGGAAAAATAACTAAAGATGATTAAAAATGATCTCAAACCTTCCGGAACACCGTAATTGTTCTTTAAATAAAAATGTTTTCATGTAGGCCCCAAGTTCTTTCGTGAAGCCTTCCCTGGTCTTAAGGTCCTATGTACCCACGTTGTCCAATTTTACCCCAAGGGAAAAATTGGATAACAAAAGGCCAAGATCGATATCAAGCCTTATGATGGAGATGTGAATGCTGAGAAGCTAGACCATTGGTTAGCTCACCGGAGGTATATTTCAGTTTGCATCAAATTAATGAAATTAATAAGATTTCCTTTGCTTGGTTAAAATTAACCAAACATTCTTTAATTTGGTTTGAAATTTATGTTCATACATTTGTTTTTAAGAAGCTTCCTCCAATTATAACTGGGATGTTTTTAAGAAGCTAATCCAAAAGAATTTTTATCCTATTTTTATGAGGAAGAGAGGTCCATGTATTGGTAGTATCTTAGGTAGAAACAAGGCCGACCAGTGTAGGAGTATACCAAAGTGAGTTTTGGAAGAAATATATTCGGATGGGAAAGGATGTAGTAGTCCTGGGACTTATTTATGAAGTATATCGGTGGAATCCATAACCATTTGAGGAGACCCTTACTCTTTGCCAAGCCCGAAGATGTAGATGAATCTTGTACGCAAGCTCACTCTTTGGAGATGGAAAATCAAAAGAGGTCATTTACCTCTCAAAGATGATTTGAACAAAGAAAATGAGTCGAAGCAAAAGGAAAAAGGAAAAGGAAAGGATAAGAAAAATGCTACTTCTATTTTTGAAAAAGATACTAAAATTCATTGTGGGAACTGTGATGTTGACACTCATTCCGAGGAGAAATGTTTGAAGCTCCACCAAAAATTACACCCCTTCAAAAAAAAGAAGAGAAGAAGGCTATGGCTTCCCTCCAGGGAGAGGAAGTATTTTGCAGCGAAAAGGTGGATGAGACAATGTGTTGTTCCTCTGTCGTAAAGAGGTATGTTTGGGTAGAATAATGTCAATCAGAAAATGAGCTAACGAAGCTTTTTCATTTAAAGATTCAAGTGAAGAAAACTAAGGTGGATGCTCTTTTTGATACATTTTCTCAAGCTAACTTGATTAATAAAAATCTAGTGGATAGGTTGAAGTTGGAAAATTACAATCACCCAAGCCCATATTCTTGTTGTTGGGTAAAGAAAGGTGTAGACATCAAGGTAATGAAGTAGTGTAAAATCACTTTTGGTATTGACAAAAAGTTTATTGATGAGGTTATTGTGGATGTTGTTCCCCTTGATGTGTGTGGTGTAGTTTTCGCATCCCATATATGTATGTTAGGGATTCTATCTTCATAAGGAGAGCCAATAAGTACCACTTGGTACAAGATGGTTATAGCTACGTCATTTCATCTTGTTCAAGAGATTTAAAGATGTATTTTGTAAGTTCCAACGAAGCCCGAAATCTCATTAATGCTAGTGGTAAATTTGCATTTCTTATGTCGAGGGATATGCTAGATGATGGCATTGTTACATCTAAAACCACTGGTAGCATGTTTTCAAACAAAGAGAATGTACAGATAACAGAGTTGGTTCAATAGTTCAAAGATGTATTTTCAGAATCTACAGGATTCCCCCAATCAGGGAAAATGAGCATGAGATCCATTTGCTACCTGATAGTCCACTTCCAACATTGGGATTGTACATGAAACATTTGAAAGATGCCAATGCGGTAAAACAAAATTTACAGAATTTGATTGAATAAGGTATAATCCATCCTAGCACTTCTCCATGTATTTCTCCTATTGTGTTAGTACCTAAGAAATATGGTTCATGGAGAATGTGTGTTGATTATAGGGCTCTACAAAAAACAACCATTAAGAATAGGTACCCTCTTCCTCGCATTGATGATTTATTAGATCAGTTACAACATGCTAAATATTTTACTAAGCTTGATTTGAAGTTTGGGTATCATCAAGTGCAGATTAAGGAAGAGGACATCTGGAAAACAACGTTCAAGACTAGGAAAGGGTTATATGAATGGTTGGTATTATCGTTCGAAGGCTATGTAATGCACCATATACCTTCATGAGGTTGATGAATGAGGTAATGAGGCCATTTATTGATTCCTTTGTTATTGTGTACTTGGATGATATTTTGGTTTTTAGCAGAACTTATGAAGAGCATATTGATCATTTGTGTCAAGTTTTGCAAGTTCTTAAGGAGAACCAACTTGTGTTGAATGAAAAGAAATGTGAGTTTTCACAACAGTCGCTTGTCTTTTTGGGACATGTGATTGGAGATGGGGAGTTAAGGATTGATTCGAATAAGATAGAGGCCATTTTGAACTGGCCTACACCATCAATTTTGATAGAGACCAAGAGTTTTGTTGGAGCAGTTCAATATTTACAAAAGTTCATTAAGAACTTGTCTTCCACAACAGCACCACTAAATTCTGTGATGGCAGGGGGTAAGACATTTAATTGGGACAAGAAACAACATATTGATTTTGACTCATTTAAATATAAAATCAGTCATGCTCTAGTTTTGGATTTACCTAACTTACAACTACCCTTCGAAGTGGAAATCGATGCCAGTGACTATGCTATGGGGGTTGTCCTACTTCAGGGAGGTAGGCTAGTATGTTATCACTCTGAATTGTTTCACGGTGTAATTATGAATTATTGTACTTATGAAAAGAAATTATACGCTCTTGTTCAAGTAGTCAAGAAATGGAAACATTATTTGATGGGTAAGGAAACTATCATTCATACGGATCATCAACCTTTTCAATATCTACAAGCTCAAAGTAAACTTCAACAAGCTAGGCACTATAAATGGATGGGTTTCTTACAAATTTTCCATTTGATTATTAAATATTAAAAAGGTGTGACTAAAAAATTAGCTGACATGTTATCTAGACCTCCTTTGATTTCAGTTATGGGCAAGTTAACTCTTTTTGATCCTTTTGTGTGTGAAGCATATTAGGAATTCTATGAGTAGGATCTAGATTTTGTAGAGATATTTTAGCAAAAACGTACTAGTGAGGTATTCACACCTAGAGGGGAATACTACTTCGGGATAGTTTTCTCTACAAAAATGGGAAACTCTGTGTGCCTAGGAGGGAAACAATGCACTGATGAGATCACACTTCCATGGTAGTTGGTCACTTTGGTGTGACAAAGACTTTAGCGCACTTGCATAGGTATGTGTATTGGAAAAACATGTAATCTAAAGTTGTTAAATTAATCAAGGGTTGTGTTTTATGCAGGATAAGAAATCCTAATAATATAAAATTGAGGTTATATATGCCGTTGCCAATTCCTTCCCGACCATGGGAAAGTATCTCCATGGATTTTATGGGTGGTTCGCCTAACACCAAAAAAGGTCATGATTATATATTTGTGATCAGTAGATTGATTTAGAAAAATATGTATTCTTATTCCTTGTAAAAAGACCATTAAGGCCAGTGATGCAGCTGAGTTATTTTTTGATAATGTGTGGGTTCACTTTGGTTTGCCTAGTTCTATTGTGTTAGACAGGGACTCACGGTTTGTAGGGAATTTTTGGTCTACTTTGTGGGAAAAGATGGATACAAAGCTAAAGAGGTCTACCACCTTTCATCCATAGACAGATGGGAAAATAGAGGTGGTGAATCATACCTTGGTAAAACTCTTGAGAGGGTACAACATGAAACATTCGAGGACCTGGGATGATAACTTGGTGTATATCCAACATTCTTATAACAGGGAAGTTCATGCTTCGACTAGTAGAACTTATTTTGAAACATGTTTTGGTTATTTGCGTAAGATTTATTTAGATGTTGTTTTGAGATTACCATGTAGAGACAACAGAAAGTGGAACTGGAGGTCCACAAAGCTGAGAATTTTATTGAAAAAATTCAGCAAATACACCTTTAGGTACATAAGAGGTTGACAAAGTCACATGCTAAGTACAAAGCATGACATGATCAACATAGGATTGAGCATTCCTTCCTTGTTGGAGACAAGGTATGGTTGTATTTGAGCTGGGATAGACTACAAGGGAAAGCTAAGAAACTCAAGCCTCTTTGTTATGGCCCATTTGAAATTCTGGAACAAGTGGGTAAGAATGCATTTCACTTGGATTTTCCTCCTTATATGAAGATTTATTCAGTTGTGAATGTTGAAAACTTATGTATTTTTGATCCCTCCATGTTGGATGATGAAGAAGAATGGTTATTGCTTTTGTTTATTGAGGATCTTGCTTCAGATAGTTAGCTGGAATTGGAGGAAGATGTGGTTTTATAGCAGAAAGAAAGGACAACATAGAGAGGAGTGTAGGACAGGTGGTTGATTGGATTGAAAGAGCAACTACCTACCAAGGCCAAGTGGTATTCCAGAGAAGATGTGGGGAATAAATTTCATCACCTCATCAATCCTTGAAGATTTTAGGGACTTAAAATCCTCAAATGGGGTAGGTATGATCTAAAAATGAATCAGGAATAGCCCAATTCTATGTATTGTCTATGTTTGATACTTGCTCTTTAGGATCTCAACTCGTTATGTCTTTAAAGGATGGTCTAGTCAGGCTGGGGTGATACAGACACCTCCGAATGATGTTCTTAAGCCATTTGATGTTCTGATCAGGGGAATTCAGTCGAGTTTTACGTAACCACCCCAGCAGTTACGTAACCACCGCTCTGTGCTGAGCGGCGTTTTTGCAACCACTGTGGTAGTTACGTAACCTCCAATCTATGTTCGATGAGTGGTCCTGTAACTAACGGTCCGAAACACGAGATCTCAACATTGTAAAATTCTTGAGCTTCCTAATTTGTTCATTTCACCTCTCCACACCTCCCCGAGCCGAGCATCTATAAATACGAACATTTCCAGGGATTCAAGCAAGTTTTTTGGGTGAATTCAAAGTGTGAGCACAAGTTAGAGAGTTGGATTTTTGTCTTGTTCAATCATATTGAAGAGTTCTTGTTTGAGAGAATTGAGAGAAAGTACAATTAGAAGGAGTCCAAACTTTCTTGAAGGCCAAATTGGTAGTAAGTTGTATCATTTTGAGATTACATAGTGAAAGGGAGATAATTTTCTCACCCACTGGAGTTTTTCCCACATTGGGTTTCTCTAGGATAAATCTTGTCTCATTCTTGTCTCTTCTCCTTTTAATTTGTAGTTTAATTGTGGTTGATATTACACAATAATTGGTTTAATAAAGAACTCACATATTTCATTCATATTCACAAGCATAGTGATCTATTAATTGTTAAAGATAGGCAATTTACAAATCAAATATGTAATATCCCACCCTTTGGGAATTTTGCAAAACATTAACAGTGTCTATTATGGCACACCGATGGTGAAATAATTTGTCACAATGTAAATTATTTGTTTTCACCAATGGTCATGGGGAAAAGACCCTCCTTCTTGGGTATGGGGAGACTCCCATTATTGAATGTAAACTAACTAAAATTATGGGATATCCTAATGTCCGGGATCACACATTAATACTCCACTATACCTATGGAAAATTTCTTGTATAATGTACAAGGGAGGAATTTGATTGGGAAAAAACTAAAGGGGAGTAGGATAAATAGGGAGGGGGTTAATGTTGTGAGTAGACTTACATAACTCACATATATTATCGAAAGTAGGTCCACATTTAATTAGAAGAATTCAACCATGAAATCAATAGTAAGGATAACAAACTGGAGACACAAATTTATTTGAATTCATTAATCAAAGACACAAAGTTATTTCTTGGTTATATAAGATCCCATTTACCTACAAAGTTTTAAAGTAGAGAGCATGAAAGAAATTAAGGAAAGGAGATAAAAGAATGTACCTTATTGCTTATAGTAGAAGTGAAATCTAACAAGTAGTAACAATAAACAAATGCTAACCCTTTCGAATGGAGAATTCATTCTAATTTATAGCTTATAAAAATTTCTCTTCCTCTCCCCCTATGTGACTTTTCATCTCACCACCACCTATGACTTTTCAAATTCCCTAGGAATGAAGTTAAGTTCTTTTCTTATTTTTGAAAAGGGAGTTTTATAATGCAACATTAAGTCACTTAGGTGCATAATACTAAAAAGTGAAAAAATAAATTCCTAATGAAGAAATGGAATGTTAGAGAGAGGGAGGGGGAGAGTGAAGAAGAGAGAGAAATGAAAATCTAGAGATGGGAAAACTCCTTCTTGATGAATAACATGCTTCTGATGGATCTTGAGTGAATGATCCATAAATGAAGTTTCCTATTTTTGACCTCCTATTGAGTTGGAACATTGTGATTGCAAATTACTCCTCATGTGAGATGTGGACACACTCCAAGGAATTGAATGAGTGTTTAAACATTGTTGTAAGACTTTCACTAATATGGAAACACGATGATCCTTTTTAACACAATGTTAGAATCAACATGTGGAGATCATCACCTTTCTCTTCTTGGCTTCAAAATTCACCTCTCGTGAAAAAAATGTTTCTTTTTGAATGGAATTAACCTTGGGATGCTCAAACACCTTCTTCCTCATCTTTTACTCATTAGAACATGTCTTCTCCTCCAAAAACAATAATTTCTCCTTCATTTAACTACGAGTCGAAAGTGTGAGATCATGAACCCGTCAAGTTACTTAGATGTTCTACATTGTTTAAAAATTATCTAGGTGCTCTTTCTTCAACATGAGAGGCTAAATGTAGTGCCCACATTTTCTTCAGCTCAGTAGCTTGTTGTTTATTTGCTCATAGACATGTGTTGACAGTGATTGGTGATATCTTGGACATTATATTTAGATATTTGATTATATTAGTCATGTGTGACATTCAGGCGTATAACGCCAATTTAACCTAATTTCCTTATTGTCGCTTTTTCTTGTTATGACATGGAAACTAATGAAATATGATGTGCTTGGAACCTAATTACATTGATGGATAGTTGTTACATGGTGGGATTATATGTCGTTTTATCATCTTGTCTAACTTTTGGAAAAATGGAATATAATTGTGCACGTTGTTACATCCGGATTTCGTGGGATGTTAGGTTAGTTTAGCATGCATTGATATCTTACTATGTCATTTAATCATATTGTATTGACGGAGTGCGATTAATGTGTGCAATGAGTGTGCAGTGACAGTTTACGGAGAACGTGGGATTCGGGCCGCTTACTCAAAACTTGCACAAGCAGCCCACGGGCCGAGACCTAGCCATGTTTACTTGTGTGAAGCCCTAGGGTAGATGAGTATTAATTTTGGGCACTTTGTGAGTGACCCCAATGTATGTAAAGTATTTTGCTTTGATTTATTAATTTTGTTTAGGGTTGTTAGTAGAGTTGTAAACTTGTTTTGGGAGTTAATAATCCCACTTTCTTTTAAATTGTTGATTTTGCTAATTAGTCTCTTAATCACAAGGGTTTAGGGTCACATGTGAGACCCTTGGGTGGTCCCCACACCCTCTACCCTTGTGCCAAAATGCAAAACCCGAAATTAGGGTATTTTGGGCATTTTGGGGACCCCTTTGTAGATTGGGAGTCCCCCTTTCACTAAAATGAGCCCTTGGACCCTACCTAATGGGTAGGGGGATTGTTTTCAAGGCTAGAGGGAGTTTTCCTTCCCTTTCTACCCTTGTTTTGTCACATCCATGTAAGGGATGTGGATTTGTGTGTTTATCAAAAGTGCAACTAGTTTTGTCTTGCTAACATTTGAGGAAATTTGGGAGAAGAGGGTAAAAAGATAATTTTACCCTTTCTCTCTTTTGTCTTAGCATCTTTGACCTTGAGGAGGGAGAGGGGTGACACATGTCACCCCCTCATCTGTGAGGATGCTTGGTCCCTCCTCTTCATATTCTCATTCATGGAGAAAAAAAGGGACTTTTTTGGATTTTCTTGCTTGGATGCTTGGGTGATTTGGAGCTTAGGATTTGTTTGGAGCTAAGGGTGGAAATCTTGAAGTTAGGAAGCTTTTTGGAGAGCTTTCCTTGAGGTAGGCTCTTAGATCTTGTAGATGTGTTGCTTTATTTTAGTTGTTAGATTGTTTGTTGAAATTGTTTATTTTTGAATGAAGCTTAGTGTTGTTTGTGTGTGTTTTTACTCCCTCCATCATATGGCATGATGGAGTTTGGAGTGTGGGGGAAGAGAGAGGGAATTTTCCCTCTCAACCCTCAAGGCTTGATGGCCAAGCCTTGTAGGGTCTTATATTTTTTTCCCTCAATGGTTGAGGTGGGGAAGTGGATTCATTTGGCTTGAATCTCCTTCCCCATCCTTGGTAAGGAAACCCCTTTTGGGGTTTGAAAATCCTTCCAAGGAGGACTTGGAGAAAGGGGGAGGAATAAGGAGGGTCTTGTTGTGATTAAGGAGCAATAAGGAGGTTAAGAAGTTGTGTTCATTGTACAAGTAATATTGATGATTAATTTTAGGAGAAC
Source organism: Taxus wallichiana var. yunnanensis (assembly GCA_018340775.1). Lineage (NCBI taxonomy): Eukaryota > Viridiplantae > Streptophyta > Pinopsida > Cupressales > Taxaceae > Taxus > Taxus wallichiana. Next base: position 468,122,193 of record CM031238.1, on the reverse strand, counting down.
TTTCTCCTCTCTTCCCCATTTTTGGAGGATGAACATGGGTTCTCCTTCTTGTATGTTGGAGTCTTGTGGTTGTGAGTCTTAGGTTTGTGTGTTTGTTTCATTTTCGTTCTACCCATCGCCTTGTGCAGTGTGTTGGTTAGCTATCCTCTTTCCCATGGGCTTGGGGAGGCTAGCATGCATCCCAACCTTGGGATAGGCATGTGATGATGCCTAAAGGTTGGGTGGTTAAACAAGCCCTTTCTCTTTGTGTTGGCCTTGAAAAGATTTTGGAGTTGGGAAGCTTTGGAAGATGCATGAAGACACTTGCCTACTTGGAATTTCTTCTTGTTTCCTTCATCATTTTATGGACCTCTTTTTCATTGTATCTTGAAAAGGATGGTTTGGGGGAGCTCTCATTGTCTTGTAAAGATATTGTATTAAACCCCTTTTTGGGAGGATATGTATTGTGGCATATGTGAACTTGAGCAAGAAAATAAAATAAAGTATTGTATGATTGATTTCTTAAGCATGAAGCATGGTAGATAATCTCTTTGAAAATGAAAGAGTTGTTAGTTGTTGGGCTTTATCTGGAAGGAATCTTACCTTTAGTTTCTTTTGCTTTAGCTTCTTGGAAATAATAATATATAGAGAAGTTCTAATGCTGTTTTCTTAGGAAGCAATGCTGGTTTTTATATTTAAAACTGTACATTTACTTGTGCTTGCTCTTTAGATGGAACAAAATCTCATTTAATATATGGAAAATATATTTTTACCGCTAAGTGTTAAAAAAAAAAAAAAAATAAATAATAATAATCTGCTTCACTTGTGTTCAAAAGAAAATGGGCATGTTGATAATAATGTCATTTTAATAGTTGCCAAAGAAATGATCAGATAAATTGATCTTGCATGGATCAAGTTCTCTTGGAATATCTTTGAAAGTAAATGTGTCAGATTTATATGTGTGAAGCTATGGCTTAAGTATTTCATCTTTGTATAAATTTCTTTGGCCTTCTTCACTTGGAAGTATCGCAAATTTGTGGATGCATGAATATACATATATGGCAACAATTTTGTCTTACTTCTTTATAATAGGTATGGTAGTAAACATTATATATATATATATATATCATTGTATATGTTTTAAATAAGTTAAAATAAAACTAGACAAAAAAAAATAAATAAACAAATTTGTGGGGGTTCGGCCTCATGCAATCCTACACAAATCTTAAAACAAAAAAAAAAACTTTTTTGGGGAAGGGGGTTCGCCTCCCCCCAGACCGCAATGCAATGTAAGTAATGGAGGTGGGGACGCTGCCCCACCGTCCCCCTCCCCCCGCCTCCAACGCGACGCCACCGCACCCCACCCCCAAACTGCCCCGGCCCGACTGCGCCCCGTCCTCCGCCCACGCCGCCCCACGGCCCCCGCGCTCTGCCCTTTTCGCCGTCGCCCCTCCCTTCCACCCCTCGCACTCCTATCACGCTCCCGCGCCACCTCCTTCGACCTTCCCTGCCCCCGGCTGCTCTGCTTGCCGCGCGCGCCCCCCATCCACCGCCCACGCCGTCCCACTCGCCCTTCCTTCTATTCCGCCGCCCCGACCCTCATTCCATTTGCAATATACTAAAAAAGTAATAGGTATTAATCTAACCTAAATATATATATAATATATATTAATCTAACCTAGTTTATATATATATATATATATATATATATATATATATATATATATATATATATGTATATATATATATATATATATATATATATATATATGTTTGTATCTATATATATACACTCTAAAGCAAGAATAAGATAGGGAGGGTAAGCAAATAAAAATGAGTAAATAAATATAATATTAACAATAAGTAACCAATAAATAAATGCACGACATAAATCTATGTGTAACAAAACAAAACAAAATAAATGAGTATAAATGTCTATGTAATTCATACAAGGAAGAATATAATAATAAGAATAAGAATGGAAGGGTATAAAGAGGTTCGTAATGGTTCGATTAGGACCTTAGTAAAATTTAAAATGTAATTAAGTAAGTAATTTTCGATTTAGGGTTAGTGAACATCTTAGATTGAAATAAATAAAATAAAATAAATAAATAAATGATATATAATTAAGTAGTTACTGGAAAAGTTGCACACAAGATGTATTAGTTTTAATTTAAACACTTAAAAAAAAAAAAAATTCCGGGAAATTTAGCTTGTTGGTGCGTTTTCTTTGGTGTCCCAGAAGGGGCGTTACAGTTGGTATCAGAGCTTGGGGTTCGCACTCGCGGACCACTGGGTAACAAATCAAGCTAATTAATGTCAATTTTAACAAACCAAAATTTATTAAACAAATAAAAATAAACAGTTAAAATAAGTCACCCTCTACCATTAAATTTTAAATTAATAAATTGCTCGCTCACCTCGTGCACAGGATGGCACCTAAGCGAGGACGATCAGCCAGAGGTATGGGGCGTAGCGCATCTACGCAGGAGCCGACGACACCCGATTTTGGGCCTCGGATATTAGAGGCCTTACGCCAGCTGATAGGCGTTGTGGAGCAGCGCCTACCACAGCCACAGGAGACGAGAGTGGAGGCATCTTTGGGAGACGAGGAGCCGATAGGCGTGGACGCGCATTCGGAGCCGCCAGAGCACGACACACCGAGGCGGGAGAGGTCACGCAGCCCTTCCGTTCATCACGAGAGGGCAGCCTCATTCCGTCGCAGCCGATCTCACAGTCTTGAGGGACCCTTCGAGGATAGGCGACTCCCTTCGCCTGTAGGACTACATCGCCAGGATCGAGATACAGGCAGTGTGATCCGGGATCTTCTTCGTTTGCAGCCGCCCACTTACACCGGCTCTACAGATGGCTTTGGGGCTGAGTCATGGCTCCTTAGCTTGGATAGTTGCTTTGGCTTGCACTCTTACGAGAGCAACGTCAAGGCGAGGTTCGCCATACACCTCCTCCGAGACGCAGCAGGTGTTTGGTGGAGGAATGAGGAGCGGAAGCTCCATTTGACCCGAGAGACAGTGACTTGGGAGTTGTTCGAGGAGCGTTTCAGGGCGCGTTATATGTCAGAGCATTTTGTTCAGAAGAGGATCGACGAGTTTCATGACTTACGACAGGGATCTCGCATCAGAGCGCAGAGATGAGAGCGAGTTCTGGATCTTCTTCAGTACGTAGATTACCTGCAAGATGAGAAATTACAGGTTAACAGGTTCATTCGAGGGCTCAATGCAGATATAGCAGGAGCAGTTAGGATGTTATCTCCTCCCACACTTGAGAAGGCCGTTGAGAAGGCCTACTTAGCAGAGGAGAACAGGACCAAGGCACAGGAGCATCGTGATAGGAACAAGAGCAAGTTTCAGGAGAGGATACAGGCATTTCAGAGTCAGAGGTCACGAGGTTCTGCACCACCCCCTAGAGGAGGATTTTGGCCTCCGCCAGCAGCCACGAGGGCTCCACCGCACCCACAGCGCAGACACGCAGCAGAGCCACCCGCAGCAGGGAGCTAGGCAGACACAGGGATTTCAGAGAGGTGTTTCTAGAGGTGGTTTTAGTGGAGCCAGAGATAGGAGGCAGGGAACTCAGCAGACACAGCCAGCTCGCACTCAGCAGTCTGCTAGGGTTGGACCAGCGAGATCGGTACACCCGTAGCAGGGAGGGACCCCATCTCAGAGGGGTACAGGAGGTTGTTTCATTTGTGGATCTCCAGATCACTATGTGCGCATGTGCCCGCACAAACCCAATACCATGGATGCACAGAGAGCTGCTAGATCCGAGCAGACGGTGGGTGATGTAGGACGCGCCCATCGTGTATATGCGTGCTTGTGACAACCGCCGAGGCCAAGCATCGAGCCACGGTCATTGAGACAACAGGTACTATCAGGGGTATTTCTATCTCTGTACTTTTTGATTCAGGTGCTTCAGATTCCTTTATATCACCTTCTATAGTGGACCAGTGTGGGCTAGTGGTGGCTAGGCAGCCAGATAGTTGGCAGGTTGAGTTGGCCTCTGGGGCTAAACTCGCCGTGGACTCGTATGTGGGGAGTTGTGTACTCGATTTGGGAGTCTTCTCCACTACGCTTGACCTTCGAGTTATCCCTCTAGGTTCCTATCAGGTAGTTTTGGGTATGGATTGGCTCGAGTCTCATCGAGCTAAGGTGGATTGCAGAAATAAGGTCATTGAGTGTCAGGATGATCTTGGGAGTGCAGTTGTTATATCAGGGATGCAGAGACCTATCTCCTTGCATGATATCGGCTAAGCAACTCAAGCGGAGCATGCGTAAGGGTTGTCAGTTGTTTGCTATCACCATCAGTGATCGATCTGAGAGCATTCCAGAGCATTCACATTTAGATGATCATGCGGTTTTGAGGGAGTATGCAGATGTTTTCCAGGCGAGCTTCCAGGGTTACCACCCCGCAGAGAGGTGGATTTCACCATTGATTTAGTACCTGGATCAGCACCAGTTTCTAGGGCACCTTATCGGATGACGACACCAGAGCTTCATGAGCTCAAGATTCAGTTAGAGGAGTTGTTGGATAAGGGTCTCATTCGCCCTAGTGTATCTCCTTGGGGAGCGCTAGTCATATTTGTAAAAAGAAGGACGGTTCTCTCAGACTTTGTGTAGACTTCAGACAGCTCAACAAAGTCACAATAAAGAACCGTTATCCGCTCCCTAGGATTGATGACTTGTTTGATCAAATGCGGGGAGCGAGAGTGTTCTCCAAAATCGATCTCAAGTCGGGGTATCATCAGTTGCGCATTTCAGATGCAGACATCCATAAGACAACATTTCGCACACGATATGGGCATTATGAGTTCACAGTGGTTCCATTTGGCTTGACCAATGCCCCAGCTGTCTTCATGAGCCTCATGAATGGTGTATTCAGGACATTTCTGGATCGCTTTGTCTTAGTGTTCCTTGATGACATATTGATTTATTCTCGTTCCGAGGAGGAACACGAGGAGCATTTGAGGCAGGTACTTCAGGTTTTGAGAGAGCAGAAGTTGTATGGGAACTTGGAAAAGTGCAGCTTCTTTCAGACAGAGATTCAGTACTTGGGTCATATCATTTCAGGCGAGGGTATCTCTGTAGATCCCTCTAAGATACAAGCTATCTTGGATCGCCAAAGCCACCCACATCGATTCGAGGTGAGGAGTTTCATGGGTTTGGCGGGGTATTACATGCAGGTTTGTGCAGACTTTTCTAGGATTGCTCACCTATCACTTCCCTTCGAGAGGAAAGGGAAGAAGTTCGATTGGTCGAAAAAATGTGAGCAAGCCTTTCATTGCTTAAGGAGCGTTAACCACGGCGCCCATCTTAGCGAGTTCCGAGACCCGACGAGAGATTTTGTAGTTTGTACAGATGCATCACTAGAGGGTTTGGGAGCAGTTCTTATGCAGGAGCGTCGGGTTATTGCTTTTGAGTCTCGTAAGCTCAAGGACTATGAGCTTAATTATCCTACTCATGACTTGGAGCTTGCAGCAGTTGTACATGCTCTAGTGCGTTGGCGACATTTCCTTTTGGGTAGGCCTTTCATTTTGAGGACAGACCACCGGAGTTTGCAGCATATCTTCTCACAGCCGAACCTCAATGCTCGTCAACGGCGTTGGATGGAGTTCCTATGTGAGTATGACATGGAGGTTCAGTACATCAAAGGGAAGGAAAATGTTGTTGCAGCAGATGCCCTTAGCGACGATTTACATGTGCTTGCTTCTTTGACACTTGATCCGATTTTTGAGAGGCAGGATTCTTGAGCACCTTCCAGAGGACAGATTTTATGAGGGAGCTAGACAGATGTTAGAGTCTCAGGGTTCATTAGAGGGCAGATATTCAGGTGTGTTTTAGAGACAGATGGTTTGCTTCGTTTCCACAGGCGCATCTACGTGCCTAAGTCAGGTGATCTGCGTAGCTTCATCCTCACAGAGGCTCATCGAGCCCCATATGCGGCACATCCAGGAGTAAAGAAAATGCATGCCGATTTGAGGGAGTTATATTATTGGCCAGGTCTTCGACGGGACATAGCAGATTTTGTTGCACGTTGCCTTGAGTGTCAGAGGGTCAAGGCAGAGCATTCTCATCCCGCAGGATTTTTACAGCCTCATGATATTCCCGAGTGGAAATGGGATGTGATTTCCATGGATTTCATAGTCGGACTTCCTATGTCTTCTTATCGCCATGACGCCATTATGGTCACCGTGGATAAGTTGACTAAGGTTGCACATTTTTCGCCAACCAAGGTCACCTATAATGCACAGGCCATTGCCAAGGTATTTATGGAGGACATTGTTAGGTTGCATGGGATTCCGAAGACCATCATTAATGACAGGGATACTATCTACACTTCAATATTCTGGACTTCTTTTCAGGCCGCTCTGGGTACTCAGATCAATTTCAGTTCAGCTTATCATCCAGAGACAGATGGGCAGACAGAGAGGGTTAATCAGGTGTTAGAGGACATGTTGAGAATGTATGTCATGGATCAATGCAGAGGAAATGGGAAGATTATTTGCATCTGGTTGAGTTTGCCTACAACAATAGTTATCATAGTTCCATTGGTATGGCTCCTTACCAGGCTTTGTATGGACGACCTTGCAGGACACCTTTGAGTTGGGATAGACTAGATGACAGGATCATTTTGGGACCAGCCTATCTTCAGGATTTAGAGCAGCAGGTTGTGTTGATTAGACAGTGTCTTGAGCAGGCCAGAGCACGCCAAAAGGCGTATGCAGACACCAAGAGGACTGATCGTCACTTCTCAGTGGGTGACAAAGTCTTCTTGAGGGTTCATCCGCATAAGAGTCCTATCCGTTATGGAAAGGGTTCTAAGCTATCGCCTCGTTTTGTGGGGCCTTTTGATATTTTAGAGGTCATCGGTCCAGTTGCCTATCGCTTAGCTTTGCCACCACGCCTTGCACGGGCCCACGATGTTTTTCATGTTTCTGTACTACGTAGATATGTACCTGATGCCTCTCATGTCTTGGATTGGTCGGCATTACAGGTAGAGGACGAGAGGACAGTGGAGATTGGAGCCCGTACGCATACTTGGAGCACCGGAGGTTGGCCCTTCTGGTCGAGACTTGACCAGTTAGAGTACAGTGGGACCAGTGCACGACGATCACGGCCAGCCTACTTGGGAGGATGCGATTCCTTTGAGGGCCAGATATCCCTACCTCTTTCAGTGACTTCCAGGAGGAAGTCTAATTTTAGTAGAGGGGGATGTAGTGCCCACATTTTCTTCAGCTCAGTAGCTTGTTGTTTATTTGCTCATAGACATGTGTTGACAGTGATTGGTGATATCTTGGACATTATATTTAGATATTTGATTATATTAGTCATGTGTGACATTCAGGCGTATAACGCCAATTTAACCTAATTTCCTTATTGTCGCTTTTTCTTGTTATGACATGGAAACTAATGAAATATGATGTGCTTGGAACCTAATTACATTGATGGATAGTTGTTACATGGTGGGATTATATGTCGCTTTATCATCTTGTCTAACTTTTGGAAAAATGGAATATAATTGTGCACGTTGTTACATCCGGATTTCATAGGATGTTAGGTTAGTTTAGCATGCATTGATATCTTACTATGTCATTTAATCATATTGTATTGGACAGGTGCAGTTAATGTGTGCAATGAGTGTGCAGTGACAGTTTACGGGAGAACGTGGGATTCGTGCCATTACTCAAAACTTGCACAAGCAACCCACGGCCGAGACCTAGCCATGTTTACTGTGTGAAGCCCTAGGGTAGATGAGTATTAATTTTGGGCACTTTGTGAGTGACCCCAATGTATGTAAAGTATTTTGCTTTGATTTATTAATTTTGTTTAGGGTTGTTAGTAGAGTTGTAAACTTGTTTTGGGAGTTAATAATCCCACTTTCTTTTAAATTGTTGATTTTGCTAATTAGTCTCTTAATCACAAGGGTTTAGGGTCACATGTGAGACCCTTGGGTGGTCCCCACACCCTCTACCCTTGTGCCAAAATGCAAAACCCGAAATTAGGGTATTTTGGGCATTTTTGGGGACCCCTTTGTAGCTTGGGAGTCCCCCTTTCACTAAAATGAGCCCTTGGACCCTACCTAATGGGTAGGGGGCTTGTTTTCAAGGCTAGAGGAGTTTTCCTCCTTTCTACCCTTGTTTTTGTCACATCCATGTAAGGGATGTGGATTTGTGTGTTTATCAAAAGTGCAACTAGTTTTGTCTTGCTAACATTTGAGGAAATTTGGGAGAAGAGGGTAAAAGATAATTTTACCCTTTCTCTCTTTTGTCTTAAAGATCTTTGACCTTGAGGAGGGAGAGGGGTGACACATGTCACCCCCTCATTTGTGAGGATGCTTGGTCCCTCCTCTTCATATTCTCATTCATGGAGAAAAAAAAGGGACTTTTCCTTGGATTTTTCTTGCTTGGATGCTTGGGTGATTTGGAGCTTAGGATTTGTTTGGAGCTAAGGGTGGAAATCTTGAAGTTAGGAAGCTTTTTGGAGAGCTTTCCTTGAGGTAGGCTCTTAGATCTTGTAGATGTGTTGCTTTATTTTAGTTGTTAGATTGTTTGTTGAAATTTGTTTATTTTTGAATGAAGCTTAGTGTTGTTTGTGTGTGTTTTTACTCCCTCCATCATATGGCATGATGGAGTTTGGAGTGTGGGGGAAGAGAGAGGGAATTTTCCCTCTCAACCCTCAAGGCTTGATGGCCAAGCCTTGTAGGGTCTTATATTTTTTTCCCTCAATGGTTGAGGTGGGGAAGTGGATTCATTTGGCTTGAATCTCCTTCCCCATCCTTGGTAAGGAACCCCTTTTGGGGTTTGAAAATCCTTCCAAGGAGGACTTGGAGAAAGGGGGAGGAATAAGGAGGGTCTTGTTGTGATTAAAGAGCAATAAGGAGGTTAAGAAGTTGTGTTCATTGTCAGCAAGTAATATTGATGCTTAATTTTAGGAGAACTTTCTCCTCTCTTCCCCATTTTTGGAGGATGAACATGGGTTCTCCTTCTTGTATGTTGGAGTCTTGTGGTTGTGAGTCTTAGGTTTGTGTGTTTGTTTCATTTTCGTTCTACCCATCGCCTTGTGCAAGTGTTGGTTAGCTATCCTCTTTCCCATGGGCTTGGGGGAGGCTAGCATGCATCCCAACCTTGGGATAGGCATGTGATGATGCCTAAAGGTTGGGTGGTTAAACAAGCCCTTTCTCTTTGTGTTGGCCTTGAAAAGATTTTGGAGTTGGGAAGCTTTGGAAGATGCATGAAGACACTTGCCTACTTGGAATTTCTTCTTGTTTCCTTCATCATTTTATGGACCTCTTTTTCCTTGTATCTTGAAAAGAATGGTTTGTGTGAGCTCTCATTGTCTTGTAAAGATATTGTATTAAACCCTTTTTGGGAGGATATGTATTGTGGCATATGTGAACTTGAGCAAGAAAATAAAATAAAGTATTGTAATGGTTGATTTCTTAAGCATGAAGCATGGTAGATAATCTCTTTGAAAATGAAAGAGTTGTTAGTTGTTGGGCTTTATCTTGAAGGAATCTTATCTTTAGTTTCTTTTGCTTTAGCTTCTTGGAAATAATAATATATAGAGAAGTTTTAATGCTGGTTTTTATATTTAAAACTGTACATTTACTTGTGCTTGCTTTAAGATGGAACAAAATCTCATTTAATATATGGAAAATATATTTTTACCGCTAAGTGTTAAAAAAAATAATAAAAAATAATAATAATAAATAATAATAATAATTCACTTGTGTTCAAAAGAAAATGGGCATGTTGATAATATGGTCATTTTAACAGTTATAATCAGTTAAATTGAACTTGCATGGATCAAAATTCTCTTGGGATATCTTTGGAAGTAAATGTGTCGATTTATATGTGTGTGAGACTATGGCTCAAGTATTTCATCTTTGTATAAATTTCTTTGGCCTTCTTCACTGGAAGTATGCAGCTGTGTATGTATAAATATACATATATGGCAACAATTTTATCTTATTTCTTTATAATAGGTATGGTAGTAAACTTTATATATATATATATATATATATATACATTGTATATGTTTTAAATAAGTTAAAATAAAACTAGACAAAAAAAAAAAAAACAAATTTGTGGGGGTTCGGCCCTGCGCGCATCTGTACACAAATCTTAAAACAAAACAAAAAAATTTTTGGGGAAGAAGGTTCGCGCCCCCCGCTGCGCAGATCGCAATGGAAGGATGGAGGTGGGGCGCGCCCCCACCGTCCCCCTCACCCGCCGCCTCCAACGCGACGCCAGCCGGCCGCACCCCACCCCAACCTTCCGGCCCGCCTGCGCCCCGTCCTCCGCCCACGCCCCCCACGGCCCCCGCTCGCCCCCCGCCGCCGTCCGCCCTCCTTCCACCTCGCACCCCCTCGCACGCTCCCGCGCCACCTCCTTTCGACCCCGCCTCTGCCTCTTTGCCTGCGCCTCCCCGCCACCACCGCCGTCCACTCTACCCTTCCTTCTATTCCTCGCCCTTCCTTCTATTCCGCCATATACTAAAAGCCCGGTACCCTCATTCCATTTATATATATACTAAAAGTAATAGGTATTAATCTAACCTAGTTTATATATATATATATATATATATATATATATATATATATATATATATATATATATATATATATATATATTATATATATATATATATACACACTCTAAAGCAAGAATAAGATAGGAGGGTAAGCAAATAAAAATGAGTAAATAAATATAATATTAACAATAAGTAACCAATAAATAAATGCATGAGACATAAATCTATGTGTAACAAAAAAAAACAAAATAAATGAGTATAAATGTCTATGTAATTCATACAAGGAAGAATATAATAATAAGAATAAGAATGGAAGGGTATAAAGAGGTTCGAGAATGGTTCGATTAGGACCTTAGTAAAATTTAAAGTGTAATTAAGTAAGTAATTTTCGATTTAGGGTTAGTGAACATCTTAGATTGAAATAAATAAAATAAAATAAATAAATAAATAAATAAATGATATATAATTAAGTAGTTACTAGGAAAATTTGCACAAGATGTATTAGTTTTAATTTAAACACTTAAAAAAAAAAATTCCGGGAAATTTAGCTTGTTGGTGCGTTTTCTTTGGTGTCCTGCAAGGGCGTTTCACTAAATATCCTTGTTTCTTGACCAATATCCCAAAACTTACTATTTTTAGTAAGAATTATTTTGAGAAGTCCATTTTAGTTACCAATTGCTTAATTTGACACTTTTGAGTTTCCATAATGTTCAAGGGGCAATGGAAACTCTGAGAATGAACTCAAGCTTTCTAGCACTTAATATTTATAGAAAGTGAGGCTTAAGAAGGATTACTATTTTTATAAGTGGGTCTTCCTGGTGTTGAAATGGAACAAAAGTGATCTCAAAAGTTTTGTTATTTCACAAGGAGGCTTTGCTCTAATTTTTAGAGGATTTCAATTGTTAGAACTCCGTAGATATGAATAGTTTTTTATTTTGTGAAACTTTGTTTGGACATTAAAAATAATGTAGAACACCATTGGATGCAATGTTGGGATCATTTGAAAGGTGTTTTTGAGAAGGGCATTTTATCAAAATCTCATGGGAATCAAACCGTAAGTGTGAGAGATATGAGAAACTTTACAATTTTAGCATACGAGGTTCCAAGCAAATTTTTAGCAGATAACAACAAGGAGAGATATTTTAGGAGGAAAAATTCATATTTTAAATATAAACAAATGGCTAAGTATGGATTTTAAACATTTCACTCATCTTTGCACTTTAACTCAAATCTAACCCAACGAGGCTTAACTCGGGTAAGGTGGAGGTTGGAGCTTGCGCTGCACCCTAAAATAGGGGAAGATAGGACAAAGGGGACACAAGGAACACCCAAGTGTGCTTTTCACTATATTTTGACAAGTATCACCTTATGGTTTCATTTGGGTGAGATGCAAGGGCTAGAACTTAGCACTTGGGAACTAAAATTAGGTTATGCATGTGTCTTGGAGCTAGATGAGAGGGGGGAGTGAAATATTTTGTCCCAATTGTCCCATTTTCACATTGGGGATAATCCAAGGGGAAAATAATTTCTCAAAAATGCATCAAGGGGGTCTCCATCATGAAAAAGCGATCTATTTTATCATTGTGCTCACCTAACCACTCAGGTCACAATTTTTAAGTGACAAAAACATAACATCTAAAGGGGGAGTGCACTTTTCTGTCCCTATTGTCCTATTTCCACCTCAAGGAAAATCCAAGGGGATATTAAGAGTGAAAACTACCTCTCTAAGCTTTTAGAATGTTGATATCACCCATCAAGTGCATTTCGGACATCGGGGATGCTTTTTCTACCCCGTGAGCATGGACGAGTGTTTTGGGGTCAAATTTGACTCAAAATCCCATTTTGAGATAATATCATCCATTATTAGAAGAGTATTCTTCCTAAAATTTGAATTTTGGCACAATTTACCTTTTCAACATGAATGGGTATCAACAATGACACAAAAATATTGAAGGAGTAGGAAGCAATTTATGTTTCCATAATGTGGAGGATTCCAATAACTTTCAATTGAGTATTTGATGAGCTTCCAAATCCTCCCAAAACTCCCAAAATATTCCAAACAAGTTGACTTTCTTTGTTGGAGCCTTCATTCCCTATGCCCAAAATGACTTAGTTTTACTTAACTTGTTCCCGACATCAATTATCTCTACAAATTTTCCCTAAAATTCCTTGGATAACTTCATTTCTCTCCCACACATCTCTTGAATCGTCTCTATTTTCCTAGTAAGCTTCCAGAGGGTGTTCACCTATTGTAAAATGGCCAACAATGGCCCTTTCTAGGCCTTCAAAGATAGTTGTTTGTCCTTGAAATTAAGTGACATCTTAAATCACCTTAGGAATACATCCATGCACATTAAAAACACTTGAAAATATTGTTATTACGCTCCTCTGAGAGAAAAAATGAGGTTGAAATTGAGTACGGGTTGGCTAGAAGAAGGGTTCACACGGATCGGGAGGAAGTTTTCATGTGGGGCCTTGGTTGTCATGGCTAAATTTTTCAAATTTTCATGCTAGAAATTTAACATGAAAGCAATTGGATCTAGATCATGGAAATTAGACCATATGGGGTAATGAAGAATAGTAGGTATCTCGCGGAGTAGTAGACAAGTTCATTATCCATTGGGCCATAAAGTCACCATATTGAAAAACTAGCAAAGCTAAAAACACAACCAACAAACAAATGAAAAAAACACACGACAGAGAAAGGAAACAAAAAACATGTAGGGAATCACATAATAAAAAGAGAAACCATGGTACAACATCCTAAATCACCTATGGTACACGCAAGGGACAACCCACTTTCACTATAGTATTGATTCTTCACTAAATGTTTACAATGCATAGGTATCGCCAAATGTTTTGTTCTTCGCAAATCCATTGATTGGATCATTAAAATATGACCCCTTTCTCAATTTCTTGAGAAAGTTTGTATAATTATTCTTATAAGTAATGTTAGAAAATATATATTAGTACGTACTTTATATTAAAATAATTACAAAAGTAATTATTCTTGTGTAAATAATATTTAATTGTAAATGAGTTATTAAAACAACTTATATTAGTTAGATAGTGTATTGTTACGGGAGTAACAAATAAATACACTTTGTTAAGAGATTTTTTGGTTAACAATCTTCACAATTATAGGAATATATTGCCTTCAAATTTGTATGTTCTCGGATGGAGAAATACACAGAAGCTTGAAATTATTGTGTGATATTTTTTCATAAATTTTGTTCTTCTAATTCATCTGGTATCAGAGCGAGTGGTTATGAGAGTCTTGGAGAGAGAATAGTCTATTTCAGGACAGATGGCGAATCTGTGAAAGATCAGAATTTAGGGAGATTGAATGCAAATAATAGTTTCATTCCTGCCATACATCCCGGGATCGATGATTTATTAACAGCACTGTCATACCAGTGTAGATTTCCGTGCATGTGCGCCTTTGTATTCAAGAGTTGCATTTGGTTTCTTGTACCTGCAATTTCATTTTTAGCCCAATGTTGTTCACGTGGACATTAAGCAGGTGTGTGGTTGGTGACAAACTCCATCTTGCTTGTTCAAATCAAACTCAAATGCACTCCGTCATATGACATCGGTGAGTTCTCACTAATTTGATATGGGCCGGGTAATGCTCGTTGCAGGACATCAAACGCCATTCAATAGCCAACCAATGATATTTGCATTGAGAAGGTGTGATGTTTTTTTATAGTCATAGTTTCAATACTCTTCAAAACCACTTTGCAATAAATCCCGCAGTTTTGATATCTAAGGAAGTTTTAGGCGTTTAGGTATATTACGGTTTTACTTTATTATTATTTTTTTGCCTTTTTGTATTGTTTAGTTTGACTTAAATATATTAAAGTGTAAGAGTCGTGTCATACATAGTATGTTGTTTATCAATATGTTTCAAGTCTCTAAATTATTTAGAACTTTTATAGTTTGTTCCCAAAAAACATTTTTCAAAAGCAAGTCATGATTTAGAGGTTACAATAGTTGTGTCAAAGTCTTGGCATTAGCATTATTATAAAGTATTAAAAATAATGTGTATAAAAGGTATTTTTGTATGTCACCATATTGTTTAAGTATTATCCATCTCTTTTATTTGTGTCAATAATTTTCCTACCAAAGTCAAAGGCTAAGGTTTTCGTTAAGTTTCAAGTAGTGTTTGTCGTTAAAAGTTGTGATTGTATAGTCAAAACAAGTCAAATGTCATTTGTGAGTCACTGTAAAAAGTAGTCAAAATATTATAAAAATAACAAAAATTGCCTTACGGACGCATTTTCGGTGTTACCCGGCGTCCTGACAACCATTGATCCTCAAAATCCAAATTCCCTGAGCTAGCAACATGATACTGAAGGATGAAGGCATGTAGGTTGGAGGCCATTCAACGACCTCTCATCAATCGCCAACGACGAGGATGCATATCAGTTGTGGTGACATTTTTGTGGTGCGATTATTTACTTTCAGTATGTTTTCCTCTGTGTTTTTGAGAATTCCAATTTCAATGTGATCCAGTTTGTAGTGTTCCTATTTGAATAAGTGGAAATTTCACATTGAGGGGGAACATGATCTAATGTTTCATTTCTGTTTTTCATTTGTGTGTATGAGCAACATAATTCAATAGATTTTCCTATGTTATTCCTTGCAGTGAGATAGTGATGAGAGCTAATGATACTACTACAACATCATGATATTATGGTTGTTGGTTATCCATTTTGAAAACCATCCTCGAAGGTTTTTGGTTATCCTAAAAACAAAACCATCTTTTGTGGTTGTTAGTAATCCACTGGAAAAACTATCCAAAGGTTGTTGGTATTGTCCTAAAAACCATATATTGTGTGGTTGGTTAACCACTTAGAAAATCATCTAGAGGTTGTTGGTATTGTCCTAGAAACCATCCAGATCATGAGCAAGCTACGAAGCATCACATTGCGGACAAAGATGAGGCGGAGTTTTTCCCATGTTCACACTAAGGCGGGAATGTTAGGACATATATATATTAGTGTGTACTTTATATTAGAATAATTACAAAAGTAATTATTCTCATGTAAGTAATATTTAATTGTAAATGAGTTGTTAAAACAACTCATATTAATCGATAGTGTATTGTTATGGGAGTAACAAATACACTTTGTTAAGAGTTTTGTTGGTTAAACAATCTCCACAATTATAGGAATATATTTCCTATAAATTTACATGTTCTTGTGTGGAGAAATACATAGAAGCTTGAAGTTATTGGGTCATATTTTTGCATAAATCTTGTTATTCTACTTCAAGTGAGGGTCCTATTATCTAAATTCCACAAACCCGAAGATTCATGCGTTTTCGAATCCTATTCGAGTCGAATCTTCGCCAAACAGAAGGGACTTAACCAAAACACAAAGCAAACAACGAGCTCATGGACGATGCCAAGTGTTCAACCATCGCAACTTCAAAAGTCAAGGGATGGAGTAAAGTCTCGTAACCCCGCAGTTTCTCCACATTGAGCTAACTACAAATGTCCCACCCAAAAGGGGTTGAGACATTATACACCGCGGGTCCTTTACTCACCCAAAGGAACGAAACAAAGCAGTGTGCTCGTGAACGGTGCAAGTTTTGCACAACGCATTCCCAAAACCCTAAAGGGCAGCAAAAATCTTAAGGATGTGCGGGCTTCCCACATGGATCTTTCAACAAATGGACTCCAGGTTCGAAGCAGGTCACAAAGGTGACAAGCCATGTATCACGTATGAGTGATTATGAGACTTATCTGTAAGATTTAAATGCTCAGGACTTTTCAAAAGATCGGAGGTGAAGGGTCATTTGGCTTGTCATATCAGTAATGAGTTAATGCGTAGCCCGTGTGAAGAGTGCCAACCTGCGAAGACTCAAGATATTCATCTGCATTCAAAGGGTCGTTTCAGTATAGCGACAAAATACGCGTTGTTTGAGTCATGAGGCTAGAAACCAATGCACAAAGGATTGAAATATCTGGTTATGTATTAAAGATCCGAGGGATGTTTCACAAAAGGCGAGTCCATCTCAAAGGAGTTGGTTGCAGGATAGTTAAAGATGCATTAAATAGACATGGCTCTCACCCTTTAGAAGGAGACAAATAATGGGAAAGTGTGAGAAAAATCTCGAGAAATATGTTCCTGTCACTTCACTCCATTTATCATAATTGAAAGTAGTTGAAGAGGAGTAAAGGAGGGATTCTTATCTTCTCTTCTTCCTCCTATATATATTGTATGCAAAAGAGATAAAACATGGAGAGATATAGATTGATATAAGTAGTTAGAGATAAGTTTTGGGAGTCACCAATTTTTCTTCTCTGTCTCAAGTACCTCTTTTGTAAAAGACAAAGATCTTGAAGCTCTAGCCTTCTTCCTGGGTTTTGTAGAATAACAATCTTACCTCTTTTATAAATGTAATACATGCACAATTGTTGGATATATATATATATCATGTGGTGCTTTTTGTTCATCATTTGCATATCTTTATTGTCTTTGATTGCCTTTATTTTCATGTAGAAATTGTGCATCTTCCAATGTTGTTGCTATCTTTGAAGTTGTGCTTAAGTAGTTTGAGGTAGTGTTTTGTGTGAATATTTTATGACCTGTGGTGCATTTCGACCACCCTTTTCAGTCATTCACCGTTTCCTTTTTCAGATAGTTGTGGTCTCGATTGATCTCTTAGAAGGCTTGTTTGGCGCATCACTCCCTTTTAAATTCATGTTTTTTTTTCTAATGCTCATCGCACACTTCAGAGAAGATCCAACTTCTTTAAAATATGGAGGTCTCTTTAGGGCGCACGTCCCACTAACCTAAAGATTCCCACAACTCTGATGGTCCAATCCACCAAGGATGATCATCAACAATTTTCCTAGCACTCCCGTGGGACGAATCAGAGTGGTATTTTATCATGGCATCAACTCGGTTTGTTCTTGATAAAGTTCAAACTTCAATGAAGATAGTTACGAGCACATCCAACGACTCCACATGGTCCGGAAAAATCATTACAAAGGCTCGCAGACCTCCCTCTCATCCATTTCCACTCATCTTTCTTTCCACGTCTTCCATTTCTCTTCATCCTATGAGGTCGTGTAATCATGACTTCATTACCACCAAGGGATCGTCCCCTTGTCCATCTCCAAGCCACCCATTCCACCCTTCCCCTTTCTTCGAGCAGCTATACCTCTCGCACCAGCAAACAATGGCTCTAAATCCAAAAGAAGAGGAGCATATGGTGAGAAGTGATACGGGCTCAGAAGGTTCATATCACAAGGTCGAGCGTAGAGAGAAGCTACGAAGTTGCCTCTGTTTGTCGTTCCCACAAAGCATCTCCCCTAAAAACTTTTTATCAACGGGATTCATATTGCAAGATGAAGCCACATATGATGGAGAATTTACAGACTCAAAAACCATCATACCAAAGCATAAAGCTTTGACAGAGGAGGAAGAAGATAAGTTTGAGTGCTTATTAGATTTGGGGGATGCGTTGATGAAGAAGGGCCTAGTAGAAATAACAAACTTCACCACTTCATCAACCCCGCAACAAAGGCATCCTTCCGCTCACAACAACTCCCCTGGGACTAATCCTAGGACTCTAGAAGAAAGTATTATTGAGATATTTTTGCTTTCAATCAAGAGCCTGGATTCACCGAAAAAGATGCTAAAAGCAAAGAAGGAGAGGATAGGGATGACACCCTTCAGAGAAGCCTACAAAAAGCCCCATTCCAAAAGATGCAATCCAGAACCACGGGAAAAAGCAAAGAGTCAGACCGAATCCCACCAAAGAAAGGTCCTCCTCAAGACCAAGGGAAGACTCAACACCAGTCATGCTCACTTCAGAGCATGAGGATAATTTTCAAGACCCCGAGGGTCAGCTACAACACCTCCAACCAAAGAGGAACATCTAAAGGAGGTATTCATTTTGTTCATTGATACCGTGGGTGGAAGAGTGAAAGGTAAATTTTCACTCTCGTTACAGGCCATATCAATAGCTAAATTAATCGTATGGCCTCACTTCATAAGAAAAGGAAGCTATTTTTCCTTGCTGTTTTGGGTTTTGTTTAGCTTGTACCAAACCAATTAGATTAGGAGTAGGAGTAGATTGCTTTCAACAAAATAAGTGCTTACGCACACTCTGCATGACTCATTTGAGGCATGTATGTTTTGTCTTTTGTATAGGCCCATGCTTATATTACTCCATTAAGAGGCACCAGATCCTATAAGAAGACCTCACCACTCAAGACTCGAGGTGGTTGCAAGCTTCACTTCAAGCAAATGCAGAGCAACTAAAATCAGTCAGAAGATTCTATTGGCTTTTTTTCAATTTTCTACTCTCACAAAAATAAATTATGGAGTTTTATTATGAGAGTAGAAAGGCGCAAGAATCAACCAGCAACTATGAAGGCTCTGCAAAATTTAAAAGTGTTACGGGCCCAGATTTGGGGTGGCTTTGAAGCATAGTTCCAAATCAAATTGATAGTGGGAGATTGTGGGTTATTTCCATTTAGCAGGCTAATGGTTATAGTGAGTTGCCGATTTGTTATATAAATTCCACAGCCAAGAAGATTCATGTGTTTTTGAAGCCTATTCGAAGTCAAATCTTTGTCAAACAGAAGGGACTTAGTCAAAACACAAAGAAAATAGTAGGCTCGCGGACAATGCCAAGTGTCCAACCATCGCAACTTCAAAAGTCAAGGGATGGAGTAAAGTCTCAGAAGTCCACAGGGTCTCCACGTGGATATAACTACAAAGGTCCCACCCAAAAGGGGTTGAGACATTATACACCGTGGGGTCCTTTACTCGCCCAAAGGAACGAAACGATGTGCTTGCGAGATGGTGCCAAGTGTCGGAACAACACATTCAAAAACCACGAAGGGAAGCAAAATCTTAAGGATGCGCGAGCCTCCCACATGGATCTCACAACAAATGGACTCCAGGTTCGAAGTAGGTCACAAAAGGTGACAAGCCATATATCATGTATGAGTGATTATGAGACTTATCTATAAGATTTAAATGCTTAGGAATTTTTAAAAAGATATGAGGTGAAGGGTCATCTGGCTTGTCATTTCAGTAATGAGTTAATGCGTAGCCCCGTGTGAAGAGTGCTAACCTACGAAGACTCAAGATATTCATCTGCATTCAAAGGGGTTGTTTCATTATAGCGACAAAATATGCGTTGTTTGAGTCATGAGGCCGGAAACCAATGCACAAAGGATCAAAATATATGGTTATGTATTAAAGAACGAGGGATGTTCCTCAAAAGGTGAGTCCATCTCAAAGGAGTCGGTTGCAGGATAGTTAAAGATGCATTAAATAGACATGGCTCTCACCCTTTAGAAGGAGACATATAATGGGAAAGTGTGAGAAAGTTCTCAAGAAATATGTTCCTGTCATTTTACTCCATTTATCATAATTGAAAGGAGTTGAAGAGGAGTAAAGGAGGGCTTCTTATCTTCTCTTCTTCCTCCTATATCTATTGTACGCAAAAGAGATAAAACAGGAGAGATATAGATAGATATAAGTAGATAGAGATAAGTTATGGGAGTCGAGTTGATTTTTCTTCTCTCTATCAAGCCCTCTTTTGTAAAAGATGGAGATCTTGAAGATTAGCCTTCTTCCTGGGTTTTGTAACGACAATCTTGCCTCTTTTCTAAATGTAATACTGTGCACAATTGTTGGATTAATATATATGTCATGTGGTGCTTTTTGTTCATCATTTGCATATCTTTATTGTCTTTGATCACCTTTATTTTCACGTAGAAACTATGCATCTTCCAATGTTGTTGCTATCTTTGAAGTTGTGCTTAAGTAGTTTGAGGTAATGTTTTTGAATCTTTTCTGACCCGTGGTGCCTTTTGACCACACTTTTTAGTCATTCACCGTTTCCCTTTTTCAGACAGTTGTGGTCTCGATTGATCTCTTGGAAGGATCGTTTGGCGCATCGCCCCCTTTTAAATTCATGTTTTATTTTATTTTTCTAACCCTCATCTCGCACTTTAGAGAAGAACCAACTTCTTTAAAATCTGGAGGTCTCTTTAGGGTGCATGTCCCTTACGTCCCACTAACCTAAATATTCCCACAACTCGATGGTCCAATTTTCCAAGGATGATCATCAATAGGTCCACTTAGATAGTTCTTTGCCTTTATTAATTTGATATCTTGTTTCCATCTCGCTTATTCATTTGTAAATTCATTACTACAAGAACAATTCTTGATCATAAGAGGATTAACATTTTCACACCAAGGATTATGCTCTTTGATAGGCATTTGTAGTTGATTTTTTATCTGCTTCACGATCATGGTGTATGTGAGCTAGTTCTCAACAAGTATTTTGAGATTTTGGAAACTGCAGCAAACTTCTTGATGCTCCATGTTTCTCAATTCCTCGAAGCAACTATCCTTAATACAATTTTTTCATCTTTAACCTAGTTTTCACAAAGTGGTGTGGTGTGAACATCACTTCATCATGTTGAAAGGAAACTGAGCACAAGGTCGAGATATGAAAATTCAAATCATCATCTTATCCATCTTAGCCATTCGATCTTCGAAATCAATTTCCATGATGAAAACATCCTTTCCTTGAGTGGATTCAACCTTGAAAGATTCAAGAATCTTATTATTAATATATTCCTCATTAAGGTTTTAATCTTGAATGAAATTAGCCTTGGGAGAATCAAGCACCATTCCACTTATCTGTTCTTCACCGAGAAGGTATTCATCTTCTCCTAATGGGAAAAAGAAGGTTTCAAATTTACAATCATTTTCACTTGACCAAGTATTCATTTTAGATCTTAAGAACATGATTAGAAACATAAGATTTCTATGTTAAGAGGTCATATGATATCACTCCTCTTTCATGTTTGCACTTCTCAACACCTCTGGATTGCTTTGTTATAAGTCTAGATATCCAAAGTTTTCATCACTACCAAGTAGAGAGCATGTATCCATATCTAATAAGAAATACACACTATCAAATTATGGCTCCATCAAATCATCATGATGATTTCCAACCATATTTTCCACACTGGTACTCCTTCATCAACACGGGGGCTTGACATATTCCTCTGAAGCTATAAAAATGTTTCCATACCTTGAATTTTGAAATATTATGTCTTCCTTAGGTTATCTAATTTTTGAATCGTTATTTCATTTTCCTAGAGGGAAGGGTCTTCTTCATATTAACATTGACTAGAATGGTGACATGCAACCAGTCCATCTCAGTATATATCCACCAACATCCCTATATAAACTCCGGCTCAACAACATACCATATGAAGTTGGCATGTCCATCACCAGTATTTTCATTGTGATCTTCTTGTCAAGAAAATCAAATTACACTTGAGCATCCTTCACTTGGCCAATGAGAGGTATTTATTTGGTTTCCATGGAATAACAATGGCCAAGATGGGAGAGAGAGAGAGAGAGAGATAACAAGAACTTTAGTAAATTTTGCGGGCATGACATTTTTAGAGGCATTGAAGTCAATAATATAGTCATTCAATTTATATACGTTAACTAGTAAAAATAGATAGAAAGGTTCTACCCTCTTAGAGGTGGAGGGTATAGAAGTAAGAAGGTTATGAGGAGTGGTATGAGGAGAGAGAGGTAGTTCTTTGGAAGTGGATTTTTATAATATGAATTTGAACTACTTCCTTTGATAAACCGGACCAATCTATCAAATTGCTTATGGTGGGTTTTCAAGTACTCATATTATGAAATTTAAAATTTTGATTTCTTACAATGGTTAAGGATGTCAAAAGTTGAATTTGTAGGCACATGAGGAATTTTGATTTGCATTCTTACGATCAATAGAATTAGAAACTGATTTTTCAAGAGGAGATGAAAGAGAATTACTCAAATAGGAAGATGGATTATTTACTGAGGTAGTCTAGGGATTATTCTTGGATGACCCCTTGGAAGTGAGCAGCGATGATCCTCCTTTTATTTTATTTTTTTGCAGAGTTACCATTTGAGGATTCAAGTTATTTTCATGGGTAACAGAAGAAGAGGCTTCTTTCCTGCGTGAGTGAGTGAAAATTGCACAAGAATATCTATTCATGGATTCTTCTTTGTCATATGAGTATTCACAATACATAATGTTTGCATATCCTTCTTCTTCTTCTCATTTAAATTCTGATTTTTCTCCTTCATCTTCACACATTACATTAACTAGTGGAGATTCCAAGGCAATCCTTTAGGCAAATTCAACAATTTGATTCATGTTTCTGTTTTGATGTAAGGCATGTTGAGCATTTTCCTTCTTCAAGGAAGTCAATTCATTGACCAATTTTTATAGCAATGGATCATCCCTTTCCTCTTTGAAACTACAAACCTTATTCTTTGCACAATTGTTCTCTCATTACTGACATGATAAGTTCATCTTCCACTTCAATGGAAAGTTATTGAGCATTATCCAAAGTGTTCAGTTGAGCTCTCTGCGAAGATAGAACCAACTTCAAGTTACTAAGCATTTACAAAGAACCTCTTTTGATTATTTGTAGTAGGATGAGCACTAATAGAAATTTTATTGATAAACTTGTTGATTTTTTCCAAAAATTCTTGTTATCACGAAATAACAAAGACTTCCCGAATGGCCCGGTTCGTGGAGTGGGGCATAAGGTGTAATTTTTGTAACATTGGATCATCTCTCAAGTTGTGGGACTTGTGGGATTGAGATGATCCTCCGAGAAGGCTGGTTTCTCGCTCCTAAACTACCTACCATAAACTACTCCTAATGCAGTAAGCAATCTAATCCTAATCTAACCTTCCAAGGGACTAGGGAGAGAGAATGCATGAAATTAAATCTACACTAAAAGTGGTGATAGACCATAAAAGGAAGTCGTTAATCACATTCCAACCGTCTCAAGTGGAGAGACGTGAGTAATGGAGAGGATGGATAAGATGCATCACAGACCAAAGATGAGATTCACACATAAAAAAACTTCAAACCCATTAAACACAACCCCAAAAACCTGCAATAGACATGAAGATATATGCAAAGTATACCCTAGAATGGTGAGAGGCAAGAAGATACAATAAAACAAACAAAGGATGGACAAGAAGCATCACAATACAAATTTTATTGCTCCATGAGTTCACACAGTATATCATTAGTTGGCAAGAGGCAAGAAAATTCCATTACAAAGTAGAGAGAGGAGGCTTAATCTCCACATTCAACCCTAGTAGAGAAAAAAAATAGAGGGGGGGGAGGAGAGAAAATGACCAACTCCCCTTACGAGATGAGCCCAAGATTACAATTTATAGAATGGGATGGAGAGAGATAACTGCAATCCCGAAATTTTCCTTTCAGGTACTTGCAAGATTTCATAAATTTCCCAAATGATGATACATGACTTGTAGAAGGCACCCCTTACTATCCCATGACTTGTAGTAGAGAAAGAATGATGACCATGCTTCTTAAATACATTCCCAACCACCAATGAAATCACGGTTTTGAATCTGGCCCGTTTTCCTTATTTTTTCCTAAATCTGCATCAATTCTTAAATTTCTTAGTTTTTGTACGTAGGGCTCGATCCACGATTCCAACGAGTATTCGTTTTCATGATTTCGTTGAGAATCGCTCAAGATATGAGCTTTTGAGCGCAGTGGTCATTTTTTAGTCTTTGCCGAGGCTTGCTCAATGTCTCGGATTTGGATAATTAAATTTATTGGTGGGAAATCAACATTTAAAATATTTCGTCTCCTTCTTTCTAGTGTTTATACATATATTTTGAATGATTTTGCATTTAGAAATACTTGGGCCCACAATTGATTTTATTTTTCGCTTGTATTCGGTTTGAGAGGGGGTAGGTGGATCAAACATTGAATAGCCACTTGGCCAACTCAAATGAGCCGGCTCTCCTTTCCTTATTCACCTTTGTGACGAGCTATGCAAATTGTTCAATCTCCTTATAACTCCCACATGGCATGTCGCATACCACTAAGTCGCCCTCCTCGACCGTCGATTCGCCTACACTTTCACAACCACCAACTTACATATTGCGAGCTCGGCGAATGAACTCGGTCTTGCTTGCTTTCCTGCTGCTGAGATTTTGTTTTGGTTCACTTGCTTGGCGAGCCACATCACCTTGAATTCATAGCCACCCATTCATTTGTGTGTCACCCCCTTTTTCTATGCTTTCCACGTGCCTCAATGTATGTTCGAGTGAGCTCCTCTATTGCCTCGGGCGTCGAGTTGCAAACTATTGCCACGATGACCCTCTCTTCCTATCATCTTGAATGACAATCTCGACATCCAATGCACTGCAAGGCTCAGATACTTCGCGGGGAACCCGAATCCCTTATGTCCCGTGCCTTTTTGTGTCGCTTGAACCCGCAACAAGGGCTTCCAAGCTCCCCTGCGCCCGCATAAGCTCTCCACACACCGCCGTTGACCCCCCGGCATACCCACATAACTCTTCAAATGCGGTGATTTTGGCATTTGCCCGCACACGAGGTCCCAATGCAACCAGGCCATTTGGGTCGTGTTCTTCCGATTTTTCCGCATTTATGCTCGACCTCTACGACTTTGAGTTCTCTTTGATTTTGGGTTCAGGCGCGATTTGGAAGCGGGAGGAATGATACAGGAGCAGGAGCGGGCGGGAGCGGAAGCAACAGCGAGTAACATAGCCAATTCTGATTGCTGAAAGAGAGCTCGGCTCTGTTGTGCTGTGCTCTTGGATTTTAACGAGGTTTAAGTATCGACTCTAAGCATTTGCCAGGCCCATCTTAGTTAATTTACTTTTACCTCCATATCATCCACGAAAGTTCAAAATTATATTCCTTGCAATTACGGATGCTCCTACGCCTGCGCCTGCGCCTCGAGTGCGGCTGCTACTGCGCCTGCGAATCCAGGGCAGCGAATCCAAGGCATCAGGGAAGCAGCGGATCCACTGCAGGGCATCGTGTAAGCAGCGATAGGCATCGTGGAGGCAGACCTAGTACCACCTCATTTACAGCGAACACCATCATAAGCTACTTCAGTGGTGTGGAAATTGTCGGGCTTTTTACAGGGGATTGCATGTGTACCATCGGATTCGAGAGCATCAACATCGACATTATTCTTATCGAAGTCAGTTACAGTTATTGATATTTTCATGGGTTTTGGATCTTTGAGGAGGTTGTCGGCAATTTTGGAAGTGTTCCATCCTCCATTTTCTTAAGAGCAAATGCGGCTGCTCCTGCGCCTCAAGTGCGACTGTGCCTGCGCCTGCGCCTGCGCCTACGCTTCATAGGTAGAGAAGTTTGATCAGTGGCAGACAGGGAAGGCAGTGGTGGGCAGCGGGCTCAAACCG
The DNA here is from genome assembly GCA_018340775.1 of Taxus wallichiana var. yunnanensis. Classification (NCBI taxonomy): domain Eukaryota; kingdom Viridiplantae; phylum Streptophyta; class Pinopsida; order Cupressales; family Taxaceae; genus Taxus; species Taxus wallichiana. The sequence goes on along the minus strand of CM031238.1, from coordinate 468,096,386 downwards.
ACACGCACAGAGGCGAGGGCAGAGACGGTGATCGCGAGAGCAGAGAGAAGAGAGAGACAGCGACCGCGTGGGCAGGCAGAGACAGCGAGGGCAGACAACAGGTTAGTAGGTAGGGATGGCAGTGGTGGGTAGTGAGTTAGCGGGCAGGGTTGACTATCACGTGGAGACAACACAGACAAGGTAGCAGACAGTGGGGTCAGCACAGACAGAAGGGCAGACAGGAGGGCCCGGGTCAGAGAGGCAACCGGGAGTGGATTCTTCTCCGAGGGCTCAAACCAACACGCACAGTCTAAACAAGTCAAGCAAACCATGGTTAAACATGAGTTTCCCAACGACAACCCAAACAAAGAGATACAGAAGTACATTGGTCCAGTCACATATTTAGCAGAAGCACACAGAAATGCAGGAAATACAGGAAACTCTCAAAAGCATACACTGGGGACAGGGAACAAGCTAGTTTTTGTGAATGCAAAGCAATATAAGGGGATTTTGTGGCGCAGACAAGCCAAAAAGTTAAGGCAAACCCAGAAGAAAAATCTAACTTTGATTCTACCTAAAACGACAAACAACAAAGGTACTTTTGTCTTCAAGGATCAACTTATTCAAGGAAAGCAAACAATATATAAGGAAGGGAGAGAGGCTACAAAGCTGAACAAATCAGAAAATTTTGCAAAAACCAGCGAGGAACGAGAGGAGGTGATGCAAGACCCCAAACAACTATATAGTCCTACATCTACGCCTCTGCTTTGGTCTTCCGCACTGTATGTAACTGAACTCATGAGCATGAAAGAGAGACTGGGACTCTTAGAAAATCAGATGTTACAAGCAGACATTGAAAGAAGAAAATGTGCAGAACATAGACACAAGCTAGAAGGGGAAAATAAAGCTCTCAAAGAGCAGGTTCTAACTCTACAAAACCTCATGGAAAGAGGACAACAAGAGTTAGTTGCTTTAAAACACGACATAGGTCATCTGAAAGCAGCGGGAGAAAAAAACACTGAAACGACAAAAGGAAAGGAAACAACACAAATAAAGGAATTTCAAGAAACAATCAAAAACTTGGAAATAAAAGAAAATCAACTAAAAGATCAGATAGAGGAGGCCAAAACATGGTCACAATTGGTAAGCAGATCAACAAGCGAACAAAGGCAAGCCTTAGAGAAACATGTCAAATTTCAGATAAAAGAAGAAAAAGATCAGCAGGACAAAGCGTTAAATTTTATTATCAAAGGTTTGAGAGATTTTGGTGAAAGAGAGAGAACTGACATATTGACAAGGGATTTTCTTAAAGATCAGTTGAAATGGACAGGATATATACAACAAGCTAATAGGATTGGCAAGGGAATAGAAGGAGGAAGAGATCGACATGTGCGAGTGGTCATGAGAAATATAGAAGACAAGCAAGCTATTCTAAAAAGTAGGGGGCTTCTTCGAGGCACACATATATATCTAGACGAGGATTTGACATTCGCACAACAAGAAGATCGTAAGAAGGAATGGGAGAAAGTGAAAAAGGCAAGAGAGGCAGGAAAATGGGCACAATTAAGGAATGGCAAAGCTCAAATCAGCGAGTATTCAACAAACAGGAAATAGGAATTCGGGGCCCCACGGGATCCTATGCATATAGTAAGTTGGAATTGTAGGGGGTACCCGTGGAGAAGAGGACCTGGTTTGGGGCCCGTAGCAGAGGGGAAAGATATTATAATCCTTACGAAACACATGAACATGATGGTTGCAGAGTTCCAGATTTTGAAGGATACAAGAAAATTTCAGTTTGGAATGAAGGGAGTGAGACAGGGAAAGGGCATGGAGGAATCACAATTCTAATCAAGGATACATGGCTTGGGGTCGTTAAAGTGGAAAAAGAAGATGCAAATAAGCAATATATATGGCTGAAAATAGCAGATAACAAGACAACTATCAGATTGGTTGCTTGCTACTTTGCTCCGCAAGGATCAAAGACATATAAGAAAAGAAATTTAGATAGTGAGGACCCTTATGCTTCAATAAAAAAAGACATTTCTTTGTTTAGTGCTAGACGAGAAATTATTATGATGGGAGATTTTAATGCAAGAACGACAAATAATCAATCTCTTCATTGGACAACACCAAAGGTGACGATGGAAATCCACTTTGGCTTGATGAGGCAGATGACAAGTTTTGGGAAAGAATATCCCAAGATGGGAATGGAGGGGTGACGCTCTTCGGGGTTGAGCTCCTAGGTCTATGTAGCCTACACGACATGGTTATTTGTAATGGCATGAAGACTTGGCCTAGATCCGGAAATATCACTTGCAAAACGTACAATGGTCAAAGTGTTGTGGACTATGTTATCTGCACTCGAGTTCTATTTGTAGACTGCTCGAGTTCGAAATTGGAGATTCTCCTATTGAGCTCAAATCTGATCATAAACCTCTCTTAATCAAACTTGCCACCAGTACAAATCAGCAACAAGGAAACCAAGGCCATCACTTGCCAGAGACATATCCAAAACAAGGCAAAATCATTTTGAATAAAGAAAATCAGGAAATCTTTTTGGCTGCCCTTGAGCAACAATTTCAATCGGCAAAAATTGATTTAGAGTGCAATACGATCAAGGGGGCAAGGGGGTGTGTTGGCAGTAAACTAATGATACCTTTAATTCACAAGGCTTTAGGTGCTTGCAAAAGATCTAAGCCCAGAAAGGGAGCTGCAAATACTTTTCCCACTAATCCATGGTATGATGAGGATTGTAAGGCTGCCAAGAGAGCTATGAGGGAAAGTGGAGGGAATAAAATAAATAAAAAGAATTATAAGAGACTGGTTCAATACAAAAAAGAAACCTATGTGAATAGAAGGAGGTCGGAATTAATTGCTCTCGGAAAACACAATCCCAAAGGATTTTGGAGGGAGTTGCAACAAAAGAAAACACACATAGAAAACAATATCACAGAAGCACATTGGTTAGAATATGCGAAGCTTTTATACGAGCGGTCTCTTCAACAGGATAGCCCTCCCATCCTCCAGACTTCAGTCGAGCTATTCTCAGAAGACGACATCAAATACGACATTCAAAATCTAGCAAATGGAAAAGCACAAGATGTTGATGGGTTACAAGCTGAATTTTTAAAGTGGGGGGTCGAGGTGCTTGCTCCACATATCAGAACAATCTTCAATAATGTAAATCAAGTAGGGTTCCCAATAGAATGGACGACCAGTGTGGTTATTCCTCTATTTAAAAGTGGGGATGTCAATAACCCTTCTAACTACCACACCATTATGATCAATCCTTTGTTTGGTAAGTTGTTTGGGGGCATGATAGAGCGCAGAATCAGCAGTTGGGTAGAAAGAGAGGGTAAAAGAGCAAAAGGACAGTGGACTTCCGACCTAAACATTCAACCATTGATCATTGCATAACTCTTAGGCATTTGATTGAAAAGGTTTGGGATTCACAAGGTGAGGAAGCTTTTTGCTGTTTTGTTGACTTTAAGAAAGCGTTTGACACGGTCCCTCATGACAAACTTTGGAACAAGATGGAAGAACTTGGGATTCCAGACGAGTTTAGAGCTGCAGTGCACAGGCTTTATGAGCAGGTCAGAGCTAAAATCAGAACTAGAGAAGGCATGTCGGAATGTTTTGGTAGTGACATTGGTGTCAAACAAGGCTGCCCTCTTTCTCCCACTTTGTTTGGTTTATACATTGACAAGCTTGAAGAATGGTTACACAATACCGAGGGAGGGGGTGTTCAGTTGGTGGAATATGTGGTGAAGTTGCTCTTATATGTTGATGACCTTATCTTAATATCAACAACAACTCAAGGTTTGAGAGAGCATCTAAAAGCTTTAGAACTCTTTTGCCAGGAAGTCGGGATGCAAGTGAACATCGACAAAACAAAAATCATGATTTTTTCTCTAAAAAGGAAAGGGACACACACTAACTTTCTTTTTGAAGGGAGGCCATTGGAAATTGTTACAGAATATAAATATACGGGATTGATTTTCACCACAAAATGAGTTGGGAAACATGCAGAGCAAAAAGAATACAAGGAGGTTGGAAAGCATCATACTTGCTCCAAAATAGATGTAGGAAAGCTGAGCTTTGGGACTGGAATACTAAGAAAGCCCTCTTTGGTCTGTTGGTCACTCTGGTGGCCCTTTATGGGTGTGAAGTCTGAGGAAGTAATATGTCAAAACATGGATGAAGATAGGTAGAAAGAATCCAAAAATATTTAATCACAAGCACTCTCAAAGTTAAATCAACGGTTCCTTATAAGATTTTATTGGATGAAGCGGGTATTTTACCAATGGAAGCTTCGGCAATCACTCGACTAATAAGCTATTTGAAAAAAGTGGAAAGCATGGACAATCATCGTTGGCCCAAAATGGTTATAGAGGATAACCTAGAGCGCAGAAAGAAAACTTGGATGAAGCAAAACACTAAATGGATGGAGAAGTGGGTCATCCACTTCCAGGAGTGCCCTAACAGCAATAGGGAAATAAAAAATTATGTGGCGGAGAAGTTTAGGAAAATCATGTGGACAAAAAATATTGGTCGTAAGAAAGCGCACTATATCAAATATTTCAACCCCACTTGGGCTCACGATAACAAAGCTTATTTAAGGGCGGATATCAAAGGTAAGGCTAGGATTATTTTGGCTCAGTTGAGGACCGGGTCACATCATCTTCGCTATGAAATGGGCAGATGGACTATTCCCAAAGAAGAGTGGGAAAGGAGAACTTGTCTTTTTTGCAGTACAGGGGTTGTTGAAATAGAATGGCACTTCATCATGGAATACTCAGCATATGATGACATCCACTTCCAGTACGAAAATGACTTACAAGTGGACAACCTAGATGAGTTATTTGAGGAAGCAAAGCTTCAAAGGATTGTTGGTTTTGTGCTCAAGATTCACAGTAGGCGAGAGGATTTGGAAAAGAACTTGGTTTCAGCTTAATGTTTCTACTTTTTTTTTTTTTTTTTGGTCCCTTTGACTCTTCAGTCATGTGGATGTCATTAAAATATTTCATTTCATTTCCCAAATCGCCATACCCACCGAGTCCTCTCCTAATTTGATCATGCGATCTCTGTCATGTTACTCCAACTAGCTCAACCGAAGACATTGTAGAACTTGATTCATTATGTGCAAGCGGATAATGACTCGGCCGTATTTGTTGATGACTCACTAAGTTCTTCCCTACGAATGTTTAGTGCATTGGCTTGTCGCATTGGACCCGATACACCATTGCGGGCATTGACCCATTGTTTTTTTACCTAGACCAAGTCATTTGGTCCCTGCAACTCATTGGGTATACTCGATGTTTGGGAGCTCAAGCACATGGCTTTGTTTGATTATACGTAGCTCATTATGATTCGTAAGACCACTACCCCTTCGCATAATCGTTTTCCATCTGCCAAGCCTTAGAATCACCTATGATATCCCGATGTTTCATAAGAATGAGCTCGATGTTTATGTAAACGAAACTTGGGTTCAATCTAGCCCATTCATTTACGAGTGATGTGGATCAATTGAAATGACCGTTTCTACCTGCAAAACTCAAAAGTTCTCGGGTATGAAGTGGCTCGATCTTTTATCCACACAACTTAGTCATGCCAAATAGTTCGGTTCCTGTTAGAGAAACTCGGCCCTTGTTCTCTCACTTGATGTCTTAAGCCCCAACTTGTAGACCTAATTGTTTGTAGAGCTTGGTGTATGAGAAAAACTAGATCTTCATTGAACCGACACTTAGCATATACAATATGTGAACCTCGCTTATCACTCTCAATAGCTCGGTTTCTCTTCATTTACCATATAGCTCACTTTCCCGTCTTAATAAAACTTTGAACTTGTAAGGACCAAGAAGAGAAAAAAATTCCTCTTGTAATTTTCAATTCCCGAGAAGATCATGATGGTGTCCCGTAACATTGAGAGCTACCCGCATCGTCCGGGGCCTACTCAGTTGTCCAATTTCACTAGGGTGGTGAAATTGGATAACAATTCTCTCATGGGATCTTGGTTTTCATATCATCTCAGTTAGTAATTGAACGTGATGGCAAGTAGTAAAACCATTCTACAATGGCATCTTGCAATGAATCCATGAATAGTCGAACAAAAACATCTTCATGTCCCACTCTAAGAATTCCATAGGATGTGATGAAAGTTGTAATGTGATCATTTGGATGTTGCTTTCCATCTCTATAGAATTTGGGAAAGTTTTTCTTTATCCTTTTGGTAATTCATGAAGTGGAGGAGCCAATGCTAGAATACTAGTGTTATTTCCCATGGCACATGGGCCATTTATTCTTTATCTTCTTCTTCTTCTAGTAAGATGATATCTAATGGTTCTGCAACTAATTCTCCAACAGGATCTTCAATTGGATTTTTAGGAACTTGTCTTGGGATTTGTATGGGAGCAAGTATGAAATCTTGTTGTTCTCATGGCTCAAATAGAAGATTATGAAAGACTATAATTCCACATGTTTGATTTTCTTCATTGAATCTTCTTCCTACTAGTTTTTCTCAGAGCATTAGAAAGAAATGAAACTAGAAAAATACATATTTTTCAATAGGATAACAAGGCTTTCAAAAATTCAGATAGGTATTTTGGTATTTTTTAGTTTTTTTATTTTTATGGATTTTAATAAATGTGTTTATTTTTGGATTTTCAGAGATATTTTATGGGTGCAAAAATAAAAATCATTCCCAATAAATTCACCAAAACTGTTGGTGAAATAATTAGTCACAGTGCATATTATTGGTTTTCTCCAATGGTCACAAGGCCAAGCACCTCCTTCTTGGGTATGGGGAGGATTCAATTATTTAATGTAAACTAACTAAAACTGTGGGGTGGTTGTTAGGCCGGAGATCACATAAGAATACTCCACTAAACTTGTAGCAAAGTTCTTGTACAATGTACAAGAGAGGATTTTTCTTGGGAAAAAGGTAAACGAGAGTAGGAGAAATAGGGGAGGGTGTTAAACTATGACTAGACTAATAGCATTAAAATACATAATTTATCAAGAGAAGGTACACATTCAATTATAAGAATTCAACCATGCAATCAACAGTAAGACTAAAAAATTGGAGACACAAAGTTCTATGAATTCATTAATCAAAGACACAAAGTTCTTTCTTGGTTATATAAGATCACAATTGCTTGTAAAGTTGGAAAGTAGAGAGTATGGAAGAACATAAGGAAATAGAAGAATGTAGCTTATTGCTTGTAGTAGAAGTGAAATCCAACAACTAGTAACAATAAACAAATTCTAAACCTTTGGAATGGAGAATTCATTCCAATTTATAGCTTACAAAAATGTCTCTTCCTCTCCCCCATGTGACTTTTCATCTTACCACCACTTGTGACTTTTCACATTCCCTAGGAATGAAGTTAAGTCCTTTTCTTATTTAAAAAAAAAAGACTTTTACAATGCAAAATTAAGTCACTTAAGTGAATAAGATGAAAGAGTGAAAAAGTACATTCCCAATGAAGAAATAAAATGTTAGAGAGAGAGGGAGGGGGAGAGAGAAGAAGAGAGAGAAGTGAAAATCTAGAGACGGAAAACCCCTTGTTGACGAAGAACCTACTTCCAATGGATCTTGAGTGAATGCTCCATGAATGAAGTTTCCTACTTTTGACATCTTGTTGAGTTGGAACACTTTGTGATTACAAATTCCTCCTCTTGTGAGATGTAGACACACTCCAAGGAATTGAATGAGTGTTTAGAAAAATTACTACGAGACTTGCACTAATATAGAAACACGATGATCCTTTTTGAACACAATGTTGGAGTTAAAACATAGAGATCATCAACTTGCTCTTCTTGGCTTCAAAATTCACCTCCATGACATAAATGTTTCCTTTTTGAATGGAATTAACCTTAGGATGCTCAAACACCTTCTTGCTCATCTGTTATTCATTGGAAAATGTCTTCTCTTTAAACAAAATAATTGCTCCTTCATTCAACTAAAAGTGCACAGTGGGAGATCATGAGTCTGTCAAGTCATTCAGATGTTCTGAAACTATTTCAAACTTATCCAAGTGCTCTTTCTTTAGCATGAGAGGCTCAACATCCTTGTTTCTTGACCAATATCTTGACACTTACTATTTTTAGTAAGCCTTATTTTGAGAAGTCCATTTTAGTTACCAATTGCTTAATTTGGCACTTTTAATTTTCCTTGATGTTCAAGGGGCAATAAAGACTATGAGAACGAATTGTTTGTAACACTTACTATTTATAAACAATGAGGTTTAGAAAGGCTTACTATTTCTAGAAGTGGGTACTCCTGGTGTTGGATTGGAATGAAAATGATCTCAAAATTTTTGTTATTTCACAAGGAGGATTTGCTCCAATTTTTAGAGGATTTCAATCATCATAACTCTGTAGATATGAAAAATGAGTTTTCTATAAATTAGGAAACTTTATCTCGGCCATTAAAAATAATGTACATCCACTTTCCTAGAGTACACTTTGGCACTTGATGCTTGATGGCTCGAGGAAGAAGGTGCATCAGGTTGCACTTGAGGAATAATCTTTATTGTAGTATTCAACATGGCCCATTTTTCATTAAATCATTTTTGGTTCTTACCAACACTAGAGTTGTGAGATCATTAACACTATCATTTTCCTTCAATGACCAATCAACAACATGAAGAGAAGTTTGTTGAGTTGTTGCCTCAAACTTTGGGTCACATAGCTCACTACCATCATTGTGCAAGTCATCGGGTACTTTACTAATTTTGAAAGCCTGAATTTCATCTAGAGTCATCCTTGTATATCCTCTTTTTGCATTTCAAATTCATCATCACAATCTTCCCAAAAATACTCAATAATGGGTATGTGATGATAGGTTGAGGGAAGTCTAAGATTATTATTGATATAGTCTTTACTAGCAAATGGCGATATTTTATAGTAAGGATGCATATTGAATGGTGCAACAATTATTTCCAAATTTTGAGTATCTACAACTAATCTACATAAATAGTGAGCCAGAAAATAGGAAATGTGACCCCCTATACTCTTCTTTCATTGCATTACTTGTGGAAGGCATTAAGTTACCTACATAGTTCAATAAGAATTAACTTGTCACTGCAAAAAATATAAATTTTGAAAGGCGTGCCTTCAAAACCTACCACTTTGAGGTAAGTGAATCTACGAAACCAAATGAAGAAGCTTACATATGTTTTGATCAATGTTTTTGCTTCTTTAGCGATTATGTCGGTTGTGTTTCCTTCTAATACCCTACAATGAACATATTGAATGCATCAATCACTCTCCTGGAATGACTCTTGTTATTTCATATGTGATCTAAGTGAGATATTTATACATGTCTTGAAAGACCACGTTTACATGTTACAAGAGGCCATCCCAAATCATGTAGGCTATTAGAGTATATGTTAGATATGAAATCATATAAAATGACTTAGAAAAATTCAATTGGGTGAGTTGTTTTGACAAGTTTATATTAATGATTTCACCCCAATTGATGGCTTGTTTTCCTATACAAAGGGCATAGATGAGAATGCACATCCAATTATGAAACTTTGGTTGTTCACAATCCCATGACCTTGGCTAATAGAGTGATCATATCGAGAGTTCTTCCTCAAAACTTGTCTTGTACAGGGTCTTGGCGAGCTTGGAAGGTCCTTTCTTCTTCACCTTTACCCAAGAGTTTGCAATCATGGTGTGGTATTTTTGTGAAGTTAAAATCAAATTCAATTTGAGTCATTTCAAGATTGTATGTGGATCTTTCAACTTTTTGTGTCTAGATCAAAACTCGAGCACGGGGCAAGATTGTCTTTGTACACTAAGCTAAATTTAGAAGATCGTTCACATCGGTTAGGCCACAATCAAGATACGTTCCACTAGTGGAGTTCTCTTTCCATCTTGCATACAAGTCCAAAATTTTGATAAGTCCAAAATTTTGATATATCCATATAGTTCACATTGCTATTGCCAATTTCAAGAATGTTGGTTTCTAATGAGCACAAGTATCCCCGCATACCAAGACTTCATGGTGGCTATGGGAAATTCAATTTTGCAAATTTGTAGGAAAACAAGCAATTTTGTATGGGCAAGTTGAAGGAATGAACAAATAAGGGCTGAAATGGGAAGAAATGATGGGCATAACAAATTCATTTATGAAAACCCTCACCAAACCAATGAAAATGATGCCCTTGTAGAGGGGAAAACAATGGCAATTTCAAATTTGCAAAATTCTTGGAGGGCAATGAAAACTTAGAGAAAAACAACGGCTAGGGCAACAGAGTTGTGTAAAGCTCTTGTTTTCAAATGTAATGAAAATGACACACCTTTTAGTTTTATACAACTTCAAAGCTTTGGTTTATGTTTTGCCCAATCAAATTGCTTTAGAAAACTTTCTTTTTTAACTTTGTCATGTCACTCCAACAATGTCGTCACAAAATAGAGGGTAAAGGGAACTATTCCCTTAGTTCCCATCGAATGTGACTTAAGTGATGGAAACTTTGCTTAGCCTTTGTTGATCACCCATTGTGCTTTGTGGCATAGTGAATGGAAATAAAGAATTGTTCCATGAGTTTCCAAAGGGCACGATAGGCATGATTTAAACACTCTTTCAATTGCTTAAAAGCTTTTGAAGTCGCTCAAAACACATCGCCACAAAACAATACTTGAGATAAGTTCCACAAGTTCTTCATGGGCACAACTTCAATGACTCAAACGTATTTCAAAACAACTTTTCCCAAAGCTTATTGTGTCATTGCACCTATCGCGTAATGGAGGAACATAAGAAATAGTTCCTCCAATTTCTTACAAGTGCAACTTGCATGACTTCTTCAATTTAGGGCTCAAAATTACAAAAATTTCACTAAGGCAAAAACATGAATGCACAATGGGAATCTTTGCACTTAGTAAAATATTTTTGCAAAATTTTGAACAAAATGTTGCCGTAATTTTCATGTGACGACACACATCATTACACACATATTAACATCCTACACTATAGCAACAAGATAACACACATCATTACACATATATTAGTGTCCCACACTATGGCAACAAGCAAACCCATATGCTAATGATAACAAGCCCACACTATGGCAACAAGCAATGAGCACGCCTAAATGCTAACATGGTTGCTCAAGATGGCCAAATGCTAAGTTTTCACATATATCAATTATGCATTCCCTATACAAGCACACCGAAGTCAGTCAAATATAATTGTTTCATGTTTTTAAATTTTAAGTTTCATGTACATATTTTTTATTCATCCCTTATATCAAGCATTAATGCATGCATTTTGTTATGTGATTTACACATTTCACACTTTTAATATGGGGGCACACTTTGCAACTTTACACACATCACACCTAAAGTTGGGGAGCACAATGTTTGCACTTTCTTATCCCTTTTTAATTTTAATCCAACAATTTTGTTACTACATTAAAATAGGGGCAATTGTAGTACTTGAAATTTGGTCCTCAAACACTCGGCCATAATCATTTGACATTTATCTCAGCATTATCATGTTACATATTTATTAACTAAATTTAAAGACATCATACTCAATCCCCACACTATGAGTCCACTAGATCATGGCTTTCTCTTTAACTTAACACCTCTAGATTCAATGCACCTCATACAATTAACATCTTCATACTCTCATCAATCTTCATGGAAATTAAAGAATGAAGCCAATACTTGAACAATTGATGAAATCCTTGTTTCCTAGATAGTTATTCTACAATGAAGGATTTTCATCATGAAATAGAGGGTAGATTCCAACACATGAGAAAGAACACGAGAATGGCAATGTGGTGCAACTTAAAGTAGGTATAAATTAGTTACGGATTAATTAGTTGATTATTTAACACTTTAAATACTTGATTATTAATTAAAAGATCGACTCGCTCATTTATTGTTCTAAGTAAACTACAACACTATTTTGTATCCTTTCATTTATGTACACATATTTTGAGGTCTCCTCTTGATCTCAATTTGCTTCTCTAATCCTTTTATCATTCCATCATCCCACTAAAACCAAGATTTTGCCACCCCCAATGAGGATTGAGAGGGTAGTTTTTAGTCATGTTTTGCCAAGTCTTTTGAGAGTGTTATTTGAATCTCGTTTGGAATGATCTTCTAGTTTCATCGAGGGAATTCAACATGAGCATGGGCTCTTGATAGTCCTTAATTCTTTTAAGGTAATTTCTATTGAACTTGACATGTTTATAATATGTACCGATGCATTTTTTCTAAGGATCCTTATGGTTTTCTCTATGGTACATTAAATACAAAGGCAAGTAAGCTTTCTAAACCTCGACAAGTCAAATATGGGGGGTTGTCCACCCTTTCTAGTCTTCTTCCATGCTCCTCTAATTTGCCAATCTTGATACCCATTTTTCATTAGTGCTTTGTAAAGGTATTTTTCTTCCACTTTTTAAGTCTTTTATCATAGACATAAAATCTATTGGGCGCCTTCAATTAAAATTGCTTCCTACTAAATTTTGAAAAGTTATTACACTTTGATAAGGATAATATACATGTGAATTGTCAAATCTTTTAAACCATACTTTGTTATTTGTGAAGATTTTAAAACTACCGATTACTTATATTGAGTTGTTTTCCCCCAAAATTAAGAAAAATGGTGGTTGAGCATTTTGAAGTATCATTGGTGCATTCATTTCCATTCAGTTTTGGATAGAACTTATGGGATTATAGATTGTAGTCTTCAGAAGGTGCTTGCATAGTTTGCAAAGCTTTTAGTTATAGATCTCAAGTTGTGAAGCTTTGAAAATAGTATGTTATCCATATTATCACAGGTCAACAGTCAGACATCTACAGAGCAACGGAATATTCGTGAATACATTTATTACAATAATATATAGCTCTCCAGGACAATTTATCCATATGCAAACTATAGAGATTATGTCAAATTTCCCGCTAACAATCATAAGTTTATAGAACAAATGGCACAGATTTTATTTTGAGCTAGTGACGCTCAACACTCAAATGCTAGCCCACACTTATTAAGACACCCAAGTTTGAGCTCATCTGCATAGAAAGTCTGTCACGTTATATGCACTGGTCACTGAAAGTAGGTAGACGATCTCAATAACCCAGATCAAGATGTGAACACCTAATTGCAGGAAGAATTACCACCTTCCTGTGAACAGTAAAAGCTGAACAATATCACCTCAAGAAGCTTTGCCTACATAATTTGCACGGAAGTAACGGATGCACCGGTCACTAGAGGTAGGCAGATGATCCCAATAACCCGGATGTGAACACCTAATTGCAAGAAGAATTAACACCTTCTGTGAACAGTTTAAGCTGAACAATATCACCTCAAGAAGCTTTGCCTACATAATTTGCGAAAAAGGAACACTTGTGACAGGCACCGAGGGCAAGATTTTGGGACAATTGCAATAGCTTGTGTGTTGAAGAGGAGAACCCATCCATGATATATTTGATAGACCACTCTCAATTAGCGATGGAAATCTAAAGTTCAAATTCATATATTTACAGGCAGCAACACAGCACAATGAAGACCATAACATTAGCATGAACCCACATTTACTGCTGAGACTTGTTACCAGCCTGGATTCCAACTTGAAGCTTGCTTGAGAAAAAGGTCTCCAACCTGCAGAATCATCACATTGACCATTAAAACTTCACAAATGTCTAAGCAAGAATTCATTCTATGCAGCATCCTCTAGAACTCAACTTACCTGTTTGCACATTTAAAGTAAATAGTTTCAGGGGAATTGTAAGTCCGTGCATTTGTAAACATTCTCTTCACATCGGCAATAAACATTTCCAATGTTATATAGTATTGATCACTCTCAAGGCGCTTCCACATTGTTTTCAAATCTGAAAAGAATCCAATTCATGAAACTAGTGACTAAACCAGACAAAATGCTTGGAATCTCTTATATCGAGCATGTTTTAAAGAACGTATCTTGGAAATACATTGCTGAGGTATTTTATGAACACATTCATCTGAAATGTTTCATACACTAGAACTTAATTTAGCAAGTTACGTAGATTTACAAAGCAGGAATATTTCCATTTATAGATTAATAAGGATTCAGTATATGATCATCTTCTATAAATGCTCCAGACTTTTGCAATAAAAGAAAAATACAATATACACACATGAGGAAAATACCGAACTACCAACTTTACCCATAGGATCTTTAATGATATCATAGTAGTCAGGCACATCACGAGGATCTACCGGTTCCTTGAATGGCCAAGCATCAGCATGCTCACTCATAGCCTGTTGGAAAGCAGAAAATTTGTTTCATATAGAGCACATGTTTCTCACTAGCAAGGAAAAAAAAATGAAATCATTATTATTTTATCAGATTTATGTGCAACCAAAATTCATTAAGGTGATTCTAAATTTTTATGACTATATACTACATAGATGCGGCTGCTCATATTATCTTAGGATGGGCAGACATCATCTTTTTGGAAATATACAAGTCCAAGACTCTGGTAAAGAATTGCCTTGATACTATTACCTAAGGTACCGATACAGCAGAAAACCTTGCAGGATATGGATATGGTACATATCCAATACGGATTCGGCATAGACGGTCTGGATATGGCCAGTATGTCTGACATATCTGGCCGTATCCTGAGCAAATTTGGGGCCAAAAACACTTTTTTTTTTTTAAATCCTAATTTTTTTCAACATTAAAACATAAAAGACCCTTTTTCTATTAAAAAAATAACATGCGATGAAAACCTAAAAAATCAGCAGAGTCTGAATCTCCATGTGATCACCCTATCCATCTTCGGAAAAAAACTGTCCAGGAGGGAACAAGCACAATCAACCCAAATACTCTTTATCTGATCACTTGCAGATATTCAATTCTGGACAAGGAACAGTTAGAGCAAATCTAAATCCCATGACAAATCTGATTTTCAGTTTTGTGCTGCTATAAAACCAGAAAAATAGATCTGTGGCTCTTGACATCAAGATATGCATCTTCTGTTTAATGATCACGTGAAGATTCAGACCTTACTGCATTCTCCCATAAATAAATTAAACCCTAATTTTGATGCAATAATAAAATTGTATATTTATCATGATAGTTGTGATGTTTCATTTGGCCTCGGGTCGGCATTATATAGATTATCGGCAGTGTTTTGTGGCTATTTTGTTTTTTATATTCTTACCATGTGATTAATTCCTATTTATCGGGCTAGAATTTATATATTTTTGTATTGTGGTATCCGAGGTGGAAAATATTTTTCAGGTATCCACATATCAGATTCTTCGTATCCATACCTGTATCTGAAACGTATCAGCTACTTAGCCATATACTAGTCAGAATGCAGTCATTTGTATACATTGATATGCACAAAAATGTTTTTAACATCCATTTGAACTTAAATGCCATTGCTTTTAGTCTGCAAATGAATCCTTTGATGCACATAAACATGTAAAAAGTGATATCAAAGCTATTACTTTAATATGGGTTAATATTTTTTTACATAATTGTAATAACAATTCCTTCTATTAATGTTTTCAACTCATTTTAATTTTTAAAGAAAAACAACCGCCATAACAAGTAGTCAGATACTACAAAATCTACAGACTAATAAATAACACTCCCTATAGGCTATGATGAATGATTTTGTCAGAGATAATCATAAAACACTTGCAAATTAAAGGATATGCAAACAAAAATGCTCAACACAAACTGACTAATTTATTCATAGCTTGTAGGAATATTTATACATTTCATATCCTACTTATGATACTAATATAATCCAATATTCCCTCAACCCTTCCTATCTATTGTACGTACATGATACTAACATTCTTACCATAGCCTAACCACTAACAAACTTATGTAATGTCCCCTTTTCCAATTTGAGAGCGTGATTTGGACTTCTTGCCATTCCCTTTTCCATGGCAACGAAGTGGAAGAGTTGGGAAAAGGAATTGAGCTTCCTTTGCATTAATTTTCTAATTTTAATGTTTCTTTTTTAGTGTGTTTTTGCTTTTAGCAGGTCGGCTGGGTTTAGTGCTTTTAAAGAGGCATAATAAAATATTATAATGACTTAAATGGGTCGGCCATGTTCTTCTAAGCCTTGGCACCAAAGTTAGAGGTATATAAAGAGGTGAAGGCTTAATTTGCACTCATACATCTTTGACGCATTTACTCTACTTGGACTTGTGGGCTGATTGCTCATTGTTCTTCCACTCTTGGGTGAAAATCCAAGTGTGTGGCATCTTCCAAGAAGGACGAAAACCCTTCTTGTGGTTGGTAGGGGACGGAAACCCTCCTTCCTTGTGTGGCTTGAAGGATTATTGCAGATTTGTGAAGTCATAATCAGATTTTTATATGCATTGATTGGTCTCTCCTAGGTGGAGCGACTTACCCTAGTGTGGAGTTTGGTGTCTTCAAGGGCACGAATTTGATATTTCATTTCATATTCAGATTTTCCTCTATTTATAAAGCCGGAATCTACTTTCTTTGTGAAGTTTGGGGTTTCTAAACCCTCATTTCATAATTTTTATTGCAGTTGTACTTCGCTGGTTTTTAATTAATTTCCAACAGTGTTTTGGATCATATTTCTTATTGAATATTGGTTTGGTGGATGTCTAAAATACTTATACACATTTTGACAAAGTTGTTTGAAGAATTTCAAGTGTTTTGCATGCATTTTTGTACCACTGTTCCAAAAATCTGATCGATGTTCAAATCTGGGTTTTAATTTCAGTCTGTTGGTTTAGAAATCAGATTTGATATCTTTGGGATTTGTGTTAATTTCCTAATTTTCAGTTTCAGCCGTTGAAAGAGATATTACAGTGGTATTAGAGCTTGGATCTTCGCAGGCCTAGGGTTTCGTGTGAGAAGAAAAGATGGACAAATTGACAAAGGTGCAAGAAAGACTAGCAGATACCTTGGACTCTCTTGCTTCCACCATGCAAAACCTACAAAGAGGAAGGATATTCAAGGAAGAGCTTAGGGTTTCAAAAGGTCAACAAGATTGCAACTAGCTTTGAGGAGTACCAAGCCCTTCTGGAGGCTATTCGTGATGCCCTATCATTTTCCGAGTTTGTAGGATGTAGAAAGGATAGAGTGGGCATTGGAACTTGGCCCAAGGCCCGAGCCATGCACAAGGGTCATGGGAAAAACATCCGAACCCTTGAGGAAAAGAGCCCCATCTTGTGGGCAAAGCAAGAAGAAACTATGAAGCTTGTTGAAGAGGGAACCAAATCCCCAAGTTTGCTAGGAGAGGAAAGGCATGCTTATTTTCCTAAGGCTAGGAAAGAGATGGAGATCCATGAGCATACAACACAAGATCCGCACCTTGGAGGAAAGGGAGCCATGAAGAATGAAGATTCGGCCCTTCCATTATTGTTCGGAAAGTCAACATGTTGAGGTAATTGTTGATCATTGTTTGATTAATACTGCTAATATTTCAGCGTGTGTGGACTCCAGGATTGGAAAGGAGGATGGTGAACAAGTGGGAAAAGAAAAAGGAATGATTGGAAACCATTTTTCCAAGAGACATGACAACAATCAGCTTGCTGGTCTGTTTAGAACAACAATCAATAAGGAGCCTAAGGATAAAGGTTGGGTGCATGAGCCTAGAGAAGAAGGGGAGATCATGAAGCACAAGTTGGAAGGTAAAATTTTACATGATAATTCTCTAATTTCTAATGAGGGCATGTTACAAGAAGAAAAAAGAAAAATCTGATTTGCAAGATGGTGAAGAGAGGTTGAAGGGTGAAGCACAATTGTCAAAGGACGACCGGAGGTACGAACATGATTCAAATTTGTTACTTCCTACCATGCTATTTCAGATTTATGGTCATGAGAAAATTGTTGAAAGGGATGACCTTGGGGCAAATGTGATGCTCGAAGCACATCACGAAAAATAGGAAGCCTTCATGATGATACGGGTGATGGCACATCAGATTTGCATAGGGTCCATGGACCAAGACTTTTGAGTGACCTTGTTGGGGGTCATGTGGATGAAGAAGGTGCTTTTCCGGATGACTACAATCACTTTCAGATCACTGGAATTTTCAGAACAGCAGTCACTAAAAAGCAAAGGGGTGATGGATTAGACCTTGGTAAGAGCTATGAAGACATTTCAAACACACATGAACAAGGTATGAAGGTAGTGCACCCTTACAAGCAACTTCCAAGTCATGCATGCATCAAAACAAAGGTCACTTTAGGCTCAGGAACTGAAATTGGATTGATAAGAGATAACCTTCTTTCCAAGGCCAGCAGTATGCATATTAAGGTAACTACTTCCTCTTTCCATTTGGTTTATAATCCATCTTATATGCTTGTGTTTGAGGGAAGAAATAGGGGTCACAATGATATTTGTATTGATGGTACCTCAACAAGCCTTTTATGGTCAAGGAGATGGAAGGAAACTCCCCATAAAGGACAAGATGAAGTGGCTGGTCTGTTCCTAACAGCAGTCAAAAGGAGGTCGTTTGATGGAAATCACAGCCCAAACAAGAAGCCAAAGGTTACCCAAGACAAGCACCAACAACTTGGGAACAAATGCAAGAAAGAAAAGACCCCATCCGGCAAGGAAATCATACCAAGAGAGAGTGCTGATTTAAACTCAGAAATTCTGAGTCCTAAGAATGTCATGGGCAGCCCACGATATGGATATATTTCAGTTTTTGCCAATATATCATTCCAAATTTGTTATCATGGACCGATGATTAGGAGTACTCAAGTCTCATGTGGGTTGTATCCTCCTATGCCACCGCTGATTGAATACCTTCATGCACATCATACTTCATGGGGTGATGAGGTAAGAAGTACTTTTTGTAGTAAAGAACATATAGATGCTTGGGCTCAATTTCTAAGGTGTTTCTGCAAGTGGCATATAGGTGCTATGATGAGTCCTTCAAAGGGAGGAATATCTGATTTTAAAATCATTATGGAAGGGAACTTCATCATGCGGTGTTTGGGTCATAATGATGGTTCTAACTTTTCATTTCTTATATGATTAACCTATGTTGCTGGGATACATGTATGGAGTACGGGTTGGGTACGGGTTCAATACCCTTGGGTATGATACGTCCGTACATGTATATTAAAAATATATATATATATAAAATATATAGATATTTTATTCATATAACTCATTTTACTCATTTTTAGTACATAAGAAATACAAAACTTAAAAATATAGTATGATCAATGTTCAAAACATTCAATATACTTAAGATTTTACATTGTCTAGACTCTATGATATATAAATAGTATATTCCTTTGTGTTTCATCCATTTCCTTTGAGATTAATTTTTGTGTTGCACTGGTGGCCATAAAAAGATGTATATAGGGAGCTCTGAAGGACCTATTTAATTAGGCTGACTCTAACTTGTCAATGATAACTAAAGAGGTTAGTCCAATGGTTGGTTCTTGCATTCGTATTATGCAAAATCACCCTCCAATCCTCTTTAAGGATGCAAGGAGTCAATGTTGTGCCTTAATAGTTTCTAGGACAGGATGCTCTTTGAAACTTTAAGCGATGCAATTTGTGGTTCCAAATTTTTCTATTAGTATTGAAGATCACCTGAGATTCGATATCATAAATAACTTGTACGGAGGCTCAGATATATCCAAATTTAATTGAATAGCTTCTTTCTTTGGCCAATTGCGATGATCCCAAATAATTACCTCAAACGTTCTTGATATCCTTTGAATTTTTTCTCTTCAATAAACTAGAGGGATTTTAAACAATCTCCAGTTTCCTTGTGGTTGCCATGCCCTCCTAGTTGAGTCCTCAATAAAATTGATGTTTGTTTGAGTCAAAATAAAATAAAATAAAATAAATTTAGAGCGCCCCCACTGCCCAACAAAGTGTTGATACGTCGGAATGCGTCTTGGGTACGTCCCGATACGTTGAAACGCACTCCCGGGACATATCCATGCAGTGCGTATCCAAGGGGGTACGGGAGCATGGGGGCGAACCCTAGTAACATAGTGGTTAACCCTTGGACCCATAAAAGTGGAAGAGTTAGAAGGAATGGGCAGCAATATGCATCAAATTATCAAAGAAGAATTGGCAAGAAGGATGGGGCCAAGCAAGGCTGGTTTCAAAGGCCTCGTGATCACCAAAACTTATGAAACATATCTTCTTTGCACAAGGAAGATACCTCAGTCCAATGTCCCCATAAAAAGGTATGAATTTTGCATTGACTTCTTTGTTCTACATTCAGCGGAGTCACACATTGTTTGTAGGGGTCAAGAGCTCCTAATTTTAGGGAAATCAACCTCAAAGTTCACAAGGAGGAGCTGGGATTCCATTTGCAAAATGAAGAAATCAAAATTCTTGAAATCTGGGAAGGAAAAGGAAGGAATGTTAAGCAAGGGAAGGCTGATTTTGATTGTAGACCTGCTGTTCTTAAATTTTCAGCCTATGTAAGTCAATTTTCAGCCCCTACTTTACTCACAAATTTCCTTTTTCCATCAGATTTCAGTTTGGGAGTTATTATGTCATGGTTAGAGGGCTGAGTTTGCAAAAATCAGATTGGGAGCTGCCATTAGCAGCCATGAACAGCTGTGTGTTTTCATTTTTTGAGAGCATTCCATCATGGAATGATAAGGAAAGAAGATTTCAGCCACCTTCTAACAGTTGTGGCATGAAGGAAGACAATGGAAACATGGTTGATCATGAGGGATTCCGCCATGAATCATTGATAAAAACAAGGAGGTTGCTGTTTGGGGAGAAATTCCAAGTACTTCATGGCTGTTGTAGTCACTATACAGCCCTCATTCAGTCACCTTGGTGCTATTTCTCCCAAAGAATCGATTGCCTAAACATAGGAGAAGGGTGGGATGGCAAATACCTTGACCCAAGGATCAACTTAAGGACGGTTCCACCAAAGAGGCCTGATGTTTTGTTCATTTTTAGTCTGTTCTTCTCAAGGTCTTGGTGCATAGAGAAATATTTTTATAGCCAGGAATTATATTCTCTACACAAAGACATATTTGTACTATTTTGTGCAAGTAAAGGTGGGATTCTAGTTCCCCTCATTCTGATTTTTGAAGAAGAAGAGAAAGATTACATTGGTAATTAGTACAACAGGAAAGAAATGATGGGTCACCAATGCTATGATGATGATTATACAAAGGAGCAACTAAGACTTATTTGGGATCCGGGCACTTGCAATTGCTTGAGGACAAGTAATTTTGGGAAGGGAGGATTGAAATGTCCTCTTTTCCAATTTGAGAGTGTGATTTGGACTTCTTGCCATTCCCTTTTCCATGCCAACGAAGTGGAAGAGTTGGGAAAAGGAATTGATCTTCCTTTGCATTAATTTTCTAATTTTAATGTTTATTTTCTAGTGCATTTTGGCTTTTAGCAGGTCGGTTTGGGTTTAGTGAAGGAGGTGAAGGCTTTATTTGCACTCATACATCTTTGACACATTTGCTTTACTTGGACTTGTGGGCTGATTGCTCATTGTTCTTCCACTCTTGGGCAAAAATCCTTGTGGCATCTTCCAAGAAGGACAAAAACCCTATTGTTGTTGGTAGGGGGCGAAAACCCTCCTTGTGTGGCTTGAAGGATTATTGCATATTTGTGAAGAAGTCATAATCAGATTTTTATATGTATTGATTGGTCCCTCCTAGGTGGAGTGACTTATTCTACTATGGAGTTTGGTGCCTTCAAAGGCACGAATTTAATATTTCATTTCATATTCAGATTTTCCTCTATTTATAAAGTCGGAATCTATTTTCTTTGTGAAGTTTGGGGTCTCCAAACCCTCATTTCAGAATTTTTATTTCAGTTGTAATTCGCTGGTTTTTAATTAATTTCCAGCAGTGTTTTGGATCATATTTCTTATTGAATATTGGTTTGGTGGATGCCTAAAATACTTATACACATTTTGGCAAAGTTGTTTGAAGAATTTCAAGTGTTTTGTATGCATTTTTGTACCGTTGTTCCAAAAATCTGATCGCTGTTTAAATTCAGGTTTCATTTTTAGCTTGCTAGTTTAGAAATCAGATTTGATATCTTTGGGATTTGTGCTAATTTCCTAATTTTCAGTTTCAGCCCTTGAAAGGGATATTACACTTTAATAACTAATACCGACATATACTATATATAATAGCTAATCTAATTTTCCAATATTACCCCATATTACATATAGTCCAAAGATTGGAGAGAATACACACTCGTAAGTAAACCAAAACACACTCATAGTCCATCAGATTTACAAACACACTTGTGTTAGGAATGGCCTCACTACATCTACTCTAACTAGAAATTGACTCACTTTGATCAATAATTTGTGAACGTGGCCAAACACATTGTTCAACACCAACAAAGAATGGACAGGGGACTCACTCTAGTCCATACACAAGTGTGAACAAGGACATACCTCGTTGTCCACGTCATCATCTATAGTGGAACCGAGCGCACTACGTCCTTGGGTGGGATTGGCCATACACCGAATAATTGCTCCTCTAGTTGGACTGCGCCTCATCAAACAAATACAAATCAAATAAAGGTGGGACTAAGTCCTCACTTCATTTACTTAGTGGGTGCTAAACACTTCAATGATTGTCTTGTCAGCAGCTTGGATATGGTTTATCATCGCTGCCACTAATGATCACCGCCTTCAGCTATGTAGTCATTTTGGCTTTAGATTGCTACAAAAACATGAACCAAACTCCGTGCTAGTAGCATGTTAAGGGTTGAAGATTGTCCTCCAACCTCTTGTGACCCTTGAACCTCCTCTCGAAATGCAATTCGCCCAAACAAATAGAACCCCATGTTCTGTGGACCACAGATTGTTGCATGATATGCTCTGACAGTTTTAGCATTTTGTTTGTCTCTTCCATAAATTTTTCCGCACAAGCAAAAATACTTGTATGGGTTTTGGGAACAACCGACAATGCACCCACGTGAAAGATAAGTCTTCTAGGTTCACTTTTGATAGGGAAAATGTAATGTCCCCATTTCTGAAGACCCTTAGCCTATATTTCCCGTGGGCTTTGGGATGTTGCAAGGGGAACATTTTTATTAAATAATTAAATATTATTGCCTGGAGCAATAATTATTTAATTATAAAAGTTATTTAATTTAATTCCCAAAATATAAAAAAATTAAATGGGGAATTAATTAAATAAATAGTTAGGTGGTTTTATTGATAAAATCACCCTTTGAAAAGGGGACACCACACCTAGGGAAAACAAACTGCTTTCATTTAATAATTTCCCTCTCCTAGGGATTTTGTATTTTGTGCCTCCTTGCTTATAAAAGGAGTGCTAGGATCATTATTATTTTCATGTTATGATGATATTTATTTTATGCTCCATGCTTGGAGTTGGGATGCATGCCCATTTTTGATACAAATTGCTTTGGAGATCTATTGTGACTGGTTATTGAAGATTAAATTGAAGGAGTTATATGAGAGATCCATGTTTTTGGCTTTGGCAAATATCTGGTCAAACTTGCAAGTGAAAATCTGCATTTGTACTGTAGCGTCGTCACTGTAGCAGCTGGTTTTGTGAGTGTTTTGCAAATTGATTTTTGGTGAATAATTCCTCCAAACCCTAGCGATTTCCATTGGTTTTATTGTGGACTGTTTTGCATATATTTCTGAGTGTGGAATATCCAGCCTTTGCATATCTTCATGTTATATATTGCAGCGATTTTCCCTTCATGGTATTGTGATCTGATTTAGATGTATTTACTGTTGTGAATCGGTGGAATTAGTGCAAGATTTTTGTCTTCTCTAATGCAGCGATTTGTTGGATAAGTTGGCAGTGGATTTCATGCTTAATAATCTGATCATTCCTTGCCCAGCGACCTCATCTAGAGGGTCATATTGATTAATTGTTTGAGCTGTTCTCCCTCTCTAAAAACAGCAACCAATCTGGGAATGTATGCGATCTGTTCTGGGCAAACATTGGCAAGGTAAAACTTATCAATAAGGTTTGGGTTTTGATTAGTATAATCTGCCTTAATTCCCTTCAACAACGACTTGTTTTGGAGCATTTTAGGAGCAAATCAATGGAGTATTCTCAGTCTTATTACCAGCGGTGAAGTATCAAGGGTTTTCTTGCATATTAAAGCCATATACAATCAGCATGCTGTGTGTTTTTATTCATTAATTACCAGCGACTCTTTGAGAGCAATTATTAAGTGTTAGTAGTGTGTTTTGAATCTCCTTTCAGCAGCGAATTGTACAAGTAACTTAAGTTGAGTTTGAAGTATGATTTTGGGAGAGATTCATAGCTGATTGCATGACTGAAACATCCTCACATTGGCAGCAGGTAGTAGTATGTTCCTGTGTTATTTGAAGGGCTGATTTTAGAGTATGTTTGCATGAACTCATTGGTCAAAGAAGTCTGGTTTCTGAGGGGTACAGTTTCAGCTGTGAGTGAGCCACTCGTTAGAGGCCATTAAACCCCTTTATTGGGTTTATTGAGTCATCTATTTGATTGGTTTGAATAGTGTTTGACTGACTTTTGATATTTGCACTTGATTGGAGTGTTGAAGAGTTGGTTGTTTGCATATTTCCCATTGATCCCGGGTTTGGGACATTACAGAAAACACTTTTTTTTCTCATAAATCATAAGAAATAACAACATTTTTCCATATGGTTTAAAGTCTAATTTCACATATGATGGCAAATTTTTACTTGAAACTACCTCCTAGTTAAAAAGTTGTGAATTTTTGGGCATTTTTAAAGCCTGAAACACAATATGGACAAAAAGAATTAAATCTAAAAGCTTTTGGGAAAAAGGTTGACTATGATAAACGACACAATTAGGCAAAAATTTACGAAAGGATTTGACTTGGCAAAGGAGTAATCAAATTAATTTGATTCTAGTCACTTTTTTAGAAAAAAACTATTAAACTAGACAAACGGTAAGAGCTGGAATGGAATCCTTCTAGGGGATGCTTAATAAGGGTTTTGTACATATTGACAAAAGTTCATCAATAAATACCATCCCAGTCATTGCATGCAAATAACTAGATCAGGGCAGACCATGTGTGGGTGTGTGTTCTGAAGTCTTAACTATATAAATAAAAGAGACTTTAAAAGATAAAAAAAAGTTTACTGCCCCAAATTTATGACTCCAAAAACTAAAAACTAAAAGAAAACTTTAATGCATATAGTTAGTTCATTTGTTATGCACCAAAATGGTATTTTTGCATGTGCCAAAGTATGATACTCTTCATCCTCAATCCTTGAATTTGATAAAGTAGCTCTCGCATATGTTGGCAGATTAGGAAAACGTCTCTTCCACAATAAAAAAACAGGTTTACTCTATTTCTGCTCACAAGTGCTATGCCTTTATGATTGATATGTTGTGCCAATAATACACATAGTTACCTAAGACTCCGGGATGGCAAAAAAATTCTAAATTTTGGGGACGACTAATTAAAAATTATATAAATATTTAAAATATAAAGATATAGTGACTAAACTATATAAATTAAAATAAGTTGAAATAAAACCATTTGAGATTTAAATAAGTTGAAACTTGAACTCATAAACATCAAATACATTCCTTAATATCATAATATCAATATGTTAATGTAAGTTACATATGTCATATTTGAATTTTGAATTTGAGACTCAAAATTAAATAAGCTGAAATAAATTATAAAACCATTCTAAATTATGATTGATCAAGTGACAATAGCTGATATTCATATCATTAATCTCATATCCAAATACACCAACAATTGTCTATTGTCAATATTACAAAAAAAAAAAGAGGACAACTGCAAGTATCAACCTAAAAACCATAATCAACATCTAAAGCAATATCCGTGAAATCCTCACTGGAACTAGCATCCTCGTCCTCAAAGGTAAGCCCAATCAATCCTCGTTGCACAGTATTGTCCTCTTCAACCTGCCTCGGCTCCTCGGGATTTACATCCCACCGTAATGTTGGGGTTTGCTTGTACTCAAATGTCTTGCGATCCATAAGACACAAAACACTGTGTACAGCTACAAGTTTCTCCGCTCTTACAGAGGTAAGCCTATTCCTCTTAACAGAGTGGATCTAACCATATGTAGACCAATTCCTCTCAGAGGCAGAGGAGCTAGAAACCTGGGAGAGGAGGCGAATGTCAAGTGGTCGCAATAGTCATGGAAGCCCATACAATACCACCAACTATAAACTATAAACATGATTACAAACTATAGACATGATTACATTGTGAATGTAGATACAAAAACTTAAAAACAACCCCTAAAAATGCAAATATAATATCAATTTTAAACTAGAATTAAAAATGTAATTAAAAATAAACAACATAACCGATTCTGACCAAACCCTATGCAATATGCATTTTTATAAATCCTACAAAGTATTAACATGATTACATTGTGAATGTAGATGCAAATGCTAAAAACAGCTCCTAAAAATGCAAATAGAATCTAAATTGTTTTTAAAAAAAAAAACTTTTAACAAGTATTGTAAGCAAATAAAATTATAAATACATCTTGCTTGCTCTTGCTCTTGCTCTAAAAGATCCCCAATAGATCTTTTGCCCAAATAAGAGATTTTTCCCACTTTATAAAATAATAAAATATACTTTTGGCAGCTATGGGAAATAAACTAGGGCAACCGGGATTAATTTATGCAAAAAGCGACTAGGGTTTTATATGCAAACACACCCAAAATCAACATACAATAATTATTTTTACTCCCAAACCCTTGGAACAACCCTAGAGAATTTATGGCGAAAATCAGATTTTACAACAGCTGGAAAATAATTTAAATCTGAAACCCTAACTGCTGCAATCTTCAAGATAGCATAACTTTCTCTACACAACTCCGATCTAAGCAAATGACATATGCCCGAACTTGGAAAAATACAAGGAACAAGATGATGTAAACCAAATTATAACAGCAACTACCAAACATGTAGATCTGGCCCTCCTACTATTTCGGCCCACACATTTAGGGCATCAAATGAGCTCCAAAAATTATTTTCTCTATCCCAGATGCTTGCCTATATTTTTAGGAACTCATTCATATAAAAATCAGAATTTTCGAATGCCAAATCAACTCATAAATCAGATCTAAAATTTGATTATAAAACTGGCAAATAACCCTCAGAAGAATTATGAAACTTGGGTATTTTCATTCACATAAATTATGAGATATTAGACAATGATTTGCAGATCTAAATACCTCAATAATAATGCCCAAACAGTCCCAAAGTGAGTCGATCCAATAGAGAAAACACTGCTGCAATTTTATTCACCAAAATACTTCGAAAAGTCTTCAATAACACTACTAGAAAAACCTTGAAATAGACTGAAAATCTAATTACAATCAATGGGAATTTCTGAGTGAAAAACCCTCTCAACTCTTGGGGTTTTCGTCCACAAGATTAAATCCACAAGGGGTTTCATCCTTGGAATTTTAATGCAAAAGCTAAAGCTTCATGCAAGAGAAAATGTTATAAAATATTTCTGCATGCCTCTAGGCAAATCGCCTTCTTCTTTATATAGGAAATGGGACCCAAAATGACCTTTGGAATTCCAATAAAAGTGACCTTTGGAATTCCCATGAAAGTGACTTTTGGACTTCCAATGAAAGTGACCCTTGGACTTCCAAATCACATTCTCCCTTAGGAAGTACATTTTAATTAAGTGCTTTTATTTTATTGCACTTTCCTAAGTTCTAATTTAAAGTTAAGTCTATTAATTTATTATATGTGCTTTTATAATGTTATATTTTAATTTTAGCACAATATAATAAAGTTAATAAACTTAAGCCACCCTTGAGCTCACCCTTTGGCCATCGGGTAGACAAAAATGGGCCAAAGGTCTTCGATACAAACTATCCAAAAAGAGGGACATTACATGCTCTTGCTCTCACTCTTGCTCTTCTAGGTGTGAATATGAAATGAGCCCATAATGTAAATTTATATCATAGAACTGCATTTTTAGGGTTAGGGTTAGGTTAGGAATGTTTCTTTTAAGTTATAAGCAATAAAAAAATAGTTCTAAGTGTTTAAAGTATGTTTTTTTATTAAAAAAGATGCAGACGTCACAGGGGGCGTCGAGGGCGTCTGGGCGTCCCCGGGAAGTTCTCGGGGACATCCAGGCGTCAACTTCCCGGGACATCCAATCGCCAACTTCTTCCGGGGACATCTAGGCGTCCTCGGCGTCCCCGGCGTCTCCAACACTTTCAAAGCGTCCCCCACCTCCTCAATCGTCCCGGACGTTTCTTGTGACCTCTGCCCGGAGGAAACGTGGGGAAACGTTTCCCCGTCCCCAAGATGTCCTGGACTTGTAAATTTTGGGGAGGATGCGTCCCAGTAGTAACAACGATAATGCATGCGATTGTTTCTTATTATATGAAATGTTTATATTTCCCTTTTATGCCTTCTCTTCTCATAAGGCCATCCACTTGTCAAAACCACGAAGAAATAATTTAAGACCGAATTAAATTATTTAACTTTGCACCTTACTCTTCTTTTTCCAATGTGCTTTTACTACGCAAACCAATGTTACGCACGGATGTGCACCCGCCAACCTCAGGCCATCTCGGGTGCTTGGGGACAAGGACAAAACATCCCCATGCACCTCACAAACGCAAAAAAATGAAGGGGAAGTCTCGAGGACATCTCCTAAGTTTAGGGAACACACCTAGCACATCCCGGGTGCTTCAAGACTTCAAGGACTCCAACAAAGGTGCCATGACATCCCGAGATGGCTAGGGAATATCCCAAAGTCCCAAAAACAATTAAAAATATATTTAAAAAGATTAAAAAAACATAAAAGATTATGACTCTAAAAAGAGGAAAATGAAAACTAGTACTTTATGTAGTGATACTAGATGTAAATCCTTTTCCCATGCAAAGTTACCTTCCCAAGAAATGGACTTCTACTGTTTTATGTAGGTTCCAAAGAAGATATTCTAACGAGAGGTTGCTGCTATTTTACATTTTTAAGCCTTTCTTATACATAGCAATAACATCTATAAATTCACATGCATATTTTTAAGGATTTCTTTAGTTTCAAATTTTTGTTAAGCAAGCCTTTATGCCTTTTTTTGTATGATATTGGAGGCTTTACCAGTATATTAGGATGTTCTAGAGGCCAACTTTGTATTTAAGCTATGTTGCACGGAAACAGAAACGAAATGAGTACGAAACGCGGAAACGACAATTTTCAAAAAACCTTGGATACGAAACGTTATGGGAAACGTCCGTATATATATATATATATATATATATATATATACTCATTTTATAATTGTAGACCATAAGAAATAATTGATAAAGCACTCAAAATATTTACTTTTTAAATAACATTATAACTTTTTTAATATACATAGAACTAAGACTTAAATTACATGACATTTAAATAATATAAACAAATAGAAAGTTTATAAATTTTAATACTAATACGAAATAGAAATAAATAAATAGAAAGTTTATAAACAAATATAACTAAACCTATATGCCTCGACACTCGACTCACGAAATGTGCCTCGCAAAATTTCATGGCTCTGCCGGAAATGAGGGCACGGGAGCTCTGCAAATTCACTTCCACAAACCTCGACCGCTCTCAGAAAGATTCGAAGGGCACAATGAAAGTTTGAATGGTGTTTCCCCAACATTTCGTACCATGTTTCCGTTTCGGAAACATTTCAGACCTGAAACAGGAGGGTCCTAGGTGTTTCCATGCTTCTAAGTATTTAAGTTTTTAGTATTTTTCGGTTACCTTAGCTGGTTTTTGTCTATGGATGGCTATTCATGTAGTTTGCATGGCCTCTATTATTCCAAAAGCTATTTTTTTAATTTGAGGATATAATCATATAAGTGACATGATAAAGAGATGTTGCATGCCCTTTGGTAACATTACTGGCTATGGTGCTGAAATTATAATCTTTCATGTTTTTTCAAGGTTAGGAGACCCATTGTATATTTTTAATATTTATTTATTATTTTAAAAGCCGTCCCCAAAATCCGAGAATTTTTCGCCATCCCGAAAACCTTGTCCGTAAGTCTTGACATCCCTCTCATCCCGGAGTCTTAGGTAACCATCTTGCAAACCTCTACAAGGCGCTTCCCCACTTTGGGCGCCTCTTTCTTATTGAACACACTTTGGGCTCTTTTTCCATTTCTTTACAGCTAAGCCTCTAATATAGTTCATGTGCTCCTCATTTAAGTAGTCATGCCACACATCTTATATTGTACTCCTCAAGCACTATGTCATCTTTGCCTCTCTTATTGGTTTGATGAATTTGACAACACCTTCAAATTGATACCCATTGGAGATTTATAAGCAATTCTTCCACGCCTTTTTAGCTCGAGGATAGATTTTTGTGCCCACATAAACAAACTAAAATGACAAAAAACTACAAAATACAAAGTAATCTAAAAACAA
Organism: Taxus wallichiana var. yunnanensis; assembly: GCA_018340775.1. Lineage (NCBI taxonomy): Eukaryota > Viridiplantae > Streptophyta > Pinopsida > Cupressales > Taxaceae > Taxus > Taxus wallichiana. The sequence goes on along the minus strand of CM031238.1, from coordinate 468,066,046 downwards.
ATTTATCAAAGTAAATCTCTCATCAATGTGGCAACCAAACAAATGGAAATGTCCATTCACAAGAAATACTTCAATTCTCCTTCGATTTAACCTTGGCTCTCCTCATGGGATATCTACTTTGATACCAAATGAAATATTTGGTCAGAGATAATGATGGTGCAATTTTGTGAACAACACACCGATTGTGGCGGTGCTTATCATATTGTAGCACTATAGTCATAATGAAAGAAGTGTAACTGCAGAAGTATAAGAATTGTATTGTAGAAAGAACTGCAATAACAAAAGTAAGAGAATTGTATTGCAGAAAGAACTATAATTACAGAATCAAAATCTTTTTTTGTAATTAACCATGTATACAAACTAGGAAAACTCTATAGGAGAGATGTATGCTTGTGGAACCATTCAATTCAAAATGTGTACAAAATGGAAAACTCTATAGGAGAGATGTATGTCTAGTACAAAATAAGAAAACTCTATAGGAGAGATGCATGCCTACAGATCCAATACAAAAATGGACAAACTCTATAGGAGAGATGGATGCCTCTAAAAATTGCATCTCTATTCGAAACCATAACCATCTACTTTATAGTGGTACAATGTAGAAGATGGAAAGTTGCTCAAAATAGAACATGAAAGATTTGGAATGGAAACCAAAAGGTCATTGTACATAGAGATGACATGTGTCCACCTTTAGGGGTGGAGTTGAAAGGCAAAAGTGGACAAAATCCAAAACTTATAATAATTTTGAATTATAATTTTTAGTGCTCCTTGTCAGAGTCATATCTCCTAGGTCCTAGACCTGATTTACAAACCAAAATTGGAAAGGTGGCAGAGCGAACTAGAAAAAGCGGTTTACAACGAAGCTAAAGCATTGTGTTGTATTGAGGGTGCGTTAGAAAGATGGCAGATCGAACTAGAAGAAATGGTCTACAACAAAGTTAAAGCTTCGTGCTGTAAAAACAAAGCCCAATAACAGTTCAAAGACTCTCCACAATGTAAAATACAAAAAGCTGTCAAAAATTGCTGAAAATATATTTTCAAGGCTTTCTAAAAATAGATTTTCAGATATCCTTCTTTGAATGCTTTTTTGAATGAGATAAACACTTGGAAATGAAGGATACACAAATAATAATGATCACCCCACACTCTAATTTATTCATACATTTTAGATATCCTACTATTAAGGATATCATCCTTATCTAATCCCAATATTCCCTCAACCCTTCCTATCTATTCTACATACATAATACTCACATTCTTAAAATAGTCTAACCAGTAACAAACAGTAACAGCGAATACTAGCCTACAATATATTAAATCATAGTTCAAAAAATTGTACTTGAACATTATTTGGCAGCCCAACTTTTGACTCATTCCTCAAGACTCGGAGTTTCTTTTCAATTACTCGGCAACTTTAAAAAACATATAATTCATAAAATAAACTTGAATAGCATAAAAACACTATTAATTTACATGAAATGAAAGTAGAGAATGCATAAGCTAATTCAAAAGTTGTGCTCAAGTTCGTGAAGAAAAAATTTGGATTAAGATCTCAATGTTAAAATTCGTGATAAAATTAAACTAATATAATTTTGCAAATAATTTAAGAAATAACTCCACAAAATAGGTAAACATTATTGAATAGATTTGAAATCTATATAAAAAGATGCCACATGTATAAACCATGATAAACTTATCAAAGTTAAATTAGAAGAAACATATGAAATCATCACAAAGTGACAATTAGGAATCAAGGCTCAAACTTAAAAAATGTTTTAAGTCATCAAGAGCAATTGGTTGAGTTGATGTAGTATCATAACTAAATACACCACTCAATTCATCATAAAAAAAATGGGCTCATATACATCCATTGTGTCTTACGGAATTTTTTGTTGTGAAGACAAGGTGAATTTTTTTGTTGCTTTGTTCATACACAATTGTAAATTACTGTGAATATAAACAAAATCTCCCAACTTTCCAGACAACAACTTGTTCCTCCTTTTAGAATGGATATAGTCAAAATAACTTTGATTCCTCTCACAACCTAGCTACTTTCATAATGCATTAGCCATCATGATCTATTCTAATCGGATAAACTTGCTTGACTAATGCTTTCGAAATTAGCTAGCTTAGAATAGATTAGTCACAACTCCACCCACACACAATCCACTTGTAGGCCACACACAAGAGGCTAATCAGCTCCACTCATCATGCACAACACACATTACAAATAAAAACCCTTGATCTTTCTACTCATAGGCCACATCCTTGCATGCACTTGTGAGAGGAAAACATTGCCTTTAAAGACACTTTAATAGAGATTTAGGGTTTTTCCCAGCCGAATATGCACGAAGATTCACGAATTTAATGCTCACCTAAAAAGTTCAACATTTTTCAAACTTCTTGCCCAAATATTGCTAGACCCTATGACTTGGTGATTAAGTATATTTTCTATTAATTTTCAACCAAAAAAAAGTACAAAAGTACAAATTACAATCATAGACTATAGTGACATAGTCCTCAATGCACCAAAATATACTAATATGAAATATACAAATAACAATTATATCGATGCCTAGCATATTTCTCCTACACTCTCAAAGTGGAAGGTAAAGATTCCTCCTCTGCAACAATATCATACACAAAGATATCTTCATCATCACCAATTCTTCTACCTCTTGATGCCTTTCTCTTTTATGCATCATATGCCTTTTTGAAGGCTGATTTTGAGGACCTTAACCCATTCTTCTCCCTATGGGTCTAAGGAAGAGAGCAAGAGGAAGATTTGGATTATATTTTTATTGTTGTTTAGGTAGTTATTTATTTATCATCATGTATCCTATTGGGAAGCTTAGTGCTCCAACAGGACTTAAGTAGTTAAGAAATAAAAGTATTTTGAGCATGTAGGCTCCAAATACTAATTATATATTACAAACACTTTATCTTAAGGGGTCGGCCATCATTTTTATTATAAAGCACTCCTTGTGGTTATAAAAGGAGGTCGCTTGGCCATTATTGAATTATGTTTTGGTGAAATTTCATATCTTGGTTAAGGTTTGCTTGTGAAGCACCTTTCCTACCTTCTTCAAGGACGAAACCCCTTGATTGAGGACCTTTCTCAAGGACGAAAACTCTTGATTGAGGGCTTGTGGAGGATGAAAACCCTTCCATAAGGATTTATGTATGCAAGTTGGTTTGGAAAACAATAAATTATCATTTCCTTGCATGATTTATCTCTTTGGATCAATAATCTATTTATTTCAAATAGATTATTTGGTATGTGAGTATTATTTGGAGCGACCTACTTGAAGTATTATTTGGTATGTGTGATGATAATTTGGTCAATCTGAATTTATTATCTTGTTCCCCATATTTTAAAAGCCAAGATCTTGAGTTTCGTGAATTTTGGAGGTGTTTTACTATTTTTCCAAGCTTGTTGAAGTTCGCTAGTTGAGGGTTCCAAAATTAATTATTTTCAAGCTCAATTCTGATTTCTAACAACTGATTGTGTTTGCTAAGGGTTTCTTAATATTTTTGGCATAAGATTTGAAGGGTGTTAACAAGTTTTAACCCACCTTTGAGGGGTTTAACCTCTTTAAGGAAGTCGCTGCACTAGGAGGGGCCTAATTTGCAGATTACAGGGTTGATATCAGCCATCTACACTAGCTCCCTAACCTGATTTTCAAGTTTACATCTCAGCTATTGGTCATTTCCTAAGTCCCCCTAAAAAGGGACATTACAGTGGTATCAAAGTTCCATCCTCCCTAGCCATCCAAAAATTGGAGACCGGGAAGAAAAATTGAATAAGATCTTGAAAACATGGGAAGGAATAGTGGATACATTGCAGAGGCTTTCCCTAGCCATTCAAAACATGCAAGGTAGTGGTTCGGCCAAGGGGGAAGAGGATTCCTACAACCCTCGTGAATCAAAGAAGGAGAAAATTTCTTTTGCAAGGCCCTACAAACCCCAGTTTGTGACCAAAGAGGTAATCGCTCCACATGGGAGCCGTAGACAAACTCATGACTACACCATATGGCTTGGATAGTACCAAGCAATGTCGATGAGTTTTGGGAGGCAATGTCTCTCATGGATTTCATCAAATTAAGGATTATCGGCAGAAGACCCTAGCGCCCAAGCAAGAAAAACATTATCGGCAAAGAACCCTAGCGCCAAAGGGATCGACTAGGGCATGGATCGAAAAACTTGACACATTCTCGTCCTTGAGAGACCTATGGTGGAAGAAGAGGCAATAAAATTTGCAACCCTTCACCTTGAAGGAGTTTCCCATGATTGGTGGCATCATGGCATGTTTACACAAGGGCATCACCGCATTCATTTCTATGAAGAGTTTTGCACAAGGCTCGTGGAGAGGTTTGAAAGGACGGATCCGAAGCATACTTCCATGATCTTGCCCAACTCAAACAAAAAGGTATGGCAGAAAAAATGTTGCTGATTTTCAAAGATTTCAGTCATGGTAAATGATATTTCCGAAGGGAGACTTATGGTGTTATTTATAGAAGGCCTCACCAACCACTAAAGAGTTTAGTAAGGGCTTTTGACCCATCTTCCTTGCAAGAAACAATAAGGAAGTCCTTGAACCTCGAAGGTGTGATCCCTAGAACTTGTTTTTCATCAAAAATTATGGGTGAAAAGAGGCAGAACAGACCAGAAATGGGAGGGTAGCCAAACGGTCTTCTATCTCAGCCCAAAGTACCTATTTTGGGGCAGCCTCGAAGCATTTTTAAAGGGCTAATAGCCAAGAAGGACAGAAGCAAGAAGACAAGCACCGAGAGTCCAAGAATGAGTTGAGAAGGAAGAAAATTTGCTTCACATGTAGAGATCCGTGGTCACCCAGTAGGTGCCTTGGGAAGGGACAAATACACTAAATGTTGGAAAACACAAGCACTGAGAGGGGAGGGGTGAATCAGTGCTTCTCAAAACTTTGAAAACCTTTAACTAACTTAGCAAACCATTCAAACCTTTAACTAACTGAGAGATGATCATGACATTCACACATAAGCAAATTAGAAGCAAGTACACATGAACACATTGTTTAATGTGGGAAACCCTTAAAGGCGAAAACCCACTTTGAAATCAATGCACTAGTGTGGACAAATTGTCCTATAAAGATTACAAGGATTTCATTTGTTGAGCATCCACTCAACTTGAAGCTACAACTCCAAAATTTAGCCAAGCTACTACTTGACCTTTAGCAAGCTCCTACTTACATGGAAGCTCCAACTCCCAACACTTCATTTTCAAGCTCCTACTTGACCTTATGCAAGCTACAACTTACAAGGAACTTCAACTCCCTATTTTCTAAGCAACAACTTAGACTTTTTACAAGATTTTGATCACCTTCACTTTGTTGTTTGATACAATAGATTGTGATCTCATAATCAGCTCTTATCTCTTCACTCTTCACCTCTCCTAATTCACCTCTCTTCTCATCACTTCATGTTGCTGCAAGAACAGACTTTTGTGGCCTCTTTCACATACACATTTTTCATGCCTCTCTCCTTGGATGACAAACTCAAACACCTTACTCTCTCATGCATACATACTGCTGCAAAATTACAGTCATGAAGGCTTCTCACATGTTCCTTGATTTACCTTGTTTTTCACGTTCTCATTCACTTCAACAACATCGTCATCAATAACATATTTTTATACACATTCATGCTCTCATATACATGGGGATGACCTTCTCTTACAACACTTACTCTTCCCTTCCAACTCTTCATCTCCTTTTCTTTTCAACTCATACAAGGAGTTTGATATGACATCATCTAGAGTTGTTATAATGCAATCATTTCACCTGCTGATGTGACAATTACAATATTGTTCTTTCCTGATACGTTATGACACTTACTGACCTCCATTAAGAACTGAGGAGCATCTCTGAACTTACTGATCTTCTGATATAACTGAAGGGATTCCATTCTCAGACTGTCATTTCTGATTTGTAATGGTTATGACATGTTTGTCCTCTTCCTCAACGTAGATTCTTTGTCTTTTAACCAACTTACACAAATGGAAAAGTGTTATGAAGCATTGTATACGTTATAAGACTTCTTCTTTGTTGTCTAAGGCCTTCACAAGCTCTATATCTCGCCATTTCTTCTTTTCATCTCAGCTTGAGTTTCACAGTCATGGAGGATCAAAAACACAGTCACAAGTATACTTCAACAATCTCAATGGATGAGCCTTCAAACCTTCTCAATGCATGGAAACAGTGGTATGTGATCTTTAGATCACTTTCAAAGCCATGGAGTAACTTTTATAATCTCTTTTACACAATGAAACTCAGTTTTGGGAAAGGTCCTAATGGACTTGTATACCTAGAAAAACAGTTTTCACAAAGGTGTTGATCCACTTGACAAAACACCTGATCAAGGCTTTTAAGTCACATTTCTGGAAAGCACACTTCCTTGTGCAACTCATCAAATAAAAATCTTGCACCATTTCAAGGATTATAACTTGAATAATCCTTTTCTTTTCTGAGACAGATCGGACTGAATTTCAGGACACCAAAAACCAGTCTTGTACAATAGGCTTCCACCACACAAAAACTCACTTTCATGTCAAACCAATGCATGGAATACTTCATATGGGACCTTTCCTTCATCTACAAACATTCACATGCATGAGTTATGAGGAGAAAAGCACATTCACTCTCTTGTTTCTCTGACCTTCTTGTCATGGCAACTAGGACTGATTTGGTCATTTGAACTAGGGCCTTAAACACTTCATCATATCAAGATATGTGATTGAACAAGTGATGTTGGACTTCTATTAACTGTTTATGCCCATATTGGACCCCCACAGCAAGCACTCTCATCAAATCTTTCTCAAACACCATAATTGGTTTTTGCTTCTTTACTCCTTTAGCAGTAGGAAAACTAGATTGACATTGTTCATCAAAATTTCGCACTGTACTTCTTTGTTTCTTTTCATGAACAGTTGGGGGACATCCCAAGCTTGCTCCCACATCAGACTTTTTATCTTGAAACCTTCTATACCTGACTGTACATGCAATTTTCTTCAAAACAGGGTATTTGAGCACCTTACCAATTGACTTGGAGCAATAAAATACCACCAAATTGAAGTACAAGGAGTCCTCTACATGCCCAAAGCATCAAATTAGCTTGCCAAGTTCATTTCATGACCAAACACTTGAGTTTTTCTCCATCGCTCTAAAGGGAGGGTTTTGTGAGGGTTTTGAGCAGTTTAACTTCTTAGTCTTTGTTCATAAAGTTCTGACTTTCATTCTTCCTCATTCCACTTGCAAACTGTGCTAGGTTCCATGCCCCAACTTTGATGAGAAGATTGGGTTGCCATGCACACGTTTGACGTACTTATGAGCACTTCAAAACTGACCCACGAGCTGGAAATGACCATTTTGCAAACTCGGTAGAGCCAAAACCACATAACTTGAAAAATCTTCTTCATTTTTGCATGAAATTTGGTCTGCAGCACTAGAACAGCCTCTAATACCTTCCCAAATTCTCACTTTCTCTTAAATATGTTTGTACCTTCATGACCACCATGATTTGTGCATGCCTACTTAGCTTGTTCTCAAGGATATTCCTCCAAATGACCTTAATCATGCCTCTATCATTTGAATTGTGGCCTGAAACACCTTCCACATGTCCTCTACACTGTCACAACATTCTCCTCATGCTTGAACTCATCTGCCTTAGCTTTCTCTTGCATCATTCTCCAACTCTGCTTATCCTAGGTCTCAAAATTAGGCCTAGTTGTGTTTGTTTCAACCTTAGTTTCATGAACCTGCCCTGTTTTCATCACGAGCCTGTCCTAACACACCCTCTTCATGGTCCTCATGCCTCTACCATGCTTTTGCTCATGCTTCTCTATCAGCTTCATGCCTTCAATCCACCTTACTAGGTCATCCTGCTGACTAGGCCTAGGATTAGGCGTCTCACTACTAAGCTTATAGTCATACCAATTCCACTCACGCACCCTTGTATTCATCATGTTGATTGTATTTCCTCATCACATGCCTATTAAACCTTCTATGACATCATTTTGGCATGCTCTCACATCACCATTGTGTCTCTGCTAGTCACTAGCTACTCAAGAAGCTAAGTCTCAATCAAGTGTTCTTATGTCATGCCTTGTCCTTGTCACACCCACTCCAAGCTTCCTCTTGCTCTCCTTCATCCTGCTTTGTCATTTATGTGCCTTTTACATCAATGACAACTCAACATTCACATGCCAACACTACATAGAAGTGGTGTCCAATGATGAAAGAGATGATGGAGAAGAGGAATAAGTGACAACAATTTCTGAGCTAGGAAAAGAAGGTACATCAAAGTCTGATCCAGTAATAACCAACACTCTTACATCTCTATGGTGCCCAAGCATACCATTCCTTCTGGGTAAGAGGGTACATCAATAGTCACGAAGTGGTAGTTCTCATTGATAGTGGTGCTACCAATAATTTCATCAATGAAGGACTTGCAGACAAGCTGGGATTGAGGGTGAGAAGTTTTGAAGGCTTCCAAGTAACCATTGCCAATGGGACCACCATACCTTGCACAAAGAAAATAGGACAGCTATCACTTCTCCTAGGAAATTATGAGGTATGTGATGAATTTTTTTGTGATTAAGTTAGCCAATGATGAAGTAGTTCTTGGAGTTCAATGGCTGCAATCTTTGGGGAATTCACCCTCAATTATCATGATAGAGAACTGAAATTCTATGACAAAGACAAGGAAATCAGAATTCAAGGTATAGAGGATGAAGGGAATACAATGGAAAATGCTTGGAAATCACATTGTGGTTTGCTTTCTCACATAACAGCTGATTGGAAAAATATTATCACAGCTGAGTATGTCAAAAATCAGTTTGCTAATGACATCATGGAAGGGCATATAGTGGTGGAAAATTACAAGGTAATGGAGGGGCTGATCCTCTATAAGAATAGGATCTTTTTGATACCGGATTCCAAGATGAGAATAAGGATAATGAGGGCTGCTCATGACTCACCTCTAGCAGGTCACCAAGAATACTTTAAAACATACAAGCAAATCTGTGAAAGGTTCTTTTGGAAAGGGCTCAAGGAGGATGTCCTGCAAGTGCAACACATTCGGGAGTGTGTAATTTGCCAACAAAACAAAGGAGAACATAATTTTCCAGCTGGGTTGTTATAACCTCTTCCCATTCCTTCTCAAAAATGGGAAAGAATCTCCATGGATTTCATCACGGGGCTGCCTGTAACCCAAGGTAAGAGTTTCTTATATGTTTTAGTACATAGATTAACAAAATATGCTCACTTTCATCCACTTCCCACCAAGTATGATGCCCCTATGGTTGCTGATGTGTTTTTTACGGAAATATTTAGACTTCATGGGCTTCCACAAAACATTGTTAGTGACAGGGACCACCGCTTCATGAGTATATTTTGGCAAGAGCTTTTCCACCTAACTAGTACCGAGCTCACTCCAAGCACTAGCTACCATCCCCAAACGAATGGGCAAACTGAAATTGTGAATAAATGGGTGGAAGGATATTTGAAAACTACGTTTCCAGTCAGCATTCAACTTGGTTAGAATGGACTCACTTGGCTGAGTTTTGATATAAATACAACATTTCATGTATCCATTGGAATGTCCCCTTTTAGAGAACTCTACGGTTATGAGGCCTTTTCCTTCATGGACTTGATCATTGGGGATAGTAGGGTTCCCGGTTCTAAAAATCTGATCCAAGAGAGTCAAGACATTTTGAAAGCACTCAAGGAGAACCTCAAACAAGCTTAAAATCAGTAGAAGCAATATGCAGACCAGCAGCACATAGAGAGATGGTTTGAAGTGGGAGACTTGGTTTTCCTAAGGTTGCAGCCCTATAGACAGTCTTCTCTTAAACAAAGTGGGGCTGAGAAGTTAAAACCAAAGTTCTATGTGCCCTACAAGGTGAAGGAAAGGATAGGACAGGTTGCATATCATCTTGAGCTACCTCCGGAGAGCAAGATCCATGATGTCTTCCATGTCTCTTGTCTTAAGAAGGCATTGGGGAAGCATATTACTCCTTCACTACAGCTGCCCCCTTTAGATGAGGAGGGGAAGATCATTCTTGTTCCAGAAACCATCCTTGATGTTCGATAGATGAAGCTAAGGAGCCAAAGCATCCAGGAATACTTGGTACTTTGGAAGGGCCTACAACTTGAAGATGCTACATGGGAAAAAACAACTATCTTGGAGTATCCGACATTTCGATTGCTTGGGGACAAGCAATCTTGGGAAGGGCAGACTATCATGTCCCATTTTAAAGGCTGATTTTTGAAGACCTTAACCCATTCTTCTCCTGTAGATCTAAGAAAGAAAGCAAGGGGAAGATTTGGATTATATTTTTATTGTTGTTTAGGTAGTTATTTTATTTACTATCATGTATCCTATTGGGAAGCCTAGCACACTAATAGAAGGACTTAAGTAGTTAAGAAATAAACGTTTTTTTGAGCATGTAGGCTCCAAATACTAATTAGATATTTAAAAGCACTTTATCTTAAGGGGTTGGCCATCATTTTTATTCTAAAGCACTCCTCAGTAGTTATAAAACGCAGGTCGCTTGGCCATTATTCAATTATGTTTTGGTGAAATTTCATATCTCGGTTAAGGTTTTCTTGTGAAGCACCTTTCCTACCTTTGTCAAGAACGAAAACCCTTGATTGAGGGCTTGTGTAGAGGACGAAAACCCTCTCACAAGGGTGGTGAGGACGAAAACCTTCTCCCACGATTGTATTTTGCAAAGAGGCATTCAAGGAGTAATATATTTATCATTCTTTGCTGGTATTTCTTTGAGTTTGTTGGTTATCTTCCCTTTTTGAGTGGAGTGACCCACCTTGGAGGGGAAAGTGGTATATGCTGATGGTAAATTGGTTAATTTGAGTGTATTATCTTATTCTCCATATTTTTAAGAGCCAAGATCTCAAGTTTCATGAATTTTGGAGTTTCCTAGGTAAAGTTATGAATTTTTAAAGTAACTCTGCAGACAAGGGTTTATAGAAATTCATATCTTCAATTCTAGGGCACTAAAAATCAGTTTTTTTGCATGATATGATTGCTGGTGATATAGAATAATTTTAGAGACTTAAGTGGAGCTGATTTGAAGGGTTTTGAAGGTACAAAAGTAGGTTTGAAACCCCAAAAAGGGTCGCTGCCCTAGAAGGGTGTTTGTTGGCAGCAGTTAAGAATCATATATGTTTCAGTCACTAACAACCTTCTAAAAGTTTAAAAGGTGTTGTTTATATTCAGCTTTGCATAAATTCATGCGAGTCCCCAAAAAGGGACATTATAGCTACCTCTAACACCATCGCTTCCTATGCCTCCCTCTCCAACTTTGTGATGTCCTCCTCGATAAACATGGATTGATATCATCCAAGTCAATTGTCACAATATTTGTTGCCCCCTCCACTTGTCTCACTTGGAGACGAAGATTGTATTGCACAAAAACAAGGTCGTTGAGGCATTGTGTTGGTAGTCGGTTGCGCTTCTGTGTGAACAACTTCAAACATGTTCCAATTTTGTTCACATCCAAAAGCATTACACGGCTGACAATAAATGCAAATGGATACCTTCTGCATATTTGATGTTTTTGCGCCATAATCTTCCCACCACAAATCTACAAATAAGACATTTATAATTTTGTAAGTCAACTAGGCTTGAATAAATGAAAGAATTCTAGCATCTAGCTCTATGCATAACAAGACTAACACCAAATTACTCAATTTATTTTTACTTGGTTGAGTAATGTTTCTTCTTTTCATACATAGAGCCAAAGAAAAGAGCCTCATTGTAGCTTGTCAACAATTTCATCTCTAATTTCTTTGTCAAGGATCATCCTCTCTATGCATGTATTAAAGTCATCAATAACCTCCTCGTCGAGTTAAATGATGGGGAATAGAAAAACATTGGATTCAAGTAGTAGGTTGTTGCATGTATATGTCAATGGAGTTGCTTGTTCCATCCCCCATCATTTATGCGCTATATGGGTTCATATTTTTTTGATTTTGGCTGTAATATTTTGCTATGGCCTCATACAAATAACTCATTGGATTTTTCTCCCCATCTACCAACCATAAGCACCTTAACTAAAGGCTCGACATCTAAAAGTTAAAACAAAGGAATGTACAATTCTAAATTTAAGAATCATAATTAAATGAAATTATAAATTCTAAGCTAAAACAATTATAGTAGGTAAATAATAAATAAAAACTTAGTTAAGTTTAAGGTTAGCTTAATGAATTCCTCAAAGACGCTTTGCAAACACATCATTGAAATTTTTTTTACGACCCTTTCCCCTTCAACATTCCTACAATAGAAAGACTCCAACCACTGTGTGCTCACAAACATCTTCTTAACAAATGTTAGTGAGGCTACAATGCCTCTGGAATCGATGAAGGTGGTGGTAAATTGAGTGACTCCCAATGGCACATTCTTCACACCAACTTCCATCACCACCTCATCCAACATATCACATATTTGTTTTTGTTCTTCTACAATACCTTGTGTATGTTTGATAGAATCATCCAATAATCGGCCACTCAAGTCATGAGTAGGAGCCTTGAACCCCTTCCCAACAACGGTCAATGTAGTGACTAAATTCTCCAAGTATGAGTTTTTGCCAAATTGAATGGAATGTTGTAGTACCAAAAGTTTGTCGCAGCCATCCTTGGTTCCTTGTGCACTTCCTAGTTCAAGCGGTACTTTTGAGTGAAGGTTGTGACCCAAGAGTACTTCGAACAACAAAAAAGGCATCCAAATTACCTTCAATGGATGAGCCACATCCTTGACCCCAACTCGTGGAGGAGTAAAAGAAGAAGCCTCAGTGTCATAATCATCTCTTGTCACCCTCCTATTTATTAGGGCTTCAAGTGCTTCAGGTTTCCTCATTTTTCCACAAAACTTACAGAGTATGCAGCCATCTTTATTTGACCCTCAAGAGGCGCTTGCCTACACACTACCACATATTTTCCTAGTATATGAGCGATGTGGTATTTAAGGCAATTGCAACCTCCACTCATCATCAACCCATAATAGTTGCATATCACATAATTATTCACTATCCATTCACAATGCTTCCAAGGAAGGGTCATTGCACTTATGATTGCTAAGTGTAGCCGAGCCTTAACCAATAGTTGAGCCCAAACCGAATGCCATTCTTGAAAATGTATGCAGAGAGAGTAGAAACCGTATAAAACCCCAAAAAAAGTTTTGAATGGAAACCCTAGCTGTTAATAAATGGAAGAAGCGGAATATTTTCATTTAAGCACTTGAATATGGAATGTTGAAAAGAAGAAACTAAAAACTAGAGTCTAGAAACTTAGAAAAATGGAAAATCCCTACCTGTATGCTCTGAAATTTGATCTATGTTTCAGTTTCAAACTTTCTGTTTTTTGCCAAGTTACAAGTTTTCTTGTTATATGCTGATGATTCCTTCAAACACTCAAAAGCCTAGCTCCAAACAATCACATTCACTTGACAAGTTGACTGTATAATGCAAGGCAGACCGTGTAATTGTATAATGCTCAAATGCTGAAAACCATGGCTCCAATATTTGTTTGAAAACTCGTTGAGTTGTTGAAAATGTTAAAATATAGAGCATTATATAGCCTATAATGCAGTTATGTAGTTGTGATTCAGTTAATAACTGTAAACCAAATGTAACTACCTCTCTCATAATAAATACACCCTACCCGAATCATTTGAGCGGTGTAGTTTGCCTTCTTTGAATTCTTTCTTCTCTTTGCATATGGTAACAGGATTAGTTGTGGATGGAGACTCCACTATTCCAGATGCACCGACAAAGGCATGGTGAGATGGCATGCCCAGCCATTCACTCAGAGGTACTTGCTCGAAGGACAATAGAGCATGAACAATTTGCTCATTGTGTTGTGAAAGATCTTTCCCAACAGAGGGGGATAAATGAGCAAATAGATGAGGAGTTGGTTCTCACTCCTACTATTGCGGAGATGGTTATTTCTCCCACTCTTTAAGACGGATGAGACGGAGATGGTTATTTCTCCTACTATTGCGGAGTTGGTTCTAACTCCTACTGCACAGATGGTCACATTTCTAAAAAAGTTGGATGAGCACTACATGGTGTTGCAAGGACATGATCGAGGTGACTTTGATTGCAGGATAACTAAGTCTCTGTATAGACTCCAACAAGCTACACAAGCCTGGAACAGATTTTTCAATCCACCTCTCCGAGGTTCTGATTTCAGCACTCTGGAGATGGGGCTGACACTCTCAGCCATTGGTGATTCATCACTGGTCAATGAATCACGTAACAAAGAACCAGTGGACCACTTGCCATATCCTTTGTTCATGCGACCAGATTTTTGTTTTGCGGTTCTTCTCCATTCGACAACCGCAACACAATCATGGACTCATTGATTTTGAAGTACAACCTATGGCACAGTCTGTAGATCTAATGACTAAACATATGGGCTTTAGGAAATTTGTAAAATTTTGGGACAAACTTGGTATTGTTTCCAGTTTAGTCATTAAGAGGGGGTGTTAAAATATAGAGCATTATATAGCCTATAATGCAGTTATGTAGTTGTGATTCGGTTGGTAACTGTTCAACCAAATGTAACTACCTCTCTCATAATAAATACACCCTGCCTGAATCATTTGAGCAGTGCAGTTTGCCTTCTTTGAATTCTTTCTTCTCTTTGCATATGCTAACAGAAAACCCTAGCTCCAATCAATGATTCAATCACATTCACTTGATTGTACAATATATTCACTGTAAATCAAAAATCAGAAAATTGTAGGTGTGGGTGTAAATACTAAGTTCTTCTTGATTGGCCATTAAATACATCCTCGACTGAGTTGACAAGGAAAACTCCATAAGCTTCGCCAAGTAATGACGAAATTACTAGACGAAACTTGCCAGGTTTTCTCTTATGACTTGGCTTGGCAAGTTTTGGACGATTTTTCATCTTTGTGTTGCCTTGTGAGTTTTCAGAAAGTTTTGCCAAGTTTTTAATAGAGTATCAAATAATATAGTATATATGTGATAACTATCTAATTTCCCAACATCCCTCCCACCTCCCCATCCCCGGAGATAATACACACTCGTATGTGAACCAGAACACACTAGAAGTTCAGCATACTTAATAACACACTTGTAGAGGCAATAGCCTCACTACACCTACTCAGCAAGAAACGGCTTCGTTGATGAATAATTTGAGAACATGAATAAACACATTGTTCAACACCAACAAAAATGGATTGGTACTCACATTCTAGTCCATATGCATTTACATATGTAAACAGGGGCATACCTTGTTGCCCTCATTAACATTTGTAATATGATTAATCTTACTACATTCTCCGGTGGTATTGACCATACTTGAATAATTGCTCCTTAGCTGGACTGGGCCTCATTGAATATATACAAATAAATAGTAGTGGGACTGAGTCCTCACTACATTTTGTTAATGGGTGCCAAACACCTCACTAATTGTCTCATGACTGGCTGCAATACGGTTTGTCATCACCACAACTAATGATCACCATCTTCGGCTATGTAGTTGTTTTGGCTCCGGATTGCTACTAAAACATGAACTAGTCTCTGAACTGGTAGCATGCTCCAGACTGGAGATTGTCCTCCAACCTCATGTGATTCTCCACAACCTCTTCTGAAATGTGGCTCACTAAGCCAGATTGAACTAGATGGAACTGTGGACCATAAATTGCCACATGATGTCCTTCGACAATTTCAGCGTTGTGTTTGTTTCTTCCATAAGCTTACCCCCACAAGTAAACACTTGTATGGACGTCGGATACAACTAACAATGCATCCATGTACAAAGATATGTACTTTTAGGCTCACTTTGGATGGAAAAAACAATTATTTCTCACAAATTGTAAGCAATTAAACCTTTTGCTAGATGGTTAAATTAAAATTTCACACATGTTGGCATATTTTTACTTGAAACCACCTCCCAGTTAAAAATTGTGAATTTAGTACAAGTTTCTGGGCAAATTTTTAAGCCCAAAACACACAGTGGACAAAAACAATTAAACATAAAACACTATAAGAGCTGTACCGAAAAGCTTTTGGGAAAAGGTTGATTATAGTAAAAGACACAACTAGAGTAAAGTTTACATAAGGGTTTGAGCCAGTGAAGGAGAAGATTCTAGACAATTTTTCAGTAGACTAGTTCAGAGACATATATAAATAATCTAATTTCCCAACACATGCACATACAAATTGACATAGAGGCGCGGGTTAGTGTGCATTGAGCATTTAGCAGATAAAAATCAGCATTACACTTACATTTATAAAATATCACACAGAATTTGCTGGAAAGGCATACTGGTTTGCAATGTCATAGTCACACATTAGCCCAATATTTTTTCTGATGAATAACAGATTATATGATAGCATAAATCTTCCTATAAATAAGACAATTCCCAAATAGTAGTGGATTTTACAGCTTCTAAAATGCAAGTCATAAATACACAAACAATTGCATTCTATTAAAAATATAATATGAATAATGAAAGGAACGCGAATTGCTGGATTGGGAATTTCACCTTCCATAAACCCCGCATAAAAATCAAGAGTGCCTGGCGATTTGACGGACCCTCTAACGAGGAATTCAATAACCGAAAGAATGAGTAACCCCATTGATCTGGAGTCCAACCTGCCTCCCCTGATGCAGAAAACACACTCCCATGAATTAAAATTTATATAGCTCTACATGTTCAGGAGAAGTTTGCAGCGTCAATCATTTGTTTCCCAAGGAATTCATATTTATGGTATGAAAAAGCAGTATAAAACTTGAGATATACCTACACCATGATTTGATCTAATAGTTAATCCCACCAATAATGTCTCTTTCCTTCCACACAATAATTATTCCGTTATCCTGTCATACTACCATAAAGTCACCGCAAAGTTCTTCAATCTTTAGTAAATATACAGTCAAACCCTGAAAAGTACGTGTAAATGCTTCCATGAAAAATCATAGTCACCTAGGTCTTAGGGACATGGGAGAGGGGATGGGCAGACTGGAAGGCAAAAAGCTTTCCAGATTTTTAGGACAGCAGGGTACAGCTATTAAAATAATATATCGAAGTTAATATTTATATATTTTAACTTTATTCAAAACATCTTTAATCAATATATTTTTTTCAAACAATTTTAGAATTTAGATAATACTCAACCTGGATACCAGCAACGGTGCTACAGCCTAGACATGTCACATCATATCCATCCATATCAGATGCATATCTGCCACATATCAGTGGCCATGCCTGTAGCCAATATGATGATGTGCCGTATGGCATTTGTAGGGGGTATCAGGTAACTTACTATAATATTAATATACTCTGTGTTACGAGGCATCCAGATAAGTAGAAAAACAAATGTGTTTGGTTAAGAAAAAGCTAAACCCAAGAAAGACACAAGGGTACAAGAGGCCATTCTAATCCATCAAAATTGGAAAATTATTCTGGAGAGGAATTTCAAATAATGAAATGATGGATACTAGGGAACTCGGTGATTAAAATAAATAAGATCAACAAATCAGGATATCATTCATAAAATCTTAAGGACTCCAAAGTTCTGTCATAGTGACCAGAGCTAACCCAGGGAAAGAAGGGGCAGGTGTAGTTCCCAAAAATCCTGCAAGGCATAAGGTATTGTTCAAATTTTTGAGCAGCCCTAGCATGACAACAAATAGTATCGCATAGGTCTATGCAATTCTAAAAGACCTAGAAATGGAAAATAAAACAGGCATAAGTAATAGCATACATCAGTCATTCTGAAATCATGATCAACATGATACAGGCCATCCAATGTTGTACTATCCAGCATTATAAAGAGAACAAAGGCTTCGGCTGATACCTTTCAAAATATGCATGTAGTTTAGAAGTTTAAATAGTGAGGCATATAATCTAGCCAAAATGGCATCAAGTCTTTGGCACAAAAGGTCCTTGTCACTAAATTATGGAGACTGGTGTAAGAAGTCCATATTAATAATTTGGGCTTCATAAAAATTAAGAATTTTAAATCAAAATTTAACGATGCTGCATCAGGTCGGTTGAGTACAAGCAAATTAGACATTGACTGCCCTCTTCTGTTAATACCATGCCCTCTTGTCATAATGCTTGAATCATGTAGAAGCTCATTATATCTATCCTAACAGGGCTACGTTGCCGGATACGCGTGTATGGGCCTGCAGGTATGGGTAAGGTTCATACTCACTTTAAGTACATCTGTGGGTTCATGGGGTATACACTCAGGGTATGGCAAAGAATATCGGACCCCCTACCTGTATCCGCACCCACACACGTTTCCGTACCTATACCGCTACCTAGTAAAGGGACAATGGAACTTGCAACTCAATTGCTCCATTGTTTCTTCTGTGTGTTTCAATGCTCTGTACACTCCATTGCTGAACTGCATATCCCATTGCTCTCCTCCAGTGCAGCCACGCAAAATCATGTCATTCTGTTAGTCCAGGAAACCACACATTGATTACAAAATTATAAATTGGGTCCTTTGTTGGCTAGAAAAAACAAATATGGGGATGCCAAAATTTTAAAAAATATTCCATAAAGAATTGGACTTCAAAGATTAGAGAATATGAACAAGAATCCATGCAATTCTTCTATATGGGGGAAAAGAAAGCATATTCCAAGGAAATTCTGTGCAAAGGCTGCAGAAATACTGACCAGAGAAGACATCAATTACCGAAATTTGATAAAATAGTTGGAGAACTAAGACCGGCCTAGTTAATTTTCTCAAGGGCTGGTAATCTTTACTTCCAATTACACTCTTGACTGATATAAATACCATGTGTCTGATAGAGGAAGGATTACTTTTCATCAACATTGGAACAATTTTGAATGTATAAGGCACAATCCCAACTTTATCTTTGATATCTGAAAATCAAAATGTACAAGTTTGACCTTGAATTTTGTAATCTGGGTGTAGTATTTATGCAGTATTGTAAGTATGCATAGATTAGTAGATATTCTGAATCATATCTTAAATAATTGATCTATATATTTATGCCTTACAGATACAGCCAGGGATGTTTATATATCATTAAATAATCCTTTTCCTGGCTTAAAAAGACATTATACAGAAAATTTTGATCTTTCTTCTGTCATGAAAGCCCTGTGCATCTGTGTTGGGTAGGGAAATAACATATATGGAAAAGCTGTAACAGGGGCATAGCCTTTATATCTATCCTAAACATCTATAACAGGCAAGTCAAAACCTGTGCTCTACAGTGATGCATTCTTGGTAATCAGTACCCTAGGGGACGGTCTGCGAGATGCAGTAGAAATGTCCCTGAGCCATCCTTTATGAAGACCTCTGTATTGTGTCCCCAGGGCCCACTACTTTATCCATCCCAATGGGGATGCTTCAGGTACACCCGGCTGTAAGTAACGTCTAGGTGTCCTCCATGATGCCCCACTTGGAGTTCAAATAATGAAAGAAAAAATTCAAAAGAACATACTTCAAAACAAACTTTAAATTGGAACATTTTGTCAAACACTTGGATTTTGTGCACCCACATAGTTGTTTCCAGAAACATTTACTGAAAACAAGACATTTTAATTTTTGACTACCATTATTCATGAGAAAATCAATGACTAGTTCAAAATCAAATAAAAAGACAACAGTTCACCACTGTAGACAGAAAAAAATTTACATATCTGCTTGTGCATTATATATTGAAACAAATCATGAGAGATTTAGAAACAGTGGATGCTTTCACACAAGGTGTTGAAAGAAATTAAATAATCAATGAAAATTCCATAGTCGCAACTAAGATTATATTCTATTAATTTTCAAAGTCGTTTATTATAAACTTGCTGTCAAAAGAACTTTTTCTGTGACAATAACCATTCTCTAACAGCCCCGGGTATTCCACCTACAATGAGATCAATCGTGACTAGAATGCAAAAATTACATGCTTTATAAAACTTGATTGGAGCAGGATACTAATCATGATAAACTACAATTACCTATAGATAACTATAGCTTACAATAATCAAAAATCATTCTCATCCTCTACAAAAATCTGATCCAAGACCATATCAATCTATGCCTGAAACAAAACAAGGCTCCCAACCCGCCTATTCAAGGCACAGACTATCAACTGGAATTACCAACAAGCCCATGTTATTCTTCAAACCTGGGCATTTCAGTATAGCATGCTTTTCCATTCAGCTGGTTCCTCTTCCACTTCCTCACTCACACCTGGAATGTCCACCGTATCCAACCTGACAGCAGTAGTGGGCTCGGGTATCTCAGTTTCAACAAATTGAGGAGCTCTACCAAACCCATCTTGTTGTCCAGAAATTATTAAACACTAAAAATTTCGATAACTTTGAAAAATTGTGTATTGTCATGCCTCACCAGATCGTCTTTCCACACCTTTGCACGATGTCGTTCATCTTTCATCCTCTCCATAACCCGTTTGTCAAGTTGTCATAATGTTGTGTCGTCACTCTACCATCATTGCTATTGTCCCATTGCGCTTTACACATCCTTTTGTCTTCGCAAAATGGTTTACAACGCTTAATAAGTGACTTTAATTTAATTATTTAAAATTAATTAATTAGTAATATTGATTTAATTCATATTATTAATTAAATAACATTAAAAAATTAAATTAATGACATTAATTTTGTTTAATTTTAAATTAAGTTAATTAACATTTTTAATAAGAAATTGATGTTATTAATTAAATTCCAAATTTAATTATTAAATTAATGATATCAATTTTATAAAAATGTTAATTAATTATTGAACTGGCTGTTGAACGGATGGTAAAGTGGGATTTTACTCCCACTTCTCGACTTGGAACATTCTACTATCCGATGAAAATTAAATGGCTTTACGCAAAAGATACTTGAGATATTTCTTCGTAGGAAGTTCACAGGAAAGTTTACCAAATGTCAAATTTGGCATTTGGCAAAATACAATTGTAAGGACCTCAAAAACTGAGGTCCAATTTTTTTTTCTTAAACTCCCATTATTTAATTGATATGTTGATTTCACACAATCAAATCATACAATTATACAAACAGATAAAAATCAGATTTGAGTCCAAAGGACGTTTCATTATTTTCAATACCTCAATACAACTTATAAGTTTACATGCAATGTCAAAGAGCCTCATAAGCTTATATAATATATTGATTATTTCAACAGTACATCAAGTACAATTTATTCCATGAACTGAAATATAAAAGCAACTAATCAAGATCAGAAAATCAGCTTGAATCCCTTTCAGATTCTTTCCTTTGTCTTCTAATGGCCTGTATTTTCCACAAAGGGTCAGTTCAACTGAATTGACAAGGGTTTCCATTTTCATACATGTATTCTACAAATGAAAACATATTCACAATATACAATCATGCATCAGCATACAAATTCATCCATTATTATAATAATGATGTCAAAAGCATGTATACATGCATGAACTAACCAAGTTCAGAATATCATTCATGAGTGGTACCTTTAACCATCTTACATGAAAATACATAAACTTACCTTACGTAAGGCTGATTACATAATGCATTCCATAATATTATTTCATGCCAAAACAAATCAGCATACCAACTGTTTGATGAAATGTCACATATTGGCTCCATGCACAAAGAAGAAGACATACTAACCAATTGACAAAACATCAACATGAACTTCACTTCACAATCTCAAAATAAATAGTATGCCAAATCAGATCAGCAACCTTACATATTTTTCAAGAGGCACAACAGATCCTTTATACCCAAGAATGCATGCCAACCATATGATAAAATGGCATAATATAAACCTCCAATATAATCCAGAGAATGCATGCCAACAACATGAAAAATTCCTTAGAATGAACTTCACATAAAGTCCAACAAATGCATGCCAACATCATGACAAAATGCCATTAAAATAACTTCACATAAAGTCCAAAGAGTGCATTCCAACAACATGACAAAATGTCATAAAAAAACTTCACATAAAGTCCAAAGAATGCATTACAGCAACATGACAAAATGCCATAAAAATAACTTCACATAAAGTCCAAAGAGTGCATTCCAGCAACATGACAAAATGTCATAATCCATACTCGTGTATTTATGTCAATTAAAAGATTGCATATCAACTGTTTGACATAATGTCACAACACATAATCTTTAAATATGCCAACCAAATGATTGCACACTAACCGTTTGACAAAATGCCACAACACATCATTCTTTAAATATGCCAACCAAATGATTGCACACTAACCGTTTGACAAAATGTCACAACACATCATTCTTTAAATATGCTAACCAAATATCCAACGGAGAGTGGTGTAACGGTTCTTGGGTCTCCTACTAATTGGGAGGTCCAAGGCTCAAATCTCAGCTTCGTGTTAAAGCGGCCTACTAAAGTAAATCAGAAATCTGCAAACTACCATGGCTGAGAACTATTTATGGAATTCAAGACCACCTTTCACCATGCAAATCAACAAATAATGCCACAAAATAATTACTCTATCCACGACAACATTTATGAATAACAAATACATCAAAAGATGGATGAAATATCAATTTACACAGCTAGAATTAATTATTTAAAATCAGCAATAGACTAGCCAAACCGAGGGCTAGAAAAAATAGCTAAAGTTCTCCAAAATTATGCAAATGCAGATTCCGGCCTTATAAAATATGACAAATCAGATTATGAAATGAAAATACAATTTTATGTTCACCAAGCACTCAAACCCTACACCAAGGTAGGTCGCTCCACATGTAGGAAGCAAATAAAAATATGAAAGTGAATGTTTTCTCCACAAATCTGCCCTTTCAAAATCGAACAATGATGAAGGTTTTTCGTCCTTCACCCAAGCCACTAGAAGGGTTTTGTCCTTTTAGGAAGCCTCACAAGAGGGTTTTCGTCCTCAAGTGGATGAACAAGGAGCAACAAGCTCACAATGCCCAATATTAGGAAAAGGCGCCAAAGTCTAGATAGCAAATGATGCCATAGATCTTCTTTTATATCCTTCAATTGGCGCCAAAGCATAAAAGGTAAGGCCAACCCCTTTGGAGATGTTATTTTCCTTCATTAGCTTCCATTAATTCACAAAAATCTAGCCGACCTATCAGTAGGAAAAAACACACTACAAAAACATTTAAAAATTAGTAAAAACATATCAAATGGAAGCTCAATGTTCTCCTCCATCAACTTTGCTTCTTTGCCACGGAGAAGGAATGGAAAGAAGTCCAAAAAGTGACGTTAAGTAGAAAAACAGATGTTACACGAAGTAACACCACATGAAGCATGGTCGAATTGAAGCCATCCATTGCACACCTCAAAGTATTTGGGTACAAAGCTAGCATGCACATACCCAAGCAGATTTGAAAGAAGTTGGACATGAAATCAGAGAAAGTCATCTTCATTGACTATAGTGAAGAGGCTCTTGGGTACAGATTGATGGATCCGAAGACAAGAAAAGTCTACACCAGCAGAGATGTTGAGTTCTTTGAGAAGAAGGAAGCTGAGAGTCCTTCAGACTCACCTGATGTAGATAGTACACCTTTTGTGAAACATGGGCAGCTTGTTCCCACCGGTGATGACAAGATGATAAGGATGATGGTGATGATCAAATAGGACCACGACCCACAAGAATAGTAAAACGTATGACCGAGTGGTATACAAACATGATTTGAGATTTTAAGTTTGATGCTCCTCCGAATACATCCACCACTAGACCACGGACTTGCAATAAAGCTCGAGAAGAGGTAAATTTTTCTTTGATGAGTAGTGTTGTTAATCATGCTGAGCCCTTACCGCCTAGAAGCCCTACATTTGAAAGCTTGAAAAGATGCCATGGATGTTAAGTATCGATCGCTGATGAAAAACAACACTGAAGTATCTTCCACCGGAAGAAGCCCATCGATGATGGATATTCAAAACAAAGTACAAAGCAGATGGGACTATAGACAAGTACAAAGCGAGACTGGTAGAAAAGGGGTATGCACAAAAGGAAGGCATGACTATGAGGAGACATTTTCTCCCATAGATAAGATCAAAATGATCAAGATGATCTTTGCCTAACTCGCTCGGGCCTTTGGTTGGAAAGTCCATCGATGGGCGTGAGATGTGATATTCAAAATCAAAGGAGGAAGTACAACTCAACAGGGTTGTCATGGGACAAAGGTAAAAAATCTTTTTATGGCCTTAAACAGCACCCTAAGCATGGTACATCAAAATTGATGAGCATCTCGTTCAACATGGATTTGTGAGAAATCCATATGATCCCAATCTCTACCTCAAGAGGCAAGGAGGAGAGATTGTGATAGTTGTATATGTCGATGATCTAGTCATCACTGGCAATAGTGAAGATGATCGATGCTATGAAGAAAGATCTTAATCGATCGTTCAACATGACAAATCTCGGCTCATGCACTATTGTCTTGGATTGGAAGTATGGCAAAAGGAGAATCACATCTTTGTTTCTCAGTTGAAATATACCAAGACAACGCTCGAGAAATTCGGAAGATGGATTGCACACCGATTGTTACACCCATTGAGACGAGACTTCAGTTATCTCGTACAAATCCATCTCCTCTAGTAAATGCAATTCTCTATCAACAATTGATTGGGAGTCTCATTTACCTAACATATACTAGACTAGATATCAACTTTGTAGTTAGCTATCTTTCCAGTTCATGCAGGAACCCATAGTTTGTCATTGGAAAGCAGTAGGTGGTTCTTGAGATATCTCAAGGGTACTATGAATTTTGGTCTAGAGTACAAGAAGAATGATCATTTCTTCTTAATTGGATATTCGATTCAGATCATGCAGGTAATATTGATGACAAGAAATCCACTTCGGATTTGTATTTTTTTTTGGGATCTGGACTGATATCATGGGGAAGCAAGAAACAAAATTTTGTTTCTCGCTCTTCTATAGAGGCCAAATATCGTGTTGCAGGAGTTGTCTGCGAAGTGATATGGCTACGTCACATACTTGAGGGACTTGGAGTACCATAGGAGAAATCCACTACCTTGTATGTTGAAAATGAGGGTGTTCTCAAACTTGTTTACAATCTAGTGTTTCATGAGAGAACCAAGCATATTGAGGTATAGGTTCATTTCATACGCGAGCATGTCTTGAAACACAATATACAACTTCAATTTTTCCCAACAACTGAACAACGAGAAAATATTTTCACGAAGTCACTTGCACGTGACAAATTCGAGTTGTTCAAAGAGTTCCTCTCCTCATCCCTTGAGGCAATGCAAAATTAAGGGGGGGAATGTTAGGTAAAACCTTCTTATATAGGTAATTATGCATTGTTATTAGTGTTATTACCTTAGTTATTTTACCTTCATAAATTAGTATTTTACTGGGTAATTAGTTATATATTTGTTATATGGTTATGCATAGTTATATTATTTAATCATTTATTTTTCCTTCTACATATTCATGTATGTATTTTTTTGTGCTTGTACAACTTGTTTATCTCTATTCACCTGTACGATGCACATAGACATTACAGCTTGATTGCTCTTATAATCTGCTTTTCTCATATTTAAAACTACACAAGCTACCTCCTTGTTTCCTCAACAGATCGGGCCCAACTTAAAATATTATTAATTATTTTATTTTAGAAAAGGGGACATTACAACTATAAGCATGCAAAATGCATGTGAGCTAATTAAAAAATGGTTAAAAGAGTTGAGGTCTCATGGAATGCCTGTGGACCAGTGTTTTAAAAATCAGTCAAACCGAATCGGAACCAGCCGGTTTGACTAGTTTAACCTTTTTTTGCACAAACCGCTCAAGAAACCGGATCGGTTTGACCGGTTTTAGTCCAAATGCTGCGTTCCGCACGGAATCGGCTGTTTGGGCTAAAACCACCAAACCGTCCTGTTTCGACCTAAACGCGCTTTTGCCAAAACTCCCTTATATGCCGATCCAATACAAAAAAACGACTTTTAAATTAAAATTCTATTTTTTAATTGCTCTAAACCCTAATTTGGTGTTATAAATACACCCCCTCTATTCACTTCATACACCTCTCATTGAGCATTTGTGAGCATAACATTGAAGAGTTTATTTTTTGTAGTGAGCTTGGAAGGTGGAGGCTTGGAGTTTGTTTGGCATTGCTTGTGGGCTCTTTGTGATAATATTGGCATCCATATGTGAGCACCTCACCTCTATTTGTGAGCACCTCTCTTATTTGCAAGGGTTTGGAGGATTGGGGCAGCTCTGAATAGTGTTCATTTGGAGTGAGTTTGGGCATTGTTTGGCATCAAGTGTGAGCTCTTTGTGGTGGCATTTACATCTACATTTGGAGTGTGGGCTCTTTGTGGTGCCATATACAAGCTTGGAGCATTTCTTCACCTCATTTGTGTGCACATTGAAAGGTATGTTACATTTTAAACTTGCCCCTTATTTGTAAATTTTATTAAATAAGAAATATGAAATTTATTTTGTTTTTATTTGCATTTTCAGATTTGTTTGCATTTGCAATGGCCCCTAAAACAAAAGACCCTACATGGACCCATGCAGACGTAATTGATGATCAAGTTTTTTGTAAATATTGTAAGAAACACATCAAGGGGGGGATTCATAGGTTGAAACAACACTTGGCTGGTCAAAGAGGCCAAGTTACCCCATGTGATGCACCTGATATTGATGCCATTAGGTTGGAAATGAAAAACATGCTTGAAAAACATAGAGAAGAGAAGGCTAGGCAAAAAGAGATGGAAGCTGAAATAGGGAGGAGGGAACATGCCTCGAGTGTTGAAGGATCTTGCTCTGACCCTTCTATGACTGTTAGAGACCCCTTTCGGTATATGCCTCCCCCATTCACTCATAGTCAAGAAAACTCGGCCTCAAAAAAGAAAGACCATTCAAAACTTTTTTCCATCTTCCACACCTTCTACTGCTAGTGCCTCCATGCCAACAAAAAATCAGCCCACCTTGGATAACCATTGGAAGAAGCAATACAAAGAAGAAGCTTTTGAGTACATTGCTAGATGGTGTATGATGCAGATATCCCTCTCAATGATGCCCGCTCACCTTATTGCACACACTGATGTTTGATTTCATTGTTGTTCTTGTAAGGGCTTCAAAGGCCCTACTATACATGACTTGAGAGGATCACTTTTGAAGAAAGAAGTTGCATCCATAGATGAATATTTGAAAGGTCAGCAAAGCTTCATGGGCCAAAACAAGATGCACTATCATGTCGATGGGTGGAGTGATGTCAAGAACCGCACAATAATAATAAAAAAATTTGCCTCTTGTCCACAAGGTAGAATGTTTTGAAATCAATAGATGCATCCGATAGGGTGAAATATGCAAATTTATTGTTTGAGCTTTTGACGAGATTGTTTTAGAGATGGAGGAGGAAAACGTTGTACAAATCATAACAAATAATCCCTCTAACTATGTTCTTGCTTGGTAAGATGTTAGAGGCTAAACACAAAACAATATTTTGGACTCCATGTGCCGCATATCGCATAGACCTCATGCTTGGGGATATAGGTAAAAAGATTGGATCAGAACACCGTAGAGCATGGGAAAAGCATCATCAAATACATCTACAATCACTCATAGGTATTTAACCTAATGAGGAAGAACAACGAGGAAAAGAACTTGTTAGGCCAGCCATCACAAGATTTGCAACAAACTTCCTCACATTGCACCTCTTATTTCCCACAATAGAACTTGAAAAGATGTTTTCAAGTGATGAATGGAATGCATCAAAGTGGAGCCGGAAATAGGATGGGTAAGACGCAAAGAAGAAACTTTTGATAATTTATTTTGGAAAAAAACATCAGAGATTGTGAAAGTTGTCGAGCCTCTTGTTAAGGTGTTGAGGTTGGTGGATGGGGAAAAATTAGCCATGGGCTATATTTATGAGGCTATGGATCAGGAAAAAGAGCAGATAAGGGCAACATACAAAGACAGGGTAACTAAGTATGGGCCTATATGGGAGATCATAGATAATAGATGGAACAATCAACTCCATCGGCCTATACATGCAACTGAGTATTTTCTTGAACCCGAAATATCATTACAAAGCTCAACTTAGAGAAGATCAAACAAGGGAAGTAAAAGATGATTTGACGAGTGCCTGAGCGCATGGTCCCCGATGAGATGTAACAACGTGAGGTTCACCGACGATCAACTTCTTCGGATGAGATGCAACAACTTGAGGTACTTTTGGGAAAAACTTTGCAAAGATCGCAAGGACATGGACCAAGTAAAAATTTTAAGTGTTTTGAAGTTCATTTGATTAAAATTTTTAATGAATAATCATGAAATTTTAGCTTAAGACAATCTTTATCTAATTTGTTGAATTACGCTTTAGCCTTTAAGTTATAAGTTTTTGTTTTACTTTTAATTTTTAACTGTGTTTTTAACTTTTTATTGTCATTGTTTACTAATTAAACATTTACATTTTTTATCGCAGCACATTGGTGGGATTCGTTTGATAATCGTTGTCCTAAATTGCAAAAAGTTTACAATTATCATCCTCGACCCAAACTTGCAAAGTGCTTTTGGGTGCGCGCGCAATCGGTCCCTGCCTTTGCCAAGCATTCACACGAAGAAGAGAAATTGTTTGGAACAACAATTGAATGATCTTGTCTTTGTGCGGTACAACCTTCGGTTAAAGCGCAACTAGTTGTTGAACCAAGACCTCGAGCATCGATCCTATTGTCTTGGATGATATAGATCCAACCTCAGAATGGGTAGAGGAGAGTCAGCAAAGAGTTTGATCCCGAAGACTTGGGGTGGATGGGTTTGGCTCGTGAACTGATGAGCCATTAGCAAGCAGACTACCGCCATCGTCACGAGACACAACAGTACTAGTCCGCACTCGTGCTACTCCTCGGCCCCGTGTCAATACAGTTGTTGCAGATGTACCTGAGGATTTGGATGAGTCCGAGTCAGAGCCAGAGGCCAGTGATGATATTGATGAGGATGACCTCGAGGATCCCATTTCCAACAACGGTGCAGAGTTTGATGATCGATCATGGATGTAGTCTAGTTTATTCTAGAGTTTTGTAACTTGTAGTATTTGTAATGTATCAATGATCATAAGATGTTGTTTTTTTGGAGTCTCGGACTACGCAGCCATTTAGAGCCTCATTGTTTATGTATTTTGTTTCCGAATCTCATATATGATAAATGTATTGTGTATTGGACTTGGAGTTCGTGCCATTTTGCTATAAACACCTTTCTTGCATATATATAAGAGCAAACTTTGCATATTTTGTGTGTAATTGTTGGAATCATGGTTTTTATCCTTTTAAATATATTATTTTCATTAAAAATATAAAATTTTATGTATTTTTTAGTAAACCGGTTCATTAAATTTGAACCGGTCCGGTTCCTACGGGACCTTGGCCGCCTGAGTGTGGTTCCAATTTTTAAAACATTGATGTGGACCCACCTAGAGCACCTCATGCACCGCTTCGTCATTTAACATGCATGGTTTTCTCTTGGCCATATGTTTTGCTTTCATTACTTGTGCTCTTGGTTTTGAGTAAGAATAGAACTTAAATTATAGAATGAATCTTGCAAATCATTTTACTATCAATAAACCATGATGTGAACCTCCTTAAACGGATTTTTCTACCAAGTTGATCCAATCTGGATAACACATTGTTACGGGTGGTCTTATAACCAACTTAATCGTGAGCATATTGAAACTAAACTCGAAAACATGATCACCCATGCGTTTCCGATTTAGATCTGCAAATAGTGGAAACAAGACGCATGAAACACAAAACTCTAGTGCTACAAAATAGCCCTCCAAAGTTATAATTCCACTCCGGAATCGACATGTGGCGAGTGTCTATAAAATTCTTTCTTCCAATTTTATGATTTTAACTTCTTCCTCGTATCTAGAGATATTAGAACATAATGTAAAAACGATTATTTTAGTAAATCTAGACATATTCTAGTGAATCTAGACTCCAATATTACAAATTTTGGTAGAAATTTATCACTTTTTGTGTATAATGAATTATGTTTTTGTTTTATTAGATTCTAATATTACTATTATTGGATTCCTTTAGTAGTATTATTGGATTCCAATATTATTGCTATTAGATGCAATGGTGTTCCAATATCGCTATTTTTGGATTCCACTATTGTTGTTATTGGATGCAATGGAGTTCCAATTTTGCTATTTTGGATTCTACATTTGCTATTATTGGATACCAATTTTGCCATTTTTGGATTCCAATTTCGCTAAGTTACATAAGACTAGCAGTCACTAAACTACATGAGGCTAGCAGTCGCTAAACTACATAAGGCTAGCGGCACTAAGTTACATAAGGCAAGCAACCGCTAAAGCATTTTATTACTGAAAAGGTGGGCATTTTAAAAAATTTCACCCAAATTTAGGTATAATTCGTTTCGATATTTTAATTTTTTGGATCCCAATATTCCAATTTTGCTATTATTGGATTCCAATTTCGCTAAGTTACATAAAGCTAGCAGCCGCTAAGTTACATAAGGCTATTAATGGATTCCAATATTTCAATTTTTGGGTTCTAATATTTCAATTTTCAGATTCCAATATCTAGTAATTTTGGAGAATAGTAAATACCAATATTTAATGTTTTGGACTCCAAAATCAGTAATATTGGATTCCAATGAGAGCTATAATTTTTAGCTGCTTGGACTGGAATGTCCAGATTTATTGTAATAAGTGTTTAAACCATAGTTTGCATACTCGTATTTGGCAAATATTTGGTAAACCCAAAAAAATTGACTCAAAGAAAAACTCGGCAAGACTCGCGAATATTCTGCAATATTTACAACTTAAAAAATAGGCAAATTCCTTCAAAAAACATCAAGTTTATGCAAAATATAGTTACAAAATGTATCAAATGAGTTTGTAAAATTTTGGGGAAGTCTTTTCTATTAGATTTGAATACAAATGCAAATACAAAATTGCATCATCATGTGAATACAACAGCCAATTGATAAGTG
The DNA here is from genome assembly GCA_018340775.1 of Taxus wallichiana var. yunnanensis. Taxonomy (NCBI): domain Eukaryota; kingdom Viridiplantae; phylum Streptophyta; class Pinopsida; order Cupressales; family Taxaceae; genus Taxus; species Taxus wallichiana. The sequence goes on along the minus strand of CM031238.1, from coordinate 468,035,034 downwards.
TTATGAATTTATGATGATTTTCATTGAAAATTGTCATCATAAATTGCATATTTGTGCAAGATATAATTTTCTCTTTGAATTCCCATAGAAACTCTTCAATTCATGTAAATGATGCTCAATACATGTGATTACAAGTGAGGGAGTGTGATGCATTTATAAGACAAAAACCAGCATTTTTTCAGTGTTAAATCCATGTTTTTCCTATTTTCCCATCCCTCCCATGTACGAAAAGTTTTTTGGCTAAAATCACCGAGTTTTGGCAAATATTCATGGTGAGTATTGGCAAATATTCGCGTGTGAGTATTGGCAAATATTCATTGTTTTGGGATGGCTAGTTTTCTTGGGGAATATTTGTCCCAAAGAGAAATCAGTGAGTACTGCCGATTAGGAAAACTATGATTTAAACTATATGTGTGGCCTTGTTTTCCATCCATTTGACATAGATTTTCAAGCCCATTTGATGAGCTAGTTGCATGAGGGGACTGCTCCATATTGCAAAATCAATTTGGAATTGGCATGTTTTTAACGCTTAGAGACCGAAAACGTGTCTTGCCACCTCAAACCTTTTCATTCTTGCACCAAGAATCACAAACCATAATTATATTCACATTATCTCCTTGGGAAGCACTTTTTCCAGGCCATTTTTGGAGCCGCTTTGCTTACGGTGTCTAAGTGCAAATGGTTGAATTTCACCAACTCGCTCCAGTAAAAGTGCCTCTAAAATGAGTATCGCTTGCCAAATTTCAATTCCGTCATCTTCTTTGAATTCTCACTATATAGGAGAACAGGGTAGGAGTGAAAAATTTCTTGTGCAAGTGTTTGGTGACCTTTTTCTAAGACCATTCCATGGACATTTCAAATTTTTTTACATGTGTGATTACTAAGTTTAGTTTATCCAATTTTGACTCTACATATCAATTTGCTCTGAAATTGTTGGTTTACCTTAAGTTAATGATTTGTAAAATGTTGTTGGCTCTGGGAATGTGTTCATAACTCCCTCGAAGAAAAATTTCATTTTGTTGGTGTAATGGTCACCAAGTGTCCTTTGAGTAGTGGCGGGTTGTTTTAGTACAAAATGTGGGTATGATGTCTCGTTGTGATTAGCCATGATGTTAAGTGTTTTGGGAAATTTTCTTGGTAGTATGTTCCACCCACAGTGGCATGGATGTGCTGAGATGAAAACCCTTTAACATGGTCACCTTCGTTCCTAGATTCTGCTTGAAACAAAAACATGTACAAATGAAACAAAGACATTTTTCTAACTTCTGATAGTACAAATGGAAACTCGGCACGTAGGGTTAAACAAATGATAATTTCTCCCCATGAAACCCTTCTTGATAATGTTACTGAAAATTTGTATTTGGAGGAAATTGTTATTCTCTTTCTTTAACTCTTCTTTAGCGTTGTAAACAAACTAGATGCTTATGTGATGGAATTGAATGTTTCTCTATCTCAAACTTGGAAAAGTGAATAAAGTAAGAGATTGCGTGGAAAAGATCTCTCTCTCTCTCTCTCTCTCTAAATTGTGAATGCAAATGTTGATAGCATTGTTAGGTAGGAGAGGTGGGATCCATGTCATCTGTGTACTTACACCTTGTTGATGCAGGTGGTAGGAAACTGTGGAAATACAATGTTTAGTGTACTTGAAGACTGTATTGTAGTTAGTACTCATTAAATTGTATAATTCTTTTGGAAGGGAAATTGGGTTGTTATTGTTGTATTATTGTAATTTGGTTAGTTATACATATTGTATCAATTGAAAAGAAATAAAATTGTGAGTATCAAATATGGTATTTGTTAATTATCATGTGCTTATGGGTAGTGTGTTGTAAACTTGTATCTAAGTAAATTCGTTAAATGTTGGAAACTAGTTATTGACAAGTAGTATTAGCATTGTATGGTAAATGAATGAACTAGAAAAGAAATGAAACCAGCAAATAATTTGTGATGAACAGTTCCTTAAACTTACCCTTGTACTAATTGCTCTCTTGGTGGACCAAAGCAAGCAAACGAAACCTTTAAACCCAAAGGAAAAAACTTTGTAATTTCACAAAATAGAAAGTCGCTTCAACATGCAAGATGGGACTTGCTAGAAGACCAAGCCCTACAATCTGATAGTGAAACTTGATCGCATTGTCCTTTGGCAGACACCTTGTGCCACTGAGCTCTTTCTGTTGTGTTAGAATACTTGCCTTGTAGGTTATTATCTTGAAGGGATAGAATCACATGTGACCCTTACCCCTAGTATGTCTACTTCCATTCTCTGCGAGAATGGGTGGTGGTGTCATCGAACTTGGTTTGCAGATCCTAGAGCCATATTACACCTAGCAAGTTGCCACCCTTTAGGGGAATGGGATCTTGCTTCCTAGATTTTCCCAGCCCTCATGTCCTGCTCCTATTGAGCTAAAATAGAAATTCTTGTGAGTCCCTGCTCTTGTGTAAAACAAGTAAATGAACAATTGACTTATGCAAACTATGTGAAATGACTAAATTTGTACTTCATAGGATTTTATTGAAAGGGTAATTTGGGACTCGAGTTGTTCTTTCTAAAACTTGGCGATAACCCTTACACTCTTATTAAAAATAAAGTGGGGTGTTTTCTTAAGGGGGATGCGATTGACTGGAGATAGAAATTTTTGGATGTAAGTGTTATGTAGCCCTTATATGCAAAATGCACTTTAAAAAGAAGCAAACAAATGCCTAAACAAGTAATTTAATGGTAATAAGAATGTAAGCTAATTGCAAACTATAAACAATGTGGATGTAATCCCTTCTCTCTCTCTCTCTCTCTCTCTCTCTCTCTCTCTCTCTCTCTCTCTCTCTCTCTCTCCGATTTTTTCTACCATGGTGTACTGTTCCTTCACGCATGTGTTAAAGTGAATCTTTTGTTGCCATGCTAGTATGTAAGTTTGCAGTTATGTGTGGGGGTGAGACTACATCATTATTTATTAGAGGGATAAGTTGTTAGTGAAGGGAGGAATAAGGGTTTGTGTGTGTTGTTGCATTGGAGGAACCAAGGGAATTCATGGCTAGTCTTAGTGGAGGTATAAAGGGGTGGTTGAATGGAGGAATAAGGGGTATGTTGTTGTGGTGGTTGTGGTGTGTTTTATCTTGGAGAAACCAAAGGCTAGCCAGGATTCCTTCATGGAGATAAAAGGGGTAGTACAAATGATGGTCTCTCCTCTTTGCATGCCTTATAGGTAGGCTTGTTAGCGTGAGCCGTCTTTAAGTATGGTGTAAAGTCTTTTTCTTACCTCGTCTCTTGAGTGGGTCCATCTCTGCGTATGCATATTAGACCCTATGTTGTACCAAGTGATCCCTTAGTGTCATGTATGCAAGTGTTTAAAGAAGAAATTTATCATGTTTTTGGCTTGTGTTTCTGGTTTGCATTTTGTGGGCATTACACACCTCTTATTGCATGCTTGAAAGTGTGAGTATTGGTCAAGAGATTGATAGTCTTGAAATCTTTTGTAATCTTGTCAAATTTTTCCAATCTCAACTTTGATCTTTCAACATATAATTGATAAGTTGAGAATCCCCTTCAATTAACAAATTTGTCCATCCCTAAACTTTGGTTGTTTGCACCCCACCAAAAGCTCTGGCTTCAGCCATACTATTTTCCATGCTCTCCAAATCCTCAGAGTACAACAAAGTGACAAGATCTTGAGATTTGAGGAAAACTCAGCCAGCCCCTGCTTGTCCTAGATTGATGTTAGAGGCACCAACAATGTTTAATTTTACTATTCCTTCAATTCGGGTAGTCCATTCAGTTTTGAGGCTATCTTTCTTATCAAGGATTTTCTCCAGGACAATTTTCTAATTCAGAAATATTGTATGGTTTGATAGTTATATAGAGCCTTGCTTTGGGAGCCAAGAATATAGCAAATCTATAATTTTGGAGCTTATCTTGTAACATACCCGACTAGCAGGCAAGATTCTTCCCTGGAAAATCCTTCTATACCTTTCAACCAATATATTCAAGCATACCATTGAGGGAACAAGATTGAAAATATGTACAATAGGAAGATATCTCAACTCAAGATTCCAAGCACAAATGTTCATCTTTAGTTCCTTTTTGTTATCCCAAGCTAGACAAAAGTTGGCCAATATATAAGATCAAATCTGAGAAGCTCGTATGATGATCACAAGAATTGTAATACCATTCAAAAAATTGTTTAAAACCTTTCATATTGACAAGCAACTTACGAAAAAAAGACACTATATTAATGTTCATAAATGATCAAAAGTAGGTCAACATACTCGAAGATACAACATTTAACAATAAAAAGTTCTATGAAGAGAGAATCCTAGAAGCCAAATAAAGGAATAAAAGTACATAAGACAAAGTAAAACAGTATGCCACTAACAAAGATGGTAATGAAACCCATACAAATAGAAATGACAGGGAAACAAGAGCCCCCCAAAGCATGTACCGATGAAGACTGGAAAACATCATTAAGAATATTTGACTATGCCTGAATTGGAGGACCCATCTGAGCCGTCAGCAATCATTGTGAAAAGATATGATAGCATTTGTAGTGGAGTACCCAATGTCAGAGGGGCCAGACTAGGAGATCCTAGGAGGAAGCAAAGCACTTCCTCTAGAATCTACCATAACATCCAAGGTTGAACTCCCTCTTATAATACAAACGAAACTTGTAATATGAGTCTGCCCCTATGATCTAGAGGGTGGCCGATAAGTAGTACATCCATATCAACAAAAAGGGGCAAAGCCATGCCAACGAGAAGGTGCTAAGCCGCAATGCTGATGGAGAGTAAGCTGAGGGATCTGAGTAATTTGAGTAGTAGTGGTGTGCTGAGAGAAGCACCACCTAACTGATCTAGTAGATCTGATGTGTAATGTACCGGCGTTAAAAGGGAATTTGGTGTTGTCAATCACCTGGATGGGCTGAAAGAGCTGATCAACATGGGGGCTCTTGAGCATTTAGGCTCCTCTTGCAAGGATCTGCATCGAAGGTTGTAATGTCCCTTTCCGGGCTGAAACTGAAAAAGAAGAGAAATGGCACAAACACGAATCAAAGCAAACTGAAATTTATAACAGTCAACTGAATTTTTGGACAGCAAGGTGCATCGGTTTGTAGTTTTATGACAACGAGAGGAAAATTGCAATAATTCACTATCAATAACACTTTGACACCATCCAAAGCATGAAGGGAACTTTTATAAATATTTTAGAACAAGTAAAAGCCAAGAAATGAGTTTTTAAACCCCTGGCTGGAGTATATTTAATTAAATTTGCAGCAGTAGTGAATCCATTTACAAAAATGGCCGGAAGTTGAGATTCCAAGGCCCAAAATTCAATTTGTCAAATGCAACCAGCCTTAGAAATTATGAACAATCCAAATATCAACAAAGAATGAAGTGTCATGCACTAGATATCACCAAAATCATCCACTATGCAAGTCGCCACCCTAGGAGAGGGTTTACAATAAGCTGGAAATGGCAAGTTTCCAAAAAATCTAAGTGTAGCTCAAGTATGACCTTGTATGAGATCACCAATGAAGAAATGAGGGGTTTCATCCTCAAATCAAGTGCAAAGAGGGTTTTTGTCCTCAATTGCAAGAGAGAGCAATTTCGTGCTCCAACTCAAAGAAAATGAATTCAAAGTAAGTGTCCCTTTTCCAAGCCAAGCGACCCCTTTATATAGCTAAAGGTGGCGCCAAGATCAAAAAGATGATCCACCCATAGAGGATTGATCTCCTTGTAGAAATATAACTTTCTTTTTATTTTTTCAAGTTGAACTTGCACTTTTACGAACAACTTGAATTTTCTAAGACAATTAAAAACTTGCTTGAAAATAATATAAAGCTACAAAAACAACTCACAATCATGACATTAAATACTTCCCTTGTTCTTTCTCTTTAAGCCCACATGAAATGGAATGGGCCCAATGTCTTCAAAATGAATTAGCCTGGAGAAGGGAACATTATAATCCTCCCATCCCAAAATTGCTTTTCTTCAAGCAATTCCGATCTTCATTGTCTGGAAAATTCAGCACCCTTCTTTGTAGCTTCCTTGTCTAATATGTCATCCAATGGGTGAGGACTTGGTTTCCTTGATAAAGCATCTGCTACCACATTATTTTTCCCTTTGACATATTCAATGTCAAAGTCATATGCTTGTATTTTTCTCACCCACTTTTGTTGCTAGTCATTCAAATCTTTTTGATGAAGAAAGAACCTCAAACTATTATGATCAGTTTTGACCACAAACCTGCCACAAACCAAGTATTGCTAGAATTTGGCCAATGCATGCATAATGGCCAACATTTCTTTGTCATAGATGGGGAAATTCAGCTCATGCTCCTTTAGTTTCTGGCTCTCAAAAGCAATAGGATGCTTATTTTGCATCAAAACAACCCCCACACCTTTTCTGGATGCATCACAACTCATTACCCTTTTGAGCTTCTCAAAGGTTAGTTGGGCTGAATCCAACCAGCAGAAAGCTCCTTTCTTTGTCAAATCAGTCAAGGGGGCAAAGCAAGTTGTGAGTATCCCTTGACAAATCTTCGGTAGTAGCTACAAAGACCAAGGAACCCTCTCAATTGTGTCAATGAGGTAGGAGGAGGCCAATCCAATATGGCTTGGACCTTTTGTTGATCCACATGGACTCCTTGGGCATTGATGACATGTCCAAGATACAAAATTTTACTCAAACCAAACTCACACTTGGATTTCTTTGCAAAGAGAGCTTGTCGTTCCAAAATTTCCAGCACCATATCCAAGTGTCTTAAATGCTCCTCCCATGTTTTACTGTATATCAAGATGTCATCAAAGAACACTAGAACAAACTTCCTCAAGTACTTACCAAAAACATGATTCATGCACAATTGGAAAGTAGTTGGGGCATTGGTTAACCCAAAAGGCATAACAAGAAACTCGAAATGCCCAAAGTGACACCTAAAGGCTGTCTTGTGAACATCCTCATCTCTTACCCAGATTTGATGATAATCGATCTCAAGTCAATCTTGGAAAAGAAAACCACTCCATGCAATTCATCAATCAACTCATCAATTCTAGGAATGGGGTACCTATTCTTGATTGTCTTCTTGTTCAACAACCTATAATCAATACACATCCTCAAAGTTCCATCCTTCTTCACAAGAACCACTGAAGAAGCAAAAGGGCTAGAACTAGGCCTAATGAATCCCATTTCCAGCAACTCTTTGATTGTCCTTTCAATTTCTTCCTTGAAAGCTCTCGGTGGTGATAAGGAGTTGTTATTACCGGTTTGGTGCCCGGTTCTAACTCAATAAGGTATATCATCAAAAACCTTAGCATGCATGATAGGATTGCTGAATTGAAAAAGAAGACATAGATCTTACCAAGCAATGTGTTGCCCATGCAATCTGCCCTCTCTTGAAAGATCTTTCCATGCTCTTGCCATCACAACTTGAGGAGCTCCATTCTTCATGCCTTGTAGCACCACTTCCTTGTTATCCACCTTGAATTTCAGCTCCATGGTTTGATAATTTTGGGTAAATTCACCCAAAGAATGTAGCCATTGTATCCCAAGTACCAAATCCATCTCACCAATTCCAATGATATAAAAATCATCCTTCACTTGGTGTCTTCCTAAGGTGATATTGAGTTGCGGGATTTTCCTTGTGCATGGAAGGGAGTAGCCATCCGCAATGGTAACATTGAAGCCTTTGAAGTCTTCCACCTTCAATCCCATCCTTGCAACCAAGCTCTCATCAATGAAATTATGAGTAGCTCCACTATCAATCAATATTGTGACTTTTTGCCCTTGTAGGTCTCCTCTCACCCAAAATGGATGATATCTAGGAGCACCAAACAAAGTGGCAAGAGTGTTGTCCAAGTTTTTGGGTCCTCTTCCGGATCATGATTTTGTGTTGCCTCTTTAACTTCCACTTCCCCTTCTTTGCTTGTTTTGGACAGCTCCTTTTGTATGATTGGTGCTCATGGAAAATGCCTCTTTGGCTGGTCCAAAGATGTTGTTTTGCGCTGTCCCGAAGATCATTTTGGCTGCCCGCTAAGAACTGTTGTCCTTGGGGCAGCACCTTCTAAGTCCAAATATTTTTTTATTGCCTCTTGAAGAGACAAGGGATTAAATGCTCTTACCAAACCCTTGAGTGGTTCAGCCAACCCCTCAATGAACAAGACAATGAGTCTCCTCTCTGTCACATCTGAAACATCACAGAAAGTCTCTGAAATTCAGCGACATAATCTTCTACCATGTCGTGTTGTCTCAATTGTGCTAGCTCCCAAAAGTGAACCTCCGGATCAATCCTATCAAATCTCTCAATGATCCTCCTACAAAACTCATCATATGAGTGGATGAGATTGTGCCCTTGTGTGATCAATCCATGGTACCACCACTCATGTGCAATTCCTTCAAGATGAAGGGTTGCAAACTTGATCGCTTCTTCTTCCATCATAGGCCTCAACGATAGATAAGTATCTAACTTTTGTATCCATGCACGGGCTGTCCCTTTGTTCGAACATAATTTTAAGTGCCTATTGACCTTAGTTTATAATTAAATAATCAAGAATAGTTATTAATTATTCAATATAAACTTAATTGTTTAGGTTTAATTGATTATTAATTAATCAATATATTAATTCAGTGGTGCCTTTTTATAAGGTCACATCCCGTCATTTAATAGGTTCGTGACCTGTGGATGAAATAAATATGATCTTGGATCATTGTTACTATTCATCTCATGTGGATTGATTGGTGGAGAGAAGTGAGGGAGATTTTTTACTTGGACTATGTATTTGTGTTTCTCTGATAAATGGAATATCTCAAGTTTCACCGTGCTTTTTACCGTTCGAGGGTTTTCCAAGTAAATTTGTGTCACTGTGTGTTATTTATTTATTTTTTGCATGATCAAATGTTTTATACTAATGTTTAGTGTAAATATTTATTAATGTGGTTAATAACTCCTCGTCCTAACATGGTACCATAGCGTGGAACATTAATCCTAATTTAATTAGCCAATCAAACGGTTGGGTTGGTTGCTTGGGTGGATAGAAAAATCTATTTTAATACCCCCTCTCGTGACATTTACACACTACACGTATAAAAATACATCAACCCTTTCAAATCGCTTTACTGCTACTGTGAAAACTCCTTTGTGGTGAAATGTGTGTGCAAGTGAAAATAAAAAAATCAAGGGGTAAAATCAAGATTAAAAATCAAGTCACAGGGAGACACAACTCCATGAAAATAGGAATTCAATTTTTCTTATTGGCTCGAGACTAATTTCATGTTCCTTGGTGTCCTGGTGTGACCCCCCAAGATTGTCTTTTTATTTTTCAAAATCAAATTTTACTCGTCCCAGGACCCTTTCAATAATAAGGGATGGATTCAATTTTTTTTTTTTTTAAACTATAGTATATATATTTCAATATATGTTAAATGTTATAGCCTAATTTAAATAAACTATGTTATTATCCCATGTGGCCCCTTTCAAATTAACATAAAAACCTATACTATATACTATAATGTAATGTAAATGAGATAAATTTTAAACTTTTATATGGCCCTATTTAGACCTCCCTACCCGCGTCCTCCATGTGGTGCTCATTGTGGCTCGCCCTCCGCCATCCTCCACCCTACACACGTCATCTCTAGTCCCCCTCATCCAACCAACTTCATCCTCCCATCACTGGCCGACGCCGCCAAGGTTGGCGCGATTTTTTTTTTTAACTTTGGGACTTTTGTCCCACATTGGTGGGGCGTATTGTGTTTTGAGGGATTTAAAAGATATAGGAAGTGAGGTGGGTGGTGTGACTTCGGTCACACCATAGTTTATTTTGTTTAAGATCCAAATGGCTCACCACGGGCTTGACTTTGTCGCAACTCGCTGACGCAGCATTGGGCATAGTTGGAATATTGTGGCTTGGCCAATATGTGTCAAATTTAAGCTCAACGAGTTGATATTGGCAATGACATAGTATGAGCTCGGTTGCATTGATAAGTGTGGCAAACTCAACTCGCCGAGTTGGAATCCCAACTCAGGCTTGAGCCAAAACAAGAACTTTATAACACTTCAAGGAGCTAAGCTCCAAAAAAATTCTTCTTTTCTCGTACATAAAATATATATATATTTCTTTTAATCATGTTATTACATAAATTTTATCTAATATTAACGTTTTTAAGTATTTCTTCTTTGTATTAGATAAGGAATGTTTTTTTTTCGATAATTTATTCAAAATAAGAAGTAATACATTTTTTTTCGACACAAGTAAGCCGGTTTTTTCCTTGCAAAACTAAAAAAATCACTTACATTTCAACAAATTTACCTTATAGTCAAACTAATATATTGTATGTCTATCAAAATATATCATTGTATGACAACAAATATATATTGTATGTCAAATATATTGTTTGTACTTATTTAACAAACCTAGTTTTGACATGAATCCATTGAAATATGACTGGGGTAGTTTGAACAACGACAGGGGATTCTTTATACCACTATTACTAAAAACCTCGTTGTTCTCATTTGTTGAAATTGTTTAAGTAAAAATGGGATCTAATCATTTTACGATTGATAAATCACAGATGTTGAATGGAACTAATTACAACATTTGGAAGATAAGGTTAAGGCGGAATTCATGGCTTGCGCAAGCTTTGGACGGTCATGAACAGTACGGAGAAGGCTCCGACCACAAGTGACAATGGACAATGTTATTGCATATCAACAAAAGGTGCAGAAGCAATGTCCATTATATTGTGGAGCGTGCAGGATGACTTCCTTCTTCACATCGGGAATCGAAAAGTCCGAGTGAGGCTTGGACGCAACTAGAATCAATGCATGAAGGTACGCGATTATCAAAAATTATAAAATTGATTCTAGAATTGATGACGACTCCCATGAAGGGAGATGAAAAGGTAATCAATTTTTTAGCAAAAATTAAAAATATTAAATCTCAGTTGGATGGGTGTAATTGCAATTTAATTCAAGATAAATTATTGTATTTCATTATTCAATTGAACATACATGAAAGATTTAGGAATTTCATTTCAATCTTGAATTCTAAATACCAAACTAAGCAAGACATCCCTGATTTGCAAACTCTGAGTGCTCTCCTGATTCAGAAGAGCAAGTTATGACTAATTTTGATTCAAAAGAGAATGCCACTCGACACTTCTCGCTCAAAAATCTAAGAACAAACTTTCTAGATTCAACAAGAATCAAAAATCATCTTTTAAACCTCCTAATAAAGATAAGAAACTTGGAAACTTAAGAGTAAGTTTTGATGGTAAATGTCATAACTGTGGAAAATTTGGTCATAAGAAAGAAGATTGTAAAGTCAAAAACAAGACAAATTTCAAAAATCAAAAATGGAATAAACCAGATCAAAATCAAAATGAGAATGAAGAGAATAATCATAGATCTAATGTAGTAACTCTATAAACTACATTTGTCACTACTAATGAAAAGAAAATGTTTTTTGTGTATGGTATTGAATTGAAAAAGAATTTTCTTTCATTCATAGTTAACTCATAATAACTATAGTGTAATATTGTTGAAAGATAAAAGGGTTATTAAAAATGAACTTAATATCACTACAGCTCATTTTTTGGAGCATGTATGACATGTCTCGGCTTAAATCTACCTCCTATCTTTCATGAAATGTGTGAAGGGTGCTTACATGGTAAGCTATCACTAAAAACCCTTCCTCAATCATGTTTTGAATCAAAACTCCACATAATCCATGGAATTTTTCCACAGGATTATTAGAGGATCTTTGGTTCAGTGTATGTTGTGATTATTCTTGCATGATTTGGTTATCTTTTCAAATATGTTATCTATCAGTCTTATCACAATTTTAAAGGCTTAGAATAGATAATGAAGATATATATGTTTTTGATAAAACATTTCTAAATTCTAATTTAGTATGTGATTACTAAAAATATTATTATATGCATATCGAATGACACTTGGGGACGCCTTTGTGTTTGTATTGGAGATGTCCAATACTAATTGCATCTAATATATATTTTATAAAATTAATATGTTGAAATTGTTCAACATATTGATAATATAACATGGTTAGTTATTAAGCATATTGTTATTTAAGTTGTTATACAACTTGTGTTTAAATCTATCAATGTAAGTTTTATAGATGGTTAAAAGTGAAATCAATAATGATTTATATTATGCTTATTATGATGTCTATATAGATATTGTGACTCTAACCATGTTGATGTTGTGTTAGATATAAAATATACAACTAGATATGTGTTCAAGTTTTTGGACACAGTGTCATTACTTGGAGCTATAAAAAGCAAACCAACAGTTTCCATTTCTTTTGTTGAAGCAGAGTATAGAAGTGCAATGGAAGCAATGAAAGAAGCCATGTGGCAAAACAACTATTGGAAGAGATACACATGGAAGCTAAAGGAAGTACTCCTCTTCTATGTAATAATCAGAGTTGCATTGCTCTTCCTAACAAATTCATCTTAGCATAAGAGAACAAAGCATATAGAGGTTCATATGCATTTCATCCGAGAGAAGGTTCTTTGTGGTGATATAGATCTCCAATATTACCCCATTGAAGATCAAGTTGTAGATATGTTTACAAAGCCATTGTGTGTTGTTGATTTAACAAAATATGGAATTAATGTTAAACCCTAATTGTAGAGTCACAAAGACAATAATAAACAATAAAGTACAAATCTGACCTAAGTAATAAGCAAATGGAAATTATAACCTAAGTGCAAGAGAGGGGATAAAACACTTAGTTGATTTTGCAATAAATCCTGAGGTGTGCCAATTGGAAAACCGATGAAACAGGAAGGACAGATCGCCGCAATCGAACCCAACCTTAAAATTACGTAACCGCTTGGATATGTCGGGACTAGGGCGCTGGACTAGGTCGAGGCGCCAGGCGCTGGAGAGCTGCTTTTAGCGCCATGCAATCGCAAAACCTCGAAACTGATTTTTATAGTGTCGTAAGTTATTCGCTAGCCTTCGTTGTTGATCACCAAGTTCACCTGTAACCTACAAAACAAAAGACCTCTTGCAAATCCCCAAAAACATCAAATCCTAAAAATAAAAAGATGCAAATGGGGGGTCGGATTAACCCTGGAGATCACCCGACAGAGTGAACTTACAACTGAGCGTTGCAGATATCTCAAACTCCATATAGTTTTTGTGCGTGTGTAGAATCGTGCCCTAGGTGGTTCTAGTGCAAGATGCACCAAATAGTGAGCCATAGCTATATGTAGCAGTGTAAGTAGATGTATGGATGTCAAAATGAACTTCCCCTCCTATGAAGTGTAGGCAGAAAAATGCAGTCCCTTGTCCCTTAAATGAAGCTAGACGGATGCTTTGATGCACTTGAAATGCCTTTGGATGCAATCTTAGGTGATAATAGTAGATGCTTAGAGCTTGGTCTTTTATTATGGTCACATAGCTTTGTATTTATATGATTCCCTTGTTTGAATTTCGTAATTGACATCTAAAAAATTTTTACTAAGAAAACAAGATGCCCAAAAGATAAATGAGGCCTAAAAGGGTTGAACAAAATACAAAGAGGCTCTGGGAGCACCCAAAGGGGACGAGGGCACCTAGGCGCTGGTGTCCAGAGCCAAGTAGGATAAAGCAAAGAAGTCGATTGGGCGTGGGGTGTGCAAGACCACAAAGAAAGCAAGAAAGCAAAGAAAGAGGCCAAAGATAGATGTCAATTACTAATTTTCTTGCTTAGGAATCATATTAATAGTGTTATGTGATTAGGACCTAGAAATGTACCCAAGTGCATGATTTGGTGTCTACAACTATAAAGTTTTGCACGTTTCGTGTGCAATGCTTGGCCTTTTAGAGTTTTCTATTGAGGGGGTGTATATGGCAATACAAAAATTAAAAATTAAGCCACATACATAATAAGTTGCTTCATATTTTATACATTTATTACACCTACCATTTCTCTATCATCACTGTGCATAGATTATACCACATCTCACATATGACCCATAGTATCATTCATTGCAAAAAATAATGCTGGTTGTTATCTCCTTCTCCTCTATACTTCTGCTCTATTGTAAAGTATCGTAAAAAGATCCTTAGATCTTTGTAAACTTGTCACCGTAATTTTACAAAGGTACAATCCAATGTGTCATTTGTTGTAAAGGAGGTCCTTGTGTTATAAAAGGCTCCTAGAGATGTTGGTTGAGATATTTTCCATGAGAAACTGTGAGATGTAGAAATCATGCTTAGCCTAAATCATTCACTACTGATTTATGGATTCCAAATTCTTTTGTGCCAATCGGAAAGTTGAACATGATGAAGGTGTATAAATCCTTCAAATGTGATATGCTAGCCTAAACTTTCACTATGGTTTATGGATTTGTAAATCTGTTGTATAAACAGTAATGTTGGCATATGTTCCCCACTTAATATTAAGGGGGAGTGTTAGAACATAATATTAAGTGCCTATAAACCTTAGTTTATAATTAAATAATTAAGAATAGTTATATTCTTAATTATTTAATATAAACTTAGTTGTTTATGTTTAATTGATTATTAATTAATCAATATATTAAATCGGGTGCCTTTTTATAAGGTCACATCCCGTCACTTAATAGGTTTGTGACTGTGGGGTAAAATAAATATGATCTTGGAACATTGTAATTATTCACCTCGTGTGGATTGATTGGTGGAGAGAAGTAAGGGAGATTTTTATTGGACTGTGTATTTATGTTTCTCAAGTTACACCTGTGGTTTTTACCCCTCGGGGTTTTTCACGTAAATCTGTGTCACCGTGTGTGTTATTTATTTATTGCAAAATCAAATGTTTTATACTAATGCTTGGTGCAAATATTTATTAATGTGGTTAATAACTCCTCGTCCTAACACCCTTGTTGGAACCATCAAATGTGGAGAGTGTCACTTTCCCTAAGGCATGTTGAAGATCCTTTTGTGGTGCTTGAGATCTAGGCTCGGGCCTTGATCTACCCTTGCTCACTCCTATGAACTCTGCAAGTGAAATGGCATCACGAATCTCATTTGGAAGAGCCCTATACTCCTCATAGCTGGCCACAATGTTGTGACCCATGAATGTCGTGTTTCAACCTCCGAATGACTTCTTCTCTTGGGAGGAAGGTAGGTTGAAAAGGCCTAGCAGCAAATCCAAAATTTGACCCTTGGGGCTGCCTCATATTGTGAACCCCTGACAAACTGCCCTCACCATTGTGATGTCTTGGCCCATGAAGATTTTGCAAGGTTAGGGCTAGCAAATCCATAGTATCCGCCAACCTCTCTTGCCCTTCGATAAGTCTATCAAACTTGGCCTCTTCAAAACCTTTGTTGGCCATGTTAGGCCCTTCAAGTGCTAGACTAAATTCTTCTTTCCTTTCTTTTGATAGCAAATGTATTCTTTGTCACCTTCTTGCATGAATACCCTTCAAGCTAGGAAAATCTTTGCTCTGATACCATTGTAATGTCCCTTTCCGGGTTAAAACTGAAAAAGAAGGGAAATGGCACAAATCCAAATGAAAACAAACTGAAATTTATAACAGCCAACTGAATTTTCAGACACCAAGGAGAGCAATCTGTAAACTTATGACAGCAAGAGGAAAATTGCAATAATTCATCACCAATACCACATTTACACCATCCAAAGCATGTAGGGAACATTTATAAATATTTTAGAACAAGTAAAAGCCAATAAATGAGTTTTTAAACCCCACAGCTTGGAGTATATTTAAATAAATTTGCAACAACAGCAAATCCACTTACAAAAATGGCCGGAAGTAGAGATTTCAAGGCCCAAAATTCAATCCGTCAAATGCAACCAACCTCATAAATTACGAACAATCCAAATATCGACAAAGAATGAAGTGGCAGGCACTAGAATATCACCAAAATAATCCACTATACAAGTCACCACCCTAGAAGAGCGTTTACAATAAGCTGGGAATGGCGAATTTCAAAAGAAAATCCAAGCGTAGCTCAAGTATGACCTCTATATGAGATCACCAATGAAGAAATGAGGGGTTTCGTCCACAAATCAAGTGCAAAGAGGGTTTTTGTCCTCAATTGCAAAAGAGAGCAATTTCGTGCTCCAACTCAAAGAAAATGAATTCCAAAGCAAGTTTCCCCTTTTCCAAGCCAAGCGACCCCTTTATATAGCTAAATGTGGTGCCAAAATCAAAAGGATGATCCCCCAAAGAGGACTAACCTCCTTATAAAAATATAAGTTTCTTTCTATTTTTTCAAGTTGGTATTTGCACTTTTTCAAACCAATTTGACTTTTCTAAGTCATAATTAGAAAGTTGCTTGAAAATAATATAAAGCTACAAAAACAACTAGACAATCATGACATTAAATACTTCTCTTGCTCTTTCCCTTTCAGCCCACGAGAAGTGGAATGGACCCAAGGTCTTCAAATGAACTACCCCAAAGAAGGGGACATTGCAGAGGGTGATCACATTGTGAAGATAAAAAGCCATGCACTACTATCAAGAAATCTTAAGAAAGTAGATATGGTGTTTCCTCAATGGTTGTAGAGGCAATGATATATTCCCTAGCTCTCATAGTAAATGGGACATTTGAAAATGAAGTGTTCCTTAATCCACCTCCTAAACGGAGAGAAAAGACGGTAGATGTACTCCTCGCTCAAGAATGTGGTGATCTCATGTCAGAATCGGTAATTAGTGAAAACATACTCTCATCTCGACCAAGGGGAAACCTAAAGCCATAGGACCAATGGCACCGGAGATAGTAAGGGAAACAAATAATACCATCCACTACTTCTAAGAAATTATCGATGTAAAAGACAGGCTTAGAGCTTAGCATCTCAAGTGGGGAGATCCTGGTGGCATAGATATTTTGTTTGTAGATGTCCCCTCTAGCAACTCCAATGATGACATCATTTGTGAGAAGAAGCCTATCAAAGAGGTTAGCCTATCAATAGAGATGCCAATAGAAAGAAAGACCATACAGCCCCGTTTCATGATTATTACATTCACTATACAACACCCATACAATCAGTTTGGTGCATTATCCCTAAAAGGACAACCTGCATAATCAAAGAAGCAATGTGGGATGACAAACACCTTGATCCAAGGGTCGATTTAAAGGTTGTTTGCAGATGGTGGACAGCTTCTTTGTGCATTTCAGCTTGTTCTTTTCACTTTTTTGGGTCATAAAAGGACATCTAGGCGATTAGAAATTGTGTTTCCTACATCTAGACCATCTTGTGATATTTTGTGCAACTAAAAGTGGAATTCCAGACACTTTTATTCTGATTTTTGAAAGAGAAAAGCAAGATCACATTGGTGTTTGCAACGGCATGAGAGAAATTGTGGACATCAAATGCCCGGATGGTAATTGTAAGGCCTTGGCGAGCAAAGAAGAAGAGCTTGCCATCATATCTGCAAGCATGAGTGAATGAAAAAGGAACGCATTTTTTCTTTAATGAGTTTGTTTCACGTGTAGGTACATCAAAGAACGAGTGGCTGAGATTTATCCGGGATCAAGGAGTTCACTTTTTCTTGAGGACAAGCAATCTTGGGGAGGGGGGGCTGTCATGTCCCTTTTTGGAGACAAGCAGATTTAAAGACCCCATCCCATTTTTTCCTTGTGGGACTAATGATTGGAGCAAAAAAAATGTTTTTAAGGATATTTGATGTCAGTTTAGAGAGTGTTTTTACTTTTATCATATATACCTATTGGGAAGCTAAGTGCTCCAATCGGGGGAATTGATAAATTAATTAGTTAGTTAATTTGGTGAGCATGTAGGCTCAAGTTGTAATAGATTATTAAAGTACTTTATGGGCTCAACCATTATTGTATTGTTAGCACCCCTTATGATATAAAAGGAGGTTGCTTGGTCATTGATCATATGTGAATTCTATTATTTCTTTTGGAAGGATTTCTTGTGAAGCATCTCTCTTCCTCTCCTAAGGACAAAACCCTTGGAGAGTCTTGTGTGAGGACAAAACCCTTCACCAAGTCAAGGGAAGACTTCAACAAAGGAGTCTCCACCCCCTTGAGGAATCTTTTTACTGTTATCTTTATTTCCAACCCTAGGCAATTTACACTAAGGTGTTATTTGGTCATCAATTGAAGATCTTTTTCCCTACTTCTAGTTGTTAATGCATATTTGCCCATTTTAAGGTGGAGCGACCTACTTGTGGCGTGTTTTGGCATGTTTATTGGCCTTTCCAAGGTGGAGCGACCCACTTAGGGGAGCAATTTGGTACTTTCTTGCAATAATTTTGTGGTTTTGAGATTGGAATAACATTCTCCATATTTTTAAGAGCCAAGTTATGAAGTTTCATGAATTTTGGTGATGATTTGTTGTTTTTCCTAGCTCGTTGAAGTTTATTTCAGATCTGGAAATATTAATTAATTTCTGCAGTCTGAGGGTTTCATCTAAAAATCAGTTCTCATATTTCCAAGCTTGCAAAATCATATTTTCTTGCATATGATTGTTGGTAATTTATAGTAATTTTGAAGACTATCTAATAGTTGTTTAAGGTGTTTAAGGGTGTTAAAGTGAGGTTGAACCTCCAAAAGAGGTCACTGCCCTGGGAGAGAGTTTTCTGGCAGCTTATGAGAGTTTCGCACATTCAATTTCAGTCAATAACAGCCTAATCAAAAATCTGAAAATTGTATTTTGTGATCAGCTTTGCATAGTTTCCTAAGAGTCCCCAAGAAAAGACATTACAAAGTGTGTCTCAATAAGAAGCCGAAACCCATAAGTACCCGTGACTAGAGGGAGGGCCCGTTTGAGGTTCTCATGGGTCTCAATAAGGATGACGAGATCTCGGGAAGCAATTGCATCCTAAAAGGTACCTATAGAAGACCATAAAGTGCCATGTGAATTCCAAGATGTAATGGGGATGCCACCACCACCCATCGAGCCTAGAGGTTGTCATCATATTTATAGTCTAGGACATGACCACCTAGGAGGGAGAATCACGAATGACAACCCTATTGTCTCTAATAACAACCCACCTGCTCTCCTACTTGACAACTACGACTTGAATATGAGCTTTCTAAGCTCCTCCACTTGGAATCATGTGAAATCAGCATCTACATAGATTTTATGTGAGAGGGAAAAGAGTTTCTTTTTTTTCTTGAAGAGCTTGCAAACACTCTTCAAGAGGGTGGGAATTGGATAACAAGAGTGTTATCCAGCAATGTCCAATCTTTCAAGTCCATATATTCACGAGGAACGTATGACCTTCCCCGTAAGGGATCACCGAGTTTAGGCGGACCACAAATATAAAGGATATGTGCCATGGTTTGATGCGCCTTTTCTTCTTCAATCTTTGCATGGACAATCATTTCAATGACTAGAGGTTCTTTCCTCAACTTAACCTCTCGTACTCCACGAATTTTGTTCCTCAGCTTGTTCTTGGGTTGAGGTTTTTTAATTTAGGTGTTGTATTGAATAATTATTTCTAATTGCTTTTTCTACATTTCTAAAAGCACTTCATTAAGTTGTTGAAGGCAAAGGAAATTAGAGGGGATAGCTTGGTTTTGTTTGAGATAAGTGATTCTTGCTTGCAAAGCAGCGATAATATTATCTTTCTCCTATAACTGGGTCTGAATAGCAACAAAAAGAATCGATGTTCATTTCCTAAAGCCTCGATTCTAGATATCCAGCTCAAATGCTAGACTATTTAAATTGGGAGTCAAAACCTTGTGATAGCAAGGAGTTTTAAGCTCTTACTTCATTATATTCGCTGAACAAGCATGCAAGTAATCTGAAGGCACAAGATTGGATTGTAAAATCATGCCCTTGCAAAAAAAAACTTGTAGATCGCTCAAATTTGAGAGAGATGTTTCAAGAGAAGCATGTTGATCTTGTTAGCGCACCAAAAGAAGAAAAAATTCGCAAGCATAGGACGTTGTGCGATGGAGAAGAAAATCAAACATGTGGGGCTCGGAAGGTCGGGATGCGAACAAACCAAATAGTGCAAAGAAAAAGAGGTTGTGAAGCCCAAAACAATAAAACAATTTCTTAGGTCGACAAGATTCTTTGAGTCGTGATTTCCAAAAAGAATCGTTATAAAAAAATTGATGAATAAGATCTTATATTATATTAACAAGTAAAATGATACAAGATAATTCAACAAAAAGCGGGCGGTATGAGAGCATGCCCCAAAGCCACGAACAAACTAGGATAAGCCTAGGAAAAGTCAACCATAACAACATAAACACCGAGAAAATGAAATTAAGCCGCTGCTTCACAAAGTTGACTAGCAGAGCGGAGATAGGCAAGAATATCCTTTCCTAGCAGAGTAATTCCGGAAGGGGGTATCTACGAACCATTTCCAGCTGTACACCATGGACGAGAAGAAAGCACAGAATTTTGTGACTCATATGATTAGGAACAAAGGAGATAATGTTAGTAATATTGGCCCGATCATGTGAGGCAAGGTTGAACTTAGCTTTGAGCTCATTCCAAGGACACCAAGCTTGGATATGCTTGCAAAAAGGTCTTGGATGGAGCAAATTCCTCGCTTGAAAAACTTAAGCACATGGATCTCAAGGACCTCTACAAGGCACCGATCCTAGAATTGGATGATTGGTGACCACCACAAGGAGTGATGGTTAATAGAGAGGCCATTACGAAAGTCGTCACCCTTCCATTGAAGCCATGGTTTGATTTGTTCCCATGCTTTCCATGATACTTTTGAGAACAAAGGTGCCGACCACTTTAAAATGAATAGGAGCAATGAGAAAATTGGCAAATACCGAACCCTTCCAGTGCCGGGAGCCATAGGGGAACCCTCCTCAATGCCATGATGCAAAAGAACTTTCCAAGCTTCTTGTCCTTCGATGCTGCAAATTATCCATTTGGCACAGAGCGCCTGCCCTTGACGCAAGATGTCAATAAGGCCCATTCCTCCAGATTCTCTGGGAAGACAGTAAGTCTCCCATACAACTCTGTGAAACCCTTTGCAGAGAAAGCATTGGACCAGAGAAAATCTTTGAGAAGCTTTTCCAACTTCTGCACAAATTTTTTGGATGGGAACCAAGAGAGGAATAATAAACATGCATAGCTTCAAGAACTTTGGAGCAAATATAGAACTTACCCATTGAAGACAGCGGTTTGGTTATCCAATATTCAAGCTTTTTAGCCACCAGTTGAACAACATACTCAAGCTAAAGATCTGCGGTGACACCCGAAAACCAAAAGGGATGCCAAGAAATTTAAACATCTCACCATGGTCAATCATCTTCCAATCATATCATTTTATTAGGATATGAGTAGTTGACTTGTGGCTTACCATATCATTTATACTTTCTCATGCTTAGTAGGTCAGCCTTGGTGATGGCCATAGCATAGGAATAGTATATATAGGGGATTGTAGGTAGTAGATGAATCATCATTGGAGCATTTGAGTCTATTTTATGGTTTGGAGGTTGCCCCCTCGAAGTGGCGAAGCTATTCTAATTGCATATTGAGATCATTATTCTGAAATATTGTGTTATTTGGTGTTCTATTGCTGCTCATAATCTGAATTATACAAGTAATTTCATTACAAGTGGTATCAGAGCTGTGATCTGGGCCAAAATTAGGGCAAAAACCCTAATTTTTGTTTCCACCAAATATTGCAACCAAAGCGAATTAGTGGGAGATATTTTTACCAGAGTTGCGAAACATTTCAATTGAGGTTCCTTGAAAATTTCAGACTTTTTTGATTTATTTTGCAAAAGTTATTACAAATTTAAGGTTTTTCATAAAATCGCTCCCTAGGGTGCAAATTGTGGAATTTTCTCAAGATCTTTACATTTTCGGAAAGCTCTCAAAAAAATAGTATTAGTATCTTCTCTAGTGTTTTTTCCTGTTCGGTCGAATTTGTATCGAAACCCTAAACCCTAAGGTTTGACATCATGGCGGGGCCTTCCACAAGAGCAAAAAGAATATGGTTACTCCGAGTAAAACTCTAGATAAAGATGGGGTAGTGATTGAAGAGATGGAGTCAAAAGGGGTAAATACAGATTCTTCAAAGACTAGGGTTTACCTCAATTGATCATAATGTGAGCCAATATCATGCAACATGTAAAGGGTAAACAATATGGCCCAAATCCACCCCATATTAACCAAGGAGGATCTTCATTCAAAATCATGGACAAAATAACCATGTTGGATCACTTTTCCAGCCCCATCAAAATCCAACTTATTCGCAACCACGGGACATGATGCCGAAAGGGGATATGCGCAATTTGATGGTAAGGATCCCTAATTGGATAAATCAAATGGAGAACTTCTTTGAGTTACATCAAACACCATCAGACAAAAGGTGACATTGGCATCCTCAGATCTTGAACCAAACCAATTTGTTTGGTATCAATGGTTATGTGCTCGAGGCGTAAGAATGGTCTCAATATCACTTGGACAGCTTTTACCGAGGAGTTGCGGTGCACTATAGTTCCAAAGTGTTTCAAAGAACTACTTTAGTCAATTAGCAAAGTTATGGCAAATGTAAATCAATCAAATATTATGTGCATCAATTCCGTAACCTATCCTTAAGGGTGGAGAATATTCCGAAGAGAATCAATGACTTGTTTCTTGGGGTCTTAAGGACCACATCAAGCATGAGGTATGTATGTTTAATCCACTCAAGCTTTCTGATTCTATTATCATGGCACGTCGAGTAGAGGAAAAAGTTCTTTGAAGTAGGAGGTTGCCTTTCATTAACACCAGAGACCATAGTATCTCTTCCCCTTCATTCGCTAGGCCAATTAGATTGACTCCTCAGCAAATGGAAGAAAAGAAAGCAAAAGGATTATGTTTTAACTGTGATAACAAATATGGACCGGGACACAAATGTGCG
This sequence comes from Taxus wallichiana var. yunnanensis, assembly GCA_018340775.1. NCBI lineage: Eukaryota > Viridiplantae > Streptophyta > Pinopsida > Cupressales > Taxaceae > Taxus > Taxus wallichiana. The sequence continues at coordinate 468,012,237 of CM031238.1, read as the reverse complement.
GAGAAGTTGTTTTATATTGACGGAGATAATGAGGATAATGAGGAAGCTGAAATTATAGGAGAGGTTGAAAACCAGAGAGAAGATGAAGTAGAGGATCACCAACCTACAATTTCTTGCCATGCATTGTCAGGTATTAGTACTCCTCAAACACTCAAGGTTATTAGATACCTCAAAAAATGGAAGGTGATGGTGTTGATGGACTCAGGGAGCACTCATAACTTCATAAATAGTAAGTTAGCTGCCCGCCTCAATTGTTTTATTTACCCGGCTCCAAAAATATAAGTTATGATTGTGGATGGTGGGATAGTCAAGTGCACAGGAAAGTGCCATAGTATCAAGCTTTCCATGGGAGACTACCTATTAGACTCACCTATGTTTGCTATTTCTATGGGAGGGGCAGATATTGTTTTGGGTGTCTAATGGCTCACAACCTTAGGTACTATAGAGATGAATTTCCAAGAATTGTTCATGCGATTTCATTCAGATGGAAGGACAATACAATTGAATGGGATGGTAGCTAAGTCTCCACAGATTATTAGCTCTCATCAGATGCAGAAGGTTCTCAGAAAAGGAGTAGATGGATTTATAACAAAGTTATTTTCCATAGAAGTACAAAATACGAGTCTTCAATGCCACCCGATCTTCAAAAGATTGTTGATTCTCACTGCTCTTCTTTTTGATGAAATTCCAAAGGGAATACCACCAAATGGGATCATGATCATGCCATTCAGCTTAAGGGAGCCAAACACCTAACATCGGACTATACAAATACCCATATTTCCGAGAAAAGTGAGATCGAGAAAATGGTACAGAAATGTTGAAGGCGGTATTATCAAGCATAGCCAGAGTGCATATTCTTCGCTGTGGTCATGGTACGTAATAAGGATGAAACATGGAGGATGTGTCCAGATTACGAGAACTCAACAAGTACACCATCAAAGATAAGTTTCCTATTCCAAGAATTGATGAATCGCATGGTGTTATTTATTTCACAAAATTAGATCTTCGTTCGAGGTACAATCAAATTAGAATAAGAGAGGAAGATGTTCATAAAACGACTTTCGTGACTCATGAGGGCCATTATGAGTTTTTGCAATGCCTTTTGGTCTTACAAATGCTCCCTCCACCTTTCAAAGCTTGATGAACACTATTTTTAGGCCATTTTAAGGAAAATTGTATTAGTTTTCTTCGATGACATATTAATTTACAGTAAGACATGGGAAGAACACTTACAACATGTAAATAAAGTGTTGGAAGTTTTGGAGACACATACTCTCTAAGCAAAGACATCCAAATGTTCTTTTGGTGTACAAGAGGTAGAGTACTTGGGTCACATTGTATCCCATGAAGGTGTCAAAGTTGATCCTCAGAAGATCAAAGCTATGGTGGAATGGCCAAGGCCTAGAACTCTCAAAAATCTTCGTGGCTTCCTAAGACTAACAGGGTACTACATAAGATTTGTGTGGGGATATGGTAGAATAGCAACCCCACTCACTGCATTGTTAAAGAAGGATGCCTTCCATCAACAAATGTAGCCACTAAATCCTTTGAGCAAATAAAGGAAGCCATGTGCAAAGACACCCAGTTTGGCTACTCCCAACTTCTCCAAGACCTTCATTGTTGAATGTGACGCTTGAGATCGGGATTGGGAGCAGCTTCTAATGCAGAAGGAAGACCAATTGCGTTTGAGAGTCGCCAATTCAAAGGAAAGGATCTGCTCAAACCTGCCTATGAGAAAGAAATGATGGCTATTCTTCATGCAAATCAAGCAATGGAGGCCCTATCTCATGAGTAGACACTTCAAGGTAAAAACTGATCATGATAGTCTCAAATACTTTTTGGAGCAAAGGTTATCATCCGAGGAATAACAAAAGTGGGTAACAAAATGTTGGGTTATGATTTTGAAATCATATACAAAAAGGTAAAGAAAATGTAGTAGCCGATGCATTGTCTGTAGAGGGATACATCCGCATATGCCTTACTATGTGGAATGTCCATGTTGACGGCCGATTGGGTGGATGAACCCAGATTGGAATGGGATCAGACAAGGATACACAATCCCTAATACGAATATCAAGCAAGGCTCTATAACATCTAACAAATTTAAGTGGAAAGGTAATGCGCTATGGTACAAGGACAAGTTATACTTGAGTAAAGATTCTAAGTCAAGCATAAGATTCTTGCAGAGCTACATGCCTCACCTTTGTTGGAGGACACTTTGGGTTTTCAAGATATATCATAGAATAAACAGAGAATTCTTTTAGGAAGGACTCAAAGAGGATGTACAAAAGTTTGTATCAAAGTGTTTAGTGTGCCAATGAACAAAGGGGAAACAATTAAGACACTGTGGTTTGTTGCAGTGAACCCTTACCAATTCCTAGCTTTAGAGATGGGAGGAAGTCTCCACGGATTTCTTCACCGGATTGCCTTGTTCGAGGGTAAGAATGCTATTTTGGTGATTGTGGATAGGCTCACAAAATATGCCCATTTTTGTGCCTTATCACATCCATTCGCAGCTAATACAATCATAGCTATTTTTTTCAAGACAAACTTCAACGGCTACATGGAACCCCAAAGATAATTGTAAGTGACCGTGATCCTATTTTCACAAGTAATTTTTGGACGGAATTATTTTCATGTTTGGGTACTCACTAGCTCACAGGTTCATCTTATCATCCTCAAACTGATGGGAAAACGGAAGTGGTCAACAAATGCTTAGAGGGGTATCTACGTTGTTTTGTATCAAATAATCAGGAAAGGTGGATTAAATGGCTACCACTTGCAAAATGGTGGTATAACACATCTTTTCATACCTCTTCTCAAATGACCCCATTTTTAGCATTATATGATTACCATCCACCTTCTATCACTTCCTCCTTGAGGGTGCAAACTAAGGTTAGAGATGTTGAGGAACACATTCAACATCAACAACAGGCTTTGGCTAGTTTGAAGGAGAATTTAGCTGCTAGCATTGCACAAAACAGATGAAACAACAAGCAAATCAACACCATAGTGAAAGACATTTTAAAATTGGCGACTGGGTATTTGTACGTCTCCAGCCTTACAAGCAGATGTCCCTAAAGCAATAAGAAAAGGACAACAAACTTGCTCCTAAATATTATGGCCCTTATAAGGTTCTACAGAAAATCAGCAGTGTTGCTTATAAACTAGAGTTGCCTCAATCTTCACGCATACACCCAGTATTCCATGTTTCCTGCTTGAAGAAGGTTATTGGATAGAAATTTGAAGCCCTTGACAGAGTTACTGAATTTCATGAGGAAGGAAGAATTATTTTGGAGCCGAGAAGATTCTACAAACACGTACTAAGAGGTCGAGAACCGTAGAGACATTAAGGAATATTTGATCAAATGGAAGAATCTGAGTATAGAAGATGCAACCCGGGAGGATAAAGGTTTTTGCAAAGAACATCCAGATTATTCAACGTTGAGGACAACGTTGGTTTGAAGGGGAAGGGCATGCTACGCCCTTAACCTATTGATTGTATTAGGATATGAGTAGCCGACTTGTGGCTTACCATATCATTTTATTATATCATTTATACTTTCTCATGCTTAGTAGGTCGGCCTTGGTGATGGCCATAGCATAGGAATAGTATATATAGGGGATTGTAGGTAGTAGATGAATCATCATTGGAGCATTTGAGTCTATTTTATGGTTTGGAGGTTGCCCCCTCGAAGTGGCGAAGCTATTCTAATTGCATATTGAGATCATTATTCTGAAATATTGTGTTATTTGGTGTTCTATTACTGCTCATAATCTGAATTATACAAGTAATTTCATTACAAATGCCATGACGCAAAAGAACTTTCCAAGCTTCTTGTCCTTCGATGCTGCAAATTATCCATTTGGCACAGAGCGCCCGGCCTTGATGCAAGATGTCAATAAGGCCCATTCTTCCAGATTCTCTGGGAAGACGGTCTCCCATGCAACTCTGTGAAACCCTTTGCCAGAGAAAGCATTGGACCAGAGAAAATCTTTGCGAAGCTTTTCCAACTTCTGCACAGATATTTTGGATGGGAACCAGTAGGAGGAATAATAAACATGCATAGCTTCAAGAACTTTGAAGCAAATATGGAACTTACCCGCTAAGACAGCGGTTTGGTTATCCAATATTCAAGCTTTTTAGCCACCCGTTGAACAACATACTTGCCCGATCTCGCAAGTGACACTTGAAAACCAAAAAGGGATGCCAAGAAATTTAAACATCTCACCATGGTCAATCATCTTCCAATCATACGAAGCCATCCAGCGGGCGCGGGGAGGAAGGATTTCTTGTAGTAGTGCTTTTTTGGCCATTGAATGGATGAACTAGAGGCTAAACAGAAAGTATCAAGGCACTGCATGACATTGTAAATGTTACTTTCATCCTCAATTAGCATAAGAAAGGAGTCGTCAAAGTGGCCATTGAGTAGTTGGGCATTAGTGGAAGAAGGAAAGGCAATTCCCCTGACAAGCCCTTGGGATTTGGCTTTGGCAAGCAGATAGCCAAAACCTTCCGCCGCAAGAACATAAATAGCAGGCACCTAAGTCACAAGGTTCGAGTTCGTGTTTATGTTCGAGGAAGGATAAAATTTGGTTCAAGTTCGCCAAGGGATAAAGTTCGAGGAAAAAAAGTGTCTTTAAGTTGGAACAAATTTTTTTCTATCATTTCTATTTTTTGAAAAAATGCATAAATATGTCACAGGGACAGAGTGGATAGAGCTTTTAGTCTACTACTCTCAGTCGGTATATGTATATATACACAGATTGGTAAAATAATTCAAAATTGTGTCAAAAACTTCCAATGCAAAAATAATGGATAAAGTTTGAGTTCATGTTCAACAAGAATAAAGTTCGGCAAAATTCAAACTTTTTGATAAAATTTGGAGAACCTTGTGACATAGGCAGGCAAAGCGCTAATGGGAAACCCTGTCGTATGGATCGGAAGAGGCCAAACGGAGCCGAGCTGTGCCCATTAATGGTGATTTGAGCCGAGGCATTCGCGAAGAGCATCTTGACAGATTGTATAAAAATTGGACCACACCCAACACCTGAAGCATGGCTAGGATGAAAGGCCACTCTATCCTGTCGTAAGCCTTTTTCAAAATTGATTTTAATGAATAGGTGTTGTTATAATCTGGTAAAGTGTTATAATTTCAATACCCTCAATCTTGACAATGTGAGAATGATTTCATCGATAATCTGTGAGATGAATTTACATGGGTAGAAAATCTCACAAAAATTAAACATCTAATGCAAGAAAACAAAATGCAAATGCAAGCAAGAAAAATCCTACACCATTTAAATAATGTCGACCATTTTAATGACACGAGCAAATGATAGGAGGTCTATTTACACAAACACATGAATCAAAATAAATCACCATTACAGTGCTTAGGACTTATCCTATGGGAAGCAATCACCTTCGTGCACCAAGAAGAAATTTCCTAGGATAGGCATCTACAAAATCTAGAACAAAAATATAGAAAGATACGGTTCTACAATATTTGTGCAAAATGATTGTGGGAAAAATCCAATGAAAGTCATGCATTGACAAAAAGTTAATGTAACAAGGTAAACTAGTAAGCATAATTCTAAGATGTTAAAACCATCTATTCACTGGATAAGATAATCGGACCTGAAATCAAAATTAGGGATTGTGTGAATTTGGTCAACTTGGAAATATAAGTTCTTATTTAAAACTCGTATTGGACCAACTGGATGTGCAGAACTGTAAATACTTCTTTAACTATAAGATGAATGACCGGTATAATTAAGTGAGATAATCTATAGCTGTTGGCCCCTTATTGAAGAATCAGTAGCAAGTCATCGAACCCAATAAGAGAAGGCAACAATGTCATCAACTTATTTGGAAAACAAGAACCTCCTTCAAAGTCAAGCTTTTGGGATGTCTCATAATGCATCAAGGCGGTCAAAACATGGTAGAGGAAGGTGGGTACTGTGGATGCTTTCTGCACTGAATGTGGGAAAAAGGAGACGGTCAACAATATCTTCTGGAAGTGCTCAACAGCTAGAGGGCTTCGGGCATGGTTGTCATCTGGTATTAAATTTCCTTTTAACTGCTCCTCCTGCTTGATGAATATCTCTGTTAGCGGATTCTTGAATGATTATGGGCAGCTGCAAGTGTGTACGAATACAATTCAGTTGTTAGTAATCGGATTACTTTGGAAGACAAGATGCAAAGCTACTTTTCAGAAAGATACCTCTCCACTCAGTATGAGGAAATTGCCACATTTTATACAAGATATACCGTTGATTGTTCAAGCTAAACTTCAGTGAATTTTTTATCCACTGGGAAGTAGGCCCTGGAGGATAATTTCTTTGCCTATGAAGTGGGAGATATTCCGTGTGATCAAAAATGCTCAGCTGATGTAAATCATTCGTTCTCTTCAAGAAATTTTTTTCTCAAAACCGCAGTTTTCTCTAATTGGGAAGCAAATAGTCGTCTTTGCAAAGTCGATTGTCATGCTTATAATGGATGGCAAGATAAGGAGCTAGTTTCTTTTTATGGACTTCCCTGGCAAATAAGGCCATGATATCCATCACACCTTGGAGCTGATGTATATCAAACAATCAGTTTAGCATCTGGGACATTTACAAATTTGTGGGTTCCCAATACCTAACAAATACAGTTTACTTAAATAATTGGTGCATGCATAATGATATTATTTTGACAGAATCTCTCAGTCATTCAGACTTATCTAAAGCTGAACAATAGATTCTTATTTTCTCAACATGATTGTTAGAAATAAGGCAAGGGATTTTCTATAGGAGTTTAATACAAGTGCCCTCTAAACACAGAATTGTAGTCCAGTCATGAGAAACTTACTCAGGCCAGGGATGTCCTCAACCTTGATGGGCTTCCTGGGAATACCTGCTTCTTTCTTCAAGACAAACAACAATAAGGACTTCAGTAAGAACTTTCTGAATAACAGAAACAATAATGATCGCTTTAATTAGAATTTAATTTACACAAATATATATATATATATATATATATATATATATATATATATATATATCGAATCAGTACATGCAAACACATATGCAGACTACTTGAGAGAGTCATTTGTGTGTGTTAGAGAGAGAGATGTGTACACATCTAAAAAGAAATTGTATCAACGTCTAACATCATCAGAATAGGTCAATCAGACTAAAAATCGCGACAGAATTGACCACCATGAGATGCCTAAATCATCTGTAGCTAAAAATCCACAAAACAGGTTTCGCTGATAAAAAATAAAAACCCTAGAATAAAAGTTAACCCTGAAGAATAATGACCAATGATATGTATAAGATTACTAGAAGATACAACATAATAGGAGTAATTGCTCCCATACAAATGAAACCAAATCACCAAATACAAACAAAACAATGTAAGAATCACTAATCCTCATTTGCATCAATAAGAGAATCTGAAGTGTTATCGACCACTAGCAGATTTCAACAATGGCAATGAGTGTGTCACGTGAACTGTGGCTCAAGCTAAGAGGAACTTGCAAACCTATCTGCCAAAGCATCAACGTATTCCTCGTCAATAAGAAGAAAGCTTTCTTAAAATGCACAACAAAGGTCTGCTTCAATAAGTAGATAAATTAATGAAACAGTCTCAGTCAGAGGTGAGGACTAGATGTTATTATGTACCTAATTAGATATCATCAGTCATCAAGGATGGCTATGAAGAGAAATGAGCTATTGTGTTCTAGGAACACAACCTATTTCAGATGTCCATTATTTTGTTTATATATCCTTTCACTTATTCACCCTATTAGCAATTCATATTTAGTAGAATTTCATCTCTATTCTATATTTTATATGTTATTTTATAATTAAATATTTTACATCTCCTACTCTGTATACTACAGGTGGTTCCAAAGAAAACGATCATTCAACTCATGGTGGTTGGATCATAGTTGGCTTGTAGCTGTGGTTTGCAACCAATTTTTTCATCCATTGGTCTATTCACCTTGTTTACCGTGCTTGTGTGCTAATAAGTGAGTCACCTTGCCTTGTGTTTATTACTAAAAATATTCAGGAGGAAAATGTCATTAGGGCAATGACTACTCATACAAGGCATCTCGAGATAAATGAAAACACATGGAAAAATTCCCACAAAAAATAATAATTGAACTTTAATATAGTTTAATCAAAAGTAGATTTTTACTAAAAACTAAAACAATAGACTTAAAAACTAAATCTAAAATATGTGCATATATTAAGAGAGAGGGAGGGAGAGATTTACACTACCCTTGAACCAATCTAGATGTGTATATGTGTGTGTGTATTTAAAGGGCCCAATATAGTTTTTTTAAATGATTTTAAAGATCCCACACTTTCACCATCCATAATATGAGTAAAGAATTTTGGGAAAATTGCATGCAAGTGTTGACCGTAGAAAAGGGGAGTGTTATCTGATGCAGAGGTCCAAGCATACAAGCCACATAACTCAGATGTGCACGATCACCAACATGGTTGTGCACACAGAGGAAAGGGAGCAAAGGTCTTGCACGGAAGGAACGTAGGCCTAAGGCAAAGCTAAAGGGATATTCACAAAAATATCCTAGAGCATGGGTGTTTGGAGCGACGACACACATGGAAACAAGTGTCACCAATGGGAGAAGTGTTGCATATGGCACAAGACTGAAGTTAGAAAAGGAATGCAAATAAGCACAAGGGGGAGCTTTTGTATACCTAGACTGTATGACACGCCAGCGCCAACCAGACAACTCCCAAGGTATATATAAGGCATCAAATAATATTATCATGCCAATTGGCAAGAAAGAGGGTTCTAGGAATCCTATAAATATCCCCTAGGCCTCCTCATTTATACTTTTTGACCTTTTGTTAAACTTTTGAAAGGATTCAAACTAGGGGCAAGGTTTTGAGCAAAACCAAAAGGCAAGAGTTTTGATGTTTAGTTGTATATCTTTGTCATATATTTCTAGCTTATGAACCTTGTATTATACTTTACTATACTCGTATCTCTCGAACATGTGTGTGTTGTAAATGATAGTCATAAATGATATATGAATGGAAGCTTTCTTGTCAATATATGTGAATGTGTAGGATGGGTCTAATCTGATGTAATTAATATATAATTAATGTGTTGGGATTCTTTACGGGTTGTTCAATATCATGTGCTTTACCGTTTAAGTAGTAAATTTCCTCCTGATCTATTGCACATGTTTTATATCTTCACATAATCACATAATGTGGCGCTCGACGATCTCGCTGCATTTCATGTGACACTTCTACACTCGCATGGTCAATTATGATAGTCAAGCACATGGCGCTAAAATCTTGCACCACTCAAGTTAAGTGCTATAAATAGTGCCAACATTTTGGTTCCATTTTCGGGACCCTGTTCGCATTGTTTAGAGAGAATGTGTGTCGATGTAAATATGTGAAGGTCGTGTCCAAATTGGAAGTCTAGATGAGTTTTGAGAAAAACTTATTGAAACCCTATGAATGGTTGTAGCACATAGGCTAGGTATAGTGAGTTTGAGGTGGGACAGAATGTGTGTAGAAGTTTAAGAAATGTAAGGCTTTTGTGAAAATAAGGAATAGCTATGTAAAGGCAAAACAAAAAGTGTTGTTGTTGTGGGTTATGTTCAGGATAAACTTTGACACATCAATGTCGTTGGAACCTTTGGAGGGAGGAGAGGGCACGTGGCAAGCGCGTGTGGTGTTGATTCATGTTGCACTGTCATAGAAGGAAGCAATGATGAATCCTAATACATGAGTCAATTTTGTAGAAGATTTTATACGAGAGTTGTTGCTGAAAGTCTGCAGGAGTCCTAGACCTAATCTCAACTATCATTAATGCTTGTGTGTGCCCTTTGATTATGAAGAAGTTTCACAAAGTGAGACATTTTGGCAAGCGGGTTAGTTGTGTGAGAGGTGAAGTATTTGATTTAACCCTAAACTAATCAAGAGGGTTGTGTTTCTTATTTATTATCTTAGGATTAAGGGTTAGCAAGTAATATATTTAGATTTACTAACAAACATTAATGCACAAAACAGAATATACTATTATTAGCAATTTGCAAGATAGAATATCTGAAATAATTTCTAAGAAGGTGAGACTTGAGAGCACAAGAAAGAGGGTGCACTTAGTAGATTACAAACTCGGAAAACTGATATGGTAGGGGTTATATGATAGTGCACATTGGAAATGATCTGTCGGTGCTTCGTTTTTGAATTTGAGAGTGCAAACCGAGAAGGGACGACACCATTAGCATTGCACAACACCGTTGGACAATTCCATACAGCGATGAGATGGCATTTTGGAACTGATCGCTCTGCTCTAAAACCCTAGGTGTCACACATGTGAAACTCTTTGTATTATGTGAAATAGCTTAAAACCCTCACCACGTGTAGGAGACCTTCAAAATATTAATATTTGGGTTGAAGTGCAATCCGTACACCACCCACGTTGAAAATACTTCAAAGAGGCCTCAAATCGCACATAGTTCTCAACCTAGAATGTGATATCTATATGAAACCAACCAATTTTGGAAATTTGAACACTTGATAATGCAGCAATGGCTTGGCATGCTTAGCTTGACTTGGCTTGGATGGTCTCCAGCTAGGGAAGTGTGACTATATACCCTGGTTGAGTGTGCTTCAAGCCTGTCAAAGAGTTGCTCCAAGAGTGTGTTGCTACTTTTTAGGAATTTAGGAGAGCCTAGAGCGATTTAGGAATGATATTTGCAATGATTGGTCTTATAAGTGTCAGGTGAGTAAATAAATGCATTTGACTTTGTTATATAAGGGGTTTGTAGGTATAATTTTGCATTAAGGCCGGCCCATATAAAGATAGCAAATTCAGAAAGTGGTTGTTGGGTGGTTGGGGACAAATCGTTAATTTTGGACCAAACCATTGGTCGGTTTGGTCCTTATTTGGCAATACCATGTGGATAGGGAGTGAGGTTGTCGAAACTTCTAGGCACGACAATTGAAGGTGATAGATTGTTGTGGACTGATGTAAGCAATACTATGAGCGACCGAGCAATGTTATTGAGGAGAGCAAGTAATGTATGGGACTAAAGATAGGTTATTTAGCTCGAATGTGCACACAAGTTGTGATTTAGAGATAACGCCAATGTTATCATTGCTAAATGATAAATTACCCAATTTAGGTGTCTATAGTATTGATGTCACATAGTAGGCTAACAATGAGTCTTGAAGGAGTAAAGAAGTACGACTACCACAAGAGCAAGTCTTGTGGCCACGCAAGTGTTCGGGGGCAAAGACTGTGATGACTGGGGTAAATACACAAGTGTAGAGCCATCATGTCACACATTACCATATTTATTATGATACAACAAAGTTTCCATAATATCATGGCATTAAGGGCACTACGGAGCATTTGCATAAATGTGAGATTACTTGGCGGGTAAAGCGGCTTCACAATAGAGGAAGTCAACTTTGTTTGCGAAAACCCTATTTTATCGTGCACACAAGTATCGCAAATATGACCCCGATCGAAGGCCATCGCATTTGATGCATCGAAGATCACATATTTCAAGGATTTTCACATACCAAAATTTGAGCAACAAATCATCTCTCGCATTGAAGGAAATTAAGCAAGAGATAGTTGAGATTGTACGCGACGTATAATGCCCGTTGTAAGACCATGTTTTCAAAAATATCATATCATATCCATCATGTTCAACATGCATAGTGGTTTGTGGGAGGAGTATTGGTTCCTTTTAGAAGACAAATGGTCGTGAATACATTTCTTGAATCGCAAGAAGCATTGGATGTTGTGTTGTGTATGGAAACTACAAGTAGTTTTGATTCAAGGATAAGCCCCTTTCTAGAGGTGCAAATCTCTACAATGGAAACTCAATTGCAAAAATGACTTTTGTGAACGCACCACTAAGCCCACATGCAAGTAATTGGTGTAAAGATTGTGAATTTAGAATATGCAGGAGTGTCTGAAAGAGGCAGTAGTGTGTATGCTCGATGTATGTCAAAGGATTAAGGCAAGTGTGTGGATTAAGGCAAGTGTGTGTGCAAGGTCTGTGAAGTGGACAGCATGATACAACTGATTGCAAAAAGATTGAAAAAATGCGTAAAGCATGTTAATGAATGCACAAGTGCAGAGCCCTCAAGTCACACATTAACATGTTTACTATGATACAATAAAGTTGCTCGAATATCAAGCCATTGAGGACATCGTGGAGCATATGCATGAGTGCAAGATTACTTGGTGCGAAGGGTATTATATCACAAGAGATGAAGTTGAGTCTATTTGTAACAACCCTATTTGATCAAGTACACACCTAGTATCATAGATATGACCTTGATCAGATGAACGTTGACTTCTTCATAGACGCACTATCAAGGAGTTTCATAGATCGTAATTTGAGCAACAAAGCATCTTTGTGTTGAAGGAGATTAAACAAGAGATAGTTGAGAATGCACAGGGAGTATGATAGATGTTTTAAGACACATTTGTTGTCAAGATATCATATGATATCCAACATGTACTATCAGAAAACAGAATAGGATTATTGGCTCCTTTTAGAAGACAAATGTTCACGAAGACATTTCCTTAGCAGCAGGAAGCGTTGGATGGTGCACTGCATATGGAGGCTATAGGCAGTTTTGGTTCAGCAATAAGTCCCTTTCTAGAGGGGCAAATATCTACAATGGAAACTCGGTTGCAACAACTGACTTTTGTGAAGGCTTCGTTAAGCCCTCATGCAAGTAAGCAGTGTTAAGGTTGTGAAGTTACGAGGCATATGCAAGAGGAGTGTGTCTGAAGGAGGGTAGCAGTTGTGAGGATATGCTATGATGTATGTCATGAGGAACATGATACTTGATTGTCCAGTGGTCCAGCATACAAAAAGGGCCAAGGCAGTTGTGTGGTGCAAAGTATGTGAGCTGGCTAGTATGATACAATTGATATTCGAATATTGTGGAAATGTAATGTCCCTTTTTAGGGATTTAATGAATTTTCCAGAAATTTGGAAAATAATTGCAACAGACTGATAATTAATGGCAGCAAAGGGAATTTTATGGAAATTAGAGCCAAAAGCCTTTAACAAATATCTGAGAATACTTAGCAATTATTATTGGCCTAGGAAGCATGGATACGCCCAAGACCCCCTCGTATCCCCTTTGATACGTATCGGATACGGATACGATACGGATACGTGCCTGATACGTACCGGATACATCAGGATACATCACGGATATGTACAGACGTATCCGTGACGTATCCCGACGTATCCCATACATATCAGGCACATATCCTGCAGTAAATATGTCTTTTTAAGTTTTATTTCATTTTTTAAAGTTTTATTTCATTTTTAAGTAAATACGTATCCTGCAGTAAATATGAAATGTAAAATCTTAAGTATATTGTATGTTTTGAAAATTTGAACATGGATCCTAGTATATTTTTCAAATTTCAAGTTTTGTTCGTATTCATGTTGACATGATATTCGTATATCATATGTATGGCAGCCACATGATCAATAAAAATGCAAAGTCTTAAGTAACTGTATATTGAATGTTTTGAACATTGATTCAAGTTTTGTATTACTATTTCAGTTTTTTATGGACTAAAAAATGAGTAAAATGAGTAGATGTACATAAAAATTATATATATATATATATATATATATATATATATATATATTTTAATTTTTTAATATATATGTACGGACGTATCCAAGACGTATCGTATCCAAGGGTTTTTAAAATTGACATATCCGCGTATCATATCCGTATCCTAGCAACATAGTTATTGGCAAATAGTTTTGAAGGGACTATATCCTATTACAAAAAGGCTCAAGAGCCAGATATATAGGAGGAAATAACAAAAATGGATCAAAATCTAGATATTACAAGAAGCCTAGTTGTAGCCAAAAAAGGAACTACAAAATGGAGACAAGATAGGTATAAAACTGCAAAAAAACAGCGATTAAACAACAATAGAACAACATCAAAACAACATCAAGACAACTCCACAGTAGATTATTTCTTAGAAGCCCTATCAATTCTTGATTTAACAGTCTGCAAAGAGGTAAAGAGAGCTAGGGTAGTGACATGTGTAGGATCATTGGCATCCAGTTGAGAAAGGACACGGCCCCTTTCAGCATCTGTGCCCCAAATAGCTTCAGAGATACCGCTGAGCATGCTAATACTTCGACATGTTGTTCCAGAAATTCACAAATAGCTCTAAAAACTGAAATGTTATGATCATGTCTGTCCTTTAGAATTCCCTAATTTGTTATCAAGGGAATTCAACTTCTTGTAGATTTCATTGATGTGTTCTTCACCAATTCCAGCATCATCATTCAATTTCCTTTTGCCCTTTTGCTTAGTCAACTGATGCATGTCCTTTTAAGACTTTCCAACTCTTTTCCATGTTTTCAATTCTCTTTAGAAGATCCTCCTCCTCTTGAGTAGTATTGTTGTGCCTGTGGCGTTGATGTGTAGGAGATTTTGTGTTGTTTCCATGTCCTTACTACTACGGAGGGAGAAGGGTGTGTTTTAGAAAAAGAGGGGTTTTGGGTTCTGATTTATCTCTGCCTAGGGATAGTGGTGGGGATGACGGTAGGAACAGGGTTGAGGGAGTCATGATTGGGCGGAATGACAGGAGTAGCAGGTATGGTAGGGTGATGGGCAAGGCAATGCATGTGAAGGAGGAAGATTAAGCCCTGGTGGAGGGGAATGACACAGGTATGGTTTTGGTACTCAAGGATGGAGCGTTCCATGGAGTTTAGAATATAATGCGGGAAGCAAACAAGCAGGTTCCTACGAAAATGGTTTAAAAAGATCAAATGCTTTATGGGAACCATGATATACCTGCCTTCAAGGGTAATGAAACGAACCATCATCCTAGCAAGTTCATCAAATGACATAGGGATGGAATTTACCTTGATGCCCACTATGACAAACTGAAGTTCCTCACCAGCTTCGACGAATTTTCTAGCCTCCGTGTTCTTATTCTGCTCTCTCTTACTGAAGAATCTGATGCCTTCCAAACTAAGGCCCATAACTTCAGCTATTAACTCCTCTGTTATCTGAATGTCTTGCCCGCCATACTTCACCTTTCTTTGTTTCCAATCTATGGCAAAATGCAGGTAATGTTCTGATCGTACCCTTGAATCTTCTCAATGAAATTGCAACCCCTCCTAGCTGCAAAAAGTTCCAAAGATCAGCATTCTCCTTCCACGCAGGGTCACAGTGAGGTTCAATTTGGCAAGGAGTTGTTTAAAATGCTTGAAACAGGCAAAAAGATGTTTCTTTCTTCCCCAATCCACTTTTTAACCGTCCTTGTACAAACCCAACGGGCATGTGAAAGTTTATGGCAATAAATGCTTGTACTCCTACATGTGTGAGCTTGCATTCCCAATAAAGCGGAGGATATCTCATTAATATTTTGAGTAGGAAGTGATCTATCACATTTATCATTAATGATATAATTTTGTACTTCGATGGGGATATTATCCTCATGATACCAAGTGGTAAAGTTATTATTAATCCCATAATTTGCCAATGTGTCCGCCACTCTATTACCTTCTCTATAGGTGTGGACAATTTTGAAGGTATCAAGGCACGGAAAATACTAATAGACTCTCGTGAATAAAATCTTGTATTGTCCTACTAGGGGATAATTTGATTCAGATGATTTATAAAATTCAATGAATCTCCTTCTATAATAATGTTCATAATATTGCATTCCTTAGCAATTCTTAAGCCCCATAGAGCTGATAGGGCTTCAACATAATGGTTTGTTTGATGTCCCATTCTTCCTGCAAAAGTAGCAATTAAACAACCTTTGTGATCCCTAATGATTCCTCCTCCAGCAGTTGCACCTGGATTGCCCTTTGAAGCACCATCAAAGTTGAGCTTATACCAAGAATTGGGGGAGGGATCCAATGGATTAAAGACCTATCAATGGTTGAATTCCTTTGTCTCTGAAGGCTTCCAATATCAATTTTCCAATTTGAAAGAATAATCTCTTCATTTCTAGGATATTGTTTGTTATTGGGAGGTTTAAATCTCTCAATATTATCTTTTACAACATTGACAGTCTTATTGAAGATTTTTTTACATCTGTCTGTTGTTCCTGAATATTATATCATTCCTGGTTTTCCAGAGTCTCTAGATGGTATGAGGCAAGATCGCCTTTCCAGAGTCTTCGAACCATGCAGTGTTTATATGGGGGTCCCATTGTTCCCAAGTTTGTAAGAAATCATTTGGCAGGGTCCAACATATATTAAATCTTGAAAAATGAAACTCCAAAGTTTCAAGAATACTCACAAGTAAAGAAAAGGTGTTTAATATCCTCAGCCTCCTTTTTACACATGCAACACATATTTGGCATAATAAACCCCCTTTTGATTAAATTATCATTCGTGAGAATATTTCCTTTAAGAACAAGCCAAAAAAGAAGTTGACTTTGGGAGTTAGCTCAGGCAACCAAATTCTACTCCACTTGAAATCACAATGAACATTTTCAAAAAAGGAGTTGTACCCAGATTTGACAGTATATTCACCATCAAAAGAATTACTCCAAACAAGTTCATCTTTGACATCAGTTTGATTTAGGGGTATGATATCTAGCTGCTCTTGGAGAGAGGAGACCACAGGGTTTAGCTCAAGCACATCCACACTGAGTTATTTCCATCTTCTTCTATTTCCCTCTATATCAATGTAGTCTTTGACTTTAGTACCATACTTATCAGCTAGGATATCCTTAATAGAAGAAAATCTATCATTCAAACTGAAATTAGTCCACTATCCCTCCAAAATTGTATATCACTACCATTGCCCACTTTCCATCTACATCCTTGCTTGATAAAATTCCTCATTTGAATCAAGTTGTTCCAGAAAAATAGATCCATGAGGAAGTTGGTCATCATAGAGGAGTGAGTTCACATTTTGTTGAGCTAGGTATTTGGCTTTGATTAAATCAATCCAAGGTTGTTCCTCCTTTAACATTCTCCATCCCATTTTAGCAATTAAAGCAATATTCATTTTTTAATGTCCTTGATACCAAGCCCACCTATTCTTTTAGGTATACAAACTTGATCCCATGCCACCAAGTGATACCTAAATTTTTCTTCAGTTCCCTGCCAGAGAAAGTGTTTTGGATTCTTTCAATTCTATCAATAATTGTTGTAGGAATGTTGAACATAGACATAATATATATAGGTAGGTTCTGCAGTGTGCTTTTGATAAGAAGACACTTTCCAACGCACTGGAAAGAATAACCCCTTTCCATCCAGCCAATTTTTTTAAACTGTCAAGTAATGCATTCCACACCGTTATGGGGACTTTATTAGTCCCAAGAGGCAGTCCCAGATAAGTTGTAGGTAATGAGCTGATTTTACAGCCCAAAATATGAGCAATTCTTTTTTGTCGTTCCATAGGAGTATTGAAGAAGTAGATGGAACTCTTATCAAAATTAACTTGTTGTCCTGAGGCAACCTCATAGAATTTTAGAATAGTCTTGATTGCCTTAGCTTCAAGGATGGATGCCATCAAAAGTAAAATTGTATCATCAAAAAATTGTTGATGTGAGGTTGTTTGATTTGTAGATGTGGGTCTAACTCCTTTTAAAATGCCTGCATTAATAGCTTTAGTAATGGATTTGTTGAGGCTATTAGCCATGAGTATGAAGAGAAGAGGGGATATAGGATTCCCTGTCTTATGCCCCTGCTGCATCGGCGAAGAAGCCCATCGGCGTACCATTGACGACAACTGAAAATCTAGCCGTAGAGGTGCAAGCCTGAATGATCTTCCTGAATTTATTCTGAAAACCAAATTTGGCAAGGACCTTATCAAGGAAATGCCAAGAAACTCTATCAAATGCCTTATTCATGTCAAGTTTCATTACCATACCAGCTTTTTTGTTTTTATCCATTGAATGAATAGTTTCATGTACCATAATCACCCCATCTTGTATTATCCTCCCTTTAATAAAGCCACTTTGCTACTTTGAAATTAGGTCAGAGAGAATAGGTTGGATTCTAGTAGCAATAATCTTAGTGAAGATTCTATAGATCACATTTACCAAACTAATAGGACGGAAGTCCTTAAAATCTTTGGCATCCATCTTTTTGGGGCGAGCACAATGTGAGTATTGTTCAGCTCCTTAAGGAGGTCTCATGTTCTAGAATTCATTTACTTGCCTTGAGAAGGTCTTCCGAACATATTTCCAAAAAATTTGTAGAGAAACCATCTGGGCCTGGTGCCTTATCACCTTCAAGAGAAAATACAACTTTTTGGAGCTCCTCTATAGTGACTAATTTGGTAAGATTCTTGAATCTCTCTTCAGCAATAATGTCTCCTTGGTGTCCCCGTTTCACCCCAAATTTGGGACTACCCCTTTAAAAAAAAATCGTTTTTTTAAATAATAGGTCTTTTTGTGTTTTTATTGCCCGAGTTGTCTCTATTACGTTAAGATATTCCCAGTGAATCATATGAGCCAATTTCGACAAATACCTTGATGCTAAAACTCATTTTTTCCCTCCGCCGGGTTTTGTCTACGAGAATTTTGTTTAATTATTTATTAAGTAAATAAAGTTTTGTTTAATGTGAATTGTGTTGCAATTGAACCCTATTGAAGTTTTTCATGCCAGTATTCTCACATCTCAATAGGGTTTTCACCAAGAATGAATTCTGAGCAATTTTCTACAACTTTTGGCAATGTTTTTCATTTTTATTTATTTCTTTTTGCTTTTGTTTTCGATTTTCTCTGTGGTCTGTCTGTTAAATTTCCCTTGATCCGTTCTTTGTTCTATATAGCCTGTTTAATTGCCTAGAACATTTGGAAGTCATTTATGGCCTCAACATGGAAGAAATTAATCACAGAGTGCTAACTTCTAACCAAAAAAGAAGAATTTAAACAGAAAAACCTATCCTAGGCAAGTCACACTTTTTGAAATAATAGATCTAAGGCGATAGTGGGAGGTTTGGCGGTGGCGGGCAAGTGAAAATTTCTTGCCTGCCTAGCAGATTACTTTTTCCCATCAAGTCAAAATCACTTAAGCTGCAATGGGAATTTCAAAGGTGGCAGGAAGGCGGGAATTTCTTACCTGCAATGCAGAGTGAAAATTCTCATTATAAAGAAAAACCACTTAAAGCACCGGCGGGAATTTTTTGTCTGCCTAGCAGGATGACTTTTCCCATCAAATAAGTTTATTCACCCATGCAAGTCGCATTTTTGAGAAGAAGGCTATTTTCCATGCTAGTCGCACTTTTTGGAAGGAAGGATTTAAGATGCTAATGGGAATTTCGGCAATGGCAAAGCAAGGGGAATTTCTTACCTGCAGTGCAGGGTGAAAATTCTCATTATGAAAGTCAAATCACTTAAGTGGAAGATAGGATTTTTGGAGCTGCAGTGCAGGGTGGAAATTCCCATTACTTTGACTTCCTATTTTTAGAAACTTCCCTTGCCAAAAAGTGCGACCCACCTTGGCATTAATACATGTAATTAATGATATTTATTAATGGTATTTCTAGCTAAGTTTGGCGCCATAAATAGAAGGAAAGTCAATGCAAGTGGATGAGCTAAAGAGAAGTCAAGGATGCATGCTAAAAATAAATAAAATAAATTCATTAAAAAGCAATCAGAAGCATGCAGAATTGGGCGCCCAAATTGGAAGAAGAAGCATGGCTTTTAATTAATTAAATTGCCAAAAATAGGGAAAGACAATTATTAAAATTAGCATGCAGATGGCTATATAAGCATGGGACGCCATAAGGAGAAGTAGTTAATTCTTTTTGATGAAGTTTGCAGCACGGACAAGTTTTGGGGCCATGGGAAGGAGGCTTTTGCATTAAAGAGTGTTCTCCATTGCGCGAAGCTTCCGCTTTAGCGCATAGGGTTGGAATAACTTGTTTTTGTTATTCGATTGTTTGCATGTTGGTATAAGTGCCCGTGGATTCATCACAGTGCTCATATTAGTGAAAGGAAGTTCAAATCAATGTCGGATATGTTGAATATATCTTCCAAATCGAGAAGAAGTTGTCGAATCTACACAAATTGATCCAATAACAAGGATTCTCGGCGAGAATTAAAAGAAAAAGAGCTTAGACAAAGATTGTTCCGCATGATGAAGCATGATGAAAGAGAAGGATCAGCAGATTCATGCATATCTCATCCGATTTGCGAACATCAATACAAACATAGGCTTTGAACCCATCACCGATTTAATTAATGGATCTAAAGCTAGAAGGACATCTCTCATGCGCAGTAATTAAAAGTAGCGAGACTATTCAAGCATCGTGTTTCCAAATACAAATCAATTGCTCGACGATCCCGTCATGACCGAGAGGTGATTGCAATCAACATGCAGGATGTTGGCAATAGATGGGAAAATGTTGAATTACATGTTCGACAAGTATATTCAATATCAAAACAAAAAAAAAGCGTAGGGTTTTACAGCTGACAGATCTTCTTTCTTATTTCTCTTCTTTCTTTTCTTATTTCTTATGTTCCCGGATGAAATTGTGAGATTAAAGTTATTGGTTTAAAAGCCAATACTTTAAGTTATTTGAAAAGGTTCTCTAAGATAAGTGGCAGATGTGCACAACTTTGACTTAAACTTCAGATGCATGTCACTTAGAGAGGAATTCTAGGAGAAAGATTGCCAGATGTTTCCTTGACAACTTCCACATGTTATAGTTCAGTTGAAGTTTCCTATTTGTAATTGCCCTCTATACACTATAAATAGAGGAAGAACCTATGGGTTAAAGGGAGTAGAATTTGTAATCAACATTCTTGTGTTCCATACTTTAAGTTGAACCCTTGATATCTTTCTCTCAAAGCTAAGGAATAGAGATGAGGCAAATTTCCGGAAATTTTTGTGTCAACGGTGCATTTGTTTCTTATTTCTTTTTAGATCTTTGCATAAACTTTGTGTTATCTTAGATTTGGATCTGAAACGTTCCTTTGTTGTGAATTTTGCATTTCTAGATCTATTTGTTTCGTCTATGTGCATGTGACCAACTCTATCAACTATTGGTTAGGCTACACATCTTCTTTATTTTCTTGCTTGCATTCAATTATTTCCCTCTTCTGCATATATACATTTCTTACAACTATTTGCTGCAAAACTACCTAGCTATGGTGCATGAGCTATGCGGTTAAAGTAAAACCAACAGATAGATATTAGAAAATATAATTGACAAAATCTTACACAGGAGCCTCACCGGTAAATGAGGGAGATTTATCTCATGACTACCTAGGTTTTCAGTAGTGCAGAAAATCTAGCCAACACTCCCGGAATGGCTTCTAACAAACACTTAACAATAATTATCAACCAATTATAAATTGAATGTAGACCAAATCGAACTGTTTTTTTATGCACAATCGAATTGCTGCTAACAAACAAGGAAATCCGAGAATCGCAGTCCTTGAAAAATGGTTCGATTCGCCTATGAAAGTGTTTTGATTACCGTGCAAACTTAGATTTGTGCTTGAAAATATGGGGCGACTTGATTTGGATGATTTATTTGGAGTTATTTGCTCACAACAATTAAATATTTAATCATTTCCAAGTCAAATTGGCAAAATACATAGTAAAAATCAGATTTGGCACCAAAAGAGCTTCAATAAAATATTATTCTTTAAATCTGAAATGTTTAAAGGCAAAGGTGAGAGGTTTTCATCCCTCACTTTGGTCCTCAATTGGGGTTTTCGTCCCAAATGGAAGATATGAGAATTTATCTCAAAATCTGGAAATTACAAGTCAAGTCGATATGCCAAAATGAATCCCAAAACCCCTATTTATAATGATTTCCCTAGCTTGGCGCCAAAACCCAAAAGACATGACTTTACATATATCTTGGCCGACCCCTTTAATGATGATTTTGTCTTATTATGGCCAACCCATACATAATTATTTTTATAAAAATACATATTAAATGATGAATATTAATGTTGCTCTTCTCCTTGACTCTTCTTTCTTTCTAACCACGAAGAAGGAATCGCTAGAAAATTCGAATTGGGTCTTCTACGTTGGGAAAAGGGGCATGACAGGAAATGCATCAAACATGTAATCGGGAGACTAGGTAGAGTTCTCTTGCATACCATTCACCAGTCGGGATATGGAGGAAGGTCTTCGGTTGTAGAAGTGGAACTGTGGAGGTAGAATTGGGAATCAATATCAAGGATCATGTTGTAAGTGTGAGGCTATGGATTGTATCATGTCCCTTTTTTTTAAATAAAGAAAAAATAATAAAGTTAATATTTTAAGTTGTCTAAGTAACTTACTTTTTATTTTATAAAAAAAAACAGCAACTTAATATTACTTTATTATTAGAAATAAAAGAAAAGGGAAAAGTAAAAAATAAAATAAAAGGATGTTTTTGGTTGCTTTTCCTTGAAAAGTGATAAAGTAAAATTATAAAAGTGGGGCGTTTGGGGTTTTTTGGCATCACGTTTTCAATCAACTATTCTTATTTTATGAGTTTGAACATTCCGCTTAAGCTCTCAGCCTCAGACAACGAAAACCCCACTATGGAGAATCGGATGATGAAAACCCTCCACGGAAAAGACTAGGGGACGAAACCCTCAGGTTTTGTGTGGTGGTTCTACATATGCGCTTCAAAAATGTCTAAATTAAAAATCAGTTTCATCAAATAATCAGCTTTAAAAGTCATTTTCTGCTTGCTTTAAATTATGGAAGATTTCAGCTTGTAGAAGATTAAATTTTAATTTCAATGCGGTTGAAGATTGTTACCAGATTCAGCAAAAATTTGATCTCTGCAATCAGCTGTATTTTCTAATTTTGTGTTGAAATAAATAAAATTTGTTTTCGGTGTTTATGTTACGGTTGTTATTATATGCAACAAATCTGGATTTTTCCAAGGGTTTAGATATTATTTCCATCATTTTAAAAAAATTCTGGAAGGGTTTTACAATAAAAATCAGTTTTTATTAATCTTGCCCTAGCGTTTACGTGAATCCGAATTATTTAAAAATGTCCATTTAGGGACATTATAGTAGTATCAAAGCTATGTCTTTGCCATCCCGTGAATCATGAGAACTGTGCAAGAATCCATGTTAGAAATGTTGCAAGAATATCATAAGGATCTAAAGGCATGGATGGAAATAGAAATAAACAAGGATCAAAATCAAAGCCTCAAGAATTTGGCAAAGAGCCAAAACCAAAAGAGTTTCTCTTGAAGGAAGAAAAAGAACCAAAGAATGTGGTTGAAAAGAAACTAACCACATTGCAGACAAGCGCAAAGGATGTAATGGGGACCTAGAAAAGGTGTGATGAATGGATAAGAAGAGCTAAGGAAGCTAAGTTGATAGCCACTCAAGTAAAACAACACCTACAAAAATTAAGGAAAAAATTTTCCAATTGTAATGGTGGAGCATGAAGAAATTAGGAAGCAAGAAAATTCAGATCCGAAAGAAGTTAGTGAGCAGCCCATAAAGGAATCCACCATGCAAGTGGAAAGTGAAGGATCTTCAATAGAAAAAGGTATGACTTCTAATAAACAAAATGTTTGTATTAACAATGTAAAGGAAGAAGCATTACATGTTGAATGCCAAGTATCCAAAATTAAGGTTGTTTCAGCCCTAGAAGCACCTATCAATCTTCCAAGCATTGCAAAGTTTGAGTCATTACCATATGAGATTGATTTTTAGAGTAATTATAGTGATGAGCATGCAAGTAAGGAGAGTGTTTCCGTTGATGCCACTAATTCTAAAATTCTGAATTACAAGAATGGTTGTGTCAAGGCAAATCTCTCAAAAGCTCCTACATTGTTCACACCTTTGATTTTTGCAAAGGAATATCAATTTTCCTGCTGTTATAGCATTGTCAGGTTGCTGGAACAGCTGTTATCAATCACAAACAGCAACAAGTTGGCACAACTCAAAAGAACATCCTGAATGGAAGAAGTCAGAGAAAGGTTTCAGCTGAAGAGAATCATCATTGCAGCCACCCTGGTACTGAATGGGGAGAGATTCCAGGGGAATTGTGGCGGTTCTAACTTATTTCCAGCCCTTACACAAGTAACTGCCATTTGTAATAAGCTGAATCTATGTGGAAGAGGAGTGCTTAACAGCATTAAGGAGGATAAAGGATTACCAGCTTCTACTTGTATCAGAGAAGCACAGTGTAAGCATGATGGTGGTCCTACTTGCTACTTTCAGCAGCTTCCGGTTAAGTTTGAAATTTCCGGAATGGAAGAGTTTGTTGAAGTTTTCCCACAGTTTGAAAATTTGGGCAATTGGTCACACCAATTCCCAAGGATGATTTGGGATCCAGGCTTTTCAGCTTCCAGTTGTATTAGAGTGGTGCAGCAAAAGCATGGTGAAGAGTTCCAAAGATTGATTTGGGATCCTGACATTGACAAAAAGGATTAGAGTGGAGAAGTAAAAGTTGAACAAACATTGCTCGAGGACAAGCTATTTTTAGTAAGGGTAAACTATCACGTCCCTTTTTACATAAAGAAAAAATAATAAAATTAATATTTTAAGTTGTCTAAGTAACTTACTTTTGATTTTACTAAAAACAAAGTGACAACTTGATATTACTTTATTATTATTAGAAATAAGAGAAAGGGGCGAAAAGGGAAAAGTAAAAATAAAATAAAAAGATGTTTTTGGTTGCTTTTCCTTGAAAAGTGTGAAAGTAAAATTATAAAAGTGGGGCACTTGGGGTCTTTTGGCATCACTTTTTCAATCAACTATTCTTATTTTGTGAGTTTGAGCATTCTGCTTCAGCTTTCAGCCTTAGAGGATGAAAACCCTCCTATGGAGCATCACAGGACAAAAACCCTCTCGGTGGAAAAGACTAGGTGACAAAATCTTTTAGGTTTTGTGTGGTGGTTCCATCCAAGGACTACAAATGTGCTTCAGATCTGTCTATATCAGAAATCAGCTTCATCAAATAATAAGCTTCAAAAAGTCATCTTCAACTTTCTATAGTGTTGTTATAGTAAATTAAGGAAGATTTTATCTTGTGGAGGATTAAACTCTAGTTTCGGTGTGGCCAAAAGTTGCTATCAAATCCGGCAAAAATCTCATCCATACGGGCAACTGTATTTTGTGATTTTCAATGTCGAAAAATAAATATAAAAAAATCTGATTTCAGTATTTTTGTTACGGTTATTATATGCAACAAATCTGGATTTTTCCTAGAGTTAGAAATTATTTCCATCATTTTCCAGCATTTGTAATTTTTTCCATAAGGGTTTTGCAATAAAAATCAGTTTTTATTAATCCTGCCCTAGGGTTTCCGGTGAATCTGGAATTATTTTAAAATGCCCATTTAGGGACATTACAGATCGCTCCAATAGGAGTGTCTAAAGTTCCCTACTTGTATGCACTATCAAGGACACAAGTTGAGGAGTGATATGACTTGCGAAAACCAATTTGGACAATGAGAAGCTTCACAAGGCCACAATGATTTAGGTGGCCCAATAAAGAAAGGAGGGGAGGCTCGAGAGAACAAGAAAATGATTGGCACGAACGTTCAAGTAAAGATTACAACAATGTTGGCTAGATTTTCTGCACAACTGAAAACCTAGGCAGTCATGAGATAAATCTCCCTCATTTACCAATGAGGCTCCCATGTAAGATTTTGTCGGTTTATGTAATGTCCCTCTTTCTCGAATAGTTCGGTCGAAGAACTTTGGCCCGTTTTGTCTACCCAACGGCCAAAGGGTGTTTTCAAGGGTGACTTCGGTTTATTAATTTTATTATATTGTGCTCAAAATAAAGTAAAATATCATTAAAGCACATATAATTAATTAATAGATTGTTTAAGTGACTTTGACTTAGGAAAGTGCATTTAAATAAATTAATAAATTATTTAATGTGCCTTCCTAGGCAAAAAATGCGACTTGCCTTGGGGAAGGGTCAAATAAGCCAAAAATGCGACTTAGTTGAAACAGAAATAATTAATTAAAATATAATTATGCTGATTTGGAAAAAGTGCGACTTGTTTCTTTGAAGGGTTTTTTCGCTATAAGGGAAAAATGCGACTTGGGCAAAGGGCATTCAGATTATTATTATTTTCTCTCGCAATTAGCTCTGAGCTTTTGCAGACAAAATCCAAGGACGAAAACCCTCTGGATTATTCCTCTTGCGGACGAAAACCCTAGGAGCAATGAGAGAAGTTTCCATCCAGGATCTTCATTGTATTCACAGGTTTTTATCATTCCAAAAAATTTGAAAGAGAAATAAATTGCAGCAGTGGGCATACAGACTTCTTCTAGAGTGGGGCAACTTATTCTACGCTTCTTTTATGCAAGATTCGAGGTATTTTTCATGATAGATAATTATTGAAAATTTCCAAAGATCGCTTATATATCAAATCGATTTCGTTTGAATCATTTATAGTGGGTTTTGGGAGAATCTTTATTATTAATCTATCTGCAGATTTATAATTGTATTGCCGTAATATTTAGCATCATAAATCATTATTAAATACACAATGAATTGTTTATGAAGAAATCTGCCTGTTAAACCCTAGGCGCCTTTTCTATATTCACCTGGTTTGCAGGGTTTGTTTTATTTAATTTATCTATGCAATTTAGTATGGTGTTCTATGGATCCTTTTGATGTTATCAGTTCAGATTTGAGCCAGAGCAATATATATTAAAAAAAATAAAAATGAAAAAAATAAAAAATAAAAAGTATTCAGGCAAAAAGGGGTTTGGGATCTTTCAGTGGTATCAGAGCAGTGTATCCTCCCAGCCTGTGTGGGAAGGAAGCAGAGAGTGTATTAAAACAGAAATCAACTTTGAATGCAGCACAGAGAGGACAGTCCACACAGATACTACACCCGCAGTAGAAAAGCACGACTCGAGCCGGGTATTGCAGAGAGGTGACAAAATGGAATATTTGGGTGAGAGACCTAAGAGTCCTCCTCGAGAGGAACATGCAGATCCAGATAGGGATTTCATTCGAGATATGGCAGCCACTCAAAGGCAATTATTACAGACCATGGAGCGCATGGGCACTACCTTGGACAGGTTGGCACTAGATAGGCCGCGGGGCAGTGCACACGCAGAGAGGATAGATCCGTATCGCCGGTTGCAGTGGTTACAGGAATCATAACAGCAGATCACCTTCAGAGCTTGGGAGTGTTAGGGGATCGCCACGCCGTGAGCGGAGGCAAACTCATACAGATGAGCGGAGACACACTCATACAGAGAGAGGAGACCTACGCGGACTGCAGATAGGCCTATGCAGCCTAACTTCCTGCCTAGAGATGACCCACCAGAGATTGAGGGACGACCGGAAGAAGTAGCTTTTCTAGATACTATTATGGCAGTCAATGATGAGTGGAGGAGTTTTCCGCAACATGTGAGGGATGTATTTCCCCTCCCACAATATTGTGCTCAGAGGAGAGATAAGCATGAGGGTTGGACAGATAGAGGCCTAGAGCACAACAGAATAGGGATTTGGCAAACAGGTTACCAATAAGGTAACCCTCTCCACTTTTGATGGTAGTGGAAAGATCAGTGTCAGGGCTTGGATTCACAAGCTCGACACCTATCTTACCCTCAAACCCATGAGGGAGCAGGAGGCCATACAGTTCGCTACATTACACCTTGAGGGGGTGGCTTATGATTGGTGGCACCATGGGTTAGTTACACAGGGTCATGAGCTTCTACGGTCATACAGGGATTTCAGCGAGAGGTTGATTGCGAGATTTGATCACAAGGATGTGGAGCTTTATTACAGGGACTTGGCACAACTCCGACAGAGTGGACACGTTGATTCATACATCAACGAATTTCAGCGTATAGCAGTTATGGTTCTAGAGATGCCTGAGAAGAGGGTGGTGATGTTATTTATAGAGGGCCTTCATGACAGGATGAGAGGATTGGTCAGGCTCTTAAGCCTAGGACATTGCATGATGTCATCCAGACGGCATCGAACTTGGACACATCCCCCACTTCCTATCAGCCCACTTCTTATCAGCCCAATAAGAAGTTTCCCACGAGCTCCAAGCCATTTCAACACTCTACCGTCCACAGAAGAGTGCACCACCTCCTAAGGTGGATCAGGAGACTCGTAATGAGTTAAGGAGGAAGCTTTGCTTTCATTGCAAAGATCATTGGGAGGCTGGACATCATTGCCTTGGTAAAGGCAAGGTGCATCTCATTAAGGTGATTTCAGATGGGGAGGATGATCACTCGCCAGATACAAATGCAGAGGATGAGGGCAGTGACCATGATGCACGGGGGGAGCAACACCAAATAGAGTTTGGCGAGAGTGAGGCATTGGATTCATCCGATGTCACTATTGCTACACTCTCAGGAGTTCCTAGGTACCATCCCTTTTGGCTGAAGGGAGTGCTTAAGGGATAGCGGATTGTTTGTTTGGTTGATAGTGGAGCTATACACAACTTCATTGATGAGGGGTTCGCCGGCGAGGATTACAGGTTAAGGAATTTGAGGGGTTTAGTGTACGGGTAGCAGATGGATTTGCTATTAGTTGCACTAAGAGGATTCCACGGCTTAGTATTCAGATGGGGGACTACACATTGACCAATGACTTCTATGTTATTGGACTTGGTGAGATTGATACAGTATTGGGTATTCAAAGGGTTACAGTCCTCTTGCAGATATGAGCAGATTTCTGGAGGATGGAGTTGGAATTTATGGTGGATAAAAAGAAGATTGTGCTTCGGGCTCTTTCTGACGGTGGACCTAGAGTTGTTTCAAAGACGTAGGATGGAATCTATAATCAAACATGGAGAGGTCATGGGCAGCCCAAAGGTTTTATTTCATCCAAATTTTCTTCAGATAAAGGTGAGCAGCCTTTTCATATTGACATCCATCCATACCGGATAAGCACGGCCTAATGTTTGGTGACATTCCTCCGTAGACCACCAGAGAGAGAGGTTTGAGCATGTTATAGGGCTTGAAGAGGGTGCTAAACATGTGATGACTACACCTTATCGCCATCCTAAGACATATAAGGATGAGATAGAGAAGGCCATTAGAGAGCTCTTGGAGATGGGAGACATCCGTCCTAGTTCTAGTCCCTTTGCTTCTTCGCTTGTTTTGGTGCGAAGAAGAAGGATGGGACCATGAGGATGTGCATTGACTATCGTGCATTGAACAAGAAAACCATCAAGAACAGGTATCCCATTCCTTGCATTGATGAGCTATTAGATGATTTGCATGGCTCTATTTACTTTTCGAAGATTGATCTTCGATCGGGCTACCACCAGATTCAAGTTCAGCATGAGGATATTCACAAGACAGCCTTCAAAGTCACTACACGGCACT
Organism: Taxus wallichiana var. yunnanensis; assembly: GCA_018340775.1. NCBI lineage: Eukaryota > Viridiplantae > Streptophyta > Pinopsida > Cupressales > Taxaceae > Taxus > Taxus wallichiana. The sequence goes on along the minus strand of CM031238.1, from coordinate 467,982,972 downwards.
ATGAGTTCTTGGTGATACCATTTGGACTCACTAATGCCCATGCTACATTTCAGTCATATAAGAACCATCTCTTCAACAAGCAATTGAGGCAGTTTGTGTTGGTATTTTTTGATGATATTCTGATATATAGTAGGACATGGGATGATCATTTGAGGCATCTTGATGAGGTACTTAGCATAATGGAGACTCAGTCTTTATTTGCTAAGATGTCCAAGTGTGAATTTGGACTTACGGAGATATTGTATCTTGGGCATGTCATTGGGGCCAATGGGGTCAAGGTCCATCAGGAGAAGATACAGGCAATGCAGGATTGGCCACCACCCAGGAATATCTCTGACTTGCGAGGATTCTTGGGGTTATGTGGTTACTACAGGAGGTTTGTGAAGGGTTATTCTCAGCTGGTAGCTCCATTGACAGATCTTACACGGAAGGGTGCATTCAATTGGTCAGATGAGGCACAGGTAGTATTTGAGAAGCTCAAGGTAATTATGAGCACCTGTCTAGTTTTGGCTCTTCCGCATTTCTCATGGCCCTTCATTTTAAAGTGTGATGCTTCGGGATTGGCAATTGGTTCGAGTTTTATGCAGATCGCCACCCTATTGCCTTCGAGAGCCGGAAGTTGAGAGATAATGAGAGATTGTATTCCACCTATGATAAGGAGATGCTTGCCATTATGCATGTTTTGGCAAAGTTCAGACAGTATTTGGTGGGTGGAAAATTTGTGGTGAGAACCGACCACAACAACTTGAAATATTTCTTGGAACAAAAGGAACTCAATGAGAGGCAACAAAAATGGGTCAACAGAATCCAAGCATATGATTTTGACATTGAGTATGTCAAGGGGACGAAGAATGTAGTGGCTGATGCACTTTCCAAGAAACCCCATCTCGCTGCCCTATGTTCTTTGAGCGAGATTTCAGTAGATTGGAAATCTCAACTGTTAGTTGAGTATTCCAAAAACACTTGGGCATGTGACATTATGGATGGAAAAATTCAGGATGGCCGGTATAAGGTAATAGCTGATTTGATTTTGTATAAGGGCAGAATTTACCTAGTTCCTAAATTTGAGCTTAAGGAGAAGATTATGCATGCCTTCCATGATGCACCACTTGCAGGACATCCAGGGTATTTTAAAACATACAGCAAATTAGAGAGAGATTCTCCTGGAAGGGTCTCAAGGATGATGTCTTGCGCCATGTCCGCGAGTGTATGACTTGTCAGCAGAACAAGTCAGAGCATACTTTCCCAACAGGTTTGCTACAGCCATTGCCAATTCCGGAGCAGAAGTGGGAAAGTATTTCAATGGATTTCATTACAGGTCTTCCCGTGGTGCAAGGGAATGATCGCATTTATGCAGTAATTGATCGGTTGACAAAATATGCACACTTTTTCGCTGTCCCTACTAGCTTTAAGGCACCTCATGTAGCTGATTTGTTCTTCCGTCGATATTCAGGTTACATGGGCTTCCAAAGAACATAGTTAGTGACCGAGATAGCAGGTTTATGAGCATATTTTGGCAGGAGCTTTTCCGTTTGGTTCACATTGAGTTGACTCCTAGCACTAGTTATCACCCTCAGACAGATGGGCAGACAGAGATTGTGAACAAGTGGATAGAGGGTTATCTTCGTAACTATGTTGCAGGACAGCAGAAGGCATGGGTAAAGTTGTTATATTTATGTGAGTATTGCTATAACACCACTTACCATATGTCTATTGGTATGACTCCATTCCAAGCATCTGTATGGATATGATGCGAGATCTTTTGTTGGTTTGGCGTTTGGGGACAAGAGTGCTCCCAAGGCTCGGGAGAGTTTACAGATAGTCAGACATCCTTAAGGTACTTAAGGAAAATATTCAACGGCCCAAAATCAGCGGAAGATGTATGCGAGATAGCACAGAGTGGAGAGATCATTTGAGGTAGGAGACATGGTTTTTCTACGTCTTCAGCCTTACAGACAAAGTACTCTCAAGAAGAGTGGAGCTGAAAAGCTCAAGCCGCAATTCTATGGTCCATACAAGGTGTTGAGGAGAGTTGGTGAAGTGGCATATGAGCTAAAGTTGCCTTCTGAGAGTAAGATACACAATGTTTTTCATGTATAATGCTTGAAAAAGGCCTTGGGGCAGCACATTATTTCTTCTACAGAGTTACCACCCCTGGATGAGAAAGGGAGATTACACTTAGTGCCAAAGGAGATCTTGGACAGCCGAGAGAGGAGACTGAGGAATAGAGTTATTCGGGAGTTCTTGGTGAGGTGGAAAGAGTTACCAGTGGAGGATGCTACATGGGAGGGCGAGTCTATACTACAGCATCCAACTCTACAGTTGTTTAGGGACAAGCAATCTCGGAAGGGAGGACTGTAATGTCCCTCTTTCTCGAATAGTTCGGTCGAAAGACCTTTGGCCCATTTTGTCTACCCGACGGCCAAAGGGTGTTTTCAAGGGTGACTTCGGTTTATTAATTTTATTATATTGTGCTCAAAATAAAGTAAAATATCATTAAAGCACATATAATTAATTAATAGACTGTTTAAGTGACTTTGACTTAGGAAAGTGCATTTAAATAAATTAATAAATTATTTAATGTGCCTTCCTAGGCAAAAAATGCGACTTGCCTTGGGGAAGGGTCAAATAAGCCAAAAATGCGACTTGGTTGGAAAAGGAAATAATTAATTATGTTGATTTGGAAAAAGTGCGACTTGTTTCTTTGGAGGCTTTTTTGACTATAAGGGAAAAATGCGACTTGGTTGGAAAAAGGAAATAATTAATTATGTTGATTTGGAAAAAGTGCGACTTGTTTCTTTGGAGGGTTTTTGACTATGCGGAAAGGGCATTCGAACTATTATTATTTTCTCCCAACAATCAGCTTTGAGCTTTTGCAGACAAAATCCAAGGACAGAAACCCTCTGGATTATTCCTCTTGCATGACAAAACCCCAAGCGCAAGTGAGAAAAGTTTCCATTCAAGGATCTTAGTTGTATTCACAGGTTTTTATCATTCCATCAGTTTGACAGAGAAATAAATTGCAGCAGTGGCCATACAGACTTCTTCTAAAGTGGGGCGACTTATTCTACAATTGTTTTATGCAGTATCTGAGGTATTTTTCATGATAGATAATTATTGTAATTTCCAACATCAGTTATATATCAAATCAATTTGGTTTGAATCATTTACAGTGGGTTTTGGGACAATCTTTATTATTAATCTATCTACAGATTTATAATTGTATTGCCGTAATATTTAGCATCAGAAATCATTATTAAATACACGGCTGAATTGTTTATGAAGAAATCTTGTTAAACCCTAGGCGCCTTTTCTGTATTCACCCGGTTTGCGGGGTTTGTTTTATTTAATTTATCTATGCAGTTTTAGTATGGTGTTCTATGGATCCTTTTGATGTTATCAGTTCAGATTTGAGCCAGAGCAATATATATATATATATTTTTTAAAAGTATTCAAGCAAAAAGGGGTTTGGGATCTTTCAATTTATATATACTAATATCTATTTGTTGGTATTACCTTAATCAGTAGCTCATGAACCATAGCTATATGGTTCTCAAGCAGCAAATGCAACATTTGTAAAAAAGAAAGAAAAACCTGCGAAGAGGAAAATAATAGGAAACGGAAAAAGTAGAGAGGATGTGCAACCCAATCAATAGTTTACAGAGTTGATCGCATGCACATAGATTAAAACAAATAGATCATTAAACACAGAATTCAAAGCAAAGGAAACTTTCAAATCTAGATCTAGAATAACACAAAGTTTATGAATAGATCTAGAAATAAATACGAGACGAATGCACCGTTGACACAAAGTTCTCCGAAATCTCCTCTCTATTCCTTTGCTTGCAGAAAGCTATCAAGGGTTTCAGCTCAAAGTCTAGAACACAAGAATGTTGATTACAAATTCCGATCCTTTAACCCGTAGGTTCTTCCTCTATTTATAGTGTATAAAAAGAAATTACAAATAGGAAGCTTTAAATGAATTCTCGCATGCGAAAGCTATGAAAAGGGAAACAACTGGCAATCTTCCTCCTGGAATTCCTCTTTGCATGACATGTACGATTTATAACTGAAAAATAGAACCTTCTATTTTGCATGTTTACCACCTATTTTCAAGTAATTGACTTCTTCAAGTAATGGCTTTTAAATCAATCACTTAAGTTTTATAATTTAATTGATTGCTCAATTACTTTGTCGGAGAAAATAAGAGAAAGAATAAGAAAGAGGAAAAGAAATTAGAAGAAAGTTGCAACACTTCCAGTCTTGTTCTTTTTCCATATTCTACATGCGGTTGACTCTTTCGCCTTTGATTCTCACCAAACTGGATCTGGAAGCAGGTGACTGTGATTTTCTTGCGGGTATTGTCTTTGCCTTGTCTTCCCTCTTATCCTTGAAGCTTTTGCAATTCTTCTTTAATACATGCAAAGTAAATTCAATGAAGGCTTCAACTGGAAGATTGGGAGCACATGCACAAGATCCTGGAAGGAATTTTCCATGCATTGACTTCTACATGGGCTGTGTTGGAAACAAGAGGATGAATTTTTTGCCGGAAGCCTTTGCAATTATGAGATTTGGATCTATCAATTAAATCGGTGATAGGTTCAGGGCCTATGTTTGTATCATTGACTTCAAAAAATTTATGGAAGCTATGCATGATTCTACTGATCCTTTTCTTTCATCATGGCTGGAACAATGTTTGTCTGAGCTCTTTTTCTTTTAAATCTACCGTAATCCCTTGCGAATTGGGTCCATTTGTGCAGATCCGACAACTTCTTTAGATTCGAAAAATATATTCAATGTACCTAACATTGATTTGAGCACCTGTGATGACTACCAAGCTCCCTGGCAATGAAAAACACTCTTTAATGCAAATACCTCCTTCCTTTGGAGCCAAAACCTCTCCAGGCTGCAATCCTTTTGCGAAAAGAATTAATTGCTTCTTCATTATGGCAGCCCATGCTTATATAATCCTCGGCATTCTATTTTTAATAATTGTCCTTCCCATTTCTCGCAATTTAATCAATAAACAATCATGTTTATTCACCCAAATTAGGCGGCCAATTATGCATGTTTCTCAAGTTGTTTTTAAATAAATTTATTTTATTTATTTTTAGCATGCATCCTTGACTTCTCCTTTGCTCTTCCACTTGCATTGACTTTCCTTCTATTTATGGCGCCAAAATTGGGTGAATAAACCATTAATAAATATTATTAAATGCATTGTATTCACCCAAGGTGGGTCACACTTTTTGGCAAGAGGAATTGCTAAAAATAAGAAGTCAACTTGATGGGAATTTCCACCCTGCACTGCAGCTCCAAAAATCCCCTCTTCCACTTAAGTGATTTGACTTTCATCATGGGAATTTTTACCCTGCAAGGCAGGTAAGAAATTCCCACCTGCCTGCCACCTCTAATCTTCCCATAACAGCTTAAGTGACTTTGACTTCATGGGAAAAAGCACCCTGCAAGGCAGGTAAGAAATTCCTGTCTGCCTGCCACTACCAAAAATCCCATTGCAACTTACAATCATTAATTCCAACAAATGCGACTTGCCTGGGAGAGGCTTTTTGTGCATGACTTCATCTTTTTTGGTTAGAAGTTTGCATTTTGAGGCTGATTCCTTTTGGTGTTGTGTCGGTAGATGATCTCCAGATGCTTCATGCAATTAAACAAACTATCTTGTGAAGGAATTGACCTAGGGGAATTTCACAAAGAAACAAACGGAGAAAACTGGAGAAAAACGCAAAAGAAATAAATAAAAGCGAAAAACATTGCCAGAAGTTGCAGACAATGCCCTGAATTCATTCCTGGTGAAAACCCTAATGAGATGAGTGAATACTGGCATGCAAAACTTCAACAGGATTTGACCGAGCTTGAAACAGGGCATTATTTATTCAATAAATAATTAAATAAAAATATCCCGCAAACAAAACTTGGCGGAGGGATAAAATGAGTTTGGGCATCTGGGTATTTGTCGAAATTGGCTCATATGATTCATTGGGAATATCCTAACATAATTGTAACACTCTGATTTTGCAAATTATATTGGTGAATGTTTTTCATGCTGTTATAACTGCTGGAATGAAAGCAAACATGTTAAGGGAAACTCTGATCTTAAAGGAATGTGTTTCTAACTTGGATTCTTGCATGCTGTGATTTATTGTATAGGACAGCAATTATTGTACTTGCGTGTTTGCTAATGTGACGACAAATTGTCGTATATTTGCTATACTCTCGTTACTGATTGACAGCATACCTTGAATCAATTCCATTGATCCAAGTATGCTGAGGTCCTCTTGTGATTTCTGTGTCGATTCACACTGAACCGAACCCGGGATTGTTATGAGCGTGCAGTGCCTGATTGCAGTTTTGGGCAGCTGGCACGTAGATACCAACGACAGAGGTTCGATTCTTGAACCCTGTACTGTCGAACTTGGGACCTCGTGAGGCAAGAACCGCCTGGACGCAGGTGGCCTTGGCACGTGATCCAAAGGACGGAACGTCCTGCTCTGCATTAACGTGAATGTCTGTAGGAGGGCAGGATGGAAGTTGATTAGTGTTAGTGGTTAGTATAAATTAAAAACCCTAAACTAATCCTAAGTCCTAACATGCATCCTACACTATTATCCTAAGTGGATTTTTAAATTACAAAAAAAAAAAGAGGAAAATAAACCTAAGGCTAAACTAAGACCTAGGTTGAACACTTTATACAACCTAAACTAATCCTAATCTAAAAGGGCGCGCAGACCCTTGGAAGGAAAGGGATAAGGATGGAAAGGGCATTCATTGGCATTTAATAAACAGTCCATACGTGGACAGCGCCAGTTTTGGCGGGGCAGGTAGGAAATAGAGGCATCTATTTGGAGATAGAGCCAAATTCAGTTTTCGCATGGGAATTTTGAAAGATTGAGTTCGCCAACCCAAGTGGCGGTGGCGTGGAAAGTAAGGAAAAGGCAGAGCCTTAATTGCATTGATTATTCTTGGTCCTCGCGACCAGTTCGCCTTGGAAAGTGTATGAGGGAATTTGATTTTTCATTGTTTCGATTTGGCCTTTGCAAAGTTGCTCTGCATTTGGTTTTTCTGACTGGTTCAGTCGAACCAACTCTTGAAATTTGACATTTTTCTTGGAGATTTCGAGGCTGTTGCTAAGCCTGAAGAAGAAAGAAGTGTTGGGGAGTTTGTGCTGTCGCTGTGGAAGGAATAACGCGGCAAACGAAGCTTTCTCCGAGCTCGGGAAAAGAGATTTCAGGCATGTTAAGCCCTTCTCTTTAAAAATCTTTGCTTTGATTAAGTGTTTCATTAAAACAACCCTGCTCTTGGGTTTTGATTCTGTGACTGTTGTCGAGTCGATTCGAATTGGGTTTCATCGATTCTTGCTTCTTTTGTTTGGAAAATGATATGATGAATCGTTTCTGGTTGCTCGGTTTTGATTTGTTTTTGCTCGAATCAAGTTGGAAATGAATTACTGCATCGGTTGTAACTGTATGGTGGTTGGATATAGATATTCCCTTCTCTGTTCGTGTTGTGTGGAAATTGGAACAGGTTGTGTAATCGTTCCTTGCTGTTGTTTCTGTATGGGACTGCCTTTGCATGTAAATGGAGGTTGAATATGGTTGGGTTGTGTGCCATGATTTGGGTTCGTCGACCCTTGCTGTTCCTTTTCTTTTGAAATGATAAGAAAGTCGTTTCTCTGTGCTGTGTTTAACTGCCTTGCTCTTCTTGCATAGAATACCTCCATGCTGTGTTGGTTGTTGATGATTAGACGGGGTTTCGAACTGGTTTTCTTGCAAAAAAAAAAGGATGATAGGAAACTGTGCAGGTAGTGTTGGTCATCTTATTGCTGTATGATTGTCTTTTGTCACATGAACTTGGTGATAAGATAGTGAAAGTTGTGTGTGCGACTTGATGTCGATTCTGTGCTGAAGTTTTCTTGCTGAAAGAAATAGAACTTTTCTCTTCCTTCTGCTGTTTCGGGATTATAAGGAAATGGCATTTGTATTTTAAAAGAATGGGCATTGGAATTTTATATGAGTGCTCGTGAAAGTTAGAAAAGAAATAGTTTCTCCTTCTGAACTTATAGTATAATATACTTGTTTTCTTGCTGAAGAAGGTAAGATGAATTGTGGTGTTTAAATGATGATCGCTCAATCCTCTAGTTCGGACTGTTTTATGAATGCGTATTTGACTTTAAATTGCTGTGCGAAAGAAGTGATGCATGGGAATTCTGTCTTGTTGTTGGGTTTGTCTTAACTGTATCTGACTTACGCATTTAGCTCCCTATACGGGTTTACTTCAAAAAGAGGTATTGATAACTGAATATTGCATTCCGAAGTCTTGCATATTATTATGGACTCAACCAAAGGGGATTCGGGCAGAATGCTTGTTGGCAGTAAGCACGTTTTGGGTGTTTTCTTTTCTTCTGAACAAATGATTGTTCTTACTGATATCATGGAAATTAGCTCTCCCTCTTCTGCTAATTGATTTCGAAAGAGATAGTAATTAAATTATTTTCTAAATGTTGTACCTTCTGTGCAAATGAAATATTTAAATATTTCGTGTGGCATTCCGAGTTTGGTACTGTCATTTGGTAGAATTGAAATCAGCTTGAACAATTCTTGAAGAGTTCGAAGAAGATGATTGTTTTCTTAGTGAGGGTCAAGGACAGGAAATGTTCTCTGTTGCTTTTGAATTCTGGAGATAGCATTAGGGGCTTACTGTGCTTTATAATTGAATTTGCTGTAGGTAACAGCAATGAATAAAATGTTATTTTGAACGGGATATGCTCATAAGATTAGGAAATCATGTGATTAATTGACTGCATGATTGAAATACTGTTTGTCTGTTTAGCATACGGTGAAAGAAATATGGTTTCTTTTAGTATGGTAAATATATGGTACGCAACCTTATATTGTTTGATCTTGGATGAACATAATGTTGTACTAACCTGTTTCGGATCTTTATATGAGTCTGATTCAAATGAAGTATGGATATGGATGATGAATTCTTCCTGTTTTCATTTAAAGCTGATTATAAATGAAATCATTCTTGCTGCCGGAAAGTGAATTCCGAATGGATTTTGTAAGTTTCACTCTGAACTGTTATCTTGATTTGTCTCTCGTTTGGATTCCATTGTTCGGACAGTCATGTGGAAAGAAATAGAGATATGGATGAATAACTTGGAAAAATGATCTCTTCTTCTTTCATTCAGTTGGAAATCTGTAATTCGTGAATAATGAATTTTTATAGTGCTAAGATGGGAGCAACTATATGCATTGTTGTTTGCTTTCTTGTCTATACTTGATTGTTTGGAATCTAATGTGATGCACGAACTGAAAGGAAAGTAATGGATTTACATTTCAGTTAGTTTCATCCTTTGCATTTATTATTAATGAAAGGCGAGGAAATGATAACAGAATGTTTAAGGTTATGTGGAAACGGGACAGCAGTCCTCTGGCTGATTGTGATGATATTTTGATAGTTCAGTTGTTATGCTGATCTTTCTTTTGTGCCTATTTCGTGATTGATGTTTTACTGTCGTTTCATAAAAGCAGGGTTCTTTTATTGAGACAGTTAGTTGAAGCACCTTATTTTAAGGATAAGTGCTTAATATGCTCAGTTCATTGAACTGACCCGTGCAATTCATTTTGCAGATGAAATTTGATTAGAATGAAGACATGGTTGTTTTCTGATGCTTCTTGATTAGCTGTAAAATGAATTGTAATTGTTACTTTGATTTCTCTTCGAGGAATTGTGAAAAGAAGAAAATATATTCTTCTGTCCATGAGTTGTATGGATGATTTATGTAAACCATGCCCAATCAGCTGGATTGGCTATTGTACGGATTATGACATAAAATATTGAATACAATTACATGTGTGATATTTTAATGTTTACATCAGTTTGAATTGTTGTCTAAATTGGAAATATAATGTTATTTCTTGATTGGATTTGTTTAATTGTCCTTGGATGGATGTTAAATGGAAACTGATATCTATTCTTACCTAAATGCAACTTTTAAGTTGAAAAATGCAATTAATTCATACTTGGGTAAAGATGAATTTTTAATTGACATTAAAAGGATTAAGAAGAATATGATTCCATAATTGGAAGGTATTCAGGATTAGCTTAGGAGCTAAGGAATATCAATTAACTTTGGAATAATCGAACTTCATTTTCGAATTCCGTTAATGATCTCGTATGCTGAATTCAGAATAAAGGATATAGGATAAGTATATCCATAACTAATGGACCTTAACCATATAACGTTAAGGAGAACAAATGAATACTGTTCTTGGGAATTAGACCTCGTTTAAATGACGTCTAATAAGTTAGAATTCTGAATTCAGTTGCAGTTGAGAAAATCTTGGCTAAGTTTAATAGGTTAAACTTATCACGTCCGTCGGTACGGATCGCTTAATCCATTGATTAAGAAGTGAACCAAGTAGGGAAATGCAGCCCTTCGACACGAAGGAGAAGATGCATAGCAAGTTAATGGACGGATTTAGTCCCTCTTAGCTCTGTACAACTGTAACGGAAACGAGGATCAAGGGATCAGCGTGGATGCTGAAGGTCGATTTTAATTATTAAATCGTATCCAAATCACTTGAGCAGGATATGCATTCTCGATGGGAGAATTCTGTAGGACATTGGCATACGCCAGCTACAGCAATGTGTCTCCATGAAGACGGGGTCTTCATGACGACACAATGTTGCAGCTGACATATTGCAATGCCCTCCCGAATTAAAACATCAAGAATACATAGGCTGAATGTGTAGCTCTTAACAGGGGATAGGATATGATTTGGTATACGGAGTGACTCCGGAACACTAAGGATAACTAGACACACGGAGTCGTGGGGAACGACACCGTATGTCTGCGTATCTTTAGTTACCAGGAGTGCCTTCCTATACCCGTTCATATTACTAGTTGGAATTGGAAGTTTAAAACTGAACTTAAACGAAGAGGACTGGTAGGAACTAGGAAAGACCATTCTAGATAACAGGTGAAGTGAGGTGAAGGACGTATTCCGTAGATGTGTATAACATCCAGGAATATGATCATGCAAAGCATGTGAAAATCTTTGGCCAAAGTATCGCAATTGCTGGTTGCGTTGTCCTTATCACTTAATTTAAGATGCAGGATGTCAGATGAATATCAGTAACAGATATTCAGATAGGCTTCTTAAATGGATCACTTCGATAACCGGAATCGGTTATGAGAACAGGTATATATAATATACCATGCATAAACAAACATGAAGGATCGGTTGTTGCCGAGTCATGAAATGAAGGATCGTTGAAACTCCGAGCCATGAAAATGGAAGATCGGCAGTTCCTCGAGTCATTCTACAAGAAGATATAGAATCATTATAAGATTGAATGGCATTGAATGTGTGTTCCATATTGTAAATATGCGAACAGGGAACATTCGTTTAAAAAAAAAAATTGTGTGATCCAAACTGTGTTGTTTGGGCAGAGAACAATTATTAAAACTTGAACGTGTGTTTGAATTTTGTAATTCATAACAGAGAACGTTATCAAAAAAAAAAATCCTTTTTTTTTTCTCTTGTTCTGGTATTTTAAAATGGGGATGTTATTCTGATAATACGAGACATCTTACGCAATAAAACACAAAAAGACTCATTATTTTAAAAAGAACGAAATTTTTCAAATGGGTAGTCCCAAATTTCAAGGTGAAATGCTGGGACACCAAACAAAAAGTGGAATCGCCATACATTGAAGGAGGGTGTGCCACAAAAGGATGATCTTTGTGGAGTATAAGGATACCCTTATGTCCAGTGCCGATATAGACTTTGCAAGGGAGTTGCAAACCGTGCATAAGTTGGAAGCTAACGTCAACGAATGAAATGAAATGGTCCGAGCTCGCGAAGGTCACGGAGCTCACAAAGTTATTTTCAATGATGAAACAAGAAGCGATGATCCCTTTGTTGAAGACATGGCTTCAACAAAGTGTGGAGACCATGCATGACCCCGAGAACGAGTGTGTAAAGGAGTTCCATGTGGCACATAAGACCGGTTATGATAAAGAGTTGCTCGTTGAAGCAAAATTCAATGCGTGGGAAATGAAGAATACCCTGATAAATCTTGGTACAAAGGTAAGACTACTTACAAAGGATGCATGGAAAAAGAAAGGAAGCCCAAAGCTACAACAATCAACGATTTTTTTGGAAATGGAAAACAAGACAAAGGCCAAGCCCATTGGAATTTGGTAGGGTGCAAAGTTTGACATAATGGAGTCAAGTTCTCTATTGATTTTAAGTGATAGAGCTCACAAAGGTGGATGCATAACATTTGTTGATTGGACGCCCTAGTGTTATGACAACAATGGGGATACGAGGATTAAGCAAAGACTTATGACTTTCAACAAAGATGGAAAGAGAGTGATTATTCCCTTGGATGTTGCGGAAGCTTCCCCTTATGTCGATAATGTAGATATTAATAAGGAGACAACTAATATTTACAATACTACCATGAAAGGGAAGGCAAATCTAAACCCACAAGAAGATGCGAAAGTAGGTTGGACGATTGATGAAGAGATTGTAAACACCTAAATTTGGTAATTTATCACTTGGCAATGACAACATCGTCTTTATCCCTAAATCATGACTTGTGTAGACATTCCGAGCTCAATTGCCTATTCTTAGTCCCATGCATGCTTGCTCTCCTGAATAGCACTACTCAATCACTCATTGTATTGCTTGCAGCAGTCCTCTATTTCCTCCAAGTTTCAGTTTCCAACACCTCATTCCCTACCCATACAGGACCACAAAACAAGGACCAAACAGTCCAACAGTTTCATCCCTAACCACCCAATGGTCACTTTCTCGATTTCTTATCTTTTGATGGCTCGACACTTTCCTCATGGGTCATCCTTAATGCAAAATTATACCTATGAACCCCTTATATAAGCAAGTCAAATGCACTCATTTACTCACCTAGCAATTACCTAGCACTTTCAAGAGCACCTATTGCAAATATCATTCCTAAAGCACTCCAAGCTCTCCTAAATTCCTACAAAGTAGCAGCACACTTTAGGAGCAGCCCCTACACAAGTTTGAAGCACACTCAACCAGAGTATAGAGTCACGCTTCCCAAATTAGAGACCATCCAAGCCAATTCAAGCTAAGCACGTCAAGCCATTGTTGCATTATCAAGTGATCAAATTGTCAAAGTTAGTTGCATCCATATAGATATCATATGCTAGGTGGAGAACTACATGTGGCTTGAGGTCTCTTCAGAGTATTGCCAATGTAGGCAATGTACGGATTGCACTTCAACCCAAACTCTAAGCTTTTTGCAAGGTATCCTATCCGTGGTAATGTTTAAAACTATTTCTCATAATACAAAGGGTTTCATACATGTACAACACCTAGAGTTTCATAGTGAAGTACATCACAATCAAACGCAAAGACACAAAAAGTTGTAGAGCACCATCTCATCACCGTATGAAACCATTCACCAAGTAAAGGACCATCCAACATTTCCATACAGCCTCAATGGTTTTGTCCCTACTTAGTTTGCTCTCCCAATCATTGTTTTAAAAGCTGGTTGAACCGGAACCAAATCGCCGGTTTGATTGGTTCATTACATTTTTTTAAATCATTCAAAGAACCAAACCGGTCGATCGATCTTGGACCGGTTGGGCAAATGGGTTTTTCCTTACAATGATTTTTTTAGATTTTATGTTACTTTTAAATCACTTTCTTTCAACTCTAACCATAAAATGATGTTATATAGAACCCCATTCGTCATCGGGAACATCAACCGTTAAATGATCTTGTCTTCGTAATACAACATCCGCTAAGGTGCAACCAATTATTGAATAGAAGACTTGATACAAATACCATTGTCTTGGATGATATTGATCCATCCTCAGAATGAGTAGAGGAGAGTCGCCCAACGGAGTTTGATCCCGATGACTTGGGGTGGATGGATTTGGATGATGAACCGCTAGTAGAACCAAACATGGTAGGCACTAGCCATGCCACTATAACTACTACAGATGTCTTGGAGGAGTCTAATGAGTCTAAACCAGAGGAACATGATAACAATGATGAGGATAAGGATCCCATTCTTAGCAATGGTGTTGAGTTTGATAATTGATATCAAACATGTAGTAGCTTGTAGCGGACTCTATAGGCCATTTAAAGACTCATTGTTTATGTATTTTGTTTCAGATGTTTAGTGCACTTGGTGCCATTTTGCTATATTTACCATTACATGGTATACATATGAGAAAAATTTGCATATTTCGTCTCTAATTCTTTGTAATCATGGTTTGGAATCTTTGAACTATATTTTCACTAAAATTGTAATATTTGATGTATTTTTAGTAAAATGGTTCATAAATTTTAACATGGTCCAGTTCTGGTCTAACCCTCAGTCGGTTCTGAGTTTGGTTCCAATTTTTAAAACATTGCTCCCAATTTCAAGGAAGCACTTGCAGATCATTTCCAGCCTGCACAATCATACAACACTACCAAATCAGCTTCATGAGTCTGTAATCAGCTAAGTGCACCCTCTTTCTTGTGTTTTCACCTTCTTAGCAATCGTTTCCAATATTCTATCTTGCAAATTGCTAATAATAGTATATTCTGATTTGTACATTAATGTTAATTAATTAATCTGAATATATTACCTGTTGCTACCCTTAATCTTATGAATAAATAAGAACTGCATCCTAATCCAACACTTATTTATTTAGGGTTGAAACAAAGACATGATACTTCCAACATAACATGCACACAATGGCTCCAAGAGGAATATGAAGTGACTGGCCAGAAGTGTGTAGGAGTGAAGAAGTGGAACAAGAAAATTCAGAAACTAGAACAAAGTGGAGCGCAAATACCCGCACAAGAATACTGCAAGAAGCCAATGCATAAGCTCAGACAAAATTGGGTTCCTAAGGTCACACAACAGGTCAAAAGGGTGTTGAGGATCTTTAGTAAAGGGAAGTTGGATAAGCTACATTGGTGAGATGAGAACACATGCATGAAAGTCATGTGAATGATTTGGAGGCCTGCATGCCGAAAGGAGGTAGATAGTGTTTCTTCCTTGGTTCATACAATAAAGGACACTGCCACGTGATAGTGAATTGCACATGGGTTAAGTTTACAAGCATGGGGGTAGATTAAGGAAGCATTGTGTACAAGATTTGAACAAAGCAATGTGAAGATGGGACTTCCAATGTATGCACAAGATTCAGATCCTCTGGAGCATATAAAGGCTTGCAAAGAAAATGTGGACCTTGAGTAAATTATTGCTTTCAATATGCTTGTGGCTGCAAGCATTATCCGCAATGTTGTAAACTTGGGTCCGCACATGGTATCTGCAGATTGAAACACAATGCAATCATACTTTTGTCACCATCAAGGATTGCCTTTAAAGTCTCTCTCCAAATGATACCCTTCCACAACTACATAGTAAGCATGTAGTGGATATTACATGGGTTTTGAATAGAAATGAATTAAGCATGCATGTTTTTTGATGGTTTTTTATTAGATGTTCAACACACTCCTACCACTTTGGATTTTAGTGTATGTCGGCATCAATAGTTGTTACCATAGAAGGTACTAGATCCAAATTGATGTCTTCCTCTGCCGGCAGGCACAATGCTGCCTCAACACTCTTGTTCACACTCCCTATACAAGGTTGGATACTCATTGTTCATAGTCTAGACTACATTATAGTCCCTTTGAAGTACATCAGCCATCACTTTCATTCTTTCCTTATGCGTCTGTAGGATTATTGATTGCAAATGTTGGGAGAAATGTTGGGAGAACATTGCGTGTGCCAAAAATTGTACTGTAGGGCATCATATTGCCCCTTTCATGATGATTGATGAGAATGTTGGCCCCTTTTCTAATCCTGACCCTAATAAAGACAATAATTTTGTTCTCCATTGGTTCTCTTCTCTTGGCTTTATCAGTGGCTCTTGATTAGCATAGGGTCTTTCATTCGCATGAGATTTTTGTATTAAATAGATTTCTCTTTACTAGCTTGTAGTGGTTTACTCTTGGGGTTACCCCATCTTATTCGATTCTTCTTTTTTCTAAAGCTCAAAGGGGTTTACTCATTTGGGTAAACCCATCTTATTTGGTTCTTTTGTTTGCTAAGTCTAGACCTACATTTAGTTTTTGTATTTTATATTCAGTTGGAGTCCTTTTGATTTGCTATTGTAACTTGTAACATTGAGTCCTATCCTACTTCATTTGTGGATATTAATATAATGTCTTTTTCTCTTTCTTTCATCACAAAAAAGGATTTGACCACTCTATCTATTTATTACATTGATGCATATTGTATCTTCAAGGATGGGGATTCCTTCTCTTATTTAATTTTAAGTTACACTACAGTCAGGTTGGAAATGTTCTTGCCATTTACCTCCCTAGTGTTGGATATAACTTATTTCTTTCATTCTAAATGATCTGAACCAAAGGCATGCATTTGATGGGTGATAATCGACTTAGTCATAAGTATATTTTCAAAACCACTCACTAACAGTTCCCTTTCCATGACAAAACAGCGAATCTTTATGACATATTCCTCAATACATCATATTATATATGCTTCCAGCCTAAGTAGCCGATACGTTTTGAATATGGGTACGGATGCGGAGAATTTGATATGCAGATACGGAAAAAAATTGGCCCTGGATACGGCTGTACAAAATATATATAAAAATTAAAAATATATAAATTCCAGCCAACTAAATAGGAATTAACCACATATTATGCATATGAAAAACAAAAGAAGCTAAATTAAAATAACCACAACAAACTAATCATACATTCATAATGTTATTTGTCCTTACCATATCTAGTTGAGGTGTTTATTACATTTATGGTTTATCTCATACATGTTATTTTTATCCATGTTTATGATGGTTTGTATTTGGTACCTTCTGTAGAATAATGGTGTTGTGAAAACTCAGAACTGTAATTTCTGGTGTAATGATATATTAAATTTAAACTATACCTTCTGTACAATAATGGTGCTATGAAAACTGTAATTTCTGTGTAATGATATATAAAATTTAAACTATAACTTCTGTAGAATAATGGTGCTGTGAAAACTGTAATTTCTGCTGTACTGATATATTAAATTTAAACTAAATATATATATATAAAAAACACAGTTTTAGGCCTGGAAACGCCAGGATACTGCCAGGATACGGCCAGGCAGGTCCAAATACGGCCGGGTACGTCTGCCCGACCTGCCTGGCCATATCCTGGTCATTTCCAGGCACGTATCGGGCTGTACCCATACCGGGTAAGTTCCATACCAGTACCAGGTGCCCTAGGGATGTTGTATCGGCTACTTAGCTTCAAGCAAATGATGACTACATTGGGCCACCATTAAACCAAACTTTAAATAACCAAAGAACAAAACATGTTCCACACTCTCATTTACTCAAAACTGTAAGCATGAACAACATGGTGAAGAATTCTATGCAGTGTTTTTCCAAGCTCTTATGATCATTCCTCCAACCATGCTTATAATTGGATAAACAAAAGGAGAAAACTCGGATGAAGAATAAAAAAGTTTATTGATGCATGTGTTATAACCCCGTCAATAAATAAGAATCTTAATGAAAACTCAAGTAAGTTTGAGTGGCCAACTTGATTCAGAACTTTGTAATAGAGCTTTCCCATGAAGCAAAAGACATACCATTTGCATATAAAATGCCAGCCACCATGACATTACCTCAAAATTTTGGAAGCACCTATTGAGCCCAAGAAAGCATTCTTTTCTAGTCTTTAATGCATCGTAAGCATCAACCAAGCCCTAGTATGTTCAAGCTTGATATTATTGTAATGTCCCTTTTTCCTAGTTAGTTCCACGCAGACCTTTGGCCCATTCCACTCCCAATGGGCCCAAGGAAACAGCAAGGGAAGTCATTAATGTAATAATTATAAGCTGCCAATTGTATCCTTGTATTAAATTTTAAAGAACTTTCTAATTGTGAGATTATAAACTCAAGTTGGTGTGAATATGCTAGCGCCAACTTAAAAGGACAAAAGGAAAATACAAATTAAAAATAAAAAGAATGTTATTACTCCCAAAGGAGGTCAGTCCTTACTTTGGGGAATGTATTTGAATTTTGGCACCACTTTCCATTAAAAAAGGGGTCACTTGGCGTGAAGGAAGACACACTTGATCATTTGATAATTTTCTTTCTTGGAGTTGGAGCACTCTTGCTCTTTATTTCTCTCCATAGAGGACGACAACTATCTTGGAAGACCTATTGAGGACAAACCCCTAAATAGTGGCTAGTTTGAGGACAAAACCCCTTAAACTTGCAAAAGGGTGATATCACACAGAGATTACACTGTGCTAGAGCCAGTTTGCGGTCACTTCCAGCTCTTCCCAAGGGTGGCAACCTTCCCTAAGGTGAAGTTCGTGGTGTTCTAGGGCACCGTGGTATTAAATTCTTGCACCACCGTGTTCTCCATATTTTTAGTAGTTGGATCTTCTATTTCTATTTGTGTTTGAGCTCGGAAACGCTTTGTTCCAGCCATGTTTATAAAGGGTATTATTAACTGCTGCTTTTAATTAATTCCAGTTAATAGTAAAATTGCTAAAATATATATCTTCCAGTGTTTTTCTCTTGCAATCATTTCCAACTTTGAAGAATAATATTTTGAAGGGTTTCTATAATATTTCCAACAAGCTTGTGGCTAATTGCTATCATAAAAAATATGCTTACAGCCTGTTGCTAGGGTTTGAGGATTTAATTTCAGTTTTGTTTCAATTTATTATTTGCATTTGTGCAAGGTCCTTTGGTGTTCAGATTTAGCCCAAAAGGGACATTACAAGTATGCATTCAAAGCACCTTGTGTATGGCAAAATTAACCCACTAGGTGCACATCTTAACATACTTTAACCACTGCCGATTAAAAAATAAAAGAATGAATGAAACAAACAACCTAGCATCGAAAACTAAATGAGATGTGGGGTGGCATCCATTTCTTCTTGCACTTATTTTGCAAACATACTTGCATGGTAATTAGTCTCTAACATTTTCATATAGAAGAAAGTTTCATATGATAGCATAGTCCTTACCATAGTTTGCATACTCGTATTCGGCAAACCCAAAAAAATTGACTCAACAAGACTTTGCGAATATTTCGCAGCTTGAAAAATACGCAAATTCCTTTTTAAAATATAAATTTTATGTAAAATATAGCTATAAATATATCACATCAGTCAGTAAATGTTGCAAAAGTGTTTTCTATTAAATTTGAAAACAAATACAATACAAAATTGCATCATCATGCGAATACAACAACCACACGATAAGTGTTATGAATTTAATATGATTGTCATTGGAAATTACCATCATATATTGCATATCTATGCAAGTTACAATTTACAATAATTTACATTTTCCTCTTCTCCATTTTAGAGAAATATTGGGGAGAGGGTATATTGCCTCTACTAGTCCCCACACTTGATTGCGGTTGTTCACTCCTAGAAGACTTCAAATGTGGCTCCACCATGGTAATAGATGGTGGTGGCTCCTCTGCTAAATGTTCGACATCACCTCCAAATATGTCATCCAATCCAATATCCCCTGCTAGTGCTTATCCCTCCATAGTTTCTCTCTCGAAAGAAGCAATCTCATCCTCTATGAATGCAAGGATTTCCTCTTCTTGCCCAGTCCAATTGTTGTATGGATCGATCTCATCCAAATCAATAAGCTTCTACGATGTGGCCTCCACCTTTCTTGTGTGAAGCCGAAGATTGTATTCCACAAAAACCAAGTCATTGAAGCCTTTTTTAGTCAGCTTGTTGCGCTTCTTCGTGTGGATGGCCTCAAACAAACTCCAATTATGCTCACATCCGTAAAGCACAAGGTTGAGATAAATTTTGGGGACTCAAAAGTTGATAAGTAATTAATAAAATTAAATAACCAAGAACCTACAAACAGGATAATTAAAAGTTTGTACATAATTAATACTATTAAATTTGTAACTTGTAGCATATAAGTAACTTAGTAAACATTTGAATTTTGTTACCTAGTGGTTGTGTGGTTCTCCTCGGATAGCTAGCGCCGAAGAAAAGAGTCTCCACCTAGCATGCTTGTAATCCTACAGCTCTAAAATAATGAAGTACCCGTCTAGACCTCCGGTATCATCCTCTCACATGTTGAAAGCCCCTTCATAAGTAATGTCCCTTTTTCTCCAAATTTTAAGGCAAATTGGATTTTCGGGCAATTCCTCTCCATGGTCGAACTGAAGAAGATAAAGGAGAGAGCAAAAATATGTCTATTAATATTTTTTAATATGTTTTAGTGTAATGGACTTAATTATATGGATCGTCCTTGTATTAAGGCAAAATAAATAAATATAAGGGGTCGGCCAAGGCATAATGAATGGATATGTCTTTTCATGTTTTGGCGCCAAGACCTAGAAATATAAATAGGGGTGTTAGGCATCATTTGTGGATATGAACTATTATTTGTAAAAACTAATTTTGAGAGTGTTCTCTCATTATTCCACCACTTGGGACGAAAACCCCATGTGAGGTCCATATGAAGGACGAAAACCCTTCATATTGACTTTAAACTATTTGTACTTAAACTATATTATCAGATTTGAAGACATTATTGAGCATTTTCGATTAATCTCATTAATTCCAAGAAGTGTGACTTGCTTTAGTGTTATTTGTGAATTATTGGATGATATTATCGCCATATAAATTAATATTCCAAGTCGTCTTGCATTTTAAAAACCAAATCTGCATTTACACGGATTCCTATGCATATTTAATGGTCAAATCGAATTGGTTAAGGCTGCTGCAATTTTCCAGTCTGATTGTAATTTCCCTTGATGATACCTTTGCATAATCCTATTCGATTTGGCTCTAATTATTGTCAAATCAATAAAGAAATCATTGTTAAGTGTTTCATGATAATTGGGCACAAGTTTGGGCACAATTTTCGAAGAAAACTGAGTCATTGCCTGAATAATTAGTCTTCTGCAATTAATTCTCAAAAATTCTGAATATTTTGATAAAACCTTCAAAAGGGGTCATTACAAATAGACATATTTTTGCTCTCTCCTTTATCTTCTTCAATTTGACCATGGAGAAAGTTTGCCCGAAATCCAATTTGCCTTTGAATTTGGAGAAAAAGGGACATCACACATAACCTCCCCATTCACATCTATGAAGCCATTGGAGAAGAAAAACTTGGGGTTCAGGTAGTACCCGTTGCATGAATAGGTTGGTGGAGTTGATTGTTCCACCTCCGATCAATTATCTCCCAAAAGGGACCAAATCTGGTGATATCCACCCTATAATAGTTTTGGATGGTCTCA
This sequence comes from Taxus wallichiana var. yunnanensis, assembly GCA_018340775.1. Taxonomy (NCBI): domain Eukaryota; kingdom Viridiplantae; phylum Streptophyta; class Pinopsida; order Cupressales; family Taxaceae; genus Taxus; species Taxus wallichiana. Next base: position 467,961,628 of record CM031238.1, on the reverse strand, counting down.
TAAATGTACCCCATCGGGTTTTGCTCCCCATCAACCAAGTGCAAAACCCTCACCAACGACTCTAACACCTACACACAAATTAAACTTTAAAGTTACAAACTTACAAATAAAGTAAATAAGTAAATAACAATACATTTAAAAAATTAAAATAAAGGAATCGACTTGAAATTTAAATTGAAGTTTGAAGTTACCTTGATGATCTCTATAGCTCTCTTTGCAAAGACATCATCAAAAACTATATGTGCAATCCTCTCTCCATCAACTTTTCTTTGAATATTATGAGTCAACCCATGTTTAACTCACAAACATTTGCTTCAAGATGACAACAAACTAGAAATATTTTGCAACGTCAAGAAATTAGTTGCAGAAACTTATGACACCACTACGCATAAGCTCTTTCCCCTTCGTGTGTTTACTCAGCAAGTCGAAAACCCAAGGGTGATTATATATGTACTCGGTTATATTTCTCGCATCTTTTATAACCGGCCTCACCTTATCAATTTTGCATGTCTTTCAAAAGAATGTCAAAGCAATGGGCCACACAAGGAGGGTCCAAAAAGTGATGGACGCCTCTCCTTTAATAGTCTCCCAACAAGTAATGTCCCCTTCTCAATGTTAGTTCTCTTTGAAGACCTTGAGCTCATTCCACTTCCCATGGGCAAAAAGGGAATGAGCAAGGGAAGCTAATGTCATGTTTTTCAATTGTTTTTGTGAGCTTTGCATTCTTTTTAATAATTTTCTAAGTATAGTCAAGTCCGCTAGGTAAAGGAGAAAAGCCAAATGAAAAATAGAAGAAAAAGTAACTATTATGTCCCCAAGCGGAGTCGATCTTTTTAGAAGGTTCTAATTAGTTTTGGCGCCACCTCTAGCTATTTCACAGGGTCACTTGGCTTGAAAGAGGTTATGCGTGCTTTTGGAATTTATTCTCTTGGAGTTGGGAACATGAATGCTTTCTCTCTCATCCATTGAGGACGAAAACCCTCTTGGAAGACCTATTGAGAACGAAACCTCTCAATAGTGGGCTGGTTTGAGGACGAAACCCCTCAAGCTTGCAAAAGGGTGATCACATAAGGAGTTTGTATTTAGTTTGAAGGCATTTCCAGCCCTTCCCAAGGGTGGCGACTTGCCCTAAGGTGGAATTTGGGATCTTCTAGGGCATGTCAACTTCAAATTCAGCCATCATTGTGTTTCTCCTATTTTTAGTAGTTGGAATCTTCATTTGTACTTCATTTTGGGGCTTGGAAACCTTCATTTCCAGCCATATTTGTAAGGGTATTCACTGCTGTTAATTAATTAATTTCCAGCTGATATTAAATTGGTAAAAAGATATATTTTTCGTTGTTTTCATTTGCAATCATTTCCAGATTTGAAGAGCATTATTTGAAGGATTTCTAAATCATTTCCAACAAGTTTATGGCTGATTTCTATCATAAAATAAATATATTGACAACCTAGTGCTAGGATTTGAATTTGTTTCAATTTACTATTCGAGAATGTGCAAGTTCTTTGGTTTTGGTTTCAGCCCTAAAAGGGGCATTACACTAAGCAGCCACATATGTTGCCGCATTGTCGGTGACAACTTGCACAACATTCTGGATACCAACCTTTAATACAACCTTCTCCAACATAAAACACAAATTGTCTGCATTTTTTACTATGGTAGTGACATCAATTGACTTCAAAAATACCATCTCACCATTTGAAACCGCTAAAAAATTGATGAGGGTGTGGTTCCTTCCATCTGTTCACCCATCTGAAAGAATGGTGCATTCGTATTTTGCCATTGTTTCTTTTGATCTTCTAGGATTGTCGTTGCATCTGCAACTGCACCCTTGAGCAATTTCCCACTCAAGTCTTTTGGAGAGGGTGCTTTGTACCCTTTCCTTCAACTATCAATGTTGTCACTCAAGACTCTCAATACGGGCTCTACGGCACATTAAAGGGAAGGTTGTTGTGGTACCAAAAGTTTACACATGCTTTCTTTGCTTTTTGTGCATCCTTGTTTTAGCCGGTACCTTGCAGTGAAGGTTGTGCCCCAAGTATGTTTCTTGGTACCAAAAAGTTATGTATCCCTTTGTTTGAACTCGATGAAGCAGATGTGCCTCTCCCACTTCATATGCATCGGCCACTTTCTTCTCCTCCACCTCTGCCTTCATCTCTCATTTTACCTCTTCTGTAACATTGGGGCATACCACAAAGATCCCAACAAACAATACATGCAAGATGATATCCCAGAAATTGATACCTCTAGAAAACGTTTTCTAGCGAAATTACAAACTACAATTCTTGAACGCCCACACACACCATACTTCCAAGCAATAGTTTGGGCATTATCGGAAATCGTTCTTTACTAGTGATGTTGATCCAAATGCGAACTCGATGCCATTGCCAAGCTCTAATTTTTTATGTACGTTTAAAAAATTAAAAAACTATAAACTTAATTAAAAAACAGCTTTATAAAACTATTTAAAAAGTTTAAAAACTGTAAATTTAATTTAAAAACAGCATTATAAAGCTATTTAAAAATTTAAAATGGCTTTATAACCTATGTAATCGTAATTTCAAATTTGTAATTGTAAATCCTACGAACAAGAATAAATTCTCAATTTTTAAAAAAAAACATTTACAACAATACATTCCAGCAATTTCGTTCATTAACGATGATAAACAAACATAAATAAGTTAATAACAAGTAAAATATTTTGGAATTGAATTCAATGCATTCAAAATTGCAAATCATATTCGGATACAATATATAAATAATATAGAAACGAAATTACATTCTTGAAAAGAATGGAAAACAAAAAAACTTACCTCCAAATGAAATTTTTCAAATTTGCTCTTCGAATTTGCTATAAAAGTTCTTTAACTCATGCAAAGGATGCTCAATGGCTATGTGAGTAGAAGTGAAGGAATGTGTTGCCTTAAAAAGACAACTTTCAGCAGCTTTTCCACGTTTTTAGTGTACTCGTCGTTTTTTCTCAAGGTCTAGCGAGTATTGGGCTCGGACACACCAAATATTGGCGAATATTTGCCGAATTTTTAGCGTATTTTGCGTTTTATCAATGTATCGCAAGTATTGGGTTTGGACTCGCCAAGTATTGGCAAATATTCACCGAATATTCAGCAAGCCCGAGCAGCAAGTCTTATTGGCTAATATTCGCCACTGCGATGTTGGAGTACTCGTAGAGTCTTCTTACCATGTGCCTGCCTCCTCGAATTCACAGTAATTTTCTTTTCTTTCGCCGTTATCGGTTTTCTTAAAATATTGAAATATGATCGTGTGTTTGTAAATCCCCATGTGCCCCGTGGAGATAGGGATAACTCTCTATTTTCGATTAAGGGTATTTAAAATATTTTTCCAAGCATCTTAGGATGGTCGTTAAATTTTGGATCATATCGGTTGTAGTGTTTGACCACGTTTGGGGAGGTCGTCAAATGTCCCCCAAATTTTTAATTGCTCCATGGATGGAAAGCCTTCCATTCTTCGCTTTGTCAATTCCATCCCGGAGGATGGCTTCATGGTCACTCGAAGTCTCAATTACGCGATCATAAAATAATTATAATAATAATAATAAAATATATTAAATGTTTGAGATAATAGACTGGAGTTTCAAAATGAATATAGATAAAACATAAAATATTCTTAAAATTCCTCCACCTACTTGAGACTTGTGCCAACAACATAACAAGAAAGAATTATGGAATTTTTGGGTAATGTGTGGATCCATGTGTGCCAAAGGGGATTTTTGTCAAATATTATTGAAATTTCTTGGCATGCAGGCCAACAAAAAGGTGAAGTGACCAATATGGACACCTACTGGTTGGTGAAACGGTGACTATGCTTTGTGAGGATACACCTAGCCTTGGGTTTTACGTGTGATAATGGGATACAAGTGTATAGTAGTCCTTGAGTGCTTAGACTAGACTCCTTAACTTTACGAGCATCAGCCCAACCTGTCTAAAAAAGGATATTTGGGACAGGATAGGGAAATCCATCCGAGAAAATGGACGGGGTTTACTGAGACGTGGTAGTATGACTGCCCGAGGCAAGCATGTATACAATGTGGAGGCATAGACAAGGCACTTGAATTGTTTGATTAAATGTCCGAATCCATGGATGTGTTGTGCTAGTTCTACTCTTACCAGGCGTTAATCTAGACTCTCCAAGTTTTGGCCACGTCCCTTATGCATGTGCCTTTGAGAGCAAGGAGTTTAAAAAATAAAAATAAATAAAAAAATAAAGACTATTTCGCAATAATCTTGGAGATAACATGGTTTTAGTGGCAGTCAACACTTTGGGGAAGGTTCCCTGTTCTTAAGAACAGGGTTTAAATCTAGAAAATTCATGTGCTTTCTCATCACAAGACTCTCTCTCCAACTTTGCATAGACCTCATGTGTCTAAGGTATTAAGGATCGTTTAAAAAAGGGGTGTCTTTTCATGGAATGCCGCAGCTGTAGGATATGCACACATTGGATTTGTTAAAAAGGCCTTGGAAACCTTCAAGCAAATGCAAATTGAAGAGTGTAAAGCCAAACACCACAACCTTTGCCAACATTTTGCCAGCTTGTGCCAAAATGGGAGTCGTGGAACAGGGTATGGATTGTCCACCAAAGCATTAGGAAGGAGGAATTTGTCAGATGCTATAGTTGCAAATGCTCTGTTGACATGTATGCAAATGTGGTATCATTGCTACGTCCCGTGAAACATTTGACAGAATGCCTCAAAGAGATGTGTTCCCATGGAACACGTGGTTCCATTCTTTGCACAAATCTGGATTGGTTTCCTTTGTGGAGCGGTGTCAATTCTTTGTGAGAGTTGTTCTCTCTATTGTTACTTCCCTTGTCAAGTACCTAAATCCTTCAACCTTTTCCAGCATACTTTCCATTTTAGTGCCAATTTGGAGCTTTGAGTAGGTGTGGACGTCCATTGGAAGCATGGAGGAGCTTGGCCATGGCAATGTGGAGAGGGGAGTGTCATATCTTAGAGAGCATGTCAAGGTGTCCAATCTTTTGTTGTATAAAGAAATAGCATGACTTGCAATGCGAGCATGACATTGAAGGTTGGGCAGGTTATGCGAGGACTTTCTTTGAGCTAAGAAATGAATAGATATGTTGTCACATGTGGATATAGGCTTAGGATTATTTCTAGACACGATGGGTTTTGTTTGGATCTGAAAAATGATGCAACTTTTGTTCTCCTCTCAAGGATCTATGCAGAAGTGGGCAGGTGAGGTGAGGTTCGAATGATTCGGAGAATGTTTGAAAACATGCATTTGTTGATATGGGTCAGCAAATAGTGATGACTATGGGTATGCACAAAACGGGTCTGTCGGAAAGGATTTGGAGCTTTCAAGCAAATGCATTTGGAGAGCATACGGACCATTTGGAGCCTCGTATAACCCGTGTCGTTTTTTTACCAAGCATGGTTATCTTACCTCTTTCTTGCATGATCTAGCATTTCTAGTTTTCCTATTTTTAATGGTGTTGAAAATCAAATTAAAGAAGATTAATTTTTTGGTGAATTAAATGAGACGTAACACCTAATAGCAAATTTACCTCTTTTTATACGCAACTAGAAAAGTTACTTGAATATAAACCCAACTCCCAAATTACCTCTTGAGATGTTTGGAAAAATCTGATAATAGTATTGGATACTGAATCCACGTTGTTGGTGAGTTGAATTTTAATTTAAACTTACCTCTTGATGACCTTGCGAAATGTTACTAAAACATTTTAATGACATGCAAAATATCTCTTTAAACCCCGTGATGGGAAAGTCAAGCTTTGACCGTGTTCCTTCTCATGTGGAGTGTTACACCGAACCCTGGAATGACTTTGAATGTCCGTTTGACCATTTATCGTCACGTGCTTAGGAGCACCGTTGACCTTTTTGCAGCTTTGGACAGCTGCTGAAAGTTAAAAGTTCAGTTTGGTTTTGGCTTGTAGTTTAGGCCCAAATGGAGAAATGGAATTTGGCCTCCGCATACCTCTAGTATTTATCCATGACAATCACTATCAATCCTTAGTTAAGAAAAATTGCCTAGACGCTATTTTTACAAGTGTGTTTTGTACGTTTGCGGTAGTTGAGCGACAAGGTTATTCGGTGCAATTACGTTTGGCAGCTCTAAAGGTGGTCGCCAATAAAACCATGTTCGCCAATTTTAGGTTTTGTCAACTCCGAGGGTTTCCTGTATATAGAGGAGAAGGTGGGAATTTGACTTTTGTGTGTTTGAGTCTCGGAGATTGTTTTCAAACACAAATAATTGAGCCGCTTGACTAAATTTGACATTTTTTGTAAACTTGTAACAAAATGGGGAAAACTGTCGTAGGACCTTATTCAAGTAAAATATTTATCGAGAAACTTATGAACACTAACATATGACTGTATGGAACTTTCTTTTGATGTTTTTTTTGAGAAAATTGATTGTGGGAAAAATGGTGTTTCTCTCTCTCTCTCTCTATCTCTCTCTTTAGCTTTGAAAATGAAATAAAATGACATTTGTATTTCTTACTCTCCCTAGAAGTGTGTTAAGTATTGTTTTAATTATGATTGGAAAACTATGAAATCGTGAATTGTGCTAGATTGTAGGAAGATGTCATGCCAGCTTTTATGTTGACCATGTTGTGGTTGCAGTAAGTACCACTGAATAGGAAGAAGCAATAGCATGTTTACTATGTTGTGATAACATGTACTATTGTGATGAATACATTGTATATTGTGAATGGTAACTCTACTAGATGTAAATTATAGAATGACATTGTTGTGTTAGACAAGAGAAACTTTTATTGTATATAATGAAATGATAACCTTTTTGTATGGATATGTAGTTGAGATGCAATTGTATGTGCGTGTTTTGGAGTTGTATGTTATTTGTGGAAAATGTCAAATGAAACAATCATGTTCTTGTATAAGAAGTACAATGGTTTAACATTATTATGACTTTACTTTAAAAGACATCAGGATTACCCTAACCTAATAACCCTTGAGAATGTTACCTTTGAGCATTGTGTTAATCGTATGTCGTTCACCTTAATAGGATTTAAGTGAATTTTTATCTCTAAATGGTTCACAAGAGGATTTTCTTGCAAATAGGTGACTTTGTTTAAGAAACCACCTCTTTTCTTCGAGATGTGTCATGAAATCAACCTTTTCATATAGTCCTAGAGGCTTAATAGTACTATTTAAGCATGTGTGTAAAAGGTTTCCATGTATGTGGAAATGTATTAGTTGTAATGGTTAAAGGTGCGGTGTCACCATGTGTCATGGATGACGTAATGTCTTAACAACGTATTTTAAATGGGTGTCTTAGAAACTAAGCTTTAATGGAAGGGCTAAACAATGTAAGTGTATGGGATCATAAGGGCAATTAGGGAATGTAATTTTTACATCTTTGTAATGTGATCAAACAAACTTTGGTGAACCATAAAGTGCGATGGTTCCCTCACATTTTTTCCTCAAAGAGAATCCTAATTCAAATTAAATGCAATCTATATAATTCTAGTACATAAGTGTTTTGGAGGGTATAAGGTGATTCAAATAAGAGATATTTTTATTGAAAGACCTCTTAGAAGATTGGTTATGGATGAAAAATTACATTTAATTTCTACCTGTCAAATTGTGTTGCTTTAACATGACCATTAAGAGGTTAACTTGTGAACGAGATTTTGTAATTAACTTTTAGCTATCGATGTTGAATTTTGTAAGATGTCGGCCTAAGAAAAAGTAAAAATTGAAACTTATTCCCATAATTCTTCGCTAAGTTTTTTCTTTTATGTCATTAAGGGTAAAATGAAATGCCCCATACGGGTACATGTAATTTAAAAACATTAGCTGTTTCCTTTAACAGGAATCATGTGACTCGTGCGTAGTTTATGAATCATGTGACTTGAGATTTTCCACCTTAATCGTGATGTCAAGTGGAAACCGTCTTCATCCCCCTTACTTTTGTGAGCACTCGTTATTTTAATAAAACTAAAACATGTTGCTCCATGTGTAACATACCTTTTGAAACAAGAATCTTATTTGGGAACATGTGGATTGCGATTCACATGCACTTCACGAATGATGCAAAATGAATAGTTAAAACAAGTAGTTAATTGCAGCAACACTATAAGAAAATGCAGTGTATTCTTGTTGTTGAAACGTTATTACAAAGATGGGAAGATGGGAATCTTCCACTCTTATGCCTAATATTCTCCCCCTTATCTTCATGTGAATTTTCCCCTTTTGCAATGAAGGTTAAGCAAAATGTCAAGTAAGCTTACTTTCTAAGAAATGAATCCTTAGCCTAAGAGTGAGTTTTAGGTGATGCATATGTGTTTAAAATGATTATAACTAACAATTGAGTTACACAAATTAATGGCAATTGAGGAATGAACCAAATAGTGTATACTCATTTTAAGATAAATGCTATGTGAAATAAAGTATATGAAGTTTTGAGAAAAGGGAATTTATGCCCTTACATGTTAAATTCTCTTTAAACCTATAAGGCTAAACAATGAGAACTTAATTGTAATAAAGATGTAAACCATGAAAATGACCATGTTGTGGAACATGCCTATGTTTGAGTTCATATTGTGGTTGGGTCATAGTTTTGTATTCGTTCGTTTGAGGAAGTGCAGCATTGATGTGCATGTTGTGTTATCTTGTTGTATGTGTGGGTCCATGTGGGTGTAAGCATCTAGTGTGATGTCGTGTTATTCTAAGTGAGCCCAAGTGGTGTCTTGTAACAACTAAATAAAAGGAAAATAATTTATCCTGATTTAATTTGTCTTGTGTTTTGGTCCTTGTGCGGGCATTAAACCATGGTCCTTACAAGAATCCTATGTGATTTTAGTGTCTATCAAGAGCATAATGGTTGATCGTCTATTTATAAAACAGCCCTTTTGAGGAAAAAAATTTAAAAGTAGGCATCCACATACTTCCTAGAGTTTTAGGTTGCATCCTCACATTGCCCACCAAACATACAAAAATTGTACCACTAAGTACGCTACAGGCCTTTGGTCCTATTTTAAAATCGTGATATTTGGCGTGTTGTATTCTTTTCTGTTAGACTGCACTGCTATGTCCAGTACCAGCCTGTACCAGGCCTGAAACGTACCTAGTACGTAACCCAGTACTGGTACTCTCTAGGTACTCTGTGGGCATGTACACACAGCCCTGGTATGTTTCAGGTACAAAAACCATACCGGGACGTACCCAGGGCCTGTGGGTACATACCCACACGGTTTTTTTGTTTTTGCAGTGCAAATAAATAAATAAAAGTTGACGGCTTTGACTGGAATTGAACCTTGGAAAATTCATGAGAGATTCAAATTGCCAATAGGCTCCCAAGGGTCAAGAGAGATGAAAAGGACTTCATTTGGTTGACTTACTAATTGGGGGCTCTCTTGTTGCTCCTCGTGGGTCCTTTATTCTTCAATCAATTTGGAAGGCATGGGAACAAGTGAAGCACTTGGTGGTTGGGCAGCCTACCTTCTCTTCCTTTGACACTAGGTGCCAAGCCTACAAATCAATTTGGTGGAACCTGAAAAATAATGACAAGATCCTTGCCTTGACAAGAGGCTCCTCTGCCCTCCTTTGGTTTGAGAAAGGAATTAAAATATTTCACAACTTATACAGATTTGGGAAGTGCATGGAATGGACAGACCTTAAAGCTTTCTATAAGCTTCCTCAATCTCAGTTCAGAATGTATACAATGCTCAGAAATGCTTTCACAGCTCCCTCTATTGGACTAATTATGGAGGATGAGAATGACTTTTGGGATACTATGAGGTGGCTCAAAGGGCCCCCTCTCCAAGAGGCTACCTCCAAACAAATCTATGAAAAGATTGCCTTCTCCCCAAACCTTTCCCGGGCCTTAAAAAGCGGAATGTTTGTGAGCCCATTGCTAGATGGACTAATATATTTAATGTTTTGTGGTCTTCTTGTATTCAATCAAAGAAAGTTTGCTTTAGATGGCTTCTAATTCATAATATTTAGGTTGTTGAGACCATAGTAGGAAAACTCGCCAAATCCAAATACTCGCCAGACCCCCAAAAAAAAAACTCGGCAAAAACTCGCCAATATTCGGCCAATACTCGGGAATACTCGGCAACTTAAAAAATACTCAAATTTCTTTAAAAAACATAAATTTTAAGCAACACATAGCTACAAAATGTATCAAATGAGCCCATAAAATGTTGGAGAAGTGTTTTCTATTAGATTTGAATACAAATACAATACAAAATCGCATCATCATGCGAATACAACAACCGGCTGATAAGTAATATGAATTTATGATGATTGACATTGAAAAATATCATCATAAATTTCATATCTATGCAAGTTACAATATACAATAAATTACATTTTCCTCTTCCCCAATCTAGAGAAATATTGGGGAGAGGGTCTAGTGCCTCTACTAGTCCCCACACTCAGCTGCGTCTCCACGCTCCTCCTAGAAGGTTGTGAATCTGGCTCAATCCTGGAACTAGATGGTGGTGCTGGTGGCTCCTCTGCTGCATGTTGGAGATCACCTCCAAAGATTTCATCCAATCCAATATCTCCTCGAGTCCTGCTAGTGCTTCTCCCTCCATAGCCTCCCTCTTAAAAGAAGCAATCTCGTCTGCTGTGAACGCAGGGTTTTCCTCTTCTTGCCCAGTCCACTCACTGTATGGATCTATCTCATCCAAATCAATGAGCTCCTCTGATGTGGCCTCAACTTTTTTTGTGCGAAGCCGGAGATTGTATTGCACAAAAACCAAGTCGTTGAGCCTTTTTTGAGTCAATTTGTTGCGCTTCTTCGTGTGATTATCATTGAACAAAAAAAACTCTTAAAATAGCAAAAAAAAAACCTACGCATCTGTTGATATGTGAAGTCAACATTTGAATAAGCAGGTTGCGACCAAGCTGGCAGGTGGGACGATTAGTCCGAGCACGGGAGAATACTCGTCGAGTTTTGGCGAGTACTCGCCGAGTTTTGGAAAGCTATCCAGTATTTTTAATTACTAATTTGTCTATAGGCGATCAAAGCTCATGATTCTTTCAGAAGATTGCAAGAAGTTGCTTGGTCCAAAAAGGTGCAAAAATGGATTTTATGAAAATAAGAAAATATTGCCATCAATGCGTAGAGCTTGAGAAAATATGCACTTCTAGAAAAAACGACACCTGAAACGGAGCCACAAAATAAAAGTTATGGCACATGCAAGTTTTTGCTGCTACATCTTCCCGGACCCTTTCCAAAAATGGCAAATTTTATTCTATGCTTGTGTTTTCTTCACCAAAAATCCAAAAAAGGAAAGAAATGCCAAAAAAGGAAAGAAATGTTGTCTTTGGCGAGTTTTCCAACTATGCTCGGCGAGTTTTCCAACTATAACGGCGAGTTTTCCAACTATAACTCGGCAAGTTTTGGCAGTATTCCAACTATGCTCGGTGAGTTTTTTGCCTATTTTGGCGAGTCTTTCAGCGGTTTACTCGTTTTGCTTGTTTTTTGGCGAGTTTTTCAAAACTCAGCAAGTTTTCCTACTATGGTTGAGACTATAAGCTTGATGTTTTCTTTAAATTTTTATATATTATATATTTTTTAATTTTTAAAATATATTGCACTGAACGCATCCATAGCGTATTCTACCGGGGTTTTAAAAAAATTGCTGTTTCAGCGTACAGAATCTGTACCCGTACCCGTATCCACGGCAACCTATCTTTTTGCCATCGGATCATTTTCCACTCTACCGGTAACCATTGCAACCATGGCTATGCATAGTGGGCAGCATTTAGAGAGAGAATGTCAGTTGTCTAATTCCACCTTTCAACATGTCTCTGATGTTTACAAATAATATATAGCCATCAAAAGCCTATTCAAATAATGCAAGGCACGAATACAAATTTTCAAACTTGTGGCACACATGGATCTGTTCCTTTTCTCAAGTTTATAGCTAAAATGTGTGAGCCTACTAATTGCCTACACCAGACATAAAATGTCTACAACTGCTTATTATACCCTAGAGGTATTCACCTCAATTTTCACTACTTGGCATTATGTGTAATAGTCTTTCTAACATTATCCCCATTGCTTTCCTCTATGCTCTGGACTCTAGACTCTGCATCCAGATTATAGAGAAACACAACCCTGCCTACAGCGAAATTTCTCTTTCTACTTGCAAGCTCCTACTTGTGACATAAAATTCCACTCAGTCGCATTTGTTAGAGTTGCTGGAAATTCTTAAAATGTCTGTTCACTCCTTTCAGCCTAGAAATTTTAATATACATCAACCATAAACCAGAATCCAGCATGATTGTCTAAGCACACAATTTCATCATAGCATGTGTGATGTTCATAGTTATTGAGATGTCCCAATAAGACTATCAGATGAGCAGTGAACAAAAACATGTCTATCCCACTGAAAGTTAGAAAAACAAGCAAAATAATTTCAAAATACCTTCTGAATGTCGATGCCCGTATAGATAATATGACAGTTGGAAAGCTCTCGTATCCTCTCATCAATTGTCTGCCATTAAATGAATGAATAGTCAATCACAATTGCATATGATAATAAATGATATGGAAGAACATTCAACTGGGAAAAAATTTGAATAAGTCTTAGGTACAGGCCTCGAAATTTAGCAACCACCCACTAACTTGTCATCACATCAGTAATAAATTAATCAGAATGAGAACTGTATTAAATATCAAATCACCAAAAATAAGAAAAGACCAACTACTTGCAACCACGATAGAATGATAAATCACTTCATAATAAGAAATACGTAGAAAGTGGCAAAAGATAACTGATATGCAATCTCCTTGTTTACAACTACTCAGTATGACAGGTTCCTTTCATCTTCAAAAACCTATTCTGAAGATGAAATTTGATAGAGGTGTTTATGTCCAGTTAAAAATACCATAGTTACCACAAAACATATGCATATGTATATATATATATATATAGAGAGAGAGAGAGAGAAGAGAGAAATAGAAATATTTATGTGTCCATAGAGAAATAGATCTCGACACACTTAACAATACACGTACATTATATGCCTAAATCAATTTTGAAAAAAATTGATTCTATTTGTCAGGTCTTTTTATGGAGTGGGACACAAAATCAGAAAAAATGGTCATTAGTAAATTGGGAAACTCTTTGTCGCTCCAGAAAGGAAGGTGGACTAGGTTTCAGATCTGCTGCTAAACAGGCTCAGGCCCTAGCTGGTAAACTTTATTGGAGGCTAATCACTTCTCCAAATGATTTATGGGCTATTAATATCAGAGGCAAATACCTGGAAAATCAGCCACCGAATCATATTATTAGATGTTCCCTTCCAACAAAAGGATCTCCAATTCTGGCAGTTCTTAAAATGGGAGAAAGTATGATCAAAACAAAGTTATTTTGGATAGTGAATAAGGGGAATCATGCATATTTTTGGCTGGATTCATGGGATGCTCAACCTCCTTTAATCCATCAATTTCCTCATCTAAGTAATGTGATGGAAGCAATGCATCAAAAAGGATGGACAAGAGTTATGCATTATACTAAACAGATATCTCAACATTTGGAAATGGGTAGATGTTGGATATCTCCTCATGAATGGCCTATTTCTTTACAACAGCCAGAACAAGCTTTGATCAACCAAATTCTGAAAAGACATTCACTCTCCTTTTCTAATGAACCTGATCAAATAGGATGGGGAACTCATCGGGAGGAGAATATACAGTTCACTCTGGATATGAAGAGCTAACTAGAGGTAATCCTCATCCCCTCCAAGCTATGTTTCAACAAATATGGCAGCCTGCTATATGGCCCAAGGTTAGTTTTTTTCTTTGGCTCTTGGCACATGGTAGAGTTCTCACAGGAGATAGACTTATGAAGAGAGGTTTTTATGGGCCTTTTAGATGTACACTATGTTGGAATGAGGAGGAAACTAGACATCATCTCTTCTTCCTTTGTCATGGGTTATTCCTTTATGGCAATCTCTTGCGAATATGTTTGGTATACATTACCAAGGACTTCATTCTCTTGAGCAACTAATGAAGGAATGGCAAGAAGGTATCCCAAAAGGACAAAACTTACTTCCTGCCCTATGGATATGTATCTCTTTGTTAATTTGGAATATATGGAAGGAACGGAATAAAGAATTTTCAAGCAAGAGATCACAGAAAAGGGGTATGTTTGGCAGAAGACAATAATTAATATGGCAGAAACTATCAAGCAGAAAATTTCCCTTCCCTCTTCACTTACTCCAAAATGGAGTAAAATATATAATCTACTTTCTTTTCAGCCTACTAGTTCCCGACTTCTTGCTTTTACGATCAAAAAAAGAGAAGATAGACAACAAAGATGGGTTCCTCCTCCTTTGCAGGTAGGTAAATTAAATACGGATGGGGCTTCCAAGGGAAATCCGGGAAAGGCGGCAATGGGAGTATTGGAAGAATGCATGATGGGAGAGCTATATTCATTTTTGCTGAAAATCTGGGAACTACTACTAACAATGTTGCTGAGATCAAAGCTATTATAGAGGTTTGCCCTCGAGGCTATTAAATGTGGTTGGACCCCTGCAAGTGGAATCAAATTCCAAGATTATTGTTAGGATGTTGACTTCTTCAGACAATCTAGGGAGTTCAAATTGGCAGATTGAACGTGAAAAATAAAAATCCAAGGCTTGCAGGCTTATTTTCAGTCACAGCAAATCAGTCATATTTCTAGACGAGAAAAATCGGTGGTTGATGCTCTAGCTGATTGGGCTTTGGATAATCATGACATCGACTGCTATGGAGATCCCCCTCTATGGTGGCCTCAACGAGATCAGACAAATATGATTGTTATTCTGAAACTTGATAATCTTTTATGATGTTCATTAAGTTTATTTTGTTTCATAATGCTCGGGATTGGACTTATAGTTTCCATGCCTGGCATAGTCGACATTGTACAAATATTTTTCTCATGAAATACTATTTTATAGTTTTTTTTAATATTTTACTACAGTACATGAAAAGAAATGGAAAATAAGATGAATTGTACAACTCCTAAACCCTTGCGAATCACTTCAACATGTTTTGTCTATTATGTATAGCACTTGGACAAAACAAATTCAGAATTGCTCGAGGAAAACAATTTTTGGGGAGGGAACTTGTCTGTAATGTCCCCTTTTCCAATCAAGACCCTTGGCCTATTTTGTCAACCCGCCGACCAAAGGAAAAATATAAGGGTGACTAAGTTTTATTTATTTTATTTGTATCGTGCAAAATATTAAATAAAATTATAATGCACATACAATAAAATAATAAAGCTTAATAAATTAATAAACTTAACTTTCAAATAGAACTTAGGAAAGTGCAATAAAATAAAAGCACTTAATTAAAATGTACTTCCTAAGGGAGAATGTGATTTGGAAGTCCAAGGGT
Organism: Taxus wallichiana var. yunnanensis; assembly: GCA_018340775.1. Classification (NCBI taxonomy): domain Eukaryota; kingdom Viridiplantae; phylum Streptophyta; class Pinopsida; order Cupressales; family Taxaceae; genus Taxus; species Taxus wallichiana. The sequence goes on along the minus strand of CM031238.1, from coordinate 467,946,244 downwards.
CACTTTCATTGGAAGTCCAAAAGTCACTTTCATGGGAATTCCAAATATCACTTTTATGGGAATTCCAAAGGTCACTTTCATGGGAAGTCCAAAGGTCACTTTGGGTCCCATTTCCTATATAAAGAAGAAGGCGATTTGCCTAGAGGCATGCAGAAATATTTTATAACATTTTCTCTTGCATGAAGCTTTAGCTTTTGCATTAAAATTCCAAGGACGAAACCCCTTGTGGATTTAATCTCTTGTGGACGAAAAACCCCAAGAGTTGAGAGGGTTTTTCACTCAGAAATTCCCATTGATTGTAATCAGATTTTCAGAGTTATTTTCAGTCATTTCCAGCAGTGTATTTTAAGGTATTTTGGAAAATAAATTGCAGCAGTCTCTTCTATTAGATCGACCCAGTTTGGGACTGATTTGGCATGTTCTTTGAGGTATTTAAATCTGATTTCTATTGTCAAATCATCTGCAGATTTTTGTGAAGTGAAGCAAAACAATTTCATAATGTATTAGAGGGTTTTTAGTGGGATTTTTACAATTTTATAATCAGATTTCAGATCTGATCTTTGAGTGTTTGTGGCGTCAATAAAAATCAGATTTTTGTATGTTTGAACTCCTAAAATTAGTGGCAGTCATTTGTGATAAAGAAATAGTTTTTGGGAGCATTTATGTGTATTTTTCCATCAAACCCTAGTCATCATTGTTGAAGATTTATTGCAGCAGTTAGGCTGATCTTGCATGGTCCTATATTTCATGTCCGAGTCTGATTTGGGCCCTAGAAAAATCTGTTTTGCATACTATTGTTGTTACCTAACCTGTAAGTAATTGCATGCTAAGTGTTTGACGAAATGTCAAATGAGTCAAACTAGAAATTTGGATCAGATTTGGGGAAGGGATCTTTCACTATTAAATGTGGTTGGACTCAGGTGCAAGTGGAATCAGATTCCAAGATTATTGTTAGGATGCTGACTTTTTCAGACAATCTAGGGAGTTCAAATTGGCAGATTGAACGTGAAAAAAGAAAAATCCAAGGCTTGCAGGCTTATTTTCAGTCACTGCAAATCAGTCATATTTCTAGACAGAAAAATCAGGTGGCTGATGCTCTAGCTAACTGGGCTTTGGATAATCATGACATCGGATGCTATGGAGATCCCCCTTTGTGGTGGCCTCAACGAAATTAAACAAACATGATTGATATTTTGAAACGTGATAATCTTTTATGATGTTCATTAAGTTTATTTTGTTTCATAATGCTCGCGATTGGACTTATAGTTTCCACGCCGAGCATATAGTCGACATTGTACAAATATTTTTCTCATGAAATAATATTTTATAGTTTTTTTTTTAATATTTTACTACACTACATGAAAAGAAAGGAAATGTTAGAAAATAAGATGAATTGTACAACTCCTAAACAAGATCGAGTAAGAAAACTTCTAGTTACAAGAAAATTACAAATACAAATCAGGAAATTGCATAGGATATTAGCAAAAGTTACTAACCTCGGAGTACCCAACTACCATTTCAAACAATTGATAAAGCTTTGAAGACATAAATGTCTTAACCCTTCTTATTGGTTTCTCTTCTTACTATTACCACATAGGGCTTTGATAAAAATCCTATGTTTCTCCAAGTTTTTGTAATATCCCTTTCAAGGGCTGAAACTGAAAAGTAGGAAATTAGCACAAACCCCAAAATTATCAAATCTGATTTCTAAACCAGCAGACTGAAAATAAAACCCAGATTTGAACAGCGATCAGATTTTAGGAACAGCGGTACAAAAATGCATCCAAAACACTTGAAATACTTCAAACAACTTTGCCAAAATGTATATGAGTCTTTTAGGCAACCACCAAACCAATATTCAATAAGAAATATGACTCAAAACACTGCTGGAAATTAATTAAAAACCAGCGAAGTACAGCTGCAATAAAAATTATGAAATAAGGGTTTAGAGACCCCAAACTTCACAAAGAAAAGTAGATTTTGGCTTTATAAATAGAGGCAAATCTGAATATGAAATGAAATATCAAATTTGTGCCCTTGAAGACACCAAACTTCACACTAGGGTAAGTCGCTCCACCTAGGAGAGACCAATCAATGCATATAAAAATCTGATTATGACTTCTTCACAAATCTTCAATATTCCTTCAAGCCAAACAAGGAGGGTTTCCGTCCCCCAACCAACCACAAGAAGGGTTTCCATCCTTTTGGAAGATGCCGCACACTTGGATTTTCTCCCGAGAGTGGAAGAACATTGAGCAAACGGCCCAAAAGTCCAAACAGAGAAAATGCACTAATAGTAGATTCTCCAAATGAAGCCTCTAACCTTCTTTTATACCCTATCTTTGGAGCCAAAGTCCAAAAGAACAAGGCCAACCCATAAAGAGTTCTTTTTAATCTTTAATTGGCTTCATTAATGCGCCAAACCCATGCGAACCCTTATGATGGGAATTTACAAAGATAAAGCATAAATATAAATGAAGAAAACTGAAATATGATCCATCATCTTCACTTATTCATCCATTGCTTGCCTTTGGAAAGAGGAAAGGAAAGGAATTCTTTATTTTGGATTAATTTAGAAAAAGGGGACATTATAGTTTCCAATAGGGGATGTGGGATGGCTTCCAAGACGACAAAAAGATAATCCAAGTATATATGCATATATACATATGTTTATGTGTGTGTGTATAAATCCAAGATTATGGGGATGGTGGGGGGATATTTGTGTGTAAGTATACAAACATGTCCCCCACCATCCCCGAGAATCCCGCAAGGACATGTCTCCCCAAAGAAACACCAACATTTACGGGGACAAGGACACCCCGAGGACTTGGGGACATTTGGGAGACGTCCCCCCACCGACCCACCACCACCAGCGGTTCACAAGCAACGTCCCCAAGACATCCCCCAAAATTGTGAAACGTCCCCACCTTGCAGAGCGACATTGAGGAAACCTCAAGATGTCTTGAGGACTTTGTCAAGTCTCTCAACCGTCCTCAAAACCTTCAAGCATCACTCGACGGCAAAAAGTGCAACCGCCTTTTTGTTATTACGTTTTTGGATGTTTGTGCCCCAACCCTAGCCCTAATAGTTTATGAGCCCCACCAACACATTAGGCACTCAAAAACACTATAAATAAACCTCAAACCCTCACTCCAAATCACAAAAACATTGAGCAAGGCTACAAGTGCAAGAGTGAGAGCAAGCAAGGCTGCAAGAGTGAGGAATTGAGAGCATTGGGAGAGGAGGGCAACAACAAAAGTTTGAAGAGCAAGTGCCAAGTCTTCATTGATCAACCATTCAAGTTTCAACACATTCATCAAGCCGAAAGCTCTCAACTTCAAGCCTTGAAGTTCAAGGTAAGCCATGGCCCTTCATCTTTTGGCATTTTGTTGTTTTCATTGTTCAATTTTTTAAAAAAATAGATTTGCAATAAGTGCATTTTAAAATATTTTTTATTTTTATTTTTAATTTAATTTTATAAATCATTAAAAATAGTTAAGTATTAAATTGTTCATAGAATTGTAAATTTGTATGTGCTTATGAATTTATCAGCTGCTGCTTTTTTACTGTTTTAGGGTTGTTAAACAACAGTTAGAGAACCCTAAATAGCTGATTAAAAATTTAAAATCATTGTTTGACGAAGGTTGAAGATTCAAGATTAAGGATTCCTATTTTTGTGTATCCTCTACTTTTGTGCTTCGTGCAAACTGAAGTAAGAAAAACAAAAGAAAATCCTAATGTCTTGGACTCTTGAGCCCTTGCATAAATTAATTTATTAAATTCATAAATTTCATTTCTTGTAATGTCACTATGAGTTCTCACAACATGAGTGATGAAGAGGGTCAACAAGAGCTTATGGGGGATAAATTTGCGACTCCCATTATAAATGTTGGGTGGGTTGATGTAATAGTTCCATTGTGAGTGCAACTCTTATTTTAGTTGCCCTTCTCACGGTATCGAATCCTTTTGCCAAGGTCCCTTCGACAAGAAGGCCCCTTTAAAACAATTGCTGACCAAACTACAAAATCCAGCAAACCCTGGGACAGCAGGGGGCACTAGGTTGTATAAGTGTAATTTTTGTCAACTTGAATTTTGAGGCAGCATTACAAGAGTTAATGTGCACCTACTTCACATCCGAGGCAAAGGTGTGGAGGTATGTGGCAAATTGTCACTCAAACAAAGGGTTGAAATAAATAAATTGTGGGGTTGTGGTGATGAAACACCTATAGCTAATACTATGCCATTGAGGGGTCCTACTCCTAGTACTAGAACTTTGCAAGAGGCACAACTTCTGCTTGGCCATCTAGTTCGGGGAACAAAGCTTAAGGGGAAATGTAGAATGACTAGTAGTGATGCTGAAACACGATGGCAGAGTTATTCAATGTGCGATATAAGGATGAGGCAAATGATGCCATTGGCAAATTCTTCTTTGCCAATGGCATTCCATTCCATGTGGCTCGCTCTCCTTATTATAAGGAGGTTGTGGCAAAGATAATAAGAGCAGGACCATCATATGTGCCACTAGGGGAGACAAAATTGAGGACAACAATCTTGGATAAGAACTATTCCAAGATTAATATTCTAATGGAGAAAATGAAGGCTACCTAGGTCACTAGTGGATGCAGCATAGTCATGGATGGGTGGACGGACATTAGGCATCATCCACTCATCAACATCATGGTCACATGTACAAATGGCCCTTACTTCCTTAAGGCTATTGATTGTTCAAGGCATTGCAAGGATGCCAATTTTCAGTTCCAAATCCTTAGAGATGTTATTCAGGAAGTTGGCCTAGAGAATGTGGTGCAACTAGTGATAGATACAGCCCATGTGTCCAGAGTTGTCAGGAATTTGATTGAACAACCTACAAACATATTTGGTGGATCCGTTGTGTGCATGCCATGAATAATGCACTCAAGGACATGGGAAAAATAGATTGGATCAAAGAGGTCATTAATGATGCTAGATAGGTGCAAATGTTTATTAGTAACCACTAGACTTCACATGCACTCTTTAAGACCTTCTCCAAGAAGGAATTTTTGAAACATAAAGAGACTTGATATGCATTGTACTTCATTCTCTTGAGAGGATGCTTGAGTTACAGAAGAGCCATTGTAATTCATGGTCATCACAAGAGAGTGGAATTCACGGCCCCATTCTATATCGGTGTAGGGAATAGGGTGAAGAAGGTAATGAAGAGTGACACTTATCGGGATGAGATGAAGATGCTAATGCGCTTACCCTTGGAGAGGTGTATGAGTACATTGACAATATGTTTGGCCAAATGAAGGTTGTTGTACAAAAGAAAGACCCCATATTGCAATTCTACAATGAACATATTCAGAAAATAATTCACAAGAAATGGGAGAATTTCAACACTAACTTGCACATCTTTGCCTGTCTGATGCAATGAATCAAGTGGTACATACAAAGGCCTAGCAGAGTTACCCCCATACAAGATTATGAGGTAAAGAACGGGTTCGTGAAATCTATTCAAAAGATGTATGCTTCTATAAATGTCGGCATCATTTGTACTAATTAGTCAAAATTTTCCACTCTTAGGGGATATCTTGAAAAGGCCAAGTTGGATAGGGAAACTATGGCAGAGGAGGAACCAATTCTATGGTGGACATACACGGGCCTACTTCTTTGACAATCATACTAGCCATTCGTCTGTTGTCCGAGGTTTCTAGTTTTGTTGCTTCTGAGAGGAACTAGTCTACTTATAGTTTTGTCCACTCTATTAAGAGTAACAAGCTTACCTCCAGGAGAGCAGAGAAGCGTGTAGCTGTACATAGCGCCTTGTGTCTTATTGACCACAACACACTTATGTATAAGGAGAGTCTAACGGTTTGATGGGATGTAGAGCCAAAGGAGCCAACAGCCTGATCGATGGGATGTAGAGCCAGAGGAGCCAACACAAGTTGATGATGTGACACAAATAGGATTGGTTGGTATTAGTTTGGAGGATCTTTACCTCGAGGAGTCCAATTGTTCAAGTGATGACGACTTTGGAACGGACTTTGCAAATGATTAGAGGCATTGGGCTATTGGCCAACTGTATTTGAAATTTGAATGTAATTATCGGTTTGATTATAAACGATGATGTTAATATATTCATATTTAGCATTTTCATTGTTCAATGCAATGTGTTTAGTATTTCAAAGTTTCATTTGTTATTCCCAATACATTTTTCTTTTACTAATTTTTCAAGTACTATATATATTTGTACTGTCATCCCCAAACCTAGGCCCTTGGTCCCCCATCACGGATACCTATTCCCACATTCAAGGACTCAGTGGAACTATGATATATACATATATGTGTGTGTATAAGTTGCGAATGTACAAATATACACATTTTTCTTTTTTCTTGTAGTACCCCAAATCCTATAAAATACAAGAAAAATACTAAAATACACATAAAAACATTATAGCTTCTTAGTTAATGATAAAAATTGTCAAACATCATCAAACATTTTAAAGAGTTGAAATTCAAAAAAAAAAAAAAAACATCTTGACATTCAATAATGGACATTAACCATTGAAAATTAAAATCAAATTTGTGTCATACAAAAATATGGATACAAAATTGTAAATATGAATATTTAATTGCTATATTATCAATTAAATCATAAAAATAATTGTCTAGAAAATCCCCGAATGCCCAATTTTTGTTTTAAAATTTTAAATATATGTTTTTTCATTTATTTGTACAACAATTGTTGACATGGGGGATTATCGCTCAATGTCTCGGGGATGTCATGACATCACCAAGTATGCCCTCCTAAAATAGGAAAAGCCCCGAGATGCAAAAATAGTTTGGAACATCTTAGAGACACGAGAAAAATACATAAATGAGAGGATACAAGGGCGTCCCTCTACATCCCCATGTCCCGATACATCCAAGATGACGGGGGATACATATATTTGTCGAACTAGAGAAAAAATTGTGTTACAAAAATGTACATTTTATTCAAATATCAACAAAATAGAACCCTATATTATTATTTTTGTTCTTTTTACTCTCCTCAATCGATTCTGACACATTGGAAATAAGTCCACATGATTTATATGGCATATAGGAAGACTTCTAGGTTTTCCAAGTACATATATGGGAGAAAAATGAAGACGTCAGTTGAAGTCTCATGACATATGGATACATCCCAATACACGTCTACAAGATTGGAGAGGAGTACTAGGGGTCGGGGTATGAGTCTCTACGTTACTATAAACACATAACATTACCTATGTGTTTCTAGGTAACTATAAACACATAAGATTACCTATCATCCTAAAATATACCCAGCCAAGAGATATTGTTCCAAACTTGCAAAAAATCCTAACTTTTAACTTGTAGGCATTTTGTAAAACAGTTTGCATGCAATATTTAGAACAGCCATGAAAATGATGATACATCCATCACATAATCATGAAATATTCAAAGAATGCATAGTGTCATTACGTTAAACAATTGGAAATCATTCTATTGAACTAGAAATATCATTGACATTCTCATAAGCGAGTTAAAAAACAAGGAATAAGGCAGAGACATTTTAACAAACATTTACCATACATCCATCTGAAGTCAACATTCCAATATATAATGTGTTCAGATTAATAATTTCATACCTCTTAACTGATATAGATGTCTTTGGTAATATATTTCTGAGTGTAGTGATCCGCGGGGCATGGAAATGGATCAAACAGTTGTCATGCATTCGATACTAATCACAACAATTATTATTCCTTTGAACAGTTGAGTATGGCTGAGTTGTACAGCAAAATAACAGTCTGATTTTCTGTTTAAAACTGCATTAATACCTCTGAACCAGCAGCGCCCAATAGAAGATGGATATCAAACTTAATGCATTAATGATACAAAAATGGATCTGAAAATACACAATTCTATGTATTCTTCTTATTGATACTTGCAGTATATATTCTCACAATATTCTTTATTCAGAGATGATCTAATCGGTGATGTTGATACTGAGACACCTTCGAATGACATCAAAGGGCCATTGTTATTTTGCTCGAGAGATTTTAGGAGACAATGACGGAACCGCCGCGATCTGCAAGTACGCCATTCTTCACAAAGCTGCAGTTCGCAATCACCACCTACAGAGGACCCGCGGTTACGCAACCGCCACTCTGTGGTCGTCGGCGGTCTGTCCCGTCCCCGACGACGACGCCGAAACAAGAATTCGGCGGTTCAAACGCTTGGACTTCCCAGATCGATTTGTTTCTCCTTTCCCTCCATCTATGGGAAGAACTATAAATACAAGTTTGATTCTTCATTCTAGCAAGTGATTTTGAATGAATTCAAGTGTGAGCAAAGCGGAGTCGGAGTGCTTTTTTGTTTTGTTTATTGAGAGTAAGTTCTTCATTGTTGAGGATTGTAAGCAAGAAAATACAATTAGGAGTGTTGAATCCTTCTTAAAGGCCAATCTTTGGCAGTAGCTTTGTATTTTGGAGAATTACATAGTGAAAGGGAAGCAATTGGCTTACCCACTAGGGTTTTTCCCACATTGGGTTTCTCCAAGATAAATTCTTGTTTCCTTTGTCTTCTATCTCTCCGGTATAGTTGTGAATGTTTTATGCACATTATATTAGATAAAAGGAACATAGTCATTTATCATTCATTTGTCACTAGAACAGATTTGTTTATTGTTTAAAAGAGGCAGTTTATAGATCATATTGGTATCAAACAGTTAAGATTAAAAGGTTTTGTGTGGTGTAACTTGTGTTGACATTTTCAGTTAGATGCCCCTTACCCGAAAGGGAAGTGAAAGCGGTGAAGGTATCCTCATTCCTTTTGAAGCAGAGATTTCCACCAGGAAGTGGAAGCAAGGAATTCGAGACATGGCTCATAGAGAAGATGTAGGTGAGACTGAAGAAGAACGTTTCTACAAGTTGGAGGTGGATGTGACAAATATGTCCAAGGATGTGAGCAATATTTCCTTGTCTATGGGGAAATTGGAGTCCATCATGGGATTGCTCATGGAGAAACTTGGTGTTCGAACGAGGCACTAGGAGCCCATAAAGAAGATACTCATGAGTATGAGGAAGAGCAGCCTTATGCCAACCCTACACCTCCTCCATTCAAAGAAAAGGCAAGATAGAGATTGAACCTTATGATGGGGATGTGAATGCTGAGAAGCAAGACCATTGGCTAGCTCTTGAGGTACATTTCAGTTTGCATCAAATCAATGAGAGTCGGCAAATTTCCTTTGCAAGGTTAAAATTAACCAAGCATGCTTTAGCTTGGTTTGAAAGTTATGTTCATTCATTGGTTGTTAATTAGCTTCCTCCTATTACCAAGTGGGATGAATTTTAGAGGCTAATCAAATAAGCAGTTATAACCTATTTGTTATGAGGAAGAGAGGTCCATGTATTAGCAATATCTTGGGCGGAAGCAAGGCCAAAACGTGCAAGAGTACACTAGTGAGTTCCGGAAGAAATTTTTCTAGATGGGCAAAGATGTAGCGGACTAGGACCTTCTAATGAAGTACATTGGTGGACTCCATAGTCATTTGAGGAGACCAGTTCTCTTGGCCAAGCTAGTGGATGTAGACGAGGCTTGTTCTCAAGCCCACTATTTAGAGATGGACAAGAAGAAGAGTTCATCTACCTCTCGCATGCTTCAAACAAACAAGGTGACACCAAACAAAAGGAGAAAGGAAAAGGGAAAGGTAAGAAAAATGCTACTTCCATTTCTAAGAAGGATACTAAAGTTCATTGTGGGAATTGTGATGTTGACACTCATTTCAGGAAAATGTTGGAAGCTCCACCCGAATTACATCCCTTCAAGAATAAGAAAAATAAGAAGAAGGCCATGGCTGCCCTCTCAAGGAGAGGAAGTATTTTGCAGCGAAGAGGTGGATGAGACTATGTGTTGTAACTCCGTCCGCAAAGAGGTATGTTTGGGTAGTAATGTGTTTTTCAAGAAAAGGAACTAACTAAGCTTTTTCATATAAAAATTCAAGTGAAGAAAACTAAGGTGGATGCTCTTTTTGATACATGTTCTCAAGCTAATTTGGTTAGTAAAGAGTTAGTGGACAGGCTAAAGTTGGAAACTTACAATCATCCAAGCCCGTACTCATTGGGTTGGGTGAAGAAAGGTGTAGACATCAAGGTTACCAAGCAATGTAAAATTACGTTTGGTATTGATAAGAAATTCATTGATGAAGTTACTTTGGATGTTGTTCCCTTGATGTGTGTGGTGTAGTGTTTGGCAACCCGTATTTGTATATCAAGGATGTTATCTTCATGAGGAGAGCCAACCAGTACCGTTTGGTGAAGGATGGTAAGAGTTACATCATTTCAGCCTTTGCAAGAGACTCAAAGATCTCTTTGGTAAGTGTCACTGAAGCCCGAAAGCTTATTAATGCCAGTGGGAAATTTGCATTACTTATTTTGAGGGATATGCCAGAAGATGAGGTTATTGCATCTAAAATCACTTGTAACATGTTTTCCAACAAGGAAAAGATACATATAAAAGAGTTGGTTTAGCAATTCAAGGAGGTTTCCCAAGAGCCTACGAGGCTACCCCCAATTAGGCCAATTGAGCATGAGATACACTTGTTACCCGATAGTTCACTTTTGTAATGTCCCTTTTTTGAATTAATCCAAAATAAAGGATTCCTTACTTTCCTTCTTTCCGGAGGCAAGAAAAGAGTGAACAAGGGAAGATCGTGGATTATATTTCAGTTTTCTTCATTCATATTTATGTTTTATTTTTGTATTTTCCCCTTCTAAGGAGGTTGGCTGGGTTTATGGGCATTTTAAAAGCAACTTAAAAGATTAAATAAGCTTTATAAGGGGTCGGCCTTGCCTTGTTGGCCTTTGGCGCCAAGTTGGGGATATAAAAAGATTTCATTTGCACTATCTATTTTTGGCGCATTTTCTCTAAATTGGACTTTTGGGTTGTTGCTCATTGTTCTCTCCACTCTTGGGCAAAAATCCAAGTGTGTGGCTCTTTCCAAGGACGAAAACCCTTCTTGTGGCTGGTTGGGGGACGAAAACCCTCCATCCTTGATTGGTTTGAAGGCATATTGCAGATTTGGAAGAAGAGAAGTCATTTTCAGATTTTTACATGCATTGTTGAGCCTCTCCTAGGTGGAGCGACTTGCACTAGTGTGTTATTTGGTGCCTTCTAGGGCACGTATCTGATATTTTCTTTCATATTCAGATTTGTCACTATTTGTAAGGCCAAAATCAATAATTCTTTGTGGAGTTTGGGGTTTGTAAACCCTCATTTCATAATTTTTATTGGAGTTGTACTTCGCTGATTATAATTAATTTCCAGCAGTGTTTTCTATCAGATTTCATATTGAAAATTGGTTTGGTTGATGCCTAAAATATTTATTTATATGTTGGCAAAGTTATTTGAGGAGTTTCAAGTGTTTTTCATCCATTTTTGTATTGTTGTTCTGAAAATTTGATCGCTGATTTAAACTGGATTTAATTTTCAGTTTGTTGGTCTGAAAATCAAATTTGATATTATTGGGATTTGTGTTAATTCCTTATTCTTCAGTTTTTGTCCCAAAAGGCGCATTACAACATCCAAACTTGGGATTATACAAGCAGTCTTGAAATATGTCAATGAGGTAAAACAGCATCGTTGCACCTTTGATTAAACAAGGTATAATCCGTCCTAACACTTCTCCATGTGGTTCTCCTATTGTTTTAGTACCTAAGAAATATGGTTCATGGAGAATGTGTGTTGAGTATAGAGCTTTGAATAAAATAACCATCAAGAATAGGTACCCTCTTCCTTGCATTGATAATTTGTTAGATCGGTTAAAACATGCTAAAATATTTACTAAGCTTGATTTGAAATCTGGGTATCACCAAGACGAATCAAGGAAGAGGACATTTGGGAAAACAACGTTCAAGACCAGTAAAGGGTTATATGAATGGTTGGTATTACCGTTTGGGCTATGCAATGCACCGACTACCTTCATGAGGTTGATGAATGAGCTAATGAGGCCGTTTATTGATTCCTTAGTCATTGTGTACATGGATGACATTCGGTTTTTAACAAAACTTTTGAAAAGCATATTGACCATTTGCACCAAGTTTTGCAAGTTCTTAAGGAGAACTAACTAGTGTTGAATGAGAAGAAGAGCAAGTTTTCTCAACAAGACACTTGTCTTTTTGGGACATGTAGTTGGAGATAAAGAGTTGAAGATTTATCCGGCTAAGATAAAGGCCATTCAGAATTGGCCTACACTATCGAGTTTGACCGAGACCAAAGCTTTGTTCATGCAGTTCACGTATTTGAGGAAAGTTCATGAAGAACTTCTCGTCCATAAAGATGTCGCTACATTCAAAGACAACACAGGGGTAAGGCTTTTGATTGGACAACAAAATACTTTTAAGTCGTTTAAATAGAAGATTAGGCATACTCCAATTTTGGCATTACCTAACTTACAACTTCCTTTCGAGGTGAAAACCAATGCCAATCACTATGCTATGGGGGTTGTCCTACTTCAAGAGGTAGGCCCGTATGTTATCATTCTGAATTGTTTCATGGTGCAGTTTTGAATTATTGTACATATGATAAGGAATTGTATGCTCTTGTGCAAGCGGTCAAGAAATGGAAACATTATTTGATGGGTAAAGAAACTATCATACACACAAATCACCAACCTCTTCAATATTTGCAGGCTCGAATAAACTTCAACAAGCTAGACACTATAAATGGATGGGTTTTTGCAGCAGTTTCATTTGATTATAAAATATAAGAAAGGTGTGACTAACAAGTTAGTTGATATGTTATCTAGGCATCCTTTACTTTCAGCTATGGGCACGTTAACTCTTCTTGATTCTTTTTTGTGTGAAGCGTATCAGGAAGGTTACGAGCAGGCTCCGAATTTTGGAAAGATCTTTCAACAGAAACCTCCATCTGAGGGCTTTGCACGTAGAGGAGAATACTACTTCTAGGATGGGTTGCTCTACAAGAACGAGAAATTTTGTGTGCCTAAGGGAGAAAGAGTTCAATTGATGAGGGAAGCACACACTTCTAAGGTAGCTGGTCACTTTGGTGTTACAAAGATTGTAGCGCACTTACAAAGGTATGTTTATTGGCCAAACATGCAAGCAGAGGTTGCTAAATTCATCGGGGTTGTGTTTTATGTAGTACAAGCAAGCCTAATAATAGAAAGTTGGGGTTATATATGCCATTACCAATTCCTTCCCGCCATGGGAAAGCATCTCCATGGATTTTGTGGGTCATTTGCCTACTTCAAAAAAGGTCATGATTACATTTTGTGGTAGTAGACCGATTTAGCAAAATGTGTATTCTCATTCCTTGCGGAAGACCATCAACACCAGCGATACAACTGAGTTTTTTTTTGCTAATGTGTGGGTTCATTTTGGTTTGCCTAATTCTATTGTGTCAAACAGGGACTCACAGGTTCATAGGAAAGTTTTGGTCTACTTTGTGGGAGAAGATGGATACTAAGTGAAGAGGTCTACCACTTTTCATCTGCAGATAGATGGGCAAATAGAAAGTGGTAAACCGTACCTTTGTTCAACTCTTGATCTTGAGAGGGTACAACAGGAAACATCAAAGAACTTGAGATGAGAACTTGGTATATATCCAGCATTCTTATAACAGGGGCAATTCATGCTTCTACTAGTAAGACTCCTTTTGAAACAGTTTTGTTTATTTTCCTAAGACTACGTTTGATGTTGTTTTAAGATTACCATGCAAAGACTACAAAAAAGTGGAACTAGAAAGCCACAAAGCTGAGAAATTCATTGAGAAAATTCAGCAAATACACCTCCAGGTATAAGAGAGGTTGATAGAGTCACAGGCCAAGTAAAAAGCACGACATGATCAGCACAGATCGAGCATTCTTTCCTTATTGGAGACAAGGTATGGTTGTACTTGAGCAGAGAAAGGCTACAGGAAAAGCTAAGAAACTCAAGCCTCTTCGATATGGCCCATTTGAGATTTTGGAACAAGTGGGTAAGAATGCATTTCGCTTGGATTTGCCTCCTTATATGAGGATCTACTCAGTTGTGAATGTTAAAAATTTACGTCTCTTTGAGCCCTCCATGTTGGATGAGGAAGAAGAGGGAGTGTTTCTACCGTCTATTGAGGATCTTGCTCCAAACAATTAGCTGGAATTGGAGGAAGATGTGGTATTGCAGCGGAAAGAGAGGACGACACAAGAGAGGAGTGCAGGACAGGTGGTTGATTGGGTTGAAAGGCCAATTGCCTACCAAGGTCAAGTGGTATTCCAGAGAAGATGTGGGGAAGAAATTTCCTCATCTCATCAGTCCTTGAAGCTTTTAGGGACTTAAAAGCCTCAAATTGGGAAGTTATGATCCAAAAATGGATCTAAAAATACCTAATTCTATGTATTCTCCTTATTGGATACTTGCAATATATATTCTCAGCATATTCTTTATTCGGAGATGGTCTAGTTAGGTGATGGTGATCCAAACACCTTCGAATGACATCAAAGGGCCATTGTTGTTTTGTTCGGAGATTTTAGGAGACGATAACGGAACCGCCTTCGCGGTTACGCAACCGCCACTCTGTGGTCCGGAGGTCCTATCTCCAATGACACCAAAATGGGAATTCGAGCGGTTGCACGAAATGCTCGTACTACCCAAATCGGTTCATTTCACCTTTCCATCCATCTGTGGGTAGAGAAACTATAAATACAAGTTTAATTCTTCATTGTAGCAGCAAGTGATTTTGGGTAAATTCAAATGTGAGCAAAGAGGAGTTGGATTTCTTTCTTGTTTTGTTCATTGAGAGTGAGTTCTTCATTGTTGAGGATTGTAAACAAGAAAATACAATTAGGATGAGTGTTAGATCCTTCTTGAAGGCCAATCTTTGGCAATAGCTTTATATTTTGGAGAATTATATAGTGAAAGGGAAGCAATTTTCTTACCCGCTAGATTTTTTCCCACATTGGGTTTCTCTAGGATAAATTCTTGTGCCTCCTTTGTCTTTTATCACCGAATTTGCGGTATTTTTTTAGATAAGGTAATAAGGTTTAGTTTTGAAGGGACTAAAAAACCCTTTGCACAAAATGAAGCAGAGGGCCCAAAAGCCAACAAAAAGGGAACAAAAGCACCAAGATAAACGGGGGTTGACAAACAAGTGCTCCCGAGCAGAGAGCGGACCTGGCCGGCCCAAGTTTTTTTTTTTTTTTTTTTTTTTAAAACAACATACTTAGATCATCAAGGCAGCAAATCACAACAAACCCATAAATAAGTAACACAGAGAAAAGGGCAGCCAAAGGACTGTCATCAGTCCACCTTTCTCTGGGAATCTTTGCTTTTGGTTCTCGTACTTGGGCCCGCTTCTCTATTCCCTTTGCACTTGATGATGACCCTAGAAGGTATTTTCTCGGTGTTCTTCTCGCTCCATCTCCCTAGTTTCTTCATCATTTGAACTACTCAGCTCTAGCCTCATGTTCACCTTGTCCTTTTCAGCTTCCATTTTAGCAAAATCTGATCTTGAAGGATCGAAATCCTTTGTTCCTACATGATAAACTTTGCGTTGACTCTCCAATTCTCTTGTTTTGAATTTCAATTTGCAGTATAATTGTGAATGTTTTATGCACATTATATTGGATAAAAAGCAACTTAGTCATTTATTATTCATTTGTCACGAGACCAGGATTTGTTTATTGCTTAAAAGAGGCGCTCTGAGACCATTAACATTTGAAGTTGTGCAAACTTATATCAGCAACGATGGTAGATTGTTCCGCAACCCTTTATAACCCCTGAACTCCTTCCAAAGATCGTTGTGCACTCAATAATCACCAGCAACAACTTGTTATGTGGCAACCAGCTATAGCATTAACCTTCAGGGCCCACACTATGACAAAATAAACCTGTGATATTTTCCCAATTTGTATGGCTAGTACCAAAATAATCGCCAATATGCTAAAAATAATCCTTGGTTCCAGTAAATACAGCTACTAGGGATTGAGGCTAAATCCTCACCCAAATAACCCTTCCAGCAAGGGTCCAAAGTCTCCTTTGCACCAAAACTAGGATTTCACTCCTTGAGCAAGAGAAATGAACACGCAAGCTCACCAAACTTTTTCCAGAGAAAATAACAAATGAACATAACTTTTATTTTAATCCTCAAGTCATCCTTATAACTCCTTTGAAACCCTAATCCTCCACTTTTTCCAACGCCACTTTATAAAATAATAATTAATATTTCACTTTAGTCATAAGCCATGACTTAAAGCACCTCAAAGTGAAATTATAATATAAAGTGCATTAAAAAAACATCTCAACGTAAAATTATAACATTAATGCATATAAGGGTCCAAATATTCCCTTTACATCTCCCACGCCCCAGTTCCCAAGGGAATAAACAAGGAAAAAGGGCGGAATAGGCCTCCGAGCATTTGGAAAGGGGACATTACAGTCTCCCCTTCCCAAGATTGCTTGTCCCCAAGCAATTGTAGATTAGGGTGCTGCAAAATCTGTTCACCTTCCCATGTGGCATCTTCTAATGGCAAATCCTTCCACCGCACCAGATATTTTGTGATGACTTGGTTCCTGAGTTTCTTCTCTCGCACCTCAATAATTGATTCAGAACTAGAATCAACTTGCCCTCCTCATCCAATGGCGGCAACTCAGTAGACGACTCAATATGTTGTCCAAGTGCCCTTTTTAGGCAAGACACATGGAAAACATTGTGGATCCTGCTATGCTCAGGTAACTCCAACTCATATGCAACCTTCCCAATTCGTCTCAGAATCCTATAAGGCCCATAGAATCGTGGCTTCAATTTCAAGGAGGCTTGCCTATAAGGTTGTAGGCGAAGGAACACCAAATCTCCCACATCAAATGATCTCTCCACCCTGTGCCTATCAACATACATTTTTGCTGATTTTGTGCCCGTGCATATTCTCCTTGAGAGTTTTCATGATGTCCTGATTTTCCTGAATCCAGTCACGAGCTTTAGGAGCTCGACTATCTGATATCACCAAATCAACAAATGATGAAGCATCATACCCATAAAGTGCTTGGAATGGTGTCATGCCAATGCTCATATGATAGGTCGTATTGTAGCAATGCTCGCCCAAGTACAACCACTTAACCCATGCCTTCTGATGCCCTGCCACATAACTCCGCAAATAACCCTCTATCCATTTATTCACGATCTCGGTCTGACCATCGGTCTACGGATGATAATTGGTACTCGGTGTCAACTTTGTACCGGCTAACCTGAACAACTCCTGCCAAAATGTACTCATGAATCTGTTGTCCCGATCACTAACTATGTTCTTAGGCAATCCATGTAGCCTAAAAACCTCCTCAAAGAATAATGTTGCTACCTGTGGTGCCTTGTACTCAAGTGGCATCGCAAAAAAGTGAGCAAACTTGGTCAATCTAGCGACCACCACATAAATGAAATTCTTACCCTAAACTTTGGGTAAGCCTGTACTAAAATCCATGGATATACTCTTCCATTTTTGGTCCGGAATGGGTAATGGTTGAAGTAATCCTACAAGGAATGAGTGTTCATATTTTCTCTGCTGACAAACCACACACTCTCTAATATGGTTAAGGACATCGTCCTTCAACCCTCTCCATGCAAATCGCTCCCGTATATATTTATAAGTCTTGAAGTACCCTACAAGACCTTTCAATGGTGTGTCATGTACGACACTCAAGATCTTCTTCTTCATCCTCGACTCAAGCACAAGGTATACCCTACCCTTGTAGTATATCACATCGTCCACAACCTTATACATGTCATCCTGTATCAATCCATCCATAATCTCACAAGTAAACTGGTTCTTGGAATATTCAACCAAGATATGAGCCTTCCAATCAGCTGAAATCTCGACATAGAGCAAAGGGATGACTTCCTGGATAATGCATCAGTGACTACATTGTTCTTTCCCTTCACATACTCTATATCAAAATCGTAAGCCTGTATCTTGCTTACCCATTTCTGTTGACGATCATTGAGGTCTTTCTGCTCCATGAAATACCTCAAGCTATTGTGATCCGTCCGAACCACAAACTTGTTGCCCACCAAATACTTTGTCGAATTTGACCAAGGCATGCAAAATAGCCAACATCTCCTTGTCATAAGTAGAGTACCCACGCTCTACCATACTCAACTTCCAACTCTCATAGGCAATGGGATGCCTATTCTGCATCAGTATTGCACCGATACCCACACCCGAAGCATCACATTCAAGAATAAATGGCTACGAAAAATCCAGTAATGCTAACACTAGGCATGTGCTCATCACCTTCTTAAGGTGATCAAATACTGTTGCAAAGATTCTGACCAAGCAAATGCCTCCTTGGTTATATGTCAATGGTGTTTTCAACTAACAGTACCCCTTCACAAGCCTCTTGTAATAGCAACAAAGTCCTAGGAAGCCTCTTAAATGAGTCAAAGTATTCAGCGGTGGCCAATCAATAATCGCATGCCATATTTTCACCCACACCAACGTAAGGAATGCCATTTTAGCTATGAGTTGCAGTAAAGCAGGGGATGAGGAAGGGTTCCAGGCAGAACTTTTCAAATTTGGGCGGAAGACGCTCCTCAGTTATTTTGTGGACCTCTTTAATCAGGTAGTTTGTACAGGTTTTCCAGTGTCTTGGTCCCACCACATTATCCACCCCATACACAAGTCGGGGCCTACTTCCGATCCCAACAATTACAGGACGATCATGGTGGGTCACACATTCTCCAAACTCTATGCTACGGTGCTTCATTTGCAGCTTTCCGAGTTCCTCGATCAGTACCATTGCAGAGCTAGGGGACAGGTGGGCTTTCGGCCGACTTACCAGACTATTGATCACATCCTCACTCTTCGGGCCATCATTGAGGAGGCTCGCCACCGCTCCTCCAGAGTTTTTTGTTGTTTTGTGGATTTTCGAAAAGCTTTTGATTCGGTCCCACGGGAAGCCCTTTTCCGCAGGCTCAGAGATATAGGCATTTCCGAGACTCTTCTTACAGCCATTATGCGCCTTTATGAGGAAGTCCTTGGCCGCCTTCACACCTCTGTTGGCTTGTCGACTTCATCAGGAGTACCATTGGAGTCAAACAGGGCTGCCCCTTTCTCCTACCTTATTTGGGATCTACATTGATGAGCTTGAAGATTTTCTCAGGGACCACATCCAGGAAGGGGATGGGTGTCTTTTGCACCATGTTCTGATCTACATCCTCCTTTTTGCAGATGACGTGGTTCTCCTTGCTTCTTCTACAGAGGGTCTCCAGAGGCAGCTGGATGCCTTAGCCCTATTTTGTGATCACAGGCAGCTGACAGTGAACCTTGGGAAAACCAAAGTTATGGTTTTCAATTGTCTGAAGACTTTGGACCTCCACTTCTTCTTTAGGGGTGTGGAGATTGAGATCACTTGCTCTTATACATACCTAGGGATTCTTTTCTCTGGACCTTGTTTTAGCCTTCGTCCTGCTCTCCAACCCCGGGTTAATAAGGGGTATGGCTCTTTGGCGATTCTTGAGAGAGTGTTTCCGCCACCACTTTCAGGACATTCTTTCCAAGTTGTCCCTCTCTGATTCCCTGGTTAGGCCCACGGTTTTATATGGTTCAGAAATTTGGGGTCCCTCTCTTTTGGACTCAGATTGGGCTACTATTGAGCATGTTCAAATCCTCATGCTCAGACGTATCATCAGGTGCAAAGAATTTGTTCCTCACAACATCATTCTTGTTGAGTTTGGGGCTCGCCCTTTTCGATTGGAGACCATCTTCAGCCTTGTGTTGTTGTTGCACCGTATCCGAGGGTTCTTTGGTTCTTCTATTGACAAGGACAGATACATTTATCTTGCCTACTGCTCCTCTGAAGCTATTGCATCCTCGATCACCGTGGTCGATCTCACTGCTGGTATGCTGCGTTTCACGTCTTTTTGAGTCCATTGGCATCCAGATGGACCGTCTCCCACCCTTCAGCTATTCTTTGAATGCCCCTACCCATCTCCTACCGAACCAACAGGACCTTCATAGAATAATCAGAGATGATATCTACAGACAGTTCATTCAACACACCTGGACCAACCCCCCGGGATTGCATCCGAAGATGTCATTCTATGCGGCACACTTTCTTGAGATCCGTGATGGGGCCATTATCAGACCCATGTACATTTCCCGACATTGGTTACAGGTCCTTCGTATCTCTCTGGGTCAGTTTAGAGTGGGTTCACATCGACTTCGTGTGGAGACTGATCATCACTTAGACCGCTCGGAGCGGACTTGCCTACTTTGCTCTCTCTAGGAGGTTGAAACTGAAGAGCACTTCATTTTCCGGTGTCCTGTTTACTATGAGATTCGTGGGAGATTCCATTGCCTGTTCCGTGAGCCTCCTTCCTTCACAACTTTCTTCAAATATTATGATCAGAGATGTCTTGCTCTCTACCTTCAGGAGGCCCTCAGGCTTCGAGACAGCTCCTCCACCCTCCTCCCAGACGGATGAATACTAGACTGATCACTTCTTTCTTCCCGGTACTCTCCCCGATGAGGGGTACCAAGCGACACTTGGACACGAGTTTGGACCCTCAGTTCAGATCTGTCAAATCTCGGGACTCCATTTCTTCCACCCGAGGCCCCCTACCCCAGACACGTCTCAGGGCCCCTTCTCATAGACAGTGATCCACCAGGCTTACAAAGAGGCACCGCCTTCCTCCCGGACACCGGCTTCCCAGGCATTCTACAGTCTCAGCTACTGGTTATCGGCGCATTACGAGTCACTTCCATCCGGCCTTGAGTGCTAGGTGATGTTGTTGGGGGGGTTGCTCCTTCTTCTACTCCCCCACACATTCATCCTATTCCTCTTCTTTTCTGGTCTCTCGGCCTCTGTTGCTTCCTTCTCTTCTTCTTCTTCTCTCTTTGTATCTCGGGACGACCCATTTGGGTTCTCTTGTTGGGTTTGTTTGCTTTGTATCCTGCAGTCCCATTGACCTATTTTTTGGTCATGCGTTGGACATTAATATTATTATCTTATCTTATCTTCGTCTAATCCGCTTTGACTCCTCCTGCTCTAATCACATATCCCAAATAGAGGACCTCCCTCATCCCAAACTCACACTTGGAAGCCTTCGCATAAAGCGATTGTGCTCCCATAATAGACAAGACCTCATCAAGGTGTCTAAGATGATCCTCCCATGTTTTTGTTGTATATCAGAATGTCATCAAAGAACACTTGGACAAATTTCTGCAAGTGGTAGTTGAAGACATGGTTCATACAAGACTAGAATGTAGTTGGAGCATTAGTCAACCCGAATGGCATCACCAAGAACTCATAGTGTCAATAATGGCACCTGAAGGTTGTCTTATGTATGTCCTGCTCCTATACTATAATCGATGGTATCACGACGTAGGTGGATTTTGGAGAACTCGGTCCATGTAACTCATCGATCCTAGGAATGGGATACCGGTTCTTGATAGTCTTCTTGTTGAGTGCACGGTAATCAATACACATCCTCAAAGTCCCATCTTTCTTCTTCACCAACACCACTGAAGAAGCAAATGGACTAGAACTAGGCCTGATATGTCCCATGTCGAGCAGCTCTCTGATAGTCTTCTCGATCTCTTCCTTAAAACATCGAGGATGATGATAAGGAGTAGTGATAACTGGCTGCCCCCTCCTCAAGCTCTATCACATGCTCAAACCCTCTATCAGGTGGTCTCCCTGGAGGCATCTCACCAAAAACCCCACTATGCTTATCCAACAAGGATTGTATGTCAATGTGGTAATCCTGCTTACCACTGCCTATGTTCTTCGTCAAAACGAAGCAATGAACTGCCTAGTCTATATCACCATGCCTGAATGTCCTCTCCATCCTCTTGGCCGTAACCACTCTTGGAGCTCCATTGGACATTCCCGCAACACCACATGCTTCCCATTCGCTTTGAATTTCAGCTCCATAGTTTGGAAATTCCAGAGTGAATTCCCCAGTGAATGTAGCCACTTAGACACCCAATACCAACCACATAGAAATCATCGGTCACCGTATGATTGCCCAATGCAATACTGAGTTGCGGGACACGCTTGGTGCATGTCATAGTAAAGTCGTCTGCTACAACCACGTTGAAGCCCTCAAAGTCTTCAACCTGTAGCCCTCGCTGCATGACTAATGCCTCGTCAATGAAGTTGTGGGTTGCCCCACTATCAATCAACACACTACATTGTACACCACAAACCTTGAATACATTGTACTGCAGTAGTACCCAAACAATGTAGCAATAGTACCTCCTGATGTGGGCTCTTGTGTCTGTGTAGGCTCCAACTCCTCATGCTCACTATGCTCACTTTGTGATTATTTGCACATCACTATCTGAAGCCTCACTGTCCTCTTCCGAAACACCTCAATGTAGTGCATTTTTCCTTTTCCCTTGCAATTGTGTCCTAGTTCCCATGGGTTTTTACATGTGAAACATAGTTTCTTCCTCCTGCAACTCATCTCTAGCCTCATTTGTCATGTAAGGCTTCTTCGACAATTCAAGTCCCTTGTCCTACTTCTGTGGAAAAGGCTTAGCAGGAAACTTCGATGGAAATCTTGTCTTAGGAGTAGAGAACTCTAAGTCTTGTGCCCCCCTGATAGCATCCTGTAGTAAGAGTGGACCAAATGCCTTCACTTAACCCCGCAAAGGCTCTATCAGTCCCTCGATAAATAAGGAGGTCAATCGTCTTTCAAAACATCATCGAAACCATGACTAATAACCTCTGAAAATTCTGCAATGTAGGAATCAAGTGTGCCAACCTGTCTCAAATGTGTCAACTCTCTAAAAAACATCTCAGGATCCTTCTTATCAAACTTGTCTATCAGCCTTTGTGTGAACTCTCCATACATATTAATGAACCTTTGTCCTTGGGTTACCAACCCATGGTGCCACCAATCATGTGCCTCTCCTTCCAGATGAAGGGTAGCGAACTTAATTGCCTCTATCTCATGCATGGGATTCAACTCCAAATATGTGTCCAACTTCTGGACCCATGCCCTCATTGTGCACTTCCGCGAACCATCAAAGTTTGGGAGGGTAAGTTTTCCCAAACGTCTCTACATATCCTGATTAGGACCACCTTTATCTTGTCATGGTCTACTACTACACTTCAACTGTAATAATCGGGCAAAGACATAGCTTCTTGAAAATCATCCCCAACCGTTGGTAGGTTCCCCAAAACACCATCTCCTCTGGCTCCTCTAGCTTTGCTCTTGTCTAGTGGGTTTTTCCTCCTGAGAGGGGTAGGCATAAATGGTCACAACGGCACACTAGATGAATGAGTCGTGCAAGGGCAGTATGAATTGTCTCCCCATTTGCAGCTCCACCACCATCATTGTTGCATACCCCTGAATTATGTGTAAGCTGACTCATCTATAAATTTGTTTGTTCCTGCTGTTTGACCATATTTATAAGCACTTGTTTCGTGAATTCACCATCAGGATCACCTACAACTGCTTCCTTTCCTCTGTCCTCATCCATCCTTTCAATCTCACCCCACATTGGAAAATCAGGAGGGACTCCCTCTAGAATTACCTGGAGGATTAAACAGCATTCTTTTTAGATAATACATGTTCACACCTATACTTGGTTGCATATGAATTTTTTGTTTGTATGAAACTATTCAAACCCCCACGGGCTTGGAGAAAAACCACCTCTGATACCACTGAAATATCCCCAACCAAGAGATATTGTTCCAAACTTGTAAAAATTATGAATTTTTAACTTGTAGGCATTTTGTCAAACAATTTGCATGCAATGTTTAGAACAGTTATGACAATGATCATACATTCATCACATAATTATGAAAATATTCAAAAATTGCATAGTGTGATCCTGTCAAACAGTTGGCAATCATTCTATTGAATTGGAAATATCATTAACACTCTCATAAGCAGTTAGAAAAACAAGGAATAAGGCAGAGACATTGTAACAAACATTTACCATACATCCAACTGAAGCAAACATTCCAATATATAGTGTTCTGATTAATAATTTCAGACCTCTTAACTAATATAGTTGTTGTTGGTAATATATTTCTGAGTGTAGTGATCCACGGGGCAAGGAAATGGATCAAATAGTTTGCATGCATTCGATATTAACCTCATAAATTATTATTCCTTTGAATAAATGAGTATGGTTGAGTTGTACAACATGAAATAACAATTTAATTTTTTGTTTAAAACTACATTAATACCTCTGCAGCAACAGCGCCCAATGGTAGATGGATATAAAACTTAGTGTATTAACAATACTGAAGTTGTAGCAGACTTATATTAGCAGTGATGGTGGACTGTTCTAAAACCCTTTGTAACCCCTAAACTCCTTCCAAAGATCCTTGTGCACTCAATAATCACAAGCAACAACTTGTGATGTGGCAGCCAGCTATAGCATCAACCTTCAGGGGCCGCTCTATGGCAAAATAAACTATAATATTTTCCCAATTTGTATGGCCAGTACCAGAATAATCGTTAGTATGCTGAAAATAATCCTTGGTACCTATAAATTGTGTTACTAGGGATTAAGAATAAATCATCTCACCAAAATAACCCTTCCAGCTAGGGTCCAAAGTCTCCTCTACACCGAAACCAAGGATCCTAAGGGATTTCACTCCTTGAGCAAGAGAAATGAACACGCAGGCCCACCAAACTTTTTCCTGGAGAAAATAACAAATGAACATAACTTTTATTTTAATCCTCAAGTCATCCATATAACACCTTTGAAACCCTAATCATCCACATTTCCAAAACCACTTTATAAAATAATAATTAATATTTCACTTTATTCATAAGCCATGACTTAAAGCACCTCAAAATGAAATTATAATATAAAGTGCATTAAGGAAACATCTCAACGTAAAATTATAACGTTAATGCATATAAGCGTCCAAATCTTCCCTTTACATCTCCCGCGCCCCGGCTCCCAGGGAATAAACAAGGAAAAGGGGCGGAATAGGTGAACTAGGCCTCCGAGCATTTGGAAAGGAACATTACACATCGCTACCACACAAAAGAAGAAAACAAATGTTTGGCACTCTTCATTTGGGAGTTTATATAGGAATTAAATCAGCACGGGAGCAACCTACTCATAGTGGGTCCTCTGAGAGATACCATGTCCAGATTATCACATACTTCTTTCAATAAACCCTTATTAGTTTTTAATAGAAGTAGGCCATATTGTTATCCACTCAAAAGGCATTGTCATTTCTCAAAATTGACCCAAGTACTTAAACTCTAGAGGGACATGAAATAAATTTTCTTGTTGCATGGGCGAGAAACTGATATGAGCTGTGGATATAAATAACAAAATGCTACTTCTTCCTATAGACCTTGAGATCAACACGAAAAATTTTCCACCAAAAGAACTTTTGTTGTAGACAAATTTGTTCTCAATTTTACCTGTCGTTGACAGCGAATCATAGCTGGCAAATCTGTGTAAGGTAATTGAAGGTCGATTTTGCACTCCATGAGAAGGCCTCCATCATAGTCCTTAATGTACCTGAATCATATTCATGAAATGTATTATGGACTGGGAACAATGCATTGCAATGAAAACAAGATGAAATATAAAAGCTCTGATTAAATAATATTGGAAAAGAAAAGAGACATGTGAGAAATATGATTCTTGTCACAATCGTATAAAATATCAACCATAAGAATTCTTGGAATCCAAAAGTCACAAATATTGAGATCTATGCCTCACATGGTAGCAAAAATTATATAGACAACATCTATACTTATACCTTTATATTCCATGACTAAAAAATGTGACTGCAAGGAATCCACAAATGATAAATCAAATCAAATCAAATCAATATTGTGTATGAGCAGGATACCCTTTCCATATCTCTTTCTCCAAGTAAATCTCCTTTGTAAAACCCTGCAATTATAAACAGAAAATCATTGCCACGAAAATTCTACTGCAAATAACTAAAGATATGAGATAGACAACATAAACTGTCAATGATATCTACCTTGGTTTCAAATTTGTTAACAAAATTAGTTTCTCAACTCAAGAAGAATATGAACACACAGAAATTCATAAAATGGATGAAACTGCAAATAACTGTAGATATGAGAAAGAAGAAATAAACTGCCAATGATATCTACCTTGGTTTCACAAAAATTTAAAAGTTAGTTTCTCAGCTCAAAGAGAATATGAACAGGCATCAATTCATAAAATGGATGAAAAATATTTCAATTTGAACATCTAATCTATCCACCAAAAAGGAAAGCAAATTAGTTCCATGAAACCAAAGGTTACGTAATTAAGATCTAAAATACTATACTATACCAGAGAATGTGGTTTTCACAAACCAAGATAACAACATTTACAAAATTTCCCAAACCCCAAGAACAGAGGTCACACTTCAGAAATGTAAAAATTTTGACTCAATAAAAAGACTGACATTGACAGGAGTAGTTAACCACCTAAAACAAGATATAACTATAAATAAATAAACCTGCATTCAAGAAAACATCCAGAAAATAAATATATTTCTGTGAAAAACAGCAGAATTCGAACAAAATTTGCAACTATAGTACAGGTTGATTGCAGGCATATAACAACATAGACTCTTTATTAGTTTTGTTTACTTTTATCATACAGTGCAGAGACACCCACATTGAAGAACATATTCAGTATATCATCATCATGGAGGTTGGTATGAATCCCATCCTCAAAAAACCCCGGAAAAATGCCTTTGTATTTTCTGCATCCGTAATTAGCCTAAATTTGAGAACATTTCTACAAGTCAAATGGCTAGTCCCCAGTAAGTTCCTTATGTGACAATAACATGGAGTGTGGTTAGTCAACTAGCTGGAATCTGCTGTGTGCTTGCCATCTTGAGGTCAGCGGTTCAAAACCTGCACGCATCGAGGGTCTTCCTCACTCCAGCTACGGGCTAAAGCTTACTGAGGAGGGGCAAGAGTATAGTGGTGGCTCACTAGAATCACTGACCTTGGTGTGGGTGGGATAAAAGAAACTGTTTGTCACCAGAGTTGAACAGCTGACTTTGGCGAGATAATGAAGGATATGTAGCCGATTCCCTATATAACCCAAAAAGAAAAGAAAAATGTGACAATAACATGAGCCAAAAGCCCGTATTGTTTAACAACCTATTAATTTTCTGATATAATTGTGGTTAAAACCAGCTTTGTTCTCAGAATATGATACTGCTCTACAAAGGATATGAAGAATAATACATAGAAAGGAACATATCACAATATCAAATCTGTAAAAGCATTTTGAAGGAGAGGTGAGTGCCCTAGGCTATGATTCAGGTGCTAGCTTAATTTAAAAGGGTAGGCATATTGCTTATCATTCATAGACATTTTCAAGGGTAATCGTGAATTACCCATCATACGCCAGAAATTTCTGTACTTAACATCACAAAGTGAAACATTGGAGGCCATATTTTCCAGGTGAAAAACACTAATCCATTTAGACTATAAGCCTTTGTAATTCATGCAATTACAGACAAATTTGCAGCAAGCATGCCACAAGTGTGAATGTCATATTTCCAACTGCTCGATATTGTTATTAAATACAAGAAGGAGTCACAAATAAGATAGCAGTTTTTATCCAAGCTTCCTCAAATCAAAGCTTGAGCACAAACAATAATGTTGCAATTGAAGCCCTTTCCCGTGAAGAATTAGAAGAGCAAAGTAACTGCGATGGAAACTTCTGTCCCAGTACAAGAACATTGTAACAAAGAGAGGTTAAGACTGAATTCATTATTCAATGACTGTTGTATCAGAATGAAAAGCTTTGCATTCCTGATGGAGGCAGTGTCATTCTCTTCACAACTGAAGACCATAGATTGAGAATACAGAGACACTTTGAAGTTAGGAAAACATTGTTGAATTTATAGTGATGTCTGCCACCTTAGATACAGGTCAATGTATTATAATCATAGTTACCTAAGACTCGGGACGGCAAGACGTCGCGACGTAGGGATGGAGTTTCCAAGACGGCAAAATTTTTGAAAATTTGGGGACAGCAGGGGGATGGCTAATAAAAATGTAATGTCCCCATTTTTGAAGACCCTTAGCCTATCTTTCCCCGTGGGCTTTGGGATGTTGCAAGGGGAACAATTTTATTAAATAATTAAATATTATTGCCTGAAGCAATAATTATTTAATTATTTAATTGTGAAGATTATTTAATTTAATTCCCAAAATATAAAAATTAAATGGGGAATTAATTAAATAAATATTTAAGTGGTTTTTATTGATAAAATCACCCTTTGAAAAGGGGACGCCACACCTAGGGGAAATAAATTGCTTTTATTTAATAATTTCCCTCTCCTAGGGATTTCGAATTTTGTGCCTCCTTGCTTATAAAAGGAGTGTTGGGATCATTGTTAGACTCATGTTGATTTGATCATTTATGTCTCTCCATGCTTGGAGAAATGGGATGTATGCCCTAGATTTTCATTGTGCTCTCTCTCATTCGATTTGGAATTGAAGTGGATCTGATTTTGAAGACTTTGTCATTGAAGATTTGAAGACTTGATATTTATTTTTGCCATTTTGGAAAGTGGCGACTTTGCTGGAAATTTCTGTTGCATTTCTGGAAAATTCTGTTGGTTGGAATTTGATGAATTTATGTTCATTGGAAAGCTCTTTGTCCAAGCTTTCCAACAAGGGTAATTTCGTGTCAAAATTCCAAGTATTGCTCAAGATATGAATTTATGAAGATTTCTGTTATTTACCTAATTTCCCAAAATTAGGGCAAACTTGTTTTGGAGTTTCGGGTGACTTTTAGCATGGCGCTCGTGGATGCAAAATTCTAAAATTGATCTCATAATTTTCCTTATAATTTATGCTTTGTTTTGAGCTATGGTTCATAATTGTCGGATAAGTATTTTGCAAGTTATGAGGGTTTGATCTGCAGCTGTATTTCGGGATTTAAAAATCAAGTTTTCCATATTTTCGTGGTTTTCTTGTATGGAAATTTGCTCCTAATTAATATCTATCATTTCCCTTTCGTTTCATGCAATTCGGAGTTGTAAATCAAAAGTTATGGAATTTTGAATATTTCAGCCTAGGGTTTTGACGAACTTACTAAAAATAGTAAGTTCCAGATTTCAGTGCTTTTGTTGAGGGTTTATGGTTGAAATGTAAGATTCAGATTTTTATTTTCAGATTTGGCTAATTTTCTGGTTTGTTCCAAAAAGGGGACATCACAGTGGTATCAGAGCTTCCTTTCTCTATTCGTGTGGGTCATTTGTGAATGCAAGATTTGTATTTTCATATTTGTATGCAGAGATAAGAGGCTGAGTGGAACCATGGAGTTAATGAGTGAAGGTGGTTTGAAAGAAAGGATCATCAGGGTTGGAAAGAAGCTTAAGCATCCGCATCATTCCGAGGATGCCTTGCTTAAGGACTTGGAGGAAACAACGAATTGTTTGGCCATGGTCGAACAATCAGATAAGTACATGATTCATTCATTGATGTTTCAGTTGATTAAGCCTAAGATCTTTTGGCATGAAGATGTGAGAGTGAAAATTATGGTTGTTACTTGCATTGTTGAAGTCACAAGGGTCACAGCCCCTAATCTGCCCTACAGTGATGATATCATGAGAGACATATTCAAACACATGGTCAGAAAGTTTTCAAGGCCTTTGGAACGTCACAAGCCCTTATTACAGTAAGAGGGTAAAAATTCTAGAAACTATGGCAAAGGTAAGATCTTGTGTATTGATGTTAGATCTTGGTTGTAATGATCTTGTCCTTCATATGTTTGAGGTATTCTTTGGGGTCATACAGGATAATCGTTCAGAAAATGTAATGGTTGCAATACAGAGTATCATGTCTACGGTGATAGATGAATATGATAATGTTCCTCAACATTTGTTGAATGTGCTTAAGGAAGAATTGAGACAGGAGGCATCATATATTTCTCACACCTTGGCCAAAGGTGTCATGAATCAAATCAAGATGAAGACATATATGGCAACCAAGTCTTTAGAAAAGGATATGGGAATGGATCCTCAAGGTATGAGTTCTTCGGTGCATACTAATGAGTTTCTTGTATCTAATACTTGCATAGAATGTGAAGGCACGAAGAATCAGCTGCTAAGGTAAAGAACAACCAAGAGAGTTTAAAGGCATTGAGTAAGGGATACCCCCAACAAATAAAAATGCAAATGGCAAGCTTGCTGGTCCGTACAGTACTGCTGTACATATGCAGCGAAAAACAGCGAATAAGGGACAGCCAAGGTCACTTTTGGGTGATCAAACTCATGCCTCAAAAGGGCAGCCACGTAATAAGGTAATGGATTATTCAGATTTTTATTTGGCTAATGAGGATGATGAAGTTATTGTTGATGAACATGAGCATAAGGAAGAAAGTGTAATAGAGGGAACTTTGGCATCACTTTCCGGAAATGATAGAATTCACCTATTCCAAACAAGAGGTATGTTGCATGGCAATCCGATGAGTTTTTTCATTAATAATGATGCTTCACACGATTTCATTGATGCAAGGATGGTTGCAAACTTAAGTCTGAATATTGGAGGATTCCAAGGCCTCAAGGTATCCTTAGCCAATGGATCTACCATACTATGTTGGCACAAGAGTTCCCCACTCATTACCACATTAAGAAATAATGAAGTATGTGATGATTTTTATGTTGTGAGTTGGAATAACATGGATGTGATGTTAGGGTGTCAATGGTTTTACACATTGGGGGAATTCACTCTCACCCTAGAAAAGATGGAGCTCAAATACACCAAGGAAGACAAGGAAAGGGAAATCCAAGGTATGAGAACAAGTTTGCCTAATGATGAGTCTTTGATTATTGACAATTTGCATATGGAAGTTCCTTGCCATGATCTATTTGGCACTTCAAGCAGTTGGGTAAACTTTATTGCTGTTATGCATAAGAAAAAACAGCCACCTCATGCTTTTCTTATAGATAATTTTGTTGGTGCAAAGGCTCAGAAAATTTCAGTTTTTCATGACACAACAAATTGGAAGTTTCTTATGCATGGACTGATAAAAAGAATGCAGTTTAAGGGGGCTGCCAACAGTAATTTTCTAAGAGGGCTGCAAAATCAGTTAGGGACATGCAAACATGGGTTCAAGGGTATCTATATGATACCAAAATTCAAGGTAACAGATGATGCTTGGGCCTTGAAGAAGAATGATTTATTGTTAGTACAAGCTCTCATGCAACCTAAGACTGATGTATTTATCATTTTCAGTTTGTTACCTTCTTCATTTGTTGTTTCTTATGATCATGGACCACATGTTAGGAAGAGTGATGAAGTTTTTGACTCATGTTCTTTTATGAGTAATGAGTTTTTCCACATCCAATGGAGTTTCATGAGGAATTATGTATGGCTTGATTTTATAGCTAACATGTTGTGGGAAAGAGTGTGGCAAAAGTACAGGAAAATCTTGAAGCATATGACTGAGATTTTGGGACAGCAAAATGAGGAAACAAATTATGCAAGATTGTTTAATTCTACAGTTCAGATTTTTTATGTACACATGATGATATGGTTATGGGTGTTTGTTTGTAACTCATGCATGATTGATTGGGAAGGGATAAGTCTGATTTTTATGAAGAATGGCATGACTACAACAAGCATATGGGACTGCATAGCAGATTATGGGGGCAACCCATGCATGAAAGAAAGTTGGGCACCATCCAAGCCATGGAGATACCAAGAAGAAGCAAGAAGAGTGTTCTTCAACACTCATTTTTCTAACTGGTTTGTTTCATGTGCAGGTTTGAAAAATAAAATGCAGCA
Source organism: Taxus wallichiana var. yunnanensis (assembly GCA_018340775.1). Classification (NCBI taxonomy): domain Eukaryota; kingdom Viridiplantae; phylum Streptophyta; class Pinopsida; order Cupressales; family Taxaceae; genus Taxus; species Taxus wallichiana. Next base: position 467,914,501 of record CM031238.1, on the reverse strand, counting down.
GTTTACACTCCTAACTTTTAGGAGGACGAAGCAGCCCAAGATATTACAGATGCTACTCCACTTGAGTGGCATGGGAACTCGGTTCTTGGAGAGCTACCCTTTTGGTACCAGATGCATGAGCTTGCTATTGCTTGAGGGCAAGCAATCTTGGGAAGGGAGGACTGTAATGTCCCCATTTTTGAAGACCCTTAGCCTATCTTTCCCCATGGGCTTTGGGATGTTGCAAGGGGAACAATTTTATTAAATAATTAAATATTATTGCCTGAAGCAATAATTATTTAATTATTTAATTGTGAAGATTATTTAATTTAATTCCCAAAATATAAAAATTAAATGGGGAATTAATTAAATAAATATTTAAGTGGTTTTTATTGATAAAATCACCCTTTGAAAAGGGGACACCACACCTAGGGGAAATAAATTGCTTTTATTTAATAATTTCCCTCTCCCAGGGATTTCGAATTTTGTGCCTCCTTGCTTATAAAAGGTGTAGACACCTATTTTTGGGTATAGCGCCCCTCCGACATCTCACATGCACACTAATTCTATTCTCGCATCTCTCTCTTAAATTAAATAAAATCTTATTTATTTGCTCACATTATTTGATTGATTATCAATGGGCTCCATATGGACCCATTTGATAATTCAATTTTTGGCATCATCCCCATCTCTCACAAATTATTTAATTCATAATGCATATCTCCGACACCTTTTTAAAATGAAATATTTATCTCACCCCCATTCAAATCATGTCCCCCACTTTGCCTAATAAGTCAAAATATGGGACCCACATTAATCACATCATATCCCTAACTCAGGTTACTTTACTACACCCTGGGTATCATCTAACCTATAGTTAGTCTCATATCTAAGCTATAAATATGGGGTTTTCCCCATATTTCAAAAAAAAAAGATATATTTTTTTAGAGAGCATATATTTTTAAAAAGGAGAGACAAACCATAGGTGGAAAGACTTAGGCTAAAGAGAGTTAGCACTAAGGGTGTGCGAAATCTTTGCTTGTTGAAGGAGAAAGCTCTGACAGTGTCTCTTATCTTGCCATCTTGATGCCTAGTTCATTTCCATAGCAGGACATAAGCTAAGTACTCTTGTTATTTCAGTTGCTTGTCATTTTTACTACTATTCACGATCTATTATTATCTTGTCTGACACGGGGTTGACATCCTCCAAGGGAGTTAAAATCCTCTTGGAACCGGCACCGTCCGAAGCAACCCCCGCATATTGTGTTCTAATCTTATCTGGTTTAGTTTTGCAAATCTAGCTTCTCAATATCATACATCTACTTTCTTTGCGTCTGTATCATCCATCTCCATCTCCATCTCCAAGGTACTAAGCCCTTGTATACTCGACGTGCTCTCGTGTTTCTTGATTACTCGTACACTCACCTGGACAGGGAGCACGAAACGCAAATCAACAAAAGGAGTGTTGGGATCATTGTTAGACTCATGTTGATTTGATCATTTAAGTCTCTCCATGCTTGGAGAAATGGGATGTATGCCCTAGATTTTCATTGTGCTCTCTCTCATTCGATTTGGAATTGAAGTGGATCTGATTTTGAAGACTTTTTCATTGAAGATTTGAAGATGTGATATTTACTTTTGCCATTTTGGAAAGTGGCGACTTTGCTAGAAATTTCTGTTGCATTTCTGGAAAATTCTATTGGTTGGAAAATTCATTGAAATACTTTTCTATTTATGAGTTGAGATGGGCAAGGATTGTAACAAGCTTGCTGGAAATTCCCTTTCCGACTTGTTTTGTTGGCAAGTGAGGCACTCCGGATGTATTGAAAGACTTCTCCCTTGAGTCCTTTCCAAAAGAACCTTTCTCTCGCTTGCTTGTATGTTTTAAAATACCTTGGGTGACCAGCCAAGGGTGTGTCATGTATTGCCCTCAAAATCTTATGCTTCATCTTTGATTCCGGGACCAAATAGATTCTATTTTTGTAGAGAATGAGATCATCCACTACCTTGTACCTTTCATCATCTATTTTCCCTTCAAGGACAACATTAGTAAAATCATTCTTTGCATACTCAGTTGTTATAAAAATCCTTCCAATCAGCTGTGATTTCAGACATGGAGCAAAGAATTGGTTTCCTTGACAAGGCATCAGCTACAATGTTGTTTTTCCTTTAATATATTCAATGTCAAAGTCATAGGCCTGAAGTTTACTCACCCATTTTTGTTGCCTATCATTCAAGTCCCTTTGGTTGAGGAAGAACTTCAAACTATTGTGATCTGTTTTGACCACAAATCTGCCACAAATTAAGTATTGTTTGAATTTGGCCAATGCATGCATGATGGCAAGCATTTCCTTATCATAAATGGAGAACCCCACTCAATATCTTTGAGTTTTTGGCTCTCAGAGGTTATGGGATGCCCCTTTTGCATCAAAACAGCCCCAATACCTTCACCTAATGCATCACATTCCAACACAAAAGGAATAGAAAAATCTGAAACAGCAAGTACTAGACATGTGCTCATTACCCTTTTGAGTTTGTCAAAGGTTGTTTGGGCTGATTCAGACCAGCTAAAAGCTCCCTTCTTTGTTAAATTAGTCAATGGGACAGCCAGTTGTGAAAATCCCTTTACAAATCTTCTATAGTAACTGCAAAGTCCCAAAAATCCTCTCAGTTGTGTCATTGTGGTAGGAGGAGGCCAATCCAATATGGCTTGGATCTTTTGTTGGTCAACATGAACTCCTTGGGCATTGATGACATGGCCAAGATATAGAATTTCACTCATGCCAAACTCACACTTGGATTCCTTAGCAAAGAGAGTTTGTTGTTCCAAAATTTCCAACACTATATCCAAGTGTTTCAAATGCTCTTCCCATGTTTTACTATACACCAAGATGTCATCAAAGAACACCAAGACAAACTTCCTCAAATGCTTACTAAAAACATGATTCATACAAGATTGGAAAGTAGTTGGTGCATTAGTTAAACCAAAAGGCATGACTAGAAACTCAAAATGCCCAAAGTGACACCTAAAGGTCGTCTTGAACATCTTGAAAAGGAATATAGCTCCATTTAATTCATCAATCTGAGTTATGGGATACCCATTTTTAATGGTCTTCTTGTTCAACAACCGGTAGTCAATACACGTTCTCATTGTTCCATCCTTCTTCACTAGGACAACTGAAGAAGCAAAAGGTCTAGAACTAGGCTATGACCAATCTAAAGTAATGTCCCATTTTCTAAATTAAAAATAATTAATAATATTTTAAGTAGGGCCCAATCAATTCTTATGTTGGGACAACTTCATATTATTATTATTAAAATAAAAAGTATTTTTAAATACTAAAATAAAATAAAAGGAGAGGTTGTCCCTCTTTAAGAGGGAAAAGTAAATTTTAAAAAAATAAAATAAAGAGGCCTACATGGAGCGCTCCACACAGAAAGAAATGTAAACGCTATAAAAGCAAATGTTGGGATTCATTTGTGGGATCATGTTGTGAATTATATACTTCTCTTTTGGAAATTGGAGCATTGAGCTCTCATTTTCACCCTTTGAGGACGAAAACCCTCATTGGATCCTATTGGGGACAAAAACTCTCAATAGTCACAACACTTAGGGACGGAAACCCTCATTTGTTGAATTGGTGACTTCATCCAGGAGTCACATTGGAGCTTCAAAATTCAGAATATCAAAACGGCAAGGGTTTCTATCAGTGTTAGGGCACGCTTTCGGAGGCTGCCACATTCATTTTCATCTTGATCCACCCATTTGGAGATTTCAAGATCACTTTTCAGTGGTTTTCAAGGTTGGAAAATTGTGATTTCACTTTCATTAGATTGTTGGTCTCTTCAAGATCATTTTGAGCATTAGTTTGTATTGAAACTCCAAGTATTGATGGAGTTATGAATTTTAGAAGTTTCAGCTGTATTTGCACTTGAAATAAATTTATAAAATACAAATTTTCTCCAGATTTCATCTTGTTGGATTTATTGAGTATTTGGGATATTTCTATGTTAATTTCCAGCCCATATTGCATGAGAATGGATGCCATTAAGTGCTGCTACAGTTCACTGCATTAGGAAGACTTGTTTATTTACTTTCAGCTACTTTTAATGATGTATGATGCCCTAAAAGTGTAATTTTATGTTCACTGCTAGGGTTTCTAATATTGTTGGATCTGTTATAAAAATCAGATTATTTTCAGCTGGGGTTTGTGTAAATTCCTTGTTGGTGTGGTTCAGCCCTAAAAAGGGACATTACATCTCCAGAACTTCTTGCTTGCCTTTTCGATCATCTCTCCGAATGCTCTCGGGTATAGAGTAGTCATAACTGGTTTGGTGTTGGGTTCCAACTCAATAATGTGCTGAAATATCAGTGGCAACCCATGGGGTATACTATTGAAAACTTTGGCATGCTTATCAATTATTAGAATATCCTTATGATATGACTGTTGTTCGAAAATGAATTCATAGTACTAACCAAACAATGTGCTGCCCATGAGACCTGCCCTCTACTAAAAGCCCTCTCCATCCTTTTTGCCATGACCACTTGAGGAGCTCCATTGGCCATGCCTTGAAGTACAACCTCTTTACCATCCACTTTAAATTTCAGCTCCATAATCTGATAATTTTGGGTGAATTCCCCAAAGAATGCAACCATTGTACCCCAAGCACTAAATCAGTTTCACCAATACCAACAACATAGAAGTCATCACTTACTTTGTGCCTTCCCAAGGTGAGATTGAGCTGCTGAATTCTCTTGGTGCATGGGATGGTGAAACCATCAGCAACAGTCACATTGAAGCCTTTGAAATCTTCCACTTTCAACCCCATCCTCAAGAAGGCGTCATTACAGTCATTGCCTTGTGTTTGGATGTTTTATACGATTCATAGGCAAATGTACATGTGAGGTATTGTTTTCATTACATGTGTTAGATGGGAGTAAAGTAGCTACCACACATAGGTACAAGGGATTTTTTCTTCATCACTGTCAGAACCAAAGGTACAAGGACAAGACAATACCCCATGACCCGTGAGTTTCCTCAGTCTGTTTCAATATTGGATATCTTAGCTAGGACCAACAAAGCCTATAAATAACTTTATATCATCGTCTGACTTGTCATATGGACTCTTAGCCCATGTGTCGAGTTTGGTTGCTGCGGTAACACTTTTACTTCCCCCTTTATCGAGTTGGCAATGTTTACTAACTTATGAGGAAAACCTTTATTCCTAGACCACTTGTTTTGGTATGTGTGTTACTAACAAGGATAGACTCTTGAGATGAGTCAACGAAAAGGCAAACTGCGATTTTCGCCTTTAAAGGAAAATGTTTTTGGAAATTCAAAATTTTGGGTTCTTACATGTCCTTGTCTTGCATTAAGGATTCACCAAAGACGATGTATTTTGATGATTGAAATACCAAGAAGAATGTGCACTACAACCTATTAGGTTGTAGAAGTTTTAATTTCACTAAATTTATTACTTTACATCCACAACAATTAAAAAAGGCTCAAGTTAAATATATGTTAGCTTCAGCTCATTGGAAGAGTTCAAGGTTGATCCCCTCTCTTTTATGTGTGAAATTCTATCAATAAATTTATTATTAATGCTCACAAGCATGGGTGGCTTACAAGGTAAATTTAAAAGTCACCGTGATCATGTTCCATGCACAGAAAATTTTATTTTGGTGAGATGTTGGCATGCTTGATGGCAAGGTAATAAAACGGAGTAAATTTAAGGAGAAAGCTTGATAATGATTTGTCCCATGTCTATGCATGTCTTTGCATAAGCAAAGACACAAATATTTGATAGACAAGACTGCCGATCCTTTAGTGGCCATCGTTAGCTACAGCTTGATTTTTAATAGAGGTTCCATTTAGAGAAAATTTATACTACAAGAATAACAACTTTAGTAGTCATGAAGGATGGCAACAAATAAGATAACATTGAATACAGTACCTGTTTAATGAAGTAGCCAACAGCATTGTTGTCAGCATAAGTTAGAAAGTGTGTGAGCCCATCCGCATCACGTGCGTGTCGTTTCAAATGGTTCATTAGCCTGGTCCCATAGCCTTTAACTTGTTCGTCCGCAGTGATAGCACAGAAAGCTATTTCTCCAAATTTCTGACTACTTGAACAAGCCACACATAGACACTATGATTTAGTAAATCATGGCAAGCATGTAAAGAATATATTTACATCATTAAATTATATGCAATTATCTTCCCTGCTTGCATAAACAGAATACCAATGACTGAATAAATTGCCAATTGAGGCCTTTTTAAATGTGACTGCGTTCCAACATTGAAATCTTTTAAGTGGACGTTCATAACTGAGATATAATGCAGAAAAGAGTTCCAAGTTCATGTTTATAGATATTAGGCTAAAAAGTCTGAAATAAACTAACCATCGGAATAAAGTATATTTTATAAAAGCAGCTATATGGTTTAACATGACCACCATTCCAAGCACGCTCAGGTCAGCTGCTTTTTGGAAGTTTATATAGCGTAAATATTGCTCTTATAAAAACCATAACACTATCAGACATTGAAAAGCTAGGGTGACACAAGTGATCATAGGCATAACATTTAATCTAAACCTCAGAGTAAATTCACTAGAACACAAAGATAACAACCTCAACCAAAGTACCATTAAACAAGGGCGGCTTTCCAACCACTTCATAAAGCTTCTCTTGACCACTTTTGAACAATAACCTCTTTAATGAGGATCAGAGGGTATTTGTTTCCAAACTCTGAAATATCATAATGTGTATCAATTGAAACCTCGATCTCTATAATGTGTTTGTCAAAAATTTGAACCAGAATGTTATGCAATCAGTTTGCCATGTTGTATCTTAGGCAGTTAAGCAGTACATCTTCTACAACCATATGATCTGTTTTGCAGTGGAAAGCCACTGATATTTCTTCTGATGAAAATATTGTACTATTTTTTTTTCTTTTGATGTAATAGGGGTTATATGTGGATTAGTCAGCCACATAGAAAATTGAAATTAAGTCACCACTAAGCAATGCAACTGGCAAAACTAAATTCGGAAATAAACATAGACCTGCAGTAGCTTTCATACTCAGAATGCTAATTACAGTTTACAAATCAGTAATTATTTAACCCGAACATCGTTTAACTCGAAAGATCTTCTTACGCAGCCCAAAATTAAGCCTAGAGAGGCTTTTAAATAAAAGGCCACTGTGGCTCTAATCAAAATTCTACAGGATCTTAAACCAAGAACAGACAAAAAGCAAGTCATGAATTTCAATTTATTGTGGTTTGGGTTGGTGCCATTTCTCCTTTCTTTCAGCTCAGCCCACAAAAGGGCATTACAATTGTATCAAAGCAAAGATCTTACCAGCCTGAGGGTATTCATGCAAGAGGGTGACAAAGAATATATCTTCTATCAAAAGCGATAGAAGAAGAAATCAGATCAGCTGCTTGAAGGGCCTAACATGGCCAACAAAGGTTCGGAAGAAGCCAAGATTGATAGACTCGTCAAAGGGCAAGTGAGGTTGGCGGATACGATGGATTTGCTAGCCCTAACCTTGCAAAAACTTCATGAGCAAAAACTTCAAGGTGGGTGACAAGGAGGTTGTGCTACAAGGTATGAAGAGTGGAACTCCTCAAATTGTGACAACTAAGAGCATGGAGAGAGCCTTCAAGAGGGGGCAGGTCGCATGGGCAGCACATTGCTTGGTAAGGTCTACTTCTTCATTTGCAATACAACAATCTTACCATGAGGATATTCAATCCATTATTGATAGGCATGCTAAAGTCTTCAATAACCTACCTCATGGGCTGCCACCGGATAGAGGATTTCAGCATGTTATTGAGTTAGAACCGGGTACCAAACCGGTAATAACTACTCCTTACCGCCACCCAAGAGTCTACAAGGAAGAAATTGAAAGAACAATCAAAGAATTGCTGAAATGGGACTCATTAGGCCTAGTTCCAGCCCTTTTGCTTCTTCGGTAGTACTTGTTAAGAAAAAGGATGGTACCTTGAGGATGTGTGTGGATTATCGGTTGTTGAACAAGAAGACAATCAAGAATAGGTACCCAATTCCAAGGATTGATGAGCTAATTGATGAATTACATGGAGTGGTTTTCTTCTCCAAGATTGATTTAAGGTCCAGTACCATCAAATCTAAGTAAGAGAGGAGGATATCCACAAGATAGCTTTTAGGTGTCATTTTGGGCACTTCGAGTTTCTTGTCATGCCATTTGGGTTAACCAATGCCCCAGCTACTTTCCAATCATGCATGAACCATGTTTTTGGTAAGCATTTAAGGAAGTTTGTTCTAGTGTTCTTTGATGATATTTTGGTGTATAGTAAAACATGGGAAGAACACTTGAGACACTTGGATATGGTGCTGGAAATTCTGGAACAGCAGGCTCTCTTTGCAAAGAAATCCAAGTGCGAGTTTGGAATGGATGAAATTTTGTATCTAGGACATGTCATCAATGCCCAAGGTGTCCATATGGATCAACAAAAGGTCCAAACCATATTGGATTGGCCTCCTCCTACCACCATCACACAATTGAGAGGGTTCATTGGTCTTTGTAGTTACTACCGGAGATTTGTCAAGGGATTCTCACAACTTGCTGCCCCCTTGACTGATTTAACGAAGAAAGGAACATTCAGCTGGTCAGAATCAGCCCATACATCATTTGAAAGGCTTAAGGAAGCCATAAGCTCATGCTCGGTACTTGTTCCAAACTTTTCTATTCCCTTTGTGCTAGAATGTGATGCATCCGGAGTAGGGGCTGTTTTGATGCAAAATAAGCATCCCATTGCTTTTGAGAGCCAGAAACTAAAGGAACATGAGCGGAATCTTTCCATCTATGATAAGGAAATGTTGGCCATTATGCATGCTTTGGCCAAATTCCAGCAATACTTAGTTTGTGGCAGGTTTGTGGTCAAAACCGATCATAATAGCTTGAGGTTCTTTCTTCATCAAAGGGACTTGAAAGACCGGCAACAAAAATGGGTGAGCAAAATACAAGCATATGATTTTGACATTGAATATGTCAAAGGTTAAAATAATGATGCAAAGATTGAAGAAGCTTCACAGAAGACACAGAAATTTCAGATCAGCCAAGCTTGCAATTGCTTGAGGGCAAGTGATTTTGGGAGGGGAGGACTATATTGTCCCCTTCTCAACACTAGTTCTTTTTGAAGACCTTGACCCCATTCCACTTACCGTGGGCTAAAAGGAAAAGAACTAGGGAAGTTAGTGTCATGATTTTCACTAGTTTTTGGTAGCTTTGCATTATTTTTAAGTAATTTTCTAGTTCTAGTCAGGTCAGGCTGGGAAAAAGGTGAAAAGCCAATTGAAAAATAAAAGAAAAAGGAACTCTTATGTCTCCAAGGAGGTCGGTCCTCTTTGGGAGGATTCTATTTTGTTTGTGGCACCACCTCTAGCTATTTAAAGGGGTCGCTTGGCTTGGAATAGGGTATGTTTGTTTTCGAATTTATTCTCTTGCAGTTGGAGCACGAAACCGCTTTCTCTCTCTTGCAATTGAGGACGGAAATCCTCTTTCCACTTGGTTTAAGGACGAAAACCCTCATTCCTTCATTGGTGGTCTCACACGAGAGGTCACACTTGGTGATTACATTCAGATTTTCCTTGGAACAAGCCATTTCCAGCCCATTGTAAACCCTCTCCTAGGGTGGCGACTTGCATGGAGGAAGGGTTTGGTGGTGTCTAGGGCACGGCATTCTTCCTTTGTTGATATTTGGATTGTTCCTAATTTATAAGGCTGATTTCATTTCCCGGATTGAATTTTGGGCCTTGGAATCATCATTTCCGGCCATTTTTATAAGTGGGTTTTATTGTTGTCATAAAATTAACTTTTTTACTTCACCAAAGTTCTAAAAATTCACTTCTTGGTTTGTACTTGATATAAATAACTATTATTGTTCCCTAGATGATTTGAATGGTGTAAAAGTGGCGTTGGAAGTGAATAATCGCAATTTCTTACTTCCATTCATAAGAATTCGGTTTGTTGTAACTTCTTATCATAAATTTCAGTTTATTGTGGTTTGGGTTGGTGCCATTTCTCCTTTCTTTCAGCTCATCCCGAAAAGGGGCATTACACTAAAGACAACAAAAAAATGAAAATCAAGTGGACAACTAGCACAACAATGGCTCAAAAGTACCACAAAAGCATTTTATCCTACCGGTATAGAAAAAGAATAGAGTAGAAAGAAGTCGGAAGTCAAATATTTTGGCCTTCACCACCAGACCATATTCCTCATCATCACCACGAGCTTCCATTCTCCTTTAAAATGAATCATTGAAAATGAAGAGAAAACTCCCTGAGGTAATCTTGCAGTTAATCCAGTCCGCATATATTTGGCGGTAGTATGAGTGATTCTCATATGGCTATAGACCCTCCCCCCCCGATCTTGCTTCTCAAGCACGCAAGACTCATAAGTCCACCACCTCACTCAGGGAGCCTACACACTACTATTGAGGCTAGAGTGTAATGGGTGCAGTGCCACCTAATGTGTGAGCAATGTGAAGACTCCATCTATAGAGCCGATACATTAAGCATAAGATAGTATGTGTATGCATCGAAAGTAGAACATGTAACTATGTGTGCACAATACCATCAAAGAAATCGGAAGGGAGAATAAGGGAAAAAAGCCATTATATGTGCACCACTCTCTATCTACCTAGAACCCCTCCCCCACTCATTGTCTATAATGTCCCCCTTTTTATAAAAAATTAAAAAGAGGGTAAAATCGATTTGCACATGTAATTTTAAAATGAAATTTTATAAATTGTGCAAATCGAAATAAAAGGGGAAGTTCGACTTCACCTTGAGATAATAAAAACATGTTTTTAAAGGTAAATCAAGTGACTAGGCAAGTCGCATTTTCCTGGAAGCATTTAATAATTAATATTGGAGATAAAGTGATTATTCCTAAGCATGGGTCGACCCATATGAGCATCTTTTTAATATCCCTATGCATTTAATATTTGTTGTTGGTGACTTTCAGGCACATTTTTTAAATGAGATTTCCTCCTAGATGATGGCGCCAAAGATGGAGAAGAACTTTGGAGGATGTGCTCCTTTTTGGCATGTTGACGGTTTATAAAAACTTATCTTCATGCTTGAAGAAGGGATGTATGCCCACTTATGATCAAAATAAAAGGTGTTTATTAACACCACCATTTGTGAAGTGTGTGTGCCCATAAAAGCTTGAAGTAATAAGTTTTGCAATCATTTCTCTTTATATATACAAGGCGCCATTTTTGGGAGAAGATATAAGCTTGCTTTGAGGGTTTGAAGTGTGATTTTTTGATGAATATCTCTATTTACATGCTGCTGGTTTTTACCTAGTGAAGTCAACTTGTTTGGGCATGTGCTAGGAGTGTTTTGGAGTGATTTTGAAGTATTTATAAATCTGCATTTGGATTTATTAATTGCAGATCTGGAACTGCATTTATTGACTCTTAAAGTGAAAGAAAAAGTGTTGGAATTGTGTTGCAGATTTTACCCTAACCCTAGTGACTGGGTTTAGGATTTTGGGAGCTGTTTTGAGGGGTTTCTAGTGTGTGAAAAGATCTGGTTTTTATTTTGGATTGAAGCTCATAATTTTCCCTTTCCGCTGCACTTGGTTTCATTTCAAAAGAGTTAATATTTTCAAAGTTATGGATTTTCAAAGTTTTAATTGATTTTCAGCAGTGTTTATTTATTATTTTACTTCTGCAAAAGTATATTGGAAAAAGGAGTATAAATACCGACTTGGATTGCCCATCTAAACCCTCACCTTGGCTCACTCCAACCCCATTTGGGTTGTATTGTAGCTGACACTAGGGTTAGTTGAGGTAACCCTAGAAGGGTTTATCTTCTAAGTTGTTTGTTTTTACAAGTAAATAATAATATATTATTAATATCCCACAAGGGGATATTACATTGTCTCATATTCCAATATTTAGGGTTGCTAGGAGTGGAAGCATTCCATCCACTGGTTTGACTATAGATTCAATCCAGGAAAGCAAAAATCACATGTAACCTACATCATTCAGGAAATAGAAGTAAAACTAGCCACTCCACTCCTCACCACCATATGAGCGACCATAAGTGGCGTAGGGAACTCCCCTACTTCAGAGTCATGCAACAAACCGCACAATAAGTTGCAGATTTCTAATTTATTCAAAGGCCTATTCGACATCGACAACAGCTTGCTCACTTTGTGAGCTTATGACTCTCTCATGAAGTGTTTACGGACTACGTGGTGTTTTCCTAGGGCCTAGCTTGGACTAGTCTTATTGTGTCTTAGATGCACGATTAAATAACTTCAACTCTTACCCTTCGCCTCCACACTCTAGGATCAGCAAGAACCACCAATGCCAACCCACACAACCACCAATAGCCCCCTCAAAGAGTGAACTTGACCTTCTTAAATAATTGTTCCTTTCCGCTTCTCTCTCTAGTTGCCTTCATCTAGTTGCCTTCAAATTTCCCACTCAAACTTTGAGTCGCCCTTCGAGCTCATAAATGCCTTCAAGCTACCTCTCGCACCACCGGGCATCCTTGTTGTGCCACATCGACACTGCTCACTAAACTCCTCTTTCATTATGTCACTTTGTTAGCTGCCTTGATCAAACAATTCTCACCTCCCTTGTCACTTTCTACCAGCCACCTACTCCACCGCACACTTATGGCCTCAATCCACACCTTTGCCTTTTCCTTTGCATGCTAGCCTTCCAAACCTTCTTGAATCATCCTCGCACCCCTTTTACACCCTTCTCATGTCCATGCCATCTCCTTGCTTATCCTCTTGTCGTCCTTTTCGAATATCCGGCTTGAGTCAAAACTTCTCCGCACTCTTTCATGCCTCCATTATCTTTCTATGCGCCAAATATTTCCACACAACAATTCCCCGCACACCTATTCTTCTTTTCTCTTCTTCAAAATCTTGTGCACCTCAATCTACTTCGTGTCCTTCCAAAATTTCGTGCTTTATCGCACACCGACACTACTGCACACTGTGCTCTCCTCTTTCGACTTACGTAATCACCCCTTCACTCTCATGTGCATTCCATCCTTGGGCTCACCAACACTTAGCCAAAATTGGTGCAAGATTTTCTTGAACCTAGGATGCTCCTACATCAAAACCCGGGGTATTTAAATCTTGAGCTCCACCACAAGTAGACTTAGCGAGTGGTAGGACCACCCTTGGGATTTCTAATCCTTTGCCACCTCATTGTGACTCGTTCGTGTTATCCTGCACACCTTGGTGAGGTTCAACCCACCATAGCCCAACCTCCTCCCAATGGATCTTCTCCCTTGATCCTCTGCAACCTTCTACTTGTTGCGTTCTTTCGCAAGGGCCTGCTTGCCACAAATCCTCCTCCTAAGGCTTCTCTGTTGAACCCTTTGTTTCGCAATTTTGCGCTTGTCCAAGTTTTCTTCTCTAACAAGTCCACAATCGCTCATATGTCCTTCCTTTGCGAGTCCGCACTCCCTAATATCGATCAACGTCCACTTAAAACTTTCAAGGCTTTGTTTCTCCCTTGCCCATTTTATCTCTAGGCCTCTTCCTTCGTCTACGTGTTCATTCAATGCACACGTCTTCTCTCCCTTCTTCCTTTGTCTTATGACCGTCCTTCTACCACGACTCCTTTCTTTGGTGTTCCTCTACCTTACACACCCCTCTTCCTCTCGTATCTGCTTTATGCCCCTCTCGAGTTTAACGGGCCTGCTGCGCACTTGGTCCTTGCGCACTTCATTCTTTCGTCGCCTCCTCCAGTCGCCTTTTTGTTGTGGCCTCCTCTCCTCGAGCATCTTCCCTCGCACAATTCCTAGCTACGCTATTTTTTTGAGTACCCCTTCCTCTTAACATCATCCACTGCACCGCCTTCTCTTGCTTTCTTTTTCTCCGCATGTTCACCTCCTCGCACTCTCGTGGGCTTGAACCCATCATGGACCATCTCCCTAGTCTCCTTCTCTCGCCTTCACCCTTTTCTTCCAAGAGTCATTCTCCCTTGTGCATTTCTTCCACGCAATCTTCATCTCCTTACCCGATGTCTTCTTATGCGCTTCTTCGCTTCCTTCTAACTTGGTATCTATTAGACCGCACTCCGACTACATGTGCCTCGTCGATCCATTATCTCGCCTATTTGCAAATCTCTTTCGGTGCCTTTTGTTTCTCCGCATAATGGGTCGTGATAGCCACATACCGCATCTTTTCCCTTTCTTCGCGACATCCCCTTCTTTCCTTTGTTGCCTCTGAGGCAACCTTTGTATTTCCTTGCGCTTTCATAGAGTTGTTGTCATGCCCTCGTTTGAGATCTTCATAGATTTGTTCTATGTTAGAAAAATAACATTAAATGGGTTTAACCCCTTATATTGTTCTTAAAGAACTTATATTTAATTATATATTAAATAAAAGAAAAACTTTAGTTTATAATTAATAAATTAAAAAAGAAATATATTAAATATAAACTTTAGTTTAGGTGTGATTGATTTTTAAACAATTAATGTGGAGGGGTGCATCACGAAAACACCCAATAACACTTAAATAACTCCACTTAAATAGGTAAATATGAAAAAATGAAAAACAAGAGAGAAGTGAGGTAAAGGAGAAGTTACTAGATGTAAAACTATGTTTCTCATATAAGTGTAAATTCTATGTTTCCGTGGGTTTATTACCTCGTATGAGGTTTTCCCACGTAAATTTGTGTTGTGTGTTTGTAATGTATTGTTCTTTATTTCATTTACTTTATAAGGTTAAATTAACTTTAATTTATTGGTTTAACCCGGACCTCTAATATGGTACCGAGCGAGTTGAATTAATTTTGATCAAATCAAATTAACCTAGTTAAACAATAAAATTTATTTAAAATTGGTTAGGTGGTTGGGTGGTTATAACCCACCCAGGTTATATAAGTGGGGTCCCCATCATTTTTGCACACAAAAACATCTCTTTGGAGCGGGCCCACATCAAAGTAAAAATAGCCATTTGAGACCAATTTATCGAATTTCTTCATTACAACTCCCTAGTGAAAAATAATCCTCCCAAGTATGTAGCTATATTTATTATGTTTTCTTTTCATATTTCTACCTTCTATGTACATGTGGATAAAATCATTACATACATTTTAAAGTTTTAAACTTTCAATTTTGCATTACATCTATATTAGACTATAATTTTTTCAGTTATTTCTCTTCTCTGTCACAACAAATTGTCAGTAGATCAAATCTCCTTGACAACACTTCGTGAGAAAATCTACATGACACACTATTTTTCATCCCTACACTCACGCTAACTTTTCGTTCCCAAAATTACAATATTACAGTAAAAGCTTAAAAACTAAAATGGATTCCGTTGTAGAGAGATTGTGGGGCTTATAGGCAACATTGGACCAGCGGCTAAATACATTAAAGCTATTTGTCAAAGTCTGGCTTCTTTTCTGCCAATTATCAAGTTGCAAACCACTGCCCAAAGTCGCAACCCTATTGCACCCATCAGAGCATTTGATCCCTCTCATATTGATCTCAGAAAAAAATTCTACCATTGAGGGAAGATATTAAAATTTGACTCCATAAGGATGAAAACCGCTTTGAGAATTCTTTCTGCAGATGGTTATATTTTTCTGCAAAACAGTAACAGAAGATACACATAAATTCTCCAACTTTTCTTATCCTGGATCCTTCCCTACGGTTGTCTGGCCGCTGCCATTTTATTCAACTATTTACATTGCGTGAAATGGTGTTTCATTTGGGCACCAAATGGATGATCTTCACCATGAACAGAGAAAATCAAAAATCCAGGGCAAAAATCAACAGGAGAATTCGTGGATCTTAACAGTAAAAGAATTTAACTGAAAAGACTTTGTATCCTAGGGAAGTTTAGTTTTCAAATTGTATGATGCATAACTACATCTCCAGTCGTGTGTGGAACTTGGTTTATGACCTGATCAGAAGCCAAGAGAATGAAAAAATAGTATCAAGCTATGCCCAGGCAGCTCACATTCACATTGCACCGCTTTTTGTGTAAGGAATAAGTAAGTGCCGTATAACTGGCCATATAATTGGAATAAGGTTCCTCCAGCTGAGCTACTGGTCAAACAAATCCGGCTTATATATATTGCTCCTCCTGTGAGTAGAGTTGTAAGGCCACACATCAAATCTAGTTTAAATACATTCAACTTGTGATACGTTAATTTTTTTGAAGATGGTATAACTTTTATAAGTTCAACTTTAATTACTTTTTCATTTTTAACATGTTCAAGTGAATGTATAACTAGCAATCACATGTGTACAATGCAATGTGAACACCGAACGGTATATGTTATTTGATTTAGAGGGATAGTTATTACTTTTGTAGTTGATGTTGATAAGGGGTGTGATTGATTTTGTAAGTGTAGGAATATAGATGAAGCATTACATTTAAAGGTTCTATCTCTACATTTCAAATTTGTTACAAATTCGTACATATACATTTGCAAATCTTATATCATGAGTGGTAGCGTTTTGCGGACTATTTTATTTGAACTAAACATGAATACATGAAGACTTCCGTACATTTGCAGATTTTATATCATGAGTGGTAGCCTTTTGTGGCCAATTTTTGGCACTAAACATGAATACATTTGATACCGCTTTGGATAGTTAATTACTTTTGTAGTTGATGTGGTTTGTAATTATTTGGGGAAATTGTGTTAGTGTTGCAACATGTTTGAGACGGTTGCATTGGTTGTTTGGTTGGTTTTTTGTTGAAAAAGTTTTTTTGTATTGTTGATAACATGTTGATAAGGGGTGTGATTGATAGTGGAAGTGTAGGAATATAGATGAAACATTACATTGAAAGGTTCTATGTGTACATTTCAAATTTGTTACAAATTCGTACATATACATTTGCAAATCTTATATCATGAGTGGTAGCCTTTTGTGGACTATTTTATTTGCACTAAACATGAATAAATAAAGTCTTTTGTACATTTGAAAATTTTATATCATGAGTGTTAGGCTTTTGTGGACAATTTTATTTGCACTAAACATGAATACATATGATTCCCCTTGAACGGCACTACCGCTTTGGATACAAGTAAAGTTGTGTAAAGTAGCAATGGAGGTGCTATCAAAGTAGAGGCTAGTGTTTACGAAGGGTTGTTTTGGTTTAGTGTAGATACATGCAAAAGAAGAGTGATACATTAATTTTTTTAAGACGGTATACTTTTATAAGTTTAACTTTAATTACTTTTTCATTTTTAACATGTCCAAGTGAATGTATAACAAATGTACTACATTAAACAACTATACTAAACCGTGAATCTTGAGTTCTTAAAGAATAGTAATTTCTAAACACTAATTATTTAATATAATATAGAACAAAATGTATCTATAGAGATTTAGGCATTATTTTTATTAATATTTACATATCAATATAAATTGATTTTCGAAGTAAACTAAAATTTATCATAATAGAGAAAAAATTAGTGTATGAAGATATACAATAATGAAAGTATATTTTTATATAAAAATGGAATAAAGAAATAATTCTTGTGGATAAATTTTTTGTAGATGGGTCCATATATATATATATATATATATATATATATATATATGCTATGTCACAAGGTTCGAGTTCGAGTTCAAGTTCGAATTCGATGACGATAAAATTCGATTAAAGTTTGCCAATGAAAAAAGTTCGGGAAAAAATTCGCCATTAAGTTCGACTGATAATTTTTATTTATTATTATTACAATATTAAAAAATACATTATAAATAAAAGTAAATATAAAATATAACTATAAATTAAAAATAAACTTTAAAAATATATTTAAAAACTATAACGAAAACTTTAAAAACTAATGGAATATAGTAAAACTTTAAATAACATAAAGGACGAATTTAAATAAAATAAAAAAGAATTAAAAATGAAAACAATTAAAAACGAATAAAATAAAACATAAAAGTTAAAACATAATTAAATCAAACATTATTTAATAGCTCCCGAGCTTTTAACTTTTAAAGTAATTGCGAACATAAAGCGAAAACAAAAACCCTAAACGCGTTGGGTATTTTACTAATGTCGATTGCACTGTCACGATTGGATGCAGAGGTCGAATCTTGTTTTCTCATCCACGCACCTCTCAGACGACTTCTCAATGCTGCCCAGGTTTGCTCATTGCCAACGCAAGGGTGCCTTTGCTGCATCTTCTGAACAAATTCGCGAATTTAACCGAACATTTCTATCACCTGAAAAATGCGGCAAATTTCGATTTCCAAGCCAAATAATCGGCAAACCTTGTGACATAGTATATATATACTTGTAATAATATTAAGTTTTATAGATATTTATTATGGAAAGTATATGTATTATTTTTAAGGTAATATAGAAAATTCTTAAAGAGTCCAAAAATGTTGGGCTACATTTCATGGTTAAACAAATATATCGAGCTAGGATCGAGATCATTTTTTTCTATGGACGAGCTCCCGATCGTCTTTGGGAACCAATTCATGTCCAAGACACACTACACGGCCAAGCTTGCGTGGAGCAGGACGAGCAAGCATGTGTATGTATGTGTGTGTGATTATTTAATTGTTGATAGATTAATGAAATTTTGCAATTTTCATAATGTTACAAAGCAATTTTTGTGATATATGTTTCGATAAACTCCATAGTCTTTTGAGGGCAATAGCTGAGTTTACGGGAGAGAATGTTATGTCTAATTACCCATACGTTGAAAAACTATACGGTGGCGGACTAAGTACTCCAAAAGCAAAAAAATCCAAATTTTGAACATATTTTTGGAGTGACACATAAAACGACAAGGATTTGTTTTAATTTTGTTTTAAAACTCGCATTCTAAGTGATTTCACCTTAAAATTTTGACTTGAAAGCATAAAATAATTCAAAACGAGCCCTAGTCATTTTAATATGGATAAATCGCAGATGTTGAGCGATCGACTACAACATCCGGAAGATACGATTGAAAGCGAGAATACATGTCACGAAAACTATGGACTAATGTAAATGGTACGGAAAAAACACCTACATTAGACAAGCGACAATGACAACATTTCGCATTTCAACAAAAGCGCAAGAAGTAATGTCGATTATACCGCATGAACGTGCGGGATGACTTTTTGTTACACATTGGAAACCAAGAAAGTTTAAGCGAAGCCTGAAATTGATAGAATAAATTAACGAAGGTACACGACTTTCAAAAGTCATAAAATTAATTCTTGAATTAATGAAAACTCCCATGAAGGGAGATGAAAAAGTGGATAATTTTCTAGCTAAAATTAAAAATATTAAATCTCAATTAGATGGATGTAACTGTGATTTAATTCAAGAAAAATTGTTATACTTTACCATGAAAGATTTAGAAACTTCATTTCCATCTTAAACCCAAAATATCAAACTGAACAAGATATTCCTGACTTATCTATACTTAGTGCTCTCCTAATTCAAGAAGAGTAAGTAATGACAAATTTAGATTCAAAGGAGAATGCCACTCAGGCACTTTTCGCCCAAAATCCTATGAATAATTTTTCTAAGTTTAACAAGAATCAAAAGTTCAAATCAAATTTTAAACCAACTAGTAAAGTCATGAATAATCGCTGAAAAGTCAGTTTAGATGGAAAATGTCATAATTGTGGGAAATTCGATTGTAAAAGGAAGACTATAGGATAAACAAAAATAAACCAAATTTCAAAAATCAGAAAGGAAATTAATAAAATCAGAATCAAAAAAATAATCAAAAACCTAATATAGTTTCCTTATATGTTGCATTAGTTACTACAAAAGAAAACGAATGGATCTTAGATAGTGGTGCATCTAGGCACATGACCTATAGATCAGATATTCTTTCTGATATCAAAGAATGTAATGATCAAATTTATCTTGGCGATCATTCCATTCTTGATGTTCAAAATCAAGGTAGAGCTAAAGTTTTTAATGGTTATATAAATGATGTTTTGTTTGTTCCTAAACTGAAAATGAATTTGTTATCATGTTCTCAACTCAAAATAACTATAGCATCATTTTACTAAAAGATAAATGGTATATTAAAATTAGTTAGATATTACTATTGCAGAAGGAATACAAAAGAATGGTTTATATATATTTAAAGGTTTTGCATCTACTTCATGTCTTTCTATTCAAAGTAAGAATGATTTACAATTATGGCATGAAAGATAAGGTCATGTTAACTTTAAGAGAATGTATGAGATGTCTAGTCTTAATCTAGTTGTTGGATTGTCTCCTATCCTTCATTCTCGGGAAACTTGTGAAGGGTGCTTATGTGGTAAGCAATCAGCAAACCCCTTCCATAGTCATCATGAAGCAAACTCCTCTGAACCTCTTGAACTTGTTCACAGTGATGTTAGAGGACCTTTAAAAGTTCCTTTTGTAAATGGTTCATTGTATTCAATTACTTTCATTGATGATTATTTTCATATGATTTGGTCATTTTTATTAAAAATAAATCCGATGTTTTATCTAAATTCAAAGAATTTAAAAGCTTAAGTAGAAAATAGTTCTATTCGTAAAATTAAAAGGCTTAGAATAAATAATAAAGATATATATGTTAATAAAACAATTTTGAAATAGATATCCTCTATTATAGTAAATTGTTGTGTGATTGCTAAGAAAAATAGTGTATGCGTATCAAATGACAGTTGGGGACACCCTTCGTGTCTATATTGGAGACGTCCAATACTAGGTTACAACTAATATTTTCCTTTACATAAAGTTAGGATGAGATCTTGTTATTTTATCCTTGGTATGTATATTTATTTAGGACCATAACTTTATAGTTGTTTCTCAATCACATATGTTGTTAATTTACTTAAAAAGTTTAATATGGTTGATTGTAAACCTATTGTTATTCCTATTGAAGTTGGTTGTAAACTTGATCCTAAACTTGCATGTGAGAAAGTTAACCCTACTCTTTATAGGCAACTTGTAGGTAGTTTAATCTATCTACAATCACTAGACCTGATATTGCATATGCAGTAGGTATTTCTTCCAGATTCATGCAAGAACCATATCAGGATCATTGGAAGTTAGCAAAAAGAATATTAAGATATATTAAAGGAACAATTAATTTTGGTTTACATTACACTTCTTTTGATAATGCTTGTTTATATGGATATTGTGATTTTGACCATGTTGGTGATGTAATAAATAGAAAATCTACGATTGGATATGTGTTCAAGTTTGGTACAGGTGTCATTACTTGGAGTAGCAAGAAGCAACCAACAGTCTCCATCTCTTCTGTCAAGGCAAAATATAGAAGTACGATGGAAGTAGCAAAAGAAGTCATGAATAAAGCGAGTTATTGGAAGAAATTCACATGGAAGTTAAAGGAAGTACTCCTCTTTTATGTGATAGTCGAGTTGTATTGCTCTCACTAATAATCCAGTTCAGCATCAGAGAACAAAGCATATAAAGATTCATATGCATTTCATCCGAGAGAAGGTACTCTGCGGTGATATAGATCTCCAGTTTTGTCCTACTAAAGATCAAGTTGCAAATATATTCACGAAGCCATTGTGTGTTGTGAAGTTCTACAAGTTTCATGCAATGTTTGGCCTTTCGAGTTGCCATTGAAGGGGAGTGTGCATGACAATGTCACCTCCTAACAGTCGGCCATGTGTTTTCTTCTTCACCTCTATACTTCTTCTCCATAAAAACATTGTAAAAGATCTTTTATGATCTAAGTAAACTTATCACTCTAAGTTTATTGTGTAGTCCAATAACAAAGCATCATTTTTAAAGGAGGTCCTTACTTTATAAAAGGCTCCTAAGGTGCTTATATAGATTTTTCATGAGAAACTATGAGATGTAATCTCACAAATCATGCTTAGCCTAAATCATCACTTCTAAATTATAGTTTTCAAGTTGTTTTGTACAAAAAGGTGATTTTAGCATGATGAAGGTATATAAATCCTTCAAAAGTGATATGTTAACCTAAACCCCTCACCGTGGTTTAAGGATTGTAAATCTTGTTGTATAAAGTATAAACAGTAATGTTGGCATATAAACCCCACTTAATATTAAAGGAGAGTGTTAAAACAATAACATTAAGTGAGTTTAACCCCTTATATTGTTCTTATACAACTTATATTAAATAGAAAACATAAACTTTAGTTTATAATTAATAAATAAAAATATGAAATATTTTTATTTATTAAATATAAACTTTAGTTTAAGTGTAATTGATTTTTAATCAATTAATGTGGAGGCGTGCATCACAGGAAGTCACACCTAGTAACTCCACTTAAATAGGGCAGTTGGGGCTCGCAAAAACATATATTGTAAATATGAAATAAAATATGGTGAAAAAAATGGAGAGAAGTGAGGTGAAGGAGAATTTACTGGATGTAAAACTATGTTTCTCATATAATTGGCCATTCTATGTTCCCGTGGGTTTTTACCTCGTATGAGGTTTTCCCACGTAAATTTGTGTTGTGTGTTTGAAATGTGTTCTTATTTATTTCATTTACTTCTTAAGTTTAAATTAACTTTAATTTAATGGTTTAACATGTACCTCTAATATTATATCGTGGTATGATCTTTTTCACATACTCTCGTCTCCTCTCCGTCGAGTTGCTCTACTTCAGTTGCCTTCAAGGAAACATCTTCCTCTCCTTCCTTTGTTTCCTTTCTGAATGGTGTTACCATTGTCACACATACTTTTATCTCGTGCACTTCTCTCGAGTTTGTTCTTTCATGCGTTCCTCCGATCTCTCCAGCCTTTCCACTAGGGCCTCCTTTCTTGCACATCTTTTATGTCCTTCCTCCGAGACATCTTTCATGCGATCCTCTACGCCTCCAATCCTTTTGCGCACTCTTGAACTCTTGGCTACACATTCTCCTTATTCTTTCTTTCTCCTTGTCCTTTCACACAAATCATCGGCGCCCTCCAATCCTTCCTGCTAGGACTCCTTTTGTGCGCTTTTCAACTCTTCGCTACGCATTCTCCTTATTCTTCCTTTCTTCTCGTCCTTCCTCTTCTATTTGCGGTTTTGCACAATCTTTTGTGCGCCTATGGTCTTCTACGACCATCTTCTCCTCTCTCTCGACAACTTCCTTCTTCAACGCAATATTCTTACATGTTGTTGTGTACCTCTAAGTGACTTCTCTTATCACCTTCTTCTCAACTCGTGCGCCTTCTTCCTACGAGATATTTTGCAGACAACCCTGGTGGTACTCCCACACATACTTCCTCTTCACTCTTGCGCATCCTCCAACAATGCTTGTGCGCACGACCTTTTCTTTTCTCCAGCTAACTACTAGCGCTCTCTTTTCAAAGTCTTCTTTGTGTTATTGACTCTTCACCGAGTCCTCATTCTTTTCAACGAATCACACTACAAGACCCCTTTTTCTCTGGTGGTCTTCTTCTACGCCCTCTAGACTAGTCCTTACACCCTTGAGCTCATCTAACATCTCCTTTAGTCTTTTCTCAACTACCGCATCCGAGTAGTCCCGTAATGTCCCCTTTTTCGAACTAATTCATTTTTGAAGACTTCTAGCCCATTCCACTTTCCATAGGCTAGAAGAAGGTGAACAAGGGAAGTGTTTGTTGATGTTTTTAGTCTTTTTTGTGAGCATTTACCTTTTTCTTTCATGGTTTCTCTTATGAGGCAAGTTGGTTGGGTAGAGGGGTGAAAAGGCAAATTAAAAAGATAAAGCAATCATCCTTAAGAGGTCAGTCATGGGATAAACTCCCTAATTGACCTTTGCGCCACCAAGAAGATATATAAGGGGTCACTTGGACTCATTTTGGGCATGCATCTTAATATAATTTATACTTGGTTTTGGGGCTGATTGCTCTATTCCATTCCACTAGAGGGCAAAAATCCTTTGGTGTGGCACACAAGGAGGACAAAACCCTTCCTTGTTCAAGTTGGAGAACAAAAACTCTCCAATTGGTGGTTCCTAAGGGCTTCAAAGAAGGTGATCTTGTTGGTTTGCAGCTAGGGTTTGAAGGAGAAAGAGTTGTCAAGGTCTTCTACATCAATTTTGCACCCTCTCCTAGGGTGGCGACTTGGGTGGAGGGTTTGAGTGCCTTCTAGGGCACATCTTGGCATTTGGAGTTGATATTCATATTCCTCATAATTTATAAGGTTGATTTCTCACTTCATTGGTATTTTTGGGGTTTTGGAATCATCATTTCCAACCCTTAATGTGAGTTGTACTTCTGCTGATTATTTAATTAATTACAATTGTGGTTTATCACTTGTTTCTTATTTATTTTTGAAGTATATTGGCTGGATAAATATCTTCATGGTTGGATAAAATAGTTGGAAGCATTCTTTGTCATTTTTAGCTTGTTATTGCATGGGAATTGATGCCATTAAGTGTTGTTACAGTTCGCTGCCATAGAGGGGTTTATTCACTAATTTCCAACTGGTTTTGAAGGGAGTTTGATGCCCTAAAAGTGTGATTTTCAGTTCGTTGTTAGGGTTTGATAGCTGTTCCAAAAATCTGATTTCTCTCATTTGGGTTTGAGCCCAAACCCTTATTTTCAGTTTCAGCCCTAGAAAGGGACATTACAAGTCCCTTCCTCTTAACGGCATCTTGCCTTCATGAGCAAGATCTTTACCCTTCTACCATTGTACTTTGGGATCTCTCTCTTGCATTCTCTGTCCACCTTTTCACATAATGGAGAACACAGTGTTTCATGCCAGCTGCTGCACATTCAGTGTTCTACCAGCATTCTGCACTCTTTCCCGTGCGAAAAGAAACGACTTTGATACCACTTAGCGCAGGGATCTCCCCACTTCAGAGTCGCACAACAGACTGCACAATAAGTTGCAGATTTTTTAATTATTCAAAGGCCTTTTCAACATCTACAGCAGCTGCTCACTGTGAGCTTACAACTCTCTCATGGAGTGTTTACAGACTATGTGGTGTTTTCCTAAAACCTAGCTTGGAATCATCTTCTTGTGTTTTACATGCACGATTAAACAACTTCGGTTCTTACCCTTGGTTGTCCACACTGGGATCAACAATAGCCAATGCCAACCCACACGACCACCAACAGCCCCTTAAAGGGTGAACTCAGCCTCCTTAAATAGTCATGCCTTTCCGCTTTCTCTCCTAATTGGCTTCTTCTGGATGCCTTCAGATTTCCTGCTCAAACTGTATGTTTGTCTTCGAGCTCGTAAATGCCTTCGAGCTACCTATGCACCATTTGGACGTCCTGTTGTGCCACATCATCCTGTTCACTGACTTCTCGACTGTTAGGTCGCTGTCAGCTGCCTTGATCAGACATTTATGACCGCCCTAGTCACTTTCTACCAACCACCTACTCCGATGCACACTTATGGCCTCAATCCACACCTTTTCCTCTTATTTCACATATTATCCTTGCGGACCTTCTCGAAACATCCGCACACCCTCAGTGCACCCCCTTCTCATGTCCACGCCATCTCCTCGCTTATCCTCTCGCATCCTTCGCAATCTTTGTCTTGAGTCAAAAATTCTTTGCACTCTCTCGTGCCTCCATTCTCTTCCCATGCACCAAATATTTTTGCGCATCATTTCCCCATGCACCTCTTCTTCCCTTATGTTCTTCAAACTCTCATGCACCTCAATGTTCAGGGCCCATATAGTTATAGGGGCCCAACGGCTTGCTATATATAGCTAGCCAATATGGATTACTTATTCCATAGGTCACCTATCCGGCCACAGTCACCGCACTGGAGCAGAGAATATTCACCCCGGCATTCGGGCTATAGTCTTTTCTCGGCCCCTTCTATCTATTACTACCCCTATCTAGATATGGGGTCTACCTATATCTGTGGGGGCCTATATATATATGGCATTTATGTTACGTTCTATGTGTTCCACTAGTGTGGCCCACAGAGAGTGATCGACTCCATCCCCGAGATACCCCTATATAGATTAGGGTTGAGCTTGTCACCATTTATCTAATCAACTAGGAGGGGAGGGGGTGCATACTATAGCTACTTGATCCATTCACACTTGATAATGGGGATGTCGGTAGGGGGTGTATGAGCGGTCACGTCCATGTACAGGACTTTGTGATCTACTTCAACACTCTTTCGACTTGTGCAAAGCCTCTGCTTCTTCTGCGCGAATCCCCTCTAACTCTATTGTTCCTTCCATCCTTGCACACACCAACACTCGGCTAAAATTGGTGGAATATTTTCTTGAACACAGGATACACCTTCATCAATAAGACATAAACCCATTGATTATATATTATATTTAAATAGATATGAGTCTGTATATCTTCTCTATACATGACCTTATGGCGGTATCCACCGCCTTAGTATCTTCACTCAAAAAAGGAAAGAATTGTGTGATGGCTTTGGCAAATTACTCAATTCCCTACCACCTTTAGATATAAAAATCACAATGCATATAACCATCTATTCTAAAATCACTACACACTACTTACCACAGACAGCTAATATTTTCTTGAACCTGGGATACGCCTTCATCAATAAGACATAAACCCATTGATTATATATTATATTTAAATAGATATGAGTCGATATATCTTCTCTATACACGGCTGATGGCGGTATCCACTTTGCCTTAGTATCTTCACTCAAAAAAGGAAAGAATTGTGTGATGGCTTTGGCAAATTACTCGGTTCCTACCACCTTTAGATATAAAAATCACAATGCATATAACCATCTATTCTAAAATCACTACACACTCCTTACCACAGATACGGCTAGGTTTTGGGAAGAGGGACCTTCCCCTAATTGGGCTCCTCCATATTCATAAGACTCTTGACACAACATTCAACGATCTCTATCATGGTTGTTGTAGAGAGTTGAACCACATTAGCCCTAGCCAATTCATTTTTTCCCTTACAGATGGCCATGATTCCCTATAGGATATTACGGTCATGCGAGGATTATTCATCATCGGATACCATCTTAATAGTCTCTAAAGCCACACTATCTTAGTAGTCTCTAAAGACCCACTTAAACATTGGGCCATTTCAAACACATTTCTTTTGCCCAACAACTATCCAAGATCCACCATTAGTCCTCGCATATGGTTGCCCATTCTATATCATCCAACATATTGAATTGTTGGGCAAAGAATTGGACTCAAAAAATCAAAGAAATGAATTGCACAAACCAAAATTGTATTCATTCATAAAAACAAGATATATTGTACAAATAAATAACCACCATAGTCTGAATCTGAATATCTAACTAGTTTGAAATTTGTTGCCTTGGATTATTTTAGCCCAAAATATTATGTTCTCTTTAGATATCGGAGAACTCTCTTTGCTTCTACCTAATGACTTTCTCTAGGTTGCATGAATCTAGAAAGAACACCAACACCAAAATAAATGTTTGATCTAGTTGTAGTTACATAGATATGACATCTAATGAGTTGTCTATACTCGGTTGCCTCTTCAAACTCTATAGAATCATATGTCAGTTTCAAATTTTGTTCCATGAGTATGTGCGGAGAGATGTATAGTCTGTCATTCCAAATTTGCTCAAAATTTCACCAATATATTTTTGTTGTGTGATAAAAATATACTTGGATTTTTAAATCACTTCAACACCCCCAAACTAATGAAGATGGCCCAAATCTATCATTTCAAAACCTTTCATCAATTGCGCTTTGACTTTTCCTATGTAACTTTCGGTATTTCTTGTGAGGAGAAGATCGTCCACATATACAACTAGATATACAATTGTTTTGCAACTATTTTGACAAAAAGAGTTGCATCTTCAAATTCAAAATACTTGAAGTTCATGCTCAAGAGATTTTCGTTAAATTTTCATACCAAATTCTTGGAGTTTGTTTCAATCCATACAACGATTTTACCAACTTGCACACTTTTTGCTCTTGGCCCTCAACTACAAAAACCTTATGGATGAGTAATGTAAACCATTTCTATGAGATCATCATTTAGAAAAGCAATTTTCACATCCATTTGATGGACTTTCCATTCATTTTGTGTTGCTAAAGCCAACAAAACTTGAATAGTTGTCCTTTTCGTTGTTGCAGTAAAAGTCTCCTTATACTCAATTGCTTATTTTTAACATATCCCTTTGCGACAAGCCTGGCTTTGTGTTTTTCAAGTGAGTCGTCTACTTTGTATTGTTTGAACGACACTTACAACCAATGGGTTTTGAATGGAGTGGAGAATCAACCAACTCCCAAGTTCCACTATTGATTAAAGCATCATAATCAATTTCCATTGCTTTTCTCCACGCATCAAGTTTTTCAACTTCTTTCAAGGAAGATAGTTCAAAGTCAAAAGCAATATCAATTTCATCTTCTGGATGGCCTTCCAAGGTAAAATTTTCTAGCTTATCTTGAATCTCTTCTAAGATCTTGTCTAATTTCTAGTTGTCTTTATATGTGCTTTTAGTGCATGTTTTTCCAACTTCATCGATTTGTCATCTGTCACATGTCTATCAACCAATTTAAACATCATTTGCTTTGTTTCCTACGGAACAATAATAGGTGCCTCATTTTCTTGATTTCAAGCTCCATCTTCTAGCTATTTCCCCATTAGCAAGTTTTCATCTTTTGATGAAGTTTCAATTTCGTCCTTAGCGAGTTTCGTTTTCAAATATAAGAGACAAAATAGATTCCACAAATTCTCAATTACATGTCCCCCCTCACTATTCAAAATCTGCATTTCAATCTTATTGAAAACATCAAATTTTGTAAAAAAATTTAGCCGATTGAATTGTCGATTGTGTCCTTTGTAGTTTCACAAAAAAATCTATTAACGAGAAACTTATTGTTTTTCTCATCATATAGTTTGTATGCCTTTGAGGATTTTGAATATCCCAAAAGAATGCATTTGCAACTCCTGTGATCCAACTTATTCCTTTTCTCCTTGGGAATCAATGCATAACATGTGGATCCAAAATCCAAAGATGTTGTACTAAAGGAAGATGAACACACTAAGCTTCAAAAGGAGTCTTTGTTTGAAGAGTAGTCAATGGTACCTTGTTGCGGAGGAGATAGGTTGTTGTTTGAGTTGCTCCTACCAGAAATGCAAGTTTAATACAACATTTTCCAAACCTTGTTCATCACAGTTTTGTTCATCATCTCAACTACTGCATTTTATTTAGCAGTGTAAGGGACTGTTAGATGATGTTTGATCCCATTTTTTCTTGAGATAGGCTTCAAACACTTTTGATGTGAATTCACCACCACAGTTAGTCTTCAATGTCCCACTATTGATCGAAATTTTTAACATTTTCAAAAACTTCTTTTATATTCAGAAAGTAGATCCAGGTCATCTTGTTGTAGTGATCAATGAACAACATGTAGTGCTAATGAACACTAGCAAAGGGAATTGGTAAACTGCAAGAATCAGAGTGAATCAATTGTAATTCTCTTTTAGCTTTCCATCCTGATTTTTGAAATGGTTTTCTTTCTTATTTTGCCAAGATGGATGCTTCACATTTTTTAATGTTTTCAGGAAGAGTTAGCAAACCTACAATGTCATTCTTTAGCATTGTTTGAATGTTGTCGTGGTTGGTATGCCCAAATCTTGCATGCCACAAAAGACTTGTTGACATTCCTTCTTCAACGAGATGAGCAAAGTTCCTTGAAATTGAAGGCTCACCTCTGATTTTAGCAACTTTCCTTCCTCAAATCCAGTCATGACAATTGTATTATCACATTTTCTTGTGATTTTTACTTTTCCATCATCCAACAAGATGGAGCGGCTGTCTTGTCAAATTAGCATGAAGGACAAGAAGTTTTGTTTTAGTGGAATAAGGTACAAGGCATTGTGGAGAATTAAATTTGGAATCCCTAGTGATTTGAGTCGAAGTGTCCCTCTTCCTTCAAGTTGTAGACTTGTTGTTTGCCAAATATACCAGACCACAACTTTATTCATGAAACTCCTCAAAGAAGTCCCTTTAGAAAGTCATGTGTTGCGTGGCACCAATATCTATGAACCAAGCATCAAACCAAATTGAATTTACTAAGACATAATTGACTTCATCTAAAGTTGAAAGCAAACATTCACTTGCAATCTAAGTCAAGTCTAATTGTGTGATTTGTTTCTTTTCCTTATTTGCTTCTTTTTATTTTTGATAGGCTTCAATCTTCTCCCATGATGTTTTGCATTCATTAGCCTTGTGACTCCCTTTTCTACAACATCCTTTGCAAATCAAGTTTTGTTTGAAACTTTGTTGATGTTGACCAATGTTTCTACCAGTTTTTCCTCCTTGTCTTGTATATCTTTCTTTACCTTTTTTATTTCCTTCATTATTGGAAAAGGAATCCTTAAAAGAGCTTCCTTTTGATGAGCATAGCAAATGCTCTCCCCTATGGTTTTAGTCTTTCTTCCAAAGGCCTTTTCTCCTTGAACCAATTGATCACAAGTATCTTCAACAAATTCCCTTGTCTATAAAGAATCTAACAAGGTTGAGTATGTGAGAAGAAAAGCGTTGATGACTATACATCTATTTGTGCACCAGCAGCTTCAACGTCATTCGTGATTGCTCAAATTTTTGAAGCCAAATTCATTACATCACCATTTTTCAGCTCAAGATTGAACAACTTCAACTACAATTGTATGAATCCTAGTTCTGAATGACAATCATACAAGCCTTTCAACTTTTGTAGTGTTTCCCATGGAATGTTGCCCCATTGTATGTAACGAAAAACTTCTCCGTCAACTACTGCCCTTCTCCATCAACTAAGGCCAATGACTTAAAAATGTTATGCTTCAATAGTTGTAATTCTAGTTTTGTTGTTGGTTCAACAAGTTGTGTGTGTCCATCATAAATATCAAACTACAAATAATTGAAGATGAGAGTATTCTCAACTTTCCTTTACCATTCTATCAATATGTCCTTCCCGGTTAGTGTTGTACCAACAATTGATGTGATCGAATACATTTTCATCAAGAGAGATGGATTGGTTCCTTTTCACTCCAATAGCTTTTCCTTCCTATATACTACCAGACTGATATACCAAATCTCTCTATATGTTTTCCCTTCCTATATACTCACAAGATGCGTGGAAGGAGCTTGTCCCTTTGATAGACACGACAATACATGAAAGAGATGTTAAAGCAAGCAAGAGAAGAGTGGTACATGGCACTTAGGTAGTACGTGAAAAGGACTTGCCCTATTAATGACACTTGCTTTGGAAAACCTCCTTGTGCGCAGCCGTAACTTCTCTATATACTCAAAAAAATTCACTATTAGGGTTTACATCTAACAATAGTCACGAGTGGGTAACACATGGAAATGGGAAAATGAAAGTTTTTTCCCTATATGTCCCCAAAGTGATTTAGAGGATCAAAGCCTCATATGCAATTTCTGAACTATGTTAGGCGTTGGAAGCAATAGTTCAACAATTCAAACGCAACAACTTTACTAGTAAACATGAACTGAGATACCGAACACTACAATTTGTTTTGCAACTTTATGATTTTTTGAGTTTTACAAGCTCCAAATTTCATTTACTCTTGAATTTTTAAATAAGTCGAAATAATATTCCTCTTAAAAAATATTATATCCTCCAAAGATATTTATGCCTTCTAAAAAAACTTTATCCTCCCTAAAAAAATTTGCAACTACATCACATAAAAGTTCAAACATTTGAAAAATGATACTTGTGTACTCGATTTCTTGCTTTGAACAAAGGATGGAGGCACCGTAACATCCATAATTGCATTCATCGACTATAATGTGCACAAAGGCATATATCTTAAAGAATGCGCCTTTGGTCCTTGTTGATGGTTATTCCTCAACAAATACAAAGGCTATGAGGTGTTTATCATCTTCGCACTTGCAATTACAAACTTTGCCCAATTAAATTGCTTGTCCTAATAAGCTTGGCGGCAGCTATCTAAAAATTCCAAAAGATGCTCTGTTTATTCAAAATGGGGAGTTAATTGATATATAAGAGACAACAACCCATGAGAGACCATCCACGACTATTTAAAAGGGAAAATGGATGGAAATGTGTCGTCGGATAAGTAAAGGGCAGAATAATGATGTTTGTGACATTGTAAAAGATATGCTACTTGGTTGGAGCAAAGTTGAGCCTCGATGCGAGAGCCTTGATGCAAGGGGTTTGAATCTTTGTTCAAGCAAAGTGTATGCATGTTACCTATTGTTGTGACTCTATGTATTTCAACATCAAGATCGGTTATTCTACAACAACCGACCCCTTGTCTTTAAACGTTCCTTCTCTGTGAGAGCGGGAGGAAGAAAAAGGAAAATTGCCTCTGCTTAAATACCAAAGTCAAGCCGGGAATTGGATTGCAAAAATTAAAGAAATGAATTGGTGCAAATAAAAATTATATCATTCAAAACAAAAGATGTACATTATGCAAATAAACATGAATGTGGTTGTTCAATCCATCTTCAAGATGATTGTTCGATTCTACAAAAAGAGAAAAGCCTACACCTAGGATTATGAATCTATTATGTACAATTATATTACATTAGCTCCATAGATATGGTCCAGATGGGCCTCAACCATGCTCTTATCTTGACATTCTTAATATCCTTATCTATAAATTCCAAAAAAATGACTCCCACATCCTCACATGTCACAAATTTCTTGCTTTCTATCCTTTGTTCCACTCTTTTAATTATTCCTTCCTACATTGTCATCCTCCATTTCTACTTCCTTGATAATCTCAATCTTTCAAGTTGTTACTCAACCGCTTTAACATTGAGGATCACATTTTATCACATTCCCCCTCTCGTAATGTTAAATAAATGGGACATCGGTTTCTACCAAAAATGCAAAGCCCAATTACAATTGTCGGCAAAAAAAATTGGTCGCCCCCTCTTTTTTTTAAAAGTAAATATACCCTTTGCTTTACAAAAAAATTAATAGAATACCCCACATTATAATAAATTTTCACCATTTTAAGTTTTTAAATCCCTATTAAAAAATCTTAAAATGATTTTTAGCAAAGAGTTAGTGAGTGCTTCTAATGTTGGTGAGGATTGATCTTTTTAACACTTTCCGAACCCAAATGACTAACGACAAGTTTCCTTAGCCAATAAAGACAACTAATACATCTAAAACCCTACGACACCAAGTACGTTTTAAAGTTTAAAACATATGACTTAGGTTTAACAAAAGAAATGGACCTCCTAGTGTACCGAGCTTTCATAGGGTTGGTGATATACGTGTCGATGATCAAAGGTCATTTTAAATTGAGGTGGAAATGCATAGGCTTGGGAGAATCAATCTAGCTTCGATCCATGTATGAGTTGCCGCACTAGTTGAATGTGGATCGAACCGAGTTCGCCAAATAACCCCGACTTGGGATGATTTTTAACTCACGGATTTGCTTGACAAGCTACAAATCTGCTGAAAAGGTCTTGGGGTTTGTCTGAAGAAAGCGATATTGAGATAGCTCGAGGCAAGTTACCTAGGTGCCCATGATAGCTAGGAGCATGCGGAGGTCGATGGCGCCGCGAGGTGAAGTCATGTTAAGTTCTTCGAGACAAGAGTGAGCCCGAGTTAGAGCTGGATCACGAGTTGAGTGCATCATCAAGTTGGGAGCCAAACACGTCCCACCTCCATCAAGAGCTCGGGAAGTTATGTGGGTAACTCACTAGATCTTTGATTGCACTAGGTGGAAACCGTGTTAGAGTGGGGTTTCGATCCTCAACCTGTTTCAATGTTGAATGGATTTGTTGCTCAAAGTCGAGTTTTGTTGATCACTATCTTTGTAGGCTTCGATCAATGCAGCTAAGTATCCCAAGATGAATGCTTTGAATATTTGAACACAAATGGAATGGGCAAATGCTATAACCATCTCATCATGAAAAAGCCGTGAGTCATTGTAAAATTTTGCAACATGAAGAATTATTTCCAAATATTTGGATGGGCCTTCTCCAAAACTACATCTCTTATTATTATGATGCAATTTGTGTAGAGCTTGTTTAGGAGCTCGGTAATGAAGATAAGTGGCTTTCCAACAATGTGTGCTAAATAAAAATCATCTCCAATTCAACTCATCTATCAATGTAAATTTATCACTCTGAGGCTTCAAATGCTAAATCTTTTTCTTTACACAAATCTTAAGTCTATAATCCCTCGTATATGTTGAATCAACATAGGTCTCAAAATGAATGCATGCAATGCCAAATTTGATACTATATACATGCAAAGCTCCGATTCACAACAAATATTCCAAATCCTGTGCAGTGCTAATATTTTCTTCGTTGTTTACCTTAAATCTTCATGCAAATCCAATGAAATCAGTCAACTATACGGATCTGCAAAAACCTCGAACTTTTGGAAATGTGCTTTTTTTTTAATATCAACATGGTGAACAAATGGATGAAAACTGCAGAGATAGAGAGAGCATGATGTGTTGGCTAGATTTTTGCATAGCATCAAACCTAGACAGGTCATGAGATAAATCTCCCTCATTTAACCGGTGAGGCTCCCGTGTCAGATTTGTCAATATAAATGTGTTTTTATCTATCAGGGGTTTTACTTTAACCACTTAGTTCATGAACCATAACTAAGAAGTTCTGCAACAAGTAAGCAACTGTTTAAGAAAGGAAAATTATAGAAGAAGAAAGTAAAGGTATTACAGAGAAGAAGTAAGGAAGATGTGCATCCCAATTAGTAGATAGCAGAGCTAATTGCATGCACATAGAAGAAACTTAATAGATTTGAACACACAGAATTATAAAGCAAAGGCAGCTCTAGATCCAGATCTACAATAACACAAAGTTTACTTAAAAGATCTAAAGATTTAAAAGCAAGAAACACAGTACGTCGTGACACAAAGTTCTCCTAAACTCGCTTCTTTGTATTCCTCTCGCAACAAGTGGCTCTCGAGGGTTCAAAGACAAAGTCTAGAACACAAGATTGCTTCTTACAAATTCTGATTGATCATTAACCCGGAGGTTCTTCTCCTACTTATAGAATGTAGGAGGGAAAGTACAAATAGAAGACTCAAACTGAACTAAAGTATGAACAAGTAAAGATGACATTTGGCAATCATCCTCAACTAACTTCTTCTTAAGTGACACATGTATCACTTAACTAATAGAATAGTTCCACATGACTTAAAGTAATGGTCAGAAAACCAATAACTTAGAAGTTTTACAATTTCATCCGGGAACATAGAAAATAGAAGAAGAAAGAATAGAAGAAGTCATGCCAGCTGTAATGTTTACATCTTCTTCTTGTTCTGATATCTGATATACTTGTCGAACATATAATTCAGCATCCTTCCATCTCTGCTTTTAGCCATGCTTCCTTCTCTCTCGTCCCGAATCAAGAAAGAACCCTTCATTCAACACTTTGCTGCATGCTTCCACCTCTTCCAAACTCGGCCCGAACCTCGCAATGTCTGCCTGCAGCGCCACCAATCTACTGATAGAATTCATCGTGAAAGGCTTGGTAGCTTTATCAATTCTCTTTTGCACCATCAGAAGAGAACCTTCCAGGGAATCATGCACCTCGTTAGAAACAATCCGCACGTATGAAGTAACACCTCCATCCACTCTTTCCTCAGTGAAAGAAACGCTACTGTCTGGTAAATCTGATGTTCTACTCTCGAGCACCTACATCCTTTTCAGCAAAACTCTGCAGATCTCCAAACAGAAAGATACTGCAAACTCTACCGCTTCCCCTTCTCGACCGATCCATCCTGTACAATTTGTTTCGCAACCAACACATCTCCCAAAGAACTTGTTGATCTCGCCAAAATACTCAGGGTTACTCTCTGCAACTATATTCATGCCTTCTATGCTTTCCATCGATTGCTTTAGTTGATTTGCTTTGCATCTTTCATAACCTTTAGTGGTCAGCACTTCCCAAGTCAGCGTGAAGCTTGACGAATAATCGATTCTTCCATTCATCAATAGCCTTTACTTGGTTGCTTGCATCTTCCATTTCTTGCATAAGATGATCACTCACCCGCTCCGAAATGGGCAATGGAAGGTTTAGCAACCTTGGCTATGATCTCACATAATTGAGATATTTGCTTCGCAACTCTTCTTTCTCCGCCTTTTCACCGCAAGCCTAAGGAGCAAAGCATCCAAAGAATGTTTGCGTGTCCTGCTTCAATCCTTCAGTGGTAGCTTGACCGAGTGGTATTTTGGTCACCGTCACATCTTCTGCCGTGAGCTCCTCTTCTATCTTTCCTTCCGCCGGAATTGATATCTCAGCAAACTTTTCTCCCGAATCTTTGATGATCAACCTAGAAGTTGCTTTAGCAACTTTAGGCCTTCTGTCTCTTCTGCTCAGATCCTGAAGTAGCTGCAAGTCATGCTCCTCTAAGTTCATCTCTACTCTTGCTTCCGGAACCAACTGCAAAGCTAACCATCCCGAGAAGTTATTTCTCGGGGAGTAAGAAGTCACTGAGTGCACTACCATCTCCCGCTCTGCATCCTCTCCGTCAGAAAGTGCCACAGTGTCATGGCTGCCATCTTCTGAAACATCCAAGGACAAAGCTCTTTCGAACTCCGTCATCTGCAGCTTCAACATCTCCTCTGGAACGGGTGCTGAACGAAGTGGCTGCGGAGAGAAAACGAACGTCGCCGGTTTTAATGAAGGCATGGAAGCATTCTCCGCTTGCATGGTGCAATAGTTCTTGATCTTCTCGGGTACTAGAGAAGTCGAGTCAAAGCTATGGTCGTAGAAGTGGTCTTCTCTTTCTCTTGAGATCTTCTGTGTACTTTCAACTTCTCGGACCTTCTGCTGCTTTCTCCTTCATGCTTTCGCTTGAGGGAATCTCCTGCGCCGAAGTTGCCCGTGATTTGATTCATCAATACTTCATCAAGGCAGTATCCCTTCGTTAGCAGCCAACTCGAAGTATTCACCAACACAGCTCCAGATCTCTCTTCAATTGAATGGCAGCCTCCAATGTTATCCTGCAGTATAGCTTTATCTCCTCCCATCTGATGATAAGTGTCAAGTACCACGTTCCCATCATCTTTAAGATCCGCAGGTATCCGCGCTAGTCCAAAGTCGAACACTTGCTTTGCTGATAGCCTGCTGAAATCTTTCTTTCTAACCTCGTACTCACTTCTGCACTTCATCCAGAAATCTTCTAACGAAGGCACATGTGCGTACTCCTGGGAGATTGTCTTCCTGGCTACTCCAAATGGATCGAAGTTAAGCCGTGCAGGGAAAAACTCTTGCTCATACTCGGATAACATTTGCACTTCCATCCCTCGAGCTCTGTGAATGCTGATGCAACTGTAATATCCCACAGTGATTGGGAAGAAGCCCGTAGACTTGTGCCGTTTCAACTGAAGGTCGTGTAACTCTACGAGTTGCCTGCTCAGCTCCATGGCGATCACTCTATCACTTGGATACCTGGGCATCTTTATAGGTTCTCCAGAAAAGCCCGTAACCCTGAGGTATGTGAAATCTGCAAACTGGATGAATAAACTGCCAATCTTGGACACTGCTTCCCACGCTTCCTTGCTTACCCTGTGAGTCTTCAAGTCTTTGTCTAGCCTGCAGATGAAATCGTAGAAGAAGTCATCGTTGATCACTTTGAAGTCCTTCTCGCATGCATGTACAGTAAGCTATGGGTAGCACTCAAAAATGGGATCCTTGAAAAGAACACCACATCTATCCAGCTTGGAAAAGACACCCTGTGAAGCTGCAACATATACCAAGTACGAAGTCATCTTGAAGCTAAAAGTACGCTTCACGTTCCGAAGTTGCTCACCGATGTTGCTGCTAATAATTTCCGACCAATTGATTATAGAATCAACCTTGTTGATTTCAATGGTCCTGATGAAAGCATACATCCATGTACGGAAAGTGTAGGCATTCGCTTCGCCATTCATCCTGCATAGCAATTTGATGACATCATCTACTTCCTACACCAAATTGGACCGTGGAAGAGTTCTCGGGAACTTCGAAGGGGATCTAGGCTTCTTCATGAACCGGCTGTTCATTATGCTCACGCAATCACCTCTATGTTTCTCCCATCTACCGTCAAAGATCCCGAATGCTAATATAAGTCACCACCTTTCGTGACTCGGAATCTTCGATAATAATTGATGAATTCCGCATCCAAACGAATTATTGTCTTTCCCGCAACATCACGCACCGATCCGGATGAAGGATGATAAGATCTAGCACACTCCATCACGAACTCGCAATTGGGTCAGTACATGGGAAAGCCGCAGCTCGGATAATTCCGCTACTTTTGACCGCACGCATGAGTGAAGTCTTTCCACTGGATCTATCAATCAAATCGAAAGAGGTTTTGGGCCTAGATCCGTCTCCTATGTCCGAAAGTTTGGAAGCAATGCATGAATCCATCGTGCTCTCTTTTTCATCTCCTTTCACCATGGCTTTGTCTATCTTTGTCCAATAATTCTTTTTCTTCTAACTTGGCCGGATTTCTTCAATACTGTGCAGATCTCTGACAATTCTTCGATTCGGAGGATATTTGCAATGTATTGACATTGATAAAAACTCCTTTTCTTTTGTAAAGCACTCCGTAATGAATTCCTGCAATTTATTCAGATAAAAATGCCCACCGGAGCATGAATAGTGAATTTAAATTATAAAAATCTGCACTTTTCAAGCCTGCTGCCCCAAAAATTGGTGTTTAATTTGCACATAAAGAGAGCATGAATCCTTTCAATCAACACCTGAGCTCTTGTAACACCCGTGAAAACAACTATGCAGACGAAGATCAACCTTCTCCAAAGCATGCGCCAAATCTGGAAGCTTTTAGCCTTGTTAGCACTTTGTCTCGAACAAAATCCTTCCTCTAATGGGGCGCACTTTTCCTCCTAACTGCAATTCTTTACCTCGTGAATTAAATTATTCACCCATATGGCTGCCCATGCTTATATAACCTTCACAATTCTATAATTAATAATTGCCCTAACAATTAAAGGCAATTAATTAATTAAAAATCATGCTTTTCTCTTTTAAAAATAGCATGTTTAAGGACAGCCATCCAATAAATTAAATTAATCCAATTTAATCCTTCACACAGCACTTCACTCAAGCCCCACAGTGTGCTTTGACCATAGCCACTGAAAATAAAAATTAATTTAATGTTTTAATGCCTTAAAAAACATTAAATAATACCCAAATGGGGCGCACTTTTTGAGAGGAAGAGGGCAGCCATTAAATAAATTAAATTTAATGCATTTGACTCCTTTCTTTTATTTCATCTTTGACTTGTTGACCTCCTCCAAGCTTGGGCGCACTTTTTGAGAAGAAAGATTAATAAAAATAATCAATTTTAATTCTTTTAATCTCTCACCAAAGGGGGCGCACTTTTTTGCACATGTAATTCTATTTTTAAGAATTTTTTGATAACGGGATGCTTTACCCTGCCAGGCAGGCACCAAAACCCCGTGATCCACTTAAGTGATTTTTATAACACGGGAAAAAGTACCCTGCCAGGCAGGTATAAAATTCCCACCCTGCCTGCGGCTTATATTTTTCCCATCGCAGCTTAAATCCTTTGTTTTCCAAAAATGCGCCCATCCCCGCAGGGGCTTTTCTGTGCACGACTTCGCTTTTTCCCAGTGATCCAGACCTCCGATGGCGACTTCCTCCGGCATAATGTGCGTATATGTTTTCTAGCTGCTCCAAGCCAAAAATCGGGCTTACCCGGCAAAGGAGTTGTTCCAGAGAAATTTTACAGAAAACAGAACGGACACCACAAAAACACGAAAAATTGCCAAAAGTTACAAATAAAGCCCAAAACTTAAAATAAGTTAAAATCCTTCTGGTACATAGGAATAATAACATATTCGCTTATAATGGAGTTAAAACAGAGCGCAAATAGCCTCATACGGGGCTCAAAATAATTAAATACAAATTTCCCGCAGACAAATCCCGACGACAGAATAAAACAATTTTGGGCATCTGGGTATTTGGCGAAAAAGGCTAATATGGCTCTTTAGGATTATTTTGACGCAATACAGGAACTTTCAGGCAATAAAAACAACAAACGACCCACTATTTTAAAAGTACGAAAAATTTTCGGATTGGGTAGTCACAGATTTCAGGGTGAAATCTGAGTGACACCATGATGAAAGACAATAGACAATGCAAATGAGTGGTGTATGCCAACAGTTTCACACAAGGTCCACGGTATGATTCAAGCATTACTACGGAAAAAAGCAAGAAAAGTGAGCGATCAGATCACGCAAGGTCCACAAGATGTCTGCTAGTCCTTTGTTTACACTACTTGACATTACAACAAATCGTTGGACAAGGACAAAGGAAACATATTCGCTGTGAGGTCTGTGGTATCCGCTCACCCGTTCCCTAAGTCTTCCTAACAAACCAAAACATAGGTGGAGTGAAAAACAAAGAGGCCTCTTTCGAGAACCTGCTCTGATACCACATAATCATCTTGTCTCCACATTCATACTCATCTTTTCAGGTTTGAGGGTGAGAAATGGAAAGCTATTCGCACATTACTCAAGGTTGCACATCCTCAAATGCCCTTTAAGAATGAAATGTCCATGCATGGCAAACTTAATGATATTAAGATTAGGAGCCCTTATCCCACATGAGCCACCACATTCATGAGAACCCGTCGAATCACCATCCTACTAAATGAGTGATTTGGTCTACACTCGTTATGCTCATGTATGGTTTATGATAATTTAAATCATCACCTCAACCAACACCCTTGATCATCCTGCAAGGGAATCGCTAGCCCATACATTCTACATATGCCCCGCCATCAAATACATGATATCCTTATTTGGGAAAAATGGCATTGATCACATACCACCAATTTCCTCAATTTTCTTTGGTAAATTAGTGGTCCAATATTAACTAGGCATTCCAGAAGAAGACATGAGTTGAAACCCCAAATTCACCACTTTATTAGCTACTTGATTCCTTGATCTTCTTACACACACGAATCTCACTTCCTATGTAATGTCCCCTTTCTCGAATTAGTTTCAAATAAAAACTTTTTGTCATTTTTTCTTCCCGTGGCCAAGAAGAATTTGAGCAAGGAAGTATGTGGGTTTCATTTATGTTTTCTTTCATTTCTATGAATGTTTCTTTTTGTATTTTCCTCTTAAGGACATGTCCATGGGATGGAAAGCTCATAAAGACAAATCAAAATTAGAAGCATGCACTTAAAGTGGTCACCATGGGGAAAAGTCACCCTTATGACTCTCGGCCAAAAAAAAAGGTGGATCGAATGGCTTAAGGAAGGCATGCATGTTTATTTCGAAAATTGATATCTTGGGTTTTTATACGGTATCTTACTCTCCACCGAAGACGAAAATCTTTGGTGTGGCTCTACTTTGAGGACGAAACCCTCACTAGATCCTATTGGGATGAAAACCCTCAATAGTCACAACACATGGGAGGAAAACCCTCATTTGTTACATTGGTGGCTTCTTATGAGAGCCACAAGTGGACTTAATTGGCATATTTATAAACAACGAGGTATTCATCCGTGCATATGGCACTTCTATTTCAACTAGAGCATTTTCTAGGGTGTTGGCACCCTTCCTTCTTTAGAGCGACCCATCCGGGAAGTTCGGGATCGATTTTGAGGGAGTTTGTAATATCCCCTTTTAGGATATTATTGAAATCTATAAATTAATTAACCAAATCGATCCTAGGAAGATTAGATCTTCTTAGTTCGACCTCAAATAACCCAATGTCGGCGATAATACAACCCAAAATGGGGTTGGAGTATGTCAAAGTGGTGAGTTAGATGGGAAGACTAATTAGAATGTTAATATCATCTAGATCTGATTTTTAACAGCTGAAAAATAATTACTAATTCAAACCCCAACTATTGCGATCTTCCAAAATTATTTCCCACTTAACCATCTAAACAAAAATTCTCAAACTTCGGATTTTGGGCCACAAAAATATGAAGAATAATATTCTAAAGCCAAATTTTGCATAACAAACGCGAAACCCTAATTTTTCCCTAAATAGTAGGTCGCCCAGACATTTAGGGCATCAAATCCACTCAAAAATTATGAAATCACCCTCTCCTTATTTCTCTTAATTTCTACAACCACATTCAATATTAAATTGATCCCAAACTACAAATCTGAATTTTATAACAGCAGTTAATCAATTAAAATGCACCCAGAACAGTTGAAACTTCAAAAATTAATATCTTACTCAATACTTGGAGCTTTTGCATGAAACAAACTGCACAATAAAATAGAAGTAAAGAGTTTTCCAATGAACTAACAGACTGAATTTTTAGCCCACTGAAACCCACTCAAATCTGCCCCTAAAATCTGAAAACCAATCGCTAGGGTTAGGAAAAATTAATTAAATAATTTTCAGCTCATAAAACCCTCAAACAATCAACCCTTGATCTGAAATAAATGATTAGACACAACAGCAAATAGATCTAGCATAAATAACTTCAAAACATGATAGATCAAACCCCAATACCAGTCGCTATGAATAAATAAATTGCAGCAGCAATAATAGTCATAAAAGTACTTCAAACCCTCCGCATACAATGCAGATTTACTCTCAAATGAATGCACCAAAACTCTAAACCAAGTCACCAATACTTAGAATGAAGAAACAATGCATAGATTCACTCAACAATGATTGCAAGAAGGCTTCAAAGCTAGGGCATACATCCCATTACTCCAAGCATGGAGTGATATCAAAAGTTCAATCAACATAACCCATAAAGGAAATGCGACCTCCTTTTATAGAACTAAGGGGTGCAATGTCCAATGACCGACCTTTTCCCTTTTGGAGGGAAAACATAAACTCTCATTAAAATATTTAATGCTAAGACTATGTGCACTTTATTTATTTTTTAATTAAATAAATAAAAGTAACTAACCTATGTGCACATTAACTAAAGAGACTCTAACTTGTAGCGTTAGGCATGCCAAGGGGTTAATTGCAAATGAAAAATAGATATTAATAATGTCCCTAAAAGGGGACATTACGAGTTTCCATGGTTGGAAAAATATGATTTCACTTTCATTGGATAGTTGGTCTCTTCAAGATCATTTTGAGCATTGGTTTGTGTTGAAACTCCAAGTATTGAAGTTATGAAGTTTAGAAGTTTCAGCTGTATTTGCACTTAAAATAAATTTATCCAATACATATTTGCTCAAGATTTCATTTTGTTGGTATGTTTGAGTATTTGGGATAAAGGAGAGGTCTATAAATATTTGCAGATTTGGGCATTGAAGGATAAAGGAAGTCATCTACAAATATTTGCATGCATTTATAAGCCTCTCCTAGTTGGAGCGACTTGAGTTAGAGTGTGATTTGGTGCCTTCTAGGGCACATAACTCATATTTTCTTTCATATTCAGATTTGCCATAATTTATAAGGCTAGAAACATTTATATTTTGTGGAGTTTGGGGTTTGGAAACCCTCATTTCATAATTTTCTTTGAGTTGTACTTCTGTTGCTTTCAATTAATTTTCCAGCTGTGTTTTCAATCAAATTTCATATTGGAAAGTGGCTTAAATACTTCCTAAAATACTTATCTATATTTTGGTTGAGTTATTTGAGGAGTTTCAAGTGTTTTTCATTCATTTCCGGACTGTTATAAATTTCAGACTGCTGATTTCCAGCTGTCATAGAATTCATTTTGCTGGTCCAAAAATCAGACTTAAATCAGATTGGGGTTTGTGCTAATTCCTTGTTTTTCAGTTTCAGCCCTTAAAAGGGATATTAATTAATGTTCTAAGCTGATTTTGATCCCCTAAAGGTGTAATTTCCAGTTTCTTTCTAGTGTTTCTAATATTG
This sequence comes from Taxus wallichiana var. yunnanensis, assembly GCA_018340775.1. Taxonomy (NCBI): domain Eukaryota; kingdom Viridiplantae; phylum Streptophyta; class Pinopsida; order Cupressales; family Taxaceae; genus Taxus; species Taxus wallichiana. The sequence continues at coordinate 467,870,842 of CM031238.1, read as the reverse complement.
TTGGATATGTTGTTATAAAATCAGATTATTTTAAGTTCGGTGTTGGTGTATATTCAGATCTGATTTCTTGGGGTTTGAGGCCAAACCCTTATTTTCGGTTTAAGCCCTAGAAAGGGACATTACATCCTCTAGTCGGGCCACAAGCCACTGAGTTTCATCTCAAATTACCCCGAATTACCAAGATTCAATTTTACCTTTATTCATCCCATTGATCCAAATCTGCAAGTCACCCTCTACAACAAGGTGTTTCCATCCCTTCAATACTGCTGCCTTCAACCCCTTTAGCATGGTTAGTCCTTCCACTTGGTTATTTGTCCTAATGCCAATATCGATTCCAAATATCAGGATCAGCTGTCCCGCTTCATCTCTAAACACACATCCACCACCTGTCATGCCTAGATTTCCTTTCACTGCTCCATTGAAATTTAATTTTATAAATCCCTCTAGTGGTGGATCCCACAAATTTACCTTACTTTGTCGCCATCTTGACCCACCCTATTATCAAGGAGCAGCCTACCTCCATGACGTAAGGGGCCATGCTTTACACCATTCTACCTCTTCTTCCTACACTTCTTCCATGCCCTTTGCATTTGCTAGGAAAAGTTCAGAGTTTATAGCTTAAATTTTATCCTGAATTTCAAGGGCAAATTGGGATTTTTATTTGAAGATTCTCTAATTCCTTTCTAGTCAAATATTCCAAACAATGATTGCGGAACACATTGCCATCTTCTACTAGGCATATCATTCTCAATTGTTGGCTACCACTGCTCTCAACAAAGATCTTATTGAATTCAGCATTACCAAGATGACCTAGTCCCGTGACCATTGGTGAAAACCACTAATTTGCCCTTACGACAAATTATTTCGCCAACACCGGTATTGCCCAAAGGCCCCCATACCAACACAATTCTATTATGGTTATCTTCTAGGTATGTCCAAGTTTTTTTATCTCAAGTCTTGCCTAAGTATGTCCCCGATATAATGTCATATTCAAGACGTACTCAAGTAAGAACCAAGGTACCATGGTGGTGTGTACTTGAGTGTGAAACAATAGTCATAATAAAAACAAAATTACCTATGATTAAAAGAGTTTAAAAGACAAAAATGCACAAAACTAACTATAACTTCTACGCAAGAGCCGCATAATGAGCTAGTGGGAGTAAAGCATTGACATTAGTCCTACTACACTTGGTAATGACAAACAAAATAACTGATTTGGATGCTCTTGATGAAGACCAAGATGATGATTTGTGCATGTAATATTGTCATTTGACTATGACTTGACTATTTTCCTAATTTGAACAAACAAGATGGGCCTACGTAATATATCATATGTCATAAGGCTCGTGAGTCCGTGACTCATTTTATATTTTGATTTATATAATGTTTTGTTATTTTTTTGTTCATTTTATACATAGAACCTTTGTTCCATGGGGACGCATCCGCTTTAAAGTGAAGTCTCCTAGGAGGGCGTCTCCAAGACTTCGAACAATGGGAAACATCCTCTCTTGTCCCCCATTGCCACCAAGAAGAAGGGGTCGTCCCAAACGTTTCCCTCATAGAGGAGACATTACCGAGACGACCACCATTTTGGGGATTTTATGGGGACGTTGCGAGAGATTTCCAAAAGTTTCTCGACCTATCCCGGAGACTCGGTGTTCCTCGATGACATAACCCTGTCAAAAAGTGTTTTTTTAAATCATTTTGTTTTATAATTTTTGGCCCCCAACCCTAACCCTAATACTTAATGGGCCCCACCCACCCTAAGCACTCCAAATAAAATATAAATAAGCCTTACAACCTCACTCCAAATCACTATCAAAAATTAAAGGCAAGAGTGAAAGCATTAGCAAGCAAGAGTGAGGGAGAGCATTAGCAACAAGTAATAATAAGAGTTACAACAAGTGCCAAGTCTTCATTGCTCAACCGCTAGACTCATTAGAGGAGTTTGGCATAGACTTTAGATATTATTAAACTCATTAAAGGCATTGAGCCACTGGCCAACTATATTTGAATTTTGAATGTAATCATCATTTTGAATATAAATATTAATATATTGATATTTGGCATTTTCATTGTTCAATGCAATGTGTTTAGTATTTCAAAGTTTCAGTTGTTCCTTATACATTTTTTATAACTAATTTTTCAAGTACTATATATATTTGCACCGTCGTCTCGCCGCCATCCCCAAACCTAGGCCCTTGGTCCCCCATCTCCAAGACCCATCCCCCATTCCAAGACTCGTGGAACACTACATATAACAATGATATAATCATTTATATTGTTAATTCCATTGATATTTTTTATTATTCTCTATACGAACATAACCAAGCCATACTAAACACAAGGTCCCCAAAAAAATCAGCAAACCCCTATATAGTCGTTCCAATAGCAATACTAGCACCCTAATAACTTAGTTCAACTTTGCTCCTATGAACCACCTCTTCTTAAATCATTTCTCGAAGAACCCTACAGCTTGTTTTTGAAGAAATGCATCTTATTTACTCTAAAGAATAGAACAAACACCTCTACTTTCCTATTATACACATTGTTGTTCTCAAAACCTTTCTAAGTTTCTCCTTGTGACCAATTACATTGTACTCATATGCCACTCATTTGCGATGCCCCTCTAGATCATCAAAACGGCCTGCATTAGTTTGTCTACCTGACCGTTTGCAGCCTAGATTATAACACAAGAGTCACAATGTTAGACGAGGTCTTGGTTACCCTCTTCCGTCAACTTAGGAAACATGTATCCTTTGCTTGTCATAGCAGGGCTGGGTCACTAGTGGAATAATATTAGAATGTATATGAGTTTTTGTGAGTGTAATGAGCTGTGAGACAACTAATTATAAGATAAGGTTAAGTAGATATTGTAGGAGAGAAGAATCTAGAGATAAGACTTTATCCTTTCATTATAGGATCAAGCACGTGTACAAGAGCCTCTCTCTATTATTGAATAAGAAGTGAATGAGTGCTATGTGTTAATTTGGACCTAATCTCACATTTGGTATCAGAGCAGACATTCCTCTGAGGGTTTGTGAGAGGATTCTTCTTGTTGTTTAATTGACTTAATTCATGAGAAAATATATGCATTTGTTATATTTGAATGAAAGAAAAATAAGGCACTTGCAAATCTAAGATAATTGGAGATTGGTTGTGCGGAGTTGAGATGTTTGTTTAAGCTTGCGTGGATATGTGATCGAGAGTGGAGTACAGCAAACAGGACAACTATATGCTACCCTTCGTGCACAAGAAGTCTCGTATGACTGTTGACTCTTTGTGGTTGCATGTCAGATCATGATACAAGTTGAATATTATCATTAATACCAACTTCTCTGTGTACCCGACAGTGATTTCATTATCAGGCGTAATAAAGACACTTGAATCAGTTTTTTCTGCCATACCATATGGTCATCAATGCACCCGTCAGGTTGTCTACATACTTTGATTCTGTCTTCTGACTATGTCGGTTGCATCTAATATTCTGTAGCATTCTATCTGTCCCAAGTCAGGACGCCTCTGACTGTTTTTTGGGTTAAAATTTTGATGTTTGTCTTCTCGTTGGGGCATTCACAAGATCTCTGGCATACACAGACCCGTGCACCACCTGAGATCTTCATCCTTATGTTTTCCGAAGCTGGCGTCTACTCTGACAACCAATGTGTATCTTACGATTGCTATCATTTCCATCTTACAATGATTGTACCTCTCATGCAGCATGAGATCTTCTAAACCTGTGAGCCAAGACCACCATACACCTATTAATATTTTTGTTTTTATATATTTAGTTTAGTTAAATTTGGTTATAATTTGGGAATTTTAATAAGTTTTGTTATTAGGTTTTATCAGGATCTTTATTTTTATTAATATACAAGTGTTATGATAGGTTTGGGACAATATTAGACTAGTGCCAAGTTGGTTGGTTTTTTAAGTTTTAAAGATTAAATTTTATAGACTTGAATATTATAGTCTATAGTCCGTTTATCATTTATGTTTTATCGTCAAGTATTTAGATACCCATGTTTTAAAACATTAGGGTCTATATTGAATCTAGTCCAAAATCTCTAGTGTATTGTCAAATATTTCTTTATTGCAAACAGACGCATTCTCGGGGTACCCAATGCCCTTGAGTCAGTTGAGTCGAGGAAAACAATTATGGAAAGGTCAAGTCTGATTGAAAAGTTCTAAGGCAAGGACTTCCATACATGGGAGGAGAAAATGCACTTGCAGCTGATCAAGAAGGATCTCTACGAGATCGTTAAAGGTATTGCGGTAAAACCAATGGATGCCAACGAACTCATTAACTAGACATTATCAAGGATCAAAAATCATTGCCTATCATTGGCCTTGGTTTGTCAAACCTGTATCTGCATTTTCATAAGTCCTCCAAAGAAGTCTAGGATTCATTCAATAAATTATTCGGATCTGAATCCGAGAGGACCAAGATAACACTACAGAAAAAACTATAAGGTATGAAAATGGAGGAAGGCAAGAAAATGGTAGATCATATGAGTAAGTTCTGCTCCCTCATAAATGAGTTAGCTGGTATTAAAGAAATAGTAAAGATGTAGATGCAAAAGCAATACTTCTGAATGGTTCACCTAGTAGCTTTTCAAATATGGTGTTTAATTTAAGCAAACTGAATCTCAGTTTGGAAATATTAATTTCTACTTTGCTCTATAAGGGGAATCGAGTCAGGAGTTCTGCGATAGAAAAGGAAATAATGTTTGTTGAAAATAAGCCCAGTAAATCTTCCAAGAAAAACAAAAGATCCAAACCTCCAAACGACAATAGTACATGTTTTTATTGTAAGAAGCCCGCACATCTTCAGAATTGTAAACAAAGAGCACAGGATTTCATCGACAGAAAATCGGATCAGAAAATCGGATCAAAAGGCCTTGATTGATAAGGAAAGTGATTGGGAAGAATACACTCTCCATTCAAATGATGAAGATTCTTCCCACCCAAGTGATGAATAATATGTGTTTTGAATAGGTGTGTGGGTGTGTGGGTGGTGAAAATAAAACTACTATAAACAGATGAATAATAGGAACAATTGTCTGCTAATATATCCTTTGTTCAGTACTTCTCAATGATTTGCCGGTGAATATCCAAGCACTCACTGCAAGTGAAAGCATGAACAGTTGTGTTCACATATGTAGGTTATTGTAATGTCCCTTTTTGGGGGTAGGAAATGGCAAAAAGTTCCCAAATCAGATTTAGAACATTGTTGTTTTAACCCTGCAAAAATAGATCTCAAACCCTTCTTAGGGCAGCGACCTTCCTAGGGAATAACAGCCACTCGAAAAGGAGATAAACCTTGCAAAGAATACTTCCAGCTTGTGCCAAAATTAATGGGAAACCCTCATCAATCAATTACAGCTGTTAGAACTAAGATTTGCATTTGTAATTAATTAATTATGAAACTCTAATCAGCGAACATTCACGAGCATGCAAAAAAATAGTAGAACACCAAAAATCACCAAACTCAATATTTTGGCTTAATAAAATATGGAGAATAAGATGATGAATTCAGATTTTCCAAATTGTCACCATACATACCAAATTACCACATCAACATAGGTCGCTCCACTTGAAATAAAATATATTTTGCACCAAAGAGACAACACTTGCAAGAGAAAGATACTTAATTCCTTTTCCAACCAGCTTGCATATCAAAAACCTTATGAAGGGTTTTTGTCCTTCACAAGTTTCCCCAACCAAGGGTTTTCGTCCTTGGAGGAGATCCTCAACCCAAGGGGTTTCGTCCTTGAGAAAGAGAGAGTAAAAGGGCTACACTAGTCACTTCCACCAAAATAAGAATAATCACCAAAACATAATTCATAAATGCCCAAGCGACCTCCTTAAATAGGCCTAAGGAGTGCTTAAAGCAAACATTACATCATGGCCGACCCCTTAAGTAATTACATTTTAAATATTAAAAGGTTATTGGAGCCTACATGCTCACAATACCATTAATACTAAACTACTTAAATTCTTCTATTGGAGCAAAAAGGCTTCCAATAGGATAAATGATAATAAATGAGAGCAATAAAAAAAATATAATCCAAATTTCCCCTTGTTTTTCTCCTTAGACCCACGGCGAAGAAATGGGTTACATGGGATCATTTCCAGCCCCTATAACACTGTTGTTGTGTTGGGATCAGCAAAGGGTGAGGTATGATTTTGGTTTTTCATTCTATGTTTTGGGAAATGGAAGCAATCATGATGCATTTACAGCTGTCCTTGCAGCAGTTCTAGAAGAAAGGGATGTTGTGCTTCAAGGTAAAAAGAGTGTGCACACTTTTGAAGTAATATGATAGAAGAAGCTGAGTTCATGCACATTGTGTCTCAATTTGATTATGATCAAATGATTTCCAATATTTTTTCTCAGCTGAAAGTGGTTGGTATGAGGGGGAATGATAAGGGAATTGTAATTTGGGGATCCATACACGTTACCATCAGCTTTAGCATGACTGTTATAAACTTTTCCAGCCCCCTTCTAGTGTGGTTTCCAATGAGAAATGAAGGGTTTTCAGCCCCTCTTGAGAGTGGCACCATCATGAGCAGCTTGGATACAATTGGTATGAGATTGGTTCATTCTATTGCCTTCCTAATATTTGAGGGGATGCATGATTATGAAGATGTATGGGACAGCTGGTTGGGAGTTTTGGGAAGACATATGTGGAGTGGGAATTATGAGTCGCTTGCAAGCAAAGGAAGCAAGCCAACTATTATGTGCACGGGATATGATGAAGAAAATGGAAAAGTGTTGTTGAACACTCATGTTTTCTCTAACAAGTTTGTTTCTTGTGTAGGTACAAAAATGAAGCCTACAAGGATCACTTGGGATCCGGGTACTTGCAATTGCTTGAGGACAAGCAATTTTTGGGAAGGGAGGACTGTAATGTCCCCTTTTTCAAGGACATCACTCTTAGAGCCTCATACTTGTACAAAAAGTATTTTTAAATACTTTTGTATGCTTGGAGGTCAGTCATGGAATTATTTGAGCATTGTTGTTCTAATTTCTCATTGGGGAGAGGTCGGTCTTGCATATGGAGCATTCTATTCTTCCATTAAGGGTCGGTCCTCTTGGAAGTCTTCTATTTTAGCATTGGGAGGCTATAAAAAGGAGTTCGCTACACTTGGAGGAGGATATATCGAATGTTTGTTTATTCTTCTTGGATTGTGCACGGTGTGCATCTTCCTTCTCCACCTTGGACGAAACCCCAAAAGTGTGGCAATCTCTCTTGGGGATGAAAACCCTCAAGGGATCCTGTTATCACCCGAAGTGCACCCGATAGAGAATGGTGTGTCTACTCTCTCTGTTGACAAACAAAATTGGGACACCTCAAGGTTGTGGGTAACCTATGACTGAGGTAAACCTCCAGAGAGGGTTGGTTCCTATGTGAATCACCTAAAAACTAATAAAATTGACAAGGAAAAGGGAGGAGGAATTTGGGAAATGTAAAATTGAGGTGATACACCAATGATTTGACACACACATGTACTACTGCATACAAGAAAATATAGAGATCCACACACATGCACAACTCTAGGCTAATCTGCAAAATTAATTCAAAGGTTTAGGTAAGGGACAACAATATAGGGAAGAAATTCCACAACAAAGCAATACAATACCCTGATAAACATGATGAATACTCAAAAAACTAATGATATGAGAAGGCAAAAATGGAGTTTTATTCAAAGATGCAAGTACAAGCTAGGACTACCAATGTAGAACAACTGAAAGAGTGTGTATGTCCTTTCTTCATAAAAAATAAGCCTTTAAAGGTTGTTGCCATTTGTTCTAAACCCCTGTTGCGCATGCAAGAATGAAAATATTATTTTTATTCACCCCTTGACTGCCCTAGGAGCATGCAAGAGAGTGAAATAATAAAATAATTAAACTCCAACACCCTGCTGCGTTGAAAATTGAGCATGCATGATGGTGGAAAACAATTAAAACTGCCCCTTAAGGCTGCTGCGATTTAACTGAGCATGCTGCGTTGATTTTTTGAGTATACGAGCCTCAAAACTACCTCCCTTTGAGCCACCTTTGAGTCAAACATGCATTGAATTCAATCCAGCACTTAACTCCCTAATAATAGCATCCCTTTGACTATTGTGTTGAGTTTTAACATGCAAAAGGTGTCTAAAAGTAAGCAAATCTGATTTTATTCCTGCTGCGTTGAAACCGGGCTTGCTGAATTGGATCTCTTTTGTCTTTTTGTACTTTTTCCTATTTTGTCTCTGTGCTTTTCCCTTGTCTTTTTGTGCTTTTCCATTTTTGGCTAAGGCTGCGTTGATTTTGAGCATGAAGAGGATTAGAATAAAATATAATCTGCCCCTTAACTGCCTTGAACCTGGCGTCAATCCTTGATATCTTTAGCATGTTAAATTAATCATACTTAGCCAATAATATTAGCATCCCTTCCTGCTATTTTTAGCAGCTTTTCTTACCTCTTATTTGCAGCCACAGGTTCACTTGTTTAACAGCCACTTAAACCCCTATTTTTAGCATGAAAACTGTCTTCTTTCATCCTATTTCTAGCGCCACCTTCCATTATCCTTGCATGCTATTTTTGGAAACTCGTTATTTTTAGCGAATACTAAAAATAGCAATTTTCACCATTCACCCAATTTCCATCTGAACACTTTATTTTGGAGAATGCTAAAAATAGCAAAACACTAAAAATAGACTTTTTGCCAAAAATAGCCAACTTCTTAAAAATAGCCTTGTTTGTTCTTGCATAGAAAAATACAGTAACAGATCCATTGGAAGTTTCATCTAGGAGTCTCATGTGAGTTGATTTGGCACTACTAGTGCATTCATTGTTCTTCCTAGCCCTAGGCGAATTGCTTAAGGGACTGATTTGGTATCATAGAGAGCTGATATTTGTGATTTGAGTTCATATTCAGATTTATCATCATATTTGGGGATAGAGACTATGATTTGGTGATTTTTGGAGTAGGGTTTCATCCTTATCTACTCACTTGCAGATTTCGGTTGCATATTTGGGCATGATTTAGTGGTTGGAAAATTATGAGATTACTTTTGTTGAATAGTTTGTCTTCTCATGATCATTTTGAGCTATCATATGTGTTCTAATTCCTATTTTCCATGGAGTTATGAATTTTAGAAGTTTCAGCTGTGTTTTACCTTAATATTTTGTGGTTGTTCCAATTAATTCATTTTCTAGTGGTTGTAAATTCAGTTTTATTGCATAAATAATATCTACAAGTGTTGTCGTGCATGTTAGTATTTATTTCATGAAGATTGGAGATGTCGTGTCCCCTTTCGAGCTAACTCCAATTGAAGACAACCCATTTTCTCCCGTGAGTTTAAGGAGAAAGCAAGGGAAGATTTGGGCTTCGTAGTTGCATCATTATTTTGATAGTTATTTCATTTATATAATTATGTATTCTTATTGGGTGATTAGCGCTCCAATAGATGGATATGTAATTAGGAAATAAAATAAGTATTTGTGTCATGTAGGCCCAATACTTAATGAACTTTTAAAAGATCCTCCCTTAAGGGTCGGCCTTTTGGATTGCATTGTAATAAGCACCCTTATGTCTATATAAGGAGGTCACTTAGTCATTTGTATGTATGCTTTTTGGTGAATCTATCTTATTGGTGAAGGTTGTTTGTTGAAGCCCTTTCTCCACCTCATTCAAGGACGAAAACCCTTGAATTGAGTACCTCCCAAGGACAAAAACCCTTGAGGAGAGGGTAGTGTGGACGAAAACCCACATTATCTCATTTGTGTTGATCTTATTGCTGGTTATAACAGATTTCTGCCCTAAGCGACTTGCTTAGAGGTATGTTTTCAAGGATATTGTTGGTTTCTATGTGATTTCTTTGCATGGTTGAGCTCCCTATGATTTATAAAGGTGAAATCTTCCATTTTATCAATTATTGGTGCAAATTATATTTAATTTCAAGAGGGGCGACCTATATTGAAGTGATGTTTGGGTATGTGCGGTGACATTTTGGCAAATCTGGAATTATCATCTTATTCTCTATATTTTATAAGGCCAATATCTCAAGTTTCATGATTTTTGGTGCTTTCTATGTTGAGTTATGAATTTTTAAAGATACACTGCAGACAAGGGTTTTATGAAATTCATATCTTCATATCTAGGGCATTAAAAATCAGATTTCTTGCATTACATGATTGTTGAGGTTATAACATAATTTTAGAAATTCAAGTGGGGTTAATTGAAGGGTTTTGAAGGCTCAAAAGTGAAGTTGAATTCCACAAATAGTTCGCTGCCCTAGAATATTGCAAAATCATATTACTTTCATTGGTGTTCTAAAATCAGATCTTGGAGATCTTTGGTTTTGAGCTAATTACCTTAATTTTTAGTTTTATCCCCAAAAGGGATATTACAGTGGTATTAGAGCATAAGATCTTGAGGCAAAGGTTTGTGTTTCAATGGAAGATTCCATGGAATCAAAGCTTGAAAATATCACACCAAAAGGACAAGAGAGGTTGATGGACTCCATGGTAAGATCTCTATTTTTGATGAGTACTAACAAACTTTCAATCATGGTTGTAGGAGGAAGCTCAAGCATTGGTGAAAAGGGAGAGCCATATGTAGAAGCCATCAAATTCACCCAAGTTTCATTTTTGAAGCTCTTTCTACTCAAATCTTTTTGATTGAGTTCTTTAAGCCTACACTAAGTTCAAGTGATAAAACCCAAGCATGAGGAGAATCTTGAGTTTGCTTCTTTGATGATTTTAGGGGCAAAATATCATTCAAGGTTTTTCAAACAGCAAAAGCTCAAGAGTGGGGTTAAATCCAAAACCAAAGTAAAAGTTCATTCCTAATGTAGATTCCTTTGGTTGATAGTTTATGAATGATTGTGTGCTGGTTGTTGAAGAAAACCCAAAATTATTGGGTATGGTTAGGGAGCAGTTTAGAGCCCTTGGAAGTAATAGAGGCTTCCGTCCCTCTTGCAAAAGACATGTCATTGATCATTGATGATATTCAAAACAACATCTTGAAAAAGAGCATGTTTTTGAGGAGAAAACCATGGAACATGAGCCAAAAGAAGAGGAAAAATCAGATTTGCATATGGGTGAAGTGAAGTTGGCAATGGAGGACCAATTTCTAGGTGAGAATGAAGATAATGAGCTTGCTGGAATTTCCAAAGCAGCAAAGCTCATTGAGCAAAAGTGATGATATACATGACCATGGTAAGAACCATGAAGAGGTTCCATGCATGGACAACACAAGGTATGGCAAAAATAGTCACATTTCATATTCTTTGTCTCCTCCTATGTCGCTACCATACTTGTTTCATCATGGGCAGCTTGTTGAAAGGGAGAAACACATGGCAAGTTTGATGCTTCATGGTGGCCATTATGGAGAACACTCTAAAAAGAAAGATTCAATAGGGTTGTGGCTAATGAGTGTTTATTTCCATGCATATGGTTAGAAGGAAGATTTATGGAGGATGTTATGCATTCACACCACTTGGTGAAGAATGAGATGATGCAAAGTAACTTCATCACCAAGGGGCACCAATCATTCAAGCTAGCTTTGGGAAGGCACATGGTAAGCTCCATATTCCATTTGTTATTCAGCAGTCATTTGATTTGGATTTTCAGTTCCTAGTCAATGCACATATTCATAAAAAGATTCCTCCAATTGTAATAAAAGTTGTGTGCATAAATTGGTGTTTGAATTGAAGTGGAATGAGTGTTATTCCTTTGATCCAAATTTAAATATTTGAGTTTGAATAGGTATGATTGAGAGATGTATAAAAGGGTTGATTTATGGTGTCTTACTTGCCATTCATGAAGTTTTATGTCATTGTTTTGGAACAGCAGTTACGCATTACAAAGTAATTCAATTCCTTTCATGGATAATCCATGATGAGATGGAAAACCATTCTTACACCATATGCTTAAAAAGGTATCTTCACGTTTAAGTTGTCATAGAGGACGCGTCATAAACTGCCATAGAAAACTTACGCGTCAGTGTTTGGATCTTAACTGCGCCATAATATCTCTTTCACATCCCGCCATGTCTTGGTCGTAAAGATTCCTTGGAGGAAAAAAATACTTAAATTTCTTTAAAATCAATAATTTTGAATGATAAATATTTTACAAAATGTACACTAAGCCCATAAAATGTGTTTTTAAAGATTTTACAAATACATTACCTCAATATTTCCATCAACACTAATGTTGACCTTTGACATCAATGACAAAATACTCATTAAAAGCACATATAATGAATTAGGAATCATGGATGACTTTGATCCCAAGCTAGGAAAGTGCATTTAAATAAATTAATAAATTATTTAAGTGCCTTCCAGATGTCATCAAATTGTTTTGGATTGACTTTGGATAGGGAAAAATCGGTCAAATAAGGTTTCCCCAGAAAATCATAACATGGTTGAAGAAAAAGGAGTATAGATTTCATAATTATTCGTTTCCATATCACTTACAAAGTTCATGGGGTTCAAAAGGGTTTTTTGTAGAAGCCCTAGAGGTGCCTAACACACTTTCTAGAAACGAGTCATTGACTAATATTCGAACATTCCAAAGAGCATTATTTTTAGGAGAAAACTATGGAGCATTAGAAGCAAAAGAAGATGAAAAATTTGATATTTGCCTATGGGTGAAGTGAAGTTGGTGATGGAGGACCAATTTCTAGGTGAGAATGAAGACAAGGATTTTTAATTTCCTAACGTGGACAAAACCTCATCGAGAGCAAGTTGATGATATACATGACCATGGTAAGGACCATGAAGAGGTTCAATGCATGGACAAACAAGGTATGGTAGAAATAGTCACATTTCATATTCTTTGTTCCTCATATGTCGTTAAGCATACTTGTTTCATCATTCGGCAACTTGTTGAAAAAACACATGATGCAGTTTGATGCTTCATGGTGGCCATTATGGAAAACACTCTAAAAAGGAAGGATTCAATTATTGTGGCTAATGAATGTTTATTTCCATGCATTCCGGTTAGAAGAAAAATTTTTCTATGAAGGATGTTATGCATTCACACCACTTGGTGAAAAATGAATGATGAAAGAACTTCATCACCAAGGTTGATCCAACCATTTACGAGAACTTTTAAGGAGGCATATGGCAAGCTTGTTATCGATTTGTTGTTCGGTAGAGTTTTGATGCCAGTTTTTACCAACTAATCATTAGTATGCACATAGCCATAAAAGTTCCTTCCATTGAAATACATTGGCTGCATTTTTGGCTGTTTTTATTCAAGTTTCAATGAGTGTTATTTATTTGATTTAAGCATTTGTTCGGATATGATGTGAGTCATCCTTTACACTCATTTGATTTATTGCAGCAGAGAATCCTATCTTGAAGTAATTCCATTCTTTTCATGGATGATATGTTATGAAAACAAGCCCCTTCATTCCATTTTTTTGAACATTAAATATCAGGAAGAATTCCTCTATTACCATGATGGTCAAATTGTTTGGAATATGTTCTATACTCACTGTTTTTTATCAGAGTCATCCAAAGGAGTTTCACTTGTTTTATGGTTGACACATGCTAACAACTCTCCATTTCCAATTGAGTTAGTGCAACAGTCATTGAGGAGTAGATTTCCACTATGTCACCATGTCAAAGAAGCTAAGAAAGACCCAAGAAAGGGATAACAAAGGGCCTATAAATAAGGGCATGGAAGTTGAGATTGGTGGACTCCTCTTCGCCATCACATGCATTCCATACCAGTTGGATACCCATGAAGAAAAGGTATGTGGGATGACTGATTTATATGTTGTTGAGTATGGTAGAAGCACTACTACTTCCCATATTTGCTTGCCCCCCTTTGTGTTCAAATCTATGCAAGTTGGGGATGTTATGGGAAGGGTTCCAACTCACATTTTCAGATGTCTTGCAATCCTATGCATACTTTCCATGATTCTTATGACAACAGTGATTGGTATTCAATGAAATATTTTTGGCATGAAGGAACTTGTGTGTTCATGTTGGAAATTAGAGCCAAAAGAGGGGCTCTTGAAAGGGGAACAACTCAGCTAGCATTGGTTTTGTGGAGGCAGCCCAAATCCACCCAAATGCAACTCCAAATCACTCATGCTAAGGGGTCTAAAGTGCTGCTACAGCCAGGTAACCATGGAGATTTGTTTTTAGATCAGTTCTACAAATGTGCTAGAAGTATTTTCCAAACTTCCCTCATGGTACATAGAAGCATGAGCAATAAAGGAGAAGCAATAGAGGGAACTTCAAGCATGAATGAGAATATTTTTATGATAGCAATTGTCCCTATCATTTTCAGTTCCTTTGCATACTTTGGGTTGAGGAAAAGGAAGATTGGGTCACAAGAATGATGTTAATATTCCTCCCGGATGTTTCTAAGGCATGGGCAGCTATTTGGCAACATGTTCCAACTACTTTCAGGCTGAGCCATGAGGAGGAAATGCATAGCTACAACTATGTGTGGGGCAGCCATCAAATGCACAAAGCTTCATGGAGCTTCCACAAGCAAGAATGGAGAGTCACTTCCCATAATTGCAGGGCCTAAGAGAGTGTTGTTAAACACTCATGTTTTCTTTAACATGTTTGTTTCTTGTGTAGGTACAAACATAAAGATCATGGAGCAATTGAGATTCATTTGGGATCCGGGCACTTGCGATTGCTTGAGGACAAGCAATTTCGAAAGAGGGAGGACTGTCATGTCCCTTTTTGAGCTAATTCCAATTGAAGACCTTAACCCATTTTCTCCTCTGGGTTTAAGGAGAAAGCAAGGGGAAGATCTGAGCTTCGTAGTTGCATCATTATTTTGATAGTTATTTCATTTATATATTTATGTATTCCTATTGGGCGATTAGCGCTCCAATAGATGGCTATGTAATTAGGAAATAAAATAAGTATTTGTGGCATGTAGGCCCAATACTTAATGAACTTTTAAAAGATCCTCCCTTAAGGGTCGGCCTTTCTGGATTGCATTGTAATAAGCACCCCTTATGTCTATATAAGGAGGTCGCTTAGTCATTTGTAAGGATGCTTTTGGTGAATCTATCTTATTGGTGAAGGTTGTTTGTTGAAGCCCTTTCTCCACCTCATTCAAGGATGAAAACCCTTGAATTGAGTACCTCCCAAGGACGAAAACCCTTGAGGAGAGGGTAGTGTGGACGAAAACCCACATTATCTCATTTGTGTTGATCTCATTGCTGGTTATAACAGATTTCTGCCCTAAGCGACTTGCTTAGAGGTATGTTTTCAAGGATATTGTTGGTTTCTATGTGATTTCTTTGCATGGTTGAGCTCCCTATGATTTATAAAGGTGAAATCTTCCATTTTATCAATTGTTGGTGCAAATTATATTTAATTTCAAGAGGGGCGACCTATATTGGAGTGATGTTTTGGTATGTGCGGTGACATTTTGGCAAATATGGAATTATCATCTTATTCTCTATATTTTATAAGGCCAATATCTCAAGTTTCATGATTTTTGGTGTTTTCTATGTTGAGTTATGAATTTTTAAAGATACACTACAGACAAGGGTTTTATGAAATTCATATCTTCATATCTAGGGCATTAAAAATCAGATTTCTTGCATTACATGATTGTTGAGGTTATAACATAATTTTAGAAATTCAAGTGGGGTTAATTGAAGGTTTTGAAAGATCAAAAGTGAAGTTGCATTCCTCATACAATTTGCTGCCCTAGAATATTGCAGAAATCAGATTACTTTCAATTGGCTGGTTTCTAAAATCAGATCTGGAGATCTTTGGTTTTGAGATAATTACCTTAATTTTCAATTTTATCCCCAAAAGGGTTATTACATGAGATGTCAGATTTGTGGAAAAACCCCCTTTGTCCCTATTCAGCCCCAAAAGGGACATTTCACTGCAACACGCTAAGGCTAGAAGGTTGACAAATATACAGTCACCAAGAAACTAGGATGGAGGTAGGTCTTCGAGACAAGGACGCCAATTTTCAAACACCGATTACTTGGGCACTTGGAGCCGACAACAGAAATAAAATAATAATATCTATATAGATTTAATATTCTGCAAATTAAAAGCTAAAATACATCAGATTCTGAATTCATACACATTGAATAGGGCATTTTAGTTTTTAACTTTCTATTTTTCAGTTCTTATTTTGAACTTTTAAAGTTTCATTATTCAACTTCGCCTTTAACTGTCATTTTTTTAACATTTAATAAGATAAAACTATATTCTTTTTTAAGGCAAGAGACGTTTTTTAAGAGACGCCCATAAAAAACGCAATAGATTTCAAATGAAGCCTTCAAGACTTTGGAGTCATTTCCAAGATGTGTCTCGCATCTCTTAGACACATCTCCATACCCAAGACACGTCACAAATACCATGAGACACGTTTCCCAATTACTTTGTGAGTATATGCTCAAGATGTTTGTTTCACGTTAGAATGTCGACTACATCCACAAGAGGAGTTTGTGTGTCCATAGATTCCAACTCCTCTTCCTCCTTGTAGGCTTCGCTCACAAGATCATGACTAACAAGAGGCCACACACAAAGATATGCAAAGACAACATATTGGGTTCATAGACAACAACACTAGCATATATGTAGCATTTTCAATCAAACAATTTTATATCCTAAGAGATGAACATACACATATCGTAGTAAGGAAAACATCACACCACATAAAGAACACAACATATAAGAATTGAGTCTATTCCAACTTTATACAATACAAGTCCTATTTTTGATGAACAAAGTGGTTATGCCACAAGAAAATAATCATGCCATGATATCAAAACAAGGGAAACCAACACATTAAATAGTACTCTGCAGTACGAGGTATAATAGTTTTGAAGAACCAACACCATCATGGACCACCTAAACAACAATAAACACTAATTCTCGGTGTGTAACTCTGTTATCACTTTATTCGTATTGTATTCACGAATAGAAAAAGATTAGATTTGCCTACAATTTATGATTTATGAGAGGGCAAGTATAACATGTTGGTAACTAGGGAGGACCATTGCACTTTAAAATAAAGACGCCGACTCGAATTTGGGATTGTATAATGGGTAGAAGCTTACCTAGTGAATTGAATCCATCTTTAAAAATTCACAAACACAATCCAGCTATATGTTATGACTCATTGTGTATTTGATATAGCGAAGCATTTTAGATTTCATGAATAAGACAAAAAAATGTGTAATAATTAGCATAGATATCTTAAATACATCTATCTAAAAGACACCGAGAGATATCAATCTCGAGGTGCCTATATTGGTATTCTCACATAAGTTAGATAGGCACCTCGAGATTGATATCTCTTGCCTTTTACATAGATGTATTTAAGATATCTATGCTAGTTAAATTTTAATTACAAATATTAAATTTTTATTTATAAAACACATGAATAAAATAAAATACATTTAAAATTAAAAACTAAATTAAAACTAATCTAAAAGTAAAAATTAAAATAAAACTAACCTAAAAGTAAAAATACATCTAAAAGTAAAAATACATTTAAAAATTAAAAATAATATAGATTCACTTATACACACTTATTTTTATTCCAAAATAATTATCTTCCACTAAAAATAAATATAGTTACTTACATGTAAAAGTAAAAAATACATTTAAAAGTAAAAATACATCTAAAAGTAAAAGATAAATCTAAAAGTGACAAACTAAAAACTAAAAATAATATAGATCAATTATCTTGAATTTACTTCCGCAGTAATATCCCCGCACAGTTATTTACCGATTCACACTTGTTATCTTTCACACTTTTATAATAACTTGCATTTCCATGTATAAATACATAATTATATATTTATTAAACATTTAGTCGGCATTAAAAAATAAATTATTCTAACCATTAAATATTATTTAGCAAATAAAAAGTTTTTTCAATTAGCGCATGCCATTACACTCCTTTCCTGTCATTTGTAGGAACACTGTCGGTGTAAATATTTACTCAATTATATGTCATTGTGGCTTCCTCATGGACTCGCATAAGTATTCATGTGGGTCCACTTGTGGATTCATGAGGTCGTCACCAAATATTCCCTATAGGACTCGCCAAATGTACCCTAGGGGTTCTATCAAGCATGTATTCAACTAAGCACATAAATAGATTGCTTTGATTTGTAATGGCATCATTTTGTCATCTAATGAGGTGCGAATAGATGTCTCCATGTAAAAGCCACCTTGTCATCCATATGAGGACCTTCATTCATTTTTTCCACTATATTTAAAATTACAAAGAAGTATTCTTGAAGAGAGACCATCCAAGAAATGCATTCTCTGTGTACCAACAATATGACTAACAATTTGTGCATCACTTTTTTCCTAGTAACACAAAATACAATACAAGTATGTCGTGTCAAATGATGTGTTTGAGTAGTGATTCATGATGAATGCAATGTGAGTGTGATGTGAATGCAAGGTCTTAAGAGTGGCTTCACTATGTATCCTAATCTTCATCTGTTGTTCAAAACTATTGCATTCCAAAAACCACTAACAAGTTCGATCAAAGAATATTGAAGCTAAAATTGAAAGAAGCTAAAGTAGTACATAGAAACAAATTGAAACCTAGCCCCTCTAGATGACGAAGAAAAATTAAGCTTGAATACATCTTGGTGGTAACAAGAAAGAAAGACAGAGAATATGTTCATGTCCACAATGACCCAAGTAAGTCAATGGAAAAAGTTCATTAAGTTACATTAGAGAAGTACTAGCGCATAAGGAGTCTAGATCATCAAAAGTAACTTAAACTTATTCATTAAGGAAAGGTCACAAACATTGTCATTTCTTGAACATCTAACCAAGATTAAATGTCTAGCGAGAAGATCCTACCTAAGCATTGGGAGGTATTTTTTTATTTTTTTCGTATTTAGAAGCTAAGCATCTAAATCATTGTGACATTGGGAAGAACCTAAGCTATATGCAAGAAAAAAACAGCTAAAGGATGTAATGTAGTATGATATACCAATAAACTATTTGGGCAACTGCTCTATGATATACTCAAGTTTTCATTTAGGTCCATAAAGTATTAATCAAGTGTATCAATAATGTCAAAAATTCTTTTTGGCTTTAACAACAATTTGAAACCCATAGAATACCCAACCAAAGATAGGGAAGATCAAATTTACGAGATCAATTCATGATGACAAACAACATCCCTTGATGAAGCAGGATTACTCTTTCCACTCCTACAAAATAAATGTATTGATATGCTTCCAAGTAATTTATTATCTCATACAACAATCCTGACAAGCATATCAACATAAAATTGTTTGTCACAAAATCGTGAAATACAATTAAATTTGGTATTTAGCAAATTTATGGATTTCGCTCTAGAGATTCAATGTATCTTCTACTCTATATATATAATTGTTGGAGGTGGTGGTATTCTATCAATTGTCTTATGTTGATAATTTGCACAATCAAATAATTATTCAATTTTTAAAAATTAGATCACCTTGTTTTTTCTCAATATTCTTTGTATAAATTTGGCGAGTTTGATACATCTTGTCATGTCCCTTTTTGGAGGCTAAATTCCGAAGACCTTAACCCATTTTTTCCCGGTGTTTCTTAGGAGAAAAACTAGGGGAAATCTGAATTATATTTGCTTAGATAGTTGTTTTCATTTATTATTGGAAGCACTATGCTACAATAGTGAATCTTTTACTAATTTAGTAATAATGGTATTGTGAGCATGTAGGCTACAATTACCCTTTTTAATATTTAAAAGCAATTACTTAAGGGGTCGGCCATGATGTAATGATTGTTTAAAGCACTCCTTATGCCTATTTAAGGAGGTCGCTTGGGCATTAATGAATCATGTTTTGGAGATTATTCTTAATTTGGTGAAAGTTGGCTAGTGTAGCCCTTTTACTCTCTCTCTCTCAGGACGAAACCCCTTGGGTTGAGGATCTCTTCCAAGGACGAAAACCCTTGGTTGGGGAAACTTGTGAAGGACGAAAACCCTTCATAAGGTTATTTGGTATGCAAGCTGGTTTGAAAAGGAATAAAGTATCTTTCTCTTGCAAGTGTTGTCTCTTTGGTGCAAAATATATTTTATTTCAAGTGGAGCGACCTACATTGGTGTGGTAATTTGGTATGTGTGGTGATTCTTTGGCAAATATGAAATTATCCTCTTATTCTTTATATTTTATAAAGCCAATATCTTAAGTTTCATGAATTTTGGAGCTTCCAATGTTGAGTTGTAAATTTTTAAAATAACACTGCAAACAAGGGTTTTATTGAAATTCATATCTCCAAATTTAGAGCATTAAAAATCAGTTTTCTTACATGAGATGATTGCTGGTGATATATAATAATTTAGAGAATTAAATAGAGCTAATTCGAAGGGTTTTGAAGGCATTAAAGTGGGTTGGAAACCCCAAATCAGGTCACTGCCCTAGGAAGGGTTTGGAAATCAGTTTTTGCAGGGTTTATAACAGCAGTCTTATAAGTCTGATTTGAGAGCTTTTAGCCATTTCCTGAGGTCCCCCAAAAAGGGACATTACACATCATAGTTGTCCATATTTTAAGCATATACACATTAGTTGTGGTATTATCCAAACATACTCATCAGCAATATATTTTAAAAGATTAATTATTTTACAAATACATTGTATTGTGCATGTCATTATCATGCTTGAAAAGGTCATCACAACCACTTGCTAGACAATATAAAATCTTAGCACTATTCAGATATTTTAGTGAAGAAGATAAATCATACCTGCAATAAGGACGATAGGTGATGCCCCCAACAACTTGATTTTGCTTGATTATCATTACAGACTTGTGGCTCCTACATTACAAATGAAAAAAGGTATGGATTCAAAAATTCAAACCAACTAAAAAGATTCAACTAGAATTGCATACTAGATCCATTCCTGTCACAAGTAGCAAATTTTCAAAAAAGTTAATTACAAGGATCAATAAAACTGAAATCCGGATGGGAACTTCAGAAAAATGCAATAAATAGTTAGGATATTTTCTAAATTAAAAACCTATGAAAATATAGAAATTTCTAAGTCAAAGAACCTTATTCTAAGGCTAACACAATGCCTAATGGCAGGACAGCAGTAGAAACTCCTGTTCAGCTGCCAACTAAGTCATCAGTACAGCCTATGCCTTTTCTTATGCTTCCTATAAATAGACTTCAGCAGAAGTTGGCAATCAGTCAGACACAGTTGAGAAGATTAATAAACAACTAGCAGTTGCATCCTTCTCAACAGAAACAAAAAGCAGCTTTGAGCATTCAGTTCAGTTATACATTGATTTGGAGGTCATACATACATAAATGAATTACATACTAGCTTGGCAGTTCATTATGTAGACCAAAAAAATGTAAAATAGTTGCTGCATATATATATATATACATACCATCTTGATAGAAAAAGTACAAGAGTTAAATAGCATTGAACAAGATAAAAGAGAGCATTAAAATTAAGATTTTTTTCAAAAAGATAGTATGAGCATGATTATATGGTCAGACTCGGAAAGTTACAAGATGGTAATATCAAGGACCAAAATGCATAAGACAACTGTATACCAAAGGCTATTGATCATCCAAGCTTTGAGGAAATAATCCAACAGCATTTGGCCGCAGCCATCTTGAACACAAAAGAAGCAAACAGCCACCCTAAGAGACTATTATGATATGTAACAAGTATGTTGTCCAGCTAGTTATGCATGCAAAGACAGAGTAGAGGATGAATGTGTTGGATGTAAAAGTTCAAGGACAGAAATAAATAATGAGGTTAGAAGGTGAATCATAATATCAAAGGAAAGAACACCAGAATGTTGCAGATAGAAGAACATGCGGCAACCCAAAATAGCAGCATGAAGCAACATTGAAGTGACTTCATAGGCAATGATGCTTGAAACAATATTTTCCAAGCTGAAATAAAAATTGGAGCAGAACTTTACTAAGGTGAAAAAGGATACCAAAGAAGCTGAGGATTTCACCACAGAAGCAGTGAAATCGGCTAAACACACTAAAGAGACTTTATAAGAAAATTAAAATAAATTCAGCAGTTAAAGGGAAGAATTTCAGCCATGGCTTTAACTTCTACCTAAGCTTCAGTTCAACCCCTACCAGTGCCTTTGACTTCTGCCCCTGAGCTGCTAGCCAACTCCATCATCTACCCACAACACTTCCACTGCTTTGTCAGTAAGGATGCTGAAAAGATTCGAGGGGTTTATAGTTATCAAGCCCAATTTCGACAAGCTTACGTTATCATCATTGTACCATGATAAGGAACCCTTTTTTAAGAATTTAAAAAATATTATATTAAGTAGAGAAAGGGACAAAAACTGCCATGAGATAAAAGAATTAAGTAATTTGAGGCCAGAACAGCAGAAGTAAGAGAGAGGGCAACCACAGAGCTGGTGTCCAAACTTAGATACAAATACCATAGATAAGCAAAGAAAGCCTGTCTATGTGAAATACAGTAAGATTTAACATTAGTTACTAAGAACTATAAACATATCATATGAAAAACATTGAAGATAGTAGTCTGAAATATCATAAAGGTGAAGTCAAAAAGTAGATCAAAATATAATGTAATTCTGAGACCAGGTTTAGATGAGTTCTCCTTTGCCCTTCTGATCCGTAAAAACCTGCTGATTTTGCTCAATAATTCTGCAAGCAGATACCTCCTAGCCAGGGAGAATTGGTGTGCAAGTTGAAGATTGGGAAGTTGGGACTTCCCAATCAGAATGAGGATTCTGAGTTGGAGTAGAACAACTGGCCCATTGGTTTCTTGCACACTGACTGCCTGGGGTACTATCCATGTCTTGAATCACTTCCCCATTAAGCGCTTTATGGGGGTCATAAATCTCCAGTTTTTCCAAGTTCTGCAGCCGCATCTGCTGTAGTTCTACATTCCTTTTCAAGAGTTCATTGTTTCTCCTTTCTGGTCTTGAATAGCTGTTATATGAGGTTGAAAGGCAGCCAGGTTGACATTGCATTCTCCAAGAATGGGAGTCAAGGCACCATGGTCGCTTAGTTTATTTCCCAAAGTTCCAAGGCATCCCTCGAGGATGGTGATAACATTGACAAGGGCAGTATAGATTTTTGCAACCTCAGACATAGATGTTCCAGATTGGTGAGGGGGAGTAACGGAGGATGGATTGTGAAACACAATGGTGTGAAATGGAGATGGACATTGGTTAGGACCATAGCCATGCCCTGTATAATCCATCCGAGAGGCTGCAGTGAAATGATTAACATTGATGAAGCGGTTGATGAAGGAAAGGCCAATTTTTGTAGAGATGTGTTTCAATCCATCTTTTTGACTTGGATCCTCCAATGTTTGTTTCATCAAGGGGTTAGTGGAGGTCAATGACAGCAGGGAATTAGATTCTTGAAGCTCAATATGAAGAACTGGTGGGATATGCAGGTGCTCCTCTATTATAAACATGAAAATCAGGTGGAGAATCTGTCTGGAGAGAAAGACCAGTACAGCAAACCTGGGATCCTCCAGGTAAAAGAAAAAGGGATTTAGTGTGCTGCACCTAACTTGTGTTTCCTTCCATGTTCTCCAAAGGCATGTCCTCTTCATCCAAGTTGATCAACTACTGATTCATCTTTTTTTGTTGACCTGCCTATGGTGCATCAATTGATAACTCAGGGACACCATGCTTGACCTTGTGAAGGGTCGTTTGTAGACTCTGAGACTTCAGGATCTTTGGCAGATAGCAATTACATTTACTATATGTATAAGTCATATTTATAGCTTTAGCCTTGAGCCTGATACCGATATGCCCTCTGCAGGCCAGGCAATAGGTAAGATACATTTTGGATATGGGAGTTATCCAAATACCCCTGTGGATATGTCATGGATGATCCGAATAAGCCTATGGACATATTGAAACCCATCTGGATGGTCTGAGACATATCTGGATCAAAAATGGCATTTTATCAACATTAAAACATAAAGTGACCACCAAAAAAACACACAATGAAAACCCTAAAAATTCAAAAAAAAACATCAAACAACACAAAACACAAAAGCAAACACTTACCTCTCTTTGTTCATTGAAGTTTTACGCTTGGTTAAGCAATATTGTTTTCATCTTCCTATACTAGTACGAGTGTCCATTCGCTCCCAAGGTGATTAAGGAACTTGAGAGGAGGGCTCTTGGATTGAAGGTTAATTCCAATTTATTAGGCTCAAAATTACATATCTTTATTTTTAAGCTCAATTGCTAATACGTTTTGGATAGACATACAGATATCAGTGTAATCGAATACGTCATTGTGGAGATTTTGTTTTTTTGCCCCGATATAGCCGCACAAATATATATATATATATATATATATATATATATATCTAGCCTAATAAATAGGTATAAACCACATAGTATCAATATAAAAAGCAAAAAAACACAAAACACGATTGATATTTCATATAATGCCAAATGACAAGTCATAAATGTCATGATAAATATTAAATAAAAATTTAATTATTACATCAACATAAATATTCATCATGTTGCTCTTCATTGAGAGAATCAACATCAACATCATTATGTGGTTCATTGGAATAGAAAGCACTTGAAGCATTCCCACCACCACTAGCAATCCCATGTGGGTCTTGTGACACCAAAAAGTATCCATGTCAAGTAATGACAAGTGTGAAATGGAAGCAACCAATTCAAGTATTCATTGTGTTTTTTCCAAATCACTCTATGTTTTAATGTTGAAAAAAACTTTTAAAAACAATTAAATTTTTTTACTAGTTTTCTTGAATTGGAAGAGTCCATTGTTCAGGCGAACCGGTGGCAAGCGATCTTCGGAATCACCCTTGACTCTAGTTTAAAGTCCGACAACAAGCAACCACAAGTCCACCGGTGGGACTTCATCTTGAAACTCCTTGTGAAAGTTACAGACCAACATAAACCATCCGGTGATTGCATCTAGTTATACCGATCCCACCAGTTAAGGTTAAAATATCCAAGGAATATTGCTAGTGAAAGTCGTTCTCCATGTTGTAAGCACAATGGACTAAGAGGGGGTTGAATCAGTCCTTCAAAACCTTAAAAAATTTCAAATTAACTTTTATACACCATTAACATTCAACCATGTATTAATGAGATCTCAACAATAAGCAACAACCATCCACAAGAACATAAACATGGAGTACACAAGATGTAAGTGGGAAACCCTGAAGGGGAAGAAAACCCAATGAAAACATTGTTGATATTACACACAACAAAGACTCAAGTGAATATTACACATCACAAGAGATTTCTTTAGTGAGGCACCAACCCCACAAGGAGCACTAACCCCTAAACCCTTGTTGATATTACTCACAACAAGAGACTTATATGAATATGACTCATCACACAAGATTTTGATAAGAAGATCACTGATGATATGCTGCAACAACTCAGCTAATGGTGATCACAAGATTCAGCTCCAAACTCCTTCAAACCCTACTTTAAACACACCTCCTTCTAGCTCGATCAAACTTGACTTGATTTGATCTCAAACCCTAGAACACATGTTCTTTATCACTCCTCAACCTTTTGCACACTCTCTCGGCTCACGAAACAATGCCTTCAAACCTGTTACACACTCACACTTGGGTCGCACTTTTCCCTCTCTCACAACTAGTGCAAATTTGAATTCAAACAAGCACTTTATACCCTTCTCATCTCTCAAACATGAAACAAGTCGATCTCCATCCTTTAGCTTGACCAATACATCTTAAAAACATCTAACACATTCATAATAGACCCATGTAGGTCGGCCATGCTCAAATGCACTAAACAAGCTCAAAATCAACTCAAACCCCATCACTGGATGGCTAAAACTCACAAACACCATAACCATGATTAGTCAAGCTCCCAAATTCACCACACATGTCAAATATGACATAACAACACCATCCATGGTCGTTAATTAGCTTGCACCAATCAAATTCTTCATAACTCACTCAAGAAGGCTCATATCCTTCACAAAACAGTTGTTTCCAAGAACCAGTCTTCACCTTTGGGCCTCAAGATCACCCAAAAACACCTCAACTATGGCATGTAACCACTCATTAGAATCCCCTTGACCTGTAGATCACATCCATGCTTGCTAGAGCTCATGAAACATCCATATGTGCAAACCACACTCACTTTCCTCTTCACCAAACTGAGCTCCCCAAAGAGCAATTTTAGAAACTCCACCGCCGTCACTAGGAAAAAAATTCATCCCTCTTCACTCTCTAATTGATATCAAGCATCAACTAATCCATTTCAAGCCTCTTCTAACTCAATCTTCTAGCAAAAGCAATCCTGTCCTGAGAAACAAAAACCTTCTTTTTCACAAACTAAGTTGGTTGACCTATCAAACCTCATTATCAAGACACAAACTTTATACCATTGGAAAGCCCTCTGAATCTACTTTCCAGAACATCTTACATTTCCTTCCAACTCCAAGTGGAAGGCCTTCAACCAGTACATCTCTAAAAACTTCTCAAAACTGCCTTAAGACCAATCTTCATAAATAGTGCACACTTCGCTATTTAGAAGCACCATCATGATATGAAACCATCATGGACATCAAGTACAACTCCCATACTAAAAAAATGTCAATTTATTTTGCAACTCCTTTGGACAACCTTGCCTCAAACTGAACTTCTTCAGAAACTTGCATGTTTGAGTGGGGTCCACTCATCACCACATGCTCTATCATACCTTTCTGGAAACCTAGAGGAGTCCTCTACAACATCCAATCATCATACTAGCACAACCAATTAATTAACAACTCACCAAGCAAATATCTCCTACTACTTTTTAGCTAGGGTTTCAAGCACACAAAAAGTTGTTTACCTTCTTAACATTTGTTCATAAAAATGTGACGATGAAACCACTCCATTATTTTTGTGAAATCTTCTTAACTCAATGGAAAATCATCCCTGAAAGCCACAAGGTCCCATGCAAACCACACAATTCATCGAGAGCATCAGAAGTAGCAATTCGAGCTAGAAAATGCTCTTTCTTGGACCCTGTCACATAAAACATCATAACTTGCAAAAACTTCTTCAAAATGACTCCAAATTTTGCTCACACCTCTAGGACACCCCTGTGCACCATATCCAATCATCAACATAGCTCAAATAGGTCTCCATCTTCTCAGCCCATCTCATTTTCATGACTAGCCCTTGATGTTTTGCATGGTTTAGGCTAGGTCATCATAGAAGAACCTCATAACTCGTCATGAAACCTCTCCAAAAGGTCCTAACATACCTGAGACAACATGAATAACTCACTTGCATGCCTCCATGAGCTCACATGGCTCTACAACTCATCCTCATGCCTCCAAGCACCTAGACTGGGTCTAGATGAGCACCTGAAACTGGGTCTTCAACTTGTACTTGCACCCTAAAACACATGTGAGTGCCTAAACATTCTCCAATTCTGCTCTCCATACTGCTATCATGCTCCTCAAACCACCAAACCACTCAAACCATCACACACCATCACCTAGGCAAGCTAGGTCACCTGACTAGGCTTGCTAGACCAAGTCAATCTCACTGAATCACCTCATGCCATCATGAAACCACCTGATACTCCATTTCATCAACCTACCTAGCATCCTCGACATTTCTCCAAAGATGCTCTTTGTCATTAATGAGTTTTACATCAATGACAACACCTAGAACTCAACATGCCAACACTCCACTCGGTCATACGAAGGCCTCACGGCGGGCTCCCTGTTCCTAAGAACGAGGGCTAAGTGTTGGAGAAACTATTCCAACAAATAAGCGCTTTTTGACAAAGAACGCTTCGCCCTACACAACTACTATGCATTAGCTCATAAGTGGTTAGGTATCCCCATGCCGAAAGGGGCGCTAAGCTGCTACACTTCCTCCCATCGTCCAACCTCCACGGCTTTCTAATAGAGAGGTAATGGCACAACCAGGAAGTTCACCACAAGCGCAAAGTTTGAAGTTCCCCTCCGATGTAAGCAATGTCCAAACCAATACGATAGACGATGTCTGCCACACTCCCCACCAAGGAGTATCGAGAGCAAATCCTTCTCATCGGCATCCGTAGGGGCAAGGCAACAAAGCTCCTATAGTACATTTTGAAAACCGGCCTGAAATCTTGTCTCTCGCACATGATATGTTGGCACTTAACAAAGAGGTGTCAGAGAGAGTCTCCTCCGACATCCCCACACAACAGGCACACAGCCCCTAAGGTCGGATCCAGCAGCCCAAACCTAGCAACACAACCACTAAGAACAAACCCACCCACCCTAGCATTGAGGAGCCAACAGACAGCTTCAGCTGACACATTCTCAAACCTCTGCGCCCGCTTGATGAAGCTTTGAGTCTCTCCAAACTTGGACTCCTTGTAGAATCTTAGGGAACCCTAGAGCCTGAATTTATTCTCCCAAGCCACCCAAGCTTCTTCACACACTAGATGACTATTGCTAGCCCTCGGCACATTCTTCTTGAGCCACTTAGTCGTCCTATGAATCCAAGTCCAAATTTCCCCCACTCTGCACGGCGGATTATGAGTCACGAGATCTGTTATGACAGTCTTAAGACCACCATACTTCTCTAGGGCATGGGCCCTCTGACCCGCATTGAAGACAGGAATAGGACAAATGTTGAGCTCACGGTGCATGATTGCTTGCCCAACAGGTTAAAGTGGAAGACTTCCCAAACATCCACTTCATCCCTCCACAACCACCCTTTGCAGGCATTCTACTTGGCCACATCAAACATCCCTATCACCTCTGCACCAAAAGTGAGCACCGGAAAAACCAACGCCTTGAAGGTAAGGATTTTAGACCAAGTGGGGACTCTTCGAGAGGCCAAGAAGTGGTGAACACCATGAAGGGTTCTACTTCCCAACGTTGCTCTCTCCTTAATGATCTTTTCTATAGACAATTGTGGGTCAATTTCTATTCCCAGATACTTGTAGCTATCACACACTCCAATCTACTGACTCCCAATCCGGAACTCATGTTGCTTGAGCTCCTCTTGATCCCCAAAGATTTTCATAACCTTGCACTTATCAATGCCACATTCCATACCCCACTTATTGCTCCAAACTTGAATCCTATGCAAGCATCTCTTGGATACCCTCCACAAACTCCGCCATCGCCACCAAATCATCCGCAAACATCAACCCAGCAATCACTTCGGCAAGGCCAGGAACCGCTACTTCAATCCCTTCAAGATGCTTCATAATATCGTTTATGAAGATATTAAAGAGCATGGGCGAGGTTGGGCATCCCTGTCTTACACCTCTTTTAACCGGGATGGGAGATGATAGAAGACCTTCATACCTGACCCGAACTAAGGAGCCACTGTACAACTCTTGAAAGAAGTGGAGGGCCTTCCCCCCACTCCTGCCACCTAAAGCTTCCTAAACAATGCTTCATGTGGGACCATATCGTATGCTTTCTTGAAATCAATGAACGCCACATACATAGGTTTCTTGAGCTTCGCCATACACCTCAAAGCAATCTCATGGAGCGCTGCAACCTGGCCCACACACTCTTCATCCCTCCTAAACCTGGCTTGGCTTTTAGAGAACTTCCTTTCCTCAAGTTCCTTCTCTATTCTCTTAATGATTACAGTTGTGAGGATTTTAAGCAACACATTTATAAGGGAAATACCCCTATAGTTGTCATGAAGCATCAGGTCTCCCTTCTTAGGGATGGAAACCAGGATTGTTGCGCTAAAATACATTGTTGTCCTTGACATTTATTGGACCAAATCATAACCCCATTCTCTGTTGGAATATCCACCAGCTGATTAGAGCATATGAATTGAGACATGGCTGATGAAGAAGAGTCCAGCTGCATTTTTCCACTTTGCTTCTCCTAAAGATTAAGTATAGTGTTAAAATCTCCACCTATACCAACAGGGATCCCCACAAAGTTACGTAGCATGAGTGACATTTGCTTCCATTGTTGTATTTTAGCCTCAGAATCTATGGGGGTATAAACATTAATTACTACAATTTGTTGGGCGTCCACCTTTGAATTGACATGAAGAAGGAGACCTCAAATCGCACAGGAATTCAGCACAGTAACAGTCATTGGATCCCACAAAGATGTTGTACCTCCAGAAGCTCCTTGTGAACTCAAAGCTAAATGTTGGGCCTTAGGCCAGACACTATATGCAAGAGTGGAAACAAGTTCAATGGATGCTTTCGTTTCTTGAATAAAGATCACCATAGGACGATTGGGCTGAATCAATCTTTTAATTTCCTGTATCTTGCAAGGGCTGCCTTTAAGCCCTCTTATATTCCAGGATATAATCATCATCGTGAAGGTTGGTGGGGAATTTGGGACAAGCCCGAACCGTTCCCGCATTAACCAGCTTTTGCCTTCACTCTGAAGAGATAGTTGATTCAGTCTGCGTCCCACTTTGGCATTATTATCTGTATTTAGATTTTTTGTCTTTTTGTGGGCAACCCCTAGATAGCTGTCTGTCGACTGGATTGGTAGTGTTATCCACTAGCACCAGAGCTTTATTCATCAGTTCCCCCTGAACTTGCTGGTGCTCTTGGATCAAAAATTGATCTTGATACTTATTTTTCGCCGATAGCTTTTATAGATGTTCCTGCTTCGTCTTACTTTGGTGGTTTCTGTGAGAGAATCAGCTGGTTTGGGGCAATATCCACGCGCTGAGCAAGGGTTTGTTCATCTTGATTCACCTGTGTTTCCAAAATATGGGATTCCATTATTTCTTTATTTGCATTGTCTTCTTGGATCTGTTGTAAGCTTGCAAACCTATTTTGATTACTTGCTTCAAATTTTTGTAGCTGATTCCTCTTGACTAATGTCTTCCTTTAGGGAGTAACGAATTCTTCTTGCTTCTTTTCCCCTATTACTGGTTCAGGAATTTTTAGTGGACAATCTTTGAGCAGGTGTCCATACTCATGGCAGACTCGACATCGGAAGGGAATATTTTCATAGTCTAGTACCTGTTCCCATTTATCATCTTCCACAACCAACAAAATCTTCTGTGGTAAAGGTTGATTAAGATCCATCAGAACACAAATACGTGCATAGATCATCTGTTCTAACTTTATTGATGCATCAGCTGTCATCATGTATGTTCCAATAGTGTTATCGATCACCTTAAAGATCGTCTCAGTCCAATACTCAGCTGGAAGACCAAACAACCTTACTCAGACAGGTGTGACAACAGGTAATTCTTCATCCTCTTTAAAGATATTTTTGAAACTCAGTCCGAATTCTCCATTATTACTTGGGAAAGAAATATAAGCGGAAAGGCAAGAGCAAATACAAATAAAGGAAAGTGCAGATTGTGGCATTCAAATACTCGACTGACAGTCAGAACCCCTCCGCAACCAGAGAAAACAGCTAGGAAAACCATTACTGAGCACAGACAGCCCTGTCCGAAGCCCTAAAGGTCGTGACGTGGGCTGAGAAGCCTATAGATACAGTGTATAACCCAACCAATCAGTGTAAAGCATGTGCGTTTAATTACCAAGGATCGCAAACACTCTCACTATCATCAAAGCCTTCATCGATTTCTTTCAGCCCTCAGTTGACCCAAGCTTTTAACAATTCAGTCTTTGTCATATTTAACGAGAGTCAAACCTGCATACTGAAAACCATGTACATTGTGATTATATTAATCAACAAAGTAGTTCCATTCTATATATTTTGTCTTGTTCTTATGATGTGATGATGATCGTATGAGATTTCTCATAAAGTATGTATGTTCATCAAATATTGTTAAATATAGAGTTTGTTTGCTCATTTCATACCTACAATCAAAAGATAAAAATCAGAAATCATTTAACATTTTCAAATGCAAGGATATATCATATCTAAATTCATCATTGAGAGTTAAACAAGAAAAAATGTTGGTAGAGCACAACAATGTCATTTGCCACATACTTTCAGATTTACCAGGCGACTACTAGACTGCACGGAAACGTCCTGAAGGTCCCCGTACCAGCCTGGAAACGTACCAGGTACTGGTACGGGGCTGGGTACACTGTGGGTACGTCCGGAAACATACCCACAGGCACAAGGTACGGTTTGGGTACAGTGGCGTACCCACTTTAAAAACATCTTTATTAAACTGAAACTCAAAACTTTTTAAAAATGCATTTTTTTAATTTTAAAAGTTCCTATATCTAACCTAACCCTAAACTACCCCCAAACACTTATATAAACACCCAATCCCTCTACTTTTCCTCACACTCAATATTTGTTATTTTGCTTGAGCTTGAAGGAGAGAGAGAAAGAGAGGTTGAAGGAGAAAGAAAGAGCTTGGAGGAGAGAAAGAGAGCTTGGAGGAGAGAGTGATTGAGCTTGAAGGAGAAAGAGAGAAGGAGAAGCAAGTCTACAAACATCAAGGAGGATTTTTCTAGGTATTTTACATGCATTCAGGCATTTTTTTAAATCTTTTGAGCAATGTTTTGTATATGAATATGATCAATGATCAATATCATGAATGATGTGTTTCAAACACATCATTCATGATTATTGATCATGATCTAAATTTATTTTTAATATTTAATAATTTATTTATTTTACGGTTATTAAAATATAATATATTAATTAATTTTTCCGTATTTTAAGTTTAATAGTGAAGTTTTATTTAATTAAACGTCTACCCTCTCGTGTGATTAGAATCAGAGATTGACGTGTAGGACTAACTATTTAATTTTTTTAGTTATGTGTTCGTTTTTTTATTTTAAAGTTTTAAATTGAATTTGTTAAAAATTTAAACGTCTACCCTCTGTGTATGCTCTCACCTCGCACCATTTATGGCGAACTTGGTGATCAGAATCCAGAGAATGACGTGTATGGGTTAACAAATTAATTTTCTAATTTGTATTTGTTGTTTTTAATTAAATTATTTTAATATTTAGCAATGTTTTAAAAATATCTCTTATTGTAGGTTATTGAATTAATCCTACAATCATGGCATCCAGTTCAGCTTCAGTGGGGCAAGAGGGGGAAAATGTTTCGGGTGGTATGGCAGTGAAAATGGATCCAAATTATCCTTTATGGAGACATGTGGAAGTGGTAGAGTTTGTTGCCGGTGGTGGTGTCCGTGTTTGGACGTGTCCCCATTGTGCCGCCACATTTAAATCCTCATATACCCGTTTGAGAGCTCATTTGACTGGGGCATCGGGGACGGGTATTAGACCGTGTAGGAAGGTGGAAAAGAAAACCATAGCCATGTACCTAAAAGAGCAAGAGGATGCAAACATTGAAGCAACAAGAGCTCGCTCTAGAACTGTTTCTTTACAACAGAGGACCATGGGAAAACCACCAACATCAACACCATCATTTCATCCTTTCATTGAGACTCGTGCTGAAACTATTCCAGATGATGACCGTTTTGATCATAGAGACACCACAGGCCATCAAGCAAAAGAAGAAAAGGCCCATTAGAAAAAGCATTTAACATCGAGAAGAGGGATATTGCAGATGAATTCGTGTCTCGGTGTATATTTGCATGTGGACTACAATTCAATGTCTTAAAATCACCTTATTGGCGTGAGAGATGGTGAAAGGCATTAATGAGGCACCATAGGGGTATACAAACCCGAGCTATAATAAGGTTCGCACTTTTCTTTTGGCAAAAGAAGTGCAACACATTCAGATATCTCTACAACCAATTAGAGATTCTTGGATTGATTCAGGAGTCTCTATTATATCAGATGGATGGAAAGACTCCAGAAACAGACCTCTCATCAACATTATTGCAGTATGCCCTAAAGGGCCAATGTTTCTAAAGGTTGTTGATTGTGAGGGGGAAGTAAAAGATGCCCAATTCATTGCAAATATTCTCATTGAGGCTATTGAGTCAATGGGTCCACAGAGGGTTGTCCAAGTCATTACAGACAACGCCAAAAATTGCAAGTAGCAGAATTGATAGTAGAGGGTAGGTATGAGCACATATTTTGGACACCATGTGCAATACACTCCCTGAATCTAATGATGCAGAAGATTGGGAAAATTGCAAAGATTGGGAAAATTGCATAGATTGAGCAAATATACACGGAGGCAAATGAGATTCAAATGTTTGTCACCAACCATCACATGTCTCAAGCCATATTCAGAAGATTTTCAAAGTTGGAGCTGTTGAAGGTAAACCAACAATTCATTTTAAATTTAATATTTGATTTTAAATTTTTAAATCAATTTCAAATTGTGTTGTTATTGAATTGTTTCCATTCTTTTTTAATAGGTTGTTGAGACTAGGTTTGCCTCTCACACACTCGTCTTGAGACAACTTGTGAAGGTGAGACATGCTTTGAGCATGATGGTGATTGATAATGTTTGGACAATCTAAAGGCAATCTAACACAAAAAGAGCCCAAAAAATAAAATCATGGATCCTAGATGAGCATTGGTGGGGAAGAGTTGAATATTTGTTGAGTTTCACAGAGCCTATTTTGAGTATGATACGATTTGTTGACAAAGATAATGCTTGCATTGGAGAAATATATGATGGCATTGACTCCATGCTTGAAAAAATCCATGATATCATACAAGCCAAAGAGCAGGACCCTGAAGAAAAATTTTACAGTGAAGTTAAAAATGTGATCGTGAAAAGGTGGAACAAAATGACCACCCCATTGCATCTCCTTGCTTATGCTTTAAATCCCAAATATTACAAAGAATGAAATAGTTGGGAGAGAGTGATAGACAACGACCATATGATGACCATGAGGTTGCAAATGGGACAAGGTCGGCGTTTAAGAGGTTGTTTCGATCCAAATATTACAACGAATGAAATAGTTGGGAGAGCTGGTAGACAGCGACCATATGATGACCATGAGGTTGCAAATGGG
Organism: Taxus wallichiana var. yunnanensis; assembly: GCA_018340775.1. Classification (NCBI taxonomy): domain Eukaryota; kingdom Viridiplantae; phylum Streptophyta; class Pinopsida; order Cupressales; family Taxaceae; genus Taxus; species Taxus wallichiana. Next base: position 467,836,042 of record CM031238.1, on the reverse strand, counting down.
ACGAGGTCAGCATTCAAGAGAAGGTTTCTGATCCAGCTACATCACTTGCAGTCCGCCAAGAGATGTCGATGTTTGTAAATGGACAAGGTAGCATGGGAGAGATAGAGGCTATTTGTGACAAACCCACCATGGATCCAATCACGTGGTGGACTTGTCATGGCCATGATGCCAAGTTCTTACGACCAGTTGCGATCAAATTGCTCTCACAGGTATAAAGTTTGTAACTTGTTATTTGATATTTTAATTACCAATTACGAATTAAAATTCAAAATGATATCATTCTTTTTTTTAATTAATAATTTATAATATTAATACTTTGTTTTTTGTGACAGGTGGCTAGTAATTCTTCTGCAGAGCGCAACTGGAGTACTTATGGCTTCATCCACTCAGCCAAACGCACCATGTTGGCATCAAAGAAGGTTGAAGATCTAGTATACGTTCATTCCAACTTGCGCCTCTTAACCCACAGGACGCAAGAGTATACTAGTGGTCCTAACAAGCTTTGGGACCTCCAACCTGAAAACACAGACTTTGAAGCTTCTGCTGCTTGTTTGGCCAATGTTTCACTTCTTGGCATTGATGAGGAACTTCCAGGGAGCCCTTCACAAGGGTTCGAAAGTGGAGCTGCAAGTGGCATCCATGAAGATGATTTTGACGATCATCTAGATGATATGCTCTAGAAGTTGAGAACTTGAATGTATTATGTTATTTACTATCATGTTTTGAACATTATGTCATTATGAATCAATACAAACTCAAGTCTCAATTCTCAAAGTATTGGAAATTTCAATTTTGTTTTCATGTTCTATGAATGATTTTAAGTTGTATGACTCTATGAGTATTAAATTTCAATAAGTATGCAATGTATGAGAATTAAATTTCAATAAGTATGCAAATGCTTCTTTAAATTTATAATTTATATACATATTTATATATTTATATACATATATATATATATATAAAACGTACCCAAAAGCGTACCGTACCCAAGATTTTTAAAAATTTGCTGTATCAGCGTACCGAAACAGTACCCGTACCCGTACCCGTATCCGTGCAGTCTAGCCAGACGATATAGTTCAGTCACAACAAAATATACAGCAGAAAATCTGTGAAACTCAACAACAAGAGACTGGCTAAATAGAATTCAAACTGGGTTATAGACAGAGATTGAAATGGTTACTAGATAATGGACAAAATTAGTTTTCATATTTTTAATGTTCTTCTGCTGATTTGGCCAATGTTGTTCTGCTGGTTACTGGATAATGGACAGACACATAAGGCCGGTTTGACCAACCCCGGACCTTCTGTTTCGGCAATATATACAAAACCTAACTTGCCATTTAGGTTTCTGCTGTAATGGATGTTCTTCAAAGATATGTTGATAATCTTCTGTTTGGTGCTAAGGCAAGCATGATGGCATTCCTTTCATTTGTTAGGTGATGAATCAGCAAGGTCGTTGCTTATCCATTTGATGGTTCTTCTTATGTATTGGTACTGTTTTGTAATATAATATAACATTTTTTACACAGTATATCCAAAAATAATAATTAACATGTCTAACTGTGAAATGCATATTAAAACTCTAATATAACACTCGTTTAAAAAGACTTTCCAGATGAGCATACCTGTCCATTACAAGTCGTACTATATACTCTTTTGGCATGTTTGGAAGTTGCCTTGCAAAGATATTCTTTAAGCCAATAAGCCTGTAATCAGTTATAAGACGCTATCTTAGATAAGGTTAAAGCTTTCTTTCAATAACAAATTTTTTTTTTTTGAAAAAAAAATCTATATGAATTTCAAAATAAATGAGCAAAAATCAATCCATCAACCCTATGTCTTTATGATAGGAAAATGAATCCTGGTGTCAGAGAATGTATCGGAAATTTCAAGTTGGAAAATGTTCCACAAGGATCCAAGATAAATCATGGCCAGCTGATAAAATAAGAGGAACTAAGCAAGAACAAAACAGACTAAACATTTTAAAGATTAAATGTGTGAAGGAAAAACCATATCATATGCTGATCATCTCCATCATTAGCAGTGCATACAAACTTGAGCTTGCCTGCATCTTCCTGAAAAGAAGACCATAAATCCAATCATATTAGCAGACTGTTACCATTATAAAAAGATATTATCCTACCACTTTTTACAAGACTGGGGAGAGATTAATTCACAACCATTCAAAAGGAGCTCCAGCTGCTTCACATATGCCAAGCTTTCTGAAATTCCGTAAGTTTCATATCATTAAATGTCAATATCAATTTGGAGCTAGATTTCATGCATTGTTTCAACCAAAATCAAACGTAGCAGGAAATACTCTTCAAGGGAATTTTCAAGCTTTAACTAAAATATGTTTTATACATGACCCAATAAAATACGTCCAAAATGGTTCACAAATATCTCATCCTGTACTGTAAACCAATTCAGATCAAAAAATATGAATTTTCTTAGCAGGAATATCCTGTACCGCAAAACATGTTCATATACAGAAAATATTAATTTCTTTCAGGAAAGTAGAGCCAAAATTTATAATTGCCCGACATACGAATAAAGCTTATCTTCATTTTAGAGAACCAACTTCAAATCTGTAATACATTTCCACTGAGTTCAAGAGTTTTAAACTGATGTAAAAACAAAAAAATTAGCAACCACCCTTCAGATAAGTGCAGAAGGACCTGCTACAGATAGTAGATCCTACCAACGCTGCATCTGACCTAAATGGAATATGCAAGGAAAAAAATGTAAGTAAATTAAGGTAAACATTAAAAGACACTCAATTTAAGCGACAACACATTTACCGCACATTACATGCTTCTCATTACATATTTGTTCTCTCACCTTCATATTTTTTATTGCTTAGGAATGAACTTCCATCATTTTGTTAATCCTACACCACAACTGCCCAGTTGGTGCCTAGGAATTTTAACAAGCTTGCAACAAAGAGAAATGTTGATTTAAGGTAACTTTTGTGGTTTTTATTTAGAATTTTTTTTCGATTTTTTAATTTGTAACTTGTTTCCAATTTTTTTTTAAATGTTCTCTCAACAAATGTCAAATAGGTTTATTTCCCCTTGGCCTTAACTTTTAATAGTAATTTTATTTTATTTTGTAATTTTTAACTAGGTTGTGATATGGATTTGCTAGAATAGCTGCAAGTGCTAGTTTTGTGGGCCAAGGGGAAACCTTCAAATTTAATCCACGCTCACCCCTGTGGAAGTATGTCACAATGGTAGAAGCCAAGTGGAGGAGGCTGTATTTGAGTTTGCTCAAAGTGTCAAACAAAATTTAAGAGTTCGCATAATCGGGTGAATACTCATTTTTGTGCGAATCAGACCTTTTGGTGGTACAAATGAAAAGGGATTGGATACCTACAAAGATCCTGGCATACATCAAAGACCAAGAAGAAGTGGATGCAGCAGTTTACCTAAAATCAAAGCATCCTCTTACAAAAAAAGGATATAAATCTAGCAAGCCACCTATTTGTGACTATGTCATGACGCATCACACCCGTTTTTGTCTACATCCATAGCAGCCACAGAGGAAGAGGATTCACCTCTTAGTCACATTTGAACAAAACGTGTAGGCCCGTGAGAAAGCGCATTCCACAATGAATCTAGGGGCATACCTAAGCAGAAAATTGGGCATTGTGTTTACGCATATGGGCTGCGTATACACCTTATTTTTCACTCTTATTAATGATTTTTCGTTGCAGGTTGTTGGCACATTAACCTCCCTAAGTGTGTCTAAGAATTCACACCCTTTATAGTTCTTCACAAAGGTTGAAGAATTCTCTAAGAATTTCAATCCTATGAGCTATCCTAGCTAAGCTTGTAGACTCTACTAAGCTTCTATAGAACCAAACTTGGCTCAATTTAGCAACTGCAAGATAGATTGCCTCTCCGCTACAAATGGATAGATCGCACAATTCCCAATAGGAATTTGATGCCTCTGATACTTATGGCTTCCTTCGATTTATAGAATTGGTCATGAATCAAGAAGGAGAACAAAAATGCCCTTGTAAGTAAAGATACTCTTGCAAAGATTCCTCAAGATGCACCTCAAATCACCATTGATCTCCTCAATTGGTCTAAATATAGTTTTCCACGAAATCATCTCTGTTGGATCAAGCTTTACCAGGTTCCTTGATTTGTCCTTGGGCAAATAAAATGGATCAAGGCCCACATGTTTCCCCCTAATTATATTGATGTTCACCGAAGTTTTAGCCAAATGCAAAATCCCATCATGGCAACATGAACAAGTGGTCCTGTTGGGCATGTAGCAAACGAGAAGACTTTGCACCATTGTGCAAGATCATGCACATATTGAGCTTAACTTCCACGTGCAAGAATGGGTCGAGCAAGGCTTTCGCATTTGCATAGGAATTTGCCAAGTTGTTTGCAACATAAAACATTTTTATGGCATCGCACGGGATGAATATGGGCTGGTTGTATTTCTACGGCATGGGATAACATGTAATGTCCCAAAATTAGGGCGATTCAATATTCACTCAAATTCAATGAAACCCTTATACAAATTATCCTGAAGTATTCCAATGTCTACTATTCCTAACCCGGAGTGGGGTTAGAACTAGCAGAGGTAAGTGGAATAAATCGGAAAATAGCTAGAGCGCACTAAATTAGCACCAATCTGATTATACACAACTGAATTTAATTAAATAATCAAACCCCGACTGCTGCAATCTTCTAAAATTGATTCCGCTCAACTAACCATGCAAAATACTTTAAACTTTGGATATTGGGGTTATAAAATATGAATTTTATGAATATAAAATCAAAATTAGCCCAGCTTTCACCAAAAGTGTAGAAATGGCCCTCCTACTATTTTGCCCAGCACAATTAGGGCTGGTTATGCATGCAACAACACCCCACTGATCACCAAACCTTGTGCACAAGCTCATAAAAATATATAGAATCAGATTTGAATCTTTTATGCAAGTTTTATGCACCCAATATGCTGAAAATACACCCTTACCCAGTCGCCTAGGGCACAGAAAATACAACAGCAGCTTAAAGCATCAAATCAATACCAAGACAAGTGAGATCCAACTCGCTAGGGCATAAACACATTACCAAAATTACCACCAAGCAATTCGCCACCAAAGAAGGATAAGATCAATGCACAATATTCAGATTTCACATTCACATCAAGTTGCTAGGGCACAAGAGAAAAACAGACCAGCAATCATGCATGAATGGATCCTTCAACAACTTGCTTGGGTCTTCAATTTGCCAATAACAAGGTGGTGTTGTAAAACACCTTTAGTAGAACATCAATGGGCATGCATCCCTTTTCTTCAAGCATGAAGAAATAACAATAATCATAATCAGCATACCCCACAATGGAAGAGGTGATGTGACTTTATATTCCTCCCTCCAAGAGTGGCGCTCCAAATGGGCCCTTTCTTTGCCCAATGCTCCCTTAGAATGGCGACTTACTTTAAGGGTAAGTGACCATTAAAAAGGGGGTCTTCATCATGTAGAACATATCTCCTTTTTTAATATTTAATTCACCTTTTTTAACTTAATGATTAAAATCACAAAAGGTAAATTTAATTCTTTTTAATGAGCTCAAAGGAGTTAACAAATTAGTGGTGAAAACCACTTTTATAATATTTTCCCCAAATTTATCCTTTAGTCCATGGGGAAAGAATGGACTAAAGGTCTTCAGTACCTGTTTAGAAATGTCCCAGAAAAGGGGACATTACATAACATTACATGACTTAGGATAGGGCTTTGTAGTTTGTATAGCATCATTAAGCACTTGCAGCACTTTGTAGCTTTGTGCAACATCAATAGGACTTTGTGGCATTGACACGCCTTTCTGCAACATACCATGTCATAGAGTTTTGTGTAACATGCTTTGCAAGGTGGCACGGATTGCAAAAGTCTTTATTGACTAACTCTATATGCTTTTCAATGACGCAAGATTGCAAGTGAACCCGGATGCTCCTACATCATACAAGTCGAGTAAGAAGAAACTTGAGCCCCCGCTCAAGCGGACTTCGTTAGGTCCGTAATGGAATGACCAAGCTAGCAATCTCTACTTCACCGAGCTAAGACGCATCCTCAACTTCTCTACTTTTCCACTTTACCAGATATTCCTTGTGCTTCTTTTTGTGAGTTGATTTCACTACGCGTTTGTCTAGAATGTGTTCAATTTCCTCGCTTTTGTTATGATAGTTGGTGCCTTAAATCTACTTTTGTGTGATCTACTTCGCCACTAGCCTACCCCTTTAAGTATGGGTATAGTTCTACTACATTTAAGATAGGTGAACATCTATTCCTCAGATAGCTCTATCTTGTATGCATCCTTTGCAAACTTCTTCAAGACCATGCATGGTCTAATCTTCTTCGACTTAAGGTTGTCATAAGTTCCTCTCAAGAACCATACTTTGCGCAAGTGTGCAAGAACCATATCTTCGACCTCAAACTCCAATTCCTTTCTCCTCAAGTCTATACATTGTTTGTGTGTGTTACTTTGCTCCAATTGTTTGTGCACTTGCTCGTGCACCTCCTTCATATAGTGCGTAAAATCTTCGAATTTGTGCTTCTCTCTTTCTTGTGCTAAGTTATTCAAAACTCCGAAACTCCTCTTTGACTCATTCCGTAAACAATCAAGAAAGGCGACTTCCTAGTGTTCTTATTCACATAGTTATTATTAGAAAACTCCGCCTACGCAAGGATTGGATCCCATGTCCTTGCCTTCTCTCTAACCAAACATTGCAACAAATTGCCAAGGCTATTGATGACAACTTCCATTTGGTCATATGTATGCAAGTGAAAAAGAACTAAACTACAACTTTTTTTTCATCTTCTCCCACAATGTGCGCCAAAAGTGACCCACACCCTTAGTATCCTGTCGATACAATACTGCACAACAACCCATTTAGTCTCAAAATTCCCTTGAAAAATAAGTTAGATATAAAAATAACATCATTGGTTTTCTTGAAACCAAATAAATGAACCATTGTTTAGAATCTATCAACAATGACAAAGATAGAATCATGACCCTTCGTATCCCGGGAAAATGTAAAACAAAATTCATGAGCAGATGCTCCCAAGGTTCCTTAGGTCTTGCAATGGTTGATAACACTAGGTTCTAACTCTTTTCTTTCTCTAACTAACATGCTCTATATCTCTCGCACATATTTGTGTACTTGTAGCCATTGTGGCCAAAAGTATATCTCGTTTATCCGTGTCAAGGTTTTATCTACACCAAAAATGCCAGCTAATCCTTCGCAATGTTTCTCTTGGATTGAATTCTCTCTCATTCACCCTTGCGACACACACAAGTGTGTGCCTTTGAACAATACTCTTCTTGTAAGAAGAGTCAAACCAAGGTTTGTGATCGATGCTCAATGGTCTTGCGTATACTCTCCATGCTTCTCCAAAATCTTCATAATCTGCATAGAGTTCCTCTACATCCTCAAATCCTATTACTTCCACTTACATCTCACTCACCAAGATGCATCTTCTACTCAACGCATCTACAACTCTGTTTGACTTCCCACTTTTGTGCTTCAAGACAAATGAGTAACTCTACAAGAATTCAACCCATTTTATGTCTTTGATTTAGCTTCCCCTAGCTATTTATGAATTGCAATGTTTGGTGGTATGTGTACAACACAAACTCCTTGGGCAACAAATAGTGCCTCCACTTCTTCAAAGCTTGCACTATGGCATAAAACTCTAGAATATAAATTAAATTCCTTCTTATATCATCCATTTTTTCACTCAAATACGTGATGGGTCTTCCTTCTTGAATCATCATAGCTCTAGTAGCAATTCCATCGAATCACAATCAACCTGAAATACCATATTGAAATCAAGCACAACCAACACCGGCATCTCTATGACCTTCCGAAAGCCATATTTTTCTCTACGGTCTACGCAAACTTTTTCTTATCTCCCCACATCACTTTTGTGACCAATGTGTAAATTGCATTGAATCCTTTGATGAACTTCTTGTAGAAGCTCGCCAAATCATGGAGAATATGTGCCTTCGTGACATTCTTGGGTGACAACAATTCAACATTAGCTCAAACATTCTCAGGGAACCATTTTCAATCCTCCTTGAGATATCACAAATCCCAAGTACACCAATTCTTCCCACATGAAAGTACATTTCTTCAAATTCACTAGCAGCTTCTCCTCACGGAAACGCTCTAACACTTTCCGCAAATGGACCAAGTGTTCTTCTTGCATTTTACTAAAAATCAAAATGGCATCTAGATCTACAATGATATACTTACCTAAAAATAGCTTCACACCTTGTTAATTAGTCACATGAACATGCTCAATGCATTGGTTAGCCCAAATGGCATAACCAACCACTCAAACAATCCATCCTGCATTTTGAAAATAGTCTTCCGCTCATCTCCTCCTTTTATCTTGATTTGGTGACATTTGTATGTAAAGAAAGAAAGACCTAATAGAATATCCTCTTTGTCTCTCGGAATGGGTAATATAGACAAGAATGATGAGAGGGACTATGCTAAAGATGTACACGTTAGGGTTTTAGGTTGCAAAACATGTGGAACTAGGAAGGTGATAGTCCACACTCTATACAAGATGTAGGGCTTTAACACCTAGATTTAGAATAGGGTAGAAGTGTCTAACTAGGTCCGGATAATAAGAAAATTATAGTAAGGTTGTAATCAAATTATAACAAGATATAGATTCTTATGTTAGGGTTGTCAACATTGGTTGTAAGAATCAATAGGTTGCGAAAGGATTGTAAAGCCCAAAGGGCAGTTTATAAGGCAAAGGCCGGTAGATAAATAATACAATAGATTAAGGATAAGTTGTTCTACTATAATTTATGCATGACCACATCAAATAAGCATCCAAATGTGAAACTTAAAGGAAAAGAGAGGTTAGAGATATGTACATGATTACAAACACCATTGGAAATTAACTTCCCCTAGGGTTAGCAACATCTTATGACAGAGATGATGTGGGGATCATAAATAAATAAGAGAACACCTAGATAAGCCATTTGTTGAAAACTCCAAAGGTTGGGAACATAGTTCATGCTTGTACTCTCTACGAATACTTGGGAGACCAAATACATTGGACTCAACAAATACTCTGCAATACTTGACAACTCAAAAATACCTAAATCTCTTTTTAACAAAATGTATCAAATGAGTGTAAAACGCGTTCGGAAAGTGTTTTCTATTAAATTTGAATAGAAATAGAACACAAAATTGCATCATCATGCGAATACAACAGCCAACTGATAAGTCTTATGAATTTGCGATAATCGTCATTGAAAATTATCATCATAAATTGCATATCTATGCAAGTGACAAATTACAATAATTTACAATTTCCAAAAACTCGCCAAAATAATAAATTTTAAAAATAAATCGGCTACATGTTTTGACAAGTTTTTTTGGAGAGTACTCGCCCATGGAACAAAATGGCGAGTACTCGTGGAGTATGCTATGGTTGGGCAAACCATAGTAATTGCAGCTCCTATGCTTTGGAATCCCAAGTACCCAATGTTCCAAGTGTAGGCTCCGAAAGATAAGCAAGACCAGCTTCAAGACCTCTAAGGCTTTAAAGGCGATTGGTGAGCACCAACAGATAAAATGAGTGACGATGTTATTGGAATGATCACTCAAATGCCCAGTATATGTAGCAATCATGATTGGGCATTGCAATTTATGTTAACCGACAATATCGCCCATAATTGATGTTGTTGGTTGTTAAACACTATAAGCCAAACGTCATCGACCATGGTTGATAACATCGTAGTGGGGATGCACTATCAAGGGGGTTCTAAAGGAAGTCTTGACTAATGGAGGGAGACTCAAAGTTGCTTATGGGTGACACGACAAAGGCATGTGTGTGTTGAAAGTGGATATGGAGGCGAATGTAAGAGGATAGTAAGGTGATGTCATAGGGAGACTATAAATAAAAAGACATAAGGGTATAAAAGAAAGGTGTAATGTCATTAGACATCAAGGCCCTTACATAAGGTCACTATTGGTTGCATGTAGCCATTTCCGGTTACTCCTGCTCCTAACAATGTCCCCGAGGACACCATTTCAAGGAAACAAATGCACCAATAGTGTTTCATGCGAAGGACCAAAGTCAATAAAAGTGAGAAATAAGGTGTATACATATGTCCTAACCGAAGATCATTGTGTGTCACAAAAAGTGTACATGAGATGGTCTTTGGGAAAAGAAAATGCAACACCAAAATCAAAATGACAGAAATTAAATATAAATACATAAATGATAAAAGCATGAACTCAAATAAAGTGTACCCACCTATATACTTACCATCCCGCGAGTGTGGCCGCATAGTGAATCACCAAAGTGTAGAAAGAGCTGTTATGAGAACCCAAGTAATACACAACTGAAAAGAAACACTAAGATAAATTAGATAAATAAGCAATAAACCCTAAGCTAAGGGGGAAGTCATGGAAGGATGATAGGATAGTAAGTAGGTTGTAAGTAGGTTGTGGGTCGGTTGTAAGTAGGTTGTGAATAGGTTGAAAGAAGGTTGTATAGGGTGTAAATCGGTAGCAGACAAATTCAAACTAATCCCCGGTAAATATAAAGGATGTACGGTGTTAGCCAGGAAATAGGTATCAACCAAACTAACAACCACGTAAATAACGTCACTAGGATGTAACACTAAGATTCCCGATAACTAGGAAAAATCTAAAAGAGGAGGTAGCAATGATCAATAGAGCAGCACATCTTGAAAGCCAAGAGATGCAAAAGATACTCAAGTAGGGATGGAATAAGGGAATGTCCTTAAACCCCAATGCTTGTCACAATGCTAACATGCTCGAAAAGAAATGGAGATAATGATATAAAGGAGATGGGATAAACTTAGAATTGAACATATAATGAAATAAAAGGGAAGAAAAATGGGCGCCACTAAAGTGAAAACAAATTCTTTACCAAAATCAAGACACGTAAATCAAATTGGCAAGACTAGAAGTTTTCAACATCAAAGAGTGAAGGAACCCGAATATGTAAGCATCGGTGAAGACTAACTAGTGAAGTATTAGGATATCTCATGTCATCTATGATAGTATATGATAGTAAATATGTATCCTACCTCCCCACTTAGTTTTCCCCGTTCTTCAAGACCTCACTTAAGGAACTATATTTAATGTCCCTTTCGGGCTCAAATCTGAAAGATACGAAATTTGCAAAAAACCCCAATGATAGCAAACTGAAATAAATTTTCAAACCCTAGCAGCGACTGATTTTTATTAATTTATGGCAGCTCACATACACAAAACAGCTGGAAATAAATATAGAAACCCTTCAAAATATTTTATTCATGAGCTGGAACAATTATAAGACAAGAGCCCACCGGAAAAAAATTGTATTTTTGGACCAGCTGGAATAAATGAATGACAGCAGCAAATACACTTCACAAATATGGCTGGAAATAATGATTCCAAAGCCCAAATACAAGTCCGGAAAGTGCAATCAGCCTCTAAAAATATGAGGAACCCAATTACTGATAGAAAGTGAGTTGCCCTCCCTAAAAGAGGTCTGAAAACTCCCAAAAATGCCCTAGCAACCCTTCATCACAAAAACCTTGCTGAAATCACTGAATCAATTTATTGAAGCCCAATGGAAACCCTTGAATGGAGAATCCTCAAGGATTGAAGGGTTTTCATCCTTCAATTAGGGAACAAGGAGGGTTTTCGTCCTCACTTGCAGCCCCACAAGAGGGTTTCCATCCTCAAGTGGAAAGGAATGAGCGGCAGCCCAAAAACCTCATGAAAATTATGATAAGGAATAGATGATCCTCAAACAAGCCAAGCGACCTCCTTTTATACACAAATGATGGCACAAACCTCTAGAACAATCTCCAAAAGGGGTCGCCCCACTTGGAGAATTAATTTGATTTAATTATTGTCTTTTCCCTCCAATTTCTTTCTTCACCTTGGGTCAGCCACTTTAGCATTTAAAATAAATTAATCTTTTAATACTTTTCTCCTTTTTATGTTTTCACTTTATTCCATAAAGTCCCTTCCTTTTCATCCCTTTTTGCCGACATATAATAATGAATAGGCTAAATACTTTAAATATTTAAAAATACCTTTTATTTTAATGATATTATTAAGTTACTCAAGATTTGGAAATGACCAAGCCCAACTTAAAACATTATTAATTATTTTATTTTAGAAAAGGGGACATTACACTATATGTAATGCCCCCTTTTCGGCTTTAACTGAATTAAAAGGGAAATTGCACAAACCCCAATAGATAGCAAACTGAAAATTATGACAACCAGCTGAAATTTATGACAGCAAGATACAGATCTAGTTTTTAATAACAAGGAAAATGCAATCTCTCTCCAAAAATGCATCTCTTACACAATCCAAAGCATGTAGGGAACTTAAGAAATACTTTAGAACAAATATAAACCAAGAAATGAGCCTTCAAACCCCAACTGGAATTTATTTAATTACATATATGACAGCAATGAACCCACTTACAAAAGGGCAGAAAGAAACTAGAGATTTTAAGGCCCAAAATCAATCCGTAAATGTGCATACTAGCCTATATACATACTAGCCTTGTATATGTGCATACTAGCTTGCGCATTCTAATACACAAGTAAGATGAGTAAAAACACGCAGAAACAAAGCGTTGGGATGTAGACCCGAGACTTCGACTTGGATGCTTCCATTGACCACCTTTCATTGCTCAACCTAGAGCTAGAGAATACTTGACACAACATTGCACAGAGCTAGTGGGAGTGGCACTCTCATCAAGTTGTGGTTCGAATGAGCCACATGATGGTGTTGATACTCTTGATGAAGACATTAATGAGCAATATGATTATGGATATAATGAATGTGGTGATTTATCTTGGATTTTGTCTATACATTGTAACATTTGCACAATGTACTTGTTTTAAGTTCGACCACTAAATATCATGACATTTGGCATTGAATTAAATATATGTTTTGGGGTTATTTAATATGGTTAATGTTGCAATATTTTCAAATATTTTATATATTTTTCGTATGCTTGTACCTAGGCCCAAAAACAATCATCGTACCGACATACCAATACCAACATCAGCTACTTAGCCGAATACTACTCATTACAAGTGGTAACACAATTGCTCTAAGTTCGACCACCGAATATCATGATAATAGGCATTTGATTATCATAATGTTTTGCAGTTATTTAATATGATTAATGTTGCATATTTAACTTTATTTTATATATTTTTGCTATGGTCTAACCCGACCCCAAAAACAATCGTCATACTGACTTACCTATACCATAACCAAGCTGGGCTACTTAGCCAAATACTATTTATTACAAGCAGCAAGACAATTACAAATGCAACAATTTAGCGAGGATCACTTTTTTGTGCCCCAAAACTGACTAATGTATCCTCCAATAAATCAGGGACAGCTCAAAAGTTGAGATTAATTAAATTATAATTTCATATACAAATAAATGGATATTGTGATGGAAAAACACAGCTCCCCAATGATGGGATTGTTAAAAAGGGTGAAAATGAATGTGGAGTGTGAAATCCCAAATAGAGGCTTCATAAAATTAAATACAAATGTAGCCTCCCAAGGTAACTCGAGAGCAACCTGAGTTGAATCTCTATGTTGTAATGAGGGCTACTATCTTGCAATATACCTATGGCTTGATTGATTCTACCAACAATGTTGACAAGGCCTTTGGCATCTAGTGTGGCATGATATGTGCTCTGGAGAGAGGGATTAGGTATTGAGCTTGAGATAGTCTCCCAATTGTTGGCCAACCGCCTCCACAAATATGAAAACAACAAACTCGGCAACTACAAGGCTTGATCAATGAAATTCAAATATCAAATAGAGCATTTAATCGATGGTCAATATGATAGCAATCCAAGGAGGAAAAGATATGTTGATCTAATTGTCAACATGGCAGCATCCACCCCAATCGGACATGGCGGGGGTTGATGAAAGGGGCACAAGTATGTAATGACCCTTTCAAGGGTTTAACCACAAACAATGGAATTTAGCCAAACACCCAAAATATTCAGATCTGATTTTTAATTGCAGCAGACTGAAAATGCAAAAATATGCCAAAACACCATGAACACTTCAAATTCACTTGCCACAATTTATATATATATATATATATATATATATATATATATATATATATATATTATGCAACCACAAGAGCCAAAATCAATGAAAATACTGAAGAAATACACTGCTGGAAATTAATTATAACCAGTTGATTGCAGCCACAAGAAAAATGTAGATCTAGGGCCTAGAAACCCCCAAAAATCACCAAACTTGAGATTCCGGCCTTAGAAAATATGATAAATCAGATTATCAATCAAAATTGCACATATAGTTCACCAAATGTCCAAAACCTAAATAGCCGAGACGTTTTGGATACAGGGAGCGAGTGGGGCATCCAATATGCGGGAGCGGCAAAAAAAAATTGACCCCGGATACGGCATAGGATACGGCAAACAAAAACTATATAAAAATTAAAAAATATATAAATCTCAACCTTCTAAATAGGAATTTAATTATATAAACCACATATTATGTATATGAAAAACAAGATAAAAGACAAGTTATACTATTAACTATAAATTTATAATAATGTACAATATACAAAAACGAATAAAATTAAATTTATAGTGTATGTTATAGATTGTATAAAATTAAATAATGTATTTTATATAAATGTATGCAATGTACGATATCGTATAAGTTGTATATACCATAGTTGGAATACTCGCGTAGTTGTATTTTTAATTACTAATCTGTCTACAAGAAATCAAAGCTCATGATTCTTTCAGAAGATTGCAAGAAGTTGCTTGGTCCAAAAAGGTGCAAAAATGGATTTTATGAAAATAAGAAAAATATTGCCATCAATGCGCAAGCTCGAGAAAATATACACTTTTGGAGAAAACGGCACCTAAAACGGAGCCACAGAATGAAAGTTATGGCTCATGCAAGTTTTTGCTGCTACATCTTCCCGGACCCTTTCCAAAAATGGCAAAAAAATTTCTCTCCTTATGTTTTCTTCACCAAAAATCCAAAAAAGGAAAGAAATGCCAAAAAGGAAAAAAAAACGATTGGAGCATAAAAACAAAGAGGAGAAAATGCATTTTTTTGCTATTTGGAGCGGTTAGAGGCTGCAGAAACGGCCCGAGATAAAGATAGGCCGTACCCACCGCTTCCAAAGGCCTCTGGCCGCTCCTGCGCGCTCCCATGCCGCTCCTGCTCCCTGCCACTCCCGTACCCGCTCCCAAGGCTTCTTCGCCTGTCAAGCTTGGCAACCTAGTCCAAAACCCTACTCAAGGTAGGTCCCTCCACTAGAAATAAATCAATAACAATCTGAAAATGACAATTTTCTCCTCAAATCAGCCTTTACACCAATCCCCAAGTCAAGTTGAAGGGTTTCCGTCCTTCACTCAACCTCTAGAAGGGTTTTCGTCCTTCTAGGCAAGTCGCATATGAGGGTTTTTGTCCTCAAATGCAAGAACAAGGAGCTCCTAGCTCACAATGCTCCAATAAGATAAAATGTGCCAAGTCTAGATAGCAAATGATGCCTTAACTCTTCTTTTATATCCTCCTTTTGGCGCCAAGGCTCATAAAGGAAAGGCCGACCTCTAATGAGCCATTATAATCTTTTATTAAGCCTTATTAAAGGCACTAAACCCAGCCGACCTCATTAAGAGGGGAAATACAAAAATAAAACATGAATATAAATGATGAAATCTGAAATATAATCCATGATCTCCCATGATTCAACGATGCTTGCTAAGGAATCCTTTACTTCAGATTTATTCGAAAAAGGGGACATTACAAAGCAGCTCTTAACAACATCATAGATGAAGATCATAAAGGAATCAGGTGGTCATGCAAAACCATCTCTTCTTTCTTTTTTTCAATCGTAAGTAGGAATAAGTGTGGAATCCAAAAGCTAAGCAAGATTGACTTTAAGGCCTCTTAAGGTTTTAAGGGTGAATTAGCAAGCACCAACAAACCGAATTAGTGAAGATGATGTGTTGGAATGAATGCTCAAATTCCAAAAGTATATAGCAATCATGAGTGGGCATTGCGATTTCTATTAGCCATGTTGTCAGCTATTAAAAACTACAAGCTATATGGTTGTGACCATAGTCAATACCGTCGGATGTGGGTAATGCAATATCATGGGGATCAAAAAGAAGTTTGATCTAATGGAAGAAGACTCTAGAGCTACTGAAAGGTGTCATGACGAAGGTGTGTGTGTGTTGAAAGTAGGTATGGAGGCGACTATAAGAGGATAGTAAGGTGATGTTGAAGGGATGTTGTAAGAAGATGTAACTCATTTATTTTCCCAAAACTTAAGTAAAAATTTATTTTTTTAATTTGACTTCCACAATCTATTCACGGAGCATACAATAGAATTAACTCTGAACAAACCGGTTAACAATTTTTAAATAGTTAATTATTTAGTTAAGTTTGATCCATCGATAACTCTTCCATGTATAAACCTTGTGCAACTGAGAAGGGTACATCTATATCTCCCTTCAATCCACTCTATGTGAGTAATCATACAATCTTTAGTATGTTCAAGTTTACCTTTTTCTAGGTTGAGAAAACTATGTTTCCATCCTTAAATGTCTACCACGAAAGTCAATTACTTAACTTCGTACTCTGGTATCTGACATATATAAAATAAGGATATGGTGAACAGATAATGCAATCAACTACTTGCATTACTTTGGCCAAAGTTTCCAGCCATGCATAAATAGCTTATCCCAAGACCGCAAAAAGCCTTAGGGATATAGTCTTCCATCACCAAACAAATATCTCAACACAATTATCTGGATCTTTTTGTTTAAGAAGGTGAACATGTTAAGAAAAAGGAAGTGTGTTCTTTACAGGACCATCTCCATAAAAAAGAACCATAACCCACTCAAGGTCTTTATGGAATAGGGAGAGACCACATAATGGGTTACCGCCATTACATCCTCTTTCCCTTTTCCGTAACTACCCCTAGTTAGCACTATGTCTAGATGTTTGCATGATGACATGAGATTATATCCAATCTTCTTCGTAATTAAAGTTGTCTATCCGCAATCAAATTTCATCGGGTGGCAAGTCCTACAAATTTTAATTGTTTCCATTATTTATCTAAATTATAGCTATAGGTCTTTTCATATGACTATTCAATCATTCGTTATGTTTCAAGCGGCCTTAATAACTTATTCGTGTTATGGATTAAACAATTAGTTACCCATTTATAAAGTTATCTCGTTTTAGTTATAGGTTTTCCAAGTCAAAGACTAATTTAGTTCATTAACTGTTGGTCTATTTAATAAAGATGATAACACCATTTACTTGCGAGGGTTGACTTATTATTTCATGAAGAAATAATGATTAAGACTAATCTATTTAAGTTAGCCATGCTGCTTTTATTTCTCAGCTAGAAGTTTATTAATCACATTTATTATCATCATACCCTCATATAATGAAGTAGAGATTATAGTATCATTCACTGCCATATACATTTTGCTCATTATTTACTTAATGTTCAATACCATTATTCTCATAATAAACATTGTGTCCAATAAAGTACTATCCATTGTCCTTAATTAATCATAAAACTAGTCTAAATGAAGGCTTAAATCAAGTAATGTTATAATAACACATCTAAGGTCTTTGGTGCACTTAATTTATTAGATCAGCAACAGTTTATACAAAGACACAATTATCAAAATTAGGGACATAAATAATATCTACTCTTATATACCATGCCCGATTAAATAGACCAATTATATTTAATCAAAACAGAGAGGTTCATAATCAACACAAAATCTCTCAAGGTTATGAAACCAACTTTCTTCATTATACAAGCAACAAAATCCGTATTAGGATTATACATTAGGGTCATATGCCCATCCTAACAATTAAGTTTACTTCACGAAATCATTTAATACAAAATAAGGAACTTCTTGAGGTTATCCTTTTTACATATGACCGCGAGGTCGTAATCAAATAAAACAGTATTAAATCAATCCAAAGTATTCACTTCAATGTTTCTCCTATTTACCTATACATCTGCTAGGAGAGAGAAATATACATGGGTCAGTTCGAGAGAACTAGCATGAGTCAACTCACTCATATTCTATGTCATAACCATTATAAAATGAGAATAACATTCCAGGTTTGACCCTATACTAGATTAAATCAACTTACTCATTCGAACTAAACAAATTAAATAAACAAGTATAACATCATCAACTTGCATCAGACCATAATAATTCAATAATTAATTTAACTTTACTTGTAATTCCTATCAAATCATATTTAATCAACAAACAATTAATTTTACTTGTTATTCCCAGCATTTCATAGTAATATAATTATGAAAAACTAACCAAATTTGTTCTACAATTCCAACAGTAAGGATTCATGTCATAACTACATCGACATCTAACAATTAGTATTTCTTTCATGTTACAATATTATTTCAACCATCATTACAGTTTCATCCTTCAACAAGATTAAGTTCTATATTCAAGCACAACACCAAGTACAACATTCATCTTTCTACAAGAACATATGATTGAAGCATTTGTAATATCATGTAAAGTGTTCAGACCCAAAAAGGAGGATAGATAACAAAACACCTTTGTACTCTCTCATCTACGCATACCCAAAATTGGGAGACAAACGCTCATAAGGAAACACTCAAAACAGCAATTTCCTGTATCTTATCTTAAATCAATAACGTTTATTGCAAGATTATGTCAACTGAAGATTTTAATAGCTGCTCAACTAAGAAAATGCGTACACAATGCCATAACAACACTAGAACATGCGAACCCATTATGGGCATTTCCATCTATACTAGAATACGCATAGATTCAGCTAGTAAAAACACAGTCCCGACATGGGGACTCAAATACATTCTCTTCACAAGAAAAAAGCACGCCCAAAAAGTATAATACAGTCAAAACTCATAAATTCATTCCACTCATTAAAATACGCATACCCAGTAAGCAATATACCGTTAAAACTCATAAATCTATTCACAACTTCAACATGCAACCCAGTAGACGGGTATAAACCAATACAACCATTTTGCTATAAAAACCAAACTCACAAAACACCCCAAATCATTATTACCAGAGTATAAACATTCTGCCATAAAGACCAAACTCACAAAACACCCAAACCGCTATCAACAAAATATAACCATTATGAATTAGAGTATCAGGGAGAAGCTCATGCCTATAATGCCCACGTTTTTGCTCAACTCAACTTACTTTCTCCTACAATCTTCTCCAGAAATCAAAAACAACAATGCATTTATCCAAACATTCACCTTTTAAAACTCTATATCCATTTCCAGAATTGTATTCATGACCGAAAAATATGCACAGTGGAGAGAAATTCCACTACCTTCAAAACCCTCAAAAATAGCTCAACAGAACAAAACAAAGCAAATGATCAAAGAGAGAAGGAATGCGACCAAGTTTAGGGTTGGCTTCTCGGGAAGCTAATCATTCCCGAGGAGCCGACCATCCTAATTAATGCTGCATTAAAACCCAAAACCCCCGAAAGTTATCTCTTTATGCCATGCAGCCGTATCCACTTCACTTTACATTAAACAAGTATTGTTCGCATTTCATTTTTCCTAGTCATTTTCCCAAGTCACCAATGCCCTTCAACTTAACATGCCATGAAAGCAAAACATGACATTATTACATGCCATCCACTCTAGTCAAGTGGATTAATATTCTTAGATTTAAGAAATCCATTTAACCTCCATATACTTTAATCAAAACTTAATATATATTTACCCATGCTCATATGTCATGTTTTCTAGTAAATCAACACTTAGTATAAACAAGTTATAACTCATATTATGCCTCAGCTAATGTTGAGTGGTCTAATAAATGACCCAATGGGAGGATTGTAAACAAGAAAATTAACATGCAATATAATTATTGTTTACCATATATTTTCCAAAATCGAGTATCAAACATTGATATTCAAACATAATGATGATCACGTAGTGATCTTATAAGTTGTCAACAACCCAAACAATCATTATCCTATATGCAATAAAACATATATTCAACAGAAAATGTCGATGAGAGCTAAGACTCTCGGTTGTTTACTAACTTCATTTAAACCAGCTGACGGTTTGTTGGTAGTCTATACGATCGTCAATTTTGGGACTCGAAAGGGTGGGATGTTACGAAAGACAATTGTAAAGGTATAAAAACATGTGAAGTGTGATATAATTTGACTAGACATCAAAGCATGTCATAAGTACCATTGCTAACCAAATCAATGGAATCATCGTTGGTTTTACGTGACCATTTTTTATTACTCCCCATTCCCGGCAATGTCCTTGAGAACACCACTCCTCCGGGAAGCCAATGTGTCGGTACTGCCTACAAAGAGCTAAAGTCGGTACAAAGGAAATATTAGGTAAATACATATGTCCAAACCGAATATCATTACGTCACAAAAAGTGTATATGAGATGCTCTTCGGGAAAAAAATGCAATACCGAAATCAAAATGACTGAAATGAATGAGCAGTAGGTAAGTGATAAAAGCATGAACTCAAATAAAGCATACCTACTTGTATACTTACCTTCCCACAAGTGTGGCTGCATAGTGAATCACCAAAGTGTAAAAAGAGTTGCTATGAGAACCCAAGTAGTACACAACTAAACATAAACACTAGAAGATAAGTTACATAAATAAGTCTGAGTTAAGGGGAGCTCATGGAAGGATGATAGGATAGTAAGTAGGTTGGAAATAGATCGTAAGTAGGTTGCAAGCACATTATGAATAGGTTATGAATAGGTCGTAAGTTGGTAAAATAGGAAAAATGGTGAAAGGTGTAATCGTAACTTAGATAAGGATCACGGACTTGAAAAATAGATGAATTAAAAACGGAAAAATACGTGCAATATAGCATTGGATTCATTTCGGAAATATGATCATGACGTTTCTTCCAAAATTGAAATCAGATTTACAATTGTAAAGATATCATAGTTTAAAGAAATTCAAATATCACAAGAAAAGGTTTTAAAATTTTCAATTGAAATCTATAAATAGAAAGTCAATCTACCATTTTACGTTAATTGATTTTAGAATTTTGAGCTCTAATAGTGTCTTGTTTGAGCAATCTTAGAGTCTATGATGATATTTTGAGGAGGTAGTGTGGGATGATGAGGTGGCGACCAAGGAGGGCATGTTGTGTCGAATCTTCAAGTGGGCTTTGTTTTTAAATTGGGAAAGGGTGGCTGGTTGAAGAGTGTAGAACTAAGTCCCGGGGTAAATTTGGCTAGCGAAATTCACCCCAAAAAGAGTCACAATGAAGATTAAGTCAAAATAGAGGTGGGTTTGGGTGCATTTGGCTTTTGGATGTCGTTAGGGTCATCTTTTAATTTAAGTGAGAAAAAGGGCGTGCAGCCTTAAAGCAAACAACATCAGTCATGTTAGGCAAATGATGTTACAGGGTGGCCAATGGCATCTAATGAGCTAGCATGGTTGATATTGTCCATCGACGACATGGCCAATGCCATAAGAGTTTGCTACGTTGGCCAATGTCATTTTCTACGCATAGTTGAATTCGTAGTGCAAGCTAAATCTTGTAATGTCATTTGTTGCGCATGGCCAATATGTATGGATTGTAGTGTTGATTGATTTTATGGCTTTATTTGATGTTTTATCATGCTTTTACGTGACCAGAGACTAATGGGTGCTTGTTGTTTGAAATTTTGCAAACCCCACAAGGATCCAACCGTGGAGATTGGTAGATGTGACATGGTTGTTCGCTTTATTGGATGGATTATCGACCGTGGATAGAGCCCAATTGCACTTATTGGGTTTTGGTGGTATTACGCATACGAATCCCATTGAATCCATATTTGCTTCGGATGTTCAATGATGCACAAGAGAATCGCGCCAACACTTTTAGATGTCATGTCGATGGAGATGCGATAAAGATGACCTTCACCTTGGAGGATGCCCATCAATACCGAGACTACCCGTCTAGGGGGCACGCAAGTTCTGCGATGTGCTCGAGTTTAAAAATTAGAGAGTGCTAACACGGTGGGCTATAGGATCTAAAGTGTACCACCAAAGGTCACTAATCATCCAACTCAACATTGTATATGCTTCAAGGATTCTCGAATATCCAAAAGGCAACAATTGGTATGGTTGTGACACGGATTTTGTGTCACAACTCAAATTGAGTACCATTTTTTCCATTAGTGGCTTGAAGGTACCCCTTGAAGCAAGGCACTCAGATTAGTTAGTGAATAACCATATGGATCTGGCTAGCCCATGATTTGCACATGTTACATGTTAGGCACCCACGGACTATTATTGATCATATTGTTGTCGTCATGGATAAATGAGCATTTTCCTATGTATAGACAGTAGGGGCGCCACTGTGATAGCGGTGGATGCTACAATGGGAGAGAGGGGATGCAATCATTTCTAAAGTCGGTACCCCACTCTACACACAATCCACCAAGATCGGGCTCTATGGATTCCTTATATTGGATCGGTGGTTGCATGACCTTCATCGCCCCTCACGATGGAGGCACAAAACATTATAAAGATCACGAGTCACCACCTTTGGTGGAAGAGACGAATCTAGTTGAGAGAGTGTCAAGGACGTTCGGGAGACTACACCCTATAATGTCATTAACCATCCCACCGTATAGGGCAAGGCATGCGAGAGAGTCGCGAGGAAAAGTAGGTGAGGGACCGAGAGGCTATTGTCCCACCATTGAGGCCACACTAGCTTTGGCAAGCCTCGAGAGACGACAACGAAGAGAAAAGGGACATGCAAGGCAATTAAAATAATAGAGGTAGGTGACAACCCCAAGAGGGATGCCCAAGATCATGAGGACGTATAGTGGCCTCATGTATGGGACTCGAGGCCGGAGAACGCAATAGCTAAGAGGAGACTATTTTTCTCCCCAAGGTGCAAAGATCAATGCCATTCTTGTTAGGGATCCAGAGAGCATTCAAGCATGAGGCGAGCACTAATGATGTTCGTGAGGCGCGAGAGGTGGCGTGTAGTTGATAGTTACTGGCCGCACTATGTTGGACCCCTAAAATATTGACTAAATACAAAAAGGTGGATGAGGCCTAAGTTGAGGTGGGCGCGCGAGGAGAAGCCTGGGCTTTAAAAGGACCCGTGATACGCCCGACAAAACAAGGTCTCGAGACTTAGCCGTATTTGGCATATCAGGCGAGAAAGTTGAAAAAGGACCACATTGGGACACTTGGCGGCTGGATCCTGCGTTGAAGCCACCATCAAAAAGGTGAGAGTTGGCGGTTCAGGAGCATGCTATAAATACAAGGGACCCATCTAGAAGAAAAGGTGGGTAGATCAATAGAGAGAAGGGAGCTCTAGAGAGCGGAGCTCTGCAGAAACATTGAGGAGTTGTATTGGGTTGGGTAGATAAAATATAGGAGAAGGATGCATCAAGGGGCTTGGGATTGTAAATTTTCTTTTTGAGAGCTAAGGGATGTAAATCTAGTTATGATGTATGACTTTGGTCTGCCATATTGTGATGTTCTGTAATGGATCTAATGGATGTAATGAGGTTACCAACTTATTTGAATATGATCATTAATGATTTTGGTCCATACATATATCTTCATAGTTCTATTTCATGTATGTTTATGGAATGAGTATGAATCCTTATGCATTTTCCTTTCTATTTTGGTTCAGTCCTATAATTTGTTAAGTATCTTTCTATCTGGAATGACTGCATTGGTCTAGAAGCCATTCTGAGCTCTATGATGATTGCATGTCTCATTTCCACTCACTCTCTTAAGTTCCTATCATAGATGATGTTTCCCACTAAACTCACATAAAGGAGAGACTCGGCGCCCGCGCGTGCCTCGGTGAGCGCCCAGCGCCCACTGGGTGATAGGCGGCACATATGGGATTCCCTTGTTCTTTGGTGGGTGTAAAAATGACTACATCTTGGTTCCATTGTCGGGACCTCTTTTCAAAGTTGTAGTGGGAAATGGCATACATCATGATCTATGTAATGAGTGATGACAGAGCGTTTAACCTTGGAAGGTGTTGAAACATGGTTTAAGAGCATGGAGGATGAATTTTCTTAGAGATTCAACTTGGACCTGAGTTTGATGCATGTAGATGGGTAGAAGAGAACCTCTACCATGAGTTGTATGAAATTTTTTTTTGCTTCCCAGTAGAGTTGTATGAATGGCTCTCGACATATGCATCTAGATCAAGCTGGTATTATAGATCACGCACGTGGACCCAAGAAGAGTACCAGAGGCTGCAAGATGCAGATCTGACATGGACTCGTGTTGTGGATCATTGGTGGAAAGGAGTGTTGGCTAGCTACACCTAGAATACGCTATTTCCACATATTCTTGTCAGAAGTTGCTGAGTTTGAATTTATGAGGAGCCCAGAGGATCATTTCTACATGTTATTCCCTGGAAATGAAGATCTTGATCATTACCATGAGTTTAGAGGCATTTCGATGGCCAACTAAACCATTCTGAGCGTTGGGTGAGGAAGCTAGGGTGGAGGAGATGGCAGATATTGCGAATGAGAAAGAAAGGGAGGAGAGATGACTCAAGTATAGTGAAGCGCGTGAAAGGGAGATTGCTAGACAATGCGGTTGCAAGTGTGATGGATTTATGGAGGCAGACGTTGCGGGAAGGAGTTGAGGTTCACGCAGAGGACGTGGAACCTGAGCAGTCTGTGCTACCCCATCTTGGCAAGCGTGGAGAGAGACCCCTTGGCTTTTGATGAGAGTTCATCACTTGGAGAAAGAAGAATCATTGGTGCACATCTGAACCCACCTAGTGACCAAACCTTGGCGCTTGGTTTTCCAGATCAAGGAAGGAGTATCGTTAACCCAGTTGGTATCGGTGGAAGTGACCGATCCATGCCCAGGAGATACAATTTTTCATTTCCTACTTCTATGGTATGCATACTATTCCAGTATTTGGAGGAATTTTTGGACAAGGAGAAATACACAAGGCTTGGGTAACACGTCGGGGAGTGGCGCGGGACACACATCTAGTAGTGGCACAATCTCACAGACATGATTGGCATGTAGTTCAGTGGGACGTTGGGGACCCTAGGCATGACCACTTTAGGCCCATTACTAGCTATTGCAGGAGGATCGGAGGTGGGCTGGTGGGACTAGGGGCACAGGACTGGTGGATCTAGTGGATCTAGTGGAGGAGGAAACATTGGAGGAAGTCAAGGAACTGGATCAGGAGGACAAGGGCCCAGCCACCTCCTCAAGTCTTCTTTGAGATGTCTTTACATTTTCCAGATTACAGAGGTATTGAAGATGTTGTGGAGCATGTTCACAAGTGTGAGTTATTATGGCATGCAAAGGGGATCACAACCCCGAGTGGAAGGCCAATCAGTTTTTGCAATGATGTTGCAAGGGCACACATAGCTGGTATAGGAAGTATGACCCCCATCAGATGGTGGTAGATTACACCACATTGAAAAATGCCTTCCTAGCAAAATTCCACATCCCTGAGTTTGAGCAAAAGAGCATCAACACTCTCAAGGAGATCCAACAGGGAATGGCAGAGAGTGTGTGGGAGTATGATGCATGGTTCAAAACCCTCTGTCAAAGTTATCCTATGACATTCACCCTTCACAACATGCTCAATGGTTTGTTGGAGGGTTGATAACACCATTTAGAAGGGCATTATCTCATAAGACTTTCACAGACCCGCACGAGGCGTTGGAAGTTGCTCTGCACGCTGAAGCTATTGGGAGCATTGACACTGGTGTTAGCCCATTTCTGGAAGCTCAAATCACTTCTATGGCTAAGCAGCTGGAGAAGTTGTCTGCGAACTCAACCCATGAGACTCGCAGTGGTATATGGTGTACAAATTGTGAAGTAGAGGGGCATGTCAAGGATAGTTTCCCTAGGAAGTCGGTATGCATGTGCTATAGCAGTGGATTGTGAAATTTGTCACGGGGACCATGATGCAAGTAGGTGCCCTCTACTACAACATGCAATCCATAAAAATGTATCTTGTTATTGCAAGATCTATTGTACATCCACATCACATGACACCAAAGACTATAGGCTGATTGACCAGATTCATGATGCTATTGATCTTGGTGTGTGCCAAACTAGCCTTGCAAGTGGTTCTAAGGGTGATGATCACCATTATGAGGAGCGCACAGATGGAGGGGCAGCATGGGAAGGGGATTTCATGGAGGATTCCATGGTCATGGTAACCAGGAGGAAGAAGTGAGTTCCCACATGGAACTGTTTTAATTGTGGATCTACAGACCACTACAAACGCGAGTGTCCAGACTTATTGCAGTGCTCATGGTGCGGGAAGAAGCACAAGTATGAGGAGTGCCTTGAGTTGTTTGAGCACATGAGTCAACAACACCGAAAGACAAGGGCATTGCAATGGTAAGCATTAAGAAGGCTGACACACAATGGATGCCATGGGTGACACGTGATGCAGGCTTGGAACTTGTTATGGTAACAACAAGAGCGAGGCCATGCGCACACATAAAGGAAATGCCAAGGCAGAAGAACCTTGGTTTCAAGGAAGAAGTGGTACATGGGAAGTACCCAGACCATGCATCAAAAGGAGGTATATCAAGAAACCATGGATGTCATTCGAGTTTACAAGGAGAAATCCAGTGTCTAAAGGAGCAGTCCAGGGAGGAGCAAAGAAGGAAGGTCGAGGCACCAAAGGATGACTGGATGAGGTCAAGGAAGTATGTAAAATGCTAAGGCAAGAGAATATTATTCCCTTGCTAGGAGCATGGTTGAGAGAGAAGGTACCACACACTTGAGAGAAGAGCATGAGAGGCAAGTCTTGCATGCAAACCTTCCCCCTCACAACCTTGACTATGATAAGGAGATCACATTAAATGCGTATCATGGATGGATGGCTCCTTAGTAATATCCTCATTGACATAGGTGCAGAGGTCAATGTTCTCACCTTGGATGCATGGCATCAGATGGGAAGACCTGCATTACAGCCATCTTCAATGTGTTGTATATGGCGAAAAAAAAAGAAGGCAATGCCCATCGGTGTCTTAAAGGATGCAGCTATCACCATTCAGGGGGCTAAGTTTACTTGGGGACTTTGAAGTCTTGGCACTCATCGAGGAGGTAGACAATTTCCCAGCATTACTTGGGCACCCATGGTGTTATAAGAACAATGCGGATCTTCGGTTCAACAAAGGGATACATAAGCTTTGAAAATGAGGAGGAATGGGTCATCATACCCCTAGGTTGATGGAAAATCAACACCCTATATTGAACCCCTGGGAGAAGAGGTCTTGATAGAATATATGTGCGCTCAATCAGGGATCTAGAGATAATTCATCCCACAGAGGAGTTATCCGGTTTGAGGATGCTCAGTCCTTAAGTGACACCACCAGTATAGCGTGTGATAATTGGGCACATGGGACCTATGAGTTGATCGGATGACATTTGAGAGGATCGGTGACAAAGGTGACAAAGGCACGTATAGTCCGGCACCTAGGAGGAAAGAAGCTACCTAAGTATTCAGGAGGAGCCTTCCCTGAGATATCTTTTTGTAGGAGATGGAAGCTCAGTGGAAGAAGGAGAATGAATGAAGAGGGATGTTAAGTTATGTCCTACTCGGCACAGTGCACATGGTGGTGGGCTACACATCAGGAGAACCTCTTGGAATGGCGCGAGGTGAGAATTTCCCTCTCTTCAGGGTTCTCTAGAAGCAACGCGCCCACCACCATCAAAGATTATCATGGTAAAGAACCCCACTTCTTTCCATATCCAAGCATGTGAGAGGGTCTAGGATGAGAGAGAAGCACGAAGGCATTACCACCATTCATTATGGGTACACAAACTATATTCTACATTGCAAGAGGTTGTGCATGTGTGCATGGTACATTCACATTCATCACTGAGACATGCACCATCAGGGAATTGGGAGGAATTGGCAAGAGTTAGCGGTTGATCTCATTCAAACATTCGAGTATCGAGTACAAAACCCTTGGTGGATAAGGCATTGCAGGTTGTCAAGTGCCTTACCATTGGGGATAGTGCCATGGTAGAAGATAGGCTACTAGACTTGCTAGGTGAACCTAGCTTGGAGGCATGCTTTGAGGAAGAACCGAAGAGAGAGTCTAACTTGAGCGCGTGTGTGTGGAAAAAAAAAAAGGAAATGGTGTATTATATATTGATGGGGAAGAGTGGAAAAACTTGGATGTTGACCATTCTGTAGGGACACGTGAGGTGTTAGATAGTGTGATGAATGGGCGCATGCCTATCATGAACCTTTAAAGACAAATAAGGTTAACATCGGCTCAGAAAGAAGAGCCTAAAGAGGCTATCATCGAGACTATTGGTCGGAGAAGGAAGTCTCTAAGATCATTGATCTTTTACGTGAGTTTGAGGATTTATTCCCACGTGGGTATCATGAACTCAAAGGCATTCACCATTCCTTGGGGAAATGAGAATTAAGTTGAAGGAGGGTGTGCACCCTAGTCGGAAGAGACCATCTTGAAATGAATCCTAACCTACGCGTGAAGGTCAAGGAAGAAATAGATAAGATGATAGCATCGGGCATCATTGAAGTTGTTGAAGAGTCAGAGTGGATAAGTCCAATGGTAATTAGCATCAAAAGGATGGAAAGGATAAGGATCTGTGTTGATTACAGGGACCTGAATGTAGTGTGTATCATTGATCCTTTCCCAACCCCATTTACTGAAGAAATCTTAGAGGAGTGGCAGGACGCGAGGTCTACTCTTTCACAGATGGATTCTCGGGCTATCACTAGGTAAGGATCGCGAAGGAGGACCAGAGGAAGATGACTTTCACCACTTGAGTGGGGAAGTTTTTCCTATACAGTCATGCCTTTTGGGTTGAAGAATGTGCACTGTTGTGTTCTCACATTGTGGTACAAGCTTTCCAGGACTTCATCCATAAATTTCTTCAAGTCTACCTAGATGATTGGACAATATATGGGTTAGTGAAGGACCATTGTGACAACTTAAGGTTGATGTTTGAAAGGTGTCGGTAGTTGAGGATATCCCTCAACATTAAGAAATGTGTCTTTTCTACCCCATTTGGAACATTATTGGGGCACATCATATGTAAGGAGGGCCTACTAGTAGATCCCACAAAAGTTGCAGTAATTGTGGGATTGAGGGAGCCTACTAGTCAAAGCACGTGTGTGCATGGATTTCTTGGGCATACGGGGTACTACAAAAAGTTCATCAAGGGATATGCCAAGATCACCACACCTTTAGAAGAGTTTCTTAGACATAAAAGTGCCTTTCATTGGGGAGAGGCGCAATAGAAGGCATTCAACACTTTGAAGGATAGGCTTGTCACTGCACCCATCCTATGTTTCCCTTCTTGGGATAAGCCTTTCCATGTTCATGTGGATGCCTCAGGAACCGACCATTGGAGCAGTACTTGCACATCCTGGTGAAGGGATTGTTGATCATCCTTTGTGCTTTGCAAGTAGGAAGTTGACACCAGTGAGAGAGAATTATACTACGACTGAGCGCGAGGCATTGTCAATGATCTACGCACTTCACAAGTTCAGACAATATCTTTTGAACTCCATTTATATTTTACACTGACCATATGGCATTGAAATACTTGGTGAACAAGCCCATTCTACAAGGGCACATATGTCGGTGGGTACTATTGTTCCAAGAATTTGAGTTCACGGTAGTTGTCAAACTAGGTAAAAGTAATTCTGGACCTGATCATTTGTCTAGGATTGATTCAGGAGAGGATGTGCAGAGCATTGAAGAGACTATGCCAGATGCACAACTATTTAGGTTATGGCACACCCTCGGATTTGGAGGACATTGTGGTATTTCTTAAAATAGGTGTGGCACCAGATGGAATGAAGGCCTTGGAGAAGAAGAAGTTGGCCATATGCGTCGCGCCCTACATGCTAATTAGTGGAGATCTATACAAAATGGGTCATGATGAGGTTCTGCGCCGATGTGTACTAGAACATGAGCACATTACAATTATGGAAGAGGCACATGGTGGGATTGCAGGAGGACACTATGTGGGAAATGCAACCACATGGAAGATTCTACTCATAGGGCTTTGGTGGGAGACCATTTATCAAGATTGCATTGAGTTTTGCAAGGCCTGTGACCATTGCCAGCACCTTGGAAAACCTAGAAAAAGGGATGAAATGCCCTTGTGACAATAGCATGGAACCATTTGAGAAGTGGGCTATCAACTTTGTCGGACCAATCTCACCAGTGGCGTGAAGGACTAGTTCACGGTATATCCTCACTTGCACTGATTATTTGACAAGGTGGGTAGAGGCAGCCTACAAAGGATTGTACAATAGCTACTAACTACTAGATTTTTATGGGAAAACATAATCAGCAGGTATGGATGCCCATTGAGTTTGACAAGTGATAGAGGTACACACTTCCTCAATGAAATGGTCAGGATTCTGTTATCAAAATTCATGGTGGCCCATCACAAAACTACTCCCTATCACCCTCAAGAAAATGGAACTATTGAGGCATTTAACAAAATACTTAGTCACACGTTGACTAAGATCTATGATGTTGGTAGACATAGATTGGGATGACAAAGTATCATCCATTCTTTGGGCATATAGGACAACCTACAAGAGGTTGAATAAGGCCACACCATTTCAATTGGTGTTTGGCATGGAGGCTGTCCTACCAGTTGAATTCATGTTACCTTCTCTACGTATAGCGCATGCGCAGGAGGATTAGATGATGAACAAGCATTGGAGGAAAGAATAGACAAATTAATGCAATTGGATGAGAGATGATCATTAGCTAGGTGGAGCCAGAACAATTGAAAAAAAAAAAAAAAGGCATGGCATGATCGTCACATTAAGAACAAGAAGTTTGAGGTTGGGCAGATGGTCTTACTATATGATTCAAAGTTTTGCGCCATCTGGGAAGTTAAAGGTGCATTGGTTGGGTCCCTACATCATCTCATACATTCTTGACTCGGGCATGCATGCCAGTTACAAGCACTTGGATGGGATGAGATTACCAGGACACTTCAATGGGAGTAGGTTGAAGCCCTACTATAAATAAGTCTTCTTGGTGTTTGTAATAAGGTAGTATTGCCAGATAGTTTAGGATTTCCTTTAATGCATTTTTTTTTCTTGTGTTTCCCTTTCTCATTGTTGTTTTTTTTGCCTTGGGCACCGGTAACCTCATTACTTTTTGAAGGTTGTGAATGCGCAGAGGACCACATCATTTTTAGTGTGGGGTGGAGTAAGGTGGAAGAAATTGCAAAGTGTGAAGCACCAGGAAGGATTGCGTTGGAAAGCCCGGTTGGATGGCCCTGGAAGTGCATGGAAGGAAAGGTGAAAAAGGATGGTTGGTGTCAGGGTAAGGCTACATTGTGGATCCACGTACAAGAGAGGAAGAAGCACAAAAGCAACATGAGGTAGGTGAGAGAAAAAATCATGATGGAAGTACCTTCGGCGCTTGGTGGTGACATGCATGCGCAAGAGAGTCTCTGTCAAGATGGATTGGTTGCATGCCAAAAGGTTGGGGATTGTCCATGCAAGGTTGGGCACGTGAGTTAAGGCACTAAAGTCGGGTTTTGTTGAAAAATCCACATTAAGTGTTGAAGTACGGTGGTAGGTGAGGTAGCATTTAATGTTAAAAAGTGGGAAAAACTATAAATAGAAGGTTGGACATTTCATTATTTACATTGCAAATACGAAGAAGGAAGAGCTTTTGTGAACTAGGGTTTCCAGAGTTGATCCATGTGAAGAAAAATTGGAAAAATTTAACCGTGAGTGACTAGTTTGGATCTACAAACCAGGAGGGAAGTAGTTCACGGGCGTAGAGAGAGTTGTGGAGAAGTGTCCATCTTGTGAAAGGGATATTCCAGTGAGGGTTTGGCAGCTAGGGCATGGGTTGAAAAGGATTTTCTTCACAAGTTTGAGATCTAAGCTTGGAAAGGGTAGAGAAGCAGAGAAGAGAAGTTGAAGTGCAAAGATAACCTACACAATGGCACCCAAGAAACCAGTTGTAACACCTAAGAAGGGAAAAGGCAAGGGCAAGGGAAAACAACAAGAAACTACCATGAAGTACCAATGAAGAATGGTATGCAAAAATGCAGTACCCAGATGGGGTTTTTCTTGGAAAGGAGTGGGAGTCCCATTTAAGAAAAATGATAGTAAGTGATTATAACCATCACACAAACATGACTGAAAAAGAAATGGCGGAGTTAGTGCACCCAAAAACAAGAGGACACCAGAAGGGTTACCCATTTATAGCGATGAAGTAAAAGTGAAGTTGGAGAAGGTGGGATTGTTGCAACTCTATGAGTTTCCCTACTTTGGGAAGCTTGAGCACCTCTATCAGTGGCTGATGTCACACATACATGAAGACCACTTTCACTTCACAGGGGCGTGCAAGATGCGCATAACTCCTCAGCTGATTTCAAAATTCACAGGTCTCATCTGTGAAGGAGAAAGTATAGAGGATGACCTATGTGACAAAGAAGCCATCAAAGAAACCATCACCACATATGCATACAAGAAGGGGTCAAGGTACTTTGATATTGTGGATATCCAAGACCCGGTGATGAGAATGGCCACGCTGCACTAGTAACCAAACTTAATGACCAAGAGAGGTGGACACAAGTGAACAAGTCATGGCTCAATGTTTGCAAAAGGATATCGAAGGCACCATCTACAACTTGTCCATGTACATCATGGATGAGATCATCAGCAGCATGTGCAGTAGGAAGGTGACAAGATACTTTTTGGCAATGTCCTCTTAACTATTGTGTTTTTAGAGATCGAGTGCTAGATGTGGTAGATAAGTTCATTTGGGAGTACCCAGAGGAAGACCCCTCACCCACAAAGAGATTTAAAAAATACACTTGCGATAGCATGATGGCCATTCACAAGGCACATCTTGAGAAGTGGTATACGTGCTTGAGGAATGCGTTCGGGGTAGAGTGGAGGATCCCAGAACAACTACCAAGCTCTCACAGAGGGAGAAGCTGAATTCATAGTATACCAACACTTCTGCATTGGTAGATTTAAGTTGGTTGATGAAAACATGAGCCCATGGTGTAAACTTCCATTTTCCTTCACCACTCAGTACTTCCAGGTGGGAGTAAATAGATTCAAGGAATCCAAGAAGCTAAAGTTTGACCTTGGAAATATGGATCGGGACCACAGGGAGATGCGCAGGATGTTGGTCTACCCCAAAAGCATGTGTACATGGAAAAGTACGTATCGCATGAAGTTCAAATGATGAGACCTCTAACTCTACCTATTACAGGGAGGTCCACGCGCATGTGTATACCTTCACATAAGGCCCAAGTTTGAGAAGGGTGCTTATCTTGAAAATGAGATATCTATACCTAAAGACCCAACAGGTAGAAGAAGAAGACCACACCCAAGAAAAAGGAGATGGAAGAGATAAAGAAAAAGGCACCAAGTGTCCAAGGTACACAAATGGTGGGCACCCAGGAACAAGTGCTAGAACAAGTATTTACTCATGCACGGAAAAAAGTCTCTAGTCAAGGAAAAGACACCAGAACCAAGAAAATCCCATAACTAAGGAGGAGTCATCGGAGAGGGAGGAAGAGAAAGCATAATCTCCTATACTGGAATCCCCAGTTAGGAAGAAACAGAAGGTAATGGAGGAGGTGGATTCAGAGGACACAGAGAGCTTGGAGAACTACAGGTGAGAGGGATGATGATGAAGAAGATGAACCTGAAGGAGACCAAGAACCACTTGTTTTCAGCATGCACAATTCGGGAGAAGAAGGTGAAGAGGAGAAGAATGACTATCACTTTGTGTGAAGGAAGGGCAGCCAGGAGGAGGAGGGCACCCAGGACATGGGAGGAAGTGAAGAGGTTAGCACGAAGAATCAGAGGACTCCAAGCCTCACTAAGGATGAAGAAACAAAGCAGCAAAGAAAGAAGTGGAGAAGATCATTGAGACCTTAGTGGTGGAAGAGTTGGAGTGCAGCACTGAGTTGATAATGAATGAAGAAAAAAAAGGAAGCGTAGGAAAAGATCATGGCAGCACACTGGAGGCCCCAGTTTAATGGTAATTGTTCCTAAGGGCACACACACATGAGGAAAGCACATGGAGATCCAGAGACCAAGAATGAGCTATATTGATGATCCAAACAAGGTGTTGCACACACATGCTTCCAAAGCACAAGTACCAACAAAACTCTTGGCAATGAAGTCATTTGATGAAGAAGGTGCATACCCTCGGATGAGGAAAATGCTTTCTTGGGCAATTGAGTCCCACATCGATGAGCCAGAATTTGAGGTAAGCCAAGGGGAAATAATGAAGATGCCTGAGTCAAAAGGAGACAACCCCTTGGTGAATGCTCCAAACCTTTTGGATGAACAAGTCTGTAATGCGTTGAATAAGGTTCGGTTGAGGTAGAAGCTAGAATTTTTGGGAGAAATGACAGAGTTAAATTTCTAGAGGTAGAACTAGAAAAGAAAGAAGAAGAGCTAGAAGAAAGGACCAAGGACTTAAAAAGCAGGAGAACTAATTGGTCGCCCAACTAAAGCATGAACTAAGGGAAGAAAAGGAAAGGGTACACAAGGTATATAAGAAGGTAGAATCCATCACAAATGCCATTATGTTGAAGCATCCGGATCTAACACCACCCACGCAAAAGTATGGATCTACCCTTGGAGTGCCTTGAGGACTTAACACACATCCTCACCATGGAGAGGCAACCTCTGGCCTTAGAATCCATGGAAGAAGTAGCAGCACACCTAGAAAAGGAGGAAAATTGAAGGTTGTAGCAATCATTTCCGAGTACAAAAAGTTCTTGCTTGATGTGAAAATTGCTACCCATACTTGTTGAGGCCACGTATGAAAATTGTGTAGACAGAGATAGAGTGGTGAGTATTCTTGGTCACCACTCACGAGGTAGAGCTCAAGGAATTCCAAGAGAAGAACAAAGGAAATAGAGCGAGTGGGAGAGGATCCTAGCCGAGGTTGAGAAGAAGTCAAAAGCTATTGAAACCTTACGAGGTTCAATTAAAAACCGGTTGAAGGAGTTGTACCCACAGATTACAAGAAGGATGGATGCGCTTGAGGACGTGGGCAAGGAATTGGAAGGAATTGTTGAAACAATGAACACTCGAGGAGATGGACTGGGTTTTGAGGAGGTAAGCACCTAGTCGGTGACCTCTGCCAGAGAGTGCAAAATGAAGTCGATGCCTAGGAACAAGTTGGAGGCCGACTTGCAAAGATATTTTCCTATCTTGTTGCAGTAATAACAACACTTCCCCATTCTTTCATCTTTCCCAATTCTTCATTCCCTTATTCTTTTCCCAAGACGTTAAGTCTATTGTAATTCTTTCTTTGAAGAAGTGTTCCCGAGGGTGGAGAACAGGTAAAGTGTGGGGTGATGTTGGGCCCCTAAAATATTGACTAAGTACAAAAAGGCATGAGCATGCAAGGCCTAAGTTGAGGGTGGGCACGCAAGGAGAAGGCACAAGGCAGGGTTCTAGGAGGGTTTTAGAAGGACCCATGATACACGCCAGAAGAAACAAGGTCTCGGGACTTAGCCATATTTGGCATATCGGGTAGGACACGAGAAAAGCATGACCCACACTGCGCATGATGAATGGATAAGGTGCCAGCCTGGACAACAGTTGGCCTAGGAAGGAATATACCCTATGTTGGAAGCTTCTAGAAGACCATCATGGCAAGGAGTGGAGAGCTCAGGCCTGGAGGAGCATGCTCCCATGGAGGACCACATTGGGACACTTGGTGATGGATCTGAAGCCTCAGAAAGGTGAGTTGGCAGTTCAAGAGGCCTATAAATACAAGTGCCCACAAAAAAAAGGAGAGTAGATCAATAGAGAGCGGAGCTCTGCTAGAAAATTGCGAGGAGTTGTATTGGGTTGGGTAGATAAAATATAGGAGAAGGATGCATCAAGGGGCTTGGGATTGTAAATTTTCTTTTTGAGAGCTAAGGGATGTAAATCCAGTTATGATGTATGACTTGATCTGCCATACTTGTGATGTTCTGTAATGGATCTAATGGATGTAATGAGGTTACCAACTTATTTGAATATGATCATTAATGATTACTAGGTCCATACATATATCTTCATAGTTCTATTTCATGTATGTTTATGGAATGAGTATGAATCCTTATGCATTTTCCTTTCTATTTTGGTTCAGTCTATATATCATTAAGTATCTTTCTATCTGGAATGATTGCATTGGTCTAGAAGCCATTTTGAGCTCTATGATGATTGCATGTCTCGTTTCCGCTCACTCTCCTTAAGTTCCTATCATAGATGATGTTTCCCACTAAACTCACATAAAGGAGAGACTCGCCCCGCGTGCCTCCTGGTGAGCACCCGAGCCCCTTGGGTGATAGGTCGGAGCACATGGGATTCCCTTGTTCTTTGGTCATAGCACCTCCTCCAAGAGGCGAAGGAGGTGTGTGTGAGGTAGGGGATTGTATATATGATTCTATGATATACCAATTTGTGAAACACTTTGGATATAGATATATTACAACATTTTTTCTTTTTGTGCACATGTATGATGGGATTGTATGTTAGTGGTTTATAAACTTACTTCATTTTCATGTCTATGTTTGCACAAATGCAATGACATCTATGGCTTGTATAAGTGAAGAAGAAAAAATAAGATAAGTGCTAAAATGGACATGTAATGAAAAAGATAGGAAAATTTGTAAATCAAAAGATGTACTAATAAGGTAAATAAAATGGCATTTTATGACATCTAAGAAAGTAATTGCAGAAATCAAATAAATATCAGCTAAAGAATTGTAGGACATCTAATAAAACCTAAGAAAGAAATCAAATGAATCATAAGGTGTGCAAATAAGGTTGTAATAAATATCAAACGAAAATCTAAAAGATACGCAGAGAAAACATAAGATATGCTAGAAAGATGGGTTGTAAAAATCAAATGTAATCCAAGTCAAGAGCAAAGAAAACATAAGAAATGATAAAAAGGAAGTATTAAATGAATAAGATCACAATCAATATGTGCACTTTGGATTTTTCAAGGGTAAAGCACTACCATCTGATTTCATGAATAGGATGGGTAAATATGCGATCGATGAAAATGGATAAATATTTGTAAGGAAGCCTTGTAATGTCCCTTTTTGAATTAATCTGAAATAAAGGATTCCTTAGCAAGCAACAGTTGAACAATGGAAGATCATGGATTATATTTCAGTTTCATCATTCATATTCATGTTCTATTCTTATATTTCCCATTCTTAGTGGGTCGGCTGGGTTGGTGAGCTTTTAATAAGCTCAAAATAAAGAAATAAGCTATTAATGGGACCTAATAAAAGATCATAATGACTTATTAGGGGTCGGCCTTACCTTTATGAGATTTAGCACCAAAAGGAAGTTATAAAAGAAGATTGGAGAGTTCATTTGAGGTATCTAGATTTGGTGCATTTTCCTATTTGGGCATTGTGAGTTTGTTACTCCATGTTCTTCCACTTGAAGACGAAAACCCTTGTGTGGCTTCCTAGAAGGACGAAAACCCTTCTAGTGGTTTTGATGGAGGACAAAAGCCCTTCAACATTTGATTGAACTTGAAGATTATTGCAGATTTGAGGAGAATACTTAATATTCAGATTTTTATTGGCATTGGGCAGCCTTCCCTAGGTGGAGCGACCTACCTTGGTGTAGGGTTTGGTGCCCTAGAGGGCATAAAATTGAGATCTCACTTCATTTTCTGATTTGGCATATTTTATTAAGCCAGAATCTCCATTTTGGTGATTTTTGGCAAGGGTTTACTATTTTTCCTAGCCCTCGGTTTTGGCTAGTCTGCTGCTGATTTTAAATAATTAATTCCAGCCGTGAAATCAGATATTCTTTCAATCTTTTGATGTGTTTATGATCAATAAATATTGTCATGGCTAGAATAATTGTTTTGTGGCATTATTCATTGATTTGCTTGGTGAAAAGTGGATTTGAATTTCATAAACAGTTTGCTGCCCTTGTAGATTGTTGATTTCAAATTTAATTTCAGTTTGTTGATTTTAAAATCAGACTTGCTAATTTTGGGGTTTGAGCTAATTTCCGTAATTTTCAGTTTTGTCCCCAAAAGGGATATTACAAAGCCCCAAAGGTCTTACAATCATACTCACAAATCTACGTCAAGATTCTTAGGGTCATAAAATATAAAGTAATGTGAGGTAAGATGACAAGTTATAATGGATATAAACTCATGGTCAACTACCGGCAATATCCATCAAGGGGAATAAAGGAGTGAACATGAAAGGAGAAGTAAGTTGCCATGAGGGCAATACAAGATCTTTAGCTAGGATAAGACACTCTAATCAAAAGGATATAACTAAAGGTTTTCACCATTTGGGTGAGAAGGAACCCAAGTAGACAAGGCCAGCTTAGGCCAACTATTTTGGTATAAGGATATTCCATGTCAGCTATGATAGTATATGATATTAAATATGTATCCTACCTCCCCATAATATTTTCCCCATTCCTTAGGACCTCACTTAAAGAAGTTATAGGCCTACTCAAGGATTAGGTACTAACATTAAAAGACAGGGGCACCAAATGATTGATAGCGAGACATCCCGCCTCAATTGAAAAACCTACCACACCCCAAAGGACCTCAAGCTCTATAACAAGGCCAACTGTGGAGTTTGAGCTTTCAACTAGGATAGGAGATGTGCCAAATATGGTACCACGTCTTTTGTGTTTCGAATGACTTTTATTGTTTATAATAATTGTTTTTTATGTTGCCTTTAATTGATTTTTCTTTGATAGCATGGCTTTTAACCTTTCTTTTGGCCTTTATTGTTCCTATTCCATGCGGATACGAAAGGTTGATCTAGTGGGTATGAAAGATGACCTAATAAGAACCTAAAAACCATGATGCTTAGGTACCTCTAGACCAACCCTAAGAAAAGAAAATGATCTCATCTCCGACCTAAGTGTGTCTCAAGTGAGAGGAGGGGGATAAGTGAAAGCTACTGATGATATCAAAGTGATCTGATGATGGATAAAGCTAAAAGCTGATCATATAGGGTTAAAAAGGGTGTTTCGGATGAGATGAAGGCTAAAACGAACAAACTAGGCAATATAGGAACTATAGATCATTAGAGATGGCAGGGAGATGTAATTGTAATCCTATATTAGGTCCAACACAAGCATAAAAGGTGATAATATCTACGTGACACAAGATTGTAAAATGGATAGACAAAATACCAAAAGATCAAGTAAAAAACAAATGGCAAAAATAAACCCAAAGGATGTCGCACGGAGTCTACAAAGCGTGAATATAAAAGGTTGTAAATGGATAAACCATAGTTCAAAAAATCGTAAATCGGGATTAATCGGCAGGCCAAATTTTGAATCGAAAATCGGGAATCGGCATTAATCGGCAACTTTATCGCTACTTTTAAAAACATTTAAATTCATAAAATATACTTAAATTAAATGTAAAAACAATGTTAAATGATGCGAGAAGTGACTCTGTACAGTATACTATTATACTGTATACTAGTATACTATTATAATGTTAAATGATGTTAAATGTAAATGTTAAATCGTTATGATGTTAAATGATG
The DNA here is from genome assembly GCA_018340775.1 of Taxus wallichiana var. yunnanensis. Lineage (NCBI taxonomy): Eukaryota > Viridiplantae > Streptophyta > Pinopsida > Cupressales > Taxaceae > Taxus > Taxus wallichiana. The sequence goes on along the minus strand of CM031238.1, from coordinate 467,796,404 downwards.
TTAAATGTTAAATCGTTGTACAGTATATTATTATAATGATGTTAAGTTGCTTGGTCCAAAAAGGTGCAAAAATGGATTTTATGAAAATAATAAAAATATTGCCATCAATGCGTAGAGCTCGAGAAAATATACACTTTTAGAGAAAACGGCACCTTAAACGGAGCCACAAGAATGAAAGTTATGGCACATGCAAGTTTTTGCTGCTACATCTTCCCGAACCCTTTCCAAAAATGGCAAATTTTTTCTATCCTTGCGTTTTTTTCACAAAAAAACCAAAAAACGGAAAGAAATGCCAAAAACAGAAAAAAACCGATTCGAGCAGAACTAAAGGCCAAAAAAATGCAGAAAACGAAAAAAACGATTCTCGCAGAAGAAAACAGGCCAAAAAATGTTGAAAAAAACGCGAAACTAAAAACGATCGACCAGGAGGAAATGGAACGATTTTCCACAATTTTTCACATGAATTTCCGCGATTTTTGCAGGTTTGCCAGCGCCGGAAATCGCGATTTATCGCCATTAAACAAATCGTGATTTATGAAACGAGAAATCATTTTGCATGGGAAAAACGATTTATCGCGATTATCGCCCCCGATAAATCGTGATTTTTAGAACACAGGGATAAACAATACTAAAATATTACGAAAGAAACAAAATGTAAAAGTATATCCAAAGAATGTCACAAGGAGTCTATAGATTTGATTTAACAAAATTAAATCTTAATCAAAGTACTACTGATAAATCACATATATCGAAACACGTAATATACCAACATACAATGATGAGCAAGTATAAATAGTGAGAGGATAAGAATGACTTAGCTAATCTTTGGTTGTCTGGACTAGATCTGGGCTAGATTAATGGTGGAAAAGGCTCAGTCTGAATCGTTTATGCTTCATCAAGAAAACAATAATTTAAGAGTTATGCTGGCACAATATCACCTAGGTCTGGACAATATTTCCTGGCACTTGTGTATGAATTGGGCATTATTGTCTTGGCGATGAGTGTGGATCTGCTTTCTTTGATGTCTGATTATGTCACCTTCACTTTGCTCTTTATCGCATCCACTTCGTTGTAGGGTTCTTATGTCGCACATATTCCTGCAAAATAACCCTAACTACCTACACAAGACTCAAGCACACATTAGACTAAATGAAATATGCAAATGCTTGAGTCGGACTAACCTCGACAATCCACAATGTGATTGTTGCGAATGCTACACTACATTTCAGACTCTACGTAGTTCTAGTGTGTGTGTGTGATAGAATATGCGTCCCTTAAGCTAGGTTGCCCTTGTGCAAATTGCACCAAGATTACCACCTACAACTTATTTGCCCCCAAGATAATATGTGATGGAATTCAGAATTTGCCCCATCCCGTGCATGAATAATGCAGTCCAAATGCAGTTTTGTGCCCAAGAATAGTTGCCTTAGTAGTAGCTTGCTTAGTCCCTTCTTGCTTGTTTTTTATGTATACGTAGGCCATGTATATATATGATTCCTTTGCTTGAATTTCGACATTAACAACCCTAAAAGCCAACCCAAAGTAATCAATACAAGTTTAGAAAAGATAAACAAGTGGTGTGCCATTTTAAAATATAAGAACACAAGCAAAGGGACATAAGCACCCACAGTGGGACAATAGCGTCGGCCGCTATTGTCCCTTACTAGGGCTTGTGTCCGTAAAGCTCCAAAAATGATTCGACAATGCTCAATTGAGTAACACATTGTGTGATGTCCAAAAGTAAAGGGATAATTCCAAAAGCAGAGGACAAAAGCATGGAAAGATAAAACAATGTCAATGTAAAGCAAAACAAGTGTTATCAATGTCTAGTTTTCTTGCTTAGGAATCATGCATATAATAGCATACTTTGGGACATAATGTAATAGAACTACGTGTATATTTTTGTGTCTACAAAATTGTAAGCAAAAAGGATTGTAAATATATAAACAACTTAACAAAAGACCAAATAAGAAACAAATAGCAAAGTAAATCCAAAGGATGTTCTAAAGAGTCTGTAAATTGTAATTGAAAAGGACTTACCAAAAGATCAAGAAAGAAGGAAATGGAAAAAGTAAATCCAAAAGATGCCGCATGAGGAGGTTGTAAATTGTAACTAGGATGAAACGGGATAGTCAACATATGTGAGTTAACCTAACCCACCTCTGCATAAGCAGATTGTATAGGATTGTAAGGGGTGGCTAACATCATCAAACTAGCCGTCATGTCTAAACTATAGATGTAAGGGGTAGCCATATCGGGTTAGCCACTTGTCTAATCTAAGATTGTAACTTAGTAGTGTAAAAAGTAGAATGCGGGAAAGTAAAAATGCAAGAAAAGAACGATATGGGGACAAGTGGATGAGGTCAAAGGGACGTGCAACATAGTTGTAAGTGTCCTCAATAACCTCATACATGTCACTCAATGACATAACATGTGTGAATCATGGTGTCCTGAATCACTATAGACTCCACTCTCATGGAAATCCAAGATAGGATCTCTTGGCGCATGTCCATCATAAGGTGGGAAGGTATGGGTGAATGGAGGAGGGATCTCCACTGCAAGGTATAAATGTGAGTATGCAATACCTAAATTGATCTATAGGATGCATGTGTAGATGGGCGGTCCATGGAGAAAGGACCAAAGTGTGATATAGAAGAAGCAAAGCAAAAACCATACTCGACTCAAAGTGGAGGAGAGGGTAACTACTAAGATTGTTGTTTCTCGAGTACCCGACAATTAACAAATGAATGAAAACCGACACAATGATGAGAACAATAATGTTAAGGAGGGCGAGCAAAATGAGATTATCGATGTTGTTGCTCATGAACTTTTGCTTCTAGTTTCTTTATGTGATGTCAATAAGCTCAACAATCCTTTGCATCATGCCATGTGCGGTAAGGCTCGGGATCATTTAGCGAGTTTGCGATCATAATGACAGGATGTGCAGGTGTGAGTGTAGAAGAATGCGAGGAAAAATCAAGGATAGTTGGGCTAACTGGAGAATCCATTGTGTTGCAACTCAGGCTACGGTCACAAATAGGTAAACTATTTGAAGATGTTACTGAAGGTGATGGATGGTCAGGCTTGTAGATCATCAAATCATCCTTTTCATGATCAAAGTCTTCATCTTTTTTATTTAAGAGATGAATGGTATCAATGCTACGATTGAAAGATAATTGTAAATATTTTGGGAAGATACAAAAAACCGTGAATATCGAGAGAAGAACATAATGATTGCTTATATCATAGAATTTCTACAATCTTAGCTTAGGCATAGCCAAATAAGAATGGATCATCAAGCAAATGGTTGTCATCATACTTGGGGTGGTGATATCAATGTGAAGACATTCCATAAGCTGTTTGACCGTGCAATGAAGCAGGAAGCTCTTTAGGGAGAGGCAAAGAAGAAGAAAGAGTGACAGAATTGCATTAGTTGCCTTCTTGCGAAAGCGGGGTTGCAAAACGAGGCAACCGGGCAATGGTAGAATTAGGAAGGTTGGTAATTTTGATATTAAGATTAATCTAATCGGGCTCGTCATCATCCGAATCGAAGAGGTTAATTTGTATATTTTCAATGAGTTCGGGTGTCCACTATATACTCAAAGAGAATCAACCAAGTAGTTAATGAGTTGATACTCTCAAAATGGAACACAAGGAAGTTCCTCGAGAGTGGAGATCTTATAAACACCGCATTGTTGAAAGTGTTCAAAGTTCCAAGGATTTGTGTCGCCTTGAATCTTAAACATGGAGCCTTGATAGGGAAACTTGATGCATTGAATAGCAAATGATGCATTGCACGCATCCAATGTGTCCATGGTTGGCCAAGAAGAATGTTATACGAAAGAATGAAGTTGAAGATAGTAACTTTCACTTTAACGGTGTAAAGAGGCACAATAGTGCGTAGCCAAATACAGCGCATGGGGAGCATTTGCCTTCGTTAATACCCTTGACATGTGCTATGAGAAGATTTGAGATTATCGATAGAATAATCGAGAGACTTGCTGAATTTTTAAAAAGCGACACATGTGCCTAAACCATAGTCGATGAGTGCATGTTTGACTTACACATTGCTGATCTTGATTGAGATGAAGTGAGGAGGGTCGTCTACTCAGAAGAGCAACTTGTTTGGGATCATAAAGTTGATGGGGAAATGATGAGAGATATTGATCTGTTTAGATTGTTCTAGATTGCAAGCTCTTCATGTCTTTAGAGTATGCTCTCATCAAAACCATGCAAAGGGGAGCCCCGCCCCCAAAGTTCGCGATAAAGGTATATTCATCTCAAAGAGGGTTGTCATGAGCCAAATGTGATGCTTAGGAGAAGTTTTGATTAGTTCGATGAAGGTGATATGGCTTGGGAGGTTCAAAAGTTTTGTGATTGGATCTAAATCCTCCAAGTTGGTTGATGAAATATTGAGTCTGGACTTGAGGACGATGAATCTATATTTGATTTGAAAAGACCGATGCCTCGGGTTGGATCGGGCTTTTTTTTTTTTTTGATTATGCGGCATCGGTTGTGTTAGGTGCACGATGGTCAATGCCGTAAAGGGTGGCAAGAAGAGAGACACACGATACTAGCCCTACTAGTTCATGGTGGTCGATGTCGTCAAGAATGATAGGAAGAGAGATATATGGTATTGGCCCTATCAATTCAAAGTGGTCAATGTTGTCGAGAATGACAAAGAGAGAGACAGATGGTATCGGCCCCGTTGGTTCAAGGTGGCCTACATCGTCAGGAATGATAGATTCAAGAATAGATGACATTGGCCCTATTGGTTCAAGACAGCCGATGGCATTGATTTGGATAGGATTCTCAAAATTTAGATTAAGTGGAGATCATTCTCCGGAAATTCTGACCTATAAGATAGCCCCTGAGCACCCAATGAGTTTGATAATGTGGGGTAGAGAACGAGGTATCGATAGTGGCAATCACACATTTCATGCCATTCATGCTAACCACACTCTCGGGAAGTTCTATTTCAAGATCATAAGTGTTTTCTATAGTATTAGTGGAAGAAGCTTTTTGTTTCTCGTTTTGGGTTAAGGACTTGCCTTAGGCTTGGAATGATTAGGCAAGGGATTGGTATAGACTTTGAGATGTATGTTAGCTTGATTTACGGCATTTTGACTGTTGTGCTCGTGAGTGCGGTCACGGCCGCCACGACTTCCTCAAGTATCTTACTGCAATTACTTCATGATTGAAGTTAGCACTAAGCAAAAAAATATACGCTAAAGAGTGGAGAGCTTTGCAATTTTCATGTGAATGGCCCCAATTGGCGTGCCACCAACAAAAGAGCTTCTCGTTGAACCATGGGGAAGAGGAGTGGGAAGTATCGATAGGCATTTGATAAGGCCTAGGAGACGTTGGCCCAATTCTTCCATGGAGAGAGGTTGATGGCAATCCACATGGGAGGAAGAAGAGGGTAAGTTCCGTTTCCTCCATTAGATCTAGGAAGGGCTGAATCAACATTGTGAATGGTCTTTTCTGAAAGGCATTGTTGCTAGGATTAGGAATGTTTGAGACTTTGTCATCTATAGCATTGTGATTCTAAGGTCTCATTAAAACATTAAGGTATTTCTGAACTTGAGATTGAGATTAAGATTGAGGTTGCCTCGGTTAAGGCTGCCCGAATGTGCAAATAAGATAGTCTTACCTCTTAGCCTACTCGATGGCATCCTCTAGAGTGATATGAGAAAAGGACCTAACCTTGTAATGAAGGCGAGATTTTAGGGCATTGAGGAAGATACTATGAAGAGTGTCATCAGAAAAAGTATGTTCGGTTTTGTTACAAAGAGTTTTCCATCGTTTGATGAAGGATTGGACCAACTAAGGTATGGCATCCTCACATTTATACCCCACATGTGGAGATCCCTCCTTTGATTGAAGTGTATACAAATAAAGAATAGCATGATAGAATATCATTTGTCTCTTGGTAATGTGTAATATTGACGAGGATAATGAGAGGGGTCATGCTAAAGATGCACACCTTATGGTTGTAGGTCGGCAAAGACATGGAACTAGGAAGGCAACAATCCACACTCTATAGGAGATGCAAGGTTCCAAAGCCTAGATCTAGAATATGGTATTGGCTTCTAACTAGTTCTCGATAGTAAGTCATTAATAACAAGGTAGTAGTCAGGTTGTAACAAGACAGATTTTTATGCTAGGGTTGTAAACATGGTTTGTAAGGATCGATAGATTGTAAAGGATCGTAAAGCCCAAAGGGACAGTTTATAAGGCAAAGGACGATAGATAAATAATGCAACAGATCAAGAATTATTTAAACTACTATACCCCATGGGTGATCACATCAAACAAACATCCAAATCTGAAATATAAAAAGAAAAGAGAGGTTAGAGATACTTACCTAATTGCAAACACCATTGGCGTAGTAACTTCCCCCGGGTTAGCACCACCTTAAAAGAGAGTTGATACAAATGAATAAAAGAGGACGTAGATAAGCCACGTGTTGAAGACTCCAAAAGCTGGGCAGACCATGGTAAGTCATATCCTAGGCTTGGGAATCCTAAGTACCCAATGCTCCAAGTGTGAACTCCAAAAGATAAGAAAGACTAACTTTAGAACCTCTAAGGTTTTAAGGGCAAATTAACAAGTGTCAGCAAACTGAATGAGTGATGGTGATGTGTTGGAATGAGTGTTCAAATGCCAAGTGTATATAGCAATCATGATTGGGCATTGTAGTTTCTATTATTCATGGTGTCTACTTTTAAAAACGCAAGTCAGATGGTATAATGTAGGCTACGGGCAATGCAATATCATGGGGGTCAAAAGGAAGCTTGATCTGCTGGAAGAAGACTCTAGAGCTGCTGAAAGGTGTCATGACAAAGGTATGTGTGTGCTGAAAGTAGGTATGGAGGCGACTGTAAGAGGATAATAAGGTGATGTCATAGGGAGGTTGTAAAAAGACGACTGTAAAGGTATAAAAATATGTGAAGTGTGATATAATTGGACTACACATCAAGGCCCTCTCATAAGCACCACTACTAACCAACCCGATGCAACCATTCCTGATTGCTCCCCGCTCCCAGCAATGCCTTTGAGGACACCACTCCGGGAAGCCAATGCACCAATAGTGCTTGCAAAGAGCCAAAGTCAGTAAAAGTGAAAAATTAGGTGTACACACATCTTCTAACTACACCCCATGTTGCCCCGTGTTTAAAACTGAGTTTTTGAAAGAGGGTAACATGTTCAAATATAATGACACCCGTGGTGGCATGTGTGAAAAGATGACAGAAATCGTAGAAAAAAATTGGCTAGGCACAACCCTTGAGGATACCTCCTCCCTTAATCTTTGTTCTCCATTCCTAGTTGGGAGTGGACAAGATGCCTTTCACGCATTGTTTATGCTGTGCTTTGTTTCTGGGAATAGTTGTGGGGCAGTAAGTTGTTTTGCTAGGCTTTCCTGAGTAAAGAAAAAATTCTACTATCTTGATCTGTGAAAGGTGTGTTTGTAGAGGTCACCATTCAAAGCTGGTAACCAGAGAATTCTGCAGTCAAGCTATCTTCTATATTTTTCTCACTCTTGATTTACTGCCTTTGTCCTCAGCGACTCATCCCCCATCCATACTTGGTCTCAACGTAGATGTTCTTATCCTTCTTCCTCATGCTTTTTCATTTGTGTTTTCTGCTTTTATATGGTGCATATGAAGACCATCCCTGGCCCTCTTCTGAGAAACCTCCTCCTAAGCAGTGTGGCCGTAAGCCCCAACTGCCTGACACAAGCATCTCCTTGCCCAAGACCCCTTTGAAGCCCCCTCCAAGAAGTTAAATGAAATCTGCAAGAGGACATTCAAAATTTGATGGATGCCACGGGAAAAAATTCATGAATCTATAAGCCCTTGATATTGGCTCACAATCAGGCCACAAAGAAACTAAATGACATTATGGGTGGTAAGCAAGGGGAGCCGTAAAGCTCCAGACACCTGCTCACTAGACTGATAAGCGAGTCTGGAGGGAACACTTAAAGAAAGAAGATGGTGGCAGCTTCTGGGATGAAAACTAAATCACAAGGCTGCAAGAAGATTCACAAAACCTCTGGGAATTTGTGAAAACCAAGAGCAAAGGATGATGAACCTCGAAAAGAAGGATGAGGTGCAAGACAGAATGCCATAGGAGCTTCAAAAGGAGATGGAGGAGATGCGCGTGCTGAAGGAGGGAGTTCAAAAATCTGTTCAGTGGCTGTTTAGCTGGCTAGAGGATGCTATGGGATGTGGAGCAGAGTCAAAGAAAAACCAAGAGCAGAGGATGATGTACATGGAACAAAGAGATGAGATGCATGATGGAATGTTATAGGGGCTTTGAAAGGATATTGAGGAAATGCCCATGCTCGGGAGGAGTACAAAAAAATGTTCTGCAGCTGCTCAGTTGCCTGGAGGATGCCATGGGGTGTGGGGCGGAATCAAATAAAACCACCTTCAAATTTCATAAAAGGCTTCGTGAAAACCTTTGATGGACAGCTACTGTACCTATGGCAATCAAGACTGCTACCGTCGAGTTCCTCTGAAGTGGGAGTCCCTGTTGCTAGCCCGGTGGACCAGTCTGGAATGTGAAAGATAGGAATGCTAAAGAAAAATGCCAGTGCTGCTGGCTCTTAAGAGGGCAGTTCAGTTTATTTTAATGTCTTTCGTTATGATTGCATGACATTTTTAGACCTTTGTAATATAGTAATCATGGTTTCTGTTTTTTTGGATGTGGATACAATAGATAACAATGTTATGATCAATTGTGAAGTTGTCAATCACCCCCGCCACTTGCAGAAAAACACTCAAGATACTTTAACGTTTTATGCTCATGTTTAAATACTTTCCTAGCTAATACTAGCCAAAGCACTGGCCCATCTTTGAAGGCTATACATATGGCTTCGTCATGGAAGCTAATCTTGCTGACAATTTAGTTATAGAAGGCAGGAAGATCAGTGGATATTATTTTGATATTCCTGTAATTCTCCTTTTCCAGTAGTAATATATTAGTTAGTTTTTTGCCCTGCTTCAAAAACAATCATAGAAAAATGAAGTCGTGGTAAGAAAATCATCATATCCAAGAATCTACTTTGTGCACATCACAAAATTAATTAAAATGGAAGAAGTTTGATATTCAACTCATTGTTAATGAGGTAAGTACAATCAAACTGTTGTCACAAATTAAAGAGGCTGAGATCCTGAAATTTAAAAAATTAATCCCTTATGGTGGGGAGGAGAGCCATACACTGCAAAATCTTTTGAGATAAGAATGGAAAGGAAAATAATATTTTAAGTTCTGCAATCAGAAGCTTCTACAGCAGAAACTTCATTATTCAGAAGAAGAAAAAATCAATCTTCAAGCTTTATTCATGTGCACTAAATTAGGAGGCTTTAGTTTGATGCTATTGTTTTGCAAGATATTTATTCATTCTTTTCATGTACACTAAATGAGGAAGCTTTAGTTTGATGCTATTGTTTTTGTAATGTCCCTTTTTAGCGGGACTCGGGAAATGACCAAAAGATGAGATGTAGACTTAAAAATCAGATTAGGGAGCTGCTGTAGATGGCTGATATCAGCCCTGCAATCTGCAAATTAGGCCCTTCCTAGGGCAGCGACTTCCTTGGAGAAGTTAAACCCCTCAAAGGTGGGTTAAACCTTGCTAACACCCTTCAATTCTTATGCCAAAATTATTAAGGAACCCTCAGCAAACACAATCAGCTGTTAGAAATCAGAATTGAGCTTGAAACTAATTAATTTCGGAAACCCTCAACCAGTGAAATCCAAAAAAATTGGAAAAATAGTAAAACACCTCCAAAATTCATGAAACTTAAGATCTTGGCTTTTAAAAATATGGAGAATAAGACAATAATTCAGGTTTATCAAATTATCATCAACACATACCAATAAGTACTACCAAGTGGGTCGCTCCACTTCAAATAAATAGATTATTGATCCAAAAGAGATAAATCATGCAAGGAAATGATAATTTATTTCTTTCCAAACCAGTTTGCATACATAAATCCTTATGGAAGGGTTTTTGTCCTCCACAAGCCCTCAATCAAGGGTCTTCATCCTTGAAAAAGGTCCTCAATCAAGAAGATTCATCTTTGAGAAAGGTAGGAAAGGTGTTTCACAAGCAAACCTTAACCAATATATCAAAATTCACCAAAACATAATTCAATAATGGCCAAGCAACCTCCTTTTATAACCCAAGGAGTGGTTTACAATACAAAAATGATGGCCAATCCCTTAAGATAAAGTGCTTTTAAATATTTAATTAGTATTTGGAGCCTACATGCTCAAAATACTTTTATTTCCTAACTACTTAAGTCCTTCTATTGGAGCGTTAGGCTTCCCAATAGGATACATGATAATAAATAAAATAACTACCTAAACAACAATAAAAATATAATCCAGATCTTCCCCTTGCTTTCTTCCTTAGACCCACGGGGAGAAGAATGGGTTAAGGTCTTTGAAAATCAGCCTTCAAAAAGGGACATGACAGTTTTCCGAGATATTTATTCATTCTTTCATCAATTATTGGCACAATTTGTCTATGCCTTCACAACCCAAGTTTTTTCACGTTTAGGGTGAGAAGCCTAGGCTTTTGCTTAGTTGGCGTTGAGCTCGTATGGAGTCTAGAGAGTTAGTGGATTTATTCATTCATGCCTTCGATCCTAAACATAAATTGAAAGTCCTCGAAGCTTTCTGCTCCACCCCCAACGAGTTGATGAAACTCGCCCTTCACATTGACCAATCCTGGTAAAAGAGTGGCAAATAAGTCTATGGGAAGAAAGTTGCCTACTCCCAATCTAGTAAATTAACCATTTACAAGAATAAGAATTCTACTGGAGATGGAGTCACAGACTCTAAAAATACACCTAATCCTAAGAAAAGCAAAAAGAATATCAAACATCGAATCTTACAATGCTCCTCAAGCCTACCAACGATAACAACCACATCATTCTCACCTCCAATCCAAAATCAAAACCCTGGTCAAAGCCAAAACAATCCAAAAAAGGGAACTTATCAAGAAAAACCGATGGTGGTGTTTTTACCACCAAATGATCACCACGCTCAACTCTAGACACAATGAGCTTAAGTGTTGGCTTAAAGCTCTTACTCAAGACTAAAGATAAGCCAAGTATGATGTAATCATTAAAATGCATGCTCTGTTTGGACCGACAAATCCAAAAAAATGTAGATTTGAACATCTCGTGAGAAGCCCTTTCTTGAACATTATCTCAAACCTTTCCGAATCAGCCTTCCACATCACGAATCCAATGCAAACTTAGTATGATCCTAAAGGGGAAACTTCAGTGATCGGTTTCATCAAATCCATATTTGAAGAGGCAGAAATCAATGCCGTACCTACAATGGTGTGTAAGTCCATGGCCCCCACTTAACTCTTCTCAACCATCACCAAATGTCCTTGTTGCACGAACATCCCAACCGACCATGCAAAAACAGATTTGACTACCAATGGTGTTCAAATCCAAAACCCTAATGGCCTCCCAAATATTACCCGTGGAGGATTTGGCATTCACTTTCTCTAGTATATCTTTTCTCAAGCTCCTTAAAACATCTCCATGACAAAGAATGCACTCTCCTTAAAACCTCTCCATGAAAAAAAGAATGCGCTCTTAGAAGCCTTGGTCTTGTAATGGAGACATCGCTCCAAATAACTTAGCCATGTTCGTGCATCCAATGATTCTCTCCTTCCTCCAAATGAGTTGTTCTTTCCTTTGGCTGATATGCTCAATCACTTATAGATGCTAAAGAAAGGAGATCCCGCCTTTATGTTGAGATCGTTATTGAAGATCAGTTTTGATCAAACAGCCCCTAGCCGATTAAGGTTCAACTTTGATCATAGTCTCCTTCAAGTTCGCAGAGAAGATTGGCTTAAGCCAAAACAACCTTAAACACACACAAACCACGCCAAAGGTTATGATAGGACCCACTTCTACTCGCATAGCTCTTCCTGTTACCTTGGGGTCCAAAACAATCACTTCCAAGTTCTATGTCATAGAAAAACATTTCACATACAATGTACATCTAAGGGGAACGTGGATCCGTAGAATGAAAGCTATTGCCTCCCCTCTATGAGGAGATTTGCTTCTTGCATGAGGGGAGTGTTGACGTGCTAATGATAATCCTCATCAATACCACTAGTATTTCAAGAAGATGAGTAAAAAGATAGTCGTAGGAACAATTCAAATCACTAACTCTATTACAAGTGCCAACACATCTAAGTCACATGCACACTATAGTGGAGTTTCACCCAAGGGCAATCCCATCTTCGAAGATGTGCTACCCGGATCTATTACGAGAGGGAACCGAATGAGCTTGATTGGCCTTTCGACTTTGATGGTTTTACCGACCTTCTATTCGATTCTTTTGGTTCTAGTCATTACCAAACTTGATCTACAAGTGGCCCCGCATTCTTACCAATTAGGCCTTTACCCACGGATTTCAACAAAATTCATTTGATAGAAACCTCTCAAACCGAAGAAAGTGATTTTGATGAGTCAAATGACTCATTATATGAATTCACTTCTCATTTCTAGATACCCTCTACTAATTCAAATCACTAACACTATTACAAGTGCCAACACACCTAAGTCACATGCACACTATAGTGGAGTTTCACCCAAGGGCAATCCCATCTTTGAAGATGTGCTACCCGGATCTATTACGAGAGGGAACCGAATGAGCTTGTTTGGTCTTTCGACTTTGATGGTTTTACTTGACCTTCTATTCGATTCTTTTGGTTCTGGTCATTACCAAACTTGATCTACAAGTGGCCCCGCATTCTTACCAATTAGGCCTTTACCCACAGATTTCAACAAAATTCATTTGGTAGAAACCTCGAAACCGAAGAAAGTGATTTTGATGAGTCAAATGACTCATTATATGAATTCACGTCTCATTTCTGGATACCCTCTACTAATATAGGCATGCATCAAACTAGGAAGATTTTTCTTCTTCGAATCAAAGATAGTCCATCTACACTAATTCGAACTTCCAAGATACCCCATGTGTCCACATAACTCTTTCTTCACCTTTTTGTGATTATAGGGATACTCCTAGGAGACATCACACGGATTATGTGTCTCTCATCCTCGTTACTGAACTTGGACCAAGATTATTTGAACATTGGGTCTTAATAGCTAAAATTCTTACACGTAAGACTTTGTCATGTTTATGACGTGAGTGTCTTACCCCAACCTCTAGTTGTAAGGGATTTAGTCCTTAGGAGAGATAACAAGTTAGAGTATAGAACCAATACTCCTATTCTTAAGTATCCTAAACCCAATGCTCCAAAGATAGACCTCCAAGTGTAAGTACTACTCGACCTCGAAGTTATAGACCTTTAAGGGTAACTTGGCAAATGCAAGTAGACCAATAAGCAATGATGTGATGCCATATGAATGACTACAATGAAGCCCTATTTATAGGCGACATACCCTTAAGTCACAAACTTTCAAGTTGACGGGTCAATGTCGTTTGCTTGCAACAACCGATCATGAAGGCCCTAAGGGGAAAGAATCAAGTAGTGGAGCAAACACTTGGCAAAGCAAGCGTGAAGGTGATCTCAAGGTGTTGGAAGTTGGTGTGAAGGAGGTTGCAAGAGGATAATAAGGAGATGACAAAGTCGATGGTAAAGGATAGGATATCTAAGGCATCAAGGATTGCACACAAATATCTTTCATAGATATCGCCAACCAGCCTAGCCCCGCCTTGCTCTTTGTGACACCCCTTAAGGCACGCACTTAAGGAGATCAATGCGACAATGACCTGCAAAGAGAAATTGTTAGTAAGAGTGAAAAATAAGATGTATAGATATTCTTCCTCCGAAAGAAAATAAGACAAATGATAAGATTTGATGAGAAGCTTATTCCTTCCACGTTTGGATCCTCCCTTTACAATTCACTAGTTTTCCTTGAGCATATAGAGTGATATGTTTAATTATGCTTAACAAATTTTGCCTAACTATAATGCAAGCAAGTCATTACTATAAGAAATCATCTTTGGTTCAACCTTGTTGCTATCTTTGCTTGATGGCATTACTATGTAATGTCCCTTTGGGGGACCTCAGAAATGGCAAAAAGCTCCCAAATCAGATTTAGGGCACTACTGTTATAACCCTGCAAAAACTGAACTTTAAACCCTTCCTAGGGCAGAGACTTCCCTAGGTGAAAATAGCCCTTTGAACGGGTTAAACCTTGCAAAATTCCTTCCAAACTTATGTTAAAATAATTAGAAACCCTTAGCAATCATTTGCAGCTGTTAAAAATCAGATTTGTATGTGAAATCAATTAATTATGGAACCCTAACCAGCAAACATTCCCAAGCTTGCTAAAAATAGTAGAACATCACCAAACTTGAAAACTTGGCTTAACAAAATATAGAGAATAAGATAATAATTTCATATTTCCCAAATGTCACCAAACATACCAAATTACTACCTCAATATAGGTCGCTCCACTTGAAATAAAATATAAATTGCATCAAAGAGACAACACATGCAAGAGAAAGATACTTGTTTCCTTTCAAACCAGCTTGCATACCAAAACCTCATCCATGGTTTTGTCCTTCACAAATTCCCCAACCAAAGGGTTTTCGTCCTGGATGCGATCCTCAACCCAAGGGATTTCGTCCTTGAGAGAGAGAGAGTAAACAAGCTACACCAGCCAGCTTTCACCAAAATAACCCAAGGGGTTTTGTCCTTGAGAGAGAGAGTAAACAGACTACACTAGCCAACTTTCACCAAAATAAGAATAATCTCCAAAACATGTCCTAAACTAATGCCAACAACCTCTATTTATAATAAGAGGGTGGTGCCAAGTCTTGGGGCTCTCAAATGAGGCCGACCACAATTAGACTTGCTTTATTATTTTTTTTTACTTTTTGAGCCTTCATGTTTGCCATTATCTTTTTATTTCTAATTTATTGTTGGGCGCTAGGCTCACCAACAAATACAATGCCAATTAAAGAAATAAACATGAAATTAAGCACATGATGACATTGTTGGCTTCCTCTAGCTTGTTCGCTTGGACCCATGAGGAAGAAAAATGGATCAAGGTCTTCAAATGGAATTATCTCGAAAAGGGGCATGACAGTCCTCCCCTCTCGAAATTGCTTGTCCCCAAGCAATTGCAAGTACCCGGATCCCAAATAAATCTCAGCTGCTCCTTTTTTGTACCTGCACAAGAAACAAACTTATTCAAGGAAAAATGATCTTTCATCCATCCTCCTTTAATGCCTTGTACGTATGATGATCAGATTCCTCTCGTGCCTATCAAACCTCTTGTCCTCTCTGTTTGGTTGATATGCATCCATACTATCATTGACACAATTGTAACTCCTCAATTCCCCTTCAAGAAGGGAATATACGATGACTGAAATAAAAATAAGAGAGCTGGTAAAGAAAATTCAGTCATACCTCTCTTGACATAAGTTCCCATGATGTTGCTTGCCAAACTTGAGTTTGCAAACTCGGCCATGAACTGCTTTTCTGAGACTACTAATAAGGGGTAGACTGTAGAGTTCAATTCCCCTTTGCTTAACATTGTCAACTCGCCATCATGATCAGCAACTTAAATTTTCCCTTTATAAATTTATTTGTAGGATGAATTTGTGCATGCCCAGCTGTAATTATGTTCTTTCCATGGGTTGATATATGAAAAAGAGAACAATAATGAAACTCCCCTTGTTTTGCTATCATGAATTCCCCCAAAAACTGAGTCCAATGCATCCCACAAACAAATGTAACTTCAGCTGGCTTTATTTCAAGGAAAACATCACATACCTTGCACCTTCCTATGAGATTGGACAACTGTACTATATTCTTAACTTTACGTTCCCCATTGATGAATCTATTAACTACGAGCATTGTTACTCCATGGTCAAATAAGAAACCAATTATCTGGAAAAGTTGGTATGTATGAGTGTTAAACCAAGATGCAAAGGTGTGGGTCACTCCCGAACACTCAAAGTTGAGATTACCAATCATATGGATCATACAATCAGACATTTCCTTTTGAAGCCCACAATGGTACCAATTCCACATATGCTAAAACAACTTTGACATTGTACCCAAGCATCCATGCACCTTTTGCTATACCATTCACTACTTATCTTCTCTACACTTGGCACAAACTGATCATGAGGATAAGAATACAGCAGTATCATGGAATGGAGCAATACAACATTGACATCATACCTGACCGATTGTGCATGGTGAAAACCGAACTGTATGGGCATGCTGGTAGGCAATGAAATAGAAGACTTTTTGGACCATGAGCTGTCCCTAACCTTTTTACAACTCAGAATTTCTGAGTTAGAATCAGCCCTCCAAAAATATATCAAATGCACCTTACCTCCATGGATTCCTTGCAAACTATCTTGCGGATTGTGGAGGTGAAAACATGGTAGGGTCATAGGGAAGAGTACATAGTTATCATTCCTTCCCAGCTGATCATGATATCCATAAATTTGACATGGTACAATGATAGGCAATAAATCTGAGTTGTCTCTAGGTTCTAGGTTGCTTACCTTCACTGTATCATTTAGCTTCTTCAAGGTGGTGGTAGCACTCTCCAAGCCCAACCGACCTCCTTAGTAGCTTATTTCTTCATTTTGAGCTTATTAAAAGCTCTCCAACCCAGCCGACCCACTTAGGAAGGGAAATACATAAATAAAAATCATAAATATGAATGAAGAAAACCCAAGGTCTTCCCTTGTTCATCCTTTTCTTGCCTCCGGAAAGAAGAAAGGCAAGAAGTCTTCTATTTTGGGTTAATTCGAAAAAGGGACATTACACCTATATAGTGGAGTTAGCAAGAGTGGCACTGCTATTTCTTGTGGTTCTAATGAACCGCATGATGGTGTTGATGCTCTGGATGAAGACATTGAAGAGCACTATGATTATGAATATAATGAATATGCTAATTTATCTTGATTTATGTGTATACATTGTAACATTTGTACAATGTATTTGTTCTAAGTTTGACCACCGAATATCATAACATATGGCATTGAATTATCATTACGTTTTGTCATTATTCACCTTATTTTGTTTACTTATATGGTTAATTTTGCTTATTCGGCTATTTTTTAATATTTTTGTATAGTTGCACCCTCACCCAAAAAAATCATCATACCAGCTATATTGTAGACACAAAATCACACACTTGGGTACATTTCTAGGCCCTAAAAGCATGCTAGCATTTACATGATTCCTAAGTGAGAAAACTAGTGGTTGACAACTATCTTTGGCCTCTTTTCTTTGTTTCTTGTTTTTTTGGTTTACTTTGTTTCTTGTTTTTTATTTGGTCTTACACAACCTACAGCTCAATCGCGATTTTATTGATTTATCTTTTATGGCTTCAGACACCAACGCCCAAGCGCTCATGTCCCCTCTAAGTGCCCTAACCATTTCTCATCTTACTCGCTCCTTTTGGACCTCTTTTATCTTTTGGGCATCTTTTTCACTTATGGGTCAGCCTTCCAATTGTCAATTACGAAATTCAAACAAGGGAATCATATAAATACATAGTTATGTGTTCAAAATAAAGGACCAAACACTAAGCATTACTACTATCACCTAAGATTGCATTCAAAAGGCACCTAAAGCACTTCAAAGCATCCATCTAACATCCATTCAAGGGACAAGGGATTGCATACTCTACATACACAACATAAGAAGGGGAAGTTCATTCTATTCCATCCACACATTTGCATTCTAGAGAAAATCTAGCTCGCTATCAAGTGCAACTTGCACAAGGGCATCCTAAGGCACAATTTCTACACACACAAGAATTACATGGAGTTTAAGATGTGCAGCGCTCGGTCGTAAGTTCACTCTCGAGGTGACCGTCAAGGTCAATCCAACTCCTCATTTTGCATTTTCCTTTTTAGGTTTGATGTGGTTTGTGGGCTTGTACAAGTGAACATCTCTTTACAAGTTACAAGTACCTTTGGCATTCAAAGAGCAACTATCAGGTGATCAACAGGAAACAACTGTGACACTCTTGCGACACAGTGAAAACCAAATTTTGACCATTTGCACAGTCACGGACGCCCAATAGCAATCTCCAATGCCCAAGCGCACTTGCCCTAGTGTGGACGCCCATGTCCAACTTTGTTCATGAGTTGTAGAATTTATACTAAGCATTTATGACATTCTTGCCTAGCTCGTTCAACACTTTTCCCACTCCAAATCAATTCCAGATCAAGCGTAAATTAGCTAAGTCTCTTCATCTATCTCTTGTGCTTAGGGTTTCATATTTACATCTTAGTTTGCTTGTGTCATTTCTATATTTTATCATTTATTTCAATAAGTGACTCTGCAATATTAGATTTAATTAATTCAAAAATATTAAATCACATACTCAAACCTTGTACTAGTATTGGGTTGGGGATCAGCTACTTAGCCTAATTCAAAAGGCATTCTTGTAGTGTCAAGAAATATTTAAAGTTTAAACAAATTACCTCAATACAAATTTTAAAACACGAGCAACATATGCAGGAGAAAATCTATATTTAAGGAACTTTAACTCAAAAGGCAGAAGCCTTCCACATTATTGTAATATACACAATGTGTGTGTATTGTAATATCTTCCAAAATCCATCCATTGACTTGCTTATCTCATGTATATCATTTTGCATCTGTGCTGACTGCCCAACGACACATGTAATTGAATATTATAGGCTATGAAGATTGTTAAAACTTGATGCTAGGGATGGCATTTTGGCCATGGAGGCCATGAATCAATAGCTAATCGAAGGTGAACCCAAGAGATCAGAATTGAGATAATAGTTGGGTAAAACACCTAGAATTTTGATGTTAAATAGTGGAAAAAGTGAGAATCCAACCTTTTCAGTCACAACCATCTGAAAGTTGAAAGACATGTGCATATAAAATAGCATATGTACAATGAGTAAGACATGTAAAAGCTATCCTAGGCTTCAGTTTTTGAGGGGCTATTTAGATCTTTGTGATCTATAGATGACAAAAATGTAGTTGATAATGGAAAAAATAAAAATACTTGCAACACTATGCACTGCATTCTCTTGAGGAGACAAAAGGGACTTTGAAGAGATATCTATGGCATCAAGGTGCTTGAGAGTAAAAGCACTAGCACCTGGGTTTTAGTGATGAGAACAAATAAGCACCAACATGATAATATGTGTAATGCCCCTTATGTTACCATCCTTTCGACTCTTGTTGCGTGATCTCGCATTGGCCTTAGTTTGATTGAGTTCGTCATTCTAAGCGTCGTGCTTACGTTTTGGATGATTCGGAGATTGAAAAAACTAAATACGATATAGAAAAAATAGTTTTGCCTTCCTAAAATTGGAATATTAGATGTTGTTAAAGGGTAAAAGTAATTGTGTGGATCTTTTATCTTTGGTGGCCCGTCTTTCCTAAGGTCAAGAGCACGATTATCTATAATTAACAAAGCTCCAAAATTCAAGCTTCCGGATCGCTTTATCTTGATGGGAATCAAGTCTCCATGCGATACGGGTTATTACCACCTCCGTGGTGGTTAGGACTCTTGCGACCCTTGACGCGAAGTGCATCCACAAATAACAAGGTTGCTTTCTTTGTATCATAATTACCTTTATTAAATTTAATGAAAATAATTACGGGATGATAATGTCTTATCGGGAACAGTTGTGCTTAGGGTTGAAGCAAACTTAAAAAAAAAATACTTAATATATTTGACGTGGTCGTCATGTTAGTTGGAATGTAGTGTGGCATTCGCTTGAGAATTGGTGCCACAGAAAAAAATCAGCATGCCCCTAGGCAAGGCTCTGGAACTGTTTCACAAATGGCTCAAAGAAATGGGGTCGTGTGGGTTGTGGGGGCAGAGTGTTATCTCATCAAATGCAATTTGACTGGTGCAAAGTCGGACACCACTTCCTTTGCGAACACTCTCCCAGCTCGCGCCTAAATTGGAGTTTCGAAACAGCTTTGGACATCCTCCAAGCACAACAAGAGGTAAAATTTTGTCTTGTGTTGTGGGATTGAATTTGGTTGTGGATAACATTGCTACGATGTGTGTGTTGTTGTTACCTTGCAAATGTGGATAGCATTCACAAGGCACTTGGATTGTTTGCCAGAATGCCACAATAAATTACGGCTCAGAAAAGGCATGTGTTGCAGGTAAGCACAGAACGGATTTGTTGAAATGGCTTTAGAAACTTCAAACAAGCATACAATTGACAGGTGTAAAGCCAGGCGCCCCTTCCTTTGTCTGTATTCTACCAGCATGTGCCAAATTGGGGATCTTGGGCTAGGTATGCACAAAAAAAGGGGGATGGATGCGTTGAAAAGCCTGTGGAGCCGCTTTTTGGTGGCAAGTGTTTGGCGCAGGACTGTTGTGTGGTGTGCTGGCAAGGAGGTATAGACCATGTGGAAATGTTGGTGCCAAAAAAAAAGATTTGCTAAACAGACCCTTGTTGCTTTCAATCAAATGCAATTGTCAGGTGTAAAGCTTGTTATTAGAACCTTTGCCAGGAGCCTCCCAAATTTTTGCAACGTTGAAAGGAAAAAAGATAAAATAAACTAAAACATAAAATACATGGAAGCATACGCAGCAGGGTCTATGAACTGTTTGATTAAATGCCTGAGAGAATGTGGTTTCAAGGACACCATTGGTTGCTCGATACGCACAAGATAGTTTTGTTAAAAATGCCATGGAAACTTCAAAGCAGATACAAATGACAGATGTAAAGTCTGAGTGCAATTACAGCAGACTGCAGTTGCATAGTGTGGTGGGTTTGACTATGGCAGCGAATGGCATTGGCATTGTATGATCTTTTGCATTATCCCAAATGTGGACACACTCTGCGGGAACTTGAATTGTTTGGCAGAATGCCCTAAGGAAATTTTGTCTAAGGACAGCTTTAGTATTTGCTTTGCTTGATGGCTTAATGTTGCGTGGATCGTTAGGGGTTTTGCTTTTTGGCCAGTGCATTCGTCGGCAAGTTGTTCGGTGGTGAATTTTTGACTTGGTTTTGTATTGCGAGCTGGCTCACCTCCTTCACGTGCATTGTGGCCCGATATGTTTGATTTATGTGGTCTACGTGACTTGCCAACTCAGCGGTGGGCTCAGTTGGATTTTGTTGACTGTTGGCAATATGAGTTGGTCCTTGGTGGAGCTTGACCTCTTGAGATCAGTTCTCGATTCTTCTATCCCGATTCTGTTGGCTTTATGAACTACTTGTAGTATGGCACATGAGCTATTGATAAAAGCTAGGCTAGGCGTTCGAACGGCCGCAGACAGGGCTCCGTGTGATCCATGTACTTTGCCAATTCGATTATCATGCATGGTCATCTCACTTTATCCTTGCATAATTTAAACATTCTAGTTTTCTTAATTTGAATGGAGTTGTAAATCAAACTAAAGAAGAGTAAATTTTGGGTGAATTAAATAAAACATGTTTCCTATAGCAAATTGTACCTCTGTTTGGTATGCACTTGACGAGTATCCATGAATGTAAACACTACCCTCCTTTAGCTCATAAGATGGATGGATAAAATATGATACCAGTTTGGATTTGCAAACCACGCGGTTGGCACGATAAACAAAAACTTGGTAAAACTGCATCTTGACAACTTTGTGTAATGTTAATAAAACCTGTTTTCTTGGAGCGCAGATGAGAAAAGCAAACTTTAGCCGTGTACCTTGTCATGTGGAGTGTTCAACCAAACCTTGGGTTGTTCCTTGGATGTTTGTTTGACTTTGTTTTGTAACGTGTTTATCAATCCAGCGGGCTAGTTCGCAACTTTAAATAGTTGTTGAAAGTTAAAAATGCAGTTTGGTTTTGACCCGCCGTTTTGGCCCTAGATGTAGAAACGAATTTTGGCTTCCAAATACCCCTAAAATTCTACAAGACAATCACTACAAACCCTCAGTTTACAGAAAAACATCCCACGGGCTAGTTTTCCTAATAGGTTTTGTAGGCCTCCGGTCGTTGGGTGACAAGGCCGCTTGGGTGCATTTACGATCGGTAGCTCCAGAAAGAATAGATGATATATAAAGGCATACAAAGAATAGATTCATTTACTTTCCTGTAAAGATATAAAAGCTAAATAAAATGATACAAAGCAAATGACTATAACTTGGGGCAGTTAGAGCATGTTAACCCAGGTAAATTGATTATTTGCAAGATGAAACAATCAGGGAAATCCACTATCTGCAGGATGAAACAAACGTACAAATGAAGGAGATAAAGAATATCAGATTGGGCCCTGTCATGAAGAATGAGGACTACTGACCCAGTTGCAGTCATGAAATACAAGTGGAAAGATTCATCATGGGCGTTACTTCACTAAAACCTTTTCAATGCAAAATGAGTGAAACGAGAAACTCGAATATCTCAAAAGTCAAAGGATGTTCAAATTGAAGTATACTTCCCAATCTAATCATTGTTGTCAATTAGGGCTTGCAAAGCAGTCCATGAGTTGGAGTAAAAAGGCTAACCTTTGTATTCTCTTCTAGAAGATATAAATATATTTTTTAGGTTCTCAGAGAATATGTATTTCTGATAATGTAATTATGGAATCTCTGTTTGATAATTAAACATTTCTGACGTCTACAGCAATCCTTGTGGATCTATCGTGAGTATGCTGGGAATGTTTTCTGGGATAATATATTTTGTTAAGTCTAGTCAAATAGTTTAGAGTTCAGAAAAAGGAGAATTCAAAGATTTGGTGCAGTGATTTCAATATTAGGCTTTACCATTTACAAGGTTGCATTTTGTTTTTGAGTTTTGCAATTTTTGGTAGGTGTTATAGACAGCAGCGAATATTTTACATGCATCTGTTGCACTTTTGTTATTTTATCTGCTGCAGTTAAATGTGTCATTTCTTTATTTCAAATGAAGAAAAAGCGTTTGTAAGAATTTTAAATATTTCTAATTTTATAAATGCCGCAAATGCATAAATATTTTGAATGAGGAAGTGTTTAAGAGTGTGGGATCTTAGTGCAAAGGGTGGACCTCTTTCTTGAGGGCTTCTTCTCTTGCACAGTATGCTCCGCTGGTCTGGATATGATCAGGGGATGTTGTGAGCTTGTTGCCTTCCTCTTTCAGTGTGCTCGTTAAAATAGCAGCGTTGCTGTTGTTGTTAGTATTGTTGATAACCTTGTCTTCTTTGACATTAAGGATGTCTGACTCCACGAGTGGCTCTGTTTTCACATTGACATTAACATTAACAACGGTAGCAGCAGCAGCAGCAGCACCTCCTTCCGTCTTGGGCTTGAGTATTCTCGAATTAGATGCGCCGTTTTCCAATCGAGCTGCCGTAAAAGTGCGAATGGAATCTTGCTCTTGTTCATCTTCATCTTCATCCATTTCTTCATCGTCTGATACATCGTTATCATTGTCGTCGTCATCAACATCGACGTCTTCTTCTTCTTCTTCTTCTTCTTCTTCTTCTTCGTCGTCGTCGTCATCGTTATCCCCTTCTACTTCTTCTTCGTCCTCAGGACCATCTGTGTTGCCAGCGCTGATGCTGTCCAGTTGGGAATGGGAATGAGAATGGGAATGGGAGTGGGTGCCTCCTCCTCCTGTGAGGTTATCATCTTCGTCATTGGAAGTGAGGGCGCCATCTCTGCTCTCTGAGCGAGAAGACTTTCCTATCGGATGACCATGGTTATGGTGATTGAGGCTTGAATAAATATTAAGATGGGGCATGTTCATGTTCATGTTCATTGGGAACAAGGGCAGGGGCATC
Source organism: Taxus wallichiana var. yunnanensis (assembly GCA_018340775.1). Lineage (NCBI taxonomy): Eukaryota > Viridiplantae > Streptophyta > Pinopsida > Cupressales > Taxaceae > Taxus > Taxus wallichiana. The sequence continues at coordinate 467,772,673 of CM031238.1, read as the reverse complement.
GGCATCGGCATCGGCATCGGCATGGCCATGGCCATGGCCATGGAAGAAGACGCGGCGTGGTCTTCAGCGCGGGTGTGGTTGTGGTTGTGGTGGAGGTTTTGGTTTTGGTTGCGCTTTCGCTTATGGGAGGAACTGGAGACAGAGAGAGAGGCAGAATGCGAGGGAGACGGCGAAGGGTTGGGAGAGTGTGAGCTTCATGAAAACCCCGGCTGTCCTCCAAAATGACCAGACTGTCCCTCCATTGCCTCCTGATACTACCTAGGTATCTCCCGCTCCTCCCCAACTTTACTCAAACTTGGCTTCCCTTAATTATCGATATTTATTAATCATGCGTTAAAAGATGAACTTGAATGCCTCAATAAAAATATAATAATAATAAGTATGTAAAGAGTAAGCGCCAATTATATCATGACATGTGAGGTATTTATCTATTAGTTATATATTTCTCTTTAATTTAGTAAATTATATATTATCTATTGATGTTCAACTAAAATGGGAATACTTTTGGATCATATACAACAAGATGGTATAATTTTTAAATACCAACAAGGTACTTGTGTGGCCCTTTTGTATATGCAAAGTTTGGGCACTCATCTACCGCAATATCTTCCTTATGTGATGTGTAATATTCAACAACATTTCGATTTTCTCTATTGAATAATCGTTCACCCTTATCTTCATATAAATATTCTAGTGTTGGTAATATTATAAATTGAGAAAAATCTATTTAGAGTGAGTGTTAAGGATGTCAATTTTGTTAGGTACGATCTGCGTCTTATCTCTTTTAATGTTGAGGTCGTTAAGGATGAATACTTCTCTATTTAAATTACTTTTGTAGTACAAAAATGTATATGCTCTCTTGATTCTTCTTTATTGGTCGAGCATTTACTCGTCTCATGATCGAACCTATATGAACTATTCTTTAATTTAGTTATGGAATCTCCTCCTCCATTTGATTTTAATCACCATTATGCAATTTTTGTAATGTTAATAGTTCAAGTTAAACTTTGTTAAAGAGTGTTGTCATTTCTTGCTTCCTTTCCTTTTTCATATGACCTTCAAACATTCCATTTGTATAGTTTTATTTTGTTAAGGTTTGGACATTTATTTAAACTAATATTAACTACTCATCCACTTGTGGTTTTGTCTCGCCCTTGTGTTCTTTCTTGTCACACCGCGTAATTATGTCTATTTTGATAATTGTACATCATCGTCATTTTTTTGTACTTGACATGGATGTTGAGCACCTACTTGTTTACATAACTATTAATTTCGTAATCGTGTGATGAAATTGACCCATTGCTCTACTTTGTGTTACTTCTGTTGCAAATAATTATCGTTTTAATAATTTGACTAACTTCCTTGTCATTATCGGTCATCGACCACAAGGCATTATAAAAAGTCTTTTACGCTACTCGGAAAGGGTTAGGAAATGATGACAAGGTAAAGGTTACATGTTTGTTTATCTTGCTTTGCAATGTTTAATAAAGTAAATAGGTATTGTTGCCATATTGTTTTGCTCTCGATCGAAGTATAATGGTTACGTACCATAATCGGTATCGATGGAAATGAACAAGTAAATTAATGTATAATTGTCAAAGTTTATTTTTACTGGTCATCGGTCATCATTTCCATTGTAAGTGATTGTTGTTTTCTCCTCATTGATGTTTGGCTAAATGAAGGTTAAGTGCATTGTTCACTCATGTTGGTCATGGACCATGGAAAAATGATTAAGTTCAATATTTCATATAAAAGGTCTTAGACCTTAGTGAATTGGAAAAATTATTGTTTTATTCTTATGTTATCAAAGGTTTTGGACCTTACCGTGATCATTGTGAAATAATAAATAAATGACATTAGGGTCATCGACCACCATAGGAAAGGGATAATATTTAACAAGGTTTGATTTTAAATGATCTTTGACAATATGAAGGGCATTGGTAATGTTTTATTATCGATTAGTTCACCACAAATCGACCACCATGCAATTATTATTAGTGTTATTAAGTTGCGCAATATTATCTTCGACCACTCGCTTTGAACTCCGTGCAAAAAGGAGGGAAAAGGTGGTGGCGAGTGGAACGAAGCCACATACGTGGCACCGCAAAAATTAAATAACATTAATTTCTTGGGATTCAATGAAGGTATACGAAACTGAAGCTTTGCTTGGAAGCTATTACATGCAAATTTGGTTTTTTTGGTATAGTTTTTGGCTCATCGTTTTCTCTTTCTTGTGTATGCGAGTTAAGGGTATTTGTGATGAGTATTTTGTAAATAGTTTCGGTAAATTTAGCCAATTTATTAGCATGGATTCGATGGCATTTATAAGGGAGTATGAAGGGGAAACTCTGTTGGTTTTTTGTTGGACTGCTTCAGTTTTGAAAGCAAAGGACAAAGAGGAAATCATTGAGAAGCTTCAAGTCGATCACATGCATGAATTATTCTCGACTTTTATCTCGTTGATTCATTATGAAATATAGAATATATATTGGGTTTTCTTCTCTGTTTGGAAATCTGGAAAAATATGTAAGTTAAATCAATGAGATTTGGTGAATAATTTGGATAAGAACATGTTTATTATGTGGGTATTTCATTTTTTTGATCTCTTCTCGGTTGAATCGAATCTGGTTATCATTATTGGATGTATTTGTGATTTTTTTGTTGTTATCAAGTTTAAAATGAACAGTCCTTCCAAAATGTTCAAGAGTTCTTCTTACTTCTTTTGTGTCTCGATTAAAACGACTTCAACCCAAATAATACTGGGTGAGGAGAGCATATTTCTCTCTTATTTTGAATATGGGTATTGCGAAAATATATTATGTTGTTCTAGTTTTGAATAGTTTTGGCATGTGTGTGGTTTGTAGTCGATCTTCATGGTCTAAGCACTTATTGGTAATTGGGTTACTTTGGCAAATAATATTTTGACCGGCCTTAATACGCCACAAAACTGAAAGTTGTTTGTGAAAACGTCTTTTGCGTTCATTTGATGATTGTTAACTAATGGGTTTATTCCATATCGATTATATAATTATTTGTTTCTAAACCCCTAATTGATTGTATGTTATTCATAACAGATTTTATGAGTAAATATGGTAATGTGTATATTTATATATAATAGCCCATTTCTAAGATCTAAATTAAGCTTCGCATATACTTTTATGTTTTACTTGTTCTCATTAAGTATTAGTGAATACATGCTTCACCTATGAGACATTGGTTTGTGAATTGTAGAGCTCTCTCTGAGCTCGCCAAGTGAAAACTTATTATGATGAATAGCTCTCCCTCGAGATGGGAAGTAATATATTTATTTTGTTTTAATAAAATACATATGTAGATCGATTGTGTATAAGCTGTTGAATCCTCTAGATTCATATTCTAATCTTAATTGTTGGGTTTGAGATCTGTAGAGTTCGCTCGCCGCCAACCAATCTTTGAGTGTTCGATTAAGCTCATTCGAGTTGGGTGGAAAGTATTTCTTATTGAGGGAAATTATATGTTTATTTGTTGACTGTGAATTGTTGCTCAATAATTCCTCTAGTTATGAGACCTTGCTCATAGGTGGATTATTTTTATGATTGACTATTGATATGTATTATTGTCTTCAACTCGATTAACAACAACGATTATGAATAATCGAAACTAAGGGATTGACTATAGATGATTGTTTCCTTATTAAAATTATGCTTATTTAATGTTGACTTAAAGTTTTGTGACCTGTACACGCATTGATTATTGAGATTTTGGTTATTGATGTTTTGATTAGTAACATTGCATTACTAGCATCTTCACCTTCATAGACTATATGAATTTGAATTATAATTATTTGTTAGTTGTTAGAACAATATAGAGATTACATTATTACCTCAATTGACTTTATTGCGTCAATTAAGACAATGTTATATGAATGAAAGGAATATGTAACCAATTTATATTATGTATTTCATAATGATGCAACATGATTTGAGTTGATAATTCATGTCAAGTTCAATGGATTGACCATGCAAACTATTTTCTCTCTCCTACATCATGTAGGACGGAGTAATCATTATGACGTGATTGATTTGATTACTACACATGATTTTATCATGCCATGATTATTATTATTTATTTGATACGGATTATCGTACTTAATTGAAAATGCAAAAGTATTACTTTGCAGATTGTTTTAAAAGGATTTTTTCCTTATGTATTATTCTTGATTAAGATGATCATTATTTTGAAAGAACATGAAAGTATTTCATATGATTATTTATATAAAACATGTTGTTTTTAATATCTGGTTGTACTATATGAAAGTGTATAAAAACTGCTTCTACAACATTGTATAAATATCGCTGAATAATGTTGATTACAATATTTATTATGTTCTCATGACTTCATTGTTAATGTACTCAAATGTAGATGAAATATGCAAGATAAAACTATGTATTATATTACGATACTTACATAATTGAATGTATTAATATGAAACTATGATTTACTTGTTTTTAGTAGTTATCGTGGATAATATATTGTATAATAAGGCCGTAAGTTATAAAAACTAAAGGAACATAATGTTGGTCTTATAACAACAGTCAACATACATGTTATGATAATGTATACTCGTAAATATCATATTTGTTTCCACTAAAACTTAGTGGGAAAAAAATTACAATGATATAAAAACAAAGTATGAAAGTTACCTTGTAATCACAAGAAAAGTACATATGTACTTAGATAATCTGTTGTCTTGAAATTATTAAATGACTACAAATGACCATAAGTATTATTTATCTTATCGTTATGAATTAGTTTATCTTGTGTTTAACTAAGAAAATCCAATCGTCGTAGGTTAACATAGTTTACCTTACAACAGGCTGATGGTAAGAGGTATTCATACTAGTCGATGACTCGATGAATTACTATGCACCTTTATCATGAAACGAATAACATAATGAAACTCAATATAACCTATCCCTAGAATGAAAGCATAATGAATCAACAATGAAGGGTAGGTATCACGAGACAACATTCATGTCATATGAACCTTGTTCGTGCAAACTCAGGATGGTTATAGGGATGGAAAAAACATGTAATGATGCAAGTTAATATGTGAGTGCAAGCTTTCTTGTAGGGATCCTAAGATGGTACTGATAAGATTCATGTGACTGGATATCGAGTCATGACCACCGCAACTTCGAACTAAAATTTAATTTCTAATCAATGAAAAGAATCTTGATAACTATATTGAGATGGTTGTGCGGTGAAGTGAAGATAGGTTTTGTACATTTTTGTGCGGTCTCAAAACTATCTTCTTAGTGCAATGCCGGAAAATTATGGCCATAATAGTGCAAATGACTGATTGCATTGTCTGTTCACCATTTCTTCTTTCAGTAGTGTTTTGAGCTGGAGGGAAGTACTTGAATACTTTACTAGTTGCACTAAGAAGATGTGCAGTTCTCATAACCTATAAAAAGGTTTAACCAAATGTATACATAGTATACATGCCCATGTTGAGTGGTTAAAGGATATCGAAAGATACAGGACCCTTACAGTTGCACATGGTTAATATATGTTGTTAAGATGGATTATGAAATACTAATAATATTGGAGTGCTTCGTAGTGAGCTAAGTAATAATGTTATTCATTGCAATATTAATATGTTGGATTTTAATTGTTGCATGAATAAAATCATTGAAGGCATAAAAAGGTTAGTAAGGGTTTTGTAAAAAAACCTTAGTTTTTGAAGTGAAACATGGTGTTACATTTATCATATATAATTCTTCTTCCTTGTAGTCTGGTGATCCATAGGGATCCAAAATGACTCTACTTCATCAAATCAGTCAGCACGAAGAAGGAAAAATAATACACAGAGGTTCTGTCTTTATAGTAACAGGACCGCCGCTCTGTGCAGAGCGGCGGTTATAAACCACCGCCCAACCAGACCTAAGGTCCTAAGACCGACGGCCCGTTGGGCGACAGTCCTAGCTCTTTTGGATAGAAAATAAAAATATGAAACGAATAGCCCCAAAATTTGAAAGGTTGTTCATGTCTCTTCTCCTCCATGACCTTTCCCATTCTCTAATGCACGAGAGGACATGAGAAAGGCTATAAATACATGTTTGTAGAAGAGAATAAGATCATCGAAGCATGAAAGCAAGTGAGCAAGAAGTTCTTAGTGCTTTGGAATTGTGTTTTGTAGAAGAAAGGAGTGTTGAGACAAAGCAAGCAAGTAATTGGGAGGAAGTGTGAGATATTATCTACTTCTCTTTCATACTTATTGTAATTTTTGTACTTACTGTTTTGAATTGGCCAGTAAAATTGGGAAGAAAGAGCAATTGCCCTTCTCGACTGGTTTTTCCTCCTCTTGAGGTTTCCAAGATAAAACTTATTAGTGTTTGTGAGTTTATATTATTTCCTTTCCCGCATTTTTGATTCTAAGCACAAGAAAAATTGATTAACTAGCTATCTCTGTCATTTTCTAATAGAAAGTAGAACAACATTCTTTAATTTGTGATTCTGTGGATGATTCCAAAGTTGAAGAGTTTACAGATCACTAGGCCACTTATTGTCAACATGTTTTCTATTTTTTCAAGTAGAATAAGTAACTTGATTATGACAAATACCTCTAAAGGGAAACCGCATGCATGTTTTGTAAGGATTATTTTGTATGGAACTAAAGCCTTGATTTTGAAGTAGTTTTTAACTAAGCACTTTTGAATTATTTCTATGTGTCATCACTTCAAATCCATAGTGCCACTAACCCATAGTTCACACTTATATAACACTATTGGAGTTAAGAGAAACCCAAATAGAACTTTTTGGTCATTCAATCCTATACTTTGCATTATTGTGTATATTTTGTAATGAAGAAAGAGATTTCCATCCACATTTTATTTTTTTTCTTCTTCACGTATCCCAACTAATTTTGTTTTGAAAGTATATTTGTGCAATCTAGAATTTATTATGAGCATCAATGACATAGATCACCTCTGTTCTATAGTTTTCCCAAAGCAGTCTGCATCACCTGGATCAAGTGTAAATCAACTAAGTCCATTCCTCTCTCTCTCTTGTGTAGTCGTGGTTTCATATTTTATTAGTTTATTACTCATGTCATAGTGTATTCAACAATTGTTACTCTGTAATTAGGGTTTAATACGCTTTTTTTGTTAAATCATTTGGTGAACCCATCGCTCAAACCCAACCACTAGCTTCTAGGTATATTCTAATCTTCTTAACATGGCTGAAACTTATCCCCCTTTTATGATGAAGAAATTTGTGATCTCAATGCTCATATTTTTAAAAATCCACAAGATTTAGATTTACTTTTATTTGTTACTCGTAAGGATGCCACCAATCTAGTTGAGTTTAACCTTCCTGCTTCTAATATCGATTTTATTCCTATTGCAAGCAACACAACCTCCTTCTTCTACCCTTCCACCTACTTATATTGTTCCCATGTTTGTTCTTACTCCTACCAACCACTTCACTCCACCTCTTATTTCTCACACTTAGTAAGTCTCTTCTTCTGGCACACAAGACCTCACTTCTCTCTATCAAGACTTACAAGGTCAAATCATCGACTTTGGTTAGCTACTTCACGTGTTTCTCCATCTCTTGACTCTTCCTTTTTATAGACATAAAATCATGCACTTGGGTACATTTATAGGTCTTAAAAGCATAATTGCATTCATATGATTCCTAAGTAAGAAAACTAGTAATTGATAGCTATCTATGGTTGTTTGTCTATGTTTCACATTTTCTATTTGGTCTTACACACCCTATAACCCATTCGGTACTTTAATTGCTTATCTTTTATGACCTCGAACACTAGCACCCATCTAGGACGCTAGTGCCTAGGTTCCCTCGTCCCTTATGGGCACCCATGACCTCTTTCCACCTTACTCTCTCTTTTTGGGTTTCTTTTATCTTTTGGGCATCTTATTTTTTTATGGTTTGGCCTTCTAGTTGTCAATTACAAAATTCAACCAAGGGAATCATATAAATACAAAGCTATGTGACCAAAATAAAGGACCAAGCTCTAAGCATCTATTATCATCACATAAGGTTGCATTTAAAGGCATATAAGAGCATCAAAGGCATCCATCTATCATCCATTCAAGGGACAATGGACTGCATTTTATGCATATAATGCATAGGAAAGGGAAGTTCATTATTTCATCCACACATTTATTTACATTGGTACATCTAGCTATCTCCCGCTATCAAGTGAACTTACACAAGGGCTTCCTAGGGCATGATTCTTCACACACTCACAAGAAATACATGGAGTCTAAGATGTAGTGCAATGCTTGGTCAGTAAGTTCACTCAGTTGGGTGACCATAGGGTCAGTCTAAATCCCCATATTACATCTTTCTTTTTTTGGATTTGATGTGGTTTTATGGGTTTTGTAGTGAATATTTCTTTTGCGAGGTTATATGATACATCCAACAATCAAGGGACGACATACAGAGACCAAAATTGACTACCAACGACACTTGTGTGACACCAAAAAAATCAAGTTCCAACCATTGCGTAGTCACGGGTGTCCAAGAGCAGAGACTTTAGCTCCCAGTGCCCCCGATGTGGTCCAGCGCCCTAGTCCAGACATTTTGATGCAGACAGTTTCATAATTTACAAAGTGTATAGTTGCGATGGTCTACCCTTCCTGTTTCTCATTTTCCATCTCATATCAGGTTTCCAGGATCAAGCACAAATCAACTAAGTCCTTAACTCTCTCTCTCTCTCTCTCTCTCTCTTGCACTTAGGGTTTTATATTTTACTTAGCTATTGATTGTGTCAAATATGTACTTTAGCATTTATTTATCATACGTGACTCTAATAATTAGGGTTTAACATAAATTCTATTTTTGTTAAATCATTTTAGTGAACCCATCACTTGAATCCCACCTTCTTTCTAGGGTTTTCTTCTTATGCCCATTACCCATAGTGGTCATTTTGGGTCTTTTGAGCATATAGAGCTTCCTCCATTTACCCATAGGGTTTCTAAATCAATGGTTGAATATGATAATCCCTTTTCCAACTCAAGGAATGTTTGTCTCGAATATATTGAAACATCTGATAGTGAACAATCATATGATGAGGATACCAATGTTGATCAAGAACAATTAGACAAGCTTACTAATTTTCATCAAGCTTTGTGAAAATCCTACACATATTTCACATATTCTCCATGCTTTGTTGACTCTAAGAACTCTCGAGATGTTGCTTTTTAATACCTCTTGTAGGTTCCTCTTGGCTTCATGGCCTCCACTCAACCACTTCACATTCCTACCTCCATCATTACTACTACTCCACTCATTCAACCCAATGCTTCTAATACACAACCTAACTCTTCTTCAAATAATCTATTTTAATTTCTTTATATCAAGATTTGCTAAAAATCAATTTGTCAACTTCAAATAGCTACTTCTTGTGCATCTCCATCTCTTGATTCCACCTTACTCCTTCATACTCCTTTTGCACCCGTCATTTCCACTTATGCACTTCCTCCAAACTTTGTCACTCCTAAGTTTCCCACCTTTAATGGCCATGGTGACCCTCAAGATCATCTTCAGATATTTTCATGTGGCATGTCTAGATTATGTGGATGATCATACATTATTAGCTAAGCTATTTCCATAAAGTCTCCAAGACTATGTTATGCGTTGGTTCTACGATCTACCTATTCATTTGGTAACATCATTTACACATTTAGCCGATGTTTTTCTTGCACATTTTTCCATCAATATCGGTTCTAAAATATCATATGCTCAACTTGCACAAATCAAACAAGGATCTAATGAGCATCTAGTGACTATGTATTACGCTATAAGAACAATTTAGCTAAGATGACCAATGTACTTAGTGGATTTTGAATTACAAGATATTTTTGTCCAAAGTATTTTATCTCCATTGTAAGAGAGTGTCATCTTTGAGACCTCTCCATCATTTGATCAATTATGTCCATACTCTTAAGTTACGCGAAAGAAAACTCTTATCTATGGGCAAGCTCAAATATCATGATCAAGGCTTCATCTTCTAATTGGTTTCAAAGAAATCTACTTTCAAGCCATCTCCTAAGCCCATTGAAGCAAAAGCTATTGTTAACGTTGTTTCTACTCCTGAAAAAGCTTCAATGATGAACCTCCAAAGCATACATTTACAAAATTTCCTTATGCCTCATCTTCTATTGCCACAAATTATTGAAAGCAATCTTATTACACTTCCACCAGTACTAAATCTTGATCCATCTCACCCTAAAGGCCACAATTATAATGAAAATGATAGATGTGACTATCATCAATGTGTTGGGCATTCCACTGATCGATGTTTCAAACTTAGGCATCTCATTCAAGATCTTATCGACAATAATGCAATTGAGCTCCCCGAGCCTTCGACATCCAAGCTAGTCAATGACAACAAAAATCTCAAAATATTCAAAGATCCATTTCCTAAGCATGAAAACAAAAATTTGTTGATTCTTTAGCTAATCATACATATCATGTTGTGCCTCCTCCTTCATTGGGGGCTCTTGATTTTCTAGTTTCTCATATTGATGCATCTCCACCACTCATCACATTCTCTGATCATGATTATCATGCTACATTTTCTTCTAATACACTACACATCAATGCTTTTCTATCGGATCTTATATTATCAATAACACCATGATCAATCCATCGAACTCATATTGGTGTGTGCTCTCTTGCACTCCTCATCACTATCAATTATCCACTCTCTCAAATTTCATATCTAATTCCCAAAATTTTATGGCTACATCAAGCTTCTAGTTACAATTGGGCCTCTCACCATGCTTGTTTCATTCATTGTGGCACCTTCAATCAAAGGTTGTGACATGCTCTTAGGTCTTCCTTGGCTCCATGCCACTCTCAAGCTATCTTTTCCATGAACCACTTGTGTCTCAAATTCATTCACAATAAGCAAGTTATCACTCTCAAAGGTGTTCCACCATCCACATTGTTGCCTCTACCTCCTCTTGAGGATGTCCTCTCACTAGTACAAAACATCTAGGCCCCCTAGGCCTCTCAAATCTAAGGTATCTTCTACACCTAGCTCTCTCTATTCACACATGACCTACTCATTCTCATCAGTCTACTAGTCCATCTTCTCATCCTAAGTCCCCTACTCGGGTAACCCTTTCACATAGGAGTTCACCACCTCCTTCACCTCCTAATTCTACTTCACATAGGTGTTCATCACCTCCTCAGTCTCACTTCCTCTAGGTCTCCTTCATAGGTGCTCATCACCTCCTAGGTCTCCTTCACATAGGCCTTTCACCTCCTAGGTTTCCCATTCACACATCCTTCACATCATCTCGGTCACATACACCACCGATCTTAGAGCATGGTCACACACCTTTATCTCCTCAGACATCGGGTGGAGGACCCTTTCCCTTCACTTTTGTTGGATAGCTTAATCATCATCATACACTTGGGGGGCATCATGCTTACTTCTCCCCCCATTCTAACATCATCAAGTGTCTACCATTTCTACTCTTATACTTTGTGCTTCATACTTCATATTTCTAAGAATCATTACACATCTTGATACACTTTTATCATCATTACCCTATGACACACTCTTGTGCTAAGGTTCACACTTGACTTGTTGAGGGCATACTACATCCATGAACCTCACACACTACACATTTCACAGCTCTACGCTTCTTCATGATACATCTTTCTAGCATTCACATTCTCACACATCATACTACCCTATGATGCACTCTAGTTCCATGGTTCATACTCGAATCATTGAGGTATAAATCTGAAATGAACCTCACCTCATTACACTCTTTATGCTCTATGCTTCATGATCTATCTTTCTAGCATCTATTTTCAAACCATTTCCCGATGATGCACTCTTGTTCTATGGTTCATTCTTAATTGTTGAGGGGTCTTTTATAAATGAACCTCATCTCATACTCATCCACATCTCATGGGGGCATGCTGCTCCTATCACATTCACATTACATACCATTCCATCTCATTCATACACAACATATACATATCTTGGTTACATTTATTCTTATTTTTTATACTTACATGTACACTTTGTTTCCCATGTTAGAAAAATACTTAGTATGTCAATATCATTTTCTATATACACATGCATGTTCACTTGTTCTCTAGTTGTGAATGCAAGCTTCTACAGATATCTTTACACGTTGTAATGATGCTTGGCACTATACTCTTACCAATCCCACCGAGGCTCCTGGGGCATCTACATTTCTACTCTTACACATTATAGGTGTTATTATTTCATTATTTACTACTTCTATTCTTACTAACACACTACTTTTCCATTGATACATACACATGCTTTGACATACTCTTTATCTTTCTAACATGCTAATGGGTGCTTCATGTGCAACATTTTCCTTACAGAACTATTTTCCACCATGGTTATTTGTTACACTTTTGCTTGACATTTTTTCCATTTTTTCCATTATATGCTATTGTTTGTGGGCTATGCCCTTTGTCTTGTATGCACATTGTATGCTTTTGGCCACTTTGGCCCTTGATTGTTTTGTGACATTATGAGCGATGTCCCATGTATGAAACCCACTTTTCATGGTCTCTCTTTTTTATGCACATTTCTTGATTTACATTGTTTTTATATGACATGTTTGTTACTTTTTCTACTAACACATGTTTCTAGCCACTTTGTTTGCATGTGCCTTGGTTTCTACCATGCACATTCCCTCCCTATAGGGTATACACTTTAGATTCAGTTTTAGGTCCTCTCCTTTGGGCCATTCTCCTATCAACGTCACATGCACCCCAAATGAGGGGGCATACATTGGGTGAATCAATCACCCCATACAACATACTGACAGCTTAGAGCTATAGATTTCATATATGCATAATACAAAATCAAACATAATACAATTACAAAATGGCCTAGAATTTGACTTGGGTCCTCATTCAACATAAACTCTAGTGCCCAGATACAAACACTAGCACTGGGTGCTCTTGACCTCCTCCACGGGTGCTATGTCCTAAGGAAGATAATACTACTTTCTCATATCAACACATTTTCAACAATTCACATAGACAAGTTTTCATAGTATAAGCACATCCTCCAACAAGTAGAATGCATTCTTTCTCCATTTCATACAAAATAAAAATAATAATACGTACAACTCGGAACAAAAATGGATCACACCATCTACAGTGGTGTATAATTGGGAAGTAGTCATGGAAGGAGAGTAACACTAGACCTCTCTCCCCCTTTCGTGGTGTGACTCTTCTTCACTGGCGTGAGATTGCCCCCAAAAAAACTCTTGCATTGGCATGAGATCACCCAAAAAAACTCATTCTGGCATGAGATCACCCAAAAACTCACTCTTGGCATGAGATCACCCAAAAACTTGCTTTACAAACATTTTCATGACATATTTCTATCCTTTTACACTCATGATCATCAGTGCACACTTTCCTTTTACTACTTTTACACACATTTACATACTTTTTTTTTACAAAGTTTTCATAATACATGACTTTGATTACTCTTTCACTCTTCTTTTTTGTAGGTCCATCCTTAATACACAACAAGAAATAACCCTACATTAAGCACAACAACAACAGACAACATGGTACAACACAATACACTTCACCCCTAGGGTCACTTCCTCTTTCTTAGCTTCCACGCTTCATTTTTATCACTTCACGCTTTCACTTGTCTCCTCGGCATGCTATCACCATCACATTCTACATGGTTATCAGTACACATCTCTTATCTACTTTATGTTATCAGTATTCACTCAAAAACATAAAGTGGGGGAAAATGTAGACACAAAATCATGCACTTGGGTACATTTCTAGGTCCTAAAAGCATACTTGCATTCATATGATTCCTAAGCGAGAAAACTAGTAATTGATAACTATCTTTGGCCTTTTTGCTATTTTTCTTGTCTTTTTATTTGGTCTTACACACCCTATATCCTAGTCGGTACTTTACTTGCTTATCTTTTATGATCTTGGACACCAACACCCAACCACAACACCAACGCCTAGGCACCCTCATCCCCTTTGGGTGCCCCGACCTCTTTCCACCTTACTCACTCTTTTTGGGCTTCTTTTATCTTTTGGGCATCTTATTTTCTTATGGGTCAACCTTCCAGTTGTCAATTACAAATTCAACCAAGGGAATCATATAAATACAAAGTTATGTGACCAAAATAAAGGACCAAATCTCTAAGCATCTATTATCATCACCTAAGGTTGCATCCAAAGGCATCTAAGAGCATCAAAGACATCCATATAACATTCATTCAAGGGAAAAATGACTACATTTTTGCATACACTTCATAGAAGGGGAAGTTCATTATTTCATCCACACATCTATTTACATTGGTACATCTAGTTATCACTCGCTATCAAGTGCACTTGCACAAGGGCTTCCTAGGGCATGATTCTATCACACACGCACAAGAACTACATGGAGTCTGAGATGTAGTGCAATGCTCGGTCGTAAGTTCACTTAGTTGGGTGATCGTCATGGTTCATCTGACTCCCCATATTGTATCTTTCTTTTTGGAGTTTGATGTATCCAGGTTTCAGGTGCGATATACATTTCTTTGACCAAAAGTGACTACCAATGACACTTTACACGACATTAGAAAAATCGAGTTCTTACCATGTGCACACACAAAAAATCATTAGGCACCTACTGCATGCACTCTAACACCCACTCTCCCCCCGACCTCCGGGCGCCTAGTCCGGCTTTATCCGACAATTCCATATTTTATAGTGCACAATTTTGATGGTTTGCCCTTCATGTTCATCAGTTTTCTAGTCCATATCAGTTCCAGGATCAAGCACAAATCAACTAAGTCCTTTCCTCTCTCTCTCTCTTGCACTTAGGGTTTCATATTTTACTTGCTTATTGCTTGTGTCAAATTTGTACTTTAGCATTTATTTATCATACGTGACTCTGCAATTAGGGTTTAGCATAAATTCTATTTTTGTTATGTTCATTCAAGAACATATTTCACACATTTAGCTGATGATTTTATTGCTCACTTTTCAATTAATATCGACACTAAGATCTCTTATGCACAACTCACACAAATTAAACAAAGATCTAATGAACATCTAGTTGACTATGTATTGCATTATAAGAACAATCTAGCTAAGATGACTAATGTGCTAGTTGATTCGAATTATAATATATATTTGTTCAAAGTCTATTACCGCCACTTGAGAGTGTCATCTTTGAAACTTCTCCTTCATTTGATCAACTATGTCATATTCTCAAAATGCATGAACTCAAACTACCCTCTATGGGAAATCTCAAATATCAAGCTTCTTCTTCTTTATCTTCTTCTAATAGGTTTTAATCTAAGTCAACATTCAAACCTTCTCCTAAACCTATTGAAGCAAAACAAGTGTCAATGTTGTCTCTCCCCCTGAAAATCTTTAATGATAACCTCTAAAGCATACATTCAATAAATTACCATATGCACCTCGATTTCTACTTCCTTAAATTCTTGAAAGTGATATGATTACTCTTCAACCACCTCTCAATCTAGATCCATCTCGCCATCGTGGCCACCATTACGATGAAAATTCTAAGTGTGAATATCATCAATGCATTGGAATTTCCATTGATCGCTACTTCAAACTTAGGAATTTTATACAAGATCTCATTGATAATAATTCACTGGAGCTTCCTCCTCCATCCTATTATTCTTTTACACCGGTCAATGATAACAAAACTTCAAAATCTTCAATGAACCTTTACCTAAGAACGACACACAAGATACTAACTCTTCTCGCTAATCATGCATATCATGTTGTTCCCTCTCCTTTATCGAGCCCCCTTGATTTTCTTGTCACTTATGTTGATACATCACCACTAGCTATTTCATTTTCTTATTATGATTATCATGCAACGATTTATTATAATTCATTACACATCAATGATTCTATTGGTTCATACTCTATTAATAATACCATGATTTGTCCAAAGGATCCTATTTTGTGTGCTCTATTGCACTTATTTTGGCTATCAAATGTACAATTTCTGTTATTTCATATACAACTCCTAACTTTATTAGCTACATTAGACTACTCATTACAATTGGGACTCTCACTATGATTGTTCCATTCATTGTGGCATTTTCAATCAAAGGATGTGACATGTTATTATGTCTCCATTGGCTCTGCGCCACTCAATCTATTCCCTCCATGCATCATTTGTGTCTTAAATTCATTCACAATAAACAAGTTGTCACTATTAAAGGCATTCCACCATGTCCACCATTTCCTCTACCTCCTCTTGATGACATTCTTCCACCGACTATAGTATCTAGGCCTCTCGGGCCTCTCAAATCTGAGGCACATTCAACACCTAGTTCTCTTATTCACACACGTCCTACTCCATGACGTTTTCATCTTCATAGGTTGATTAGTCCTTCACATAGGTGTGCATCACATCCTTCACCTCATAGGTCTCCTTCACATAGGTGCTCATCACCTTCTTCACCTTATAGGTCTCCTTCACATAGGTTCTCATCACCTCCTTCACCTCACAAGTATCCTTCACATAGGTTCTCATCACCTTCTTCACATCATATGTCTACTTCACATCGGTGTTCACCACCTCTTTCACCACATACGATGCCTTCACATATACATCATTCTTTGCATACACAACCAATCTTATAACATTATCACACGCCTTTATCTCCTCGGACATCAGGTGGAGGACCCTTACCATTCATTCTCATTGGATAGATTACTTTTCATCACACTCTTGGGGGGCATCACGATTTATTCCCCCCTTCAATCATTAATATTTCTTTTCGGTCTCTCCATATACACATTACACTCCATGTTTTGCATCTTGTCTCTCTTTCACATCTTGATACACACTTTGCATCATTATTACCCCGTGATGAACTCTATTTCCACTATTCATACTCAACTATTGAGGGTCTAAATTTGATATGACTCTCACCACATGCACTTTGCATGCTTTGTGTTTCATCATCTCTGTCTTTCTAGAACATAATTTCAAACCATTTCCATATGATGCACTCTTGTTCTATGGTTCATTATTGACTATTGAGGGGTCTTTTATAAATGAACCTCATCTCATACTTATTCACATCTATTAGGGGCATACTATTCCTCTCACATTCACATTACACGCCATTCCATTACATTCAACCGCATATTACATATATTGGTTGTATTTACTCTTTCTTTCTCATACGTACATGTACACTTTGTTTCCCATGCTAGACAAATACTTAGCATGTCAATATATTTTCTATATACACATGCACGTTCACTTGTTCTTTAGTTGTGAATGCATATATCTTACAGATCCTTACATGTTGCAATGATGTTTGACACTATACCTCTTACTAGTCCCACTGTGGATCTTGGGGGCATCTACTTTCGACACACTACAATTGTTATTGTTTCGTTATATACTACTTCTGTTCTTACTATCATATTATTACTTTACATTGATACATACATGCTTTGACATACTCTTTATCTTTCTAACATGCTAATGGGTGCTTCATGTGCAATATTTGACTTGAAGGAACTATATGCCACCATAGTTGTTTTTTACATCTTATTCACCAAATGATTGTTATTGTATGTTGTTATTTATGGGCTACGCCCTATGTCTTGTTTGATCATTGCTTGTATGTTTTTGGCCACTTTGGCCTTGATTGTCTTGTGACATTGTGAGTGATGTCCCATGTTTGAAACCCACTTTTCATTGTCCATCTTGTATACACATTTTATTGTTACATTGTTTTTCTATGACATGCTTGCTAATTTTTATACTAACACATATATTTAGCCACTTTGTTTGCATGTGCCTTGGTTTCTACCATGCACATCCCCTCCCCATGCAGGGGACATGGTTAAGATGACATCAGGGTTCTCTCTTTGGGTTGCACACTCCTATCGGCGTCGCATGCACCCCAAATTAGGGGGAATACATTGGGTGAATCAACCACCCCTAAAGTAGCTCAGAGCTATAGTACATGCCTACACAATATAGGAACACAACATTCATACAATCACATAACGACTTATAATCTAACTTGGGTCCTCAACACAACACAAACACAAACACTCGGGCTCAGAAAAGAGCGCACAGGTACTGTGTCCTCCCCTAGGCATTAATGTCTTATGGGCACACACAATCAATTTATCAAGTCACCATAATTCACAACAGGTTTATAGAGCAATTTTCACAAGATCAAGCACAATCCTCCAACAAGTAGAATCTATTTTATCTACATTTTCAATCGGAACAAACAATACATTTGGAACAAATCAAGGACAATAGGGACAAAACAAGATCACACCATCTATAATGGTGTATATTAGACAAATTCATGGAAGGAGAGTAACAATAGACCTCTCTTCCCAATACTTGATCTTTGACGCGAGATCGCCTAAAAACTCCCACTTGGCATGAGATCACAAAAACAAACTTGCACTTGGCGTGAGATTGCCCAAAACCTGCACTTGGTGTGAGATCGACAAAAAAAAATTCTCTTGGCATGAGATTGCCCAAAAAACTCACTCTTCACAGCATGATCAAGACATTTCTATCCCTTTACACTCTTTCATATCATGTGCACACTTTCCTTACTACTACTTTTACATACTTTTACACACTTTTCCATACTTGGATAAATTTTTGATATACACGACTTTGAATACTCTCTTTCTCTTTTTTGTAGGTCCATCCTTACAAGAATCAACAACAACAAACACAATAAGAAGCAACAATCACAAGTAAAACAACAGTACAACATGGTATAACACGTACACATCTACCCGTAGGGTCACTTTTTTCTTCCGAGTTTTCATGCTTCATTTCGCATTCATTCCATGCTCCACTTGTCTCTTCCGAAGCCATTGCCATCATACTCTACATGAACAAAAGGTACCCATCTCTTATCTACTTTACGTTATCGAGTATTCACTCAACAACATAAAGTGGGGAAAATGTAGACATAAAATCACACACTTGGGTACATTTCTAGGTCCTAAATACATATTAGCATTCATATGATTCCTAAGCAAGAAAACTAATAATTAATGATTGTCTTTGGTCTCTTATATTTGTTTATTGCCTTCTATTTTGTCTTTCATACCCCACATCCTTGTTAGGACTTTACTTGTTTATCTTTTATGACTTCGGACACCAACGCCCATCCAGGACACCAACACCCAAGCGCCCTCGTCCCCTCTGGTGCCCCTAACATCTTTCCACCTTACTCGTTCTTTTTGGGCCTCTTTTATCTTTTGGGCATCTTATTTTCTTATGGGTCGGCCTTCCAGTTGTCAATTACGAAATTCAACCAAAGGAATCATATAAATACATAGCTATGTGTTCAAAATAAGGGACCAAGCTCTAAGCATTATTACTATCACCTAAGATTGCACTCAAAAGGCACCTAAAGCACTTTAAAGCATCCATCTACTATCCATTCAAGGGACAAGGAACTATATTTTCTACATACGTAGCATATGAAGGGGAAGTTTTTTTATTCCATCCACACATCTATTTACTTTGCTACATTTTAGCTACAACCCGCTATCAAGTGCTTTTGCTCAAGAACATCCTAGGAATGATTCTAACACACACTCACCGTAACTACATAATTATGAGATGTAGTGCAACTCTCTATTGTAAGCTCACTCTTTCGGATAACTACCAGTTCATCCGACTCCCCATATTACATCTTTATTTTTTTGTATTTGATGTGGTATTGTGGGTTTTGTAGGTGAATCTTTGTTTTGTAGGTTATAGGTACCTCGACGATCATATTACAATATACAAAAAACTAATGTAAAGTAATTGTGGCATACTTGCAACACACCAGAGATCAGATCTAGAGCTTCTACACAGTCACAGGTGCCCAATAGAAGTCTTTAGCACCCAGGCACCCCTATCCTGTTATGGGTACTGTGTCCGGCCATAATCGTGTAATTGAGAATTTATCCCGAGCATCGATGATACAAATCACCTCATGTTCGGTAGTTTTCGTAGTCTACATCAACCCTAGATCAAGTGCAAATCAACTAATTCCATTTCTCCCTCTCTCTCTTGCACTTAGGGTTTCATATTTTATTAGCTTATTACTTTTGTCATATTGTAACTAATAACTGTTAGTATTCAAATAGGGTTTAATAAAGTTTATTTTTGTTAAATCAAGAACATTAACCTTACGTGTGCAAAGCTATGCTTAACCGCGCACACTTGTCAAAGTCACACAATACCTTCATGCAACATTCCTTTACATGAAGGATATTCCCATGTGTTGCATTTGTAAAGACTTACATTGACCACCAAAGGCTATTAGATGTCATGATACACCCTTGAGGCTGCCAAATGCTATCAATGCCATGGAGCCTTGTTTTTCTATGAGACCACTCCCATTTTATTTAATGAGGAGATATGTTTTTGATAGGATAACATACCAACGTTGACAGAGTTAAAGAGAGGCACAAGTGGTTCTCGACCCATCCTTCATAGCAAGGAACAAACAAAATGATCTAATTGAGCTTGATCGATAAAGGAAAACATCATAAGTAGATCAATGATGGCTTGAGGAATATTTGCAAGGTATGCAACACCTCTTTATTAGGCTTCTCAAATAGGATTTTTGTATATTAACTTCATGCTTCACTGATTTAAATACCCATCATTTAAATCTAGCATAAATTTGAAATTGAATCCATTTGATAATAGTCATAAACCATGTGCAATTGTATGAGTTGGTTAGTAATCGATCCCTCATAGATTACTCTTTATGAGTGTGTATACAAGGTATACTATTGGTTTCCTTTTATATGCATTGATAATCAAGTGATGTTTTCTAAGTGCATACCGGAACTCAATCATTTAAACCCCATATGATATCCTACACATTAGATATTGGTGAATTAAGACAATGTAATTAGCAACTTACACTACTTTGATCAAAGTTTCTGAGACATATTTGCCATGTTCAATTCCGTGATGACACATTCATCATTAGGAACTTGTCTTCACCTAATTCAATTATATGGATTCTTTTCCATTTCTTAAGTTATTATGTTCATAGTTAACAACGTAAGCATTCATTAATGTCCATTCCTATTTACTAGGTTGATTTAGTTTATTAAGATAAATAAATATATATGTACCCTATCCCAGTGATCTAAAAGTACCTGCATACCTCATTCCATACCATCGTGCTTAGAGCATACGACAAATGATACTTAATCCATGTGATTTCATGATAGATTTAAGCATTGGTCTCTTCGAGACACTGCATAATGGGTTGATCCCTTATATCAAGATGATCAATAACATCAGGTTATGATACAAAGCTATGTTTAGGCTAGTTCAGACTTGTATCATATCATCGTGTTATTTAAACATTGTTACCACCCTTTAACAGGTCCTAGGTTTGTTTGATTTAATCGTGACAAATATGTAATCTGCATTTCTTCATGAGCTCATAATGTATTTCCTTATTTGTTACAAAATGTTGTAATTATATGTCACTAGAATAATAAGGTTTTTATAAAAAGTGGCATTTAATAACAACCCTTTAATGTTGTTGTTATAAAATGACAGTAGTATGCATTATATCAATCCACACTTATGACTAGTAATCATCTTCCGTCATCGCTTATGAAAGAATTATAATTAATAGCCTTACTAATCTTCACCTTGCATTTTACTAAGTTTCTCTTTATAACTTACTATTTCCATACTAGTCAATGTCAATAATTTTATGACTTTAATATTAGTTCATACAAAACACTTAGATAGGATTCAACACATCCTGACCAAGTTATAATCATGAATTAATGAACATTCCCTCCATTGATAAACTCAGATGTAATACATTATTACATAATGAAGGAAGACTATCAAAGATAGTCAATACACCTTAGGCTCAATAGCCCCATATTACTCAATGGTAATGTTTTCTTTTCAGTTAAGGATGGTACATTTGATACCTCTTCATTTTATAATGATATTGTTTTTGTTAAACAATTATATACTCACAGAGGCATATTATACAGTGATAATTTTTCTTTCATATAAATAGAATAATTGATTAATAAAATCAATATCAAATAAAGACATTAACTTATTTTCAGATACCCCTGATACTTCTCAAATGTAGCTTATAGTTTTGAAATATTTCAGGTAAGTCTTGCACCATCAAAGCAATGCCCATATCATATCTACCTATCTCTTTTTCCTTTTATATTCATTGATAAACAAAAAAAGAGACTACATAAAATTGCATTCTTATTGTCAACTATTTATCACATTAAACAATATTTCCCAATATATAATTTATTGAGTACCATAATACCAAATGCCTCCGTACCCAAATAGAAATCAAAACAACATCCTTTATATTCATATTTATATATGAGTTGACTAAGCTCTTTAATTACAAATCAACATTCACTGTTCCTAATACAAAGTCATGAGAGACTAGTAAAGATGACCATACATTACAATGGATTATTTTCCTTTACAATAAATAATATTTCTTTCAATATGAAACCAAGTACACAATTTAATATAATAGTTGCCATCCAGATCTTAAATCCTTTTGCGATAAATATCAAACCTACAAGTGAAAATGATAATGTGCAATATGTACATGGTTAGCTCAACTTGAAACCGGCATGAAAGCTCCTCTTTTCTTCTTAAGATATTATGCCATCAAATATTTGAATAAATTGAATATCGCATAATACTAATCACATTTTCATCACGAACCACTTTGAAAAGTAGATTAGCATATTCCTAATAACAATTTACTTTGCATCCACATACATTTTATACCCAATTCCTTAATGAAAAATCACAAGACGGAAGTCCGAACAATGACCACAAAGTAATCCTATTATCCAACACACTTTATGATGGTAAAGTAGCTATAAATTTTATAACTGAACTCAACTTATACACAATTTCACATTAGGAATATTATAGTGCTTCACATATTTATGTGTGTGAATAATAATTACATGTGTAATTATTATTGTTGAGAGATTATTGTTAGAGTTGTTATAATATATTGTTTCAACAATATATTATTATATTTATTGTTATGTGTGGGTTACGTGAGTTATTCTCACCCCACATAATTAGGCTTGGTTGAGATTTTGTAGTTGAGTTAGTTTCCTATATTCTAGGGAAACTCCAGCCTATATATTAGGCTATTGTATTGTGTGAAATATATAGAATACAATTATATTATTATTATTTATTATTTCTTGTGTTCGGCTCTCTTCTCCTTCTGTATTTTCTTGCTCAGACTTTGAGAGGTCATTTCATTTGGCATCAGAGCATGGTGATCTGATCTAGTTCCTTTGCTGAAATGGAAGCTTGAATTTTGTGAGGGGCAGCTCTAGTGTTGGTCAGTTGCCCGCGTATGTTGTATTCCCCTATGCAGTCCTGAAGTGTATATTTTCTATAGTTTTATTATGCTTGACTCACTCTTTCCATTTGGTTTACAAGCTCTCAAAGAAACCACTGCTCTCTCATAATCTTAGCATTGGAAGGTCTATATATTGCTTAAAATCCATCTCAGTAAAACATTCTTAACTTTCTCATTTCTCAATGAAATTGAGAAAAGTAAAGTGTTCCGGAAAGGTTGAAATGTGAGGAATAAAACCCAGAAAGCGTTTGGAACAAATATTTTTCGTGAATTAGCAGCTCATTACAGAAAAGTGACGTTTTCCAGAAGTGATTTATCATTAATACATGTGAGAAAGGTACAGATCTTTGAGGAAAATACTATAGTTGAAATTGCTCAGCCTGGGAGATTGGATGCCGAGCAACAAAGAAAGAGAAGAGAAGTAAACTGTGAGTTTTTTGCACAGCCAACTCTTATTGGCCAATTATTTTAATTTTTCATAAAGACTATAGTTTTGAAAAATTATTTTTTCCTATAGTTTTTATTTAATAATTGCATTTAGAGGGCAATTATTACATTTTTGGTGCCATTTTTTGGGGAAATTGTTTTTTTTGGAATCTTCATTTCCTCCCAATTCTAACGAGTGGTCACATGATAAGTTTTCTCTCTATTTTGAGGAAAATTTTAATCGTTGTGTCAATTTTAATTAAATTAAGCCATTTTACGGGAAATTGTAACTTCAATAACTTTTGCACGGTAACTCAAAATCGAGCACCATTTTTTTCAAAAGTGTATATTTTTTTATTCCCATCCTATTGGTTCTAATTTTGGGAGAAAATAAAAACTTTGAAAATTACCCTCTATTTTGGCCATCTTGTGGACGCATTATCGGTTGTACCCGATGTCCTTAAATAAAAGGTTTCACATTGAGGGGAGAATATTAAATACAATGTGGAAACCATGTAGTCTCATGTTCAGATTCAGATGAGTTAAGCATCCATATACTGGAGGCAGGAGGCATTAGAGGTTGGAGGTCATTCAGCAACCTCTCGTCGATCATTGCGACGGGGCCGCATGAGATGGTTTGGTGACATTTTTGTGGTGTATTTGCTTTCACTTATGTCGTGTGCTTCTTGTCATGTTTATTTTTTAGAGTTCCAAAGATGTCGGTGTTCCTGTTTGTAGTGTTCGTGATTGAATAAGTGGAAATTTCACATTGAGGGGGAACATGATCCAATGTTCCATTTCCATTATGTCAGTTTTCCTATGTATGTATGAGCGCAGATTTCAACAAAATTTCCTATGTTATTCCTGCGGTGAGATGTGATGATGACTGAGAATAGTACTTTGCATATCATGATGTGGTTGTAGAGTAAACCACTTGAAAACCTTCATTTGTGGTTTGTGGTAACCAATAAAAAAACTACCATTCTTAGTTGTTGGTAATCCATTCACAAAACCATCACTTTGTGGTTTGTGGTAAGCAATTGCAAAACCACCATTCTCGGTTTTTGGTCAACCATTTGCAAAACCATCCATGAGGTTTGTGATCATCCTGTGAAAATCACCAGATCATGAGCAGGTGCAAGTACAAAGGCATGTTTTCCCCATGTTCACACTAAGGGGGGGAATGTTAGGAATATTATAGTGCTTCACATATTTATGTGTGTGAATAATAATTACATGTGTAATTATTATTGTTGAGAGATTATTGTTAGAGTTGTTATAATATATTGTTTCAACAATATATTATTATATTTATTGTTATGTGTGGGTTACGTGAGTTATTCTCACCCCACATAATTAGGCTTGGTTGAGATTTTGTAGTTGAGTTAGTTTCTTATATTCTAGGAAACTCCAGCAGTATATATTAGGCTATTGTATTGTGTGAAATATATAAAATACAATTATATTATTATTATTTATTGTTTCTTGTGTTCGGCTCTCTTCTCCTTTTGTATTTTCTTGCTCGGACTTTGAGAGGTCATTTCAATTTCCCCTTCCTTTCGCATGCCAATTCTATATAGATAAACTGCCACCATTTCATAAGTTCAAAATTAGGCCACCACTAAGAGTAATTGAACTGTCTTAATATAAGGTGAGCTTATAATCAGTTCTTATGATAAGATCAATATAAAACTAAAGGTCTATTTCTTATCTCTTAGTATAATTCCAATTATAAATGTTGACTATTCCACGGGTACATTAACAGGTCGAACAATAATCTAAAGTGGAGAAAATATATACTATCAAGGAATACCATTGATACTCATCGAAATTAAGGTAATCATTATTACCTTAACTTTCCCGAAGACCACGAAATAAACCAACTATTGATTTAAGCATTGCGAACCCACCACTGACTGTCAACATTTTTCCTTAAACCAATCATAGACCATAAACTGCCATCATAGCTGCAAATATGATACCACTAAACGATAACGGAATACAGACCCAAAAATGCCTCAAAGATCACCTCCAATTATCTAAAAGGTAAACCTGATAATTCCTATCGTAATAATGTCCTATTCATTTTGGGTTTGCCCAGAATCTAACCTTGTTTGCAATCCAACAAAACACACAACAACACATTGCAGTCCATCGATAAGCAAGAATCTTTATATACAAAACAAGTAATTTTTTCCCCATGATACCCCAAGGGTTCGAACTCGGAACAGTTCGATGAATGCGAAGGAGAGGTACCATAGATTATAGGTAAGCATGTACAAGCCTTGAGACTGACTGACTGGAGGTAGTTGTTGAAATGATCAGGGCTCTTAAAACCCTAAATGGGTTTTGGATTTACGACCTCAAAGGCCATAAACAATGAGTCGACGCTTAGCAGGTCGTACAATACAAAGACCGAAGAGCACCCATATGTTTTTCCAAGGATTCAATGCAAATCGTTGAATGGTGAAATTGCAGTCTTAGTATGAAAATAATAAGTTATAAAGAGAAGCTTAGTAAAATTCAAGGTGAAGATTAGTAAGGCTATTAATTAAAATTGTTTTATAAGCAGTAAGGATGATGATTACTAGTCATAAGTGTGGATTGATATTATGAATACCGATGTCATTTTATAACAACAAAATTCAAGGTTGATATTAAATGCCATTGTTTATAAAAACCTTATTATTCTAGTGGCATATAATTACGATGTTTTGTAATAAATATGGAAAAACATTATGAGCTTATGAAGAAATACAAATTACATATCTATCATGATTAAATCAAACAAACCTAGGAGCTATTAAAGGGAGGTACAATGTTTAAATAACGTGATGATATGATACAAGTATTGAACTAGCCTAAACATAGCTTTGTATCGTAACCTGATGTTGTTGATCATCTTGATATAAGAGATCAACCCATTATGTAATGTCTTGAAGAGACCAATGCTTAACTCTATCATGAAATCACATGGA
Organism: Taxus wallichiana var. yunnanensis; assembly: GCA_018340775.1. Classification (NCBI taxonomy): domain Eukaryota; kingdom Viridiplantae; phylum Streptophyta; class Pinopsida; order Cupressales; family Taxaceae; genus Taxus; species Taxus wallichiana. The sequence continues at coordinate 467,745,816 of CM031238.1, read as the reverse complement.
ATACGTATCATTCGTCGTATGATCTAAGCATGATGATATGGAATGAGGTACACAGGTACTTTCGGATAATTGGGATAAGGTACAAATATATTTATATGTCTTAATAAACTAAATCAACTTAGTAAATAGGAATGTACATTAATTAATGCTTACCTTATCAACTTTGAACCGACATGAAAGGTCCCTTTGCTCTTAAGAGCTTATGACATAAAATATTTGAAGAAATGGAATATTGCATAGTCTGACTCACATTTTCATCATAGAACCACTAAAAGTAGATTAGCTTATCCCTAATAATAATTTCTTTGCATCCACATAAGATTTGTTCACTTTGCATTTTATACCCAATGCCTTAATGGAAAATCACAAGATAAAACTCGAACAACGACCACAAAGTAATCATATTATCCAACACACTTTATAATGGTGAATTAGGTATAAATGTTATAACCGAACTCAACTTATGCACAATTTCCCCTTCCTTTCGCATGCAAATTCTATATAGATAAACCGTCACATTTTCATAGGTTCAAAATTATGCTACCACTAAGAGTAATCGAATTGCCTTAATATAAGGTGAGCTTACAAGCGGTTATTATGATAAGGTTGATATAAAACTAAAGGTTTATTCCTTATCTGTTAGTATAATTATAATTATAAACATTGACTATTCCAAGGGGTACATTAGCAGGTCCAACAACAATCCAAAGTGGAGAAAATATATAGTATCAACGAATATGATTGATACTCTTCAAAATTAAGGTAATCATTGTTACCTTAACTTTCCCGAAAAACACGAAATAAACCAACAATTTATTTAAGCATTACAAACCCACCACCGATTGTCATCATTTTTCCTTAAACCAATGAAAGACCATAACCACAATCGTAGGCCTGCAACTATGATACCACTAAATGACAATGAAATACATCCCCAACAAATGCCTCGAGATCACCTCCATTATCTAATAAGGTAAACTGATAATGCCTACCGTAATGTGTGTCCTATTCATTTCAGTTCACCTAGAATCTAACCTTGTTTGTAAGCCAATAAGACACACAACAACACATTTCATTCCATCATTAAGAAAGAATCTTTATAAATAAAACAGTAATATGTTTCCCAGCATGATACCCTAAGGGTTCGAACTTGGAACATCTTGAAGAGCTCGGAATAGTTCGGTGATCTCGGAACAATTCCACGAATGCGAAGGAGAGGTCCCAAAGATTACATGTAAGAATTTACAAGCCTTAAGATTGGCCAATTGGAGGCGATTATTGAAACGATAAGGGATCTTAAAACCCCAAATGGGTTTTGGATTAACGTCCCCAAAGGCTATAAACAATGAGTCGACCCTTAACAGGTCATATAATACAAATATCGAAGAGTACCCATATGTTTTTCAAAGGATTCAACACAAATCGTTAAATGGTGAAATTGTAGTCTTAGTATTCCTCTAATAATTGAATGTAATCCTAGATTTACACAAGATACCCATTATTAAATATTCATAGCTACCCAGAAGGAGGGTTTGAAAAGGGACAATGAGACATCAACACAATGTTCTGGTTATCGCATAATCCTCTAATAAAAATTCTATTACCGAATCTAACTTAACGAAGGAAACAAACAAACCAAGTAATATTATCGAGCTTAAAAACTAGTTCAATTAGACAAGTAATGTAGAATCCGTTTCATGTAAATATTTAATAGAATAAACTATTGGGAGGAAAATAGAATAATTCATGCCTGTGTTTTTTTGTGAAAACCTTGCAATCTTTCACTTTGAGCTCCTTTGAAATACGACCTCACAATTATCCACCCAATCTCCAAAAACAACACTTAAACTTCTAGGATTAAGAGGAAATAATGTCATCAAAAAATAATCCCATTATATAAGAAACCCATGCCCACAAATTTTGGCCTATATTTAATCAAAGATATCAACTAAAAAATCGGTTGTCTAGTTAACTTCTCGATCATTCATGCACTCACTTCAATTGAACTCCTTGATTCCTTTCATGGCTCGCTCGAGAGCTCGACTGACCCAGAAACAACAATAATAAAAAAATGCAATGAGCTTACATTCCCTAACTTCTCTAAGAAGATTTGATTTCCCTGAGGCACTTAATGGCCATTAATTCATGCATAGCTATAGAGATGCTCAAATTTAATTGATTAATTTCTTTACCCACAACTGGTGGTAGTCCTTATTTTAAGTTTTCAACATTGATTTGCATGGCATAATAAATTTCCAGGTTTACCTCATCTTTAATGGTGGGAGTTAGTTTGAGCGGTCCCAAATTTTCAAAAATCCTTTTTAAACTCTTTTTGTTTGCGTATGGTCGATTAAGTCAACCTTAATAATCATTAATTGTTCTTGCACTAGAATGATGTCAAAAGGGCTTGATAGAGCAAAGAAAAATAATCCCTTATGCATGGCAAGGTCCATTGTTGAGAGTCGAAACAACACAACATATTCAATCGATAGTATGCCATAAAACCCAAATAATACTCATCAATTTAATGCCTACTTTCATGGTCTTAGACCATAATATTTATCAACCCTTGAAATATTGGTCCTTACATGCCTCTACCTAAGGCTAAAAACCATTTTTTTATGAAGCATTTTAAAATGATACATGTGCCGGGAAGTTTGGTTGTCAACCAATGTTATAAGCCAACCGGAAAATACAAAACATCAAGGAGAGAGATAATTTCTTTGCGACAAGGGTCGTAGAACCATTAGGATAACCTTTGATATTATTTATAGCCACAAGGTAAGACATTAATTGAATAACCTTTACCTTATGAAATTCATTTCTTCCAGCAAGAATAGGAAATGATCAATTTCAATATCGGATACATCTACTAAGAAAAGTATCATATTATTGAAATCATCACACTGTCAAAAAAGTAACCATTCCACAACACATAACATAGTGACACATCCATCTTAGATGGATATGGATATGATTAACAATAAAAAACCAAGTAATGCGATTCATGACCACATTTACTCAAAACGAGTTATAACATTAATCAGTTTATGACTACATGACAACGAGAGTCATTACATGCGATGTCTCGCATATAGTTGTACATGAGTATGCATACCCTTACGACTATGCGTGCATGTGCACAATGGTATATGAGACAATGTAATGGTGTCGACAACTGCGTTACTCGCAAATTGATAAATCTCGTAATTTATTTTATGACCACACATAATGGAAATTGTGGGATGTGACATACTTCCTTCTTAATGAATCATCATCCCGATGATTTTTATTTATTAATCACAATGAGTGCACTCCATCACAAATTTGCATCTAATAGCTTAAGAAGAACAATCTTCATTTTCCATTTAAAATTTCAATTTTATAGGTCTTAATTCAAATTTATTGGTTGTAACAACCTTTCAACCATCAAAAATTGTCACACAGTCAGAGACATGAAATAATTTTTGTCATTATAGTCGATCATGACATGAAATTTTAATAAACATATCACATAGTTAGTAAAAAACAAGCCATATACTACAACAACAAATGAGGAAATATTGTTTTCAATTTTTCCCTAAGTCTTACAAAGATGTTTTTTCATTACTCACTTGTTTTTCCAGGACCTTATTCTCGCGCGATTCTTGATTTTCTTTGCGGTGCACACAATGATGATTTTTTAAACAATGATAAAAAACATCACGAGGTATCTTTACCTCTGATATCTATAGTCATTCAACTTACTCCAACTAAGTAAACTTTAATCAAGAACATCACGTGAAGGCTACATTCATACAAGAATCGAATCATTCCTTATTGAATTTCAAGGATCAAACATCCTTATTGTATTGTAATCAACATAGTTCAAATCACTTTTCCAAATAGATGTTGATCTTTATGCTTAAGTATGTCAACATCATAAACCAATTTATCAAAAGGATCACCATCTGGAAAATCAGAACTGCATTCATCATTCAACAATGCCTTTTCAATATCCAGTACTCCCAACCAATCCAAGGTCTTACATATTAGATTTACATACCTGCGTGATTCTTTGATTCGTCCTTGGTCGTAATATTCAATAATAAAATAGAATATCTATGGAACAAAAACTTTGTATATTCATAAACTCATACCATAACTTCCTTAACTATTTCTTTTCAAGTATAAACAAATGATCCCAATGCTCTCTGTTGATTTATTTTGCCTCCCCATAACAAATAGAACAACACAATTTTTTGACTAAGAAGACACAAGTAATTGTAGAAAAAGAGATCCTCTACTTCTACGGAGGCAAGACTTGTTAGAACATCCCAACCCTTCCTAACAAGCACAAATTTCATTGGGGAAGTCTCTCTGGTTTGTTCACCTCGCTATCCCCATCCTAAGTTGTAAGGTGATACACAATGGTGTGAAACTCCGACCGTGTCCACTATTTAAGGAGTAAAATATTTTAGATGTAAGGATCTTGTACTTATCTCATGGTCCCCGTCAATTTAAATGAGTTTTCTCAACCAAAAAACATTACTCCCCTTGACTTATCAATCCTATATTAAGCTTATGCAATATTAATTCTAATGTTACACTTCTGTAACTTGCTATTCATACCACAAATGATCATCGTGATACAAACAAATAGTTTTTACTATTCAACATTCAACTTGGATAACTAATATTATACTAGTTCACAAGAAAAATGAAGAAATTGGGATTTACATGGATTTCCGCAATCTTAATCAAGCTTCCTTGAAAGATTACTACCCAATGTCGGTCATGAACCATATTATGCAAGCAATAACTAGATAAAATATGCTATTCATGCTAGACGGTTTCTCTCGTTATAATCGATTAAAGTGGCTAAATAAGACCAACATAAAACTATGTTCACCACCCCTTGGGAATACGTTTGTGTATAAAAGAATGTCTTTTTGTTTTTATCAATTCCAACGTGGCTTTTCGAGGGCTATGGATATGGTATTCATAGATTATAAAGACAAGATCATCATAATATACCTAGATGACTTGATAGTTTTCTTAAAGAAGTGAGAAGACCACCTAAGAGATTTGGATAAAATATTGCAAATGTGCGGAATTCATAAGATCTCCCTGAATCTAAAGAAGTCTATATTTGGAGTTACAAAAGGGAAAATCTTTGGTCATATTGTTTCTAAATAAGGAACTAGGATTGAGCCTCAGCACTTTTAAGCTATTAAGAATCTTTCCTTACCTACAAGTAAGTATTGAGTCTAGTCATTCTTTGGGAAGGTGAAATTTTTTAGAAGGTTCGTGTGAGATTTTACCGAGATAACCAAAGAAATCACTTATACGATGAAAGGTAAAGAATCCTTCAAATGGTCGAAAGAAGGTAGAAAAGAATTTGAAAAAATCGAGGGTACTATTGTGAAAGCTCCTACTTTGGTGTGTCCCAATTTTAAAAAGGATTTCATAATCTATTGCTATGCTTCCCCGCACATAATCTCTACCATCTTGACTCAACACAATCAAGAGGGAATTGAATCTCCTATTGCATTCATGAGTTCCAGATTCAAGAAACATGAACTAAATTACACTCCCCTTGAGAGGCATGTGTATATAGTGGTTAGAGCCTTGAAACATTTCAGATACTATGTATTGAATTCTCACACCAAAGTCTTAGTTCCTGACACCACAGTTAAATCAATTTTTACACAACAAGAAACCAAGATCTAAAGGAGGCAAGTGGGTCTCCAAGATCCAAAAATATGACTTAGGCATCATGCCTACCAAGTTAGTTTAAGGAAGAGGACTCTGCCAACTCATCTCAGAGAACGAGCCAAGAGATGACTCTAAAGAAGAACTAGATGAAGAAAGTTTACCACTGTTAGTTTTCATCAGTACCAGAGATGAATGTTATTCTGATATAGCCTACTTTCTCACATATGATGAATGTCCTAAGAATCGCTGACTAAAGAAAGAAGAACTATAAAATTGAGAGCTGCTTAGGTACGTCATTTGGGACAACACCTTATTCAAGAAAGGTATTGATGAAATGTTCCTCAGATGTGTTGATACGGAACAACAACCTAGGTTTCTTGAATCTTTTCACAATCATGCTTGCGGTGGTCATTTCTCTGGACCAGTGATAGCTCATAAAAAAATTTGAGCACATTATTGCTGGCCCAATATGTTTTCCGATGCTTGAAATGGGTAGCCAAATGTGAAGCTTGTCAATAATTTGTTGGAAGACCTAAATTGACAACTTTTCCTTTGAAGCCGGTCGTCATTGAAAAACACTTTAAACAATAGGGTTTAGATTTCATCGGGTTCGAATCCTAATTCTAGCACTGGTCATACTCATGTGCTCACTACAACTAACTACTTTACAAAGTAGGTAGAATCTATCTTTCTAAAAACAAACATCTCACTGCGAGAATATGTGACTTCATCAAAGAAAATATATTGATTCATTACGAATTCCACAAAAGATCATGACGGAAAATGCCACAATTTTTTTCTTCTACAAAGTTGATAGGTTTTTGTTATGGATATGGGGTATCTTTATCTCATTTGTCGATTACTAGCCTCGAGGAAATGATCAAGCAAAATCCAATAACAAAAACATCATTACTATCATGCGCAAGTTAGTCAAAGAAAATCAAAGAAATTGGCACAAAAAGTTATATGATGCATTGTGGGCTGACCGCATAACTCCCAAAAGAGCAATTGGAATGTCTCCATTCTAACTCTTGTATGGAATCGATGCTCAAATTCCCATCACATTGGAGTTACTAGCATTACGATTGGCTCAAGCAATTGATGATGAATGCTTCACCAATGTGTTAGATAAAAGGATCATGTTCCTAAGCAATCTTGAAGAACAGAGAAGTCAAGTGGAAAATAGGATCGAGGAACACTAATCAAAAGTGAAGAAATTTTTCGATAGAAAAACTAAGGAGAGAAAATTTCAAATCAATGACTTAGTTCTTCTCTGGGACAAGAGACATGCACTAAAAGGAAAGCATGCAAATTTTGATTCACTGTGGGTGGGCCCTTTCAGAATAAGAAATTTTTGTGGAGATAACACACATTACTTAACATATCTTGGTGGAAATCATTTACCTTTGCCCTACAGTGGGAAATATCTCAAGTGTTATCAAAATTAAAAATGGGTTGTCCCCCGTATGTACATAGGTAATTAGGATTTTGGTTTGTTTCATTTCCCTGTTTTTTGGTTTCCTCTCTTTTGTCATCTCGTTTTTGTGCACCGTCATTTTTGGGATCATGTTCATTAAATTTTTGGGTCTGGGTCCATTGTTGTGTCCGTGAAGTCCTTGTCCCCAATTAGAGCCAATTATTATAAGCTAATTTTGACTTCACAAAATTAATAAGCATGAAATTTAAAAAAATTCAAAAGTATTCTTTTACGTGTTTTATCACCCTCGTCGCGATTGTCTTATTCTCGTGATCGTTTTGGTCTTTGTTTTGTCCATTTCGGGTGAGAACTCCTCCCGCTAGGTCACAAATTGCGTTAATAATTAATTAATTAATATTTAATTAATTTCTTACCCGTTTATTTAATAAAATTAATTTTATTAAATTTTGGGGTTTTTAATTAAATGAATATTAATTTAATATTTATTGAAAATCAATCGACAAGTTTTTTGTTATTGCCATAGGAAATAAGAATTTCATTTCCAATGCCAAGAATGTTAAATTGGCTTTCCGCACTCGATTTTCCCTTTCTTAGCAAAATCTTCTTTTTTCCACTTGTGGAATTTCTCCTATTGATTGCCAACCTAACCAGATGACAAACTAAAAAATATCTCCCAATTTCCCACATGGGGAAATAAATGAGAATTTCCACCTACTTTGCCATTGCCATGGGAAAATGAAATGGCAATTAATTCCCACTACCCGGAGAAAGGGAAATTGGTTATTCCAACGGAAACAAAGAAATGGTTACAGGAAGCTTCTTTAATCCTCACAACAAATCCTCCGTGAAACTCTGTGGAAGAAGTCGTGCGTAAGAAGTTGAGGCTCTTTATTTCTTTTTTTTGTTATTTCCAAATTCTTCTTATTTCCCCGAACGTTTGTAGAGGAATATTTTTCCAAAGATTCATAGCACATTTTTCACAGACGTTGATTCTCCACTCATTCCAAGGAAGTTATTTGTAGCAATATTCACGTGAGAAAGAAGAAATTCATTCACACGTTGAAGGAAAGGAAGACAGTCCGAGAAAATACCAAAGCCCACACATTTACTTGGGAAAATCATGTAAGAGTGAAAAGAAAAGTCAAGCCTTCACCACACAGCCTGAAGTAAAAACAACCACGCATTGGTAAAACAAAATGGTTCAATGCATGCAGCAAAGCTCACGCCAAGGCAAAAGATTTGGATCCACACATTCAAAGCTCCATCCATCTTCCACGCAGGTTTTGAGAAGCAGGCCACGTGGGAAAGGAGAGGTTGAAGAGGAGCCCACGTTGAAGCAGAGAAGACCCACGTGCTGGAGGAAGGAACCCATGTTGCCTTAGTAGGGAAATCCATGCAGAGGAGAAGCATATATCCAACGCAGGTAAAAGGAAGTGAAGATCAGTCCACCATGCAACCATAGAAGGAATTTCCAATGCATGTTTTGGGAGAAGGAGACAACCACGTGGCCAAGGAGGATTACACACCACAAAAAAAAAAGCACTCTGCCACTACAAGCCAAATATTTGGTCATGCAAGTGCAAGTTAAAATCCATCCATGCATTCACCAAGCCAGGAAACACATTTCCACGCAAGTTTTGAGAAATGAAATCCACACTCAGGTTACAGTTTTCCATGTTTTAGCCAAAGAATAAATCATTTCCATCATGCATTTAGGCAGAATAATTTGTCATGTTCCAAAACTTTCCTTGGTAATGATTACATGCAATTGAAGAGAAGTCACGGTTTGCGCATGTAGAGGAAATCTAATTCACTCACTATCAAAAGCAAAGGATTGAGATTCACACATTTAGGCGGAGAAATAGTGAATTAAAAAGATTAAATTGTTCATGCGTAAAATCATTATAATCAAGAGAATTTAATAAAAAAATATATTGTTTTGTCGATCTATAACTCGAGCTTAGTCTCGATATTTTGCTTGTATTAATATTTTAAAAATTTGTAATTCGGTATCAATTATTATTATTATTTTTAAAATAATAATAATAATTAAATGAGCCATATTTCTCTTGTGTTGATGCAGTGGTTCGGAGACTAAGACTCGACATCGTTTACATCTGTTTGCGTGCTTGAGTCATTTTTCTGTAAAATTTATAATCGCCAAAAAATCCAATAAATCTGTAGGAAAATCGAAGAAGCCAATGGAAAAGTCAAATAAGTCCACACTCAAATACGACTTCCAAGGGGTCATTCCTCCCACTTCCATCAAGTCTGCATACGAAAATATCACCGACACTAATCTTGGCCACGTTAATGTGTAACAATTTTGTGATCGGGTGAAAGCTGAAGGCAAGACCATATTCTCGGATAGGCTCTACCATAGCGGTCTACCCCAAGCAGTGGCATTTCCTATCTCAGTGTAATGTCCGGAGCTGGTCATCACCTGCAAAGCATTATGATCCCGAGAGACGAGGAATTTATAAAGATAATTACAAGATTTTCCTCTTAATTACACCAAAGCACATTAAGGAATTGCTCAACATACCTGACTTTCCTGAGAATGTTGGCATCACTTGAAATTCAACACAAGATTTTGGGATGAAGAACCCCTCAGATGGAGCAAGATGGTTAATAACAACTAGTTAGTGACCAAGAGGCCTTGAGTTGACCGGCTTCCTAAGGAACTGTACCACATTGAGTTCATGGAGGAAATCGGGGACATGATCACTCTCCTGAGTCAAGTCTTCGGTCTACCCTCTGCTAGGATTTTCCACCCATGGATGTATTAGTTTATCTGTATCATCCTTGCCAAGAGAGAGTTTGTGGATTGGGCCACCATCATCAGTGATACTCTTCACAAACAATTGATCGAAGTGAAGATGACTAGATGTTTCTACATGACATCATACCTGACTTATGTAGTGGCTAGAAGGAAGCTATTTTTAGGGCTAGAAATGAAAGGAGTCATGGGTCCATCAAATAATGTCTTCCATCATTATCCGAATTAAGTTTCAAAAATAGCTCTCATCATTTCAAGAGAGTTAATGATGCATTCACCTTCCGTGATTAGAAACTTGAATAGGAATACGGAGGAAAGATTCTCCAAAGATGCTATGGATGTCATTTCCCAGTGGGGAACATGGTTTATTCAATTTATGTCCTTTTCCTACATTCGCGTGAGTGGATTTGTAGGTACTCCATGAAAGCTTCCTAAGTATGTCAATGACAAGTGGGCATTGATGGAGCTTACGCGATAACTATTCCAAGTTCATTGTCTTCTAAGTGACAAGCATTGTTTAGGCATTCATTACTGAATCAAAATTGGGAATATCAATGTCCAAATCTCTTAAGTGCACAACTCATGGAGAAAGAGTTTTCCCTCATCACTATTCATCCATATGTGAAGAGATTTCAATTTGATATCAATGAATATATGCAAAAGATTCTTGGAGAAAAGTATCAACACAACCCTACCATGGAAGATTTTTGGGCTTCCTATTCAGATGAACATGAAGTAAGAAGGTGAGAATTTTCCTGCCTAACCCTTGCTCAGATCAAGGCCTTTCACATTAGAAACCCTCCAGATTCATTGGTGGATGATGATGAAGATGTTATTGATCCCTCATATGATGTCGTTTCCTTTACTCCATTGCCCCAAATTGATTGGACCAAAAGAGATGAATTTTATCTTGATAACAAGAATCAATTGATTCTCGAAAGAAGCATATCTTGGTATGAACAAGAGCTTGCAAAGTTACCATCAATCCAAGTTCATACCTCAGGATTACAAAAATTTCCAACTCGAGGAGGTCTCCATCCGACCAAAGCTTCTTCTCAGTCAACCTCTGTGCCATCTACCCATATGCATCAAGTAAGAAAAGAGTGGTTGCCCAAATCCACTTCTTCAAAGAAGGTGTCACGGGTGAAACATCTAAGGGTCTTGACCCTAGTGAAGGAAGAGAGTGTTTATCAAAATTTCCACTTCAAGTAGAGATTCTTATACTCAATTGTTGATAGTTCGAGGAAGCTCATAACAAACACTCCTCAGTCATGCTTTACACAAGAGTCTACTCAAGTGCAAGTGGTTCGGATATCAAATGCTTTTGAACCTATAATTCACAAAGATATTTCTCTAGGTCTCGCTCATGTTCAAGAGGTTGATATCGAAGTTATTTATCTGAAGATTGAATTTTTGGAAAGGATTCTTGTAGAATCTAATGATGTGGAGCACAATGTGAATGTTGCTTTAGACTCCAGGCTTCTATAGGCGCGGAATTGGTGAAGGATACTATTTATTAGGTTGATTGTGAGATCAAGAAAAGAAAGAGGGTTTTCAAGGCAATTGACATTGAATTTGATGCACTTTTCAAGCTTTCAAATGATGTCATTCCCAAGAAGCCTAAAGTTCTCTCCTAGATAATGGTGGATGATGATGGAAACAAATTTATGGATCTTGCCATCCCACAAGTTGACAAGGAATGTGATGCCATGAAATTTGCTGATTATGAAGTTTCCAGACTTGGACTTGGGAAGTCCATATTGGAAAGTGACATAGAAATGGCCCGAGATTCAATGGATATTGTGCTAAAGAGGCTTGAGAAATATAAATCTCAGAACTCTCAGCTCAAGGCCGAAAAGAATCAATTGGTGGATTATGTTCAACATCTGATAAATCCCATATCATCCACTTTCCTAGTACCCGATGCAGTGTTTTCCCCTGATGAAGAAACTCTCAATTTGTCAAAAGAAATAAACAAGTTGGGCGATGTCACTAAATCTTGGCTTTCAGAGATTCTCGTTTTTGGTGGAGAGATGATCAAAGTAGCCGTTAAGCCCCATGATGATATTAGTGCATATATGGATCCAATCCTTTATTTTAAGGAAGCTTCTATTTCTAACATATCAAATTTGGATGAGGTATTACCTAGTCTACGGGATATGACAAGTATTAAATCTTTAAGTTTAGCCATTGAAGGAATTCTTGAATTTGAATGTCGAGGACACGCTTTCTTTGGTGTCTACATCTCAAGTCAAGGAAGACACTTCTTAAGGATTCTATGATCCATTATGAGAGTGTATGCAATGAAGCCTTCACTTCACTTGCCTCGATTCAGAGTTCATAGCTGAGATCCCTTGTGATCTTGTAAATGAGAAAAATCAGAGGCATTCATCAAAATATGTCAAAGAGCAATTCTCACAATTGTTCAAAGACATGTATATTCCTGCCATCAATTTCTCTTTAGCTTCAATGGAATGTTGCATCAAATTAAGGAACTTGTTTTAAAATGTTCAATCAAAGATGGTCAATCTGAATGATATGCTAGGTAGGATCTTGGAATTACAGGTGTTTTGTGAGGTTGTGCTTCGACCAAGTGAACCTCTCGAGGAAGAAAAGATGTTCGAGACATTGGGAAGGTTTAGATCCTTTCAATCGGGCAAAGGCGACATGATCCTAATTTCACTGATGGGATGAGGAGATAATTTTTCTGGTATCTAACAAAGAGGGAGAGTCCATTTCTCATACGTTTGAGATAGGTGGACCCCACTTCAATGGATAAGGAACTGGTTTTTTTCATATGTTAAATGGTATTTTAAGTGGGTTATTGTTAAACTCACTTTTGGCAAACTTTGGATAACTTAAGTGATTTCTATTTTTAGTTATTTGTTATAAGTTGGTTGAAAATGTCAAAGTCATTTAAGATGCCCTATTTAAGGTTCATGTAAACCCTAACTACTTTATAACCAACTTTTGGGTTCTAAAAGCGAAGTTGGCGCTCATTTATAAGGTTTAATTTGAGAGAAGAGAAGAAAATACTTTTGTATGCAAGCTTTACTTCAAGGAAAGAAACTTTGTGTTTTTTTAGTAGACATTTTGGAGTTAAGGAAATATGAACTTTGTGTCCCATTCATTATCTCTTGTAACCTTTGGTGTTCTTATGTTCATTAGATGTTAGAATTTGAATCTTGCATGCAAATATTATCTTGGATCTTATTTTCAACTATATTAATACGTTGTTCTAGTTCACAATGAACAAGATTTGATTATCTACTTGCTCATGTGTGTTCCCTTTTACTCATTCTTGTTTAGCTAACTTAAACTACATTTTATTTATGTTAGTTATTCATCATTCTTCTTCGTGCAATATTAGGCTCTAATTTTACCTAACTCTTACATGTTCCTTCCATTCATTCCTTTCCTTCATTCCATTCCATCTCCCTCATTCACTTTTCTTTCCATTGATGTTCCAAAACACCCCCACATATAATTTTCAATGTACATATGTAAATATAGTTTTGGTTTTCAATAAAGGTAGCTTCACCTTCATTGATGAGGAACTTCATTCGCATAATGTTGCATGTCATTTGCATGCATGCAAATCTATATGCTAATAATTTTTTACTACTCTATTGGGGATTTAGAAATCGTTAACCAGTGCTTGGTTAAATATTTATGACTATCCCCTCTGCACAAGCTCTAGTTCTTCAACCGAATATTGTGCCCAATGAAGATTTTCAAGGAGACATTATTGCCAACATTTGGAGTATCTTAGGAAAAAGGCAAAATCTTGCAGAAATTTGTGGCTGTTGATAGAGCCATTGAAAGAGAAATCTACATTGAAGACCTTAGAAGAGCACCCACACTTGTGGCTAGAATACCTCTTGGACATGTGTTGATCATTATTTACTGACGATGTCCTCTTCCACTAAGGCAATAATTTGTATGACTATTACATGTAACTCACCTATTTTGCAACCAAATATTCTTTTTGTAGATACTCAAGAAGACATATCATCAGATTTGAGGCAAGCCATTTGGGAAAAGCGCACGAATGACTATCATTTTCATCTCGCCACATCAATATTGGATAACAAAGAAAATCAAGTTGTGAGAGTTGTTAGAGTCTTTCAGGGAAAATAAATCAAGAAAGAGAGTGAAGAGAAAAGGCTAGTGTTTATCAGAACATGCCAGTGATCCCTTCACACTAAAAATTTCAAACTGCAAGGAAAAAGGTTTACATGAGGAGAAAAAGATAAATTTTGATCTGATCCCATTTTTGATTTTCAAGGAAAGTTTGGCTTCAAGTTATCTCCTCCAAGGAGGAACACTCCTTATAAATCTGTAAGCCTTGCATCAAGTCCTGAAAGAGCAAGTAAGGGAGGAATCACTACAAGTCAAGCACTTGTTATTGCTCACGTTGTTTTACCTTCACATGCCACCTTTCCCAAGATGGTATTTAACGTACCTTGGGGAAATGCCATAGGCCCATTGGCCTTACTAGCTTAATATGACCTCCCACGAGGTTTGAGGAAGATTCTTCCCAAATTCGATGGAGATGGGAAGACATCACCTGATGACTACATTTCTACCTTTTTTGCGGCATGTGTAGTTTTGTTAGTAGAATATGAAGATGTTGTTGTTTGCCACTTCATTGAAACATTGCAAGACATTGCCATAGATTGGTTTCATCATCTCCCAAATGGCTACATTACAAACTAGAATGATATGAAATTTAAGTTTGAAGACAAGTTCAAAATGACAGAAGATGAACATGTCCTTCTTGCCCAAGTATCTCAGGTGAAGAAAGAGATAACGAACCCGTGAGGAATTTCATGGCTAAGTTCAACAAAATGGTGAACAAAGTTCCTATTGGAATCCGTCGAATCTCGATAGACAAAAATGTTTCTTTATTAATGCACAATAACTAGAAGTGTACTATCAGCTGAGAAGGGCTAGAGTGGCTACTTTGGAACTTGCTCAATCGTTGTCCATAGAAATTAAGGATGACTGAATCATGGTGGGAAAATTCAATAAAAATTCCCTCGAGGAAAGAGTCAAGCAACCCCAATGCTTCTAAGAACATACTCACTAAGTTAGCTAATGATGTGCTCAATTTGAAAAAGTAAGTTGCTCAAAGTAGTAAACCTGCTCCTTATAAAGACATCCTAAGAAAAGGCTACGTTCCCAACAAAGCCAAAATTTCAGGCACTCCAACAAGGCTTGCTATTGAAGTGGCTCCTACAACTAATTGAAAGTGTGATGTTGTTGAAGAAAGCGATGATGAAGTTGAGGTCGTTGAAATTAACGAAGAAGAGCTAGACTCTAGGACATTTGAACCTGAAGGAGAAAGTAATAATCATTTCTTCGAGTGCCGTTCAGAAGAAGAAGATGAATATGAAGAAATTGTAAAAGATATGAATAGTCAATCTTTCGTTGTCTTCACACGTTCTCAAAAAATGGAGCAGAGTACCACTAAGGTGGAAGATAAAAAGATCTCTAAGGAAGTTCCTAAATAATCTAAGAATAAAGAAACCTCCAAAGAATCCAAGACAATTGATATTCCTAAAGAGTCCAAGGGGATTGAGGTTTCCAATGTTAAAACTATCTTAAAGAAAGGAGGACCTTTGTCAAGTTAATCAGTTGATAAATCAACTACGAAGAAAGTTTCTTCTTCCACATCAATATTAACTAAGCCCGAATCAAAGGTCAAAAGTGAGCCATCATCAAGTTCAAAAGAACTAGTATCTGAGACATCAAGTATGGTCATGTTGCCCAAATTTGATATCATTGATCATATCAATAAAACAAAAATTTCCATGTCATAGGCAAAGTACTTGAAGTCCAATAAGGATCAACTTGACAAATTGATCCATTTTATCAAAGGGGACTCTATTGTTCATTCCTCTCAAGGAATTATGAAAACTCCAAAAGATGGGAAGACTCAAAATATTGTGGCAGCCACTACACTTTCAAATGAAAAAATCAAACCTTTCTTTGTGTCCTTTACGATCAACAGATGCAAATTAAGTAATTGCATTATAAATTCTGGAGCCTCGGATAATGTGATTCCTCCAATTGGTATACCATTGGCCTCTTTTCTTACATTTTTGGATCTTCATATTTTGTATGGGGTAGGGTCCCCTCAACCCTTTTTTACCTCTAATCAAAAAAATAATGTAAAAAAATATGATATCTTTAGTACACAAGTATATATTATAAAAATCCTTAAACTATTTTAATAGACTTTTAAACTATGTTTATTCTATAAAAATATGTTTTTAGAAAACACATACACACACATTTCGACAAGTTAAAAATATTTGGTTTTGAAGGGACCAAAAACATGTACAAAAAGAAGCTAGGAAAAGGAACAACAAGAAAAAAGCAGAACACGAGAGGTCTAGGTCAAACAAGAATGACCGAGAGGACACCCCAAAGAAAGGGATGATCCACACCAAGTCTATAGAATAACATTTTTTTACGATAATACAAAAAAATCCACTAAATAAAAATAGAAGAACTAACATAATTCGCCAGGACAAAAGTGTAGCCAAAGTGTCACAATCAATTCACTTTACTAGAGGAGGCTTTGCTTCGATCCTAAACTAAAAAACGCTGTCATCCATAGCTGCACCAAGATAATATTTCTAAGAAATGATAAATTTTTTAGGAACATTCTTGGTGGGATTATTACCTTTAGCTTCCATGTGCTCATCATCCTCTAAGCTGCTCATCTCCAGTCTCATTTTTCCCGTACTATCTGCAACATCAGTCTTGGAAATTTGATCTTAGAGGATGGATATTCTCTTCTCCTTCATGACATTTTATGCATTAAGCCCACCAATTCTCTTATTCTACACATCAATTTTTTTGTGGCACTCCCTAATCTGTTAGACAAGATTCTTATTGACCAAGAGGATCGTGTCGGTAGTAGAGTTAACCCTCAAAACCATAGCTTCCCAATTAACGATATTTATATCCCTATTCTTGTTAGCAGAGATCTCCCTAAAGATTTATCTCATTATTTAAGATTACGAGAGGATATCCGCAATAATTCCATCCCACTTATCTCGAGACTTACCTTTTTTGTGCACCTAAGACACTTGACAAGGGTTTCATTGTCCAAATCCACTTCCATATGAACAAGGGGTTGGGTTGGGACCAAAGGTTTACCTTTTTAAAATAGAAAAAAATCAACCCATGGTGCAAAGGCATTTCAAATTTCTCATTTTGATAATCATTAATGGAAGAAGAGAGGGATCTTAGGAGAAAGAAGGGGAAGCTCATAGCTTTGTTCCTACGTAGGTAATTGAGGATGGAGAGATGGTAGGAAAAAATATTCCTAAATTTACCTTCCAAGGTAAGGTACTTCATAACAACCATGAAAACATTCAGCCAGTGCTCAAGGAGACAACTTCTCGCAATACCATCATCAAACATTAAAATTCTTTCATCCGGTCTAAACAAAGTAGTAATTTTGTGCTTCCTAGTTTTATCCTTGAAAATTTTTAGTCCTTCCAAGGACAAACCACGGCCTCGGCAATAGACTCTTTAGCGATAGAAATATCCATGCCTTTGATTTTGACCCAACCCACCTCCCAAGCATTACCAAATTCAAGAGCAAGTTGGGGATCATTACCTTTTAACCTCTTTTACATAATTGTAGAATCCACCTCTTCTCAGCAGCCTCCACAGAGTGCCATCCCGTTTGATATGAAAATAGGTAGTCAGATCATTTTGGAACCTGTTGTAGACACTAAATCACACACTTTGGGTACATTTCTAGGTCCTAGTCCCATACCGCTATTTATATGATTCCTAAGAGAGAAAATTACTAGTTGACCATTATCTTTTGCCTTTTTACCTTATTTCGGTTTCCTTTTTGGTCTTACACACCTTATTGCATAGTTTGACCTTCGAAACTTCAATTTTTCGAGTTTGGACACCAACGCTTAGCCAGGATGCTAGTGCCCAAGTGCCCCATCCCCTCTGGGTGCCCCCAAACTCTTTGTATTTTGCTTGCATCTTTTGGGTCCTTTGTATCATGCTGCGAATCTTATTTTCTTGGTGGTCATCCTTTTAGTGGTTAATTACAAAATTCAAGTAAGGAATCATATAAATACAAAGCTATGTGACCATAATAAAGGACCAAACACTAAACATCTATTACCATCACCTAAGGTTGCATCCAAAGGCATTACAAGAGCATCAAAGCATCCATCTAGCATCCATTCAAGGGACAAAGGATTGCATTCTTATGCATACACTTCATAGGAGGGGAAGTTCATTTTTCCATGCACACATATATCTACATTTTTACATCTAGATATTGTTCGCTATCAAGTGCAACTTGCACAAAAAAAGGCACCTAGCGCTACACACATGTAGAACTACATGGATTCTGAAATGTAGTGCAACAGCTAGATTGTAAGTTCACTCAGTTGGGTGACCTCACGGGGTCAAACTGATTCCCATTTGCATTTTTATTTTTAGGATTTGATGTGTTTTGGGGTTTTACAAGTTCTTTATCTCTTTGCAGATTTCAAGTGAATTCGACGATCAAACATTGAAGTACAAGTGACTAAAGGCAACATCCAACAAACATCTTGCGACACCTTTGAAAAATAGAGTTTTTAAGGTTCTGAGCAGTCACATGCACCCAGAGGAGGTCTACAACACCCTTGAACTTACACAAACACCTTAGTCATGACATTCCCGATAGATCTCGCATTTTTGGGATTTTTACAACACTCGCTTTCTGTTTCATTAATTTTCCAGGTTGGCATAGCTTTGGATTTATTGCGAACCAACTAAGTATTTCACCCCCTCTCTCACAATTAGGGTTTTATATTCTTCTAGCTTACTTGCTTATGTCAAATATGTTCTTTATTGTTATATTCTTGCATTGCAACTTAATTAACATTTTAGCATTTATATCTCTATATTTGCTTAATCATTTGGTGAGCCTGTCTCGTTTGAATGCTCTTGGATCTTCATTTCATCACTTCTTTCATTTTTTCTTAAGATCCTATCATCATGGATATTTCTATTCATGATTTCTTGTTAGCCAATCCTGAGTGTCGTGCTAAAATCATTACTCTTTTGGATACTACTCGTATTCCTTCCACTACTCATCTAAATGTTATTTATCAGACATTCATTGATGTATTTTATCAATAGATTACTTTTCCATCTGCTATAGATGACAATATTTATATGTATGAAAATGATCCTCCTCTATATATATGAGTCTACATCAATAACTTGGGAGTCAAGCACACTTTAGTCGATATTGGATTTGAGCTCAATCTTTGTCCTTTATCATTCATTCAAGTTATAGGCCTTCACACATCTATTCTTAACCCAATGTTGAGTAGACAAAATGGAATACTTAGCAGAAGGCACACAAAAGGCTCACATGTGAGAACATGGCACAGTTAAAGGCGTAAAAGGATAGGGAGAACACACGCATGAAGTATAAGGGTGGATTTGGGACTTAGCCATTTTCACATGTATGGGCTATTTTTGGAGATAGCGTGTAGAGCACATAAACCGAGAAAAGAATTGCGCGACATGCACGGGCTATTTTGGAAGAGTGGTTATGGAGCGCTTTACATGGATGTGGGCTAAAGATAGAATTGCTACTGATAGTTAACTAGAAGAGATCTATTGTTAGCGCACTTGCATGTGTGGCTATGATTGTAAAGGCGCATGGCTATTTCTAGCATGTGACCTATTTTTGGAGTTATGCAAGTGGTGAAGGGCAAGTCCCCACCCTTATAAATATGTAATAATTTGCCTTGTATAGAGTGTTTGTGAGAACTGAATTACTGTGAAGTTATGCTACCAAATCTGATGCACGCATAAGCTATGGTATTATCTATTGTAATGAGATTCTATGTATTTATCATGTTTAATATAATGGAGTGTATTGGATGAATCAAAGTATTAATCTTGAGTATAATTGGTTCTTGCATGTTTGATTTCATCATGGTTATCATTTAAGTATGTTATTCTTTAGATCTAGATCTGAACATGCATTGTAGAATGATATATTAATTATGGATATGAATGCATTAAGTCTTCATCATGCTAACATCCTGCAACAAGCAACCCTAAAGTGGGGCCTAATACCTTTGCGCGCTTCAGGTGAGCGCTCAGTATAGGCTAAGTGATGTGCCAGCGCACCTGGGTTTTTACTTGGTAAATTCTAGGCTGCATCATTGGTTCCATTGCTGGGACCTCTTTTTCAGTTTTTTCAGGATGGTTTGTAATGAAGACATACCGGTTGACCCTAACAAGTGTTGAGGAGTGGATAAATGACCTAGAAGAAGAATATGCATGGAGGTTTCACACCGGATATGAGTTTAACACGTGTGAATGGGTGGAATAGAATATGTATGACAGTTTGTATGAGAGCTTCTTTGCTATTTTTCTGGTAGAGCTATATGAGTGGCTGATTGCTTATGTGTCTAAAAGGAATTAGAGGTATCACACACTTGTTTGGACGTAGGAAGAATTTCAGGCCCTTTATGATGCTGATCTGATTTGGACATGTGTTATGGATACTTGGTTCCGTGGTGTTCTGAATAACTATATTCTAGAGTACTTAATTTCCACTTATTCTTTCCCAGAGGTAGAATAATTCCAATTTTTATGATATCTCGGGGAACCTACCTGCAAGGAATTCCTCTGGTGATCAAGATCTTGATGGTAACCCTGAGCTTGGAAAGCAAAATTATGGCTAACTAAACCCCACCACATGCGCAGAGAGCAAGAGCGGAGTCAGTGAAAGATGACAAACCTAGCCGACAAAAGGAAGAGAGAGGAAAGGTGACTTAAGTATAATGAGGCATGTGAGAGGGAGATAGAGAAGCAACGGGATGTTGCAGAGTGAATGGCGTTGTGGAGAGAGATGACTATTAGGAAATAAGGGATAAAATATGTGGAATAATCCCTCACAGAATCATGATGAGATTCTAATATGCAAAAAATATTACAGATCTCAAATAAAAGTGCAAAATAAAATAACACAACACAAAGAGAGTATTTAATGTGGTTCACCTAATTTGGGATACATCCACCAAGAATCACTTACTCAAATTTTATTACAAGCCACCACTCTCTCAATACAATACCCATATCTGTTTGGAGCTATTCTCAACAAACTCTATAGAATTCACACCCAATTCAAAACACATTTGCAATGTTACATAGTACCTACCATATGCATAAAACCATATAAGTAGACAACTGCTTAAGCATTTTTAAAAACTATGGGTATTAAAACCATGGGCCAAAACCATCCCATAAACCTATGGGTAAAAATCCCACCCATATGAAAAATCACGTTTCTCGATATATTGGGCACATTTTAAAGCCATTTTTTTTTCTTGGGGGCTGCCACCCTAGACCCCCCCACTCGGGGCCTCGACCCGACCTTGAACCCCAACGAGACAACTTTGGAAAGTGTACAATATTCTTAGTGTACAATCTTCAACACTTTCTCACATGAAAACAGGCTCCACAACCTAACAATCTCCTACTTGGAGACTAGTTTTCCTCTGAGCAAGCTTCTCAACCCTTCACTAGTTTCCATGAAGACCAACCAAATCTGAACACAGCTTCAATTTTTCCCTTGTGACCACCTTGGTCATCATGTCTACAAGATTCTAACTGGTATGAATCTTCTCTTCCTCCAATGTTATCCTGATGAAATGGTACCTTAACTGTATATGCTTCATCCTAGAGTGGAAAGTAGAGTTCTTAGCTAGGTGTATAACACTCTGACTATCACTATGCAACTTTCCTTCCTCCTGCTTATGCCCCAACTCCTCAAGAAATTTTTGTAACTAAATCATTTCTTTTCTTGCCTCTGTGGCAGCAACATACTCAACCTCTGTGGTTGACAAAGCCACCAACTTTTGTAGTCGTGAAATCCAGCTCATTGTTGTCCCACCTATAGTGTAAACATAACTGTCATGCTCCTCTTGCTTGTCTACATCTCCAACCATATATGAATCTACATAACCACACAAAGTGGTGTATGATCCACTATAGCACAAAACTATCCCCATGGTCCCTCTCAAATACCGAAGGATCCACTTTATTACTGCCAGTGATCTCTACCTGGATCACTCATAAATCTACTCACCGCTCCCACTACATGGGCAATATCAGGCCTAGTGCACACTATGGCATACATAAAATTGCCAACCGTTGATGAGTAAGGTACCTTGTACATCTGGTTTCTCTCCTGCTCTGTCTTGGGACACTGCTCCTTTGATAACTTGAAATGGCTTGCCAAAGGAGTCCCAACCGGTTTAGCATCTTGTATATTAAACCTCTCCAAGACCTTCTTAATGTACTCTTCTTGAGATAAAGTCAACTTCCATTCCTTCCTATCCCGAGATATCCTCATACCAAGGATTTGTTTAGCTACTCTCAAATCCTTCATAGCAAAGGATTCACTTAGTTACTTCTTGAGTACTTTTATTTCTTGCATGTTTTTACCTGCAACCAACATGTCATCCACATACAGACAAAGGATAATATAACTTCCATCCTCAAATTTCTTTGTATACACATAATGGTCAGAATGACGTCTAGTATAACGTTGCTCCATCATGAAGCTATCAAATTTCTTATACCATTGACATGGAGCTTGTTTCAAGCCATACAAGCTCTTCTTTAGTTTGCACACCATCTCCTCTTTACCTTTGACCTCATAGCCCTCTGGTTGCTACATATATAGTTCCTCCTCTAAATCACCATGGAGAAATGCAGTCTTTACATCAAGTTTGTTATAAGTGCAAGTCTTTTCTTGCAACTATTCCTAGAATAGTTCTAATAGAAGCCATATTTACTATAGGAGAAAAAATCACATCAAAATCTATATCTTTTTCTATGCAAACCCCTTGACCACCAATCGGGCCTTGTATCTTTTCTTTCCTCCTTCTTCCTCTTTGACTCTGAACACCCACTTATTCTTGTAATGCTCTTTTGCCTTCGGGTAGCTTTACCAAATCCCATGTCTGGTTCTCCATGAGAGCTTGATGCTCCTCATCCATGGCTTGCTCCCACTTCTTCCTGACATCTACCTACATTGCTTCATCAAAGCTCTCTGGCTCTCCACTATCAGTGAGTAATAAATAATAAAGAGAAGGAGAAAAATGTTTAGGCTCTCTTCTTACCCTAGAAGACCTCCTCAATATAGGAGTTTGGGGTTCCTATTGAGGAGGTTCCTGAACTAATTCATGTGTCACTTTCCCATCCAAAAGATCCTCTACCGCATATATTCTTTCTTGGATTCTTGCCTATTTTCCTGCAACTACTACTTATACATGACTTTCTCATTAAAGACCACATCCCTAGATCAAATGATTTTATTGTCCTTAATACTCCAACATTTATATCCAAAGTCATCACCACCATAACCAATGAAAGTACATTTTTCTGACTTAGTCTCTAGCTTGGTCATATCATCCTTTTCTATATGGATAAACACCTCATATCTAAAGACTATAAGAAATGAATAATCAACTTTCTTACCATACCTAGCCTCCTTAGGTATGCCTCCATCCAAGGTAGTTGAAGGTCCTTTGTTTATCAAGTACACAACTGTGCTCACCGCTTCTTCCCAAAAAGAAAGAGGCAATCCTGCATGTAACCTCATGTTCCTAGCACATTCCATTATTGTTTTGTTCATCCTTTCTAACACCCCATTCTGCTGCGGAGTTCCTGGAACTGTCTTTTTCCCACGATTCCATTCTTAGAACAATAATCATAAAATTCATTGCTGCAATACTCCCCTCCATTATCTGACCTAAGACATTTTAGCTTAAGATCTGTTTCATTCTCTACCAAGGATTTCCATTTAACAAAAATGTCAAATACATCATATTTGTTTCTAATACAATAAACCCAAACTTTCCTTGTTGCATCATCAATAAAATTAACATAATAACTTGAACACCCAAGAGATGATACCCGAGCCACCCACACATCGAATGCACCGGATCTAACTTACTCTCTTTCTTTGTAGGTCTAACCTTGAGAAACCTTACTCACTTCTGTTTCCCATATATGTAGTCCTCACAGAACTCCAAACCTATTTCTGTATATCTAGGAAAATCCTTCTTTATGATCTCCATGCCCTTATGGCTCATATGACTGAGCCTATAGTGCCACAATGTTGTATCTACTTCTGAAGCCACAAGATTACAAACATTAGTGCTATAAGTGGTTAAATACAAGGTTCCAACCTTCTTACCTCTTGCCACCACAAGATCACCCTTGGTAACCTTTGAAGAGTCTATTGTAAATATCACAGTACAACCATCACTTCCCAACCGCCTTGTCGATATCAAATTACGTCTTAATGTAGGCACATGTCCGACATCCTTCAATACCCAAGTATTCCCATTCTGCATCTTAACTCGCACAAAATTTTTTCCAACTATGCTTTGCAAGGCTCATCATCACCAAGAAAAACATGCCCAAAACCTCCTTAAACATAATCAACAAAATAATGCCTATGTGGAGAAGCATGGAAAGAAGCCCCAAATCTAAATCCCAAGATTCAATAATATTGTGAAAAGAAAGAATCAAAGCATCCTAACATACATTACCCGTTGCCACATTTACCTCTTCATTTTCTTCCTTTTGTTTCTTCTTGTCCCGAGTTATCAACAATCCTTCTTTGCTCCCGACTTTCCACAAGTGCCAACATACTATCTTGCTTTTGGATTTTGACCTTTCCGATCCTTTGATTTTCCATGGCTTCCTCTATTCTTCTATCTCCCTCTAGTTTCCACTGTCAAAGAATTCCCTAAAGTAGAAGATTCCCCAGAGATTTTTCTTTGCATTTCCTCACTTAGAATCACCCCTATAACATCCTCAAACTTCAACTTTGAATTAGCTAGAACCGAGTTGCTTACCGCCATTACCAAGCTATTCCAACTCTCAGGTAAAGAACACAAAACTAATAAATCCCTAACTTCTTCATCAAATTCTATTATAACCGAAGCTAGCATATTTACAACCGTATTAAAATCATTTAAATGATCTGTTATTGAACCATTCTCAGACATCTTCATATTAAACAACTTTTTCATTAAAAATATCTTATTAGAGGTAGAGGGTTTTTCATACAACTTCCCTAATGCATCCATCAGTTCTTTTGTAGTCTTTTCCTTTGAAACATTAAATAATACCGAAGATGCAAGACACAACCGGATTGTCCCAAGTGCCTTCCTATCTAGCAAATCCCATTCTACATCTATCATGCTCGAGGGTTTGTTCACCTTCTCAGATAGTGGAATATAAAGATCCTTTTGATAAAGGTAATCTTCCATCTGCATCTTCCAAAGACTGAAATTCTGCCCATTGAATTTATCAACCCTAGATCTTCCATCATCTGCCATAGCTCCCACTCAAGATAAAACTTTCCCTATGATTCAACACTTCAACAAACCAAACCAGGCTCTAATACCAATTGTTAGGAAATAAGGGATAAAATATGTGGAATAATCCCTCACAGAATCGTAACAATAGAAACTAATATGCAAAAAATATTACAGATCTCAAATAAAAGTGCAGAATAAAATAACACAACACAAAGAGAGTATTTAACATGGTTCACCCAATTTGGGCTATGTCCACCAAGAATCACTTGCTTAGATTTTATTACAAGCCACCGCTCTCTCAATACAATACCTAGATCTATTTGGAGCTATGCTCAACAAACTCTACATAATTCACACCCGAATTCAAAACACATTTGCAATGTTACATACTACCTACCATATGCATAAAACCATATAAGTAGACAACTGCTTAAGCATTTTTACAAAACCATGGGTATTAAATTGTGGGCCAAAACCGTCCCATAAACTCCGTGGGTCAAAAATCCCGCCCATATGAGAAAATTACGTTTCCCGATATATCAGGCACATTTTAAGTCCATTTTTTTTTTTTGGGGGTTGCGCCTCTCGAACCCCTCGCTATCGGGGCTGCCACCCCTAGACCCCTACTCAGGGCCCAGCCCCACCTCGAACCCCAATGAGACAACTGTGGAAAGTGTACATTACTCCTAGTGTATAGTCTTCAACACTTTCTCACATGAAAACAAGCTCCACAACCTAACAATGGCTTGCAAAGGATTTGAAGTTGACACAGAAGACGTGGAACTCAAGCATCAGGAACTCCCCCATTTGGGAAAGCATGATAGGGAACCCCCTTGGCCTCATGTAGAAGCGTGCTAGCAGAGACGACTTGGGCCATGGGCGTGCATCTAAATCCACCTAGAAACCTTGCCCTTGTGCTTGGTCTTCTAGTATCTAGTACAACAAATAGTCAGCAAGCTAATTTAGGTAGTGGGAGAGTAGGAGTGAGTCATATAAAAAGCACATCAATGGTAGCACAAACGTCTTCATTTTTGTATGGAAGTACCTTTTCAGGTGTCCAATCTGCACAAAATTTAGGCACACAAAATTTTGGATTCTCTTCTGGGAGTAGTAACACTTTGCAAACTATCGGAGTGTAGTTTAATACTACTATTATGACACAGGGAAGTACATTTTCTTATCCAACTCTAGCTACAGGCTCGGGATCAAGAGGTATAGGTGGCTCTATTTCTTGTGCATCTGGTGGTTCTGGAGGTAGAGAAAACATAGGAGGTTCTAGATCGGTGGGCGGGGTCCACACCAACCCCGAATATTTACATGGAGATGTATCTTCATCTTCCAGAGTATAGGGGCATAGAAGATCTTTCTTGAACACATGCATATGAGTGAAATACTATGGCACTCAAAAGGAATCATGACTTCTGAGCATAGGGAAAGTCAATTTTCCACTATATTACAAGGGCGCACACACAGTTGGTACATAAAGTTTGACCTTGATCAGACTTGCGTAGACTATGCAACTTTAAAAGATGCTTTCCTTAAAGAGTTTCACATCCCTGAGTTTGAGTAGAAGAGTATAAGTGTGCTTAAGGATATTAAGCAAGGCACTACTGATAGTGTCAGAGAGTATGATGCTCATTTCAAAATGATGTTATCTAAGATTTATTATGATATTCATGCAAGCCAACATACGCAATGGTTTGTTAGAGGCTTGATTACACATTTTAGAAGGGCACTATCACATAAGACAAATATCGATCCACATAAAGCACTTGAAGCATCTTTATGTACCGAGGTAGTTGGTAGTATGACACCTTTGGGGTAAGCCAATTTTTAGAAGCACAGATTATACCTATCTTTGAAGCAATTGGAAAAGCTATTGACAAATTCAATACATGAGATGCGCATGGGGATTTTGTGCATAGATTGTGAAGTGGAAGGTCACACAAAGGATAGTTTTCCCCACGCATCAATACGATCAATGTTGTTAGACTATGAGATATGTCATGTAAACCATGATGCTAGCCGCTGCCCATTATTATAACACATGATAAGGAAGAACGTCTCATGCTATTGTAAAATCTATAGGTCCACGACTCATGACAAAATATTTTTGATTGATTGGTCATATCCATGATGCTATAGATAATGGTGTATGACAAATAGGAGTTTCAGATAACTCTAAAGGTAAGAATGAACATCAATATCGGGATCACATTCAAGCACATTATGATCGTAAATGAAGGGTGTTTTGAAGGAGGTCATGGTAGAGGTTGAGGATACTGTGGTGGATTCGAGAGGATGAGGTCATGGTGGTGGACAAGGTGAGATCCTCAGTGGAACATGTTATACATGTGGATATCATGACCACTATAGGCATGAATGTCCTCGAATGTTACATGTTCTTTATGAGGAAAGAATCATAGCTATGAGGAATGCCCGAACTTGTATGATAATATTAGCAAGCAAACATAAATAAGAAAACAAAGGCACATGGATGGTTAGGATACAACACGTTATGGAAAATCAATGGATTCCTAAGTTAGAACTAGAATTCAAGGCATTACAGGTAAAGATCAATATCCGCTACTGAAGCGGTGTGTGCCAAAGAAGCATTGCAGCAAAATCCTACCATCACTAAGGAGGAGGTTCTATGTTGGGCCCCTAAAATATCATCTAAGTATAAAAAGGCACGTGGGTGCATAAAGCATAGTTAAAGAAGGGAGTGCAAGTGGCACGCGTAAAGGCGTAACAAAGGTTTTAGGACTTAGCCATATTTGACGCATTAGGAAGAACATGAGAAAAGCGTGACCTAGCTATGCATGCGGAGTGGATAAGGTGCCAGCCTCAAAATTTAAGGCCCACAAAAGGAATATACCTCACAATAGAAGATTCCAGAAGACCATCATTTCAAGGAGTGGAGAGCTCGTGGTCAAGGAGCATGCCCCCATGGAGGACCACATTTGACACTTAGCGACGATCTGAAGCCATAGAAAGACAAGTTGGTGATTCAAGAATCCTATATATACAAGCACCCGCGAGGAGAAGAGATAGAGATAGACAAATATAGATTAGTAGAGAGTAGAGCTCTGTAGATATATTACAAGGAACTTTGTAGGGTTGGGTAGAGATCTATAGGAAAAGGATGTAATAAGGGGTTGGGATTGTAAATTTTCTCTTGATAATTGAGGGGTATAAATCTAGCTATGATGTATGACTTGATCTGCATAACTGTGGTAGTCTATAATGGATCTAATGAATGTAATGAGGTTACCAAACTTGATTGAATATGATTATTAATGATTCTGGTCCATATTTATAGCTTACAGTTATGATTCATGAATGTTTATGGAATAAATATAAATCCTTATGCATTTCCTTTCTGTTTTGGTTCCTATCTATAATCTGTTAAGTACCATTCGGTCTGGGATGACTGCATTTGTCTAGAAGCTATTTTGAGTTCTATGATAAATGTATGTCTCGTTTCCACTCACTCTTTTTAAGTTCCTATCATAGATGATGTTTCCCACTTAACTCACATAAAGAGAGACTCGACACCCACACGTGCCTCGGGTGAGCACTTAGCACTTCTTTGGGTGATAAGCTAGTGCACATGGGATTCCCTTGTTCTTTAGTGGGTGTAAAAATGACTACATCTTGGTTCCATTACTCGACTCTTTTCAAAGTTGTAGTGGGAAATGACATACATCATGATCTATGTAATGAGTGATGACAAAACATCTAACTCTAGAAAGTGTTGAATCATGGTTCAAGAGCACGGAGGAAGAATTTTCTCAGAGATTCAACACTGGGCCTGAGTTTGATGCACACAGATGGGTAGAAGAGAACTTCTACCATGAGTTATATGAAACTTTCTTCTGTTGCTTCCCAGTAGAGCTGTATGAATGGCTCTCAACATATGCATCCATATCAAGCTATTATTATAGATCATGTGTGTGGACCCAAGAAGAGTACCAGAAGGTGCAAGATGTAGATCTGATATGGAATCATGCTATGGATCATTGGTGGAAAGGAGTACTAGCTAGCTACACTTTGGAATACACTATTTCTACATATTCTTGTCTGGAAGTTACTTGAGTTCAAGTTTCGTGGGAGCCCAGAGGATCATTTCTACGTGTTATTCCTTTGGCGATGAAGATCTTGATCGTTACCTTGAGTTTAGAGGCATTTCTGATGGCCGGCTAAACCTTTTTGAGCGCTGGCGAGGAAGCTAGGGTGGAGGAAGATGGTAGACATTGCGATTGAGAAAGAAAGGGAGGAGAGATGACTCAAGTATAGTGAAGCATGTGAAAGGGAGATTGCTAGACAATGTGAGGTTGCAAGTGTGATGGATCTATGGAGGTAGACATTATGGGAAGGAGTTGAGGTTCATGCAGAGGACGTGGAACCTGAGTAGTCTGTGCTACCCCATCTTGGCAAGCACAGGAGAGAGACCCATTTGGATTTTGATGAGAGTTTGTTACGTGGAGAGAGAAGAGTCGTTGGCACACATCTGAACCCACCTAGTGACCAAACCTTGGCACTTGGTTTTCTAGATCAAGGGAGAAGTATTGTTAACCCAGTTGGTATCGGTGGAGGTGACTGATCTGTGCCCAGAATTTGGGACTTCTATGGCTGCACACTCTATTCTTGTGTTTGGAGGAATTTTTGGACAAGATGTAAATACACAAGATTTGGGAAACGTGTTGGGGAGTGGTGCGAGGCATGTATTTTGCAGTGGAACAATCTCACAGACCATTGACATGCGGTTCGGTGGGATGTTGGGGACACTAGGCATGACCACTTTAGGCCCATTACTTGGCCGTGGGAGGATCTGAGGTGAAATTGGTGGATCTGGGGGCATAGGCTTGGGTGGATCCAATGGATCCGGTGGTGGAGGAAACACCGGAGGGAACCAAGGATCTAGATCAGGAGGATAGGGGCATCAACCCCCTCCTTAGGTATTTTTTGAAATTTCTTTACACTTGCCAGATTATAAAGGTATAGAAGATCTTGCGGAGCATGTGCATAAATGTGAGTTGCTATGGCGCGTAAAAGGGATCACTACCCTGGAGCGAAGGGAAGCCGGATTTGCAAAGAACAACGTTACAGGCGTGCACATAGATGGTACTGAAAATATGACCCTCATCAGATGGTGGTGGATTATATTGCATTAAAAAATTCCTTCTTGGCAGAATTCCACATCCCTGAGTTTGAGCGAGAAAGAGCATCAGCGCTCTAAAGGAAATCCAACAGGGAATGAAAAAGAGTGTGTGGGAGTATGATGCACGGTTCAAAACTCTCCTGTCAAAATTATCATATGACATTCACCCTTCACAACATGCTCAATGGTTTGTTGGAGGGTTGATAACACCATTTAGAAGAGCATTATCTCATAAGACTTTCACAGACCCACGTGAGGCGCTAGAAGCTGCTCTGCATGTTGAAGCTGTTAGAAGCGTTGATACTAGTGTTAGCCCATTTCTGGAAGCTCAAATCACTGCTATGGCTAAGTAGTTGGAGAATTTGTCTAGTGAACTCACCCATGAGACTCACAGTGGTATGTGGTGTACAAACTATGAAGTGGAGGGGCATGCAAAGGATAGCTACCCTCGGAAGTCGGTATGTGCCGTGGCTGCGGATTGTGAAATTTTCCATGGGGACCATGATGCAAGTAGGTGCCCTCTACTATAGTGTGCAATCCATAAGAATGTGTCTTGCTATTGCAAGATCTGTACATCTACATCACATGACACCAAAGACTGTAGGCTGATTGATCGATTCATGATGCTATTGATCTTGGTGTGCACCAGACTAGTCTTGCAAGTAGTTCTAAGGGTGATAAATACCGTTATGAGGAGCATGCAGATGGAGGCATGCGTGGAAGGGGTTTTCATGGAGGATTCTGTGGTCATGGTAACCATGGAGGAAGAAGTGAGTTCCCGTGTGGAACCTATTTTAACTGTGGGTCTACAAAACACTACAAACGTGAGTTCCCAGAGCTATTGCAG
Source organism: Taxus wallichiana var. yunnanensis (assembly GCA_018340775.1). Classification (NCBI taxonomy): domain Eukaryota; kingdom Viridiplantae; phylum Streptophyta; class Pinopsida; order Cupressales; family Taxaceae; genus Taxus; species Taxus wallichiana. The sequence continues at coordinate 467,714,484 of CM031238.1, read as the reverse complement.
TGCTCATGGTGCGGGAAGAAGCACAAGTATGAGGAGTTCCCTGAGTTGTTTGAGCACATGAGTCAATAACAATGGAAAGATAAGGGCACTGCAATGGTGAGCATAAAGAAGGATGACACACAATGGATGCCATGGGTAATGTGTGAGTCAGGGTTGGAACCTGTTCTGGTAACAACACGAGTAGAAGCGACATGTGCCAAGGAAATACCAAAGTAGAGGACCCTGGTTTCAAGAGAAGAAGTGGTACATGGGAAGTACCTAGACCCTGCTCATCAGAAGGAGGTATATCAAGAAACCATGGATGTCATTCGAGTTTACAAGGAGAAATCTAGTGTCTAAAAGAGTAGTCCAGAAGGAGGAGCAAAGGAGGAATGCCAAGGCCCCAAAAGATGACCTGGATGAGGTCAAGGAAGTATGTAAAATGCTAAGGCAAGAGAATATTATTCCCTTGCTAGGAGCATGGTTGTGGGAGAAGGTACTACGCACTAGAGCAGAGTGCGAGAGCGTGTCTTGCATGCAAACCTTCCCCCTCACAACCTTGACTATGATAAGGAGATCACCTTAAATGCAGTCATTGATGGGTGGCTTCTTAGTAACATCCTCATTGACACAGGAGCGGAGGTCAATGTTCTCACCTTGGATACATGGCATCAAATGGGAAGACCTGCATTACAGCCATATTTGAATGTGTTGTATATGGTGAACAAGACAAAGGAAATTCCCATTAGTGTCTTAAAAGATACAACTATCACCATTCAAGGGGCCAAGTTTACTGGGGACTTTGAGGTCTTGGTGCTCACCGAGGTGGACAAAATTCCAATGTTGCTTGAGCACCCCTAATGCTACCAAAATAATGCTGGCCTGCAGTTCAATAAGGGATACATCAACTTTAAAAATAAGGAGGAATGGGTCATTATACCCCTGGTTGATGGGAAATCAACACCCTATACCAAACCCTTAGGAGAAGAAGTCCTTGATAGAATATATGTGCACTTAATCAGGGATCCTGAGATAATTCATCCCACAGAGGGAGTTATCCAGTTTGAGGATGCTCAGTCCATAAGTGACACTACCAATATAACATGTGATAATTGGGCACATGGGACCTATGAGTTGATTGGATGAAATTTAAGAGGATCGGTAACCAAGGTGATAAAGGTGCGTGTAGTGCGGTGCCTAGGAGGAAGAAAACTACCATGTTACTTGAGAGGGGCTAATCTAGAAGATTGCTTGCGAGAAATGGAGGCCCTTTGGAAAAATGAGAAGGAAAGGAGGAAAATGTTTAACTACAACCTAGTCGAATCAAGCATTTGCGCTAGTGGGTAACACATCGGGAGAACCTCTTGGAATGGCCGAAGTAAGAATTTCCTTCTCTGTAAGGTTTTGCAGGAGCAACACACCTACGGCTATAAAAGAATACCATAGTAAAGAGACCGCTTCCTTCCATATCAAAGCATGTGAAAAATCCTAGATGGGAAGCACAAAAGCATTGCCACCTTCATTATAGGTTCACAAGTTGTACTCCACCCTACAATGTTATGCGCACATGTGGTATATCCACTCAGAGATGCCTCGTCAAACTAGTAATTGGCAAGAATTGACGGCTGATCTCATTCAAGTGTTCAAGTATCGAAGTGCAAAGCCATCAGTGGATAAGGTGTTGTAAGTTGTTAAGTGCCTTACAACAGGAGATAGTGCTTTGGTGGAGGAAAAATATAAGAATTGCTAGGTGAACCTAGCCTGGAGGCATACTTTGAGGAAGAAGAAAAAAAAGAGATACAGTTTGAGGGCGTATTTATGGAATAATAAAAGTGAAGATGGTGTATGTTATTGATGGGGAAGAGGCGAGAAAGCTTGGATGTTAACCATTTTGTAGGGATGCACAAAGTCATAGATAGTGTTGATGAACGGGTGCACACCTACCATGAACCTTTAAAGATGAAAAAGGTTAACATCGGCTCAGAAGCATAACCCAAGGAGGTTATCATTGGAGACTATTGGTTGGAGAAAGAAGTCTCTAAAATCATTGATCTATTACACGAATTCCAAGATTTGTTCCCACGCAGGTATCATGAGCTTAAAGGCATCCACCATTCCTTAGGGGAGATGAGGATAAAGTTGAAGGAAGGTGCATGCCTAATCAGGAAGAGACCATACTAGATGAATCCTAATTTATGCATAAAGGTCAAGGAGGAAATAGACAAAATGATAGCATTAGGTATCATTGAGGTTGGTGGAAGAGTCGAATGGATAAGTCCAATGGTGATTAGTATCAATAAGGACAAGAGGATAAGGATCTCGTGTTGATATCGGGACCTAAATGCAAGTATGCATCATTGATCCTTTCCCAACCCCATTCATTGAAGAAATATTAGAGCGAGTGACAGGACGTGAGGTTTAATCTTTCACAAATGGATTCTTGGGCTATCACTAGGTAAGGATTGGAAAGGAGGACCAAAGGAAGATGAATTTCTCCATTGAGTGGGGAAGTTTTTCCTATACAGTCATGCCTTTTGGGTTGAAGAATGTTCTGACGTGTTCTCACACATTGTGGTGCAAGCTTTTCATGACTTCATCCATAAATTTATTCAAGTTTTCCCGGATGATTCAAAATATATGGTTAGTGAAGGACCATTGTGACAACTTAAGGTTGATGTTTGAAATGTGTCAATAATTGAGGATATCCCTCAACATTAATAAGTGTGTCTTTGCTACCCCATTTGGAACCTTGTTGGGACATATCATATGTAAAGAAGGCTTGTTAGTAGATCCCAAGGTTGCAATAATTGTGGGATTGGGGGAGCCTACTAGTCAAAGCGCAGTGCATGGATTCCTTGGACACATGGGTTACTATAGGAAGTTCATCAAGGGATACACCAAGATCACCGTACCTTTAGAAGAGTTACTTAGACACAAGAGTGCCTTCATTTGGGGAGAGTTGCAGTAGAGGGCATTTGACACTTTAAAGGATAGGCTTGTCACCGCACCCATACTACGATTCCCCTCTTGGGATAAGCCCTTCCATGTTCATGTGGATTCCTCAAGAACCACCATTGGAGTAGTACTTGCATAACCTGGTGAAGGGATTATTGATCATCCTTTATGATTTGCAAGTAGGAAGTTGACACTAGCGAGCAAAATTATACTACAACTGAGCACGAGGCATTGTCAATGATCTACATACTTCACAAGTTCAGACAATATCTACTGAAACCCCTTTTATATTTTACACTGACCATATGGCATTGAAATATTTAGTGAACAAGCCCATTCTACAAGGGCACATATGTCGGTGGGTACTATTGTTCCAAGAATTCGAGTTCATGGTGGTTTTCAAACCAGGAAAAAGTAATTCCGGACCTAATCATTTGTCTAGAATTGATTCAAGGGAGGACATGCAAAGCATTAAGGATACCATGCTAGATGCAAAACTATTTAGGTTGCGACACATGCCCTCATACTTAGAAGATATTGCAATATTTCTCAAGACAGGTGTAGTGCTAGAAGGAATGAAGGCATTGGATAAAAAGTAGTTAGCTATATGCACCGCACCCTACATGTTGATTAGTGGGGATTTATACAAATTAGGACATGATGAGATTTTGTGCCGATGTGTGTTAGAACATGAGCACCTAGCCATCATAGAAGAGGTGCACAAAGGTAGTGCAGGTGGGCACTATGTAGGCAACACCACTGCACGTAAGATATTAATGGTCGGATTATGGTGGGATACCCTGTATCAAGATTGCAAGGAGTATTGCAAGGTGTGTGATCATTGTCAGTGCATTGGAAAACCAGGGCAAAGAGATGAAATGCCTTTGCACCCTATTCCCAGTGCTAAGCCATTCAAAAAGTGGGCTATAGACTTCGTAGGCCCTATTACACCAACTGCGCGTAGGACTGGGTCATGTTATATAATCACTTGCATAGATTACTTGAAAAGGTGGGCAGAAGCAACACCTACTAAGGATTGTACAACAACTACTGCAACAAGGTTTCTATGGGAAAACATTATTACAAGGTATGGGTGCCCTTTGAGTTTGACTAGTGATAGGGGTACACATTTCTTAAATGAGACAATAAGGATTCTATTAACGAAATTCATGGTGGCTCATCACAAGACTACCCCTTACCATCCACAAGCAAATGGAACCACGGAGGCATTTAACAAAATACTAAGTCATACCCTAAACAAAATAATGACACCTATGATTGATTCTACCTTCTTGTATACCTTGTGCACCCTTTCCTTCTCATCCCTTAGTTCACGCTTTAGCTGAGCACTGACTAATTCTTTGTGTTTTAACTCCTTAGCTCTTTCTAGGATCTTCTTATCCTTCTTCTCCAGATCTACCTCTAAATCCTTCACTCTGTCGTTTCTCCCAAAAATCCTAGCTTCTACCTCAACCGAGACTTTTTGAGCACATTATAGATCTGCTCATCCGAAAGTTGTTGGGTATTCACCAAGGGGTTGGTTCCTTTAGACTCCGACATTTGCATCAATGCCCCTTGGCTCACTTCAAACTCTGGCTCATCGAGGTGGGACTCAAATTCCCATGAAAGCATTTTCCTTGTCTATGGGTATGCACCTTCCGCATCAAATGATGTCATGGCCAAGAGTTTCTCTGTTGGAATGGTGCTTTGGAAATGCGCGCACAACACCTTGTTTAGATCATCAACATAGTTCATTCTTGGTCTTTGGATCTCCATGCACCTTCCTCCTATGCGCATGCCCTTAGGAATACATACCGTCAAACTGGGGCCTCCTCCTATGCTTCGTGATATTTTCCCACACTTTCTTCTTTATCTTCATTCATTATTAATTCAGCACTGCGCTCCAACTCTTGTACTACCAAGGCTTTAATGATTTTTACCACTTCTTTTTCTACCGCCTCATTTATCTACTCCTGCATGAGGCTTGGAGTCTAATTTTTGTACTCACTTCTTCACTTTCTCCCTTATCTTGGGCATCTTCCTCCTCCTAGCTACCCTTCCTCCACATGAAGAGAAAGTCATTTTCCTCTTCTTTTCCCTCTGCTCTGAATCATGCAGGTCGATCCATGATGCTATAGATATTGGTGTATGACAGACAAGAGTTTCAGATAACTCTAAAGGAAAGAACGAGCATCAAGATCGGGATCACAATCAAGCACATTATGATTGAAATGAAGGGAATTTTGAAGGAGGTTGTGGTAGAGGTCGAGGATACCATGGTGGATTTGGAGGATGAGGCCGTGGTGGTGGATGAGGTGAGTTCCCTCATGGAACATGTTATACATGTGGATCTCCTAACCACTACAGGCATGAATGTCCTCAGAATGTTACATGTTCTTTCTATGGAAAGAATCATAGCTATGAGGAATGCCTAGACTTATATGAGCATCTTATCAAGCAACATAAACAAGAAAACAAAGGTACATGGATGGTTAGGATACAACGCGTTGTGGAAAATCAATGGATGCCTAAGTTGGAACCAGAATCCAAGGCATTGTAGGTAAAGATCACTACCCACGCTGAAGCAACGTGCGCCAAAGAAGCATTATAGCAAAAGCCTACCATCACTAAGGAGGAGGTTCTACATGCATGGTACCCAGATCTTTCCCATCAGAAGGAGGTTTATTAGGAAACCATGGAGGTACTCGAAATCTTGAGTGTACAATATTTAAAGGAGCAAACATGAAAGATGGAGTAAAAGAAAGCAATAGAGATGGTCAAATTTGATATGGATGACTTGAAAGAAGTGTGCAAGATGTTGTGATAGGAGAATATCATTCCACTATTAGGGGATTGGTTAAAGGGAAACATTCCATGTGCTAGTATTGACACTGGATGGCATATTGTGCATGTGAATCTTCCTCCTCATAGCCTAGATTATTACAAGGAAATCACTCTTAATGCTGTTTCGGATAGGTGGATTTTGAGTAATATATTGATTAATACTGAGACACAGAAGTCAATGTTCTTACTTTAGATACATGGGTACAAATGGGGATACCTCCATTACAGCCCATCCTCTAATGTATTGTTCATGGCTAATCATACTAAGGACACTCCCATCGACGTTTTAAAAGATGCATCCATTACCATATAGGGGCGCCAAGTTCACTTTGGAGATTTTGAGGCTTAAGCACCGACATAGGAAGATAGTTTCCCAACTCTCTTGGCGTGTTCTTGGTGTTATACAAATAATGCTGATCTTCGGTTCGATAAGGGCTATATCATATTTGAAAACAAGGAGGAAAGAGTTATTATCTCTTTAATAGATGGAAAATCTATGCCCTATGTTGAGCCCTTGAGTGAGGAAGACCTGAATAGGATTTATGTACGTTCCGTTTGAGACCTAGAGGTGCTTGAGCCATCTAAAGAAGGAATAATTCAAAGGGAGGATGCACGGTCCATTAGCGATACTACTACAAGTGTTTCTTGTGATAATTGGGCTCATAACACTTATGAGTTGGTAGGGTGCGAAGTAAAAAGTATATTGGCTAGGGACAATAAACCATGTTGTATAAGGAGAATCAGTAACAACTCGGTACCTTGTTACATCAGAGAAGGAGAACTTATGGTGTTCCTGTGCGCCATGGAGGAACATGGGATATACCAGTTAGAGAGAAGGAATATGCTAGCATATACCCTATGTGAGACAACTTCGCGCTAGTGGGTGTTTCACAAGGATAATCTTGTAGGATGGAATGAAATTAGGATTGCTCTTTCTACTAGGTTCTTCAAGAGCAATACACCTACTCAAATATGCACTTATTATGGTAATCAACCTGTTCAACACCACGTTCAGTAGTGTGAGAGACTCTAGACAAAGGGGCATGAAGCTTTACCACCTTCGCTCTAGGTGCAAAAATTTTATTCCACTTTACAAGGTTGCGCACGTGCTTAGTATTTATATGCAGAACTCCATCGAGAGACTAGAAATTGGCAGGATTTAATTGCAGGAATGGTCTAGACATTTGAATTCTTCTCTACTAAACCTCTAGTAGAAGAAGCATTAAAGGTTATAAAAAGCTTAACTATGGGGGATAGTTCCAAGGAGGAAGAATTCATTCAGAGTTATTTGATGAAGGAGACTCAGGAGCATGTTTTGCGGAAGCAATAGAGGCCGATGCCACACTACTTCACGCTTTCCTTGAGAAAGAAAAAGGAAAAATGGTCTACTTAGTGAATGATGAAGAAGTAGAAAATTTGGATGTAGACCATTCAACAGGTAGGCGTGAGATGTTGGATAGTGCAGATAAGACCACACACGCCTATCATGAACCTATGAAGACAAAGAAAGTGAATATTGGATCGATCTTTGAAACTAAAGAGGTCATAATTGGACACTATTTGTCTAACTCTAAAGTGGAAAAAATCATTGAGTTACTACAAGATTATCAAGAATTATTCCCTGTGGGGTACCATGAACTTAAAGGCGTGCATGAATCATATGGGGAGATGAAGATAAAGCTTAAAGAGGGTGTACACCCGGTTAGAAAGAGACCCTACAGGATGAACCCCAACTTGCATGAAAAGGTCAAAGAAGAGATTGACAAAATGTTGAAGTCTGGAATCATCAAACCCTTGGATGAGTCAGAATGGGTTAGTCCAATGGTGATCAATATTAAGAAGGATGGTCGATTAGGATCTATGTGGACTATAGGGAGTTGAATGCTGCATGTGTGACTAATCCCTTTCTTATTCCATTCACTGTGGAAATAATAGAAGGTGTTGTAGGACGTGAAATATATTCATTTATAGATGGATTCTCTAGGTATCATTAGGTTAGGATTGCTAGGAGGATCAGGAAAAGACTACTTTTACATCTGAATGGGACAAATTTTCCTATACTTGTGATGCCTTTTGGTCCGAAAACGTGTTTGTTGTATTTTTGCGCATAGTTATTTAGGTGTTCAAATATTTTATTCACAACTTCTTGCAGGTTTATTTAGATGATTGGACGGTGTATGGACTTGTTAAGGATCATTGTGACAACTGTGCTTAATGTTTGAAATATGTAGACAGTTGAGTATCTCTTTGAACATCAAGAAGTGCATATTTGCTACACCATTTGGAATACTATTAGGACACATAATCTGCAAGGAAGGTTTGTTGGTTGATCCAGCTAAGGTTGCAGTCATTATCGGCCTAAAAGAGCCTACTAGTCAAAGTGAGGTGTGTAGATTCTTGGGTCACATAAGATATTATAGGAAATTCATAAAGGGGTATGCCAAGGTTGCCACACCTTTAGAGGAATTTCTGAAAGGAAAAGATGTGTTCTACTGGGAAGAACCGCAACAACATGCATTCGAGACATTAAAGGGGAAACTTACCGCCACGCTATTCTACGCTTTCCTTCATGGGACCAACCATTTCATGTACATGTGGACACCTCTGGCATGGCCATTGGCGTGGTTTTGGCTAAGCTTGGAGAAGGTATTATAGATCATCCTATTTACTTTGCTAGTAGAAAGTTGACTCATGTAGAGTAGAATTACAAAACTATAGAGTGCGAAGCTTTGTCAATGATCTATGCACTATATAAATTCAGGCAATACCTGCTAGCTACACCATTTTTTATTTTATAAAGATCACATGGCATTAAAGTATTTGGTAAACAAGCCTATTTTATAGAGGCACATATGTATATGGGTACTCTTATTTCAATAATTTGATTTCATAGTTGTGGTAAAACTAGGGAAAAGTAATTTTGGACCAAACCATTTATCCGAATACAATCAGGAGAAGAAGCACATGCAATTGAAGATACCATGCCCGATGCATAGTTATACAAGTTATAATGCGCACCATTAGAATTAGAGGACATTGCTATCTTTCTATGAACAAGTATGGCACTAGAAGGAATGAAATCCTTAGAGAAGAAACAACTTGCTATACACATGACACCCTATATGTTGATTAGCGGTGACCTGTACAAGTTAGGTTGGGATGAAGTATTACACCGTTGTGTACTAGAACATGAGTGCACAAATATCATGGAGGAAGCTCATGGTGGTATTGTAGGTGGCCACTATGTAGGTGACGCCACTGTGCACAAGATTCTACTCACTGGATTATGGTGGGAGACCCTGTATAAAGATTGTAAGGCATATTGCAAGGCTTGTGATCACTGTCAATGCCTTGGGAAACTAAGTCAATGAGATGAAATGCCTCTAAGACCTATTACTAGTGTAGAACCATTTGAGAAATGGGCTATAGATTTTTTGGGTCCTATTTCACTAGCCACACGTAGGACTGGATCACACTATATCATTACTTACACAGACTATCTGACAAGGTGGGTAGAAGCAACGCCTACAAAGGATTGTACAACGGCTACAACAACCAAGTTTTTATGGGAAAATATTATTACATCAGCTATACCATTACTTGCACAAACTATCTGACAAGGTGGGCAGAAACAATGCCTACTAAGGATTGTACATCGGCTACAACAGCCAAGTTTTTATGGGAAAATATTATTACAATGAGCTAAGGATTATACATCGGCTACAACAACCAAGTTTTTATGGGAAAATAAGTCTTCTTGGTGTTTGTAATAAGCAAAGATGTGCCATTTAGATTAGGTTTTGAATTATGTATTCCCTTACCGTATTTCCTTCTTCGTTCTTATGCTTTGTCAATTTAGTTGTTGTTTTGTGCAATAAGTGTATTTGCGCACCAAAAGCTAATTACCATTTGCAGTATTTTTCTATGTAGAGGACTACACATACTATTTATGTGGGGTGGTTGTTTAGAAATAGGTACACATAAAGGAGAAAACTACTACATGTGCTATTCAAATTTTGAAGAGTTGGTGAATAGAAGATTTCTTCCAAATGAGGACCATAGATGGAGATAAATGAAGGAACAATATAATGCGAGGTAAGTAACGACCATGGAGACTACCAAGAGAAGGTGCAGTGATGAGGTACTCAGGTGCATGGAAGCATGCTGAAGAGAATCTTGTAGCCAGAAGGTAGGAAGGTGCACTAAAAGGTTATGACTGAGGTGCGAAGATGTACCACGTGGAAAATTGTGAAAAGGGTCAATTAATGAGGAATGTTGGTAGGTGAAGGAGCAATAAATGCACCAAATTTTTGAAAATCTATATAAGGGATACAAGTTCATTCTTACCATTGTAAATTGCAAGAATTTGAAAGAGCTAAGTGCAACCGAGCTGAGTGAAGAGTGTTGAGGTGTGAAGAGTGTGAAACCAAATGTGAGAAGCAGATTTGTGCATAGGAGAAGCTTATGTCCCCATTGGTGAAGGGTTTCAGCAAAGCGAGCATTTGAAAGAGTGAGGGAACACATTTTTCAACTAAGGCATGCGATTAGATCTAGGGTTTGAGTTTGCATGTTACGAAGCTAGAAAACAAGCATTCGAGGACGAAACATTGCGATTTATAGATGACACCAAAGAAAGCACCTGCCGTAGGAGAAAAAGGGAAGAAGAAGATGGAAGTGGAATTTGAAATTTCTCCCAAGTGATTTTTTTAGAAATGCAATACCCAAAAGGTGTAATAGTAGGCTAAGAATGGGACTCTCATGTCCACAAATGCAATATCGGTGATTCAACCACCGCACATCAGAGAACAAAAAGGAATTAGATGTGCTATTGAATACAAAGACAAACAAGTACACAATTGAGGATATGCTAGTGTATGATGATGTGAGAGAGAAGCTATCAAGCAGCATTGGAGTCTACCAAATACAGCTTCCCTATTTTGGCAAGTATGAACCTTTGTACCAGTGGCTAATGAGTAGGGTGCATGAGGATTTCTTTTATTTTTTTGGGCGTAGGGTAAGGATTACAACCACCTAATTTCAACTATAACAAGATTAAGGGGCACAGGAGTAGACCTGAATAGTGATTTGATAGATAAATCAACCATCTTGGAGACACGAAAGGAGTTAGGATACACCAAAGGTCATGTGTAGAATGGATATAGATAAACTAAAGAAGTATCCCATCGTATAGGCAACTGCACATCTGGTCACTAAGTTAAATGATCAAGAGAGATGGTCCCAGTGAACATAATGTGGCTACACATTGCAAGGAAAATGTCACAAGGAACAATCTACAACATAGTAGGCTACATTGCGGACACAATCATCGAGGAAGCACACATAGGTGAGAAAATTAGTTTCGGCACTTGTCCTATTGTCCTTAGTATTTTTGGAGATTGGGGTGCCTAATGGGCTGAAGAACAAAATCTGGGAGTACCCCATGTAGAATAAGTCCTTGGCAGAAAGGTTTGAGAAGTACTTATGTGAAGGGTCAATGAGTGGGCCATTTAAGTAGAGAGTGGAGATGTGGTATGATAATCTCTGCACGACTTTTAAAGAGGATTAGCACATCCCTAAGGATTTACCTTCGGTGGTGGGCAATGCAGTCTAGTTTGTAATGTATCAACACTTTTACACCATGTGGTTTACAATGAAGGATGGTACTTGGAGCCCCAGTGTAAGCTTCCATATGCCTTCACAACACGTTACTTCTAGGTAGTGGTCCATTGGTTTAACAATGTGCGATGCCTAAACTTTGTTGCGAGACATGGTAGATCGTATCTACCACATGCTTTGCACAAGACCTATGTCTATCCAGGGAAGACCGCCTACATAGAGAGGCTAATTTTAGACATGATAAACATGAAGCCTATGAGTTTAGCAATTGGAGATAGTGGGGCCACACTTATCTACCTTCAGCTCAAGCCCAAGTTGGAGGGAAACAAATATGTGGAGAACGAGTTCGTGCTCCCAGGGCCACCTAAGGGAAAGCATACAGTGGAGAATGTACCAACTCTAAATCCCACTAAACTATAGAAGTAGATGATGAAGAGGAAGAGCACAAAGATAGTGGTGGCTTAGTGCATAAGGGATGAAGGCGAGACCTTGGAAAAGGTTAAGTCTAAGCGTGCAAAGAAGTACTTCACCCCGGACACACAAGAAGAAGGGGATGAAGAATTGGAGGTTGGAGCAGACCCTAAGGAACACCACTTTAAGAGGGTGTTCAAGTGAACAAGGACTCAAGGCACTACTCCCCAATCAGTATAGAGATCACCACATATTTCTCCATAGAAGGAGATAGCTGAAAAGAGAAGGAGAAAGTTGAAGCTGGATGAGGAGGTGGAAGAGTCTGAGGAGAGCGCGCTCAGATCTCCTACACCACCAGAGGATGTGGAAGAGCCAAAGGATGAAGAAATGAAAGATGGAGATGTGAATAATGAAGGAGAAGGAGTAAAGGAAGGAGAGACAAAGCAAGATACTACTCAAAACACTGAAGATCTAGCTCCAAATCTTGGCGCGCCAGTTCCTAAGGGGCCAAGAAGTAAAAGGAAAAGTGGAGAGTTTACTGTTCCATCTTTGGGATATGCTAAGGACACAAGAAAAATTATCCGCACCTATTTTCAGAGCACGGTGAGCCCTAAGGAGTTATATGGATGGGAGTTGATGGATGAGGACATGGCCACCACATGCACAAGAAAGCAACTATCTTGGTCTATGCACACACACATGGACAAGCTAAAATTTGACATATGTGAAGAATCTTGTGTGTCAAGAAGGATGAAGAAGGCACCTTAGGCTAGGCATATAATCGTAAAACCCACGGTTATGTCTGATGAGTAGGTAAGCAATGCCTTGGTGAAGGTATCTACAGAGGTGGCGTGGAGGAACATAGACAAATTTGCCACTATCAAGGTGTTGAGGGAAGAGATTAAGGCCAAGGATGTAGAGATTGTGCACTTAAATAGGAAAAAAAAACCTGGAGTAGAAAAAGAATGGGGTTCTTATTGGCATGGTAGAGGAGATCGGGGATCATGTCCTCCAAGAAAGACCACACTTAGAGCCCAAGGTACCTAAAAATTTCCCTTCGGCTATGCACTATGTGTGTACTTTGGTTGATATGGTGCTTGAAGAGGGACTAGTTAGGATGTCAATGCCAAAATACCCTGAACAAGAGGCAAAGAGGGAAAAAGTTGTAGTAATTAGAAATATTTCATCATACGAGGGGTTGCTTCAAAATTTATGGGATGAGATGAATAAATCGGATCAAGCATTGAATATCCGTATGCGGCTCCGTAAATAGTCATTAGAATAAGGAAAATGGTAGAGGACAATGAAGTCCTAAAAGATATGAAGGATGAAACATTGGGGCACACAGAGAGACCGATAAAGGGTGAAACAAAAGTGCAAGGCCATTGCGGTGGGTTCAGAGCCCCATAAGAACAAGTTAGATGAACTAGGAAAACTCATAGCGTAGAAGATGGATCTCTTTGGAAGGGAGAATGTCTGCAATGGCTAACATTATGTTAGTATTACAAAATGAGAAGGGAGAAATTACATAGGATGAGTTGGAGTCTATTGCAGTGAATATCCCAGAAAAGGCAGAGGCCACACTGAGTGAGTGGTAGACCTTAGAGGTAGAAATAAAAGAAGAATATCCAAAGCTCATTCTTCTAGTTGAAGTAAAGGGTGTTGCATAATAAATAACTATTCTTTTAATAAAAAATTCTTTCATTTTATTTCCATTACTTAATTCTTTCTTGTTCAAGGAGTATCCATTTCTGGGGTGGCAATGTAGTTTAGTGTGGGGTAATGTTGAGTAGACAAAATGGAATACTTAGCAGAAGTCACACAAAAGGTTCGTGCGAGAGAACAGGGTGCAGTCAAAGGTGTGAAAGGATAGGGGAGAACATGCACGTGAAGTATAAAGGAAAACTTGGGACTTAGTTGTTTTCACATGTATAAGATATTTTTAGATATAACATGTAGAGCATATAAACCGAGAAAATACTTATGCAACACACACGTGCTATTTTTTGAAGAGCGGCTATAAAGCACTTTGCATGGATGTAGGCTAAATATAGAATTGCTACTGACAGTTAACTAGAAGAGATCTATTGTTAACACACTTGTATGTGTGGCTATGATTGTAAAGGTGCATGGCTATTTCCAGCATGTGACCTATTTTTGGAGTTATGCAAGCGGTGAATGGCAAGTCCCCACCCTTATAAATATGTAATGATCTACATAATATAGGGTGTGTGTGAGAACTAAATTACTATGAAGTTATGCTTTGCCAAATTTGATGCACACATAAGCTATGGTATTATCTATTGTAATGATCTTATGTGTATTTATCATGTTTAATATAATGGAGTGTATTGGCTGAATCAGAGTATTAATCCTGAGTATAATTGGTTCTTGCATGTTTCATTCCATCATGGTTATCATTTAAGTTTTTATTCTTTAATCTAGATCTAAACATGCACTATAGAAGGATATATTAGTTATGGATATGAATGCATTAAGTCTTCATCATGCTAACATCTTGTAACAAACAACCCTAAAGAGGGTCTTGGTACCTTTGCATTCTTCAGGTGAGCACTTAATCTAGGCCGAGTGACGTGTCAAGATGCCTCAAATTTCTATGGTAAATTCTAGGCCGCATCACCCAACATCTATTTCTATTCAAGCATACAATTCCACTACACATCCATGCATAGGCACTGTCACCTTACCACTCATAATGGGGCCAAAGAATATTCCAGTTCTATTTTTGTCATTGATATCCCAGTTTCATATAATTTCTTACTTGGTAGGCCATGACTTCACAAAATGCAAGTAATGTCTTCTACAGTTCACCGATGTGTTAGATTCTTACATGAAGGATTTGAATATGAAGTTCCCATTGATAGTACACCATTCCAATATTGTAACCTATATCTAACCACTACATTGCATATTTTACCTTCCTTCTCGCCACCATCCATCCTGCTTCGATCCATGACCTATACACTATCTGGACAACTTGCCTCCACTTGAGGGAACCATTTGTACATTAGATGTTATTCCATCCACTTCGAATCCCCCCTTCTACTAATGCTATGGTACTTTATCGGGGGTATTTCCATACATCGGACATCATACCACCTTCATTATCTCCTCATGAGAAATTTGCATCTATGATACCTTCTTTCACATGCACTCTTTTCATAAACAATGATTTTTGTCACACATTCCATTTGATTTCGCTTGCTTTGACACTTCTTACATGTTCAATGGATTGACTCGGCTTGGGTTTACACTTGAAGATATCTTACCTCCACCACATTCGACACATCTATATCATGTATATTTTTACATTACTGCTACTTATGGCCTCTGAATATTTCATCTATTAGTCTTTGTTACACGCACTCCATGCCTTTCACCATTTACTCTTGGGAAATCCTGTCTTGACTATATTGGTTGTTGGGCCCCTAAAGTAACTAAGTAACTAAGGTGTGAAGCCTTGTGGCACATAGAAGAAGGGTGCGAAGGCACACACGAAAAATAGTTCTTGGAGAGGTGCGAAGGCTCTCACCCGAGCAAGATGGAGTCTGGAATTAGTAAGTTTTTCACAACTAGAAAAGATGCGCATAGGGAGTGAACAGAAAAGTGACGAGATACAAATGTGGATAAGCTATGAAGACTTACGAATCAAAGAAAGGATATTCCAGGGCATCAATATGGTTATCATGAAATTATGAGGAGTCAAAGTTGTTAAGGATTAGCTGACACATGCATGCTAAAGGCACTCAATTGAGGGAAAAAAATGGCGATATCTCGGCACATTCCCGGTAGTGGTAGAGTAATAATGAAAGGATTCCATTAGGCTTTCATAGGTGATGATGGCTCGTTAAGATAAGATTCCTTCGAATGCTTGACATAGAGGGTCTTTCTATAAAAAGGAAAAAAAAAGGGGATATAGTTTAGAGAGATGTATAGGGAGGACGAATGTGGAGATAATTGAAAGTGGGACCGAGGGATATAGATGTTGTGTAATAAGTAATGTCGGTGGTGTGATGAAAATAAAGCTTTTCTACTATGAAAATTTCCATGAATGGAACTCTTTTTGATGTAATCTTGGCCACCATACTTTGGTTCATAAATATAATGAAGTAATTCTGTAACGCTCTTGTAGTGGATCTTGATATGTGTTTTTCCCTTATGTTCATGTGTGTGTTACAGGTTTTCTTGATGATATTCATGGGTTAATTCTACTTTCATTTAGTTGATCATGTTAATCTATGCTTGGAATGCATTAGGCTAGGAGTTAATGCTTACATCTTAAATCCCATGGATGAGTGCGTTTACCCTTTGGTTGCAATACATTCGTGTGTGATAAAGAACATTCTCATGAAGCTCACATAAAGGAGGGGCTCAAAACCTGCACATGCCTCGGGTGACTTCCAGACTAATCGGATGATATGCCAATGCACTTGGGATTGGTAGCTCAAACATGCAAGTGATAATAGAGACTACATTTTGGTTCCGTTACAGGACCTCTTTTCAAAGCTATTGTGAGAATGGTGCATGATGACAGAGTGCTTGACCTTAGACAATATTGAAGCATGGATTAAAAACACAGAGGATGAGTTTGCTAGAGATTTAGTGATGGAATTGAGTTTAACACATGTAAATGGGTAGAAGAACATCTGTATCATGAGTTGTATGAGACCTCATTTTGTTATTTTCTAGTGGAGTTGTATGAATGGATTTCGGCGTATACATCTAGATCAAGCTGGTAATATAGATCTCACGTATGGACCCAAGATGAGTATCAGAGGCTGCATGATGCTGATATGACTTAGACACATGCTTTGTTGATCATTTGTGGAGTAGAGTTTTGACAAGTTACACCTTGGAGTATGTGATTTCTATGTATTCCTTTCAGAGATTGCTGAGTTTGAGTTCTTGGGGGAGCCAAGAGGATCATTCTTACATGGTATCCCTTTAGCTATAAATTTCCTGATCATTACGCTGAGTTTGGAAGCATTTACTATGGATGACTAAGCTTCCTCTGAGTGCTAGGTGAGGAAGTTAGGGTGGAGGAAGATGACAGACCTTGTGGATGAAAAGGAGAGAGAAGAAAGAAAAATCAAGTATAATGAGGCTCAGGAGAGGGAGTTGCCAAGACATCACAAAGCTACATGAGTGATGGATTTATGGAGGTAGATGTTGTAGGAAGGATTTGAGGTTAACGTGGAGGATGTGGAACCTGAGCAGTCTTTGCTACCCCATCTTGGCAAGCACAGAAGAGAAATCCCCTCACCTTTTGGAGAAGGCTCGTCATATGAAGAGAGGAGAATATTCATTTGTGCTCATCCGAATCCACCTGCAAACCAATGCCTCGGTGCTTAGCTTTCCAAATCCGAGAGACAAATATTACTAACCCGCTTAGTACTTGGGGAAGTAACCGATCGACACCTAGGAGGTATAACTTTTCATTTGGTACATCTATGGTTGCACAATCATTTCCTGTGTTTGGAGGTATATTGTCTAGAACAACATTTGGGCAAATTACGGTACAAAAAGCTTAGGTATCACGTCTGGAAGTGACGCAGGACTAACATCTAGTAGCGGTGCAATATCATGAACTATTGGCATGTAGTTCATCGTGACATTGGGGACATAAGGAGCGACCACTTTAGGACCCTTACTAGCTACAAGAGGTGGAATAGAACTTGCGGACTTGGTGGACTTGGTGGATTTGAAGGATCGGTGGTCGGGAGGAATAGGTCATGGTGGATCTAGTAGATCTGGTGGTGGAGGTAACGTTGAAGGGAATCAAGGTTTTGGATCAAGTGAACAAGGGCATCAAGCACCTCAACAAGTATTTTTTGAAACGTCTTTGCTTCTACTAGATTAAAAAGGTGTTGAGGATGCTGTGGAACATGTACACAAATGTGAACTGCCATGGCACACGAAGGGGATCACTAACTTGGAATGGAAGGCAAGCTAGTTTACAAAAACATTGCAAGGATGTGTGCATAGTTGAAAATCGGAAGTATGACCCCACCAGACAATAGTAGATTATACCATGTTGCGTAATGCATTTTTAGCTAAATTCCATATTCTTGAGTTTGAACATAAGAGCATTAGCGCACTAAAGGAGATTCAATAAGGTATGGCAGAGAGTGTGCGGGAGTATGATGTGCATTTTAAAACTCTCTTATAAAAACTGTCTTATGATATTCATCCTTCTCAACATGTTCAATGGTTTGTTAGAGGATTAATAACACCCTTCAGGAGAGCACTTTCGAAACAAGACTTTCACAGACCCACACGAGGCCTTGGAGGCTGCCCTATGCGCTGAGGTTATGAGAAGCGTGGATACCAGTGTTAGTCCTTTTCTTGAAGCTCAGATTGCTTCCATGGAAAAATATCTAAAGAAGATGTCTGTGAACTCGGTGCATGAGACTCACAATGGCCTATGGTGCATGGATTGTGGGGTAGAGGGGCACACAAAGGATAATTTTCCTCGAGAGATCGGTACGCGCCATGATAGTAGACTGTGATATTTTCCATGGAGATCATGATGTAAGTAGGTGTCCACTACTACAACACGTGATCTATAAGAATGTGTCTTGCTATTACAAGATTTGCACCTCTACTACTCATGACACTAAGGATTGTAGATTGATTGACCAGATACATGATGCCATTGATATTGGTGTGTGCCAGACCAGTGTTGTAAACAATTCCAAGGATGATGGTCATCACTATGAAGAGCAAATAGATGGAGGGGCTCGTGGGTGAGGCTTTCATGGAGGATCTAGAGGTCATGGCAATTACGGAGGTAGAAGAATTGAATTTCCTCACCAGGACCCGTTATAACTGTGGGTCCATAAAACATTATAGTCACAAATGCCTTGACTTACTACAGTGATCTTGGTGTGGAAAGAAACACAAGTATGAGGAGTGCCCGAGATTTATTTGAGCACATAAACCAAAAACAACGAACAATAAAGGCACCGAAATGGTAAACATGAAGATGTTTGACTTGTAATGGATGCCAAGGGTTATGCGTGTGAGTCGAGTTAGAACCTATACTGGTGACAATGTGAGTTGAAGCTACACATGCTAGGGAGATACCAAAGCAGAAACCACTAGTCACAAGAGAAGAGGTGGTGCATGGGAAGTATCGGATCCTGCTCATCAAAAAGAGGTTTATCAAGAAACCATGGATGTGATTCGAAGCCTACAAGGAGAGATCTAGTGCCTAAAGGAGTAGTCATGACAATCGAGTAGAGGAGATATTCGAGGCTCCACAGAAGAATCTAGATGAAGTCAAGGAGGTATGTAAAATGCTAATGCAAGAGAATATCATCCCTTTACTAGGGGAATGGTTATGGGAAAAAGTACTACATGCCAGAAGAGAGCGCATGCGAAAGGTCTTGCATGCTAACCTTCCCCCTCACACCATTGATTATGATAAGGATATTACCTTGAATGCGGTAGTCGATGGATGGCTCAAAAGAAATATTCGATAGATACAGTGCAAAGGTTAATGTTGTCACCCTAGACACATGACATCAAATGGGAAGGCCCCCATTACAACTATCCTTGAATGTGCTATATATGGCTAACAAGACAAAGGCGATGTCCATTCATGTCTTGAAGGATCTTTACTATCACTTTCCAAGGGTGGAAATTCACTAGAGAATTTGAAGTCTTAGCGCTAGCTAAAGCAGAAAACTTTCCAACATTACTTGGGCACCCTTGTGTTATAAGAATAATGCTTGACCTACGGTTAAATAAGGGGTACATAAGTTTTGAGAACAAGGAAGAATGGGTTATTATCCCTTTAACTGATGGGAAGTCAACACCCTATACTGAGCCCTTGGGAGAAGAAGTCCTCGATAGAATCTATGTGCACACTATCAGGGACCTTGAGGTGATTAATCCTACGAAAGGAGTTATTCAGTTCGAAGACGCTCAATCTATGAGTGATACCACTAGTGTAGCATGTGAAAATTGGGTGCATGAGACTTATGAGTTAATTGGGAGGTAATTGAGAGGATCTGTTACAAGAGTGATAATGGCGTGACCGCTTACACTCCCGAGAAGGAAGTAGTTACCAAGCTACACTGGGGATGACAACCCTGATGTTTTCTTGTAAGCCATGGAAGCTCAATGGAGATGTGAGATCAAAAGAAGGAGCATGCTTGTCTACACTTTGCATAGAACTACAACACGTTGGTGGATGACGCATCAAGAACAATATTCTAGGGTGGCACGAGGTGAGGATTGCACTCTCTATTAGATTCTTCAAGAGCAATGTGCCCACTAAAATTTGTGTCTATGATGGGAAAGGATCCACCTCAAATCATGTCTAGGAGTGCAAGAGGATTTAGATGGAAGGCACAGAGGCTTTACCTCCTTCCCTATGGGTGCACAAGTTCTATTCCACACTACAAGGTTATGCGCACACATGGTACATTCATTCGAATTACGCCGTTAGACATGGGCCTGTGTGGGATATAACGAGATGAATTGATTTAAACCTTTGAATATTAAAGAGCCAAGCTATTTGTGAATGAGGTGTTACAGGTTGTTAAGTTCCTAACTATGGGAGATAGTGCCATGGCTGAGGATAGAACTCGGGATTATTGGGAGTTTGATGTGGAGGAACTACAACTTGAGCATGCCTACATGGAGAAAGAGAAGGGAAATTTGGTCTATGTGATAGATGGAGAGGAAGTGGAGAAATTGGATGTTAACCATACTATGGGTATGTGTCAGGTAACAAATAATGCTAGTGAGAAAAAGCACACCTACCATGAACCTCTAAAAATAAATAAGGTTAACATTGGCTCAAATGGAACCTAAGGAGGCTACTATCATGGATTACTAGTCGAGAAGGGAGGTTTACGATCATTGATCGTCATTGCAAGAATTTCAAGATTTATTTCCACATGTTTACCATAAGCTTAAGGGAGTTCACCACTCTCTAGGGGAGATGTAGATAAAACTAAAGGAGGGAGTGCACCTGATTTAGAAGAGACCTTACCGAATGAATCCAAATCTATGCATTCGGGTCAAGGAAGAGATAGACAAGATGATCACTTTAGGTATCATCGAAGCTTTGAGGAATCAAAATGGATAATCTCAATGGTCATTAACATTAAAAGGGATCGGAGGATAAGGATCTATGTTGATTATAGGGATTTGAATCAGGTATGTGTCATTGATCCCTTTCCAACTCCTTTCACCGAGAAGATCCTGGAAGGAGTAGTTGGGCGTGAGATCTATTCATTCATGGATGGATTCTCGGGATATCATCAAGTTAGGATTGTAAAGGAGGACCAAGAAAAGACAAATTTTACCACTGAGTAGTGAAGGTTTACCTACACAATCATGCCTTTTAGACTGAAGAACACTCCATTGTGTTTTTACGCATTGTGGTGTAGGCATTTCAAGACTTCATCCATAAGTTTCTTGAAGTCTACCTTGATGATTAGATGGTATATGGATTAGTAAGGGACCATTGTGAAAATCTAAGGCTGATGTTTGAAAGATGTTGACAGTTGCACATATCCCTCAACATCAAGAAATGTCTCTTCGTTACTCCATTTGGAACCCTTTTGGGGCATATTATATGTAAGAAAGGCTTACTGGTGGATCCTGCCAAAGTTTCTGTTATTGTAGGTTTGGGAGAACCCATCAACCAGAGAATAGTGTGTGGATTCCTTGGACATACGGGGCACTACCAGAAGTTTATTAGGGGGTATGCAAAGATTGTGATACCACTGGAAGGATTGTTGAAGCACAAATGTGCATTTCATTAGAGAGAGGCACGACAAACTACGTTTGACACATTGAAGAATAAGCTTATCACTGTGCCCATATTACACATTCCTTCTTAGGGTAAGCCATTCCATGTACATGTTGATACTTCAGGAGTTATGATTGGGGAAATCTTAGCACAATCTGGAGAAGGGTTTTTTGACCACCACTTGTGTTTTGCTAGTATAAGCGAACCCCAGTAGAACAAAACTATACTACTATTGAGTGTGAAGCATTCTCAATGATCTACATGCTCAAAATTTCAGAAGTATCTCTGTGACAAAACCCCTTTATATCCTACACAAACCACATGGCATTGAAGTACTTGGTAAACAAGCCCATTTTACAAGGGAGCATATGCAAATGGGTCATATTAATTCAATAATTTGAGTTTATAGTTTTTGTCAAACTGGGTAAGAGTAATTTGGGACCTGACCACTTATCAAGGATTGATTTAGAGGAGGACACACATGACATTGAGGATCCAATGCCAAATGCACAATTTTTAGGTTGCATCACATGCCCTCTGAATTAGAAGATATTAATGTGTTTCTCAAAACATGTATGGAACCGAAGGGAATGAAGAATTTGGAAAGGAAATAGTTAGCCATATGCACTGTGCCCTACATGTTAATTAGTGGAGACTTATACAAGCTAGGACATGATGAGGTTTTGCACAAGTGTGTGTAAGAACATGAGTGTTTTGTAATCATGGAGGAAGCACATGGTGGGATTGCAGGAGGACACTTTACAAGGAATACCACCACATGGAAGATTATATTGGAAGGGATTTGGTGGGAAAGCATTTATCAGGATTGTATTGAGTTTTTCAAGGCCTCGTGACTATTTCTAGTGCCCCTGGAAAATGAGGAATAAGAGATGAGATGTCCTTGAGATTGATAGCTAGCATAGAACCACTTGAGAAGTGGGTGATTGATTTTGTAGGACCAATTTAACATGAGTGAAGGATTGATTCACATTATATCATTACTTGTACTGATTACTTAACAAGGTGGGCAGAGGCAACTCCTACTAAGGATCACACAACAACCATAACAATAAGATTCCTGTGGGAAAACATAATCAACAGGTATGTGTGTCCTTTAAGCTTGATTAGTGATAGAGGAACACATTTTTTCAATGAGACGGTCAAGATTTTGTTGGCGTAATTCATGGTGGCCCATCACAAGACCACCCCTTATCACCCCTAAGCTAATGGAACCACTGAGGCATTTAACAAGATAGTAAGTCACACACTGACCAAAATTTGTGATGTGGGGAGACAAGTTTGGGATGAAAAATCTCAGCTGTACTATGGGTGTATAGGATAACCTACAAGAGATTAAACAAGACCACACTATTTCAATTGGCGTTGGGCACAGCACGACGATGTTTTACCAGTAGAATTTATGCTACCATCTTCATGAAGAGTGCACACAGGAGGATTAGCTGATGAGAAAGCACTACAGGAGTGCATAGAGAAGTTAATGCAATTGGACGAAGGGAGATAACTTTTTAGGTGGAGTTAGAATACTGAGAAGGAATGATAAAAAGCATGGCATGATCGTCATATTAAAAATAAACAATTTGAGGTTGGGTACATGGTCTTTCTTTATCACTCTAAATTTCCGTGCCATAATGGGAAACTGAAATTCCATTGGTTAGGACCATACATCATCTCGTACATCCTTGATTCAAGTGCATACCAATTATAAGTACTGCATGGGATGAGGTTACCAGTTACTTCAATGGGAGTAGGCTGAATCCCTACTATAAATAAGGCTTTTATATAGTCGAAATAAGGCAATTTTGCCAATTAGTTTAGATTTCTTTTAGTCCTTTTGGTTGTTTCCTTTGTCGTCGTTTTCAGATTTGTGTTACGCGTTGGTGCGCCGGTGGATAATTGCATTGTAAGAGGTTCTATGCATAGGGGACCATGCATACATTTTTGTGTGGGGTGAGGTAGTAGATATATTGAACATGGTGGATAACAACTTTGATAGTGGATTGTTGGAAAATTAATGTGAAGATAAAAGAATGAGTAACGTAATGGCTAAGGTGTGTAAATTCATGCGGTTATGAAGGTGGGTTGAAAGAATATGAAGACCACAAGAAGGGAAAATTACGCAGTATGACATAAGGTAGGCATTATTATAGGGAACTACTTAGTAGAAAATGCAAAGGTTATGTACTTTGGCATTGTGACGTGCGTGAAGGAGGTCTGTGGCAATTTAGTGGTATTAGAGCACCTAAAGGTTATAGATGTAAAGTGTGGGTGAAATTCTTAGAAGTTGACTTAAGTGAAATAAATCAATTTATCAAAAAGTGACATTAGGACACGTGGTCGGAGGAACTCTAAGGCATCTATAAAGTGTAAATAAGGGATAAGAATAGTCATTTCGACTAATTTTCCTTAGAGAATTTATTTTGTGCTCTCGAGCTTGAAGTGCAAAAAGGTTTTTCAAAGAAGAGTGACGCAAAGTACTATCACGAACCAATGGAATTTTGTAAAGTTGTAGTAAAATCTTGTGACATAGCACGAAGGGAAGAAGACAACAGAGCAGGAAGGAGGTGGCGTGAAAGAGAAGCGAGGAAGTTTTCAAGCTAGGGTAGTTGAAAGAAAGGAACATAACACTTAGGGGATGATGAAAATGAGAGGGATATGACACCATAGAAGGCTCAAACAAATAAACCCATAGTGGAAAATGAGGATCCCATGGAGATCTACTCGGAGATGCAGTACCCGCATAGAGTTATTAAGGTCAAAAAGTGGATCTTGAAGCTATATAAATGTAAGATCAATGAATACAACCACATAATGACCGACAATGAAAATCGATGCAAATGGACCTAGTGTCGGACACTACAAAGGTGGTAGATGAGCTTGAAAACCCTAAGGTTGATGACTCAGTGCAACAAGCACTGTAAAAGACTGGGGTTTTACAGCTATGGGAGCTACCCTTCTTTGCCAAACCCGCCCCACTTTTCAGGTGGTTAATGTCACGGTGCATGAAGATTTCTTCTACTTCACTGGGAAGAAGAATGAGGATCACATGCCATTTGATTCAAATGGTTATAGTCTCGTGGAACACTGGAGAGGATATGACACTTGATTTATGTTCCACTACCAAGATTGAGGAGCTACCGAAAAATCTAAACTACGAGAAGGGGGTAGGGCACAGGTAATTACAGATCTCCTAGACCCAATGTTGAGAGTCACCTCCCAACTCATTAGCTGCAAATTGGGCACATCAGAAAGGTGGACAGACATTAACTGAGAGGTTCTTATACGTGGCCTATAGGGTATCCAAGAGGGCACACTACAATTTTTCCCAATTCATTGCGAATGGAATTATCAAAGAGGCGCGGGTACAGAATGAGGCAAGAGCAAAGATCACTTGGGGCTCCATCCTATTATTGATCGTGTTCTAGGATATTGGTGTCCCAAATGGACCAGATGAGAACATTTGGGTTCACCCTCCAATGTATGCATCCCTACACAGCCTAATTCATAAAATTCACATGCGATGGGACCATCTCGAGTGCTTATAAGGCTCGATGAATATATGGTTTGAGCATTTGTGTGGAGATTTTGAGAATGAGTGGCACATCCCCCACAAGTTACCACAAGTTGTTGGAGACAAGGTAAAATTTTTCATTACCCAACACTTTTTCCTAGCAAGGTTTATGATGGCTAAAGGAGATATGGGGCCATGGTGTAAACTCCCCTTCACATTCACAACTAGATATATGAAGTGCACCATCAACCGGATCAAGGACGTGTAGAAGTTGATTTTGGATGCATACAAGGTGGATTTTGATGTCCACACGTTGCACGTTACATACATGTATGTCACTTGACTTGCCTACATCTAAGTTTTGGAACCATATTTTCTGGACTTACGCCCACAAGCCAGTGTTACCATCAAGGGGTATGTCCATCGGTGTGTGTGAAACTATGCCTAATAAAAAAGGAGGGATTGAGGTGGAGGTTACAGACTCTCCATTTCCAAAGCCATGAGAGATGCCAATATTTCCCATGAAAGCAGTGTAGGAGGAAGAAAAGAGGAAGAAGAGTAGGATGAAGGGAAGTTAGCTACTTCTAGGAAGAGGAAGTACTACACATGCCGAAATGAGAGTAAGGGCACCGATACTTCTAAACAGAATGGCACCGAGGCCTCATTGCTTTATGACACAAAGAGGAGAAGGAAGGAAAAGAGGAGGATGAAGAAAAGGAAGAATTAGAAGAAAAGAGACAAAAGACACCCAATGCATCAAGCCCCACAACAGGCTCAGAGGAAGGAGAGGAAAAAGACCCCACCACTTTCAAAGCGAATGGAAGCGAATCGGATTGATAGGAGGTTGAGGCAAATACCATGGATGTAGGCAAGGCACAGGGGAGAAGGAGAATAAAACTCTATAGGGGATGAGAATATTCTAGCGCGCAAGGCTGCCACACCACATAATGCCAACCCAAAGGGAGATAAAGGGGACTCCTTTACTATAAAGGAGGATAAGGGATTCACCCCTAGGGTGAAGAAGAAAAGAACCAAGTACAAAGCTACAAGGAAGAAGTGGACACCCGTGTCCCCACACATGGACTTCATGGATGACCCCATGACTTATGCGCAAGATTCCAGGCCACCCTCCCACCAGAAAATTTACATGGTTGGGATTTGATGGATCAAGATGGGGGTGTGCCCAGGACTAGAAAGATGCTCAGCTAGAGCATGCACTGCCACACCGAGGAACTTGAGTTTGAGGTAAATGATCATGCGATCGAGACCGTTCACTTAAAGAAGAAGGGAGGAGATACATATAAAGTGGTGGATCCTAACCACCTTATAGATGAGCAGACATGCAATGTTCTCGCAAAATCATGTTTAGAGGCAATCCAACACAGTCTAGATACATGGGACACTATTCAGACCTTGATCACAAAGAAGAATAGCAAGGAGAAGGAAATAAATAGGTTGCACTAGGGGTTAGGGGGAGAAAAAATGTGGATAAAGGAGGCGTATGACTGAGTTGGAGCCCTTGTCAAATTTATTTGGGACAATGTTTGATGTTGGTGAGATAGGCCAGGACCGATTATGGGGATGAGATGGAGTACCTTGAGGACCTTGTGGGGATGTTACTTGTTAAAATGAAGGATGACACAAGCCCCACAATGCAAAGCTCACAAAGGAAAAATAAGAAAACAAGTTAGAAATTGAATTTGGGATCATGGAGTGGGAATATTTTCTCTCGTAACTCAAGGAGGAAAATATACTTGTAGATAAGGGCTTCAATAGCTGTAGAAAATGTGAGCTAATTATTAACACATGGTTGACAGAGGAAGAGGTAGCCCTAAAAGTGATACAGGAGACCATCCCCACCAAAAAGGTAGAGCGCGTGTAATTGGCCATCAACACCACGACCTAGAAGGAGAAAATCAAGACAAAGCGTGAAAAGATGGATTTCAGAATCGGTGAGCTTCGAGACTACATCATTGAACAAATGGATGAGTTCGATGGTGTCTACATAGAGCTAGGGATGACCATTAACATGTTTAAAGGTAAGGTGGAAGAAATCATCCCAGACTAGGTACCCAATATTGTAGGTGAAGCGCTAAGAAAGGTCTTATCAGAATTGAAGGCCTGGGAGAAATTAAAGGACGAGATAAAGATGAAATTCCATGAACTCCTTCAATTGGTCATGTAGCATCCCCCCCATTCTTCAATTCTCGTACTCAAATTATTTCGTACCACTATTATTTATTCTTTGGAGTAGCATTCTTACTCTCACATGTTTTGGTCGACCAAATTTTTGTTCAAGAAGTGCAGAGGTTTAACGGGACGACAACCAATTTAGTGTGGGGTGATGTTGGGTCCATAAAGTAACTAAGTACCTAAGGCATGTAGCCTTGTGGCACGTGGAAGTAGGGTGTGAAAGCACACACATAAATAGTTCTTGGAGAGGTGCGAAGGCTCCCACCTGTAAGATGCGATCAAGACTTAGTAAGTTTTGGACAACATGAAAAGATGCACATAGGGAGAAAATAGAAAAGTGACTAGATACAAATATGGATAAGCTATGGAGACTTGAGGATCAAGTAAAGGATATTCAAGGGAATTAATATGGTTATCATGAAAGGATGCGGAGTGGAAGTTGTTAAGGATTAGCTGGCACATGCATTCTAAAGGCCCTCAATTGAGGGAAACAAAGAATGACATTTGGCACATTCTGGGTAGTGGTAGAGTAATGATTAAAGGCTTCCATTAGGGTTTTACAAATGATGATGGGCGGTTAAGAGAAGATTCCTTTAAATGCTTGACATAGAGGGTCTTTTTATAAAAAGGAAAACATGGGATATAGTTTAGAGATGGATAGGGAGGACGGATGTGGAGATAAATGAAAGTGGGACTGAGAGGGATACAAATGTTGTGTAATGAGTAATGGCAAGTGGTGTGATGAAAATAAAGCTCTGCTACTATGAACATTTCCATGAATGGAACTCTTTTTTATGTAATCTTGGCCACCATACTTTGGTTCATAAATATAATGAAGTAATTCTGTAATGCTCTTGTAGCGGATCTTGATTTGTGTTTTTCCCTTATGTTCATGTGTGTGTTACAGGTTTTCTTGATGATATTCATGGGTTGATTCTACTTTCATTTAGTTGATCATGTTAATCTATGCTTGGAATGCATTAGGCTAGGAGTTAGTGCTTACATCTTAAATCCCATGGATGAGTGTGTTTACCCTCTGGTTGCAATACATTCTCGTGTAAGAAAGAAAATTCTCATGAATCTCACATAAAGGAGGGGATCAACACCTACGCATGCCTTAGGTGAGCTCTAGACTAATTTGGATGATATGCCAATGCGCTTGGGATTGGTTGCTGAAATAGCGATAATAATAAAGACTATATTGGTGGTACTTTAGATCCTGATCATATTGACATTTCATTCCCCATGCCTTTGGGCCAAGTCTTTATTTATAATAACTCATTTCTCGTATATTCACAAAACCTTACTCATTGGTATGCACATGGATGTCCATTACCACATTTCATTGATGAGGAATATACAATGGGAATGTATAATCTACGCCGCAATGGATCTCTATGGGATCAACCACATAGTATAGCCGACCAAGTCTTAGATGCATCACCATTACATTTTGACCATGAAAATGACAATATCTTAGATGATGTTACTTGATCATTCTCCTCTTCTTAAACTTGAGGGGGCATTATGTTTATTTTTAACCCTAACATTGTTAGGTGTCTAACATTTCTACTTCTTCAATCTACACCTCACATCTAGTCTTTTACACGTGTCTTGCACATCTTGATACATTTATATTGTCATTACCTGATGAAACAATCTTATGCTATAGTTCACACTTGACTGTTTAGGGATTACAACATCCATGAACCTCACATCGCACACACAACATACTTCTACACTCGACACATTCATGACACATATCTCTCAAGTACATTTAACACAACTCACTACTCTATGATGCACTCTAGTTCCATAGTTCATACTCAACCGTTAATGGTCTCAATGTGAAATGAACCTCACCAAAATCACTCACTCTCTACACTCTACGCATTGTCGATCATCACATCTTTCTAGCACACAATTAAAACCATTTCCCAATGACACACTCTTGTTCTATGGTTCATTCTTGACTGCTAAGGGGACATTTATAAATGAACCTCATCTCATGCATAATCATTCACATTGACTTGGGGGAATGTTTCTCCTAACACACTCACATAACATTCCATTGACATTATACAACATATCTTGGTTACACATTGTTCTTGTTTACTTATGCTCATATGTTACATTTTTCTTACTATGTTAGAAAAATAGTTTGTATGTCATTATCTTTATCATATACACATGATCGTTTACTTACCTTCTAGTTGTGATCATAGAACTTATACATATTGTTACACACAACATGGATGTTTGCACTTTGTACTCTTACTAGTCTTGCGGTAGAGGCTTCTAGGGACATCAACTTTCGTACACATCACATGTTCTATTTTTTCAATTTATACTATTTCCTATTCATACTAGCACACTACTTTATATCGTATTATACACATTTTGACATACTTTCTATATTTCTAACATGCTAATGGGTGCTTTATGTGCAACATTTGTCTTGCAGAAATATTTTCTACCATGGTTGTCTAATATCTTGCTTGTCATTATTTTTCATTACTTGTTATTATATGCCATTATTTGCGGGCTTTTCCCTTTGCCTTGTGTGCAAATGTATGATTTTGGCCACTTCGCCTCAATTGTCTTGTGACATTGTTAATGATGTCCCATGTTTGCAACCCTTTTTTATGATCTACAATGTCTTCTTGGTTGCTATCTTACATATTGTCTTCTATATGTGTATTTGTCTTTTTGCACTAACACTTGTTTTCTAGCTACTTTGTTTACACGTGCTTTAGTTTCTACCAAGAACATTCCTTCCCCATGCAGGGGCACCGGTTTCAAATCAATGTCCAGTCCTCTCCTTTGGGATACATACTCCTAGCGATGTCACATGCACCCTAAACGAGGGGGGCTAATTAGGTGAATCACCACCTAATACAATAGTTTATAGTTATAGTACAACACAATTTAATACCGATACAACACAATATTTAGTCTCGTAAATGACTTAGGATATGACTTAGGTCCTCAACATAGTATAGGCGCTAGCACCTAACACCGTAAAGTAGTGCCTGGGTTCCCCAGACCATTCCTAAGTGCCTATGACTAGGGGAATTTACACATTTTTCTAAGTTTGACACGATTTACAACAATTTACATAACAACTTTTATAGGACATGAACAATCCTTCAACACTCGGTATGCATGTTTTCACCTCTTTTTTATTTTTGTATTGGATTGAATAGGATCAAAATGGACTAGATTTAAACACACCATCTGTAGTGGTGTTTACATCTTGAGAAGTAATTAAAGGTTGGACATCGCCCAAAAAAAATCGCAACCTGGCACAACTAGCGTGAGATCGCCCGAAAAACTCAATCTTGGCGTGAGATTACTAAAAAAATTATCCTTTTTCAGCATTTATAAGATTCTTTCTACTCTTTTCACTCATCACAGATCAGGTGCACACGTTCCTTTTCACATTTCTCCATACTTTTTACACATTTGGATCAAATTTTTCATATACACGTATTTGACTACTTGTTTGCTCTTATTTTTGTAGGTTTGTCCTTATGGGAAGCAGTAGTCACATCATCAAGAATAAAACAACATAAAAATAGGTATAATGTGACATCACACATATGATTTCACCCCTAGGGTCATTTTCACTTCCTCTTCTCTAGTTTCCATGCTTCATTTTTATCACTCCATGATTTTTCTTGTCTCCTCAACACATTTTCACCATTGATCTACATGGTTATTAGGTACGCATCTCTTATCTACTTTATGTTATTGAGCATTCACTCAACAACATAAAGTGGGGGCAAATGTAGACACTAAATCACACACTTTGGGTACATTTCTAGGTCCTAGTCACATACCACTATTCATATGATTCCTAAGTGAGAAAAGTACTAATTGACCATTGTCTTTAGCCTTTTTGCTTTATTTCTAGTTTCCTTCTTGGTCTTACACACCTTCTTTCCCAATGACCTTCGACACTTCAGTTTTTATGAGTTTGGACACCAACGACCAACCAGACGTCATCGCCAGGCACCCCTATACCCTTTGGGCACCCGATCTCTTTATATATTTCTCACATATTTTGGGTCCTTTCTTGCTATTGGGAATATTATTTTCTTCCTACTCAACCTTTTAGTGGTTAATTACAAAATTTAAACAAGGTAATCATATACATACAAAGTTATGTGACCATAGTAAAGGACCAAATAGTAAACATCTACTACCATCACCTTTACGGTTGCATTTAAAGGCATTACAAGAGCATCAAAGCATCCATCCCGTATACACTTCATAGGAGTCTAATTTCATTTTTCCATGCACACATCTATCTAATTTTTTTACATCTAGATATCACTCGCTATCAAGTACAACTTGCACAAGAGCCACCTATGACATGATTCTACACACACATGCAAAACTACATGGAGTATGAAATGTAGTGCAACACCTGGATCATAAGTTCACTTAATCGGTGATTGCAGGTCGATAAAATAGCAATTTACATATTTTTTCTTCTTAGGATTTGATGTGTTTTTGGGTTTTACAGGTGCTCTTTCTCTTTACAGGTTTCAAGTGAATTTGAAGATCAAGTAGTGAAGAACATGTGACTAAAGGTGACTTCTAACAAACATCTTGTGACCCTACAAAATTGAGGTTATGAGGTTTTGAGAAGTCATAGGAACCCAGAGGCGGTCTAAAAATCCATTGACCCCTGCATAAGCACATTAGTCCCAACATTCCCAAAAATTCTACATTTTTCTCGGGCTTGGATGCGATACTCTACTTTCTCGTTTCATTAGTTTTCCATTCAACACAACTTCGATGCGAATGAGCTAAGTATTTTACCCCCTCTCTTCTAACTACGGTTTCATATTTTTCTATCTTATTTGCTTGTGCCAAATATGTACTTTATTACTATATTATTGCACTCAGTAACTTAATTAAGATTTTAGCATCTATATTTATATATTTTCTTAATCACCTATCACCACCCATTTTAAACACTGGAGCTCTATGTGAACTTGAAATGTATACAAATGAATTTGTAAACATAGAAAAATAAGACTAAGCACAAGTTGAGGTGATTAGTTCCCCCTCCAAAAAATAATTATCCTTCCGCGAGACCTGTAACACGAGCCCAAAAGGCCATCATACTAAATCTTAGAGTGTCTTATCATCATTAACAAGGCTTAAGATATGATTCCACGGTATAAACCGGCCTTTCCAAAGATATCATTTCTGAGATCAGTTAATCCATCGATAGGTTTATTTCTAGCCCTATATACATGTTTAATTTCCACCTTCGCAAATGAGGTTAACAAGAGCCTAGCCTCGGTGATGATATTGTTAAGTTTCCAACTGATTCCACCTTGTTGTTTTAGAGGATTAACAACACATAGAGAATCTCCCTCTATAATCAAGGACTTGACATTCATGGAAACACACATCTCAATACCCCATAACATGGCCATAACTTTGGAAAATTTATTCGAATGATTTCTCAAGGGGTCAACATAGGCTTTTAAAACACCCCTAAATGATCTTGAATTAAACCACCTCCCCCTGAAAATCCCTCCATAGTTTTAGTAGATCCATAAAAAATTAATTTGAGACTGCCCTTAGGTGAGCATCTCCATTTAACATTTTTTTATTCACATCTTCATTTTTTCCATTGAACACTTTGTGGGACTAAGCTTCAGATTACTCAAGATGGATATTTCTAAAGAAAGACAAGGTTTATAAGATTTATTTTTGATAATCTGTATTCTCTCTTAGAGTTTGACATATTTTCCTAACCACCTTCTTAATACTAGAGCATTGGTTATGAAATATTCAATTGTTTCTCTCCACCCAGATGCCCTAGAGAGTGTGGGAAAGAGTGCATTTGACGACTTCTTTGGTGATGTCATGATGGAATTTGAAAGACCATTGATCCATGAGGTGAGAAACATCCCCAGGGATAACAAACGCACATTAAAAACATCAACCACAACTAAAAAGACTTGGAAAGAAATAATAAATTCCACGAAAATATGGTTGACTATTTCTTCTTCTGTTTACACATGATATATCTACATTAATGATTATCATACCCTTCTTCCTTAGTTTTTACACTATCAAAATTTTCCTCTGGACAACTTCCCAATAGAAAAAAAAGATTTTAGGGATAAGATTTTTATTCTAAAATTTCATCCAATAACCATTTGACTCAATGTGTTCAAAACAAGATAGATAACTTGACTTAATTTCATAAATTCCTGAATCCATACTATGCCAAATCAGTTCATCATGAAATTATCTGTGAGGAATGTGACATTCCTTCAGTTCACTATTTAAGACTTCAAAAAGGAGTTTAGGAACTGTATAATTTAGAGGGGGGATTATTTGTAACCATCGTCTCTCCCGACCAATAATCAAACACCAACTCACCATAACTATGCCTGTAGAATTGGCTGAGGTGGCTCCATAGTTCTTTTAGATTTAGGAGTTTATTTCTAATCCAAGGATCATCCCAGAATTTTATTTTTGTACCATTCCCAAGATTCCATTTTGTGCCCTTAACCAATAGATTCCTAGCCTGAATAAGATTGTTCCAAAAATTGAACCTTTAGGAAGTTTGTGATATGATAAGAATCTAAAAATTCTTCCAACATCTCATAATTATTTCTCTTTTAAAATGTCAATCCAGATACCTTCTTCCTTATGCATTCTCCATCCAATTTTGGCTATAAGAGCCTAATTCATTTTCTGCAATTTTTTCAAGCCTAGGCCCCCTCGATCTTTCGGTCTGGTGACCTTTTCCTAGGCTATCAATGGGATCCTAGTCTTAACCTCTGATCCAGACCATAAGAATCTCTTTTGTATGCTCTCAATGGATTTCCTGACTTTTGTGGGAATAATGAAAATGGACATAATGCAAATAGATACTACATACTATAATTATATACATGAGTGATATTAGTTATCGAATATATATATATATATTAAAAACATTTAACTCTCAAAGTAATGTAACTCCTAACAATACATTAAATATATACATAGGCATAACATGGTTTCATTGATCCAAAATAACTTTTATATATCTAGTCATTAAGACTTAGGCTTACAAAATCGTTGTATGACTATATACATGGTATATGGGCAATGTTAATTTGACTTATGTTTAACAACACCTTAATTTCTATTCAAGTAAAGTAATTTGTTAATTAAATTTTCAACAACAAAATAACTATCATAACATTCATATATCTAAACCAAATTTACCCCTATTACTAAACTCAAAAAATTTCTTGTGGAGCTAAGAAATTTGAATTGATAATCCAAAATTTAGCTAGGTAAAAGATACACAATTTTGGAACCCATTTCCAACTAGTAAGCTATAAAATAGTTTGAAAACAAAAGTAGGAATTCCACATACTTTTTTAGTTTCACTAAAAGATAGAGAAAATAGGGAATTCATTAGATAACTATTTTTTTCCTTAATCATTTGCACCACCTTTATTTTAGTTTATATAAATGTAGATCTACTTCCAAAATATTGTATTAAATAATACAAGAATTATTTCCACCCTTTATTAATACAAGCCCATAATGCAAAAATAAATCTTTCATTTCTTTTCAATGCAATATATTACACCTGTAAAAATATCCCTTTCAAGAAGATAGAGAGAGGGAGATAAAAAAGAATTTTCATTTTGTTTCATTAACCATTTACAAATACAACTTTCAACACAAATTTTGTTCACATATGGATTTCAAATGAAACAATAAAAACACACTTTTCCTCTTGCATTAAAATGATCTAAGCATTCATAAGAACATATCTTGGACAAAAATTTACAATAATTTCAAAATGGCTCAAGGGTGTAAGTTGCTCAACCCCATTATCAAAACTTCTATACATAACTTCCTTCATCTTCATACACTTCATCAAATCACTCCCATGTCAACAAAAATGAGGAATCCAATGACACTTACCACCCAACCACACAATGGGGGAATGATCTCATCCCCATTTCCCCATAAGTTCCCTAACTCACACATGACGAAAAGAGGTAAAGGGGAGTTGGGGAAATGAGGAGAGAGGGTTACTATTATGAGTAGGCACTAGCAAATTTCATGCACAATAACCATAGTAAGTCCATATCCAAATAGATAAACAAAAACATACAAACCATGATAAGACAAAATAAACCATAGACGTAATTATATTGAGTCATTCATCAAATATGTAGAAACCTTTCTTGGTTTTACAAGATTATCATATATGCAAAGTTGGAAAGAGAGAGTAGAGGAACATGAAACAAGAAATATAAAAATTACATCTTTTATTACTTGATGTAGAAGTAGAACTCTCAACAACATACATTCAATCAACAATTTCCAACCCCTTGGAATGGAGAAGCCATTCCAATTTATAACATTACAATCTGTCCTTTCATCTACCCCCAAATGACTCTTCACCTATCCTCATCACTTGTGACCATTCGTATTCCTAGGAAGTGTGTATTTTTCTTATCATTGGAAAAGGATTATTACGATGTTTAGATAATGGTGATTTAAGTGAATAGGAAAAAATATCAAAAGTACATTCTCAATTGAGATTTAGAATATAGAGAGAGAGAAGAGAGAAAGGGAGGAATTGGCTGATCATTACTAATGAAATCCCATATGATAGAGAACTTATTGATCATGATCCTTGAGGGAAAGTATCTGAAATGATCTCTTGTCCTTTAAATTCTTTACTAAACTAAGAAATTGTGGGTGCCACCTTATCTATTTTTGGAATGAAAACACAACTCAACAATTTGATCCATACCCAGGGAATATCATTGATCTTCTTGCATGAGCCGTTCTTTATGATCTATTACAATGTCCAAAATAAAACTTATGTTATTGGCCAAGGACTCTAAGGTATCTTCATTGAAGGAGAGAGAGTCACCTGCCTCTTTCTTAACCAAATCCTAAAGGAAACAATGAGTTCTTCTAATGATGAATTCTTAGTGAGTGGAGGGAACCCAAGTCTCTGTAATCATTACTGAGACTTCACTAAAAATATCAAAAGCCTATTCTTTTCTAGAGTCAAGTTCAAAAACAACATCTACTATCATACCATATCTTTCATCCATGATGCGACCCAAACTAGAGACATGTTCTCAACAACTGATGTAAACACATTTTTCTCATGAGGTTGTGAGAGTCAAGGGAGATCATATTACACACAAGTGGGAGAACCTCATCCTAGTGAATATTATCATTTATATTCTCCTCCTTGCTTTATTTATTTCCGTCAAAGTGGTAAGAATATACTTAATCGGAGAGAGATGACCTCAAGAAATAATGTCTTACCTTTCTCGATGATCCTCTCAATCCATTTCTCAATAGCCTTCCCTTACATCATATAATTTTGTGATTTATTGATCACCTTAGGGAAAAATATATTGATTGGAGGAACATCTTGCACCGGAAGAGGAGGTGTTGCACTGGGCTCCAAGAAATATTGAATGTGAGAACCAAAAGTTTTTACATGTTCTTCTAATTACTCAATTGTTTGGTTGTACTCTTCATTTCGAGAAAGAATACAAGTAGAGGATTCCTTAAAAAATGAGAGTCTCCCTCATGTGTAGCTTGACCCAATGAGATTCAGATCAACTCATAATCTGATGGAGTCATCTCTCAACATGATTCACATTCTTAGGCCTAGAAAATTTTACATATTAGTTTCTTGATACACCACTAAAGAAGCGAGAAGTTTTCTCGAGCCTTCTTCCTCTACTTATATTTCAATATTGTAGTGATAGATACAAGGTAACAAATTGTAGATTATTGCATTGTCCTTGGCTCACTATCGAACAATTATTGAATCCACAAGAATGACTCTTCGAGGAGTTGACATGATGTTGGTTCAGCTTGGAGAACATTCAAGAGTTTGATGGAGGATCGTTTCTTGTTAATTATGGGAAAGCTATGCCATTAGGAAGACACCCTTGTATGTTTCTGAAGAGAATGACAAGATATTTATTCCTTACACAAGGTGACTTGCATACTTAGATGATTTGTCGAACACATTTTTTTAAACTTTTCGAGAGAGATGACAATGGATTCAAGACACAATGTTTCCAACTTGCCCGATGAGCTAGATGACTTCCTTTGATGAATTGATCATGCTATCATGTGTTTTATGAGTGTTTAAGAACACTATGACATCAAGTGAAATTGGGATGATTCCTTTTTCTTGCATTCATGATGCCACACATGAAGATCATCTTTCTAGCCTTTGTTGCTTCAAAGTACATGAATGAGCTTAGACCTGGGATGCTTGCATACCTTCGTGCTCATATACTTTTGATGAGTTACTCATTTTAGATATGAATATGATCACATCATTTGATGAAATTATATTTCAATTGGGCTCTTGAAACTTTTCAAATCCTTTCCAACTGTATAATGTACTTGAATTTCACCTGCCGCATCTCGATATGCTCAGTCTCACTCTTTGACACAATTATGATCAGAACAATGCTTTAGGATCCTTGTGAAGGGTGAATTATCTTGTTTTATCTATGAGGAAAAATTAAAAAAATGTGAGGATGGAAAAAAATAGTGAGATGAGTGAAAATGGAGCCAATTGCAACTTTTTGCATTGAAAATTAAAAATTTCTATTTTTAGCAGGTTGGACCAGGACCTACTATTTTGGGATATTTTACCTTTTTGCTAAAATTTGATATTTTGAATATCCTAGTACACTAAATTAAAATCCATTTAAGATTATTTACATGTTTTATCAAGTTTCTATATTTAGTAAATTGTTTTTTCGGAACATGCTATTTTGGGAAAATTACGTGTTTTAAACTGCTTGCCATTTTGCAAATGTTTTTGGATATGTTGAGTGATCAGATCTTGAAATTTTTGAAGGGTTAATATTTTTAGTAAGTGAAAGCAATTAAAAATTTATATTTTTATAATTTACATGTACAGTATCTTTTTCAAACAAAAATATCATCATCAGATTTAGCTCTGTAATGGGATCCCGCACTCTAGTTTTCGTCATGTTCCGCCCGCTATAATTATTGCAAATAAAAAAGGAAAATTTTGGGATAGATGGTTTAAAATATTATGATGTGTGATGGAATAAATTAGTGGAGGCTTGGATCTTCAGTGATAACATGGAGCTTGAGAGGAGGGCAATCAATTGAAAACTTGGTGCTATTAACTCTATGGATGAAGAGTCACAGAAAAAGCTTCGTTTTAACAACAGTGGCCATAAAAATGAATTTTTCAGTATGGTTGTTGTTTTATGATTTTATTTTCAGTTTCACAGCTTAAAAAATGGATGCAAGGTTGAAATGGGTGAAGAAATGGAGTTAAAAAAGTTATTTTGTGTTTTGAGTCACCTGATAGTTACTTTTGTTCACGGTGTGAAAGCAACTCATGCTTTAAAATTAGGGTTTTGAGGATTGATTATGGTGAATTTTTTTGTTTCCCTATGTACCCATAGGAATGGGGATAAGGGGTATAAGAAAATGTTCCTAAATTAGATCATGCTAAGTGTCATTGCGAGGTGCAAAGATGTAGAGATGGAGAAAGACAGACTTTGGCACCTGGGAGCTGGAAGTTGGTTGCATGGATAACCTGAAGAGGGGATAGGATGGGGTAAATTTATGTGTCCCATATGTCCACTTAGGAATGGGGGAAATAGGGACAAGAAAATGTGCCCTCACTAGATGATGCCAAGTTTCACTTTGTAGTGCGTTGCGAGGGAGATGGAGAAAACCTGTTTAGCACTTCGTCAGGTTGAACTGGGTCATATAGAGGACCAAAGAGGAGGGATGAGGTGGTGAAATTTTTTTATGGCCTCTGTCCCCTTAGGAATGGGGAAAAGAAGGACATAAAATTGTGCCCTCACTAGAAGGTGACATGTGTCACTAATTTTTTTTTTAAGTACGAGAAGCATACCTTGCACAAGAGAAAACTTGATGAAACGATTTTGGAGCCCCAGATGGTATTTTCACATGAAATTTTATATGATTTTGACTCCAAATACCATTTCAAGAATAATGGAATAGGTTTCAGACTTCAATTCTTCTTTAATATTAAATTTTTTTCCCCTTTTCTTTGGGACAACAAGGTGTGTCTACCAAGAATGGGCTTCCTTGAGAAATAAACACGTCTTATGAAAAATGTGAAGCTTCCACCATGTAGAGATTTCATTAAAATTTCTAATTCCTATTTTATTTCCTCCTAAATCCTTACAAAGATCCCAAAATCATCTGGTGAAGTCCAGGGTTCCAAATTTTGACTACATACCTACATACTCCATACACCTAAAAACCCATAGTTGCACAATCTTTCCCTAAACCTCTAAAAATTCCTTAAATATTCCTAAATCATTTCCAAAACATTAATAACTATACCATAAACACAAAATCAAACTCTTTGAGTCATTATTTAGTCCCGGTCTCATATTACTATTCATATGGTTCTTAAGTGAAAAGAGTAATAATTAACCCATGTCTTTAGCCATTTTGCATTGCTTTTTGTCGTTATTTTAGATCTTACACCCGTACTTGCCTAGTCTATACATTCATATTGCATTTTTCCTATTTCTAATTGGGATGCCCAACTAGGGGCCTCTGGGTGCCCTAGGCACCTTGGTCCCTTTTGGGTGCCCTTATCCTCTCACTTTTTGGGCACTTTCTAACTGTTTTAGCTTCTTTTATTTTTGGTGGTCGAATTTTTGGGGCTAATTACTAAATTAAAGCAATAGAACCATATAAATATAAAGTTATGTGAACATAATGAAGGACCAAGCACCAAACACTTACTATCACCACCTAAGGTTGCATCCATCAAAGGAATATATAGCTACATTTGCATCCATCTAGCTCCATCATAAGGCATACAAGGATGGTTCATTTGCATCACATTTCATAGGAGGGGAGTTTATTATTTCCATGTACATGTTTACTACATTATACATCTAGTTACTTGCTCATTACTTCGAAAGTGTGACTCACACAAGAGCACTTAAGGCACAATTCCGCACACAAACATCTAGAACTGCATTGGGTCTGAGATGTAGTGCAACACTCAGTGATAAGTCCATAAATTTTGTAGTTGAGGAAAATACAAACCCTTCATATGCATATTTATTTTTTAGGGTTTTGATGCTTTGTCTGGGGTTTTACAGGATTCTTTATTGCGGGTTTATCAATGCTTTGGCAATCACATAATGAAATTCACGCGATAGGAAGCAAATATAGGAAAATATCCACATGACACTGCAGAGGAGGTTTTCGTGGCCATCTTTGCAGACCAAGGCACCCATATTTAAGATCAAGGTGCCCACGGGTGCCCTATCCATCTCTAGGTGCCCCAATCTAGCTAGGCAGTCTAGATCTACACTTTTTTAGGCTTGTGTGTGAAGGTTTTCTCTTCTTGTTCATTTGTTATCCACTGTGACATAGTCCCACGACATCGTTGAATCAAATAAGGATATCTTAACCCTCTTTGCACATTAGGGTTTCACATTGCATTTCTTAGATTGTTTGGGTATTATTTCAATATTTTATTACTTCATTTATTTAGTTATTTTACTACTCCTATAACATTATATTACACTAGAATATTCTATTTTAGTTGAATCATTTTGGTGAATATGACCTTCAAATACACTTTCGCTTTGTGCTTTTTCTTCATATGCCCATAACTCGTAGTGGTCATTTTGGGTCTTTTTAATATTGTGAGCTTCCTTCATTCACCCGTAGGGTTTCCAAACTAATGGCTAATATCCCAACTTCTATAGCTATAACTGAGAATCCCTTGGATACATCTCACCAAATTCCTCTTCACGAAATAGAAGCCTCTGGTAGTGTTCAATCCTACGATGAAGATACCAATGTTGACCAAGACCAATTAAACACACTTATTGATTTTTGAAAAGATTTGCATGATAATCCCACTCATATTCCATATGTCCTACATGATTTTATTGCTGCTAAGAATTCTCATGATGCTTTGCCTCTATAGTTTCTCATTCTTTGGCTCCCATGGCCTCCACCCCACCCATTTATGTTTCAGATCCCATTACTACTACTACCACTCCCACCATTCACCCTATCACTCCTAATACATAGCCTAGCTCTTCTTCAAATAATCATTATTTAAATTCTTTATATCAGGATTTGCAAACCCAAATTTTCTAGCTCTAACTTGCTACTTCTTGTGCATCACCATCTTTAGACTCTACTTCACTGCTACATACTCCTTTTACACCTACTATCTCTACCTATCCATTGCCACCTAACTTCATCTCTCCCAAATTTCCCATATTTAAAGGCCATGGTGACCCACAAGAGCATCTCCAAGATTTTCATGTAGCATGCCTAGACTATGTGGATGATCATACCATACTAGCTAAGATTTTTCCTCGTAGTTTACAATATTATGTGATGCATTAGTTTTATGACCTACTTGTCTATTCGGTAACATCTTTCAGTATCTAGCCAATGATTTTCTCACTCACTTCTCTATCAACATTGGCTCTAATATCTCTTATGCCCAACTTGCACAACTTAAACAGGGATCTAATGAACACTTAGTGGATTATGTCTTATGTTACAAAAACAACTTAGCTAAGATGTCAAATGTGCTTGCGGACACTGTGCTTGAACTTATTCATCTAGAGTCTACTATCACTTCTCCAGGAGAGTCTTCTCTTTGATACCTCTCCTTCTTTTGATCAACTTTTTCATATTATCAAGCTTTGTGAAACCAAGCTCTTAGCTATAGGAAAGATTAAATACCAAGAGAAAGCATCCCTCCTTGCATTTTCAAAATAGGTCAACATTTAAACCAACTATTATCTCCAAATCACAAAGCACCTCATGGTTTTCACAAGTGTGTGTGCTTGAGCTCACATTGTGGTTGGATAACATGGGTACTATCTCCAAGTTATGGGACTTGCTACTTGAGATAGACCTCCAAAATCCTAAACTACCTGCCATAATCTACTCTAATGTAGACAAAACTATCTATCCTAATATAACTTTCCAAGGGACCAAGGAGAGAGAGTGCATGAAAAATCCTACACTAAAGCGGTGATACACCGAAAAGGAGGGTGTGAGAATAATATCCAATGTGTGACAAATAGAAGCAAGGTACACCCTAGAAGGGGTGATAACTTGAGTTCTCCACAATCTAGTAGCTGCATTCACAATAATATTTCATGCACACAAAATGATAATGAATCCCTGAAATAGCATAAGATAGACATAATATATATGAAATTATATTGAAGGGGTAAGAGGAATGCAAACAAACACAACAGGGGAAGAGAAATCTACAAACTTGTATCTATTGCTTTCATTGATATGCATAATTCGATCTATTATAGAATAAGGGCCTAGATCACCATGCAAGGAGTCCACTACAAGGATTGCAGCACATTAGCTTCACAAAAAAATTGACAGAGTTTTGCTACTCAAAACTATCTCCCTTTACAATGATCCCAACACTCCAATTTATAGAAATTTGAGAAGAGAGAGAGAGAGAGGAAAATGAAAATCCCAAAATATTTCCTTCAACCACTTGTAAAAGGTAGTAAATGGAGTGAAATGATGTTATGTTGCTTGCAAAAGGCCCCTCATATTGTCCCCTAACTTGTTGTAGTGAGAAAGCCCATGCTCCATTGAATGCATTCCAACTACCAAATACAACACTGTTCTGAACTTAGGCACGTTTTCTAAAAAATCACCATTGATTCTTCATCAAATTCTATATTTCTTGATTTATGTGCATCCATCTCGGAAGCATGATTCCAATGGTACTAATTTTGTGCATTTTAGTTGAGAAATACAGAAGTTATGGCCTTATGAGTGCGGGAAGCTATTTTGGGTATGCCAGGCATTTCTTTCATTTAACGGGAACAATGGATCCTATTTCTGTGGCATAAAGGATGTTGTGCCCATTCTAGAAAGTCAAATTTTGTTGAAATCGGAGCTCGGGGTCAAAATTTATGACCATTTGAAATTTGGGAGGGCCAGACATTGAATTTTCCTTTGTATGTGGGTATTTCAGCTATACTTCGGGTCCTTGTGTCCTAGATGTCCCTTGTGTGACTTAGGATGAAAACCTCTACTTTACCCGCATCACACTTGACCCACTTTATAAATCAGACAAATCAGCTTTTGGTGTCCCGTTTGTTCTCATGCCGTCGTCAGCCATCGGGACCGTTGACCGCCACTTCACCCGCATCCCTTTGTGATCAGCTATTTTGGCATTTTGGAGCTAGTGTGTCCCTATGTCCCAAATTTCTTGAGTGTGGCCTAGGAAATTTCAACTTGACTTTACCGATTTGGTCTTGGTGAGGTGATTTCATCCTTGTGGCGAACTCTTGTCCCGACGTTCCGGCATCTGCAGCGGGAAAAGAAATACCCGATTTTACCGATCCCTTCTACTGCGGCAATTTTGGACATGTGAGTTTCGATCCGTCATCCGATGTCTCATGGACCGTGCGGGACAAAAATACCTAATTTTTCTGATTTGAACTACCTGTGGCCATTTCAGATTTTCGGGTCCTGGATGTCCGGTGCGTACCTATGCGTCTTGGGCCCAAAATACCCAATTTTGCTACAATACACTAGCGAAGCCAATTTTTCAGATTTTTACAATTTTTTCCAGCTTCTTGGATTTTTTCCTTGGATGGGGGTGTTAGAAAAGAGCCCAACGGGACCCCCAAAAATACATTTTTTTTCCTCCCATCATTTATGTTTACTCAAGCCTGAGGAAATCATGCAAGTTATCCAATTTACCTCAAGGGGTGATTGGGATCACAATTTAGTGACTTAGCGGGGTTATCTCTGCCCGGATGAAGTATAGCTAGTTGCATGTAGCAATCTGTTGGGCATGGAGTCCATCTAGTAGTCTCAAATGTGATCTAAAGTTGAAGGTCTGCTTCTTGAATCATTGAAACATTGATTC
Source organism: Taxus wallichiana var. yunnanensis (assembly GCA_018340775.1). Taxonomy (NCBI): domain Eukaryota; kingdom Viridiplantae; phylum Streptophyta; class Pinopsida; order Cupressales; family Taxaceae; genus Taxus; species Taxus wallichiana. The sequence continues at coordinate 467,670,198 of CM031238.1, read as the reverse complement.
GAACTTGGAACTGCCCTCTCACTGCTTGCAGACTCTTATCTTTTGATAAGAGAGTCTCAAAAATAATATTGAGCTTCCAGAACCTATAATTTCTCCACCTATCAATGAAAATCATAAGCTCAAAATATTTAACAACCCTCTACCCAAACATGACACAAAAATGGCTGAATCTTTAGCTAACTATGTATATCATGCAGTGTCCCCTCCTGCATCAAGGGCTCTTGATTTCTTAGTTGTTAATACAGAGATGTCTCCTCTAATCATTTATTTCTCTGATCATGATTACCATGCCACATTCTCTTCTAATCACTTACACATTAGTGTTTCTATTGGATCTGTCCCTATTAATAATACTAAGGTTGATCTGTCATGGCCTATCAAAACCCTATCTATCCGGCCCATAGAATAAAGAAATCCGGGCCTCCGTGACCCGGTCCCCGAGTTCAAGGATCCCAATGAAACTCAACTCTCTATATGCCACGCCCCGGTTTCCGAGATAGGGCTCGCTCCGGGCAAGATAGGATAGATAGGGCATGCTTTATTTCACTCCTTGATGCTTTATCGCTTATCCACATTTGCAAATATCATATCCGATGAAAAATTCATATGACATCATCAAAATGAATGTCACAAGAGGTCCTCTCATTATGCTTGTACCCTTTCTTGTGGGATAAGCGGTTGTGACGTGACATGATCTTAGGTCTTAACTAGATTCATAGGTCATAGTCTATCATTTCTATGAACCATTTACGCTTAAAATCCATTCATAACAATCAAGTTATTTCTATTGGTAATGTACTTCCATCTACTCCATGGTGGTTATCTCCTCCAATACCAGTTAACACATCTCCCACTTCATATCATATATCACAATCCATGTTTCTTAAAGCACAATCTACTCCTAGTTCAGCTACTCGCACACCATCTATGCAGCCTCACTACTATGCTAGTCCTACACACATTGTCATAAGCCCATTCCTTGCACAATCACAACACCGTGGTATAAATATCCACCTCGTTTTATCCCATGTAGGTATCCATCACCTCCACACTCTACATTACATATGTCCTCATCACCTACACATTTTATTACTCCATGATGCTCCTCATATGCTCATCCATCACATGCGAGATAAAATTTACTCACATGTGCAACACATATCTCATATACCACCACTCTTAGAGCATGGTCACACACCTTCATCACCACTTACATCGAGTGGAGGACCATCATCCTTCACTTTCATTGATAGTCTATTCATCAACGCACACTTGGGGGCATGACATCTATACCCCCTAACATCATGTGACATCTTATTTTTTCATTGATTTTTCCACATACTTATACATCTTAGAATACGCATCTACATCGTCACTACCCGATGGCATACTCTTGTGATGCGATTCACACTTGACTCTTGAGGGAATTCTATACACACGAATCCCACATATTACACTATAGGCTATACACATCGTGCGTCTTCATACATTCTACACTTTTCATCCTACATCTTTTCCTACATACATTATACACATTCTACTCATGCCTCACAAGATGTTGTCACAAAATCATGCACTTTAGACATTTTATTTATCCCGGTCTCATACTACTATTTAGAAGGTTCTTGAGTAAAGAAAGTACTAATTAATCCCCATCCTTTGGCCATCTTATTTATTTTATTTCATAATTTGTGACCTATTACACCCATATTCCTAGCCATTTCTAGACATCCCACATTATTTTAGCCTCGGCTGGGGCACCCATATTTAGTACTTAGGGTGCCCGCAGTGCCTTGGTCCCACCTAGGGGTGCCCTGATCCTTTTAGTACTTTCTTGCCACTTTTTGGGCCTCTTCTAGCAATTTTTCATCTTTATCTTTCTTATGGTCAACCTTTTTGGGGTTAATTATAAAATTAGAGTAAGAGAACCCTATAAATATAAAGTTATGAGACCATAATGAGGGACCTAACATCATACACTACTATCACTCCATCTAGAGTTACATCCATCTATTGCATTGACATCCACATAGCTCCATCATCAAGGAAAAATCAAGGACATCTGCATCACACTTCATAGGGGGAGGGATTCTATTATATTTCATGCACACATTCTATTACATTTTCTACATTTATCTATTTCTTGCTACTTCACAAAGTGTGACTGACACAAGAGCACCTAGGGCATGACATGCACACACACACACACACACACACACCGAACTACATCCGGGTCTGAAATGTAGTGCAACACTTAGTTAGTAAGCCCACTATTGTGGCAGCCAAGGTCAATTCGACCCATTCATTCTGCATTTTTTTAGGGTTTTGATACTTCCTTTTGGGCCTTTTACATGTTATTTCTTCCTCTTGGAATATTTGGAGCATTCGGTGCAATACAGAAAAATTAATGCAACAAGTAGTTAGAGTTTCAGATCACCTTACGACCCAATGAGCACTAGTTATAGAAATTTTTCCTATCTTGGGGCTCCTAGATTCCTTACAAGAGTGCCCGTGGGTGCCCAGGTCTGACACAACATCCAGATCTATCATTTTCAACACTCCTGCCATCTTCTCGCTTTCGATTTTACGTACATCACTGGGACACAGCAGTGACAAATCATCAATTATTAGTTGAGCTCTTTCCTTTCCCTTTTTGTACATTAGAGTTTTTAATTTCATTATTTTATTTACTTATCTAATTTACATGATGTCGTAGTACACTTATTTTCTACGTTTATATGTCTTCCTAGATTATATTAACTATACTTTACTAAATTATTTTAGTCAATTTTAGTTAATCATTTTGGTGAACCCAACTTGACCTACATACTCCTAGGATCCTCATTCTTCTTAGGGTTTTTCATCATGGTTATCTCCATTCATGAATTTTTACTTCTCCATCCTGAATTACGAGCTAAAATCATTAATATTTTACTCACTACTCTAATTCCCGACAACACCCATCCCGACATAGTCTATAATACTTTTGCGGATGCATTCTCTCACCATATTGCTTTCCCATCTATTCCTCAGGCTGAGCTTGCTACTTTTGAAAATGACCCACCATTTCATATCATGTGTCATATTCAAAATGTAGGTGTCAAACACACCTTAATTGATAACGGATTTGAGCTCAACTTGTGTCCTATGTCATTCCTAAAATTTTTGGGTCTCTCCACTCATGACGTTAGCCCATTATAGACACTCAAAATTCACATACTCATTTTTGCTATACCATTATTTTTTACAAAAATCCATACACTCACCACATCATATTATTCTTATGAAAATCATATATTTATCACACCATATTATCAAAATAATCTATCCTAATTTTAATAATCCTCATGTCTCGAGTCCGGTAGACCCCCTTCATTATCACATCTAATCCCTATACTAAGTCATATAAACTATACACTTCCCCATCTCCATTTAATTAAACTCATTTGCATTTGTAATACATCATTACATTAAATTAATTGTACCTCGTGCCTTCCCCATCCCTATTTAATTAATTAAATACACAAGTGTCATATCTTATTATATTTTAGTCTACTATGAAATTATTTAAAAATCACCCCTAATTCCCTTATCCTGACATATCTACCATGAATATTTTTATATATACTTGCAAAATCCTATTTTATACATCAATATCACACATAATCTTATATTATCATGAACAAGCATATATTTGTGCATTTGATATATCTTAATTAAACAACCTAATATATATCCTAAACAAACCTAGGCTAAAATAGAACATAATCTAACTATTTTCTAAACAAACACGACACCTCATATGATAACACAACACATTAAAAAAAAACCCATATCCTATCCCTCAAATACATAAATAAAAAAAATTGAATTAGAAAATTGTTTCAAAAATTACTAAACAAACTTGAATTGGTTGAAATCGCTGGTGATTGGTTAAATCGCCAGCAATTATTTAAGCCTAATTCCCAACCCTTATTCAAGAGGAACTTCTCACATTTTTGAGTCCAAATTTTCTATCAGAGTACATTATTGTGTTGCATCAACGAAAATGTAATACTATCTGACATTTACATCCCTCAAGAAATTTTGTTAACTATTTTGGAGCCTCTCGGATAGATTAATCACCATCGAATACAAATTTTACCCACTTCATTTATCATCTCCAATAAGGGGATCTTCTTTTGGCATTCACTAGCTTCAAAAATGTGTAAAAAAACACGGGCCTGGAAGTAGATGTGTGATTTTTGCAGTGATCACCAATAATTCTGGACTTGCAAAAAAATCACCAAAGATTGGCTGAATCGCTAGCGATTCATAGAAATCGCCAGCAATTCTCTACATCAATGGAAATATCTTGAATTCATATTTTTGACACATTTTTTGGTTTGTAAAATGGAACTATGGTTCTCAAGTTATCGTCAAAACATCAGAGGTTGGTTTTTGTTAGATCCAGAGCTTCACCATCAAAAAACCATCATCCACAATCTTCTCATATCTTGCTTAAATCAGTGATCCCTTTAGACGTCTACAGCTCTAGGTAACACCTATTCTTATCCTTTCCTATCATTTGGAACTAGGTAGGTACTTTATTTATGCATTATCATCTTAATCATTCATTAATTATTACATCTTATCAATCTTGTCTCGGCCTTTGTCAACCTGTGTATATTTGGCCCCAATCACTGTGATTTACGTATATTAGACCCCTTTTCCATTATAGATTTCTTGTCACATACTCACCTACAATTCTAATCAACACTTTGTCTCTGTGAGCATTTATCAATCCCATCAACCTCTTTTGAGCCAACTGCAACACTTATTTATCAACTAAAATAGACTTACCATTTCACTTGCCCATGTGAGTGCATATAATTATTTAGATCCTATCCCTTGCCATCATTACGCACTTTGTAAAATTTTATTAAGATCTCTTGAATCATCCACAACATTTTGTCAGTTAGCTGATCCAACACATTACTTCGCTCACCTTTGCGAGCACATAAATTATCAATATCCTTTCTCCTTTGAGCCATATTGTGACTCCCAAACTCCCTTTGGATCAAGTGTCACCATCAGACCAACATATAGCCTTAGACCACATCAGTCCCTTTGCCTTTGCATTGATTGGTTATATCATCTACTATCATTTTATTACCATATTATTATTTGATTAATTTCTCGACAACGGTTTGACATCCTTGTAAGGAAGTCCTTTGACTTCCAAGGTTTGGCCTTTGTTAGGAAATCCACCATACATTTGTCTAATCTCGTCTTGTGTAGTGTCTGTGATTGTAGCTTTCTTTTATAGGACATGAGTTTATATCATTCATTTCACGAGTGCAACATCACATGTCATCCACGGGTATCTCTAAACCCCACCATTTTAAGGTTTGGTAAGTTTTATTATCTTTCTTATTAGGTTAAGTTGAAGAGGTAAAATTTACTCTAAACATCTTAAGCACGCCTTGATTGGACCTGTCCCTTATTTATTTGATTTATTTTAACACTTTGAAATAACATATTTTTTATTTTTTTGATTCTTTTTGTAAAATTCATCTGCAATTGGATAAATCACCTACGATTTCCCTATACGTTTCTCAAAACACAAAAATTTGTAATTTAATTCCTATTTGTTGCTTTCTGATTTATGATTTTCCTAACTTTATCTCAGTAGGTCTTTTTCTGGAAGGCTCATTTACTAGATTGCTAGAATTGCTTGCTTTGCAAATTACTAAAATAAGATAAAAAGGAAGTGTTATTAGAGGTGAGTCCTTATCCTTCCTTTTATTTTCTGTACTACATTTTTTGCTTATTTTTATCTTCGAAAACAATCATTTTGGGTTTAAAACAAATAAATACATCCTTTTTGATCACATAGCTTTAATTAGGAAGGTAAATTGGTTACATCCACTTATTCTTCCCCACACAAAACCAAATCACAATCAAACATAATCTACACTCAAACATCTCCCACCCAGGTGGATACCTACTTGGATTTGATCACCAAGAGGAGAATCCAACTCGTGTTCGGATGAGTATAATATCCTATTTGTTGGTATATATTGGCTCAACACCCGACTCCCTTATCATAGTGGGACCATGAAGTGAGGGGTATGCCCCAATACCACGCTGTACAACAACAAGATGCGAGTTGGGCCTCATGTACCTTCGGGTATATTGAGGACTCTGTCCAAAAAATTCCTGAAACTAGTCTTAGACAACCATTTCCTAGGACCTTTGTTATCCATCTTACACATTTCACCTTTTCTTAATTAATTTAAGATAATTAAAACATTCTTCTATTTGACTTGTCTATTAAATTTATAGATTCCTTAGGGCTTTGTTTGTATTATTGATGATTAATTATCATGGCTCAATTGTCTACATCAGTATATCCCCCAAATCACTATGCAACATATTTACAATCAACCTCAGTTGCTCCAACATATCTTCATCCCAATCAATTCCAAAATATCTCTTATACAAGATCTATTCCTTATCAAACTTATCAACCTATCACATCTTATTCAACCTCATTTAGCTCTAGCATATTCCCATAACCATCTACACCATCTTATGTCCCTTATGGAAAACCTACATATCAACCAATCCAATAATCATACAAAAATTCCATTCAACAACCCTTTGGGCATCTGTCACATCCTTCTTCTCCCATGCCAGGTGTATCACATTTTCTACATCCCTTCCTTCATCTCAATCTCACCAAAATCCTAATATCCCTCATCCCTCATTCAATCAACCTATCTCAACTTCAATATCTCTCTCAATACCTCAGACATCTCAAACCCACACACACATCCCGTCTCAGCCCAATTAGCCCCTCTCGTTCAACAACAACAACCAATTCAATATTTTTACACGTCTTCCCATATTCCTTCATCGCAACCTACTTTACAATTAGTATCATCTCAGGCCACTCCTTATCAACTCCCACATCAAAATCTTCTACAATAAAATTATTCTAATCCATAGTCAAATAAATCACATTCTCCTCCATACTCACATGTTAATTATTCCACGTCTAATCCCACGAATGATACTTTGCAAGCCTTGTCTATAGATTAGACCATTTAGAATTTACTTCTGTAAAGCCCAAACATGTCCTCACTTATGATGAGGTTTGTAATGAACCCATCCATCCATCAATATCATGTAAATCATACCCTCCGCATTGGGAATTACCTGAGTTCACCTTGTTCTATGGCCAAGAGGATCCTCAACAACACATACTATCTTTCAAACACTTGTGTTATCCTATCATCCATGATCAAGATCTTCTTCTTAGAACCTTTCCTATGTCACTGGCAGGACTTGCCTTAGATTGGTACAAATCCCTTCCTCGACACTCTCTAGTCTCTTTCACATAGCTAGCTATGTTATTCCTTAATCACTTCACTATCAATGTCACTCGCAAAATCACCATATTTGATCTTTCTACCATAAAACAATATAAAAATGAATCCATTACAGAATTTGTTGCTAGATGGAAAAACATTGTCAATCAATTTTCCTTTCCACTTCCAAAAACAAAACTAATTGATTTGTTCACTCGATCATGTTCTCATTACATCTCATCCACTCTTCAAATCCATACATTTCAAACTTTTTATGAAGCCTTTGCCATGGCCAAGAAGTTATAAATCCAAGCCCTTGAAGAGGCTCATCTTGATCCTCAATTTACGCATGTTCCACCTGAATCCCCTAGGACTTCCTACGATTCAAATCAAGCTGCATATGACTCCCCTAGATCTTCTCATAATGAAGATATCACACATGATGAATTTACTTGGCTTCCTGATCCAACACCCTCAATTGAATCAGTTCATATGGATACTATACATCCTTCTAGTCATACCATCAATGCTATTACACAATTTTCCCCCATGAGGATACCCCTTCATCGTCAGTGCTTCCTCTTGAAGATTCAACACCCCTAGATCCTCCTTCCAATGATACTCATACATTGACATTACCAGTGTCCCCTATTCAAACACCTATTACCTCCTTGCAATCTTCGGATTCCACTTTAGAATTCATTACTAAAGAAGCCTTTGTAATTGAAAATCCTGATATCCCACCATTCATTGAACTAATCAAAGAATTAGAAAACTTCTTTAATCCACCTCAATCATCTCTAGAGGAAATGTCTCCTTCATCCGATTCCGATCCAATCTTATCTACAACTCATCACTTACCATCCAACATAGAACCTTGTCCTGAATTAGACACTATGTAGTCAAATACCATCACATTAAAAATTGCACCCTCTTCATCTAACATGAGTCCTTCTCATAGATTTGAAATAAATGTTACAGAATCAAAACTTGTCACATCTCGCCACCTCATCCTCTTTTTCTATCGTAAAAACTCCTCCTTTTCCTAAAATCAAAGTTACAAAGCCAAAGTGCACGTCATCGACTTGCCATCTATTTTGGGACCCCATCCTTTATCTCAATACTACACACATTCATACCCTATTCATCCCTCCTCGTCCATTTTGGGACCTCATCCCTCATCCAATTTTATCAACCCCTTTCTCGGGTCACATTATCCTTCTTATCAACCTCAAAACATTCCTACGATGTTGCAACACCATATGACATTTAATCCAACTATGTCCAAACAAAATACGCATCCTACTAAGCATTATCATAAATCAAAAGCAAAATCAAAATCCTTTAATTCAATCCCTTCAAAAGGGATTTATATTGATATCCTTGAGAGGCTCGTGTTATGTTTGTGGAGCTTATTTTCATGTTAGAGTGTGGTACACCTTCTATTTGTTACACTCGAGTATTTTTACGGTGGTCCCGCTCGTTGATGAGTGGGTCAAGGAGTTCGGGGTGAAGCCCTCGAAGCAAATTTTCATGGGTGGTTTATTAACCCATGGGTAATGGGTAACCATTATGGGCTATTTTTGTGCCCATGGTTTTTCGGTACCCATTGTTTTGATACCCACAATTTTTTTCCCATGGTTTTGATACCCACGGTTTTTGCGCATGGTTTTGATACCCACGGTTTTGTATCAAACTACTTAAGCAATTGTTTATTTATATGGTCTTATGCATATGATACATATACATGAAATGCATTGTAGATGTGCTTTGAATTCGGGTGTGAATTCTATAGAGTTTGTTGAGCATAGCTCCAAACGGATCTGGGTATTGTATTGAGAGAGTGGTGGCTTGTAATAAAATTTGAGCAAGTGATTCTTGGTGGACGTAGCCCAAATTGGGTGAACCACATTAAATAATATCTCTATGTGTTGTGTTATTTTATTCTGAACTTTTATTTGAGATATGTAATATTTTCTACATATTAGTTTCTACTTGTTATGATTCTCGTGAGGGATTATTCGCATATTTTATCTCTTATTCCCTATCAACTCATACAAACATCTCTTATCGCATTACCACCCATCAAAACATCTAATCCAAATACTTTAAAACGCACATGGTACGAACAAAACAAAACTTGAACCTATCATACAAAATGCACGTGCGAACAAAACAAAAACAGTCTCCTTGTGGGAGCTATTCAGTGGTGCCCAGTGTCAATTGTTTTTGAGTGTTGTGAACAAGCAAAGGATTCGAGACCACGGTGCACACCAAAATTCTTCACATTGTATGAGTTTTTTCGAGCTGAGCTTCTTGGATGCCTTGGAGTGGGTATTTACTCTCTTTACTTTGTTGTTACTAGTTTTGGGTACCTTACGGTGTCCTTTTGTCCTAGTTATTGTACATGAGTACCTCATCAGGCCTAGTTGCGGGACTCATACTATGGACATGCCACTTTTATTTTGGCCTCTAGCTTCACTTGAGGGGGGGTGTTAGAGTAGGTATTTACCTTAGCTCATGTTCACCTAGGTACTTTATTTACCTTTATTGTATTTATCCTCACCCACTTATGTGTGTGGATATTTACTTTATCTTATTTAGATATTAGGAAATACTATCTAGTTGTTAGGTATAGTTCTTTCCTTGATCTATGGTATCGACTAGATCCTTGATGTCTAGTTCTCTCATAAATCTATGGTCTTGACTAGTTATTTGATGAATAGTTATTTCCTTGATTTATGGCTTGATCTACGACCTTGACTGGTTCTTAGATTGTTATTCCTTGCCTATTTAAGCAAGACCCATTCTCAATGTATTGCATTGAGTTCCATAATAATATATGATATTACTGCTCATTTGTTTGCAAAGGTTTATGTAAAGTTATTCTGGTGAATTGCTTTCATCTTATTGATCGTGATGTTTGATTAGCATCGTGTTCTTGGATTGGCACGATCCGGTTATCATTCCTTTCATGGTATCCGAGCAATAGATGATGTAGACATCCAATAATTTTTTCTTTGCAAGCAAGGGTTTATTTTTTTCATGGTATCGAGTAGGAGATTGCTTTGTTGACATCATGCATAAGTTTTATTTTGCAAATAAATTCATTATATATTCATATATTTGGGATTTGGTCGTATGTTGTTGCTGCTTTGTATTTTTATGGAAAACAAAGGCTTCCATTGGATCCGAGAAGGTGTGAAAACCCTAAGATCGAGTATAAACTCGTCTGCTTCGCGATAATCATTTGTTTGTGTTTTTTTGTTGCAGAGAGAAGCACACCTTTGGTTTGCCTCGAGATTTGTGCCCACTAAAAATAGCCATTAAAATCCTTAGCCCTTGGTCATATGGTATGGTCATATGAGGGCTTAAAGCTTGTGATTAGGTGCTTAACTTCAGCCCCCATTAATTTTATTTATGCGGTGAAGGCAACACCATTTTATTTTGTTTGAGTGGCACCTAAAATAAATAACAGAGCATCGGTAACTTGGTTTTGAGTACCATTTTTACAAAAGTGCTTGTTTTTTCGTGATCTTTCCATTGGAAATATTTATTTTGAGACTTGCACTATAATTATAAAGTTCCAAATATGGAGGAGTATTGTAATCAATTGTGGACGTAATTTCGGCTAAGCCCAACGTCCTAAATTTTTGGGAGTTACAATTTGTACCTATCATGGATTCTGAGAATGATATGCTTTTCTCTGAAGTATGTGGACTTCAAGAGGATATTGTAAAATTTGTAGAAGAAAATAGATTGCTCAAGAAGTGAAATTCTCTTCTACAATCACTCATTCATGATAAGGATACAATAATACACTTCCTGTAGAACAAACTTGCTAGCCTACAACATCACCATCATATTGTGGACAACCATATCCATACTCCTAGTCCACTTGCAACTGTTACTCTTGTACCCACTGACATTGATCTGCCAGTCTTTGAGCCTAAACTTGATTTTGATGCTTCTAAATCTGTGAGGCTTGTTACTACATGCTCTTCCACATCTGTGCCTATTACAATACCACATGTTGTGTATCCTACTTCTGCTCAGCTGCATGGATTTTTTAAGAAGCATACCACTGCATTCAGTTCTCGCATGCTCCGTTCTATGGGTCTCACTAGAGGAGTCATTGGCAGACATTCATAGGGTATTGTTTCCTCTATTCCACATGTTAAGTGGAATTCTCATCATGACATTGGTTTTCAAGCAGATACTTCATTGGGATCACACATTGATAGAGCTCCTTTTTTGTTTGCTCGAATCTTTCTGAGGATCATGAGCAACACATGAGTTCTACACCTTCACTCAGGATTGAGAAACCTGAGATTTCAGCTATTAGACATGATCAACCTGACACACATTCTGATGTTCTTTTGCATGCACCCATTGTGCATTTTACACCAAGTCATATGCAGGCATCTTCTTCATCCATCCGTGTTGATTTGGGGTGGATATCTGATCACTCATGGCGGTGACATAGGCATTCATTAAGAGGACTCTACATGCATGGCTCCTCCACCATTTGGCCTCTTACTCCACTTTCTATACGTTCTGCATTGTGATGCTTCTTGTTTTGAGCATTTTTTTAGCGGTGTAGTGTATCTCTCTTGTTTTTTGAGAGATTTTGTATCTGTATTTTCGACACTTTTGGCATGTTGATAGTATCTCTTATGGGGATCTATTCTGTGCATTCAAGTGTTAGTTTTTCAATGTTCGAGTAGTTGTTTTGATAACTCATATATATTTGTAGCGTCACTCCACCCATTCAACAGTATGGGAGGGTGTGGTGTTGATCCTGCTTCTTCGGGTTTCATGTCCTTGCCTTGTTACCTTGGATTTTCTTGGATCGTGACACTCTAGATTTTGTGTCCTTGCCTTGTTGCTTTGGTTATTGTTCTTGGATCATGGCACACCTATTTGCAGCACTTGATCGAATTATGTTTGGTGTTTTTTTTGCACTTTTGACATCACTCGTTGTGATCTCCTTGTATGGAGCTATTCTCGTGGTGCCTAGGTGTCGCTTGTTTTTGAGTTTTGTGAACAAGCGGTGGATTCAAACCACGGTGCACACCAAAATTCTTCACATTGTATGAGTTTTTTTGCCGAGCTTCTTGGATGCCTTGGAGTGGGTCTTTACTCTTTACTTTGTTATTACTTGGTTTTGGGTACCTTACGGTGTCCTTTTGTCCTAGTTATTGTACATGAGTACCTTATCAAGCCTAGTTGCTGGACTCATATTGTGGATATGCCACTTTTATTTTGGCCCCTAGCTTCACTTGAGGGGGTGTTAGAGTAGGTATTTACCTTAGCTCATGTTCACCTAGGTACTTTATTTAACTTTATTGTATTTATCCTCACCCAATTATGTGTGTGGATATTTCTTTTATCTTATTTAGATATTAGGAAATACTATCTAGTTGTTAGGTATAGTTCTTTCCTTGATCTATGGTATTGACTAGATCCTTGATGTCTAGTTCTCTTCTAAATATATGGTCTTGACTAGTTCTTTGATGACTAGTTATTTCCTTGATTTATGGCTTGATCTACAACCTTGACTAGTTCTTAGATTGTTATTCCTTGCCTATTTAAGCAAGGCCCATTCTCAATGTATTACATTGAGTTCCATAATAATATATGATATTGCTGCTCATTTGTTTGCAAAGGTTTATGTAAAGTTTTTCTAGCAAATTTCTTTCATCTTATTGATCACGATGTTTGATTAGCATCTATGTTCTTGGCTTGGCATGATCTGGTTATCGTTCCTTTCATCTTCTACCATTAGCAAACCTTTTTCGAAACCTTGTTAGTGCCTTTCATTAAAGGTCAATCAATTTTTCCAGCAAATTCCATTGAAGGTTAGCCAATTTTATTAGCACCTTCCTTGAAGGTCTATCAATATTGTTAGAACCTACCATTAAAGGTCCATTTACCTTACCAACACCTTCCATTGAAGGTCCATCTACCTTGTTAGCACCTTCCATTGAAGGTCTCATCAAAATCATTAGTACTTTCTTTTGAAGGTCCCCCAATCAGCTTAGAACTTTCTATTGAAGGTCAATTTACACACTCATTAACTTCCCTTGAGGGTCTGTCAACACTATCAACACCTACACCCAATACATTGGCGGTATCATCATCAATATCTCTAGAACTAGGGAGTCATCTTTAATTAGGTATTGCCAAATCCATCCCGTGTGTCCTTTTATCACTATCGAATGAAAGTCCCTCATCTTGAAATATTATGGTTCATTCACCTATACAAATCCAAAATCAACATATATGAAGAAAAGGTAAAACCAAAGCTTCGACGTTTACCCCTCCTTATCAATCATCCTCCCCTATCTTATCTAAATTTTCAACGGTTCCTTTGTCAAAGGTTCCACCTCCTCTTTTATTTACCATATACTCAATTAATCACAGTCAAAGCTTCTATCATCCTAATCTGAAAAAATCACTCCTTTCAACACATGTCATCTCTATCCACCACATTATGCTAGGGGGACTCCTCTCTACTAAGACTTCGAAAGTCTTTACCTTCACATTCCCATATCATATCTTCACTAAAACCTAATTTACCTAATCAAATCAAAATGTCATTACTCTGGAAAGAAGTAAACGTGGAAAGTTTGCCCATGATTGGATCAGTCCATATAACATGGGCCAATCTTTGAATGTCTTGCATTTTCAGCCTTTCTATTGTTAGCACATCGACCGTCATAACATTAGTCACATAAAAGGTTTTATTCCATCATCCACCAGCCATCTTATCATTCTAATGATTTTAAAGCATGTGGTCTTCCATCACTATCCTCATAAACCTTAAAGATGAGCACCATGGCTCTGTTCATTGCATCTTTCACAGGGATAAGTTCCTCCTTAGTAGGAACCCCTCAATCATTACTTCCATCCTACCTTGTATACCAACCAAAAACATGTCTTGGGGCACACATGTGTAGGTCATGCACATATCTTCCTTCCCCTCCTTGAAACAAACTATTAGGGTCTTTCCCTCAGCTCAAGATAGAGTCAAAAATAATTATTTGGATGCATTTCTCAAAATTCAAAATATAATAGACTGCTCCCTTGAAGGAAAACTATTCAAAGTCAAAATTATTATAAAAAAGTAAGTTATGGACCGATCCCTCGAAGGATGGCCATTCTGTAAAGACAAAAATGTAGACCATACCCTCGAAGGATGGCTACCTATGTAAAAAGGCTTCCCACATTGATCAACCTTCAAAAGTCAAAATATCAAAAGCATCCAAGAGAGCTTCCCGCATCGATCAACTTTCCCATTATAGAAAACTTCATGTATTGATTAGTTTACTTCAAAAAAATGTAAAGCTAGGGAATTTCCCTATGAAACCTTTGAAAGGAGAGCCTATTCTCCCACACAACCTACATATGTCGGCCCTTCTCATGTCCTAGGAAGGTACATATTTATCATCTCTAGAGCCAAGATCCTACATGTGACTACCCATTGTTAGTCATTTGTTAACAACTATTGTAAAGGCTAGAAGTGCAAGTGCCTTTATTCTGTTGCTTCCCATCACATATGTATCAAATTCAATACAAAGCAATCAATCCATGTTTCATTCTTATGAAAAATATTAAGATCAAATCAATGAATCTTAACATCAACATCAACATCATCACCCAAACAAATACCAACAACATCTAAAACATCATTAATATCAACATCAACATCATCACAAAGAAATAAAATATAAAATATTAACATCTCTTAACATCAACATAATCTTCAATACATCTCAACATGACTTTATTGTGTCTAAAACATCACATTTATTCAATCAAATTGACATTTGTCAAATTGATGCCTCCTTGGGTACTATACTTCTGGTCACCATCATGACCCCCATCTAGTCCTCGTAAGTCCACATTTGTGGAATCATCAAATTATGATCCTTTGATCTCATCAAATTATGGTCCTTTGACCTTATCAAATTATGGTCCTTTGACCTCATCAAATTTTTATTTTATCCATCATCATTGAAAAGTCATATGTCTATAGGAAATGAACCCTTTGGTTCCCCTATCACTTGACTTCATGGCCTCATAAGCCCACTTTTGTGGCAACATCTATCATTTGGTCCTTTGACCTTATCAAAACATCCTTTTCATTGTTAGATCATATGTCTGTAGGACACGAACCCTTTGGTTCCCCTATCACTTGATTTTACGACGAAATTTATCTTATTTCTCTACCTCATCTTGGGACATTATTCCATCATCCCTCACTTCCATCACACCTTGTTTTTGTCTCGTGGCTTGTGTTAAAACCACTCAACAAAAGGGGAAAAATGTAGACACTCAAAATTCACACACTCATTTTTTCGCTATACCATTATTTCTTACACAAATCCATACACTCACCACATCATATTATTCTTATGAAAATCATATATTTATCACACTATTTAATCACACCATATTATCAAAATAATTTATCCTAAGTTTAATATTCCCCGTGTCCGAGTCCGCTAGACCCCCTTCATTATCACATCTAATCCCTATACTAAGTCATATAAAATATACACTCCCCCATCTCCATTTAATTAAACTCATTCACATTTGTAATACATCATTACAATAAATTAATTGTACATCATACCTTATCCATCCCTATTTAATTAATTAAATACACAAGTATCATATCTTATTAGATTTTAGTCTACTTAGGAAATTATTTAAAAATCACCCCTAATTCCCTTGTCCCGACATATCTACCATGAATATTTTTATATATACTTGAACAATCCTATTTTGTACATCAATATCACACATAATATTATATTATCATGAACAAGCATATATTTTTGCATTTGATATATCTTAATAAAACAACCTAATATACCTTAAACAAACCTATGCTAAAATAAAACATAATCTAACTATTTTCTAAACAAACATGACACCTCATATGACAACACAACACATTATAAAAAAAACCCCATATCCTATCCCTCGAATACACAAATAAATAAACTTGAATTAGCAAATTGTTTCAAAAATTACTAAACAAACTCAAATTGGCCGAAATCGCTAGCGATTATTTAAGCCCAATTCCCAACCCTTGTTTAGGAGGAACTTCTCACATTTTTGAGTCCAACTCTTCTATCGAGTGCATTATTGTGTTGCATCAATGACAACATAATACTATCTGACATTTACATCCCTCAATTTTTTTAACCATTTTGGTTCATGTCAAGATTGATTAATCACCATCAGGATGCAAATTTTACTTGCTTCAATCATCATCTCCAATCAGGGGATATTATTCTAGCATTCACGAGCTTCAAAAATGTGCAAACAAACATGGGCTTGGAAGCAGCTGTGTGATTTTTATAGTTATCACTAATAATTTTAGACCTCAAAATCTCCAAAGATTGGCTGAATTGTTAGTGATTCATGAAATCACTAGCTATTCTCTAAATCACTAGAAATATCTTAAAGTTAGATTTCGACACATTTTTTGGTTTTTAAAATAGAGATATGGTTCTCAAATTATCATCAAAACATAAAATTTTTGTTTTTCATCGATTTGGAGCTTTACCATCAACAAAACCATCATCCTTAACCTTCTCATATTTGTTTAAATCAACGATCCCTTTAGATGTCTACAACTTTGGGTAACACATATTCTCATCCTTTCGTATCATTTGGAAATAGGTAGGTACTTTATTTATGCATTACCATATTAATAATTCATTAATTATTACATATTACCAATCCTGTCTTGGCCTTTGTCAACCTATGTATATTTGGCCCCAATCACCAATGATTTACCTAATCACCGCAAATTTCTATATGTCGGACCCTTTTCTATTATAGCTTTCCTTTCACACATTCAACCTATAATTCTAATTAACACTCTATCTCTGTGATCATTTATCAATCCCATCAACCTATTTTGAGCCATCTATAGCACTTATTTATCAACCAAAAAAGACTTACCATTTCACTTGCCCATGTGAGTGCATATAATTATTCGATCCTTTCCCTTTCCATCATTCTGCCTTTGCAATAGTTTATTAAGCTTTTTTGAATCATCCAAAACATTTTTTCAATCATCTGATCCAACAAATTACTTTTCTCACCTTTGCAAGCACATAAATTATCAATATCCTTGCTCCTCTGAGCCATATTGTGACTCCCAAGCTCCCTTTGGATCAAGTGTCACCATCGACAAAAATATGGCCTTGGACCACGCCACCCCTTTACCTTTGCATTGATTGGTTATATCTTCTGCTATCATTTTATTATCATCTTATCATCATTCAATTAATTTCTTGACAGTGGATTGAAATCCTTGCAAGGAAGTCCTTTTACTTCTAGGGGTTGGCCTTTGCCAGGAAATCTGCCATACATTTGTCTAATCCTGTCTTACGTAGTTTCTATGATTGCAGCTTTATTTTATATGATAGGAGTTTATATCATTCATTTCACTTGAGTGCAACATCACATGTCATCTGTGGGTATCTCTAAGCCCCACCATTTCAAGTTTTGGTAAGTTTAATTATATTGCTTATTAGGTTAAGTTGAAGAGGTAAAATTTACTCTAAACACCCATTTAGTATTTCATTGCGTGCTTATGATGGTTCTCGCCACTGTCTTGGTCACATTACATTGCTATTCTTTACCGTTGGCCCAAAACTATCCACACTATATTATTTGTCATTGATTTCCAAGTCTCTTATAACTATCTGCTTCGGCATACCATGATTTCATGCTATGCAAGCCATTGCCTCTACTATACATCATTGTGTTAAATTCCTTCATGATGGCATTGAACATACTATTCCTCATGACCGTGACCCATTCCGCTACTATGATTATGCTCCTAATACTAGTCTTCCTATTCCACGTACTAATACTACCAATGATCCCCAACCTATGACCAAACTACCTCACTTACCACCACTTGACACTACCATTTGTGTGATAGATGAATGTTATTCTATTCCACCTACTACTACTAGTGCTATGATTCCTTATCGTGTGTTTTTCCCATCTATAAATGTCACTTGATCACATTCACATTCACCTACATAAGCTATCTTAACACACCCATTTTTCACTTGTACACTTTTCATGAATAATTCATATTGGGAACACATTCCATTTGATCCTACATACGGTATTACTATTTGTTCCCATGATGTTCTAGCTCATCTTGGTTTCAATTTTGAATATCTTTTCCCTTCTAATCATAACCCTCACCTCTACTATGGCTTCATTATTGTTACCGCTGCTTATGGTTTGCACGTGTTCCATCTTATGGTCTACTTATCATGAATCCCTAGTTCTTCTCCACTCATATTCAGGGAATCTTAGCTTACTTATATTGCAGGCACATTAGATCCTAGTCATACAAAAATTTCATTTCATATGCCCTTCGGTTGTGTTTTTATTTACAATAGTTATTTTCTTGGCTATTCTCCAAATCTCACTCGTTGGTATGCACACGGCTTCCCACTTCCTCCATTCACCAATGAGGAGTATGCTATGGGCATGTATAACTTACACCTTAATGGATCATTACATGATCAACCAAACACTATTGCTTACCAGGTTACCAATGCTTATCCATATGATTTTGACCTGAGGATGACAATCTTCTCAATGACTTTACATGATTTTTGGCCACACACACTTCGGGGTCATAACACTCCACCTTTTCCCCTATCTATTCTTAGATTAGTCATAATCATAATCTTTTACATTCTCATACATCCACATCCTCACATTTGGCATATATTCTAGTGCCATCACCCGATGACACACTCTTGTGCTTCAGTTCACACTTGAATGTTGAGGAATTATTACTACATTGAACCCCACACACTGCACTATAGGCATTACACATTACACTTCATCACACATTACACATTATAAATTCTACAACATTTGGTCATTTACATCTCTTCACCTCATACATCATGATAGTTGCATACATCTACATACCATACATACTACACCATGTATTTTCACATATATTATACTAGTCTTCATCATATAGGAGTTTAGCATTACATTCCTATTTTATCTACATACACTACATGTCACTTTCTACATTACACTTTACACATCCTACACATATTGCATTTCCATTTTACACATAACATATCTACACATTCTACACATTACATCATTACATATACCACTCATCATATGGTTGGATTTTATATACTACATTGTCTTCTACGCGTTGCACTCATTACTCGATGACACACTTTAGTTCCTTGGTCCATACTTGACTACCGAGGGTTTACAAATCAAATGGACCCTACCTTCACCACACATTTACTATTCTACCTTGCATCATGTGACATTACTAGCTTAGTGACATACGCTTTAGGCTAAATCGTCACCTATTCTATCATCTTGTAGTGGTATACACCTTAGGTTACATCACCACTCCTTATTATTCATCTTATAGTGACATATGCTTTAGGCTAAATTGTCACCTATTCTATCATTTTCTAGTGGTCTACACCTTATGTTACATCACCACACCCTCCTTAAACCTTATAGCAATATACGCTTAGTGCTAAATCATCACTCATCCATCCATCTTATTGTGATATACACTTAGGGAAAAATCATCACTCCACATTTCATCTCTCTGGAGTATACACTTAGGATATAAGGTCCACACACATTTATTCTAAATGTCACATATCATCACCACTACACATATACACATTACCTCACACCGTGCTAGACACGATACACACTACTCGATGATTTCCCAATGATGTACTCTCATTAAAGGTTCATTATTGACTGCTAAGGGGGAAAACTAAATGAACATCACTACATACATTTCCATCCACTTGGGGGGCATGCGACTCATATAACTCCATATTGCAATCCATTCCATCCATCCACAACATACTATGGTTACTTATACTCTTGCTTACTTTTGCTTGTTTATGGTCACTTTATTATACATGCTAGTTTGATTAATTGTATGTCATTTATCTATGTCATATACACATGTGCATTCACGCCTTCTTCCAATTATGATCATAGATACTTGTCTCTTACACGCAACATGGATGCTCACCTTCTACCCTTCCTACACTAGTCACTGGGGGCATCCACATTCGTATCTTCTAGGTGTTATTGTTTCATTTTGTACTTAACACTTTACATTACTTGCTTCTACATGATTTTGACATACTAGCTATCTTTATAACATGCTAATAGGTGCTTCATGTGCAACATTTGTTATGCAGGGATATTGGTTTCCATACTTGTTTGTTACATTATCTGCTCTTGTTTGCTATTGTTTTCGAGCCTTGCCCTATGTTTGGTGTGCACACTTGTCTATTGTTTGTGGCCATGATGGCCTTGCATGTATTGCAACATTGTGAGTGATGTCCCATGTTTGTAACCCACTTTTGAGGCTTACTTATCTTCTTGCGTGTTTACATTACATTTCTTGGTAGCTTTTACACTTTTTTTGTAGCTTATACACTGTTTTCTTCATGCATGCGTGTTTTCACTTGTCTTTGGCTAGCCTTCTTATTTGTGCGTACCTTGGTTTCTACTAAGAAATTTTCAGTGTACATGTGGTTGGCCCTCTTTTGGGGCTGCATGTCTCCTATCAGTGATGTCACATATGCCCCCAAATAGGGGGCATTATTTGAGGTTTTACACACTAACACGTATATTCTAAACCGTTTCAGTTCATTTATATTTAGCGAGTGGGTTCAAACCAGTCTACAAACCCCATACAAAACATATTTTATAGGACATGGTGTACTTAACATTTCTAGGAAACAATTACAAGATTGGAGGTTACAGTGGGTGTGCCTCCATACACTACTTCAACCAAGTGGTGTCGATCACCAAAAACTAGGACAAGAAAGAGATCTCTACACACATTCAAGGAAGCTGTTAGATCTTGGAGGGCACATAACATTTCCTCAATACACTTCTTCCGCCTATGATGTGAAATCACCCAAAAAACTTGTAGTAAAGATATCCTTCTACACTCTTTCTCAACATGGATCAGGTGCACATGTTCCATTTACATTTACATTTACGTTTTCCATTTACATTTGCATACTTTACATTTACATACACATGCATCTTTTACATAGTGTTTTTACACTTACATACATACATATTTGACTACTTAATCATTTTCTCCTTGCAGGTTTAGTCGTATGAGAAAAAAATAGTCAAATGGGGGTAAAAAAAACTAATGAAAAAAAAACTATGCGGTAGCACACTATAACACACACATCACACTTTTATGTAGGTACACTACACTATATGGAAGCTACATACACACATTTTTCCCTAGGTTCACTCTCATCACTTTTTCTTTGCACATTTTTCATCTATAGTTTCCATGCTCCTCCATCTTTTTATCATTCCACGCTTTTGTCTAGTCCTTCGATACACTTCTACTACACTCTTCATGGACATCAAGTACACATCTCTATCTCACGGTTTTTTTAAGGAAAATTTTCTAGCATGGGTTAGTGACCTATTCGCCTAAAAATTACATTTTGATTTTTTTAGGGGTTGGCTTGGCTACCCTTAAAATATCCCCTATATAATCCTAGATAATTCGCGGTTAGAACACTACTAGCTCACTCATACCACTTGGGGGCATATGTATTATCAAATGCTAGAGATGCATGACAAAGAGTTTGTTGACGCGTGATAGGAGGGCAAAGGTCTGTAGACATGCAATAGAGAGTTTGTTGATGTGCGACATGGAGAGTTTGTTGACACATGATAGGAGTACAGAGGCTACAGAAACATGACAGAGAGTTTGTTGACATGCAACATAGAGATTTTGTTAACATGCAACCAGAGGGTGGAGGTTGTAGATGCGCGACAAAATATTTTCTGTTGTGCAACAAAAAACTTGTTGACACGCGATAGGAGGTTTGTTGTCGCGTGACAACAAGTTTGTTGTCACACGACAACAAATATCCTGTCGCGCATCTATAGCCTTTCATCACACCACTTGAAAATCAGGTGAAACATTTGTATACGACCCCCAAAATTTTTTCCTTCCCATGAAACTAGTTCCGGGGATATTCGCCAGGTATTTTCCACCTCTGATTTCCAAGAGGTCTCTTAAAATGAACCTTGATCTATCTAAAATATGTTATCGAGCTTTCCGCTCACCAACATAAAGTGGGGGAAAAATGTAGTCACAAAATCATGCACTTTAGACATTTTATTTATCCTGGTCTCATACTACTATTTAGAAGGTTCTTGAGTAAAGAAAGTACTAATTAACCCCATCCTTTGGTCATCTTATTTATTTTATTTCATAATTTGTGACCTATTGCACCCATATTCCTAGCCATTTCTGGACATCCCACATTATTTTAGCCTCGGTTGGGGCACCCATATTTAGTACTAGGGTGCCCATGGGTGCCTGGTCCCACCTGGGGGCACCTTGATCCTTCTAGCACTTTCTCACCACTTTTTGGGCCTCTTCTAGCCATTTTTCATCTTTATCTTTCTTTTGGTCGACTTTTCAAGGTTAATTATAAAATTATAGCAAGATAACCCTATAAATATAAAGTTATGAGACCATAATGAGGGACCTAACATCATACACTACTATCACTCCATCTAGAGTTGCATCCATCTATTGTAGTGGCATCCACATAGCTCCATCATCAAGGCACAAGCTAGGACATCTACATCAAACTTCATAGGGGAGGGATTTTATTCTATTTCATGCACACATTCTATTACATCTTCTACATTTAGATATTTCTCGCTACTTCACAAAGTGTGACTAACAAAAGAGCACCTAGGGCACACCATGCACACATACACCAAAACTACATCCATGTCCGAAATGTAGTGCAACACTCGTTAGTAAGCCCACCGTTATGGTAGCCGAGGTTAGTCCGACCCATTCATTTTGCATATTTTTTTAAAGGTTTTGATACTTCCTTTTAAACATATTTCAGGTATTCCTTCCTCTTAAAATGTTTAGAGAATTCATCGTAGTACAAAAAAATTAATGCGATAGGTAGTTAGAGTTTCATATCACCTTCCAACCCTATGAGCACTAGTTTCGACATTTTTCCTAGACCAGGGCACCCAAATTCGTGCCCGTGGGTGCCCTAGTCCTTTTGAAGGCACCCCAGGTCTAGTCAAAACATCCAAATCTATCCTTTTTGGCACTTCGCATGATTATTCGTGATTTCTAATTTCCTGTACATCACCACGACATAATATGATAGTCATTAGTTATCACTAAGTTCTTTCCTTTCCTTCTTGCACATTAGGGTTTTTAATTTCATTAGTTTATTTACTTATCTCATTTACATGTTGTCTTACTACACTTATTTTCTCGTATTTATATGTCCTCCTAGATTAGATTAACTATACTTTACTACATTAGTTTAGTCAATTTTAGTTAATCACATACTACACCATAACCACTACATAT
Organism: Taxus wallichiana var. yunnanensis; assembly: GCA_018340775.1. Taxonomy (NCBI): domain Eukaryota; kingdom Viridiplantae; phylum Streptophyta; class Pinopsida; order Cupressales; family Taxaceae; genus Taxus; species Taxus wallichiana. The sequence goes on along the minus strand of CM031238.1, from coordinate 467,646,369 downwards.
TACACATTTTCACACATCATACATGTCATCTTACATTTTACATCCTACATCTTGCATATTCAATCTTGCATCTTACATATATTATGCATCTACACATCTTAGGTCATCTACGCATATTGCATTACATATCATACTCCCTACTACGCACATTACACATTTTACATGTTCTCTTGTACGCATTGCACTCACTACCCGATGACGCACTCTAGTCTCATGGTCCATACTGGAATGTTGAGGGTATACATCACAAATGGACCTCATCACCCTTACACATTCATCATTCAATATTTTCTCATGTGACATACCGGATTAAGTGATATATGCTTTAGGCTATAGGGTCACTTCTTCTACCATCATCTCGTGATAAGTTACATCATCACATTCACTTACATCATTTAGTGGTATATGCTTTAGGCTTAATCACCAATCCTTTGATCATCTTGTTGTGATATATGCTTAGACTACAATGTCACACATATTTCATCTATATGTCACATCTCATCACTACACACTCATCACCATGCACTACGCACAACACATAGTTTGAGCATTTCCTAATAACACACTCTCATTTATGGTTCATTATTGACTTCTAAGGGGGCATGTTGAATGAACCTCACTGCATACAATTCCATTCATTTAGGGGGAACACGAATCCTATCATTCACTTTGCATTCCATTCCATCCATCCACAACATACTAAATTTTATGGCTGCATTTACTCTTGCTTACACATGTAATCTTTATTACACATGCTAGATAGATATCTTGTATGCCATTAATTTTTCGATACACACATGTGCGTTCACTTACTTTTCTAGTTATGATCATAGAATATACATATCCATTACACACAATATGGATGCCTAGACCAAGTACTAGTCCCACAATGGCTCTTGGGAGCATTCACATTTGTACACTATAAGTGATATTGTTTCATTTTGCTTCATAACACACTACTTTGTTGGTTTATATACACTTTGAAAAATATTTATCTTTCTAACATGCTAATGGGCATTTCATGTGAAACGTTGGCTATGCAGGAATATTTGCTTCCATACTTGTTTGTTATACTATCTCGCTATTACTTGTTATTAGTTATGGGATTTTCCCTTTGTCTTGTGTGCACACTTACTTATTTGTGACCACTGCAGCCTTGAGTGTCTTGCGACACTGTGAGTGGTGTCCCATGTTTGCAAACCACTTTGTGTAGCCCACATTTTCTTCTTGGGTGTTTACATTATCTACTTATGTTTTATCTTGCACATTCTCTGTTTGGCTTACACTTATTTTCTACATGCATGTTCGTACTAACACTTGTTTTTTAGCTACCTTGTTTTTTTGTGCCTTGGTTTCTACCAAGAAAATCCCCTCCCAGCGTAGAGCACAGCTCCTATCTGTTTTGGGCTGCATTCTCTTATCTATGACTTCGTATGCACCCCTAAAGAGGGGGTATCATTTGGGTTTACACACAATACCATTACAACTCAATTTTAGGTTTTGTCCATGACACAATGGGTTATAAAGCGAGTGGGTTTTGACCAGTCTATAAAACTCCATACACACCAGATTTTATAGGACATGGTGTCCTTAGCACATTTAGGAGAAGTTAAAAGATAGAGGATAAAAAAACCTTCCTCTCCACACTTGGTCATGACATTAGATCACCCAAAAACTAGAAAATACATAGATCTCTTCACTCTTGGGAAGAAGTTATAGGTTGGAGGATAAATCCAATTTTTCTCCCTACACTTCTTTGGCCAATGGTGTGAGATCACCTAGAAAATATTGCATGACATCGAAAATATCCTTTCTACACCTTTTTTCTCATCACGGATCAAGTGCACATGTTCCTTTTTCATTTTCATACTTTATTTACATGCTTTATATATATATATATATACATTCTTGTGTGTATATATATATATGTGTGTGTGTGTGTGTGTGTGTGTGTGTGTGTGTGTGTTTACACATTACACATATACATGCGTATTTGACTACTTGATCATCTTATATTTCATAGGTTTTTCCGTATAGGAAGCAATAAGTCAACAACAATAAAAATGCACACATGGCAGGTACATCACATACACGATACTAACCATGCAAGTACACCAAACAAAATGACATTTACACACGTGTTTCCACCCTAGGTTCACTCTCATCACTTTTTTTTCACTTTTGCATCTTTTGTCTCCACGCTCCATGTTTTCTTTTTTACACACCATGATTTGTCTAGTACTTCGATACACATTCTACATATGTCTACATGGATATTGGGTAAGCATATATATCTACTTTATGTTACTAAGATTTCCACTCACCAACATAAAGTGTGGACAAATGTAGACACAAAATCACACACTTTGAGTCATTATTTAGTCCTAGTCTTATATTACTATTCATATGGTTCTTAAGTGAAAAGAGTAATAATTAACCCATGTATTTAGCCATTTTACATTAATTTCTGTCATTATTTTTGATATTACACATGTACTTGCCCAGTCTGTACATTCATATTGTGATTTTCCTATTTCTGACTAGAGCGCTCATCCAGGACTAGGGTGCCCATCTAGGATTGGGGTGCCCTAGGCGCTTTGGTCCCTTATAGGTGCCCTGATCCTCTCTACACTTTTCTCTCACTTTTTGGGAATTTTTTAGATTTTTGAGCTTCTTATATTTTTGGTGGTCAGAATTTTTAGGGATAATTACTAAATTAAAGAAAGATAACCATATAAATATAAAGTTATATGATCATAATGAAGGACCAAGCACTAAACACTTACTATCACCACCTAAGGTAGCATCCATGAAAGGAATATATAACTACATTTCCATCCATCTAGCTCCATCATAAGGCATATAAGGATGGTTCATCTACATCACATTTCATAGGAGGGAGTATTTTGTTTCCATGTACACATTTACTACATTATACGTCTAGTTACTTTCTCACTACTTCACAAAGTATGACTCGCACAAGAGTACCTAGGCACAATTCTGCACACAAATACCTAAAACTACATTGGTTCCAAGATGTACGGCAACTCTCGGTGATAAGTCCATTAATTTGGAAGTTGAGGAAAGTACGACCCCTTCATATGCATATTTGTTTTTTAGGGTTTTGATGTTTTGTTTGGGGTTTTGAAAATGATTCTTCATTTCAAGTTTATAAATGCTTTGGCGATCACACAAAGTGACATTCACTTGATAGGAAGAAAATATAGGAAAATATCCAACAACACTTTGCATAGGAGGTTTTTGTGGCCATCTCTACAGACCAAGGTACCTAGATTTCAGACCAAGGTACTCATGGGCACCCTATCCCTCTCCAGGCACCCCAATCTAGCTAGAAAATCTAGATCTGCACTTTTAGGCTCATGTGTGAAGGTTTTCTCCTCTTATTCATCTGTCTCCACTATGACATAGTCCCATAACAACATCAAATCAACTAAGGATTTATTAACCCTATTTGCACATTAGGGTTTCACGTCGCATTGCTTAGACTGTTTGGGTATCATTTCAATATTTTATTACTTATTTATTTAGTTATTTTATGCTCCTATAGCATTAGATTACACTAGAATATTCTATTTTAGTTAAATCATCAAGTGGATTTTTTGGAACTTGTCTTACTACCTAGATAATAGGAAGTCTAAAATCAAATCATTGTTGTTCTTCGAATGTAGGATCAATAACGTCACTTTCTCAATCATATCAAGTATATCTTTTTCTGAAATTTTGTAAAATATTTTTTAATATGTAAATGGAAATTTTTGGCTTGGAAATGACAAGTTTATAGCATAAATTACTAGTGAATTTTTCAGCAATGAGTTTCTATTTTATGTTTTTTTGTGATTTTCAAATATTTTTTTTTGTATTTTTCAAAGATCTTTTAAGGGTGAAAAAAGGGAATATTTTCCCCAACGGAGTTCCAAAAATTGTTGGTGAAATAATTTACTGTAGTGTAGATTATTGGTTTCCACCAACGGTCATGGGGTTAAGCCCCTCCTTGGGTATGGGGAGGCTCCCATTATTGACTGTAAATTAACTAAAACTATGGGGTGACTGTTAGGTCAAGGATCACATTGAATAATCCACTAAACTTTTGGAAAAGTTATTGTATAGTGTATAGGGAGGAATTTTCTTCAAAGAGAGGAAAAGAAGAATAAGATAAATAGGAGAGAGGGTTAATGTTGTGAGTAGAACTGGATGATTCTCACTAACAATTACCATAGTATATCTGCATTCAATTCGAATAATTCAACCATGTAATCAACAATAAGACTAAAAATAGGAGACACAAAGTTATATGGATTCATTAATCAAAGACACAAATATATTTCTTAGTTTTACAAGATCACGAGTCACTTGCAAAGTTGGAAAGTAGAGTATGAAATAACATAAGAAAGGAAATTAGATAGAATAATATAGCTTATTATTTGTAGTAGAAGTGAAATCCAAAAACTAGTAATAATCAACAAATGCAAACCCTTTGGAATGGAGAAGTTATTCCAATTTATAGCTTACAATATGTATTTTACTCTCCCCTCGTGACTTTTCATCTCACCACCATGTGACTTTTTGAATTACGTAGGAATGAAACTAAGTACTTTTCTTACTTTTGAAAAGGGAATTTTACAATATAATATCCAGTCACATAAGTGAATAATACAAAAGAATGAAAAGTACATTCTCAATGAAGGAATAAAATGTTACAGAGAGAAGTGATGACCTAGAGATGGGGAATCCTTTTACTAATGAAGAACTCCTTGACTTGAAGTGTTGTGATTAAAATATTTTGATGGACCATGAATGAAGCTACTTTCCCTTAACCATCTATTGAATTGGAATATTGAGATTATAACTGCTTCCTCATGTGAGATGGGGACACACTCTAAGGCATCTAATGAGTGTTAAAAAAAACTACTAGGTGAAATCCGATATGTGAAATTGAGATGATTTCCCATTCTTGCAACATGATGTTTCTCTTTGAACACAAATTCAAAGTTCAGACATGGAGATCATACCCTTATCATTCATGGATCCAAAATTAACCTTCGTGAGAAAGATGTCTCCTTTTTGGATGGAAACATACTTAGGATACCTAGAAACATTTTACCCATCAAATACTCATTTAAATAGGTCTTGTCATCTAGATAGAAGGATTTTTATCTCGAGTTAAACTATGTGCCTTTGACCTCTTATTGGATAGAAATATGATGGTTGTAATATCCTTCTTTTGTGAGTCGTGGGTATAGTTTAGGGAATCAAATGAGTGTTTAGAAACATTTCTATAATACATTGCAATGTATGGACCTGCGCATGACTTTTTGATCCTACAAACATGATGGTCCCGGTTATCTTGGTAGCTTAGCTTCAAGTGATAATCTTTTGAACTTAATAATTTGCCTATCGACAACTACCCAAATTATTCAATCACGATGATTCCTTTTAGCAACAACTAGGATGGGTTAAATCATCTAGATTATTACAATTGTAGAAACAATTAATGAGATAGGTGGAATGTGAATTGATACAAGTGATCCAAGCATGATTGTAAGACTTACTATTTTTGACAAGTCCTATCCAAGACAACTATTTTTAGTACGTTTTCACAATTTTCACCTTCATATGTTTTTACTTGTTTGGTGTGTACAAGTGCTGAAAATTTGTTGTTTTTAGAAACTTACAATATTTGTACGTGTGAATCCTTACACACTTAATATTTTTATATGGAGGCCTTCTAGATGTGTTATCCTATAAAATTGGCAAGGGAAATTTTACAGATAACCCTACCAAAATTTTGTTCGGTCCTCGTCAGGGACCCCTTGCTTTCTGAACGTTGCAAAATCCCTCCCCGGGAAATCTAGTTTTCTGAACTTAGCCATTTTTGGTCTTTTTGGTCGGGCGCACATAATGACTATGCAACATCAAGTTTTCATGCACCCCCTTTAAGTCCTTTGGTGCATGCTTTGAGGTGTCAACAGGCGTTTTGATGTGCCTCACTATGTTGAGTCTTTCTTGCATGCGCCAAGGCGCATGCGCCTTCATGTCAACAATACTTTTGTTGCGCCACTTTTTGATGTGCCAAGGGCACACATATTCTTGTGTCAACACCACTTTCGGTGCGCCAAAGGTGCACATAACTTCGTGTTGGCAAGTGTTTTGATGCGCCAAAGGGCGCATGTTTTCTTGTGTCGACAGTGCTTTTCATGCGCCATTTGAAAAAGTTGGTGGCGCATTTATTGCCACCTCGCCTATATATAGGCGTGCGTCTGCACTGTCATTGTCATCCGACACCATCACGTGATTTATTCTCTTCCATCTGTACCTGTCAGCGCACCTGCCCTGTCGTTTTCGAATCACTTCGTGGACCCGTTTGCGCACTTCTCTATTATATAATCCTGGTAAGAGGTCCTCATTCCTTTTGTGTGTTTTGTGCTTTGGTTCTTGGCTGCTTGTTGGTGTGAGTTAAATAAAAGCTGTCAAAACATGAACTCCCCACCCTCCTTGCTGTTTTTCTCTACCTATGCTTTTTCCCCTTTTCAGATCTGCTGGTAGGGGAGACTCTGTCTTAAAAAATGGCTTGGAACTCTTTGATTTAGCCTCTTCATAACCCAAATGAACCCTTAAAAAGAAGCTTATCAACATGAAAACCCCTCAGAGAAAGATCATGGCTTGAAAAGAAGACACTGTTATTTTTCTCCTTTGGCGCATCTGTCACCCCTGCAACATGATAAACAGTCGCGCCAATGGCACACATTCCCTGCGTGTTACATAAAGAACAGCTGCGCCCTCAAGGCGCACTTCCTTCACTTGTTACAGCCCCTTTCCCTGCGCCCTCTTGGTGCACCAAACTGGTGTGCAACATTACAAAACCATGCGCCCTTTGGCGCACCCTGCATGTATGCAACATTGAAATTTTATGCGCCAACTACCACTGTTAAATCGACGCAGGCGCATCCATTGTTACAACAACATCATGTTGTGCAGACCTTCCATGTGCCGTGCCAAGTTCTCCTTTGGCGCATGAAAAAATGATGTTACACACATTAAACTCGTGCCCTTTGGTGCATCCTGCACCCGTGTAACATGAAAATTATCCGTGCCCTTTATAAAATGTATACCTATGGCGCACACACACTTATGCTTAAAAAAACAAAGAATGTAATCTGAGTGCCCATTCGCCATGCGCCCTTTGGCGCTGATTTATGCCTCTCAGCCCTTTCATGTGCGCCTTATTATTTAGCCTCAGTAACTGCAATATTCATGTGCCTCGCGCCCGAGGCCTTAAAATCACTAACTCTTTCCTCTATTGACACTTTAATGGAAGATCAAACAGTTGATATGACTTTCTTGCGTTGGGTTTCACTTCTTATTCTTACAGATCAGCAATTAAGTTCAGAGTCACATATGTCAACATCAAGCAAGAGACCTACTAAATCCAAGGGCAAAGCCAAGCTCACAGAAGAAGAAATGAAGTACAAGTATCAGAGGGTCAGGATGCCCGAGTCCCAAGCAGAGTGTGACCTAGACATCAGAGACTCAGAACTGGGTCATATTGACATGGAAGATTTCTGGGCCAGAACCCAGAGGGTCACAAGAAGTCCATGGATGGACAAATTGATGGGCAGTGCACTACACTTTGCTGGAGGAATCCCAGTTAGCGCCGTGAACAATGAATTCATGATGGTTGTTGCCCGATGCTACAATAAAGACACAAGATGTGTCCACAATGAGAAGGGCGAGGTTATAATCAACCTCACTGCCCGGCACTTTGAAATAATGCTCGGCATCCCTCACCACCGGCACTTTGTGGCCATCAGCCAGGAAGATTGCATTAAGGCCTGGGACGACAATGAAGATCAGTGCATGCAGCTGATGAACGAGGTTTATCTGAAGAACAAAAAGGTGGTGACTCGGTGGCCACAAGTCATTCATCGCAGTGACTTTTCAGAGGAACTCAGTGACACAATTACATTCCTGAGCAGAGTCTTTGGGCTTCCTGACGCCCATTATTTTCACAAGTGGATGCTGCGATATTTAGAAACAATGAACAAAAATGTGCCCGATCAACGCTTTGAGTGGGCAGAAATCATAAGTAGCACAATCTCTAAGCAGCTCCAACAACTTAACATAATGGGGAGGTTCTATATGAACTCGTATGTGGTTTATGCTGCAGCTTTAGAAAGGGACTATCCGGATCTGATGCGGTGCGGGGTTTGGCCCCAAGTTAAAATCTATGAATATTATCTAGAACTGAAGTTGGAAAATAGCATTCCCCAGTTCACAAAGATCAATGATGCATTCTTCTATTTCATCATCTGCCTGTTGAGGCCGAATATGACTCACGGTCATACGACCAAGAGTATTGTAGCGGCCACAGAGAAATGGGGGGCCCTGTTTACTCAATTCCCCACATTCACCTATCTAAGGGCGGTTAACTTCTTGGGAGAACCAACTAAATTGCCGAGATATGCCGGTCCCAAGTTAATCCTGTTGGAGCTGTCGAGGCAGCTAATCACCTACCATGAGAAGTGTCTCAAGAGAAAGAAGGGTGGAACTCCTTTCCCCCTCACAGTGGGTAGGTATACGTGTCTCACTCACCACAAGGTGAAAGACATGTTTGCAGAGCTGGAGCTGCTGAATCTGAAACATAACTTCCCAGCAAGGCCCACCTTCGACCCAAGAAATTGTCTACCTAGGGCCAAGCTCGATCCAATCCACATCCCTCAGATCGAAGATATCTACATCGACATATATCATGAGGTTGAGCTCAGGAGGAAGGATCATTCCCGCTTGGCCTTAGCAGAAATCATCCAGTACGGGGTGGCCATCGTCCCAAAAGGCTACCAAACTACTGAGCAAGAAGTGGATCAAGTGTATCTTGACATGGGTGGGGACGATTGGCCTTTCACGGTGATTGATAGAACCAAAGCTCCTCAAACAATAGAGGAAAGGGTCAAGGAAACTCTGCGCAGAACAGAGCATTGGTGCCGAATGAACGGGCTCATCTACCTCGGAGTCGATTTCACGACCTCTCCATTGGAAACGCACCTCCTCGGGTGAAACAACAGACAAAAGGCAAGGGAAAAGGAAAAGAGGGTGAGTCCAGCTCCACCCAAGAGGAAGCTCCTGAAAGCCCTCCTTCCGCTTCACAAGAACGGGTTGTAATCCCGAAAAGCCCAGAAAAAGAAGCAGCAGAAGATGTTCCAATAGGCACATCCACTCAGGATGTGGCCATGACTGTAACAATCGAGGTCCCTTCTGTTCCTTCTCCTTCTCCTCCTTCCCCTCCTCGAGTGACCCAAGCGACCATTCCTTTGGTCGTGTCCTCTCCCCCTTCTTCTACTGTTCCCCCTTCTTCCTCCTCCATCTTCTCCTCTCTCACGGAGCTGTCCCCCTCCATTTCTTCCCTCATCTCTGAGCTCCCTTCCCTTCCTATGTCTTCCTCCCCTGCAGTACCCCTTCCTCCCATGAGCACTTCCTCGGCTTCCCTCTCAATGCCGCCTCCAAGTGTCTCCATGTTTTCCCTTCTACTACTGTAGCTGCCCCCTTCTCTATTTCTGGTCCTTCTCCCATAAGTCCAGCCTGGATCTCCCAGCACCTGAGTCAGCAGAAAAGGAAAGTTCCCATCACACCGATGGACTTCTCTCGATCCCATCAAAAGGGGCAAAGAAGCAAAATCCCATAACCCGCTTCTCTCAGAGTGCAACAGGGGAGAGAGTGATGGAGATAGCATACCCCAATCCTTTGAAGGATAAGAAGGATCTGTCTTCGACAGATTATACGGTGACTCAGGTCACAATGGGGACATCTTCAGAAAGCCTGCAAGGAGAGGCCCTATCTGCAGTTGATGCCCTTTGCAAGAAACTCCAAGAAGCAAAGGAAGAGAAAAGGTAGCTAAAGGAGCAAAATAAATATCTTCTCCGTGCCTTGCAGAAAATGGGTAGTGCACCTCCTACGACTGCCACCGAAACTCCTGAGCCTCTGAGCCAGAAAAGATCAATGAATATGCTAAAATCAGCGAGTAGGGCATGGCCATTTCCACCTGGAGGAGCCAAATCCTCAAAGAAAGCAAGGGAGTTATAGTGGAGTTCATAGATTTGTACCAGAATATCAATCGAACAAATAGAGAACTCCAGGCGATAGCGGGACCCATCTCCGAAGAGCTTGATCATGCCAAGATGCAACACGAGACCTTTCAGAGAATGCTCAACTATTCAGTCGATGATCTGGTCAAGTTTGGCGTCTTTGGACACCCTAGAGCCCTCAATAAAATCCTTTCCACTCTGGATTATCGGGTGGATCAGCTGGAGTTCGTCTTGGAAAAGATCGACAAGGTAAAGGAGGTAGCCCTGGATGCCATGCATCAAATGGAACAGATTGTTCTCACAATGTCTCCAGGGTTACTCACTCCTTCTTTCCCTTAAGAAAGGTGGAGGAAACTATTCAGATCTTCAAGGAGATCATTTCACAGGGACTGGGGCCAGAAGTTACGTTCGACGCCGAATCCATTAATAACCTATTGGCGTGTCGTGACTTCATCGGGTACCTGATAGAGGCAGAGAATGATTATTCCAAACTCTTGGAAAAGCTCATAGATGAGTGGGAGACCTGCGAAGCTATCAGCGATAGGCACAAGGATCCTTCCGAAGATCAACTTCAACCCATGATCAGCAAGTTCATGGAGTACCGTGCTGTGATTCCACATATAATATCGTCGCCTCGAGCAAAGCAAAGCGAGGATATTCCTTTCCAGCCGCGGGACGACGACGAATAGTTTCTTTCTTCTCTTCTTTCTCTTTGTAAAATCTCTGAGTCATGTTGACACAAATGATGACATCATCCATGTTGCACCATGGGATGATGTCATCCACCAAAGTTGTCAAAAGTCAACAAATGACTTTGTAATTTATCGTAAGATATTTTTGTAAATAAGTGGTTTGTTTGCTTTCATCTTCTTTTTCTTCTCTCCTTCTATATATCCTTGAATACTTGTTGTATTCAGGGTGGATATCTTTTAGATGAAAAATATAAGTAGGGAGAAAAGGCTTTGTACTTTTTGTAACAGAAGAAAATATTAATACAAATATTAAGACTTTGTGCTGAATATGTGTGTTATGGGCATCTGATCTTTCTTATGTCAGATCTATGCGTTTATTCTGTTAGATCTATCTCTACCTTTTTGTCATTTATTCATCAGTATTGCTTTATTCATTTATGCAAGTAGGTTTGGCTCTGTTTACTACCAATCCCAAAACATAAACCCTCTGACCTTTCTACTTTGGAATTCATTTCTTTTCTCCCTTCGGACCTGATCTTTCTTCATCCTCTACTTCATTTCCTTTCTTTTCACAGTTGGAAACACCCCTACTGGGATGAGATCCCAAACCCCCGAAGGCGGAATATTGTGAGACTTGCACAGATTCCTGCTAGTAGAATAGCAATAAACCAGTTTCACTTTGCTGACTCAAAGAGGGGCTATGCCCTACACACTGTTGGCTCGTCTATCCATAAATCTTCCCAAGAGATAGATTTTCAAACCAACAAGATGTAAGATGGCAATGGAATTAGTCTACAATTTTATATTTTACTTCAGGACCTTCTGCTCTAGTTTTTGAGGTTTTCATTCGTTAGAACTCCATAGATATGAAAAGGAAACTTCCTAGGATGAAAATTTAAAATGGATGTTGAAAATTACATAGAGAATCAATGGAAATGATCTTATAATCATCTTGAAGGCATTTTTGAAAGGATTACATTGACAAAGTTTGATGGAAATTAGGTGCACAATTAGAGAGTTACGAGCTTTTTTAGTTTGTAAACTTGATGTTTTGGAAAAAGTAAAAAATTATACTTATGCAACAATGGAGGTTTTGGAGGGAATAACATAACATTTTGAAAATTTTAAAATGACTAAGTGTTGATAGGAGGAGTTAGTCATTTTCCATTGCAAAATCTTAACCCACCATTTAACCCGACACCTTAATTATGGTTGGGGATGGTTGAAGTGAATTTAAACCATTGAAAGAGGGAAAAAGGGGACATAAGGGACACCAATTTTTTATTTTCACTAGATGGTGATAAGTGACAACTTCCCCTTCAAAGGTGTGAATGAGATGCGAGTGGTTGAAAAATGGCTTTTGGGGGCTTAAATTTGGTTTTTACTGTGACTAGGGTTGAATGGTTGGATGGGGGCACAATTTTATGTCTCCCTTATCCATTTTCATTTGGTGAAATATAAGAGGACAAAAAGGGAGTGGAAATTTTCCATGGGCCCATCTACATGAGAGTGGGACAAGTTTAAAAGCAAGTTTGTGAAACCTAGGTGTAAAAATGGTAAGTTCTAAGTTGCGAGACGTTAGCCAAGATGGGGGAGTGCATTTTTATGTCCCCCTTATCTCCCTTGAATATTGGGGAAAATCCAAGAGAAAAAATTGTGCCCAGGTATGTACCATGGGGTTCAAGTATCATGAAAAGTGGGCCTTGCAACATAACTCCTCCATATACCCTGCTTAACACCTCAAGTTAAGTTTTTAAAGTGATGAAACTTCAAAATAAATGGGGTAACACAATTTGGTGTCCCATTTTCCCCCTTTTCACTTTAGGGAAAATACAAGGGGACAAGGCCTGTTTAAAATCTCTCTCATGTTGTTTTAGGATGTTGGTGTCACCCATAAATTGTAAATTAAGATATCGAGAGTGTTTTTCCTACCTCGGGAGCATGGAAGGGTGTTTTGGGTTCAAATATTATATGATTTTGACTTCAAATCACCTATTGAGATAATTAAAACAATTATCGGATCCAATTATTCTTTTAATTTTAATTTTGGCACCACTCACCCTTTTAGCACGAAGGAGTAGTGACAATGACCTGAGCTACCATAGAAAAACCTTGAAAACTTAGGAAAAAATGTATGTTTCCATCATATAAATTATTCTATAAAATTTCCAATCTCTAATTTTTTACTTCCCATTTCCTCCCAAAGCTCCTACAATCATCTGAACAAGTTAGCTTTCACCGTTGGAGTCTTCATTCCCTGTGCCCAAAATTACTCGAACTTGGTCAAGTTATTCTTGAAATCAATATATTCCACAAAATTTCCCTAAATTTGTTTTAAAAACTTCATTTATCTCTTATATGAATGAAAAATGGTTTGAATATACCCCGTTAGCTTCGGAGGGTTTTTATTAGTTGTAAAGGTCCATAAATGGCCATTTCCGTGCCTTTGAAAATAACTATTTCTCCTTGAAACTCAGTGACCTCTTCAATCACCTTAAGAATACATCCTTGTAAATTAAACACACTTGAAAATATTATTAATATGTTCCTTTGAGATATAATGAGGGTGAAACTGAGAACATGATTGGTTGAGGAAGGGTTTATAGTGAGCGCGAGAGGAAATTTTTCATGCTAGAAATTTAACATGACAACAATATCATTACTTACAAAGGACTTTTTTTTCTCTGTAAGATATTATATGAATTCTATAAATAAAAGGTATTTATGAGCATGTAATGCATCTATCTATCCATTCAACAAATGTGATCTATGTTTCTAGTGTGAAGTTTCCAAATTAAGCCAAGTGTGGTTTTGTGGAAACTTTATAGAGTCGACAAGCTTAAGATAGGCCATATGATTAGATTTTTTAGAAGATTTTTCACAAAGTCTTGTTGTAATATTTTCATTAGAGTTTGATACCATTGTACCTAATTCTATAATATTTCCTAGTATTAATAGAAGGCTATTTTGATATTTTTTTGTTAAGAGTTGTGAAATTTACATTTCTTTAATGAAGTTTACTCTCATAAGGATTTATTGGTATAAGAAATATCTTCGTTGGGACCCCTAACTGTGACTATGTTAATTTAGTACTAGAACATGTTGAAGATATTGGTATAAACATCAATATATTTAATGTGCTAATAATATTAAAGTTTTTGCTTTCAATATTAGGGGTGAGGGTAGAAATTAGTTACAAAAATCTTCTAGCATTTTTTTCATTGAGGAGAAGGTGTAGGTCATATAATCTTTTAGAGATATTGTGAGGAAATTATAGATGGAATGCAAAGTGGAGATTATTTTTAAAGTAAACAGAGCACCAAGACTTGTGAACTTGGTTGATGTAATAAGATGGATTCAAGCTCATTCATAGGCAATGTAAACCAAACAATAGATATTTCCTATTGATTAGGATGTGAGTGATGATGAGCATAAGAAGGGAACAACTTAATATCGGGAGGTTGAAGCGAGATCATGTTGATGAGCAAGAGGAATTATTCTTGTGTGTAATCACAAAAATTGGGAGGAAGATGAATTTGGACGTTCCAAGTTATTTTTGAAGCCTAGATCTATAAGAGATCATTGACTAAATCATAAAAATGGAGAAATACTTTGAGTACAAAGGTTTTGAAGACCCTAGGAAGGTAAAAATTTATTTCACTAAGTTAAAAGGTCGTGCATGTATATGGTGGGAACTTGTGTAAATCGAAAGAGTGTACAAAGGGAAGGAAATGATAAATAATTAGGAAAGACTAGTCATAAATTTAAAGGTTAAGTTCATGCATATAGAATACTAGTCACATTTTTAAATAAGATATAACACTTACAACAATAATAGATGAATATAAAGGTTTACACTAAGCAATTCTACTAGTTGAATACTAGAGCAAGTCACGTGGAAGATGACGTACAAAATATCTTGAGGTATGTTAATGGATTACATATTTCCATTCAAGATGAGTTTAGTATGATTAGATTAATATTTTTTTGTAGTGCCCACTTTTTTATAGCTTTAGTTATCTGTTGGTTCCTTTATGCATAGACATGTTTTGATTGAGGCTCTGATAGATTTTGGACATTTTACTATGTTATTTTATCCTCATGGACATTATGGTATTTTAGGCACATAGCACCAATTGGACTAGATTCGTATATTGATATATTTCTTATGATGTTGATGACACTAACAGGGTTATATGATAGTGAGATTTATTGGTTAGATGTTGGTTTCTTGTGGTTGATTTGATTAATGATATAGTTTTATGGATTTAATAATGGTAATTAGCCTAAGTGTATTTCATTGTAATTTTAGTCATGGATGATTCGTGGCAAACTATGTGTATAATTGTATGCATTGCACTATCAATTGTTTAATAATGTTAGGACATTATAAGTTTGATTGAATTTGTGATGTGTAGATGATGTTTATTATATTGGACAGATGTGGTTAATGTGTGCAATGAGTGTGCAGGTGACAGGTATAGGAGAGCATGGGTTTCAGGGCAGCTACGCAATTGTGCACGAGCAGCCCACGGGCTAAGTCCTAACCATGCTAAATTTTTGAGGCCTTAGAATAGGTGTATTTATTTGGGCACCATGGGTGAACCCTCAATTGTAATGTATTTATGTCTTGTAAAATTAATTATGTTTAGGGTGTGTTTTATTAAGTAAACTAGTTTAGGGGTTTAATGATCTCATCTTAATTTAAGTGATGGTTTTGGGTAAGTGTGTGTGTTGGTAGAAGGGATTGGGGACCACATGTGAACCTTGGGTGGACCCCACACCCTCTACCCTTGTGCCCAAGCATGCCAAACCCGAAATTGGGTTATTTTGGGCATTTTTAGGGACCCCTTTTGAGTTTGGGAGTTCCCTTAGCATGAAAATGGGCCCTTGGACCCTACCTAATAGGTAGGGGGCTTATTTCCAAGGTTTGGAGGGAGTTTCCCTCCCATTTTTCCCTCCTTAGTCACCATCCATGTAAGATGGTTGGTTTGTGTGTATTTGTTAAAAGTTGCTCCACTTTGTTTTATTTTAGTTTTTAGTATTTTGGGTGATAAGGGCTAAAATGTGAGTTTACTTTTACTTATTTGGTTTTTGGAATCTTTGACTCTTGAGAGGAGAGGGGGTGACACTTGTCACCTTCCCATTGGTGAGGAAAATTTTGGGTTCCTCTTCTTATTCTTCCTCATGTGGAAGGAAGGGGTCTTCTTTGCTCATTTTTTTTTGGAGAACTTGGAGAATTTTGGGAGCTTGGAAGTTTTCTTGGACAAAGGGGAAAAGCTTAGAGTCTTGGAAAGCATTGTAGAGGTAGGATTCTTAATCCTTTTCTTTCCTAGTTGTGCTTATCTTGTTAACTATGCATTGGTCAATAAAATGATGTGTTGTAAAGTTGTATGGTGAATGTAGTTTGTTTGTTTTGTTACTTTGTTGTTTTCTTTTGTTTTCTCTCCACCATCATTTGGATTGATGGTTTTTGGAGAATGTAGGGGAAGAGAGAGGGATTTCCCTCTCAAACCTCATGGTTGTTGGTCAAGCCATGAAGGTCCCTTCTCATCCCCTCATATGGTTTGAGGTGGGAGAAAGGTTCATATGGCTTGAACCTTTCCCCATTCTTGGTGAGGAAACCCTTTTGGGTTTGAAAATCCTCCCAAGAAGGATTTCTATGACATAAAGGAGGAATAAGGAGGATGAATGATTAGGAGGAATAAGGAGTTTGTAAACATGCTTTTGTTGGTGTTCCTATGGTTGGACACCTTTGATTTGGGCATCCTATTTCTTCTCTTCCCCCTTTGTGAGGTTGACCTTGTTCTCCTCATGTTGTTGTTTTACCATGTGTAGTTTGTCTAAGTGTATTAAATGGTCCTATGTATTTCTTGTTGTGTTTTATCCCCATTATACTTGTGCACATTGTGGAAGTTTGTTCCTCTCTCCCATGGGCTTGGGGGAGGCTAGCATGGCTTCCAACCATGGAAAGGCATGTGATGATGCCTATTGGTTGGGTGGTAAACAAGCCTTGTCTCTTATTTCAGCATCCTTGGAAGAACACTCAAGTTTGGAGATAGTTGGAGCCTCTTTGCCATCTTGGTCCTCTTGGTCATCCTCATCTTTTGAGGGCATTACTTTCATTTTGTAAATAAATGTGGCTTTGTGAAGCTTTCACCTTCTTGTAAAACACCTATTTTGTATTTGATGTTACTTGTAAACTTAAGTCATTTGCTAAGGAAGTTTTCCTTCATTATTGCAAGAATCTTGTAAGATTATCATTTTGAAATCATAATGAAACCATGAGCTTTTTATCATTTCAATGTCTTCATTTGGAAGGTTTTTTTATAGAAATCTACAAAAATATAGTTATGAAATATACATTAAATATGAAATATTTAGTTGTGCTTACTTTTAAAAGTAAAAAAAAAAAGAAAAAGAAAATGGCATTACATTTTTAAGGAATCCTATTGAATTTTACATTTTAGGAAAAAGAGAACTTGTTTTAAGGGTAAATGAGAAATGCAAGAATGAAAAATAAGTTCTTGGACATAGGAGGATGTTTGAATGATGATGGAATTTTTTTTTGCATATGAGGGTGAAATAATATTCTCACATGAACAAATCAATGTAGAGATAAGTGGAGATATATCTTCTTTTAAAGGAAAAGGATGCAAAATATGAAAAGGATTTGGCGGAACATGTTTCCATTATGGATAAACTAGATATCATGCATTTGAGTATTCACAAGTCATGCAAATCATTAGTGGAATAAAAATGATGTTAGAAATCATGTTGCTTAAAGCACATAGGAAAAAAATAAATGTGTCTAATAATAGTGTAAAAGAAATAGAACATGAAGAAACTATAATGATGAAGAGGGTGTTACTAAATTATGTGAAGGACGATAATGTGCCCACATAAAGAATTAATCTATTTAGAACCATTTACAAATATGGAGGTAATTTTTGTAAATTCATCATTGATACTTTGGTGGAACTGATAATATTTTTCAAATGTGATGGCTAAGATATTTGGTTTGAAGAGAATTACACATCTGAACCGATATAAGGTGTCATGGTTGTTTAAAGGGAATCAATTACTTGTGAATGATCAATGTAGAGTACATATCAATATTAGTGTAAATTAAGGTGAAGTCTTATGGGATATAATGCCCATGTACATATGAAATTTATTGTTAAGGAGACCTTGCAAAATGATAGACACGTGGTTCATGATGGTCACGAAAATGCATATTTTCATTACTGTATGTAGATGATTTGATGAAATCTTTGAGTGGAGTGAGATAGTTAAAAAATATTGATAAGAAGAGTGGATACCACCAAATCATAATAAAAGAAGGATATGAATGAAATACTACTTTTAAAATGCAAGATATATTATATGAGTGATATGACATGCCATTTGGGTTAACTAACACACCGAGTTCTTCACATGGTTAATGAGTAAAGTGTTTAAACATTTCTTGAGTACGTTTGTAATTTTTTTAATCTAAATAACACTCTAATTTGTATTAAGATGCACGAAGAGAACTTATCCTATTTGCTAAAAGTGTTATAGTGTTTGTAAGAAGATAATTTTTGTGAATTTGAATAAATCTATCTTAATGCAAAAAGATTTGGTGTTCTTAGGATTTGTGATGTCTTGAGAAGATTTGAAGATGGATCTTGATAAGGTTTGAGCTATAATATATTGTTCATCACCCAAGAATGTCACCAAGTTATGAATATTTCATGGTTTGGAATGTTTCTATAGGAATTTAATAAGAGGATTCAACAATATTTACCCACCCATCACAAAGGTGTTGCGTGGAGACATGAAAGACTTTGTGTGGACCTTAAATGTGAAATATGGATTTTAGAAGCTAAAGATGAAGGTTGTAGAATAACCAAAGTGTTGGTATTTCCTAATTTCAATAAGGAATTTCAAGTTGATTGTGAAGTAAGTGGGGTAGCCATTGGATCTATGATGAGTCAAGAAAGGGGACCCATCCGATATTTTAGTGAGAAGCCAAATTATGCAAGTAGAATATATTCACTTTATAGTCAAAATTTTTACACCATTGTGAATGATTTGAAGAAGTGGAGGCACTAGTTTTTGCTTAAGGAATACATGTTATATATTGACAACCAAATATTACAATTAATCAACAAGGGGAAGGTGAATCAAAGACACATGAAATGTGTTGTGTTCTTACAAAGTCACTTGATAGTATTGAAGTATATAAGTGGGAAATCAAATAGATTTGTAAATGCACCGAGTATAAAACATGTCTTATTGATTGAGATAAAGGTAGAAGTAGTAAGGTTCAAGAAAATGAATGAAATTTATGTAGATGATAAATATTTTGGGGAAACATATAGATCATGTGAAAAACTAGTGAACAACGAATGCATGTAATGGTTGGACTAGTTCGGAAATAAATTTCATTATTTAAAGGCATACAATTTTACATGTCATAGGGGTCAATGCGGGATATTTTAAAGCAAGAGAAACATTGTAGATGATTTTAATGTCTCTTTGTGATATAAAAGACATTGATACACCTAAGTAAAATGTATTTATAGTTGTGAATGACAATAAATGTGTGCATAAATGTGTAAAGATGAAGAATATATCAGTTGGAAAAGGGAATGAGTCAAAATGCAAGGTTATAGTAATCATTATGTCTAAAAAGTAGCACCCTAGGATTTACACATTACAAAACCATACTTTTGACTAACATGGGATTGTCTCAAGGTGTGGGACCCTTGCGATTGAGACAAACCTCCTAGATAAGGCTGGTTCCTAACCTATTCTAATGCTAACCTACTCCTAAACTATCAATTCCAAGGACCAGAGAGAGAGAGAGAGAGAGAGAGAGAGAGAGAGAGAGAGAGAGAGAGAGATACATAAAATGTAAATCCTAAACTAAGGGAGGTGATAGCACCAAAATAAGACTAGAGAGATTCCTAGTGAGTGAAAGTGGAGGAAAAATGGGGAAGAAGAGGGCGAGAAAAGTGCCATAGTCCCAAAACACATTCAAACCTCCAATTTCATGGAGCACAATGAATTTAAACCCTATAAAGGAACACATTATGCACAATATACCTACAAAATATAATAGAAGGCAAGAAATGCAATATAAATCAAGCTAGGGCAAGAAGAGACATAAAACACTAATTTTATTACTTAAAATGATGCACAATCCATTACAATATAGGCACAAGGCAAGAATCCTTCACAAAATGCATAAATTTGAGGCCTGCAACTCACAAAAGTGTTGGAACAATTTTGGCAGAGTTCCTTTACATTCTAGAATGTCTCTCCCCTCAAATGAGGGGAAATCATATATATATAGAGAAAAGGAGCTACCAATCGGCATCTTTCATTAATTGTCCATGTGGAGGTATGGGCAAGCATACCAATTCACTTTCTAATGGTACTTTGCTTACACGGTGAACATGGGTGTCATACCTCATTAATCTAGTTGTTGAGCTACGATGTATGATGTTATTAATGTCGGGTTGTATTTGAAACTCCTTCAAGCTTCCCGACAAAACCATAGATGACGCCTGAAAATAATGGGAAGAGTTGCCATCGATGAGGGAATGATTATCACATGACAAGAAGAAATGCTTTGTCGTGTGACAAAGAGGAGGTTGAAGTGTATCAACAAAAGGTTTTGATGCATGATAGGAAAAAATGCTGTCACATGATGAGAAGGCGAGAGATGATGGGGAAAGGTAGAATGATGTGTGAAAAGGAAGGGAGTTGTTACACGACAAAAATACATTATCGCACAACAAGAATAAAGTAATGAGTCAAGATGGAGTGGTTGTCACATGGCACGAAGAATGATTGTCACATGATAACATGAAGTTGTTGACATGTGATATGAGACAACGGGTGACACATGGTTGATGTGCATCAACAAAGTGTGGTTGACACACAAAAACAAGTGGTTCTTTGCATGATAGAAAGAGGGGCATTGATGTGCATCAAGAAGAAATGGTTAATGCGTAACAACAAGTGGTTGACATGTGAAAACAAGAGGGGCATTGACATGCGTCAAGAAAAATGGTTGACACGCTGCAAACGAGGTGAAAATCCTTACATTTTTCCAGCTCAATCATTAAAACAAACTTGGCTCCAAACCTTCACCGTGGCTTGCTTGCAAGCTCATAACGAGATACCTTGTAAATTTCTCCCCATTTACTATCAATGCCCAAACCTGCAGTTAATCCATTTTGTAATGGGGTGCAAATATAGATAATATTAACCCCTAAATTTTTGAAAAACCTTAGGAGCACATGAGTATGTACTTTATTTTTTGATTTATCAAAACATAGAAGGGCCATGATTATATCTTTGTTGTGGATATAGATTCTAAAAAGTGGTTCATTTTATCACTTACAAGAAAACCCACGTTGATAGACATAATACTAAATTATTTTTAGGAAAGTTAGGAGACTCCATGGATTACCATGCACTATTATATCTAATAAAGATGCCAATTTTCTAGGACACTTTTGGTGCATGTTTTGGAAGAAGATAAAAGTAGAGTTACTGCTTTAGTTCTATGTATCAAAACATAGAAGGGCCATGATTATATCTTTGTTGTGGATATAGATTCTAAAAAGTGGTTCATTTTATCACTTACAAGAAAACCCACGTTGATACACATAATACTAAATTATTTTTAGGAAAGTTAGGAGACTCCATGGATTTCCATGCACTATTATATCTAATAAAGATGCCAATTTTCTAGGACACTTTTGGTGTATGTTTTGGAAGAAGATAAAAGTAGAGTTACTGATTTAGTTCTATGTATCACTCACATATCGATAAATGAATGGAAAGTGTCAATATAATCCTTAATAACTTGTTGAGATGTTTTGTAGGAGGAAGTAGGAACATGGGATTAAAATCTTGAATAATCAAAGTTTTCATATAAATATGTTCACTCTTTTTAGATTTGATTAAGATTTACACATAACCAAAAAGGAATGAAATAGAAGCTATAAGGGTTATTCTAATTAATTAACTTTAACATTAATCATTCAATATCAAAATAACACATTAATACTTGCAAAAATGTACATGATATAATAAAAGTTCACAAAAACAAGGTATTGAGTGTACTTAGTTGATTACAAATGATTTTGGACTGATTTAGGTGATCTAAATGATGTAATAGGGAAATATAGACCTAAAATTGCCTTGATACTACAACCGTGACCCAAAGATTCTCTTGGGTAGGATTATACAATAGGATCATGAATGTTTGTATGGTATTTAACTATTTATGTGGTCTTGAAATTGTTCATAACTATGATCCGTAAATTTATCAATTTGTTTCTTGTTTGAATATAACACTTATTTCACTAAATGCTGGACTTATTTCACCCAGAAACCGAAAGAGGGTTTAAAACCCGCAAGCAAGGATCATGAGGGACGACGTGCACATCAACAGACATGCAAACGACAATGTGAAGAGATCTCGAAAGAAGTGAGCATCAACCGAATGTGCATGTAAAGATTTGAAACATGGGAATAACTTGGTTAAGCCATAAAACTCTCCTCTATCTCATAGATCAAAAGACGTGTACATATAGGAGGTGCTGAGTAACCCCCAATGTTGCAATCATGACAACTCAAGTAGAGAGGGGGAGTTACATTCCCAGAATAGAAGTATAACTCCCAATGACGCATATGACGACTTGATGCAGCGTCGATGCGATGCCGACGCGTTGATGCATTGACACGTAAGGGAATCTCATAATGACCCCTAAATGACACGTGGACCTATGA
The DNA here is from genome assembly GCA_018340775.1 of Taxus wallichiana var. yunnanensis. NCBI lineage: Eukaryota > Viridiplantae > Streptophyta > Pinopsida > Cupressales > Taxaceae > Taxus > Taxus wallichiana. The sequence continues at coordinate 467,623,784 of CM031238.1, read as the reverse complement.
TCTCACCTAAGTGAGATGACTCACCTAATGATGTGGAAAATAACACACACCAACACCCCCCCTTCATCATAACTTAGGATGAGGTGGCAAGTCAGAAATGAGAAATGGGTCCCACAAAGCCTGATGAGGTACCCATGCACAAGAAAAAGATCCCAAGCAATGAAGGAAAACCTAGTGGGAAAAACATCCACCACAAGAGAACAAACACTCTCTAATCTAAGAAAGATGCCAAATATGAGTCCCAGCTCTAGATGAGCTTGAAAAGGTACCCATGTACAAAGAGGTAATCTCTTAGAAAGAAGAAGAAGAGATAAGAAGAGGGAGACGAGAGGAATGTAGAAGATGCCATGGATGGATCTGAACTCTGTAGTTGTAGGAGGTCTCCCAGATAAATTTCGATGGTGAGATCCTCTACCTCTAGACTGAAGAAGAGCCACCCACACCGAACTATGTGCCTACCCTTAGGAAGGAAAGAAATGACGTGTTGGAAGTCTCGCCCACTCCACAATGGAAACTGAAGGCAACAACACGAAGAACTCTGAGTCTGGTGCACGGAAGTGTGACATAGGTATAACGAGTGAGTGCTAAGGAACTAAAGGTAATGCCACGTGCGTAGAAATATCAGAGTGAAAAAGAGGAACACTTGTAGAAAGGATGTCCAAGTGATGTGAAGGGAACAAAACATCCTCCACAATAGAAAAGGGATCCACAACTAAGGGTGGATCAATGAAGGTCTCTGGAAATGTGGAAGTGACATGATTCCCGGAAGGGGCACTCCCAACAATGGAGATGATGAAATCCTCTGAAACACCTGTAGATGGATGAGGGACCTGTAGAGCATCACAAGTAGACTCTGTGAAAATATGACTAAGGTCAGGCAGATACTCGTCCCAATGAGGGGGCTCAACAAACAGAAGAGCGATGTCAGATAGGTATGAGTCATCCAATGAAGGCAGAGGAGTGGAAGGGGCCTTGCACACTAGAAGTGGAAAGGAGGTGGGTGTGATGATGGTATGAGGCTGAGTAGAAGACTGCTCGATATCTGATGAGATGTGGGGGTGACAACACTGTCTGGAATAGTGAGAGAAAGAGGAGAAGAGTCCTCTGTAGTACTCTCAACATCAGAACTGGGTGCATAATCCTCGTCATCAGAAGTAGAATCAAGTGAGTCTATGTTAGTGGAACTGCTCATCACATGAAGAAGAGGAGACAATTGAATCATCAGTAGCAACAATGGTGGTAGTATGTGAAGGGTCTCCATAGAAGGACTGAAGAATGCTCAGCACACGATGAGGTGGAACCCGAGTCCGCCACGTGAAACCAGAGAGAATGAGAGACATGCATCATCATGTGACCAAAGACATGGTCACAAGTGTCAAGGAAGTCCTCTAGATTACGATGGTCAGCGGGTGCGTGAACTGGCCCAAGTAAGAAGGGTAAAAGACCCTCATGGGCGAAGTAACGCTTCTATGGAAGCATGCTAGGTGAATAGGTCTCTCTCCTATGAGAAGTGGTGGAGGTCAGAAGTGATCCTACGATGCTCAAGTCTAGAAAGAGCACTCTCCATGATAAAAATGTAAGATTCACAAAAGCAAGACGTCGACTCGGTTGATAATGCATCTATGTGTGAAAGCGCAAGAGTACAGTCAACCCCCCGAGAATGTGGCACTTTACAAAGTAATGAATTTTACAAAATTGATAATTCCATCACATAAAGTGTGAGAAATCATGCAAATTTGACCAAGGAAGCACTAAAAACAAGTAGCGATTCAAAAGTTATGGCATAAATACAATTCCCACAACTGATGGAAAAAGTCAATAAACACTGCAAACTAATTAAAAAGTGCTCAAAACGAGTGCAAAGGGTATCATGTGACTGCTCGTTGGAAATGACATGGAATTTTAGTAGGGGTTTGTTTTGAATGCGAGGGGGATTAGCCTCCTACCAACCCCGGACCTCGCCCTCCGTCTTCATCACTCGAAGGAAGGGATTAATACAAGCCAAAAAATGTAGCCCAAAATTATTACATGCCAAATAATGAATGTTTTGTTTTTTTAACACCCTAAAACATTAAAAAATAAGGTGGGGGCCCATGTTTGAAGTGGCCAATGCCACATGGAGGAGCTTGAATGAGAAGTAACCGTTGTGTGGCTGGCTGTGCAGACCAAGAGTGCAGGTGCTAGGAATGCATGCTATTTTGGAGATGCAAGAAAAACCTGCTACGTGCCTAGAGATGCGCTGGAGGTGCAAAACACAGCTAGATAATTCAAAAATGTTAGGATTCAAAAATTTTCCAACGTATGCAGCAAAAAATTTTTTTTTGCAAACCTCCACGTGTGGATGATTCCAAACATAGGTTTCAATGAATAACCACATAGTTTTATAGGTCATGGAGCAGGTTTGGAGAGTAGCTGAGAGCCCACGTGCGCAGATTTAAGCTGCTGTAGCTGAGTTGCTGGTTTCAACACAGGTTTGGAGAGGACACGTGCTTGCAAAATGTCCAAAAAGAAACGCAGAAGGCTGAAAAATGCAGCAGCAGGGTTGTAACGCCCAAGGGCCACGTGTGGAGCTGCTGCAAGTCGCTGGAGAAAGGTGGAGCCACTGGAGCTGGTGCGTGGGAGGTGCTGAAACATTTTTCCAATGCAAAAACATTTTTCCAATGCAGAAGAAACGCTGGAGCATGCGTGGGAACAACACAAGCACAAGAACAATGCGCGGCTGAGGAGTCCTGCTTCAACCAAAAACCGAGTTGCAGAAGTTAAAACACCCAAGGCCACATGAAAAAGTGGTGCAGGTCTTCAACGTAGACACCACCACTCAAATAAGTTACAGAGAGCCAACTTCTTAATGCGCAGACCCACCACAAAGGACAAGGAATGTACAACATGCAACAAGAAAAATGCCAACAACGAGCATATAATGAACCAAGAATGCATGCAGAGATCCTACAGGCTGGAAGAATAGGTAAAGCCATGGGAAAGAACCAATCACTACCAGTCTGAGTGCCATGAGCAGCACAATCGCAGTAAATAATGAACCAGGAATACCCACTGAAAAACCATTACCAAGGCCACACGAGAAGAAGCAATCACGAACTCAGCAATGGATAAGTCGAGGTTGATGGCACCAATAACCAATGCAATACACCTCATAAAAACACCTCCAAATGCGCATGCAAACCCAAAGAATTGAGTGGTCAAAGACACTAAACTCGAAAAAACACCAGAAACTTGAACAACCACCTCAAACACACGAACAACCCAAGGAGAGGTATGATGCCCCAAAATCAGTGCAAGTAGAGCACGGTCGGAATCACCATTATGACACATGCAACAAAATCTAAATATCACACCGGGAAAGCTCATGCGAGAAATGCCGATGAGTGCACGATCCACAAGATCCACTCTGATGCCATGAAAGAGGGTTTAAAACCCGCAAGCGAGGATCATGAGGGATGACGTGCACATCAACGGACATGCAAACGACAAAGGTGAAGAGATCTTAGGAGAAGCGAGCATCAACCGAATGTGTATGCAAAGATTTGAAACATGAGCAGAATCTGGTTAAGCCATAAAACTCTCCTTTATCTCATAGATCAAAATACGTGTACATATAGGAGGTGCTGAGTAACCCCCAATGCTACAATCATGAAAACTCGAGTAGAGAGGGGGAGTTACATTCCCAAAATAGAATTGTAACTCCCAATGACGCATATGAAGCACATCGACGCACCGACATGTTGACGCACCGACGCTACCGATGCACCGACGCGTAAGGGAATCTCATAATGACCCTAAATGACACATGGACCTACGATCTCACCTAAGTGAGATGCCTCACCTAATGATGTGGAAAATAACACACACCAACAAAAACTAAAAATATAAGTAATATTGGAATCCAATATTACTAGTTTTGGATTCCAAAATGTTAAATATTAGAATTTATTGTACTCTAAAATCACATATATTGGAATCCAAAATCACATATATTGGAATCCAAAATCACATATATTGGAATCCAAAACCACATATATTGGAATCCAAAATCACATATATTGGAATTTACTGCACTCCAAAATCACATATATTGGAATTTACTACACTCAAAAATCACATATATTTGAATCCAAAAATCAAAATATTGGAACCCATTATACCTCCTTTCGAGTCCAATATATCAGATTACCGATTAAATTAATGAATATAGGAATAATCATTTAATGATTTCAAGGAATCTGACATTGATATGCAAAATAATAAATGAACATGTTTCTATTTTGTATGGGCTAGAATTGCTAGGCTTTAATTTTTGCTTTGGAATAAGGTTCTTATCAGTTTTAAAATTTATTTAAGATTAAACTATGCAAATGTTGGAAAAATTGTTTAATGATTTCAGGGAATCCAACATTGATATGCAAAACAATAAACATAACATGTTTATGTTTTATACGGGCTAGTGGCCGCTAGGCTTAATTTATGCTTTGGAATAAGGTTCTTATCAATTTTAAAATATCATTAAGATTAAACTATAAAGATCTTGGAAAAATTGTTTAATGATTTCAGGGAATCCAACATTGATATGTAAAATAAGTAATACATGTTTCTATTATATATGGGCTAGCGCCTGCTAGCCTTAATTTATGCTTTGGAATAAGGTTCTTATCAGTTTTAAAATATCTTTAAGATTAAACTATATAGATCTTGGGAAAATATTTTAATGATTTCATAAAATCTGACATTAGTCTACAAAACAATAAACCAAACATGTTTCTTTTTTATAAGGGATGATAACTACTAGGCTTAATTTTTTCTTGGGAATAAGTTTCTTATCATGATTTCAAATGTATTTAAGATTAAACTATGCAGATCTTGGGAATATCTTTTAATGATTTCATAGAATCCAACATTGATCTAAAATAATAAACATAACATGTTTATGTTTTATACGGGCTAGCATGACCACTAGGATTAATTTATGCTTTGGAATAAGGTTCTTATCAGTTTTCAAATGTTTTAAAGATTAAACTATAAATATCTTGGAAAAATTGTTTAATAATTTTAGGGAATCCAACATTGGTCTGCAAAACAATAAACAAAACATGTTTCTATTTTATACGAGCTAGTGACCGCTAGGCTAATGATGTTCATTAGATGTGAGACACTTCAAGGTTCATTTAGTAATCTATGATTGAACCTCAATGTAACCAGATAATTACTGAAGATATTATGAAGAAACTAGAAGAGGACGAAGATCCAGGACTATGAGAATATAATTAAATGTAAAACCATTCCAGATATATTTTCATATTTAAATATAGATATCAAATTAATTGTAAAACCATTCCATATATATTTTCATATTTAAATATGGATATGATATTAATTAAAATTAATTGTAAAACCATCCTAGATATGTTTTTGTATTTAAATATAGATATGAAATAAATTAAAATTCCTTTTCTAAAGGTAGAATTATAGTAAATAATTTTAAAAATTATTTGAATTTCATTGTAAAACTATTCGTCACGATGGGATCCCAAATTCACAGAATAAATCATAGAAAATTAAGATTGTTTACATGATACCTATGAACGCACTGATTGTTGAGGTGGTTGGGAATTTTTCAATTCCTTAAATTCCTTAAACTGATGTGAACAATTTGTGTAGCAGACATTTTGAAGTCGAGAGGATTATATGACTTTAAAAAATAAAAGTAAGAGATTTAAAACTTAACAATTGCTAGGTAATGTCAGTGTAGCTTATCTAGGTAAATTAACATTAATCAAATTAGAATTCAAAAAATATTATTTAACCTTTTTAGATATTAACATATCTACTATCATTTAAATCCTTTATCGTATTATAACATTAATAAACATAGTCACACATGTAATGGCTGATTGAATCGGTGATAATAAAAAAATATTGTGGGCCACCGTTTACACATATTATACAAAATAACATTATTAAGATAGTCACACATATTATACAGAAATTTGTTCTCAAGTAAATTTAGGGACAAATTACATAATTTTATTTTTTAGATAGCTAAACCCTTTTGACTAGAGCTATAAACTAGATGGTTGATGAGTCACCACAATAAAAGTATTGAAACATTATATCGTTGAAGGGAAATATACAAAACCAAAAACAATACAAAATACTGCAAATAACGAGGCCAAAATGTAACATGAACAACCCGTCCTACAAAAACATAGAGCTGATAACACAAAAAACAGAGGGGGAATGATTGAGAAATCCTAGGTTCCACCTCTAATTGGTACACTAAGCTAAGCGTTGTAATCTTCCTAAAAGGTGAAGGACGAGGCAATAATAGACTTAAACTACACCACGTGATTAGGTGGGGCGGGGTAGGATCCATGAGTGTGACCAGTCCAAGGATGTTACCTTAGAGAAAAATACCCCATCGGAGTGACATATGATTTGAAAGGACTCAACAAATTGAAGGAGGGACCAAATTTTTAGTTCCAGGGCATCACAAATCCTATTGTCAACCCACGAGGAGACAACGAATGACCAACATTGGTAAAGAGAATAAAAAGGCATAATTCCACTAGAGTTTCATCCAAACCCACACAATGATGTGGGTAAATGAAATGGGATGTGATCACATGACCAATATGAGAATATAAGACTTATTTATAAGAAGCCTAACTACAAGTTGTCAGAATCGGTTCAGAATCGCATCAACCATTTTGTAACTATTTCTTTTATAATAAATAGATGGACAGATAGTCTCAAATGTGTGTAATCTGAATTCTCTTTATTTCTTCCTTGTATACATCTTCTAACAGTGGTATCAGAGCAAAGGCAAGCAAGGAAAGAGAGAAAGGTAGAAAATATGCCACATCAGGGCACAAAATCTGAAGCGTAAGGAGAAAAATGAACACATTTTCGTTTATGATTTTCGACAGAGATCTAGGGAATTTCAAAGTGGAGGACACAGTCACATTTTTTTACAAGACAAATTCATTTTTGTGAAAGCAGAGAACGTAATCGTGAATCAGAAGAATACACTCATGTTTTTTTCAAAAAAAAAGTCACGAAAATACAGTCGCGAATGGCATGTTTTTCAGGAAAATAACAATATTTTCGAGCACAAAGTAAGACGTGAATAGAGTCGTGATTCACAAACATTTGAAGGCCATTACAGTCAGTATTTGAGCCAAAAACAGTCACGAATTGGAAGGGCACAGATGTTTTCCACAGACATAAGGTAGGAAAGATGCAGAAGCAAAAAGACTACCTGCGCTAGGGCACAAAACTGTGCAACTGGTATTTTATTTTATTTTATTTATTCATTTCCAAAATATGTAGTTGTATTTATTCTATTTTATTAAAATGGAAATGCCCATAGAAAAATATTTTGGTCTAAATTTTCATACATGGAGAGTGAAAATACAAATGCAACTTATGAATAAAAATTTGTGGGGCATTGTAACGGAAAGAGATAGAACCTACTTGATGCATCAAAATTGTTAGAATGGTAAAGCATAGATGATAGAGCAAAATATATTATTGGCCTTGCTCTCTTTGACTCGATCTTCATCATGTAGACCTAGACAAATCATTGAAGGAAATTTGGGTTACTCTAAATAAATTATTTGGAGCGAAAGCGATAATGCCAAATTTTCACTAAAACTTCACTTATATAGGTTCAAAATGGATGAAGGAGTCTCTATGTTAAGCCAAATCAATAATATTAGGTCCTTGATTATACAACTAGCGTAAGTGACAACCTGTAATTGAGGATGAGGATGCCAAAGCTATCCTATTAAATAGTCTGTCTTCAAAATATAGCAATGTAGTTTTTACCCTCAGTCAAATTCAATCTCAATCTCTGGATGATATGATAGCAGCTCTTCTAGCTGAGGAAAAATGAACCACAGAGGATGCAGAAGGTCATTCCCAACAAGAAAGTGCATTCTATTCTAGAACCAAACAATATCGTAGAAGATCAGATAAAGATAAATCGAGATTGAATGTCATTATTGTAAGAAAAGAGGTCACACAACATGGGATTGTCGTGTTCGAGCCAATGATGTGCTCAAGGGTAAAGTCATATAAAATACAACCAATATAGCCATGGTTGAAGACCCACCGGATGCAAAAGGTAGTGAGGATAATGATGAATACGCACTATAAAGATGCTCTAAACTTTGAAGGAAAGAAAGAATATAGGGTAGATGAAGCTTGGTATGGATGGTTGCTTAGATAGTTTGGGAGACTATGGATCTTGGGAATTATACCCTCACGAGGGTCATGAGACAACTCGATGGAGCTTGTGGATGGCTCGGATGGATGGATGGTTGTCCAATAATTTGATATATCTATGATTTGGGAGTTCGGGGAGGTGGAATCTGAGAACTTGGGAATTCAACTTGGGAGCTACACCTTTACGAAGGTCGAAGTAGCTTGATGGAGCCCTACCTTATCATAGCATTGCTTTCAGTGAAAGTGTTTGAAGATAGTGTAGTTTTGTTTTGTTAGATTGTTTGTTTTTTCTTTATGTAGAATAAGTCTTAAGAGGGGGTATGAGAATATAAGACTTATTTATAAGGTGCCTAACTACAAGTTGGTTGTAACTAGTTGTAACTACATCAACCATTTTGTAACTATTTCTTTTATAATAAATAGACAGACACACAGTCTCAAATGTGTGCAATCCGACTTCTCTTTATTTCTTCCTTGTATACATCTTCTAACAACCACTACCTTATCTACAAATAACATCATACAACTGAACATGAAGATGCATGCAATCTCAAAGTTAACACGAGCTCTCCTATGATCTTGAGATAATCCACGCCTAATAATTTATCAATCACATTCGAATAGGTATGGACCTTATGAAAAATACATGGCACGGACATAGTGGAAGACACAGGAGAGAGGAAACCCATTTTGAGCTTCTTTCTATGTAAGAGGATGAAAGGAACATAGGTAGAAGCCATGAGAGGGAAGGGGAAAACAACAGAGAGAAATGAGAGAAAATGAGTGAGGGCAACCAAAAGCACAACCCAATTAAGTAGTCCATCAATTTGTATGAGGGAGGTCAAGAAATAAAAATGGATTCTATCATCAAGATTTTCTCCCATTGGCTTGATTATGAATAAAGGCTTTCATTGATTGATAAACCCCTAGGTTGGCAAGGAAATTAAGTTTACAGAACCCAAGGGGGAAAAATTACATAATTATAATTGGGTTATTGATTGAATGACATCACAAATATCTTCCACATCCTTCAATAGTTGCAATATAGGCCATAATTCATTTATCAAGTAGTTGTTAAATGTGTTAGCAATTACGTAGTTCCCCACATCATTGAACTTGTTTTTCTCTCTAGAGTCATCTATAAGAATTGTATTTTTACAATTGTAATATGCATTACACTTGCTCCAAACGGTGCTAATATTTTTGAGAAATATGTTGGGATTCTGAAACCTCGATAATCAGTATATTTGGTCACGATACAATCTTCTTGTGTAAATATAAACTCAAGCTGCCAACCTCCAAGCCAATGTATCGTAGGAATGAAGGCATCATGTCATTAACATTTGAATTTCTTGCTGATGTCCACAAAGTAGATAAAATTTTAGTGGTGAATATTCATAATTTGGTGAATATTCCATATTTGGAAAATTTGAAAGGTGAATTTTTCAGAGTAGGTCAATGTACCATTCACCTAAAATTTCTAGTATAAATTTTTTAGGGGTCATCTTCACCTACTATTGAAAACTAATCCTATATAAACATAGGTAATTCACCAAGTAGTATACTAGTAACTTACTAGTAAGGTACCGTCTGAATAATAATCAAGTACCATGCAAACTTGTGAAGTACCATCACCTATCAATTGCATGAAAATAAGACTAAATCATATTGTAGACACACAAAAACTAAGATTTGTAGATGTGCAACAAGAAATGATTTTTGAAGTATGAAAAGTAATATTTGCAGACATGTGACAAACAAGGGTTACTAACACATGAATAGGCCCAAGGGTTTTGACGCGTGATAAGTGGTGTCATGGTGACACGCAATAATTGAATTAATGCATGACAAGGCTTTATGACATGCGAAAAAAGCTTCTTAACTCATGACAAAGGTTGAGTGACACACGAAAAGGGTTTAGAGTAGTGACACATTATAAGTTTTCGTAGGAACAACACACAAAAAGGGTTCGAGTAGTGACACATGATAAGTTTTCAAAGGAGAAACACATGAAAAGGTTGCGAGTCTAGAGTGATGCACGAAAATTGACAAGGCTTAGTGATGCATGAAAAGTGTTCAACTTCGGACTCAAAATGGGTGACCAGCTTCTCAAATAAATTACTCAATGGAAGGTGCTAATGCTCGTAAAACCCAAAAGGTAACCAAAATATCTCAAAAGTCAACATTATTCAAGTATTTTAGAAACTCTTCCGCTACTGATATAAGTACTACCAACTTCCATACAACTACTATTGGTATCAAACAAAGCAAAAATCTATGGAAGGTATTATTGAAGTGGACATGGCTTCAAAATAATATCAACCAAATGATACCTATGATGAAAACATGCTGAGCTTGAAGATATTCCTATTGAGATGCCATAGCTTGAAGATATTAATTCTTTTTGAGGTGTAACCAGGAGAGGATCAAGATATCTCAAATACTCAAAGAAAATGTAACACCAAAATAAAATGAAAATTCTAGTTCACAAAAGAGAAAATTAGATGATCATGATATTCCTTAAAAATTATGGTCGTAAAAGTAAAAATTTGAAAGCAAACAAGAATATGTGGACACTTGGTAGGACATATAAGTTTGAGTGGCTGCCAAATTTCCTTTTATCAAACCTATAGAGCCAACTAATCTGAAGATATCCCAACTGAATGTACATGTACAATATGTACCGGAAACTAGGAAAACAAAAAAAATGCAACTAAAGTTGGACACAATTGAAAAACATTGTGGAAAATAATATGTGATTGTACAATGGGAGGATGGCCAAAAATAAAAACACACAGATGGAAAATTGAAAAAGAATGTATGCATGTTAAATATGCATAGAGTATGAAGTTGAGTAGAAAAGACAAAAATCTCTCGGGAAAAGGGCGGACAATCACATCACAAATTGGTAAGGTGATTCAATCAAATTTGCATGCTAAAAGCATACAGTTCTCTACCATATTCCACATCCTTAAGAAGGGAATACCTATTTTTGATTTCATTGATTTAAAAATTTTGTTTCAATATAATGGAATGCACAATGTTCCTCAATCTCATTGGTTAGACAACAGTGCATGGGAAATGGATAAATGCCTTACAATGATTGAAAAGGAAGATTTGAAAGAGTGTAAAAATGCAAAGTTTATCTCTATTAATTGATGAAGTAACAACAGTTGAAAACACCTCATGGGTATGTATCCATGTTTATACTTTTGAAAATCATATAAGGAAACCACATCTATTGGTTGTATAGAAAATGGTTGAAAATTGCAATGTTGAAAACCTATATAAAATAGTTGTTTCCAATTTGAAAGATATTGCTGACATGAATGAATATGAAATTTCTATGAAGTTGGTATGTGTTAGTGCATATGGTGCATCAATTATGTAGGGTCATTGAATTGGGATGTGTGTTTGATTACAAAAAATAGTAGCCCCTTATATGCTTGTAATTCATTGTATGGCTCACAAAATGAATCTAGCATATAAAATAGTTAACAACTTTGAAAATGTTGCAAAAGTAGAAGACCTTATTAGAGAACTGCATTCCTATATGTCAAGTAGTCCAAAGCAATTTATTGAGTTTCAAAAATTTTCAATTGGAATTATAGATGGAAAAAGCTTCTAAAGGATGTTGATATAAGGTGGATTTCTTTGTATGAGCTTGCATGTAGAATTTTTGAGGAGTATCCATTGTTGGCTGGTTTCATGCACAAATATCATCATGAAGTTGACAAGGCTAAGGATTTTTGTTTCGTTTAATGTATATGGAAACATTGCTTACATTGGTTCTACCAATGTCGAAGGAGATCAATACATTGATGAAGCATGCACAAGAGAGATCCATCTATATTGTTGATTTTAAATGGTCGAGAAATCGGGTATGCCATTCTCTACTTGTTTGAACAAAGTTTTGATACACCTATTTTTGATAACTAGAAAGTTTTATTGGATGTTAAGAATCCCAATAATTATTTGAGATTTAATATCCATGATCACCTTTGTATCAATGTTAATGGGAGGGAGATACCACTACACGTTTGTAAAAATGACAAGATATTCTAGGATCGGAAAGAGAAGAAGTTCTGTGACTCATGTTCTGTTTGATTCTATTACAGTTGATACACAAATAAAACTTAAAAAAATTGCACAATCCTTAGCATCCAAAATCAGAGAGTATTTCAGTAAAGATAAAATTCTTGAAGCTATGGGAGTGATGAATCATTTTTTTGAATACTACAAGTGGTTGTGCAGATTTTGTAAGTAAGATATTGCTATAAAAATTCACCCCGAGGTAATTTTGATAACATGCATCGAATATTCAATTCCTGGCATATAAATTGATTCAAGGCCCAAAATCATGTTTTTGGGGTCCCTCGCCTTTTTCTAACTCTTCCATCCAAGGAGGAATCCCAACAAAGTTGATAAAATAGAAGAAATGCGAGAAAATAAGGTTGCAGGAATCAAGTTTTGAGGCATTTCTGGTCCAAGGGCTCTGGTTGTACCCTAGTTTGGGTTGAATCGAGGTTCTTCGTACCAAGCTTGGAGCTGAAATATAGCGAAAATTGGCTAAGTCTAGCCCAAGCAGCACTTGGGACAGTTGGGACGCGTCGGGCACGAACCGCCGAAAAGCCTCCGAGTGGTCCACGCAGAATGGGACATCCGGGCCGTGGTACGCGCGGGACGTGAAAAGCCGAACCGGATGGGGAATGAAGAAAATTGCCTAAGTCTTGTTTCGCAGAGTGAGGGACATCCGGGACAAAAGTACGCGAAAGGCGTGGATCGTCCGGTTTGGCGCAAGGTACCATTTTTGGCAGCAGAGATATTTGTCCCAGTGCGATCCGGGATAGTTGGGACAAAAGTACGCAGAGGGACACGAACCTACTGGTTAAGTTAGGTTAAACAAAGGACTTTCGTCCCAGGACATTTGGGCCAAAAATGCACGCGGGACGCGAGAGAGTTGAAAGAGCCAATAGCGAATGGAAATGTGCCATGTGTCTTCGCCTCAAAGAGGACAGAGCCCGAATCGGTGGATCGAGAAACTTGTCCTGCACGGTTTGGGGAGCGGGCCAAAGGGATGCGAGGGACGTGAAAAGTTGGGAGGCTCACGGACGAATCAGGAAATGCCACGTGTCCTAAGGAGAGGGAGTTTGGAGCCGAGGAAAGACTTAGAAAAATTTGACAAAGTCTTGGGCCAAAAACTTAAAAGAGAAGGATGACCCCACGCCCCTGTCCTCCAACCGATCATGCCACGTGTCCCAGTGGCGGGGCACGAGGAGAAAATGGAAAATTTTCCAAAGTGTTATAAAAGTCAAAACAAGACAAGGAAAGCCCATGGGTAAGGTGGAGGAGAGAGAATTGCTTAGCCAATCGGCCCGACACATGTCATCCAGTGGCAGAGTGTGGAAAAATTCAAATATCCGTTTTGGTCTGTTTCTGCCCTAAATCTTCAGATCGCCATATCTTTTGATCCAGAGCTCGGATTTGTACGTTCTTTACATCAATGGAAAGATGATGAAATTATCTACATGATTCCGGGGTCAATCTTGCATTTTGGTTTAGTTTGGAGAGATAAAATCAAGAAACGTCTCTGGCGCGTAGTAATGGCCAGAAGCGATGTTTCAACAACCAGTTTAATGCAAATGGGTCGCATTCTTCTTCAGCATGGCCAGAAGTGACGTTTCAACAACCGATTTAATGCACATGGGTCGCATTCTTCTTCAGCATGGCCAGAAGTGATGTTTCAACCACCGATTTTAATGAAGAATGCGTTTTGGTCAATGGTTGGGCTGCTTGCATGTTTTCCTACGTTTTCTCTCTCTTGGGCTCGACCCATGCATTGTAAAAGGCCAGATTTGGCTCATTTCTAAAAACATTACAAGTTGTTCATCTTTTCAGCTCTGCCCTCCCTTCTTTTCTTCTCTAGGGTTGAAAATGGAGTTCGAACCTCCTCCCCTTCTCGAATGGCGTTTTTGCCTTTTCTATTGAAATAATGTTGCATGCAAACTTCCTCAAGCAACAAAACGTGTTTCATGATGCATCTGTCCATCCTTGCTCATTTTTCACTTGTTTCCTTCTTGCCTCTCTTCATTGTAGGTATTTGTGCACGTCGAATGTTCATTGCAGGTCTAGAGTCATGTGCATGGAGTTTTGGGACATTTTACTCGTGTGAAATCTATCCTTGGGTTTGTGATGCATCGTCCATCCTTCCCATTGCTCACCTCTCTTTGTTCCATGGCAGCTTTGATAGATGTTCAACATTCTCCTTCTCTAGTGTATCACCGTTTTAGTGTAGGCTGCTTTTCCCTTCTCTCTCTCTCGTCTGCTCCTTGGCATGGTTAGATTAGGATTATATTAGCTTGCTTTACCTTTGGAATAGCTTGTGGCGAGGTAGTTTAGGAGCAGAACCAGCCTTCTCTCGGAGATTCCTTTCTCATTTTCACAAGTCCCACACTCAAAGAAAGGATTCAATGTTGTGCAATCACACTTTGGATGCTAGAGTGATCAAACTAGAAATCGATTGACATCCGAGGGGTGCTTTGTGATTTTGCACTAACAGAGATATTTCATAAATCCATGGGTACTATAATGGATCATTTCACAAAGACATCAGAGGTCAATGGTATCGAAATCAAAGGTATACTGAATATTGACTTAATAAAGTCTCAATCAATTGATTTTGCAATGACAATGGTTAACCAATATTGTTTTTAAATGAACCTCAAGAGAGTGGTGCAATTACAAGGATTTGGTGAAAAATATACCAAAGTAGTGTGTTACAGGAAGACATCAATGAATATTTTTGATTATACAAGTTGTGCCAAATAATGATTTTGGGATCTGTGGAGGACGAAAGGGTTTTCAGTGCTTTATCTTTTGTAAAATCAAAACTAAGAAACAGGTTGGATAAAAATCTAGAAAGTTGTATGAGGTTGTATGTTTCGTGCTACTCCCTGGACACATTTCCTTTTGAGAGAAATTACACATTGGAATTCCCTTGTTGAAAGAAGAGGTGTTAATAATACAACTACAAATACAAATGTTCTCAATGATGAGACTGGATTTGGTGCGTCCTCTAACTCTGCAAATGTAAATATCGACTATGAAGAAGCTATTGAAAATGGATTGTTTCACTCTAAATATGATTTTAAATCTTATAGGTATGATGTTACATTTATTTTTTATCACCTGACATTTTAAATTTTGTTATGTACTCAATTTCACAGTAATAGATTCAAATACAATTGTTTACAATTAGACGTAAGATAATCATAATGAGACTGGATTTGGTGTGTCCTCTAACTCTGCAGATGCAAATATCAACTATGAGGAAGCTATTGAAAATGGATTGTTTCAGCTCTAAATATGATTTCAAATCTTATAGGTATCACCTTACATTTATTGTTTGTCACTTGAAATTTTAAATTTTGTTATGTATTCAATTTCATAATAATAGATTCAAATACAATTGTTTATAATTAGACGTAAGACAATCGTATTGAGTCCGGATTTGGTGTGTCTTCCAATTCTAGATATGTAAATAGTGGGACTATGAGGAGGCTATATAAAATGGATTGTTTTAGCTCTAAATATGATTTAAAATCTTATAGGTATGAAGTTGCATTTATTGTTTATCATTTGACATTTTAAATTTTGTTATGTATTAAATTTCACAAGAATATATTCAAATACAATTGTTTAGAATTGGATGTAAGACAATCACAATGAGACTGGATTTGGTGCGTCCTCTAACTCTGCAGATGCAAATATTGACTATGAGGAGGCTATTGAAAATGGATTGTTTTAGCTCTAGTTATCATTTAAGATGTTACAAGTATCAAATTACATTTATTCAAATATAATTATTTATAATAATCATGTTTTATTTAATTGGTATTTTGGTATTTTCAAACTACTTTGATGTTGTGTTTGTGACATGCATTTTTGGAACACTATTTTGCAAGGCCTTCAGATCTACATTTTCGTAATTGTTTCAGGTTGATCTACTCCATTCCGAATTGACATCAACCTGGGCACTGCATTCTTGACACTTGTGTCGCCGTCGATATGCACAGTGTTTGATTTAATTTTCTTAGATCAAATATGCATTTTACTTTATCTTCATTGTATTTCAGTTTATCTTATCTCAGATCTTGCTACATCCAATCTATCAATATTTTATCTTTTCTTTATCAAAAACATGGGTTGACATCCATCCTAGGAAGCTCTCACTTCTCGGGACTGACATTTTCAGGAAACCCACCCATCTATCTACTAATCCTTTTTTGTGTTGAGTTCTCTTGATTTACATGTCATCTAGCTCATTGCGAAGGAGGATTTCTCATTTTGTGCCCATATACATCGTCATCCCATCTAGAGGTAGCTTAAGGCTTAAAATATCTCATAGTATATACTTGGAGTTATAATAATCCTATTTTATTTATTTTGGTATTTTCAAACTGCTTTGATGTAGTGTTTGTGACATGTATTTTTGGAATACTATTTTTCAAATATCGTAATTAGACGTAAGACAATAATAAATAAAGTGTAATGAATCAAACACAGTTTGAGTTATTCATCTTACATATTTTGCATTTTACATACTTAAACATAGTTTAGGGTATCCATCTTACATATTTTGCATTGTAAATAATTAAACTTTCAACATTAAAACAAATTCATTCCATACATATTTTGATATCATTACAATTCACAATCTAGAATTTATATATATATATATATATATATATATATATATATATATATATATATATATATATATATATATATTTCAGATTCAGTAAGATAATACATGTAAAAATGAGATTCCATGAAAACCATTGCAACATGCAAGCAGAGGTGATTATTCCTAAGGAAAAACTATTATGTGATTCTTCCTAAGGATTTTAAGAAGGGTTACAAAGGTAATGTGAAGAAACCGTTATAAATTTTGAATTTTACAAGTAGAGAGAAGAAGATTTTGTTGTATTAGGTGGAAGAGAATCATTACATCAGTTTGCTTCATTAAGATTTTATATCAATAGCTGTGTATTTATGGAAACATGAAATATTGAAGGTACTTAGGTCATGTGAAATGTGGTAGTCAATTAAATTACATGTAAAAAATGATATTCCATGAAAAAAATTGCATTGTAAATAATTAAACTTTCAACATTAAAGCAAATGCATTCCATACATATTTTGATATCATTACAATTCACAATCTATAATTTCTATATATAACAAAATATAAATTCCATATTGTAAGATAATACGTGTAAAAATGAGATTCCATGAAAACCATTACAACGTATATTCAACTTTAAATATTCTTCAATTTAAACAAATATTCAAGTTTCAAGTTTCAAACTTCAACATTTTTCAAGTTTTAAGTTTTGTAAACACTTTTCAACAAATACAATTACACTTGTACTATATGCTCAAACATTAACAACTTCCCCACACCCACTTTCCTTTTCCGTTTCTTTTGTAACTTTTGTGTTGCTTTTCCCAATCGCTGCTCTATTCCCTGCTTCAAGAATTCTAGAATTTACAAGATCCTCCGCAACAATATTTAAGTTCTTAACAATTGCTTCATCTTCCTTTGAAGCATCTCCATGGGATAACAAAGAAGGATCTCAGAATCGTCTTTGTCTTGAACAAAATATCCGCATCCATGCCATTCTCTTTAATAATTCGCTTCAGAGTATTGTTTTGCTTGTTAACCGAAATAGTAGTCTACTTAAGTGCGTTTCCGTGAGTAAAATTTTCTTATCTATTTCCAAGTGAACTTGGAGCACCTTTGCTTGAATTTTTAAATTTTCATATTTCAACTACAACAAAAAAATTGAGCTCAATTAAAACATATTATTAAAAATTTAAAGTAATAAAAAATATGATTTAAAATTGAATGTTGTAACTTGTAATTCATAATAATTACAACTTTATCTCTTTCAACATTTGAAATTTCCACCAAATCTTTATCCTTTGACCATTTGTTGTAATATGCCTAGGCTTCAGCGTTGATATTTTCTAATTTATTCAAAACTTTATCTAAAACATTGTTGACCACTAGGCTAAGCCATTACCACCTCGAGGATGTTTGGATGGATAGCCTTTGATGAGCTTAACAACCTATAAGATAAGCCATTAATGCCTCAACTATGTTTGGTGGGCGGTCTTTGATGGTCTTAATGGCCTCCATGCTTTGTATGGACATGGTATCAAAAAAATATAACAAATAAAGTACACAACTATCATACGAGGTTCTGTCTCACGAAGTCATTCATGACGTGTGAAGAACCTCCCATTTGGCATAAACACCTAAAACATTAATTTTTTTATTAAATATATGTAAACAATCAAAATTGAAACTTATTACGGTGATAAATTTATTAAACGAGTAAATACCAATAACCTTGTATATATTCATTGGATGTATGGTCAATGACATTTGGCGAATCAAGTTGAATGGATTGTAAAATTTTAAGAATGATATCGTCTCCTTTGTTTTTATGTGTCTTGAAAGAGACAAGTGTCTTCCTCTCTTTGTTGGTTGTCTGCATAAATATTATATGTATTAGTTCAAAGGCATTAAACTAATATAATTTTTTAATGTTGTCTTAATCAATGTACCTTTTTCAAATGAGAATAATAATTTTTTAAAAACATCTCTTGATCACGCAATTAAATAATAAAAGCTGTAGATAAAATTGAGTCAACCAAATCATGTAATACAACACTATCGCCATAAAGCACTATTATCAAAGAATTTTTGGAAGAGAGTCGAGTGAACATATGAGACCAAAACTCATAAGATCTCTCATAAAGAAAAGGATGTGTCTTTCCTCGTAGGTCGATATCTCCTTCAGTCACAAATTGCTACAGAAGTTTCTCCATCCAATCCTTGATGATTTATTCTCTCTCCCCATCGTCAACATCATAATTGTGCACACCAGTTATTATGTACATAAGACACAAGCTATTAAATTTTCCATTGCTATCATAAAATCTATAACAACCATCCATAACTGATTCCCCCTTGTCTTTAACTTTTTTCATGTATTTTTATCGTCTCTCTTAACATTTTTGAATAAGAAACATGTAAGAGAACAATAATAATACAATTTAGTAGACTAGATCCAACAACTATAAGCAGGTCCATTATTGCATCAAAAGTTATATCACTAGACAAATTGTAGAAATATCACACATTTTGCATTGAATGGATTAGTTGATGGAATAGATGATATTGTTGATTGGAGATTGAAGGGATATGCACATTCATAGATACAATCTTTTATGTATTCCATCTTTTTGGAATTTTTTTCTTCCATTGAAATGACATAGTTATCTATAATTCTTTGACCTTCCACTAGAAGAAGCTCTACCACTTCAACATCAATTTTCCTTCTTGCTGATTTTTCACTTACTTGGGAATCAACTTTTATTTTTCTTTTTTATTCTCCCAAGAGTACACATAATTGCGCGTAGTGAGCTTCATGCAGGTCCAAATTTTTGAATAATATTGGCTTCATTACATTCTACCAATATAGTATTACCTAAATATTTATTTTTCAAATATTTAAAAACATTTCTTCTAATTTTTATATCATCTTTTACTATTTGGCAAAGAAGATTCAAAAGTATTTTCTATAATGCCTACCTCAATAGAGCCAATTAGTCATACTTTCGATGTTTACGCTTTATAAGCTAATAATGATAGTTCCTCATCGATCATTCCTCTTGCACCTTTGAAGGAATTGGCCGTGAACCTTTCCGGGGAATTTAGTTGAAAGTTAGGCTAATTATCTTTAAAAGGAGAATAAACAATCCCATATGATATAAAAACTCTAAGGTTGTTTTCCATTCTATCTATATGTCCTTAGGAAACAATAGAAAAGTCCATTTTTCATAAAGACTCTCTGTCTTAGACACGTTGAAAATAAAGCAAGACATTGCTTCTCAAAACTCTACATTCAAAGTGAAAATAGTATATTTACTTTGTGTATATTAAAAAATTAAATTTTAAATACTAATGCATTAAAATTAAGTTTCATTACCATCCACTCCTCTATCTTTTCATTTCCCACTCCGGGCCTCTGAGGACATCCTAGGGATCACCAAATCAATCAAGCCTTATAGAGTAAATCAATAAAATTGGTTTCAATCCAAGTTTTGTTTACTTGTTTTGCTTCTTGTAAATATAAATGTCTTTTCTAGATAATTTCAAAGATAAAAGGCGAGCCTTTATAAACTGTAACCTAGCATGTAAGGACTTGTAATTAATTTCAGGTAATTTGTTTGGGCACAAATTATATGTTGGCCATCAAGAATGCGAATCGCACATCACCCCTTTTCGGTCATTGGATTCTCTAGTTGCACAAGTTATTTTGTAGAATGTAAAAAGGGAACAAGAATTGCATCCCTTTGTGTAGGAATAACATTAATCAACATTGAATGGAAAAGAGGTCAAAATTCTCCTCATGTACATGACAATATTGATATTTTTGAGGTGCTACATGACACTTAGAAACTTCAATAGAAAAACATCACCATTGAACAAAAACAATTTAAATTGTTCAATGGTTGAAGATTCTAATTTCTCAAATATACTGGTCACTTTTTTCAACAATGCATCCGATTTATTATTCTTTTAAGCCCATGCAACTTTGAATTAGAGGGATCTATCTCTAATTTAGACAAATAAGTTCACCTTAGTGATGTAAATATCTTGACATGCTTCGGTGGTGAAAGCAAAAATTTTCTATTTAAATAGTGACAAATAGAAGAGGTATTGTCGTATCTATATACTTTTTTGAATACCAAATTCATGCCATTATGAATTTCATGGGAATTTACACAACCTATTTTTTTTTTCTAATTCTATGAACATCCCCAAATTCTAACCATATTTAATATATGAACATGCCTATTTTTATAGAAGCCTTCATTTCCTATTTCCTGAACAAGGAAACTTCCAACTCCATTTCAAGAATAAGGAACTTATTAATTTCAACGTCAATGCGTTCCACCCGAATAACTTCTAAAGATAGAAGAAAACTGACTTCATGGTGGGAATCATCATAAAAAAAGAATAACCAAAGATCAACGTGATAGTTTTCTAGAGAATGCATTTCAAAAAACCATTCCTCATCCCTCTTTTCCAATTGTCTTGTCCTTCAATGAATGGAATTTGCGTGAATGAAGTGTGACCAATGGAACACATATTACATGTAAGAGGAATTAAACAAATTAATAATTAGTAAATATATGGGAAGGATAAATACTATTTTTCAATAGTGCAATAACAAGGAGATGTTGTATCTTAATCTGATTTTTATAGATTAAAAATCATTACCAATGGATCTTTATAGCTTAAGCAACCGCTAGAAACATTTCAACAGACATAGAGTATGAATGTAAAGGAGAAGTAATTAATAGATTAATTTACATCATTCAAGGCTTATATAGAATATAATAATCTAACTAGCAATCATTAATCAAAACTATTCATAATGTTACATTAAAGAATTGTAATACATGTCGTGTTTAGTGGCCACTAGGCATGGAATATCATGTCGAATATCTGAACATAATAATGAAAATCAACATTAGTTAAGTAGTGTCTTTTATGCAAGAAAAATAAAAATATGTGAAGAATAGACATTTCATAGTTTGAAGAATATGTGAAGAAGAGGAGCTCAACCTATCAT
Source organism: Taxus wallichiana var. yunnanensis (assembly GCA_018340775.1). Lineage (NCBI taxonomy): Eukaryota > Viridiplantae > Streptophyta > Pinopsida > Cupressales > Taxaceae > Taxus > Taxus wallichiana. The sequence continues at coordinate 467,601,831 of CM031238.1, read as the reverse complement.
TGTTTGCATTAATACCACCCACTCGACAAGGAAGGCCATTTGTTGTAGCCTGACATGCATGAGTTATCCACACATTGTCCACCAACTCTCTATTAAATCTCACATGGGATGAATTAAAATTCCCTCATAACTTAGTCATGATTGTTTTGGGTGAGGTGTGCTAAAGTATGGAGTGACTTCCTATTGTATTTGGTACTTCAAAAATTGAAATTTCAAAATTTTAAATTTCATTGTTTGCATTTAGGTCATTTAGGTCATTTTCCTTGGTGGTAGAAGAGTGATTTAGTCAAGCCTATGGTAGAAGTAAAAATTCTTGTGATAATGAACTAGGAGACCTTGTGGGAAAAAATAGTGATGTGAAGAATCAATACTATCAAATTATCGAACATACCAAAGTAGTCACAAAGTATTCAGGTAAATCATTTCTAATTGTTTCTATTGAATGTAAAAACTAGCCTAAAGGCTTCTTATCTCAAATGGTCATTATGATGCACTACATACACTCGAGAGAGACATATCCTTATGCAGTTATCATAAGATATATTGTGTATAACACATAATCCATATCATTTATTATCAAGGAAAATTCTAGTGACCACTAATCTCCATTACTTCCGTTAGGTCTTAGTCTCTATATTTTCTAGGAACCTATTTTAACATTAAGAATACCAATAGGAACCAAGTGTTATAATATCCATGGAGAAGCCAAGTACTGCAATAAATACCCTCAAGAAGGATGAAGCCTTATGTATTTATTGTAGGATATATTGTGCATATCATGTAATTCATGTCGGTTCGTATCAAGGAAAATTCTTACTGCTAAGCTCCATTACTTATTGAAAGGATTGGCTTGGAGGTCATTAGGCTCAATAGTTTCTAGTTTTCAAAATAACGACCGAATAAAAATTCACTGTCTACCTTCGCGACATAGATAAGAGATGTTAAACCATAGTAATAGAATTACATCATTTAAACATGAAGAAGTATCCTGTTCATCTTGGCCTTTCATATTTCCTGAAATCACCCGTTAAAGCAAATAGTCCTAAATGATTTACTAAATATGTAGGGTGAAGATGAACATGATTCTTTCTCAGGATTAAATGATGCGAGTCCATGAACAACAATGCATGTTTTATGTTGACCAATTATTTTTTATGAGAATCCTAGCGGCCGATAGCATCTATATTTTCTAGGAATCCATTTTAACAATGCAAAAAGCAATCTGAACAACTTTGATCGATATTTTTGTCATTATTTATAATTATATTATATTGGTTGGACTATCCACAGCGTGCCAAGTGCTATAATACATACCTTTGAGAAGGATAACACCTTATGTAGTTCTCATAGGATATATTGTGCATAAAACATAATTCATATCTTTTCATATCAAGGAAAATGCTTAAGCAATCTGCTAACCTCTCATACTTATTGAAAGGAACAACTTTGTGATTGTTAGGCTCAACAATTTCTGGTTATAAAAATAATGACATAGTTAAGCAAGGTTAGATCATAGTAATAAAAGTACATCATTTAAACTTGAAGAAGTATCATGTCCATCTTGGCCTTGCATATTTTCTTAAAATCATCCTTCAAATAAAATAGACCTAAACAATCTACCAAATATGCAGGGTGAAGATGAACATGATTCTCGCTCAGGATTAAATGATGAACTTCTATTACATTGATCTAATCTTGCTGATATACTCTTGATGAAATTCTATTTATATGATTTCTATTATGAGGATCCCCAATTATGTGATTGATAAAATCAACAAAATTATGCTAACCTTTCTCTGGAAAGGAATGAACGAGACCAAGAAAATCCCTATGGTTAAATGGGTCGATGTTTCACTTCCTAAAGATTATGGGGGACCAAGGATTTTTTTCTAGGAAAATCAAAATATGGATCTAAGTGATAAATCAGTGTGGAAGATTCTCTCTAATCCTCAAAGCGTGTATGGAAAGATATTCAGAAAAAAACTTGGGTGATCCTCTTCTAGAGGCTATTCTCAAAATTAATAACTTGACTAATGACTTGAATATTAATAAATTAATAAATTAAAGCACTAGAATGTGGTTTGTCCCTAGCTAATGAATTGAATAGTAATGAATTAATTATTAAAGGTGACTCTCATATTATTATTAATGCCATCATAAAAAGTAGTCCTTGTCAGGGAAAATCAATCTTGTGTGAATAAAATTCCTTTTTATGCTTTCATTAATTCCAGATTGGACCTTAAATCATATCTATGGGGAAGCTAATAAAGAGGTGGATTTTTAGCAAATCGAGGACCAAGAAAGTGTTTTTGATAAGATTGGTAATAAATATTTTGATTGGCTGTACTTCATCACCTTTTCCAATAAAGACCGATATTGAAGGCCGTATGAAGCTTTTCATAACTACAAGACATGAGATGGAATATTCACTCACTATATTTATCAAGCCGCTCTTCCTTATTTTTGCACCTTTCAGTTTATTTCACCGTATTTCATTTCATCTGTCATCGATGGTCCATTGTTTCCTTTCATGCAATTCTCTGCTTCGGTGCATGAAATGGCATTTTATACCAAGATTTCACGTCTTCATCTGAAATCTATTTTTAGGATTGGATTAGAGAAAGATATGGTTGCTATTGAGGGAGTTCTCAGAGATGATTATCTTTCTATGGAGGGTCATTTGAGGGTTAATGTAGAAGTTTCTTTGACCTTCACTTGTCATCTTCTTATTATACATCCGAGGAAGGATTTGGCTTTGGAGTCAGGGCGTCACCGACTCAAAATAACTTATAGGGTTGGCATAGAAGCTGAAATGAACAAAAACTTAAGTGAATAGTGGCTCATGATTTCTAAGGATTGCTATATCCAGGAAGGTTTGTTGGAAAAGGTCATTTTGAGATATTTGTACAATCAGTTTGACATCTTGTTGTCATGGGATTTTAAGGGAAAATTTTGCATATGAAAGCATGAAAACCATAACCTACAAAGGTGAAAATGTTTGCTTGAAGGTCATCCTAATCCCTCCTTCGATCACTCTAACCCTATGTTATTCCTATCTCATCCTTATGAGTGGTCCAATGTGTTGTGTTATCATATCCATATGTGATTTATGGATATCCAGTACATTTAAGCACTTCCATGATAAGATATATCAAGATAGGCCTTTTGAGAAGTTTGGAAAGGCTATTTTATGGTCTTCTTGAGGTTGGTGTACAGCCCTCGAAATGGAATGAAAGAATAAAACTAATCAAGGAGGTGTATCGGAGAGATAAGAATGTTTTGTAACTAGTTTTTGAAGAATCTAGGAAGTTTCAGAGGTTTTGGAGTAGTTTCAACAAAAGTGGGTCTTGGAGGGTGAAACAACGCGCTTTGTGTAAAAACAACCACCGAAATTTGGGAATTGATTTGAAAGACCCATAAGGATATGGAAGCAAAAAAATATCGACATAAATATAATTAATATCTCTAGAGGATGGTGGTCTCAATTTTTCACAAGACTCAAACAATTCTTCCTAGAACTCGTTTTCAAAGCATGGACAACCTTTGAGCCCGAAGAAAAATCCTATTTTTCAGGAGGTTTAAGGAAGAATAAAGGTATGATACCCACACCATTGTGTTCAAAAATAATTTTAAATAACTTTAATATAAATAAGTGTGGGAAAATTCATTCGGGAGCTCAAGTTATGCCTCCGACAAGTTGCTCTCCAAGGTAAGGTTGAGGAGTTAGCCAAATTTTCATGTGGACACGTGTCACTCCCGGTGGTGGTGAATTTTTTTGCATGGACCATCCCAAATTTCTGGAATGATTGGGATTAAAAACTCCCCATCCCCTAGATAAGCCCCTAATCACCCACATGACCTAGGAAGGTGCCTATTGGTCTTTTTCCACCCCCTTTTTTACCTCGACAAATCCCATTTTAAAAAGTGGACCAATGAGAAGGGGGTGAAATTTTTTGCACCAAATTTCATAAAATTTGGGATGGTTAAGATAAAAAAGTTTTATCATGTTAAAGTTGGATAATTTTCTAAGTTTTTGTAATTTCTAGCCGCCTATCGCTTCTTCCTCGTGCACCCGTGAAACCCTGTTGCAAGAAATCTTCATTATCCTCCATTGGAATTAATTCCACCACCTCCATTATTCATTGTAAGTCAATTAATAATCTTAAATTTCTGATATCACACCAAAAACTTAAATTTCCAGCCATCACCATGGCTATGTTTTTTCCAGAAGCTCCCATGATCAAGAAACGAAGAAATATTCGTAACTCATGATCCGTACATCAAATAATGTTGAAATTCTAGCCACATCTCTTCCTCCTAAATTCCTTCAAGATGAAAAAATAGAAATTGAAAATGTAACTATAATCATCAATGCCAAAATTTAAAATTTTTACTCCCTTGACCCTTTTTCTGCAACTTGTCGTTGATCCGAAAGCGGCGAAGTTAAATTTTGAAGGGATCATCTAGAAGAAAAACCCAATACAAATAATTTAATGTTTCATCAATCCAAGGTAGAAATAGAACCTGTCAAAAATCTTGGTGAATCCATTAATGTTTTCCATGGTAGCTCCCTGCTCAAGCTCTCTCTAGGCATTGTTTTTAATTTTCGAGCTTTACTAGTGAGCGAAACACAATGAAATTTGGAGCACGAGATCACGACGAAGAGACGAATCCAAAAATATATTTCTCATCATAAAATGAGGCTGTTTTAGACACTTAATAAAAATAGAATATTCTATTCTCCCCTAATTTCCAAAAATAGCAATTCCTCTAAATTACAAGTTCGATCACTCACGAAAATCGGAAAGATGCACAATGGAAAGGAATGCAAAAATGACAATTTTCCCAAAATAAAGGTCCCCAAAAAACAACCTACTAAAAATAGAAATTCCCCAAACAACGTAGGATAAATTAATTATGCATTATATGATTTATTATTTAATTTATTTTATTAATTAAATAATCATATTATATGGTTATATTATAAACCATAATATAATTGTAAGTTGTTATATGGTTTTAAACCATATTTGTCTTTTTGTTTCACAGGGATAATTGTTACAATTATTATAACAATTTATATGCTTCCCGGATGTATTATTGGAAGCAGTTGTGAGTATGGTTTTACCTGTGCAACATATTTGTTTGTCTGCACATTGTTGTCCAATATGTATAAATATTGCAGCACTCCATTGTAATGGTTAATCAATTTCACATTAATAAAATATACAGGCTTCCATCCCTGTTTGTGAAATTACATTTGGTTTCAGAGCAGGTTGAAGGATATTGGAGGATTGCAGCAGAGTTTGAGGAGCATTGGAGAAGCTTGTGTAAGCAAAAGAGAGCCAGAGTTGCCTCTGCAACTTCCCAGCCCCATCCCTTGCAATACCGCCATCAAATTCCTCAAAACCACCATCAAATTCCTCAAAACCACCTTTATTCATTGCAATTAAGGTTGAGGAGGATAAAATTCACCAAGGAAGAGATTACAAGCTCAAAGGAAGGAAGAAAAATGATCTAAGGCGCCATACACAGTCAAAACCGCCTTCATTCTCACCAAAACCACTGTCATTTTTTCTCTTTGCTGGAATTTTTGCTCAAAACCACCTTTCCAAAACCGTGGTTTTATGAAGAGGTATGGTTTTACAGTTTGGAAGTGTTTAATTATAATTTTCTCTTTACATATACTTGTTTAGCTTAGCCGCCCAAGTGGCTAGCATAACTTTTGTAAGACACTTCCCATCAAGAGAGGTCAAGGGGTCAAATCCCCCTCCCTCACCCACTACCAAATTTGGCAGAAAATTTAGTGGAACCGCTAACTTTAGCGAAAATTCAAATTTAGTTATAACTAACTAAATTTAGCGAGAAAAACCCTATTTTAGGGTAAAAAAAAAATTTTTTTTCTCCACTCTACATATTTTTGCATTCGGAGCACTTTTTGCCAAAGGAGGGCTATCTAAAAACTTCATTTTGAGCTAGTTTTTTTACAGTTGTTTGCTCAGCAAGCCGTATTGGGCTCCGAAGGCCACCAGGGCCCCGAAAAAAAATTTTTGCTGCCATTCAATTTTTCCAGATTTTTGAATGTAATTGCATGCTTCAACATATTGTACTAATTTACAGGTTTCCATAATCAACTGCAAAACTTTGTAACTGCTTAGAAACTGCAAATTTGTAATAAAAAATAGTATAAAATTGGTTCTGTAACACTCACAAGATCCTAGATCTCATTCGCGCAGTTTCGGTATATACGGTGCCTCTGGAAGCACTTACGGGTAAAGCCATCATGACTACTACTGCACTTAACACCTAATATAGCTGCAAATGACGTCATCTGGGCATCGACCCTTTAAATCGATGGGGAGTAATAAGGTCACAGTGCACACACTATGAGCCATCCCATCCATCTGTGAATGATTGCATGACATAAATCCGGACTGAGAAATTATCCAGTATATAGCGAAGTTACGCACGCGTATGAGGATATTTCTTTGAGCCGATGTCAATAATCACATAGACCCCATCAATATTATCTTGGTACCACGTATTGAATTCTTTCACGTACGTTAACACCTCTTTCACGTACTGCCGGTATATATAGAAAGGGCGAGCTTCTTCCACGTACCGATGGGTATATCGGAAGGGCACGTATATAGAAAGGTTTGGTATATCGGACTGACGGTATATAGATTGGGAGACCTAATACCTGGAGTGATAAGAGCCAAACCCTGTCAGTGATCTCTGCAAAATGGGCACCAATGCCCCCAAATTTTTCTTCGGATTCACAATTGCTCAGAGGAAGCAACTATGCTGCATGGAAGACAAAAATAAAGACACAACTTGAGTTTGAAGAGATCTGGTCTGTTGTGAATGGTACTCTGACCAGATCAGCCACTGATACAACACAACAACGGATAGTTTGATAAAGCAGATCAGAAGGCCAAACTCATCATCTTGTTTGGAGTGTCTGATGATGTGCAACCCCACATTCGAGATGCCAAAACAACAAAAGAAGCGTGGGATAAATTGAGTACAGTATACGAGGCCAAGAACAAGAATGTCATACTTGAATTTGCAGAGTCAGTTACATACACTGAAATTCAAGCAGAATGAGAAAATTGAAGCTTTCTTAAGAAGAGTTGCAGAATTAAGGGCTTCACTTCTAGCCCTGGAGAACCAGTCACAGATGATGCTCTTGTTCCCATTGTTCTGAGAGCACTCCCCTCTTCTTACCACATTTTTGTCACAACACTAAACATGACAGATACGACAGTTGGTTTTGACAAACTGGTAAACCTACTACAACAAGAGGAAGCAATGCACAATAAGGATGATGAAGAGGAGCAGGCACTTGTCTTCACATCAAAAATGGAAAGGAAAAGGTAAAGGAAAACCTAATTCCTATCAGAAGTCCCAACATCAGAATCAGTATCATGGGGACAATCAACAGAAGAAGCAATGTCCAATTTGCAAAAGAGGACATGACTTAAAAGATTGTTGGTATAACACTTATAAGAAAGGTTCATCAAGCAACTCTGGACCACAACAACAACAATCTTACAAGGGACATTCTAACAACTATCATGGGTAGAAAAAGGGGAACTGGAAAAGAAGACCCCACCAGTAAGGTAATATTGTTGAGCAACAAGAACAATCAGACAATGAAGACTTCTTGTTCACTGCTCGATCAAGTGAACCATCCACGTCATCTAGTGATGTCTGGTATGTTGATTCGGGAGCCACTCGACACATGACCGGCCATAGAGACTGGTTTATTTCAATGAGGGACACGCCATCAAAAATCATGTTTCGTTGGGAGATGATTCTTCATATACAATTCAAGGGATTGGGAACATTTCTCTACCCCTTGGTTCACGCAAATGTAGACTATCAGATGTCCTATATGTCCCTGGGTTGACAAAGAATCTTCTTTCAGTTAGTCAACTCCTAGATCACAACATGAAAATTGACTTTGATAGTCAATCCGGCAAGAAAACGTGTTTGATTCGAGATAAATCAAGAGGCTCAAAAATAATTGCAAAAGCCTCCAATGTGGGATGCATGTTCCAACTTGATTTTGTTCACAAAGATGATCAAGCACTTATAGCTAAAAACACCACCTCAGCACAATTGTGGCATCAAGATTTGGTCATGTAAGTTTCAAATATCTCGAAACACTTCACCGGTGTAATATGGTACATGGGCTACCATCTCTTCAGAAGGATACAGACAAGTGTCCTCACTGCCTAGTAGGAAAACAACACAGAGTTTCATTCCAGAGGAGTACATTTCGAGCTCATGGTAAACTTGACCTGGTTCATACCGATCTTTGTGGTCCACTGCAGCCAAGTCATACTGGGTTCCAGTACTTCATGCTTTGTGTTGATGACTATTCACGGAAAATGTGGATTTTTGTCTTCGCAAGAAAAGTGAAGCATTTGAAACCTTCAAAAAGTTCAAAGTAGCAGTTGAGAAAGAAACTGGTCATCACATCAGAACTCTCTGCGAATCGAGGGGGAATTCACCAGTGATGAGTTCAGAGACTACCTACAAACTCATGGGATTCATCGACAAATGCCTCCTCCACACACACTGCAGCAAAATGGTGTTGTTGAGAGAAGAAATCATACTATCATGGAAATGGTGCGATGCATGATCGATGATTCTTGAACTTGCAAAGACATTTTGGGTAGAAGCAGCAAAGACAACAGTGTATTTGTTGAATAGAGTGCCCACAACTACTCTTGATGGAATTACACCACAAGAAGCATGGTCAAAAAGGAAACCATCCATTGCACACCTCAGAGTATTCGGGTGCAAAGCAAGCATGCACATACCCAAACAAAATAGAAAAAGAAATTGGACATGAAGTCACAAAAACTCATCTTCATTGGGTACAGTGAAGAGACTCTTGGGTATAGATTGATGGATCCTAAGACCAGAAAAGTCTACACCAGCAGAGATGTTGAGTTTTTTCGAGAAGAAGGAAGCAGAGACTCCTCCTCCAGACTCACAAGATGTAGATTTTTCACCTATTGTAAAAATTGAAGCTGATGTTCCCTCAGAAGATGAAAGTGATGATGGGGATGATGATGATCAGATAGAACCACAACCCATGGGAATAGTTCAGCGTATGCCTAAATGGTGTACAAGTACATTACGAGATGCAAGATTGGATGCTCCACCAGATACATCCACCCCTGGACCACGGACTCATAGTAAAGCAATAGAAGAAGTTAATTTTGCTTTGATGAGTAGAGTTATTGAATCAGATGAGCCCTCTACAGTCCAGGAAGCCCTACAGTCAAAAGCTTGGAAAGATGCCATGGATTCTGAATATCAATCAGTGATGAAGAATAACACTTGGCAGCTTGTCGATCTTCCACCAGGGAAGAAACCCATTGGATGCAGATGGATATTCAAAACTAAGTACAAAGCAGATGGGACAGTGGACAAGTACAAAGCAAGACTTGTAGCAAAGGGGTACACACAAAAAGAAGGCATTGACTATGAGGAGACATTTTCTCCCATAGCTAAGATCAAAATGATCAGGATGATCTTTGCTCTAGCTACTCTAGTTTGGATGGAAAGTTCACCAAATGGACGTAAAAGTGCCTTCCTAAATGGAGATTTACAAGAAGAAGTCTACATGACTCAACCTGAGGGATATGTTGTACCTAGTCAAGAAGCAAAGGTATGCAGACTTAGGAAATCTCTGTATGGTCTAAAACAAGCACCCCGGGCATGGTACATCAAGATTGATGAGCATCTCGTACAACATGGATTTGTTAGAAATCCATACGATCCCAATCTCTACCTCAAAAAGCAAGGGGGGGAGATGGTGATTGTTGTTGTCTATGTCGATGATCTAGTCATCACTGGCAGTTCAGTGAGGATGATCGATGCAATGAAGAAAGATCTTAATCGATCGTTCGACATGACCGATCTCGGGCTGATGCACTATTGTCTTGGATTGGAAGTGTGGCAGAAAGAGAATCATATTTTTGTTTCTCAGATGAAATATACCAAGACTACGCTCGAGAAGTTTAGGATGATGGATTGCACACCAATTGCTACACCCATGGAGAATAGATTGTAGTTATCTCATTCAGATCCATCTCCTGAGGTAAGTGCCACTCTCTATCGGCAGTTGATTGGGAGTCTCATTTACCTGACCTACACTAGGCCAGATATCAGCTTTGCAGTAAGCTATCTATCCAGGTTCATGCAGGAACCCAAAGTTTGTCATTGGAAAGTAGCAAGGTGCATATTGAGATATCTCAAAGGATCAGTGGATCTTGGTCTAGAATACAAGAAGAACGACAACTTCTTCTTGTCTGGATATTCGGATTCAGATCATGCAGGAAACATTGATGACAGAAAATCCACTTCAGGATTTGTGTTCTTTATGGGATCTGGACCAATATCATGGGGAAGTAAGAAACAACACTTCATTTCTCATTCTTCCATAGAAGCCGAGTATCGTTCTGCAGGAGAAGCTATCTGTGAAGCGATTTGGCTACGTCGCATACTAGAAGGACTTGGAATACCACAGGACAAACCGACCACCATGTATGTTGACAATGAAGGTGTTCTCAAACTTGTTCGCAATCTAGTTTTCACGAGAGAACAAAGCACATTGAGGTACAAGTTCATTTCATACGCGAACATGTGTTGAAGCACAACATCCAACTTCAATATTGTCCAACAGTTGAACAACGAGCAGATATCTTCACAAAATCACTTGCACGTGACAAGTTCGAGTTGTTCAGAGAGTTCCTCTCCTCATCCCTTGAGACAATGCACAATTAAGGGGGGGAATGTTAGGATAAATTAATTATGCATTATATGATTTATTATTTAATTTATTTTATTAATTAAATAATCATATTATATGGTTATATTATAAACCATAATATAATTGTAAGTTGTTATATGGTTTTAAACCATATTTGTCTTTTTGTTTCACAGGGATAATTGTTACAATTATTATAACAATTTATATGCTTCCCGGATGTATTATTGGAAGCAGTTGTGAGTATGGTTTTACCTGTGCAACATATTTGTTTGTCTACACATTGTTGTCCAATATGTATAAATATTGCAGCACTCCATTGTAATGGTTAATCAATTTCACATTAATACCTAATGTGTTTTGTGGATTATGTGGCCAAATTTAGTAACAAATCGACAACAAAATCTAGTTCGATCCACTTTCTTGACCTTGATGCTCGTGTGATCCACTACAACTTGAACCGAATCATTGAGATCTATTTCATAGCTTGAGGCTGTGAGGCATAAAATTGGTCAAAGAGTTATGCTCTTTTGTTGGAAAAGAGAATTTTTTTCGCATTAATTGTGGCTCCTATTTACCGGTCTATTAAAGTGGAGATTCTGGAGGTGTCATCTAATTTAGATAAATAAATGTTTCTAAAATATGTCATTTTGTATATTTGTTTTGGTTGTTATATAGTGTTTTAGTTCCATAGTAATCAAATCATCTGGTTTCTCTTGTTGGTATGTGGTTTTTTGTATTCCCAACCACTTTTGTTTTTAGCATAGTCTCTTGGGTTTTTTTCAGCAAATTATTATTGGATTGTTTGGTTTTTGGATTGATCCTCTCATTATATATTTAATGTAAAGGGAAAGGGACCCTTCAACCCTCCTTTAATTATAAAAAATAAGGAATCATTAATAAAATTATTTGTTATGCATTGTAAAGCAATTTCAACAATTAATCGCTAATAAATTTGGCACACGTTTCCCAGTCGCTAATTTTTCATTCAAATAATTACTAATTGTCTTGTCTAGAATTTAATGAATAGGTTAAAGGCCTCATATCTCAGATGGTCGTTAGGCTACAATACATACACATGAGAGGGATAAAGCCTTATGTCATTCTCATAAGATATATTGTGTATAACACATATGTCATTTTGGTTCATTTCAAGGAAAATGATCAGTAACCTATAAGATCTATTCCTTGTGTTTGGTCTTAGTGGCTGCTATGCTATTCCATTTAACAAAAGTTAATGAAAATCAATGCATGTTTTGTAGTATTTTATTTTACCAAACAACCCAAGGTGTGTCTTTGGCACATCACTCACCCAAAACGAGCGCTCACGAAGCACATGAGGGTATTAGATCCCTCTTTTATGGAAGCTTGGTCAAGGAGTTAGAATGAAAAGAAAACACATAGATATATTCCAAATCCATAATAATAGTGCAGTAATAAACCATAAATAGATCTAGATCATAACCATATGCAAGAATAACTCATACAAGAATCAATATTAGGTTTACCATACAAGAACCAGTCATAGATATGTCAACAACCAATATCCAACCATAAAGATCCATTGTATTAATTACTATAAAACACAAATGCTACATACATACATAGTAATGTCATCACAAGTCATGCATGGCCATAAAACAAACACATAACTCTTACAAAACATGGATGATACCTAAACCATACAAATAAATACATATTTATAGGTAGTGGGGACTTGACCTTCACTACTCATGCACTCTTTAAAAATAGGCGCCCATACATGATAATTACAAAAGCATGTAAACTTGCTAATAATAGATTATATAATAATAATTGTAGTTATAATCCTTTTAATAGCCCCAAAACTATGCATGTCGCTTGATCTTACACTCATCTGATTTTTTTTGCATGTTTTCCAAGTCTTCTACAAAACGTGCTCCACACTCAACATCTATATTTAGCCTCATACTGAAAATGGCTAAGTCTTAACTTCATGCTTTCCTAGGCATGCCCTTTTCCACTAGACTTCCACATGGATCTCCATGCCCTATTTCCACATGCCCAATCCTTATTTTCCTTCAATACTTAGGCTCCAATTTATCATCCCAACATTACCCCACACTTGCTTCATTTCTGCCCCTAGTAATGGGTAACCATGATTTATCTTCCATGAATAAAGAATAAGGAATGAAAGAATAACTGTATAGAAAGAATAAAAGAATACTTGGGAACTCTATCCCTCGTAGATAGGATTAACTCGGATATTCAACTTTGATCTCTACTTCAAGCTCATTCCAATCACTGAGTGCCTTATTAGTTTTGTCTGGGATGTCTGCAAGTACCCCATCCATCTCATCCAAAGTCATGCTCTCACATTCGGTCTGCAATACTCTGAGAACATTAGCTAGGATTGAGACCATCCCATCCATGACATCCATTCTCCATGCTATTAATTTTTATATTTCCTTCATCTTCTCCTTATGAGGGTCCTGGGATGCTACAAGCACATCACACTTCTCCACTACCAAAGTGTATGCAATGGAAAGTTGCACAGCTATGGAGTGAGGAAAAAGAACCTCAAAACTTTGCTAACTCATCCATGCACCATAGGATTAGAGCTAAACAAGAGAAACTAACATGCAAGCATTATAACTTTGACAAAAACATCAAAAACTAACATGTATACTACTCTCTACTCTATGAAAGCTTAATGAAAGTGAACCTAGTTAGATTCTAAGCAATCAAATTGTGTGTTGTTTACTCCATGAGGGTGAATGAATCTCACTAAATGGCTACATGGCCAAGTTTAGCTATTTCATTACTAACCTAACATGGGTGCAAGATGAAGCTATTTTAATGGTGGATGACCCAAGATCAAATGCCTTATTAGCTTGGCTAATGCAAATGAGCTCTTAAGCTTTCTTAGGCTTGTTTTGGCTTTAGCTTATGTAAATTTGTAGTTTGAATGGGTAGGCTTAGCCTTGTATTTATAGTTTTCCACTTGGGAGAATTTGAATTTGGGTGCATGTGGGACTAAAGCTCAAAAAGCACTTTTAGATTAGATTAGGATAAACATGCTTTAGGCTTAGTTAAGCTAGGATTAGGCTATTTAAACTTGATTAACAAGTGATTAGAGACTCATTGAGAGTTGGGAGGGGTCTGGATAACCAATTGTGACTGATAGATAGCCTACGAAGCCAATAGAAGTGGTCTAGATAGAACTAGGGAGGTTCTAAATGGTAGAAAGGAGGAATGTTTAGCTAATAAGAGAGATATTAGCCAAATAAGCTGATTATAGGAGGAATATGACCGAAAGAGTGTTGTGAATGGGCATTCAAGAATGGAGCAAAGTATGGGGATTTAACGAAGTGTTGTTAATTGATTGGATTGGATGAAATGCTAAGTGTAAGCATATTTTAGGTGTCCTCATTTTCCCCTCTTTGGGGTGACGTAAGTGACATCACTTCAAAGAAAGTAGACAAGCATAAACAAGTAGAAAACCTTGAAGGGATAGAAGAAAAATGAGAATAATGAAGGATGCCCCTCGATTGGCGATGGGGTGATAGAAGAACTCGATCGACTATCGAAAATATGATAGAAAGATAATAGAAGAAATGATAATGAAGAAGAAGAAGAAAAGGGATATAGAAGAAAAGGAGTATGAGAAAGGGGATTGAGCTAACATCCATCCAAAGGCCTTTTAAACAACTTTATTTTTCATCATATTGCTAAAGATCTTCATCATTAGTCCTTATTAAAAAGAATGAACAAAAGTGTAGTATGACATCAAAAGCCATATACAAAAAATTCCATTGCTAAAAAAAAAACCAACTCCATGCAACATACAAAATGAAATGCAATACGAGAAAGTAAAATATGTGTAACTCCATGCAACATACATAATGCAATGCAATACGAGAAAGTAAACAAGTTAAACCTAATAGAGAAACAAGTACCATGTTTTTGTTATCAAGCTTCACTTCTAACCTATTCGAATTAATGACAAGGGCTAATGATGGTGCCCCAAGCAAGGATACATGCAAAGGGAAAATGGTGTAATGCCTCGTTCATCGTTGCTCTTTTTCTTCTTCAACGACCATGTTGCTAAGTTTCGAATGTCATTGCATTCCATAAACATTTAGGACTTCGCCTCATCGCAAGGATAAAATCTCCCCCTTTCATCGTGTCGAATTTGATAGGTGGTTTTTCTAAGGATGACCCACATTGTTAATGTTGTCCCCCTTTAAAGGAAAATTTACATAATAATTAGCTTATATTGATCACTATTAATATGATTAATGTTTTTATTTTTTAAAAAGTCATAAAAATCATAAATATAATGATAATTATAATTATTTTGTATGTCGATTGACGATTTTTTGTTTTATTATTTTCTCAATTTCTGTTATCAATATTGTATTGATTTCCTTATGTTATGTACTATTATGATCACTCTTATGTTTGATCGATTAAGTGATTTTGTTTTGTTGTAGATCCTAAAGGATTATTCGAATCCCTTTTGGAGGGTGTTTTAAAACATAATAAAAAAATTACAAATGAATGGTATCAAGGTTATATTTTTATATGTGTATATAAATAATAAAATTTTATTTTAAAATAAAAGAATTAGATTTAAAAAAAAAAGTATGCACGCTTTTATTACAAGTTATTGGCTATTTAGGGCGTTTCTCACCCAAAAATAGGGTTCTCTTAATTTTATTTTCTAAGTTTTGAGAAGGATGGGATTCCTTGGTTCCCAGTGGTGGCATGGAGTTTAATGTCGCACTTTTTTCCTTGGTTTTCCTTTCTAGCTTCTCATTAAAACGAGGTTTTCAGGTTTGAGGTGTGCCATTAGGGTGGCATGTTTTTTGGGGGTCATTTTCATTGTTTTAGTGGTGAAAAAATGAGCAGATCAAACTAACTTGTTAACGCACCGTCCACTTTCACATGGATTATGTTCCTCCTTGTTTCTCCTTGGCTCATGATTGCATAGAAAATGTGGGGTTTCCTCGATGTTGGCCACGTGAAGAGTTCTGGTGTGCATTCATTGTTAACAGGGACATTTTTTCCAATTGGTTTACATGTTTTTGGTTTCACTCTTACTGGAAAACGCCTTACCCTCATTAAACATCCTTTGGTGGACATCCAATGGTAAAGGTGAATTGATTATGATTTTTTGTCACCATCTGCTACTCTCTCCCAGGGGTTTGACCCAAAAGACTACCGAGGATGATTTGTATAAGGCAAATTATTTCACCATGCAATATTATTCGACCATCATCATTTATCCCAATGAATCAAGCATACTAAGCACGTGAACTGTTTGACAATTCCAAAAAATGCTTTGGGTCACTTATATTTTTAGGATGGACATTTCAATCAACTATCTCAAACAATTCCTACATCAAAACATAGATAATGCCATGGTTGATGGTGGTTCTAAACTTTGTCGAGTTGATGATTAAAAAAGAGGGTTTTGTATGGTTATCTAGCTCCTCGTATCAAATCTAAAAGGCCTGACAAAACTGCAAGGCACATAATGCAGATCCTAGATAAAGGTGTATGATCATCAAAAGCAAGAGAGAGTGATTCTAGATATCAAGCCAGGCCATATTATACAGCTCAAAGTGGAAGTTCCCCAACAAGCGATTTACAAGCTTGCCAATAGTTATCTTGATGAAATGCTGGTTTAAATTCAACTTTCAAGATTTGAAGACTGGAGTGCCATGTGTATGGATTTCTTAGTCATAATGGATCTATCTTGAAAGAGCTTTAGAAACTTTGCCAACACCATTTAAACATGATATTTTATTGTTGGTTCGGTGCAAAATGGGTTCATTGGGAAAGCTTGAGGATTTCGAACAAAGGTGAAATGGTAAAAATTGCGGACGCTCTTGATCTGTTCGACAAAATGCTTAAGGGAGGTGTTGAACCAAATTCCTCGTGGGTTTGATTGGCTTCGTTCTCCAAGCATGGTTCATCTTCCTTACCTCTCATAATTTTTGTGTTTTAGTTCTCATTTGCAACTTAATAGAATTTTAAAATATTAGGATTTTAATACCGTTAAATGCTTTTTTTCAACTCGTTGCAAAAAACAATGAAATGTCGTGTCGAAACTCACTAAGTGAAAATAACCCGTTTGCATTAAAACATGAACTTCCACCCTCATTCTGAGGTGATGTAGAAAACGTCCTACCCAATTGGATCACTACAACATTGTTTTATCGACTAGATGAAATTGACTTCCCAGTAATAATGTTGACCATCTCCTGTTTAAATAGTTAATTTTTGCATTTTTAGAGACTCATTAAGTACTCTCCATAACTAAAATGAGATGTTAAGCTTAATTCGTGTACCTTGGTATACGAGGAGTCACCTTGACCTTTGGATTGACCCCAAATGAACATATGAGATCTTTTTGATGCTCTTATAGGAGCCCTGTTACACTATTTTATATTAGCATATGGTTGTTAAATCTAGAAAGTTGGCTTTCATTTTGAACCGCCATTTGAAACCTAGATAGAGAAATTATTTCCCATCTTCGCAAACCTCTAGTGTTTATACTAGACAATTGCATGGAACATTCAATTTAGGGAAAAGCACTTTTCTGGATAGTTTGGCAAAGCCATTTTGTAGGCCTCCGATCGTAATTTGATGAGGTCAAACTGGACCAATTTTGACTTGTCGCTCTAGAAAACTTGTCACCGTTTGAAAATGGTTTTCTAGTTCTCAGTCCCGTCAACTCTAATGAATTCTCCTTATATAGGGGAACTTGTAGGAAGTGTCTCGTTGCGTGCTCATCCATCAAATGTCAGTTATGGATGTGGTTTTTGGGCCCTCAAGCTAACTTTTGTTCATTTGCAACTGGGTCAACTATGACTAGTGGCCCTGAAAAACTAGCCGCCAAACACAAACCATTCATTTTTTCCCAATTCCGTCAGTTGCTATGAACTCTTGGTATATCTAGGGACACGTAGAAAGTTAATCATGGTGTGTGTTCTCATCGGAAGACAACTTTTGAAAGTGGTTTCTTAGCCTCCGAGCCCATTTTGAATGCTTTTGTAGCTAGTAAGAAAATGTAAAAAAAAATAAGAAGTTGTGGGACCCCTGTCGGGTTGCCAAACGTCCATAGATACTTTTGACACATGTAAACAACTATTTAAAACTCTATAGTGTAAATTGTTATGTGAAATAGAACTTTTGACAAAATGGTGTTTTCTCTCTCTTCTTTCTTTTCTCTCTCTCCGGGTTACAAAATGAAATAAAATGAAATGTAATGAATACATGTATCTAAACCTTTTTATTTCAATTGCAAATTTGAAATTATTATCATATGTAAATGGGAAACTGAAAAACAATAATTATGTTAGTTTAGAGTGGATGCCATGCCAGCGAATTATCATTGATATCATGCTCATGTGGTTTTGCAGGATGAAAGAATGATGACGAAAATGCGATGTGTAATTCATTTATTTATCTTTGTAATTTATATAGTTCATTTGTTAAATGAATAAATGTATAATGTTGTCTCATGTTACAGACTGTTATATTTGATAATTTGTTGATATGTATGAGATGTTGGTTTCAAAGGACATATAGGAAATGTGCATTTAATCTTAGGTTCAATCTTGATTCACAGTACACATGGTAAAAGGGTTTGATATTTATATAAGGTAAATGAATTTGAAGTAATATCATGTAGTGCATCTAGTGTCCAATAAATGATTAATGAATCATCTTGTGCATTCATACTTTGTAAATGTAATAAAGAGATTTAATCGAAACACTCTACCCTTGTGTAATATCAGAGCATCACTCATTGTCATGTGTGATACTCCTTACCGTAGAAGACATTGAAAACCATAGGATGAACTTAATCTTTGCACTCGATGGAACGTCCTAATCTAGGAAAATCAGAGCTCAAGAATGGGCTTATCATCTTAGTCAGTATGTTTAGTGACATTGTCTTAAACCCGTCTGATAGGAGTGACACAGTCAACCTTTTCTTGGAGTGTGTAGAGCTAACCCCTCCTTCGTAGCCTAGCGGACTACCTTGTCATTCAAAGATAGATTTAAAATTAATTTTCTTCATCGAATGAGATCCCTGTTGGATCCAGACGACATAGATGGAGGTTGTGACTTAGTTGTTCTAGGTCTTAAACTCTCATTAATGAACTCCTTATCTCTCGCTTAGCTAAATGTGTTACCTTGGTTTCTCTCAACATTACACCTTGGCCCTTTCTGAAGGTGGTTTATCATAAATATGTCCTCTTGCTTAAAACACATATATAGTTGAGGGGTAGACACTTAGGTGAAGTTGGAATTAATCTAAACCTCAATTGATTTGGATGTTAACTTGGGTTCGTGTGAAGCTTCAAGTCTTCTAATCTTTTATGCCTTCAAGAGGTTAGTCAAACACTTCATAACTCCTTGTACAAGACAATGCTAAAAATAAGACCATAATGTGACGTAGAAAATAAAGCATATAAGAGTAAAAACAAGAATTGAGGTTAGGGATACTGCCACTCTTGAGATCTTATAACTCATTTAAATATCTTTATGTGTTTCAAAGAATATGTATTGCATTGTTGTGATCAAACTACGAGAAAACCAAAGATATATAAATATAAAAGGAAGTCATTAAGTTATTGAATTAGAATAACTATGGTAGGGAAATAACTAACCCGTGATCGAGGTATGTTTTTGGTAATAAGCTATCTCGCATCTAAATCTCCGTTAAAACCTAATATCGCTATATGGACACCAAGTCACATCCACTTGAGTTGTAAGAATAAAAAGGTAGACACTGAATATATGATTGAGAAGAAGATTTTTAACATAAGAACAAGATAATTAAGTATTTTAATTGCATCCGAACTATGCCCAATAAGTATGCAAGTTATGGAAATTTTGTAAAGAATAAGAAGCCAACTTAAAATGGTCAAACTATAAATTATATGGGGAATGAACTTAAAGTTTCTATAGATGGAGAAAGGAGGAAGCTATCCTTACACAATAATGTTCTTGGAGTGTTAATCGTAATAAAAATCCATTTAAAGAAATGATGTGTTGTGGGTTTGCTCCTTGAGTCCTCTTTTTTTGTGGTTGGGGCATTGCTTAGTATTCGCTCATTGGTAAAAGTGTGGCATCGACATGCCTATGTTGTTTTCATGTATCTATGTGAGTTGATGACTTATGTGATTGTCATTTGTGAGTTGAGTTTCAGTTAAGCCCATTTGTTGTGTACTTAGATCCCTTGTTGTGTTGTGCGAATGTGGCAGTGTAGTCAAAAAAAAATTATCCATGTATTTTTATCAAGCTTGTAATTTGTGTTCAAAATTTGGGCACTACAAATGGAGGACACTTCAATCTGATGAAAAAGTAATGTGCACTATGAAACAGTACTGTGCAACTCATTGTGCCCCCAGCAGTACGATAAGTAATCATCCTAACTTTTGTTGATGGAGGTAGATTAAGATGATCCACGAGTCACACACATGAACAGGTGAGAACCAAAGAGTGACGTTTTGTAGGATGATTTTCCATTTTTAGAAGTTTTCTTAAACATATTTGAATGTTTTGATTTTTCTAACATATTTGAATGTTTTTATTATTTTTCTAACATATTTGAATGTTTTGATTATTTTTGATTTTTTTAAACTAAACTATTACAGGAAGACGAGGAAGTGTGGATGCCCCTAGTGATAGATGGGATGTACAAGGGCATAAGGCCATGTGCGTATGAGAAAGGTGAAGATGTAAAAATGCCCCAGTGATTAGGTGGGAGTATTCAAAGGCAAACTCTTCACAGGTAGAAGTGGGACCCAAGGCCATTATGGATAGGTTCAACATGATGGTGAATGTAAACCAATGAAGTGCTTTGGGAAGAAGCAAGGATGCCCCCAACGTAATTTGGCCTAAAAGCACATGATAGAAAGGAAGTGGAAGATTGTTTTTGTGAAAGGGGACAAAGGTGTCCAAAACATGGCAAAAAAGTAATCTTATACACATGGATGTTCTAACAAAGTAGAAGAACGATGTGAATGATATGAATGTAGCTTAGAATCCTCACGAGGAAGAATTGATTAGCCAAAGGCACAAATTGTGAGATGAGACATGGACTAGAGTAAGAGTTTGAACAAGGTCCAAAATGAGACACTTGGTAACATACTAATCCTACCTACTCATAGAGATCCAGTGTGTGCACGTGGAGTTTAATTACCTCTTGAAGGGAAGATTTAATAGACAACAAGTGAAGACACCCTAGCCAAAGTGTAGGGATGATTGATTTTGAAAGGTGATTTTGTGAATGAAGGGTGGAAGGATAGCCGTACATTGCTCCGTTGCCGCCAGGCATCCATAGCCCCAATGGAGATGTATTTGATTCTAATCACAAAATTTCTCTACTGCCAGTCATGCATCCATAGCCCCATAGAGATTATTGGAAATACCCCAAGAGAGAGTTATATATCAATTTGTTTTTTCTTTGTAGCTTTTAGCTTTTGATTTGATTCTTTTTTTATGAAAACTTATTTCAGATCTCTTGTTTGACAAGGGGTTTAAGAACCACTGATGGCTTGATGGAAGGAGGTGGAAGTGATTGTAATGACAACATTGGCTAGTGTCAAAAAATATGTCCAAAATTTCTTCGCAACAAGTTTATTAGATGGTGAATGTGATAGGATCTCTAAGAGGTCAATCGTTTTTAATTTACCAAGGTGATAAAAGACCAAGGTCAAACGGATACCATAGGGATAAATGTCACAAAATTTGTGTGAATAAGCTAACCAAAACATCACCGAAGGGATGAAAATGGTAGGGAGACTTGCAGAAAAATAGCAAGGAAGGGAATAAAGATCCATCCATGTGTACACAATACCGATTGCAATGTTTGATCTTTGTACCTTTGATTTTTGTTGTGTTTTCTCAATATTTTTGTATTTTTGAATTGTTTTTTATTTTTTAGATTTTTGATAGTTTTAAGAGGTTGGGACTAACAAATTCACTCTATGTGGTAAGATCCAACAATAATGTTTATGACTTCCTTAATAAGGGAGACTAGGTGCATTTGTTTATCGAGAGTGATATTATCCCCGATCTCGATGATTGAGGTGAGTTCACACTCAATAAATGACTGTGATTTGTTCTGAAACATGGATTTCATATGCGAGAGCTTGAGTTCCCTATCCAGAGGTTTATGCACTTTATGCCATACTTGATGGTTACGTTGATGTGCGTTCTTGAATCACGCTTGATTTAGAATTTTGAGATTGTTTGATTTGTTGGGAGCTATAGAGCTCTTTACAGTTTTGATCTGAGCTTGATTAAGAAACTGTTTGGGTTTCTTATAAGCTAACGTGTGACTTGTCTGATCCCGAGAAGGAGAAGAAAGTGAACATGGACATTTATAACTGATGTGATAAATGACCATGGGATTGCCACATCCATTGATAAGAGAAATATGTGATGGATGAAATGGTTATGGTCCAAGAATTAAAGAGGAGGGGATATCGGGAGGTGAGATCTTGATAGAAGATGATGAAGGGATTCCAGGATGTGGCCCAAGAATAGAAGAAGAAGGGCTACTAGGACGTGACCCATAGATGTAAGATAATGGGCTACTAGGATGTGGCCCAAGAATAGAAGATGATGGAATACCCGGGGTGATCCATACCTAGAAGACAAGGGGCTAGTTGGACGTGCCCCAAGAATAGAAGATAGTGGGCTACTTGAAAATGTCCCACAAATAGTAGAGGAAGGGCTACTAGAAGGTGACCCACACCTAGATGAAGATGAAGGGCTACTTGGCATTGACCCCATAAGAGATTGTGATTGAGGAATTATGATAGATAAGGAGTGATTGGGTGGTGAGAAGATAGGCCATGGATCAATGTAAGACCTAGGAGTTTCCTCGCTTAATGAAGAATGTGAAGATGGAAGAATAAGAGGATCAAGTTGCATGATTTGAGGCTCTTCCTCTCTGCTTTCTTGATAAAATGAATCAACATTTTTCTCGAGAATATGTGGGCGCATCGAAGTCTAAAGAGAATCCTTTCTTATAATCTTCTAAAGGAATATCTTCATGTGCCCCTATAAATGCCCTTATTGTTTCTTCATTCTAAAAGAGATCAATCAATATGATTTGTTGATCGACCACCAGGGGGTTGATTGGAAGAAAGAGGTTCACTTGGTGTGGAAGACTTAGAATACATTTGATGATGATTGATAAGAATATGAGATGAGAGACGAAGAAGACGTGTAGCTAGATTTCTTAGGAATAGAAGAAAGTGGTGTGGACCTACCTATATCATGGTTTATCATTATAAACTAGTAGGATTAAGTCTAAAGTATGTAAATTGTGATGCATGGGTCGATTCGATATTTGACTCAAAGGACTTTGAGTCACGCGGATCTTTAAAGAAGGAAGATTTATTGGGGGTGATTGATGAAAAAGAACCTGCGAAGAAGGGGAGGACTGTGATTCAAGAATCACATTGGATGAATAATAATAAGGTCTTGTAAAGAAAGAGAGGACTCGCGATTCAAGAATTATATTAGATGTTTGATTGAGGTATTTGGAGTCACACGTGCCTTCAAAGGAAGAAGACTTCGTTGAGGCAACTGATAAAAGGGGTCCTGCGAAGAAAGGGAGGACCGCGATGTAGGAGTCACATTAAATGTATGATGAAGAGGTTCCTACGAAGATAGGGAGGACCATGACATAGGAGTCACATTAGATGACTCTAAATAGTAGTTTGGATCTAAATCATCGAGAAGATTCGAGGAAATATTTGGATTGGAATCCTCGAGAGAAGAGGAAATGTTTGGATTAGAATTAGAAGAAGAATGGGGGGAACTCGAATAATAATTTGGATCAGAAGTTTCCAAATCATACCACCGACTATGAGATGAAGGTGGGGAACGAGTTACCCATATGGGATATCTAGCACGAAGAACCAAACAAGGTTTAGTCATGAATGGGAATCTTTTGATTTGAATTGCTAAACCTAGGTTTCTTATTTTCGTAAGTATGGGGAACCGCACATAATCAGTCATTTTGGTGTTGTTTTAAGCAAAAATTCTAAATGTAGATAATGTGATGGAACTCCTTCAAAGGGAAGGAAGTGAAATGTTGATTTTGGTAGCATAAGGATAACTAGCTAGACATTTCGTAAGTATTGATATGCGTGCATGATTTTCTGAAGAAGGTCTAAGGAAAATAGACATCGTGATGATGTAATATCGATGAGATAAAAAGGGGTTGTCCTATAAAATAAGTTTTATAAATGAATAATCATAAGGAACAATCATGCAAGTGTGAAACACAAAGCCAATCAATAAGGAAATACACCATATGAAAATACGTGCAAAGTGATAGTTCGATGCAAAGGTGATCAACACAATGTAAATATTTATGTCAAGCTCGAAATGAACAAGGCATAAATATTAACAAAGGGTAGATGTGACTCCCAATCAAAGGATACCACAAAAGTTCAACAATTAACAAGACCTAAATGTTAAAGGGGTGGGGTTTACAAATGTAAGCCAGGTAACCACACCAATTGGACACATCTATCAAGCTTCATGGAGAAGTGAGATATTAGTGTCAAAGTGGTATCGAAATGACGCAAAAAAAGTAAGCGACACCTTTCAAGATTTAGGACAATGTTTGAAATCAAACTAAGTCAAAGTATACTAAGGATGTGTTAAAATGTGGGCAGCGTAATGCCACAATACGAGAAACTTAGATCATGTTTATGAGAAACATGACATAAGTATCTTAATTATGTCGAGACAATGCAAACAAGGTAACATGTCAAAGGGAGATAAAATGATGAATCAATCCTAACTATGATGATGATCCTGATGTGGGTATTAAGATCACAAAGGCTACCAATGATATAATTACACCTCCGCACACTTTAGATGTTTAACTCACCCAAATTGCACAAACATGGATGGGTGTAAGCAGACAAAAAAGTGGTAAGCAATCGATTGGTAACACAAAGGTAGTCACTCTTCCTTTGATCAATAAAGTGTTAAAAGAAGGTGAAGGAGGCAGATCAAAATGGGGGTGAAAACTTTTGGCTTTACTTTGGCAGAGTTTCACCTTACCTTAAGGTAAGTGAAGAACTAGGCCAGAGTAACGTCGTCACACGTTTCGTGATGAAAATGATGGCTCACAACTCAACACAATTTTTAGAATGGTCAAAGTGGGCTCTTGGCCAAAGTATATTTTCCTAGGTGGTTCTCTCATCCTAGGTGCTACAAAGATTATCCACGAGCGGGATGATTTACCCAAAAAGTCACACTGACTAGTTTGGGAGTATCTCAACTTTGCCCCCTTCAAGCACAAAGGGGAATTAGATGCATCCAATTGTGTACTTAAAAGGGCACGTATATGAACAACTTGTAACTCTATCTCACAAAGGAATTACTAGTTAGATAGGTAGGTGTGAGTACTTCCCATTTCATCCACAAGGTTCCTCTTGCGTGGACTACTTTGGGGTTCCTGGAACCACCCCCATTGTTGTAGCTTAAGGTGTTATTCTAAAGGGGTTATGTTCCAGTTGAGCAGTGAGGGACGTACCCTTTTGAAAACCTACAATACAATAGTTTTGAATATGTTGTCCATTTATCTTTTTTTCAATTAGATGTGGTTTTCTCAACACCATTTGGCAACTTTGTATAACAATTGTATTAGTAGTTTTCTGAATTTTGTTTTGATTCCTCCGTTCTTTGGCAAGCAATGGCATTTTGGTCCTCTATGATGATTTTTAGTAGTTTTCTATCAAAAGAGAAGGCATCATTTCTGATTCTCTAGCTCGTCCAAGGATGCAAGAGAAGAGCATACGTGATTGTCTTCAAAAATCCAAAAAGATATCAAAATGGAAAAACACTTTTAATTCAACTATGCCAAGTTTAGCCAATTTCCACTCAAATATTCCTAACAACCTCAAAGCATCAAAAGGACTTAAGAATCGTTTCTAATTCCCAAGATCACCTAAAAGGTGCGAGGGAAGAGCATACATGACTTTAATCTCATGATTAAACATGAAAATCTTATTAACCTTTTAAACAAGTCAAATCACCATCAAACATGTAAAAACACCCTACAAAATAGAAGTTAGATTCAAAATAAAACTTGCAAGGTGTTAGAACATCAAAGACCAAATTTTCCAAAGCATTTAGACATGTTAGAAATGAGTAGTTTAATAAAAATTAAAACCTTGCATTTTTGGTAACTTAAAACAACAAATTTATGTTTCCATTGTTTATTTCACTTCAATACCTTTCCAACGCAACAAAAATGGAGTTGTTTCGAGTTTGGGAGAAAAAGTTATGGCCTCCGGAAGATTGCTAATGACACTGCGCCACTGTTAGTGTACCTGCGCCCCTTTTTGGTGCATGCACCCTTTTTTGGTGCATGCACGCCTCTATGTAAAAAAACACATTGAGAGTTGTGCTTGTGCATAAAATGGTGTGTGTGCCCTTTCCTGTAGGTGGCTAAAAAACACGTGATTTTTCAAAAATATCAAAATTTTATCAATTTGGTTCAATTTTTGGCAGCACTTCACCTCCTTTGATCCTGCAAAGAGCAAAAAAACAAGACAAACCTAGCTAAACTAGTTAAGAAACATGATTTTTTGCCATTTAGAACAAAAATATTAGTGAAACTAAAAACTTGAACTAATCTAAAAACTTTGAAACTAATCTAGAAAGCTTTGAAACTAATCTAGAAAGCTTTGAAACTATCCTAGAAAGATTAAAACTAAGAAATAGTTAGAAACTAAAAAAAAAGCTTCAAAGTGACTCCATTAATGGAGGATGGACATAAGTGTCCCACGGCATGCCAAATGTATGCAATGGAAAGTTGCACAAGCTATGGAATGAGGCTAAAGAACCTCAAAGCTTTGCTAACTCATCCATGCACCATAGGATTAGAGCTAAACAAGAGAAACTAACATGCAAGCATTATAACTTTGACAAAAACATAAAAACTAACATGTATACTACTCTCTACTCTATGAAAGCTTAATGAAAGCGAACCTAGTTAGATTCTAAGAAATCAAATTGTGTGTTGTTTACTCCATGAGGGTGAATGAATCTCACTAAATGGCTACATGGCCAAGTTTAGCTATTTCATTACTAACCTAACATGGGTGCAAGATGAAGCTATTTTAATGGTGGATGACCCAAGATCAAATGCCTTATTAGCTTGGCTAATGAAAATGAGCTCTTAAGCTTTCTTAGGCTTGTTTTGGCTTTAGCTTATGTAAAGTTGTAGTTTTAATGGGTAGGCTTAGCCTTGTATTTATAGTTTTCCACTTGGGAGAATTTGGAATTTGGGTGCATGTGGGACTAAAGCTCAAAAAGCACTTTAGGATTAGATTAGGATAAACATGCTTTAGGCTTAGTTAAGCTAGGATTAGGCTATTTAAACTTGATTAGCAAGTGATTAGAGACTCATTGAGAGTTAGGAGGGGTTTGGATAACCAATTATGACTGATAGATAGCCTATGAAGCCAATAGAAGTGGTCTAGATAGAACTAGGGAGGTTCTGAATGGTCGAAAGGAGGAATGTTTAGCTAATAAGAGAGATATTAGCCAAATAAGCTGATTATAGGAGGAATATGACCAAGAAGGTGTTGTAAATGGGCATCCAAGAGTGGAGCGAAGTATGGGGATTTAACAAAGTGTCGTTAATTGATTGGATTGGATGAAATGCTAAGTGTAAGCATATTTTAGGTTAGTGAGCCTCTCCTCATGCCCAAGTGTCTCATTCTTTACTAATTTGATAATCTCATCCTCATCTTCTAGAGTCCTTGTCTTTATTATATTTTCGGATCTCTCGTACATGTTCAACCCCAAGTCTATCTTCTTCATTTCATCTTTCATGGTCATGTAGTAGAAAATTGTAACTAGTAATTTTACACGTGATCATTGCCTTCTCTTTTTCACCTGCGAATGCAACATCCTCCAGTTTTAAAATCCTTATTGTCCCCTCATCTAACACTATGTGGACCAATGTGTGTAAGTAATGCATCGTAGATGGAAATCTCTCCACCACCTTTTCTTCCATACGTGGCCTTGCTTCCTTGTGGTGCTTTCCCCAAATTTCATCACCAAAATTAGGCTCATCCATATGAGTCTTCATACTCTATGATATGTGGTGGACCAATGTGTAAGTAATGCTTTGGAAATTTCTCCACCACCTTTCTTCCATACGTGGCCTATGCCTTCCATTCTTCCCCATTCTTCGCAAGACACAATTTGCATCAAAATTAGGCTCATCCATATGAGTCTTCATACTCTATGATAGATGCTTCCGTGTGTGCATGGTCATTTTGGTTGGGTCATTTTGGAACGTAGTGCGTATGATTTTGGCATTATCGGACGTACTCCAACTAGGAATCTCATAGAATCCTTCATAATTTCTAGAGTGCTTACCTTTGGGACTATGTGTACACCTATATCAAGAATTAGTCCTTTACACTATTTGTGTAGTAGGAGGTGCACCAGAAGGTTTTCCTTATCATCACTCTTTTCCACATCAAGAATTCCATCCTTGACTTCTTGTTCCTATGATCATCTTGTGTCATGCCTCAATTCTTCTTCCCAAGGATCCCCTACCTCCTCAATATTAACTAGAGTCTCGGCGCCTTGTCCTTTGATTTTCTCTCCTCACTATCCTTCCCAGGAATGTACTTGTGCCTTTTCTTCTTTCTGGTTCTTCCTCAACAAGGGAAGTCTTAGGTGATCTCCTAAGGGGTTATGATGGCCCACCCCTAAGTTTGTGTTCTCCTCAACACTCTTCTATATTTTTGGTCCTCATTCCCTTGTTCTATATTTACCTCCATGTCTCATTTTTCCACCACTTCTTCTTCCTTACCTTCTTTTCCTAGAGGTGTTGGCTCATGTGCTCTCTTTTCTCCCCATAGTGGGTTTTTTCCTACTCCCATGCTCCAAACCACCACTATCTTCTTATAAATCCTCTTCTTCTTCTTCAAGGGGTGAAATAGGCTCCTCATCATGCATCATGCCCACAATATGCTTCCCATTGGGTGGTCCAGGGAGTGCAAATTCATTCTCAAGATATTTTCCATTTTCTAGCTTGGGCTTAAGGTAAATGTATACAAGAGCTGCCCCACTTCACAATTTAAACTCATAGCTTTGATGCTAATATCATCTGAAATCAACTTTTCAATGTAAGTAGACTTACCCGGGTAGACATATGTCTTTTGAAGTGTATGATAGTCAAATCCACATTTTCTACATTGAAGAGAAACCTTCACGTGTTTGAAAATGTATGCAATGATGCTGAAAATAGTGAGTGGTGAAGGAATATGGAAGCTTACACCAAGGGCTCCACTTCCCATCCTTCATTCCAAAGCATCCTATGTAAAAATGTTGGTAAACTACAAATTGTACTTGTTTGTCCAATACCGAAAGGAATATCCTTAGGTATTCTCCATTCTTCCTCAAATGCGTAGTGTACTTGCACTCATACCAAAGTTATTTTCTCTTCTTATAAGGTCTACTCATGGATCCATCATAGGTATACTTTGTAAATATCTCTGCAAGAGGGATTTATTTTCCTCTGGTATTGCCAAATCTTATCTTTTGGCCCATCAGGAACTCCAATCTCTATAAAAACAAGAGACAAAAGGATCACACTAAAACTTATCTTCTCACCTTGGTGTAGCCTCTTCAATAATAGTCTTAGCAATAAAGCTAGCCAAATTGTAGACTACTTTTCTGTCATCTTCTTTGCAATGTGTAACCATGCCTTATTCACCTATGACCAACACTCTTGATTGTTTAACTTAGTAAGGAGGTGTGCTTTGTCCTAAACAACATGGTATTTATCAAACTTAGGGATATCCATTTCACCCCTCCCTTAATGTAAGATGACATTTTTTTGTTGCTTCTATGCCCTCCTTGTTAGTGAGATCACTTTGACCTCGGTACCCAAACTCCTTAATCTATTAGTCTCCCAATCAGGGGTGGTAAGCCTCATTTCATCACCCAACAAAGTAAAATAAGTCCTCATGGACTCTACTCATCAACCATTGATACATCTTTTCTAGTTTTCCAAAATAAGGGAGTTCATAAAGTTGCAAAACTCCTACATTTGACAATAATTTTTCCCCTACATCATCATATACATCCATATCATTCTCTATTCTCATAGTTGTTTTTACCACCAATAACTTATCCAATTCATCTTTTTTATCCTTAGTTCTATGGTTATAGTCACTTACTTTTTAGTGTTGAACATGTGACTCCCAATCGTGGCCCATAAAAACCCCTTATGGATACTACATCTCTGAAAATTGGCTTTTAGGGTGTCTTCAACTTCTATTTTGACTTCCTTCTATTTTCTTCCCCTTGTAGCCACTCCAGTGCTCACTTAGGTGCCATAATGACTATAAAAGTGTGTTTTTGTAGTTGATTTGAGCTCTACAACTCAAAACCACATGCCCTAGCTCAAAATTCATGTGCCCTAGCTTAAAACTTGAACCCTAACTACCGATTCTCCTCCCCCACACCTTTGTTTCACTCAAACACTTTCTCCAATGGAGCAAATCAATCTCATGCACAAATTTCTTTTGGTTTAGTTTCATATCACAACTCTTTTCACTTCACACACAACTCACTCTTAGCTCACTCTTCAAATCACTTGAATGCTTCTTAATTTCGCAAGGTAAAAATGATATCACAACACCACCTTTTATAACCTTTGTAAATTTTTCACATTTATTTCTCTCCACCTACCACCGTATACTCAACATTAAATGATGTTTTTTTTCCTTTTCCGTTTTTTTTCAGTCATAACCTTCTACGCACCCACTACTTCTTGGCCATAGACCTCCTCCTTTCATGCACCCTTCATGTGCCAAAGTACCTATCCACTATGCCTTTCACCAAGTAGTTTCCCATGTTGTAGCCTACCTCACATTACACTATGTGTCCATTCATCCATAAGTGGTCTTTATTTATGAAAATTTTTCTATGTATCCACACCTTTACTTCAAGCACTTGCATAATATCTTCTATGCATACCCATCTTTAAGAGAACATTCAAACTTGATCCATTTATCTGTATATACTCCACCCCACACTAAAAGTATGTGCAGTCCTCTGTGCATGAATTCAATAGATAGTAATCAACTTCTGGCATGTAAGCACGCTTATTACACAAAACACTAAACTAAATTGACAAAGCATAACAATGATGAAAGGAAACACATATAAAGGAAATGCATTAAAGGAAATATAATCTAATGGAAATATGCCTTATTACAAACACCAAGAAGACTTATTTATAGTAGGGCTTCAACCTACTCCCATTAAAGTAATCAGGAAACCGTGTCCCATCCAGATTACTTGTAACTGAAAGTGCTTAAATCAAGTATATAAGTCACAACATATGGTCCCAACCAATGCACTTTGAGCTTTCCAGGGTGGCAAAGAACTTGGAATCATAAAGAAGAACCATCTATCCAACTTCAATTTTTATCCTTAATATGCCTATCATGCCATGCCTTCTTCCTAGCCTTTTTTCTTCTTCTGACTCCATCTGAAATGGCACACCTTTCATCCAACTACATCAGTTTATCAATATGTTCTTCAAGTGCTTTTCATCATCCAAACCTCCTACATGCACATGTAATACACAGAGAAGGTAACATGAATTCCACTAGTAAAATAACCTCCATGCCAAAAACACCAACTGAAAGGTGTGGCTTTGTTCAACCTTTTATAAGTTGTCTTGTATGCCCAAAGTACAATAGAGACTTTATCATCCCAGTATTTCCTTCCAACATCACAAATATTAGTCAATGTATGTCCCAATATCTTGTTGAAAGCCTCAATAGTTCCATTTTCTTGTGGGTGATAGGGTGTTGTTTTATGGTGTGCCACCATAAATTCTGCCAATAGTATCCTGATGGTCTCATTAAGAAATGAGTACCCCTATCACTTGTCAAACTTAATGGGCATCCATACCTGCTGATTATATTTCTCCCATAAAACCTTGTTGTTGTAGCTTCCATGTAATCCTTTGTAGGCATTTTTCCCCCACCTTGTAAGATAATTTGTACAAGTTATAATGTAGCACGATCCAATCCTACTACGGGTGGGAAATAGGACCCAAAAAGTCAATTTCCCACTTTTCAAAAGGTTTTACACTAGCAATAGGCCTCAAAGGCATTTCATCTCTATGCCCAGGATTTCCAAGGCACTGAAAATGATCACATGCCTTACAATATTCTTTACAATCCTTATACAATGTTTCCCACCATAGGCCAACCAATAAAATCTTACATGTGGTAGCATTCTCTTTGCATAATGTCCACCTACAATCCCACCATGAGATTCCTCCATAATAGCTTCATGCTCATGCTCAAGTACACACAACTGCAAAAAATTCATCCCGACCTAGTTTGTATAAGTCTCCACTAATCAACATATAAGGCGCACGACATATATGGAAGTTGTTTCTTCTCTAAACTCTTCATCCCTTCAGGTGCCACACCAGTACATAAAAAAATACAACAATATCTTCTAAGTCAGAGGGTGTGGTTCAATCTAATAGTTGTGCATCTGACATTGTATCCTCAATGCTCTGTCCTCACACTTGAATTAATCCTTGATAAATGATCTGGTCCAGAATTTCTCTTTCCTAGCTTAACCACCACTATAAAGTCAAATTCTAAAACAACATAATCCAACGACATATGTGCCCCTACAAAATGGGATTGTTCACCAAGTACTTAAGTGCCATGTGATTTGTATAGAATATAAAAGGGGTAGCCAGCAAGTATTGTCTAAACTTATGCAGTGCATAAATCATGGACAAGGCCTTCATGCTTTGTAGTTGTATAATTTTGTTCAGTTGGGGTCAACTTCTTTACTTGCAAAAAAAATAGGATGATCAACAATACCTTCTCTAGGATGGGCTAATACTATGCCAATGGCCATGCCAGAGGCGTCCACATGCACATGAAAAGGTTTGGTCCATGAAGGAAAGCACATAATAGGCATTGTAGTAAGCCTTTCCTTCAATGTCTCAAATGCACACGTGTTGTTGCTTCACCCCAATGGAACTTTCCCTTACTCTTCAATAATTCCTCTAAAGGGCATGAAATCCTAGCATAACCTTTGATAAAATTTCTGTAATAACTTATGTGCCCCAAGAATCCACACACCTCACTCTAGTTAGTAGGTTCCTCTAAGCCCAAAATAACAACAACCTTAGCAGGGATCTACCAACAAACCTTCTTTACAAATAATATGTCCCAAAAAGTCCCAAAGGGTGTAGTAAAAATGCACACTTCTTAATGTTTAAGGAGATGCTCAACTACTGACACCTCTCAAACATAAGTCTTAAATTATCACAATGATCTTTCACTAGCCCATAAACTTGTCCAATCATCCAAGTAAAAACTTGTAAAAAACTTATGAATGAAGTCTTGGAATGCTTGCACAACAATGCGTGAAAAATTACAGGTGCATTCTTCAATCCAAAAGGCATAACTATGTATGCAAAAATTCCCCACTCAGTGGTGAAAGTTGTCTTCTCTTGATCCTCTTTAGCAATCCTCACTTGATGATATCCAAAAATCCATCAGTGAAGGAGTAGATCTCACCCTCTGACACCTTCCAGAATCTCTTTAGTAAAAGGTGTGGGAAAGGGATCTATTACACATGCAACATTCAAATCCCTATAATCCACACAAATTCTTATCCTTCCATCTTTC
This sequence comes from Taxus wallichiana var. yunnanensis, assembly GCA_018340775.1. Lineage (NCBI taxonomy): Eukaryota > Viridiplantae > Streptophyta > Pinopsida > Cupressales > Taxaceae > Taxus > Taxus wallichiana. Next base: position 467,568,291 of record CM031238.1, on the reverse strand, counting down.
TTTATACTTATCACCATAGGGCTAACCCACTCTGACTCCTCAATGGGCTCAATGATTCCCAAATTTCAACATCTTATCAATTTCTTCCTTTACCTTGACACACATATTAGGATTCATCTTGTAAGGCCTCTTCCTAACCGGGTGCACACCTTCCTTTAACTTGATCCTCATCTCACCCAAAGAGTGATGTACCCTTTTCACTCATGATAGCCTCTAGGAAATAAGTCCTGGAAGTCACACAACAACTCAATTATCTTTGCAACCTCTGAGTCAGACCAATAATCACCAATGATGGCCTCCTTAGGTTCAACATCTGTCCCAATGTTGACCTTCTTCATTTTCATGGGCTCATGATACACATGTGTGCCTTTCTCATCTACACTATCTAAGACCTCACACATACCACATATGATCAACATCCAGATTTTCCACTTCTTCATCATCAATCATGTAGACCATTTTACCTTTTTCTTTTTCTAGGTAGGTGCACCCCAAGTTGTTCTTCATTTGTCTCTTCTTCTTCAAAACACACCTCTCAGATATGACTCACCTAGTAATTCTTGAATAAGTTCCTCAGCCTTTGCACTATCTCCCATAGTCAAGTGCTTCATAACCTGTAATGCCTCATTCACTAGGTTTAGTAGAAAAATAGTCAAAGGTTTGAATCATACATATAGTCAGTTCTTTTCAATTCCTATGTTCTCTATTCAATTCTACATAAACATACCATGCACACATGCAACCTCACAAGGTGAAGTAGAACTTGTGCACCCATAGTGAAGGTGGTAAGGCCTCCTGCCCCTCTTGTCCAAGAGTCTCTCACACTTTTGAACATGATGTGAAGAATAATCCTTCCCATGAAATTCACATGTCTTGGTAGGTGCATTATTCTGAAGAAATCTAGTAGAGAAGGTGATTCTCACTTCTCACCACTCTAAAATACCATCTCTATGTGTACCATCCACCAGTGTGTTGTTGTCCATGCAAGGTATACACCAACATATTCCTTCTTTCCACTTGATCTATCCACTGGGCTTCCATAGTGCATAAAATACTTCAAGGATTTCCTTCACCAGTGTACCTTGGTACCTGGTTACTACCCAAATGCCTAACACAATGCGGCCTACTTACGTGTAACTACACTCTTCATCTCATGCCCAATCATTTCATAAGTCCCATGTGCCTAGTTTTCACAAGAAACACTTGGTTGTTGTATCACTCATAGACTGTGCATCATCCCATTGAATAACTCCTTCCTTTGATGGCTCAAGTACTTCAGGATCTCTAATGGTGCACACATAAATTCTATTCAAATCCTCTTCACTCAAAGGTTCTACATAAGGTGTAATTTTTTCCATCTCACAAAAGGAATGATGACATGCTTCTTCCTTGTTCTCAAAACTGATATATCCTTTATTAAAAAAATAGATATCAACATTATTCACATAACACCAAGGGCACCCAAGCAATGCTGGAAAAATTATCTACCTCTACAAGCAAGTGCCAAGACCTCAAAGTCCCCAATAAACTTGGCCCCTTGTATAGTAATAGTAGCATCCTTCAAGACTCCAATGGGCATGGCTTTAGTCTTGTTTTCCATAAACAACACATTTGAAGATGGTTGTAATGGTGGCCTCCCCATCTGATTCCATGCATCCAAGGTGAGTACATTCACTTCTACACTTGTATCAATCAAAATGTTACTCAACAACCATCCATCAACAACAACATTCAAGTGATCTCTTTTCATAATCAAGACTGTGAGGAGGTAAGTTAGCATGTAAAATTTGTCTCTCGCTCAACTCTAACATGACATCTTCCCCCTTAACCATTCCCCTAATAAAGGAATGATGTTTTCTTGTCACAACATCTTACAAACCTCCTTCAAATCATCAACATCCTTATGAGGAAGCTCAACTACTTTTTCCTACTCTAACTTCCATGACTTGCTCTTTTAAGCATTGTATCTCACCTATAAAGTTCTAATAACTTCATGGTTTCTTGATAAACTTCCTTCTAATGAGTAGGGTCTAGATACTTTGCATGTAATACCTCCTCTTTTGTAATAATAGGCTTCTTCTTTGGAACTTCCTGGCACGCGTAGCCTCAACGCATGTGTAGTGACCATACAAGGAAACATCTCAAGGATCAGGTGCTACTTTGGCATCCACTAATCTTCCACAAGTGTGTTGTACTCTAACCATTCCCACACCCTTATCCTACTTGTGCTTCTTTCTTAGGTGCTCATACAAATCCAGAATTCTTCATAATTGTGGTTCTTTCCACAAAAGAAAAATAATATTATGAGGGCATTCACACTTATAATGATCAGGGGATCCACATGTATAACATGTTCCATGGGGAACTCACTTCTTCCACCTCCTGACCTCGACCTCTAAAATCCTCCATGGTAGCCTCTACCTCTACCTCTACCACCACCATCAGAGTGCCCTTCATTATAATTATGATCATGATGCTCACCTTGCTCCTTGGAATTGTTTGCAACACTAGTTTCTACGTACACCAATATCAATGACATCATGAATCTGATCAATCAACCTATAATTCTCTATATCATGAGTGGTAGACCTAAATCTTACAGTAACAGACATGTTCTTCCTTATCATGTGTTGACAATAATGGGAACCTACTTGAATCATGATCCAAGTGATAGATCTCATAGTCCAACAACATGGCACACACCGATTTATGAGGAAAACTATCCTTAGTATGTCCTTCTACTTCACAATCTATGCACCAAATACCACTTGTGCATCTCTCATGAGCTGAATTAGCTGAAAATTTTCCAATATTTTTCCATAGATGCAATCTGAGCCTCCAAAATGGGCTAACTCCAATTTTTCTACGCTCCCAACTACCTCAGCGTGCAGAGAGCTACCTCAAGCGCCTCGTGCGGGATCTGTATAAGTCTTGTGTGAGAGTGCCCTTCTGAAGGTGTGATCAAACCTCCAAAAAACCATTGAGCATGTTGACTCGGGTGAATGTCATAAGATAACTTTGATAATAAAGTTTTAAATCATGCATCATACTCCCTAACACTCTCAGCCATGCCCTACTTGATGTCCTTTACACACTTGATGCTCTTTTGCTCAAACTTAGGTATATGAAACTCTACTAAGAAAGCATCACACAACATGGTATATAGTCTACACAAGTCTGGTTCGGATCATATTTCTGTACCAACTATGTGTGTGCCCTTGCAAAGTAGTAGCAAAATGACTTGCCTTACACTCTGGAGTTATAATCCCCTTAGCATGCACCATAGTATCTCACACATATGCACATGTGCTCAGCTACATCTTCAATTCCTCTATATTATGGGAGATGAAGAGACATCTCAAAATATAATTGTTGGGGTTGGTGTGGACCATGCCCACTAGATCTAGAACTTGTATTACCTCTTGTGTTCCCTCCTCCTCCAGAACCACCAGATCCACTAGATCCCAAACCACCTGATCCTCTTGATCCTCCTCTTGTAGTAGGAACTAGACTAAAGGATGTGTTTCCTTATGTTCCAAAAGTTGTGCTAAAATGAACTCCCATAGGTCTGTGAAGTTGTACTTCCAGATGTAATACCAACGTTCTACGCACCCCATGTTCTATGTTGATGATGCACTAGAAAATATACCTCCAACCGGACCTCCAAATAACAGATGAAATGATTGTGCCACCATAGATGAATTTTCTATCTAATTAACTCCTAAACTTATGGAAAATTAAATCTATATCTATCACTACTCTACCACCCACACTAGCTTGCTTACTAATGACTATCATAGAAACTAGAAAACCAAGCGCAAGGGCTAGGTCACTAGGAGGGATCAAATGCATGCCCATGGTCCTTAGTAGTTTCCACCAACACACTCTCATCTGAGGTCGAAGAGGGTTCTCTTTCCATGCTTACCCAAATGGGGGAGTTCTATGCTGGCTCCATGTCTTCTATGTGAGCTCCAAATCCTTCACGAGCCATCTCTCTCCACAACACCATTCATTCCACAACTTCACACTGCTTCTCTCCAATCCCCTCTCACACCTCATTAAACTTAAGCCACCTTTCTTCTCTCTACCTTTCTGCTACCAAGTCTTCCATCTTTCACCACACCTTCTCCTACCCCACACGTGGTGGGGTTTAGCTAGCCATAGGATGTTGTTCCAAATCTAGGTCATGATCAAGATCTTAATCGCTAAAGGGATAATGCATAAATAAGATCCTCTGGGTTTGTGTAGAACTGAAACTCAATAACCTCTAGACAGAATAAGTAGAAACTACATACTCCAAAATGTATCTATTCAAAACACCACTCCACCAATGATCTACAATGTGTGTCCAAGTCAATCAACATCATGCAGAGCTAGAATTCTTCCTATGTCCAAACAAGTGCTCTATAATCTAATTTCTCTTTGATGTGTATGCTACCAGCCACTCATACACTCTATAGGAAAACAATGAAAAACATGTCTCATAAAGCTCATGATACAGATTCTATTCAACCCACGTGCATGCATCAAATTCAGGTCTAGTGTTAAATCTGTGAGCATACTCTTCCTCTAAATTCTCTAACCAATCCTCAATGTTGGCCAAAGTCAATGATATGTCTTCATCATGCAACATCCTTGAAAAAATTTGAAAAGAGGTCCCGAAAATGAAACCAAAATGTAGTCTTTTATTTTACCAAATAGCCCAAGGTGCATTGGCACATCACTCAATCCAGAACCTGAGTGCTCACCCAAAGATGCAAGGGTACCAGGTCCCTCTTTTATGGAAGCTTTGTCAAGGAGTTAGCATGATAAGCACATACATAGATATATTCTAGATCCATAATAATAATGCAATAATAAACCATAAACAAATCTAGATCTATATCATAACCATATGTAAGAATAACTCATACAAGAATCAAGATTAGGTTTACCATATAAGAACCAGTCATAGATATGTCAATAACCAATATCCAACCATAAAGATCCATTATATTAATTATTGTAAAAAACACAAAATAACTTTATACATACATAAAACATGGATGATACCTAAATCGTGTAAATAAATAATATTATAGGTATTGGGGACTTAACCTTCACTTCTCATATACTCTCCAAAATAGGCTACATGCTAAGAATAGCCATGTGCACTTACATGATAATCACAAAATATGTAAGCTTGCTAATAATATATTATCTAATAATAAGCGTAGTTCTAATCCTTTTAATATGCCCAAAACTATGCATGTCACTTTATCTTCCTCTCGTCTGAATCAACCTTTCTGTGTTTTCCAGGTATTCTACAAAACATTCTTCACACTCAACATCTATATTAGCCTCATACTGAAAACGGCTAAGTCTCGACTTCATGATTTCTGGGTGTGCCCTTTTTCACTAGACTTCCGCATGCACCTCCGTGCCCTATGTACATGTGCCTAATCCTTATGTGCCTTCATAATTAGATGTAGTTTATCAGCCCAACATGTTTTATGTTATCAATTTTTTGGTAGATGAGAAGACTAGCATCCGCTAGCCTCTATATATTCTAGGATTCCTTTCTAGCAATGTAAAAACAATATGTATAGCTTTAGATCACTATTATTTTTCAATATTTATAATTAATTAAATCATATTGGCTGGACTATCCCTGGCAGAGCCAAGTGCTTCACTACATACCCTTTAGAGGGATCAAGCCTTTTGTAGTTCTCATAAGATATATTGTGTATAACACATAATTCATATCGGCTCATATAAAGGAAAATGCTTAGCGACCACTCAACAATATCTTATTTTTAAATTAGTGATTGTATAAAAACAAATTATGGACTTATGTTGCACCAACGGAATATAATAATATTTGACCTTAACGAATGTTAGGTTTTGAATATCATTTTGGCCTAAGAATATCATGTGATAGAGTTAGAATATCATGTTGAACTTAGAGGCCACTAGGATTAAACCTTCATCTTGGAATATGTGTATTCATAAAACTCATTAATATTTGTTTTGTATTGAAATATTTGTTGTCGTATCTAGTTTTGGAATATCAAATCAATGTAGTAAACATCAAGATTAATGACCATTAGTATTGGAATATCATATTGGAAATTGTAAAAGATAATAATGGATCTTAACTTGGTTTTCGAGGTAAGTTGTTACTAATTGTCTTGTATGAAAGACAAAAATATTGAAACGTCCGTTAATCCCAATTCTTTGTTATGTCACACCAAACAATATAATAATCTTCAACCTTAGGGGCTGCTTGGATTTGAAAATCATGTTAGGCTTCTAATATCATGTGATAGGATTCAAATATCATGTTAAACCTAATAGATGCTAGGATTAATATTTCATGTTTGAATACACATATTTAGAAAAAACGTTAATATTTATCTTGTCTTGATATATATATATATATATTTATTGGTAAATAGTTTTGGAGGGACTATACCCTAATACATAAAGGGCTCACCATCCTGATATAACTATGAAGATTCAATAAAAAGGATCAAAATCCAGATATAATAGTGTTTCCAAAAGTAACCAAGAGCAGGTTATAATAAGAAGCAAAAAAGGACACAGACCGTGACAAAGCGTAAAAAAAAAGTAGCAACGTCACAACAAAAATATCGCAAAAGAACAACATCTTTAACGAATCCTGCCAGCCCAAGTGAGTCTATTTCTTGGATGCTCTTTCAATTTTGGACTTTGGATCATCTGCAATGAGGTAAACAACGCTAGAGTGGTTATGTGCATTGAGTCCGAAGCATCCAGACTACGAAATGGTCATACTCCTCTCTTTCTCATTCCCCCAAATAGTTGTAGGGATCCCACTTAGCATAGCAATGCTCTAAAATTTCTACTCTAAAAATTCACTTATGGCTTTAAAGATAGCCATGTTGTGATCATGTCTATCTTTAGCTCTCCCAATCTGGTATCTAGAGAGTTCAACTTCTTATATATCTCAGTAAACTGATCCTTTCCATTGTCATTCTCTTCATCAAAATTTCTTTTCCCTTTCTACTTTTCCATACGCTGAAGGTCCTTCTTCATCTGTTTCATCTCTTTCTCTAGGGCTTCTAGTCTATTAGGCACTTGAGACTCCTCCTGATGCAGGGCCTTTTCAATACTAGCATTGCTGATATGAAGCAAGTTTTGAGCAACCTCCATCTCTTTGGAGCTTAAGAATCCTGCCAGTGAGAGGGGTGTCTGTTTTCATGGGGTTCTTGGTTTTGGACTTGGAAGGGGTGGAAAGAGTGGGAGTGGGAGCAGAGGAGGTGGTAGCAAGTGGCTCACTAGGAGCAATTGGGAAGCCAGGGAACTTGGCAACACAAAGCTTGTGCAACAGAAAGATAAGGCCCTGATGTAAAGGAATAACATGGGAGTGCTTTTGAAAATCTAGAACAGATCATGAAGGGAGTTGAGAAGGTAATGTGGGAAACAGACCATGAAATTCCTTCTAAAATGGTTTAAAAAAATAAGGTGTTTAATAGGGACCGTTTTATAACGTCCTTCCAGAGAAATATATCTAACCATCATATTCGTCACTTCATCATACGACGTGGGAATAGAGCTTACCCTTATGCCCACAAAGTAACAAACTCCAGCTCTTCACCCTCATCGGAGAATTTCTTGGCCTCAACGACCCTGTCAATCCTCTTACTGAAAAAATGGTAGCCCTCCAGTTTCAGGCCTGTTGCCTCAACAATCAGCTCCTCATTGACAATAACCCTGTGCCCACCATACTTGACCCTCCTATCCTTCCATCCATCACAAAGTGAAATATTTATCACCTTGTATTGTCTTGGAATATCAAATAAATGTAGTAAACATCCACCATATCGGTCACTAGTCTTTGAAGATCGTATTGTACAATATAAATATAAATATGATTTAATTAATTATACATATTGAAAAAATAGTAATCTAAAGCTATACTGATTGTTTTTACATTATTGGAAAGGAATCCTAGAATATATACAAGCTAGCGTCGCTAGGCTTCTTGTCTACATAAAAAAAATAAATGTATTAAACATACAAATTTGCGGCACTAGTTTTGGAATATCATATTGGAAAATAAAAAAAAATAATGGATCTTACCTCAATTTTCGGGTAATTCGTTAATAATTATCTTGTATGAAAGAAAAAAAATATCGAAATGCCGTTAATTCTAATTATTTGTTATGTCACACCAAATAATATAATAATCTTTGACCTTAGGGGCCACTTGGCTTTGAAAATCATGTTAATATTCTAATATCGCGTGATAAGCTTCAAATATCATATTGACCTAGTAGATGCTAGGCTTAAGATTTCGTGTTCGAATATGTGTATTTAGGAAAATCGTTAATATTTGTCTTGTCTTGGAATATTTGTTGTCTTGTCTTGTCTTGGAATATCAAATAAATGTAGTAAACATCCACCCTAGTGGTCACTAGTATTTGAAGATCATATTGTAAAATCTAAATATAATAATGGAGCTTAGTTTAGTTTTCAGTCGAGTCATTACTAATTATCTTGTATGTAAGACACAAATTATCCTAGTGGCTTTGCTAATCTCAAGTTTGTAATAATATTTGACCTTAGTGGATGATAGGATTCAAATATAATGTGATAGAATTTGAATATCATGTTGAACTCAATGGCCACTAGGATTAAAAATTTTGTGTTGGAATATGTGTATTCAAGAAAATCATTAATATTTGTCTTATCTTGGAATATTTGTTGTCTTGTCTTGTCTTGTCTTGGAATATCAAAGAAATGTAGTAAACATCCACCCTAGTGGTCACTAGTATTTGAAGATCGTATTGTAAAATCTAAATATAATAATGGAGCTTAGTTTAGTTTTCATTTGAGTCGTTACTAATTGTCTTGTATGTAAGACAAAAATTATCCTAACGATCGTTAATTTCAATTCTTTGTTATGTTGCACCAACGTAATGTAATAATATTTGACCTTAGTGGTGTTGGGCTTCGAATACCATGTTAGGATTTGAATATCATGTTGAACTTAACATATGCTAGGCTTAAAATTTCATGTTAGAATATGTGTATTTAGGAAAATCGTTAATATTTTCTTGTCTTGGAATATTTGTTGTCTTGTATTATTTTGGAATATCAAATAAATGTAGTAAACATCTAATGTAGCGGTCACTTTAGTCTTTGAATATCGTATTGTAAAATCTAAATATAATAATGGAGCTTAGTTAATTTTTAGTTGAGTCATTACTAATTGTCTTGTATGCAAGACAACAATTATCCTAGTGGCCGCTAATCTCAATTCTTTGTTATGTTGCACCAACACAATGTAATAATCTATGACCTTAGTGGTCGCTAGGCTTCACATATCATGATACAAAATATAAATATAATAATGGAGCTTAGCTTGGTTTTTAGATGAGAGTCATTACTAATTGTATTGTATGCAAGACAACCAATATCCTAGCGGTTGCTTAATCTCAATTCTTGTTGGAATACATGTATTCAAGAAAATATTTAATATTTGTCTTGTCTTGGAATATTTGTTGCCTTGTCTTGTCTTAGAATAGCAAAGCAATGTTGTAAACATCCAACTTAGTGGCCACTAGTCTTGGAATATGGTATTGGAGAATTTAAAAATTATTATTTAGCTTAGCTCAGTTATCAAGTAAGTCGTTACTAATTGTCTTCTACACAAATGTTTTTGACAAAGAAGAATTATAGCTTGATGACAACTAGGCTACACAACATTTTTCTTGATTGAATTTACAAAAGATATATAAATATACAAGTACAATCATGTATTAATATATTTCACAAAATTCTATATCTCACCAATGATATGTAGCATAATAAAAATTAAATTATATATAAATCTATTATTCTCTGGGTTCACATTTAGTTAGAATTATATCACGGAGGACACAAAGCTATGTGGTTTTGTGGCATAACATAAGGTCCGCAAAAGGAAATATATGTTTATAAATATAATGATTAAAATTTATATTTAATAATATTTATGTGTATATATAATATGTTTACCTTTTATTTTACATAAAAAACTTGCTAAAGACATTACATTTGACTATTTCTACGTGGGAAAACATATATAATTAAAAATATATATCAATGTGGCAATCATATAAACAATGAACATTGAAATAATTAGCCATGATTATTTATTTCATATTAAAAAAATCATTAAAGGAATTCAAAATGATTACCTAAACTATACTAAATCAAACCTTATGATTTTTAAAAAAATGAATATGCAACTTGTGTTTTGCAACCGGGAGACAAACCATCACTTTTCGGAAAAAAATCGCAGGAAGGAGAACAAAAAATAAAAACAAAAATTAACTAGAGAGAGACATAGAAGGGATAAAAGGGAACTCGTTTAATAGAGACGAATACAAGAGCTACGGTAGAACATAAAAATTGTGTTTTCGAAAGAATAAAAATTGTAAAGGGGATTACATTTTATTCGGTTAGGGAAGAACAAAAAATGTGGTTTCAAAAAGAGCAATGTGGTTTGACAAGGGGATGAAATAAAATGCAAAATGCGGTGGAGAAATAGAGGCTCGATTGCATACAAAACACAAGAGAACTAGGTGAATACAAAGTGACTAAAAGTCCTCACGGCCATCAACTAAGGTACACATACAATAAAATAGATGATTTTGATAAATACCTATTTTAGTAGTATATGAAATTATTACATGCTTGATAATGTATGTGAAACCTCTGTCTCCTCTCTCAAACAAACTATCTAAGATTCTTATACGCAACCTCTTTTGCTTTCCTCCTTTGAGTTTATCCTTTGTGTGCCTCTTACTCTGAAATCAAGATTTATAAAATATGGTTGGAGATTCCTACACTCGGACCTATGATCTATCCATAATCACTATTTTTTTCCTCCTTTGTGCACCTACAAATGAGATTATAATCACTGCCTCAATGTTCCTTCAAAAATGGCTAGGATTCAAGAGCACTTGGACCAATAATCTAGTGCCTACACCTATTGTATTATGATTTCAAGAGCTTCTTTTTTGACGATGCCAAAATAAAAAAGAAACCCTAATATATATTTTCTCGGGGTATTTAAATTTTTTTCAATACATTCAATGAAAGAAATTGTGAAAACTGAAAAAGTGTGGGATAGGAAAATTTGAATATTTGAATTTCCCTTTGTAAAGAAAAGTGTGAGATATTGAAATTTCAAATATTCACATTTAATGTGGTGATTTTCACATATCAAAATTTGAATTTATCCCTCATTAATATTCACATTTAATTTGGGGGATAATGCGGGGGATAAGGGAAATCAAATTTATAAATTTTACTTTAGAAATGAGTGGGACAACGACAAATATTTCTTTTTGAACTCGTGGGACAACGACAAATATTAATATAAGCATAATAAAAATAAATATAATAAAATAGAAGTAAACATTTCTAAACAAAGTTTTAAAGTGTAATAGAGTAATATACACACATTTATTATTAATTTTTATTGAATTTGAATTTGATATTTTTAAATATAGTGCACACTAATTTAAAAAAATATTCCAATAAAATGTGACACGTGGCAAGTTTGAACCAATTAGTTAGGAAACAATATAATTGACACATTTATTAAGAAATTTTTAATTAAAGAAACACATATTAAATACTTTTAACCTATAAAAATCCGCCATATTAATTTGTAAATGGCACCCACTAAAATGTTGACATGTGGCATGAAATTTCTAATATATCTTGTGATTATCAATATTTTGGTGTTAGTTACATTTTACACTAGAAAAACTAAAACATAATTTTCCACTTCACAAGAATTTGAGATCGAATTATAGATAGGAAAGAACTTAGCGACCGCTAAGCTCCATTACAATGATTTGTTTTTCAACACCATATTTAAAATAATAAATCCTTAGATTTTAGAGGCCACTAAGATATTCTTTTCAATAGTGTTAATGAAAAAATCTGCATGTCTTATGTTGTCCATTTAATTTATCAAGGAGAAGCCTAGCAGCCGCTAGCCTCTATAACTCCTAGGTTTCCTTTCCAACAATGTAAAAAATTATCTCTACAACTTTGGATCACTAGTATTTTCATTAATTATAATCATATCATATTGGCTATATAATCCTTGCATAGCCAAGTGCTGCACTACATACCCTTGAAAGGGATCACAAATTATATATTTATCATAAGTTATATTATGTCTAACACATAATTCATATCAGTTCATATCTAGTAAAATGATTAGCGACCACTAAGCTCCATTACTTGTGTAAGATCAAAAAATAGTTCATATTAAAGAAAAAGCTTAGTGACCGCTAATCTTGAATACTTATAGAAAGGAATGATTTGGTGGCCACTAGGCTAAAAAAATTTCTTATTTTAAACATAGCACTTGAATAAAAAATCATAGTAATAGATATTAGCAGTCACTAGGCATTTTCCATAATATATTTTGATGAGAAATATGTGAGTAATGAACATTTTTTATTCTCAAAAGCTATGGAGGTCTTTTCCTAGTCGGGAAGAAATTGGTTATTAAAAATGTTTGTAGGGTGCTCATACAACATCATCGTGTAGAGACATGTTGTCTTAAATGTTGTTAGGTAAATTTGTATTGTGTATAATAACATTATGTCCTAAAGGACAAATTTAAAGTAAAATTATGTTTTTGTCATCGTAAAAACATTTTTTTCAGATTAACGACCGACTAGGCTCACACCTTTGCATATTTTCTTCATTATACACATCGGTGGGCATAAAATAAAAATATTAGTGACCGCTAAGCTCCACTACTTATTGAAAGGAATGGATTAACGAATGCTAGGATCAAATGATTCTTAATTTTGAAAATAGATATCATAACTAATCATAGTAGTATATCTTAGCGGATGATAGGTGTTTTCCTTTACTTATTTATGTGATAAATATTTGTGTAAGGGAAATTTCATACTCTTGAAGGTTATGGATGGTTTTCCTAGTTGGTAAAAATATGATTATTAACAAAATTGTAGGGTACTCATATAACATCATAATGTGGAGACATGCCGTATTAAATGTTTATGAGGAAACCAGATTTTGTATAATAATATTGTATCGGATTTTAAAGTGTTTGTTAAGACTCTTTTCTTAGCTTAGGGACTACTAGGGTAAGACCTATGCATTTGTTATTCATAATACACATCGGTTTGAATCAAAGAAAATTCTTAGTGACCACTAAGCTAGATTACTTATTGAAAGAAATGGATTAGTGTTTCGTTAGGCTAAACATTTTTTTATTTTCAAAATAATGATCAAATAACTATCAAATGCATGTAATCCATATTAATCTCACTGCATGTTTCTTAATTTTAACTTTGAAGAAAGAATCTTATCTTGGGTGTGCCAACACTAAATTCTGAAAAATTTATAGATGAAGCATGTGCATCTATTCCCAAACCACCATGTGAAAAGGGAATCATTTGGGTCTTTCAATTCCATTTTAGTGTTAGACATGCATTTGATATCATCTTTTATAGCCATAGCGCGTGGTGGGTGCACAATGGCATGGAATTGATAATAGTAACACCACCAAACTCAACATGCTAATGTTGTTCAACATCTTTTCCCACAAACAACAAGAAGATGTGGGGAGTGAGGGCATGAGGAAATGGGTTCTAAACATACCTTATTTTGGGCATAAACTCCTATGTGTGCTGTCCACTTGATGGATAATTTGTGGTTTCTTTGGTCACGACTATCCCTTTTACCCGATTCCTACACTGTTGTGCAATATGAGCATGGTGTGAGACCCACATAGACAAATTTTAGGATGGAAAATAGGAACATGATGCCTCCAATTTCCATAGTCTACCCTTCCTAGTCAATAATGCATCCAGGGAACCATTCAAATTTCTAATTTCCATCCAATTAGTTTTTGAGGGTTAGAATTTTGTTTTCAACACCTAACTACTATCACTGTAACATACCCTCACACTCAACAACCCCAATCTTGGTTTTTGTTATTCTATTTTTTAAAATTGAAGACATTCTTTGTTTTGGTTATTCTATGTTTTTGTAAGTACCCACCAAACTCATTGACAAAGGCATCAAACATATCATATTTCAAGTTCCACTCCAGTCTTAACGTCCCCTCTTTCGTATCCCTTCTTCATCTCAACACTCACATAACTGGATGGAATCTTTTAGAATTTGGTGTGAAATACTATTACAAGAAAACAAAACAAGGTCATATAATTCCATTTTAGTGTCTCGAATAACATTCGGTGATGCTTCTAATTCCATGGAATTCCTTCCAAGTCAACTCAGTAGCCCAGGACCATTCCAATTTCACTTCACTTTTTCAACATTACCCTCTCACTTTTACTTGGTCTCATCTAATTTTATCCTTGCCAAACACATTAAATTAAAATGCACCTTAAATTAGACTCTCCACTTAAGAATCTTTAACCATTTACTATAAAAACTTGTTATTAATCTAACTACAATACATAACAACTATTTATAAAAACACCTTACTATATTTGTTCGCAATCACCTAAATCCATCTCAGGAATGAGGGTGCACTATGGCTAGGGGTGCGCCATGTCATGGCACCACCAAACTCAGCATGCAAAAATGTTGTTCAAGGCCACATGGCTATCACTTTGATAGTAGGAACAAAAGGAAAATGTGTCAAACAATTAGCTATATTTGGTCCCAATTCCATAAAACCATCTCATTCATCCTATATTTTTGAATGTATTTTATCACAATTAAAAATAACATGTGGGGAGTGAGGGGTCGGGGCATTATGTTCTGAAATAAAGTTAATTTTTGTGCAGAACCCTTCACGCTTGCTTCAGATGGAAAATCCACACTTTCTTTGGTGGTGAATAACACTTTAGTCATCTTCCTTCTTTGTATGAAGTTTGGTTTAGATAGAAATGAGAATGATAAATGGGAACCAGATGCTTCCAAATTTTGTAGAGTACCCTTCCCAATCAACAACATGGCCTAGGTCCATTCAATTTCCAATTTCCATCTAGTTAGTTTTTTAGGGTTGGAATTTGGTTATCAACCCCACCTACCATCATTGGAACAAACCCTCACTCTCACCTACCCCAATATTGGTTTTTTTATTCTATTTTTTAAATTGAAGACATTATGTGTTTTTGAAAGTACTCACCAGACTAGTTGAAAAAGACATCAAACATCTCATCTTTCAAGTTCCACTCTAGTATTCACCACCCCTTTTTTGGTGACTGATCATAAATTATATTTGTGGGAAAGGTAATAACTAGCCTAGCGGTCACTAATCTATATCCCTTCATCACATCAACACTCCCCTAACTAGATGGAATCTTTTGAAATTTGGCCTGAAAGACCGTAACTAGAGAGATTCAAATAAGTCATGCTCATGTAGTAAGTCCATTGGGAATCCTCCTTCCACCATCATTCCAAGGAACTTGAAGCTCAACAATTTCCACC
The DNA here is from genome assembly GCA_018340775.1 of Taxus wallichiana var. yunnanensis. Classification (NCBI taxonomy): domain Eukaryota; kingdom Viridiplantae; phylum Streptophyta; class Pinopsida; order Cupressales; family Taxaceae; genus Taxus; species Taxus wallichiana. The sequence goes on along the minus strand of CM031238.1, from coordinate 467,552,820 downwards.
GTTGTTGTGTCGCAATGAATTTTGAAAAAAAAGTTACGATGAATCTTGTGATGCTAATCCTAAAATGTCACATGAAAAGGGAATTGTTTGGTTCTTTTAATTCAATTTTAGTGTTAGATAGGAATTTGAGGTCATCTTCTATAACCTCAGGCATGGGGGGTGTGTTGTGGCATGGAATTGAGCATAGTAGCACCACCAAACTCAGCACGCTAACATTGTTTGAGGCCATGACCAACACTTTGAAAGGAGAATAAGAAGAAGGATGGGCACAAGGGTGTGTCTTGATGGTGGGGCCAGTGTACATCAGCCACCCACCCAGTTATGATCTCCCATGCCTTAAGGGATAGATTACCCTTGCATTTATATAATCTAGTTGGGAGGAATCTTCTTACATTAGCACACCACGAAGTGTGCTGAGCTCATTGGGTCATTAAATCCTATAGTATCTAAAAAAATAAGGTTGGGTTGAGCACCTAGCTATATTTGTTCCCAATTCCCTAAATTTGTATCCTCCCCTACAATTTTCAATGAATTTTCTCACAAACATCAAGAAGATGTGGGGGAGTGAGGGACAGGGTACTGGGTTATGAAATTTACCTTATTTTTTATGTAGACTCCTTCATGCACTACTTTCTATGGAAAATTCATGATTTCTTTTGTCACGACTTGACATTTCATCCGACTCTCACACATGCGATGTGGGAAATGTGTGTGTCCCACATAGACAAATATGAGAATGGGAAATGGGAACAAGATGCTTCTAACTTCCGTAGTCTTCCCTTTTAGTCAAAAGGAATCCCAGAGATCATTCTAATTTTCAATTTCCATCCAATTTGTTTTTGAGGTTTGAAATTTGGTTAAACCCCTCATATCATTAATGTAATAATAGACCCTCACTCTAACCAACCCTAGTTTTGGTTTTGTTACTTTTTTTAAAATTGAAGACATTCTATGTTTTTGTTATTCTATGTTTTTATAAGTACCCACGAAACTTGTTGAAAAATGTGTCAAATATCTCATCTTTCAAGTTCCACACCAGTCTTCCCCATCCCCTCTTCGGTGATTGATCATAAATTATAATGGTAGAAAAGGTAATAAATAGCCTAACGGTCACTAATCTCTGTCCCTTATTCACCTCAACACTCACCTAACTAGATGGAATATTTTAAAATTTAGTGTGAAAGAATTTACAAGAGAGATCATAATAAGTGTCTAACATTGGAACCAATTGAGTCTTTCAATTCCTTTTTAGTGTCGGACATGCATTTGATGTCATCTTTTGTAAACTCGTGTGGGGGTGTGTAGACAAAAAATCACGCACTTACTACTATTTACTATACCACCAAGTATGTTGCTTTATATATGTATCTTGCATAAGAAGAGTATTCACTTGGTGACCCATTCCATAGTCCATCCACTTGTATTTTTGGTTTCTATTGTATTTATCTTTCAAACTTGTCACTCATACACCCGATTTTGGTCAGGTCATAGGGATCCCTGTTTGTCATTCTTCACTCATTTTTCATCACTTGTCTCTTTACAATAGCACCTGAGGCTGACACTAACGCCAGCGTTCCTATCCATCTTGGGCACCCATGTATTCTTTATGTCGATCTTATTTTTTACGTTTGAGGTCGGTTTTTTCAGTTTTTCATTCTCATATCCGATGTAATAGTCGATATGTCGTAATTAGTGTCAAAATACAAGTAAGAGATCCCTATATAAACACAACATACATACCATTATAATGGAAATAAATTATTATCAAGGGATATCTATCTACATATCTCAAGAGACTACATTTGGGTAGATTACTTTGCATATAAACTAATTAGGAAGGTGAGTTCATGCTATTATATCCACACATTTACATTTTTCCGGCTACCACTCGATATCTTGGTGGTATTGGTGCAAGGGAGACCTAGGGTCACTTATTGCATACAAAAGCACATAAAACTACATTGGTTTGAGATGTAGTACAAAAATCAGTGTAAGTTCACCATTGTGACAACTAAGGACAATCTGACCCCTCATTTTGCATCTTTATTTTTAGGATTTGATGTCTTTTTGAGGGTTTTGTAGGAGGATATTTTTGTGTAGATTTACAAGTACCTTGGTGATCCAAGTGCAACATAAAGGTGACCAAAAGAGAACAAGTGCAAAGCCTTATAGACATTGTTGAAACTAGTTTTAAACCATTTTTGTAGACTTTGGCACCCATTCGGAGGTCTTGGCCATCCGGGTGAGCCCCTATCCTTAACTGTGCACCCGTGTTTAGGCATTGTGAGAATCCATGCATTTTTCTGAGCCTGATTATGATGGTCTATGTGATCTTATTCCATCACATTTTCCAGTTCAGACTCACTTCAAGATAAGTGAAATTGAGATAAGTGCCTTATCCCTCTCATTTCCTTTCATAGTTAAAATTAATAAATTTTCTAGCATTTATATTTCATTTTTAATCATTTATAACATATCTTTGCATTCGATTTTATTAAATCATTTTGGTGAACCCGTAGCTTAGAACTTCTTTCCCTAGGATCCACTAAAACCCTAATGGCTAAGGATAAATCTTCTCCTCCTAGGCTAGTCATGCCTCATGTGAGTATTAATCCTATCTATGATGAGGCAACCATAGCTGAACTTAGCACTCTATATCACAACATTATTCTTCTAGATGATACTCAAAGACAACTCTTAGCTAATGAATGCAATGTGCCTACTAGTTTTGATCATTCCACTATTAGCATTGTGATGCGGAGCATCATATGGTTCTTATATGGCTAAGCATGTCAATAGGTCTAGAAATGTTCTCAAGATGGTTTTCACTCCATGATGGAGTTATGAAATTTCTAATATGTGTGTAATTTGTTGTAGTAGAGGAGAATAGGCTTGGGAAGGTGAAATTTTGTATGATAAGGCTAAATAAAGCCATATAGGCTATGTAGGAAGATAATATTTGTTGGAAAACATGTGTCATGGGTTGTTTTAGCTTGATTCTAAGTTGAGAATCTTGTTGAGTCAACAATAGTGTTAGTTGCACTATTCTAGGGTGTTAGTTCTTAGTCTTATGGTAAGAAGACAATCTATTTGAGAGAGGTATGCACATATGGAAGGGTAGCGGAAAAAAATACGATGTAGTGGAGATAATTCAAGATGAATAGAAGGTGTGTTATTGATTTGGTAAGAAAAGAAAGCTTTGTTTCAGATTTATTTTATATATTACCTTGAATGTACATGAAGACCCTGTTAAGGCCAAGGGCAAGAATTTGACAACGAGCATATGAAGGAGTTTCATAGGACTGTGAATAATGGAAAAGGATGGAAGAGGTCCAATAAGTCATGTAGAATTTTTGTAGCTCATGAAATTAGCTACATTCACCTGTAGAGTTAAATTCTCCCTCTCGGGCCCTAACTAGGGCATCAAGTTATTTACAATTTATCTAGTCAAATGTCATGGAATTTTTAGGAAATGAATGTATTCATGAGTCTTGGAAGTATGTAAAATATCATAGTCTAATTCACACGTGTGAAGGTGGTGTGGATGACTGTGTTGCTAGTCTGTGATAGTACCCAAAATTAGGGTAATTTGAGGTGCATGCAAGTGTTAATCAATAAATCAAGGTCCCAAACTCATCAAAGAAAATCTTAAAAGGTATTTCGAGGAGGTAGTAATATCAATTTTTAGGTGAGTTCATTAGCCTAGACATCTGCTATTGCATTCTAGCTAGCAACATAGACCAAATTGTCTAGAGAAGGGTATAGAAGTCCATGACCATACAAAGTAATAGGTATCCATTTCCACATCAAAATAGGGAATTGGTAAAGGGTAACTCTACGATAGAAAAGTGATAGGTGAGCATGAGAATCAAGAAGAAACCTTTCTTCATACTCGACCTCCCAAGGTCATGCTAAGATAACTGGTGGAAATGAAATATATGTGGATGTGGTCAAACTAATTAGGCAATCTTATATCCTTAACATGCAATAACAAGATCTGTGAATCCAAGGCAAAGAAATATCTCATACCCTATATTGGTGTAATGGATTGTTCGATATAATAGCTGTTCGGAGGATCCAATCAATGTTGAGCTCTGTTGAGATCCTATCTATTGGCTATTGGATGCATGGAAAGTGACTTGTAGGTGCTTTGTGTATATTTCCAAACAAGGTCATGAAAATTGTAGTGGATTTATAGGAAACTATGGATGGTTTTCTGGTCTAACCCAAAAAATATTAGCTTGATTGGCTTCTATATTTAATACAAAAAATTGTGTTATGATATCTAGCAGGAGTAGTGAGGATCTAAATACTAGCATACGTAAACTGGTGTCAATGTTTAACTAATTAGCAGGCTCGTTGGGTTGTGGGACCTGGGGATCACAACCATGAGTTCATGGTTGTTGTGGACCTGTTATGGTCATGTGAAGAATCAATCTCTTCTTCCGACTATCCAATAGTCATAAGATTTTTCAGCTTCTATGTTTAGTACCAAGGGGTTGTGTGATCTTCTTAGAATACCTTATGGGTGTTCTAGCAACTTGTATACGTAAGCTTGTGTCTATGTCAATGAGAAGGTCTCTTGCATTTGGCTATGGAACTAATGAATCACAACCAAATATTTTCTCTCTTTCGGGTTCTTGTATGGTCATGTAGATATCCTATCAAGGCAATCTATAGTTGGGTTGATTTGACTAGAATGTGTATGCTTTGTCATCTTCAATATTCAATTCTCTCAATTTCTCACTAACTGCTTGTGGGTTTGTTGTTGTTTGAAAGACATGAATTCTAAGACCTTGATCTATATCTGTTAATGTTGTGAAGAGATTTGGCTGAGGTATTACCGGTTTGAATATGTAATCCCTGGGCTCTCTGGGTCCCGTAATTGTCATGCAAGAGATAACCAAACTTAATTGAAAGAAGTAAACTAATTATGAAAGATATATCTACACTATGCTTATATTCCTTTTTTTGTATTTTCAAAGATATGAATTTGAACGAAATTTAAAGAGTGACTATTCTACTATATTAAGATAATGAACAATTAATCTAATAACAATTAAAACAAGCAAGGTAGCCAGATGTAGCTATTTGCCTATGCATTTGTGAATTTATCCTAAATATAAATAACTAACTAATTTAATTGAAAGACCTTCAATATTACCTCAAAAGTGAGGAATAAATCACAGCTTCTTAGAAGCTATCATTCCCCACAGACTTCCCGATAATATTGAAAGCAAGCTTAACTGAAATAAAATGATTTGCTATTCTATTTGATATATTGTAACTACAACTTTGACAATTCAAACCTAGAGTTTACAGAATAGTGGAAAATCCAGTTGTATTGTGACTTGTCCCCTCAGTGTGATCTCTTCATTCCTTCATGTTCTCGTGAATCCAGAAAAGTGGGAATGTGATAGTGGCAATAGGAGAAGATGTTCGAATAGTGGCAACTTGGACGTAAGCTAAACAAAATGCAAGTAGGAGAGGGATAGTGCAAGAGAACAGAGCTTGACTATGCAATTCCTAGTGGGATTGTTACAGGGATACAATACAAGCACACCAAAATCTCTAGGACCTATACTTCCTGTGACGAAACAACAACCTATAACTCTAAGAAGAATCAAGATTCAAATGAACATAATCTAGAACCAAAACTGTGGAGCCTTGAATTGAGAGGCTGAGAGCTTTACAAAATATAAACTTGTTGAGACTTATTAAAGAACTTTCAAAACACACTGAATAATAAATCATAGAGGGAGAGGGGCCATTTTCTTGTAAACAAGCTTGGTATTTATAGCACTTTGATTTACCAGAGGGTAAGATTGAATTGAACTCTTCTATTATAAAAAGAGGAATTACTATTTACCAGGTGGCTAAAACTTAAATGCAAGAAAGAGTGGTTGAGAATTATGAGTGCCACTTGATTTTTACGTTGACGAAAGCGTCGAAAATTCTCAAAAACACACATAGGACTACCACCCAGAGGCGGGCGGCGGTCCTATAACTAAAGACCAAAATGTAAGAAAAAGAGAGGAACAGGGTCAGAACAAAGCATGTGAAGGATGGATAAGGCATTTTAGGATGTAAATGTATACTCAACGTGCTTTCTAGATTCCAAACACCTTGCGAAGAGATTTGAATCATCATTGGGGTTTATGTAACCTCTTTTTGGTAGTACAATACATACAATTTTGGGTACGTACATATTTCCCCCTCGAAGAAGTGTTTTAGCCATGAAGGGGCATAAAACGGTGGGTTTGAGTATGGTGGTCCCAAAATGGGGAGTTAGAAGCTATACTTGACATACCTATGTGTCACAATGTCACCATCCGATTCCCGCTATCTATAAAATGAAAAGAGGAATCAAGTGTAGATAGATAAAGAAATTGAAAATAAATACTAAATCGAATGAAATGAGGACTTACCATTTGCACGGGATAAGAACTTACCTTCGTTGGTGCTCCAACTCTATGAAAGAACATTCAAAACAAGGTTAGAATGTTATATATATAAAATGAGCTCATTTTCCTATTCATTTGTGCATATCGATTTGGAAATTTTTGAGCTCTGGGACCCATGGTAACCATTTTCGAGAGTGCAGTCAAAATGTTCGTTGCGAGATCGTGATCATGCCTCCGAGAGTAGGACATTGACCTATGAAGTCTCAGGTTAGTTTTTCTCAATTCATTATTTTTAAACCTAAAATATAAAAATGTTGAAATCTTTGTCTTGGGGGTTATTTTCAAAAATCTTAGTGTTAAATGAGTCTCTAGGGGGTGCCCATAGGGTAGGATTTTATTTCACTCAAAATGGTGCATTTTACTATTTTAAAGCATTTTTAGGGCTTTACGGGCGCACGCCGAATCGACACAGGACCACCGCCCACATACAGAGCGGCGGTCATGAGACTACCGCCTTGTGATGGCGGATGTCGCAGACCACCACCCTTAGATGGCGGTGGTCACGGAACCACCACTCTGCATAGGGTGGTGATACTAGATAGAAAGTGAAAAAGATGCCTTAGTTAATTGTTTTTGCATTTTTGACATTTTTCTATGTTTTTGATGAGCTTATCTATTGGATTATGTTGCTAACTTTCTATTTTTCTCTGTTTTGGGTGGATGCAGAAGGGGGAGTACATTAGGTGGAGTAGAGAGAGGGAGTGTGATTTGCTCCCAACAGTGTTATACTTACTAACTCAGGCAGAGCGAGACACTCTGCAGAGGGCTAATATTTTGAGGATTTCACAGGTTCCTCATGTTGCTCCTGCCAGTCACATATTATGTGACTTATTCTCATACTGGGATGTGGACCGAATACTTTCTAGTTTCTAGGTGTTAGGGGTGAGTGGACTATCACCTTAGAGGACATTTATCATATACTGGGGGTTTCGATTCTTGGGAGGTGGTTGTCTCTTAAGATAATAGGATCCAGTCTCAGATGGTTCAGTGGGCTACTTATATGGGAGATGTTGTTGTCTCCTTTGGCTCGAAGAAGGGGGTGAAGGTCCGATCTATTGTTGCTTCTCCTATCCCCATCATTCATAAGGCTATTATGGGTATCTTGGCCTCACAGTTGATTGGGGATAAGGGAGGAGATACTCTCTTATACTTTTGGGCTCCCATTATTACACAGATTGAGGCCCATGGCCATACTTATGCTTGGGGATCAGACATTCTTGGGACCACATACCATGACTTATACAGGGTGGTCAGGTTACAGGGGTAGTCCTTGAGTCATCCTACTCTAGTTATGAGTTAGGTGTATGAGCGTATCATCCCCTATGGGAGGGGTATACTAGCAGAGGATTTGGGGGCTATTAGAGTAGTGAGGTGGAAGGGGATGACAATACTCAGGATGCCACATTAGCCAGTGGCTTCATTGACTACTGTAGATATGGAGGCCACTCCTTATTAGGCCATGACAGGAGTATGGGGAGAGGTGACACATACATTGATTACCTGCTCTACTACAGTCAGTTAGTAGACAAGATAGAGAGGGTGGAGGTCCACCCATTTGATTAAGTCCCTCAGTAGTTTGGCCTCCCCTATGTTGATATGATTCCTCTAGCGGGGCTAATATACAGGATTATTCATGAGGCCCAGGGAGGTCCTAGAGGAGATCAAGGTTGGACCACTGGTTACTCCTAGAGTTCCTATTGTGGTTAGGCGGGTGGTTCGTGCTTGAGGGAAGTTGGTGCTCCTCGAGCACCCTTACTTTAGATTAGAGTTACTTTCAGTGGGGGAGGATGAGCCTATTGATGTGGAATCAGAATTTGAGGAGTTCATAGGAGGGGAGATTGAGGAGGAGACGATGGGAGAGGGAGTTGGAGGTGAGGCCGGTGGGATGACCAAGGAGGATGATAGTGATTTTGAGTGGCATGACACTCAGGATATCTTGAGGGAAGAGAGGGTGGAGGTGTAGAGAAGGAGACCTTGGTCTCAAAGGAGTTACCTTCGAGGAATTTGGGGGAGATGATGAGTCCGTGGCAAGACGTCATTTCTTTCTAGATTTTGGTGAGGCTCTGCAATCGTTAGCAGACGTAGATCCTAGAGACCCTTCCTCAATGCCTTGAGATCCGAGTGAGTTACTACTGCTTTCTCAACCTTGTTAGTTAGAGATGTTTGGATGATATTTCTTTTTGTTGTTTTCTTTGTCTTTTTGACTTTGTTTTTGGTGTTTTTCTAACTTGTTATTTCCCTTTTTATTTGCAACGACTGCTCAGGGATGGCGGGATTTGATTTACTGGGTGTGTGTCGACACCCTGTTGCTTCCTTCGGGGAAGACCCGGGATTATCTTACTGAGGAATTTAGAGAGCCTTTAATAACCGATGACACACTGATGTGTTTTCCCCTATCTAGAAGGTGGCAGAGTTAGTGTCCTCCCTTTGTATTGAGCTAGCTGGATACAAGACTGCTGAGCACCTGATGAGGTAGAGCTGTTCTCGTAGTGAGACCACATGCCCAAAGTGGTGTGATCATCAGCACTCCCATCATTTAGTTCATTCAGAGTGTCATCGTAGTAGGAGCCCTAGACATGGTCATGCACCCTCCGAGGGATCCCACAAGGATTGAGAGGCCATTTGGTCATTTTGTAGTGATTTTTTGGATGTTTATATGAGTTGTTTTTTTATTTTTGGGCTCATTGAGTGTTTTGACCATGCCTAGTACATGATGGCATTGTATGTAAAACATGATTCTTATATATATATCTAAAAACATCTAGAGTACACATGAGAAATGAATCAAAAACTCTAGATACAAAGAAGATCTAGATCCAAAATATATATAGTACCTACAACAGAATTAGAAATCATGAATCTAGTCGAAGGCATTCCAACACTCAAAAATGAGACTAACGTCATAGAGACAGTATCATTAGGAACTACCACAAATATTTTTGAGTTACTAGAGAAATATTTACCTATTCTCCTACCATTTGATTCCATGGGTATAGGATGTACCCTAGGAATTGGCTCCCTTCCAAATGGATGAAGTTTGTATGGTAGAAGTAACCAAGGCAAAATAAGCAGACACGAAGAATGTTCCAACATCCATTTTTCTAAACAAATATTGGACCCTCCACTTTGATGGAGCTAGATGTCATTTGGCACTTGGGGAAGGTGTGATCTTTACTTCTCCCAAGGGAAAGATCCTACCTTTTTCCTTTAAGTTAAACTTTGAATGTACAAATAATGGGGCTGAATACGAAGCCCTCCTCCTTGGCCTCATCATAGCCAAAAGGATGGGCATTGATAACATTAGAGTACTAGGAGACTCGCAATTAGTTGCAAACCAAGTATCTGAGGTATATGAGACTAGAGCTGAACACTTACAACTCTATAAAATGGTAGTGTTAGATCTAACCAAGGGATTCAACCTCATATCATAGTTGGTTTCTTGATCTATAATATAAAATTTGGTGAGGACTATCTTAGGTCCTAAGGTGACTGGTAACACTATAGTCCCAATTGAAGTGGCCTTGAGGCTATCATAACCCCTTAGCGTATTTTGTGTTGTGGAGCAATTTGTTTCTCCATATCCTAGATTATGAAGAAAAGCAAAGGGGACTATGTTAATCATTGCCCCATCATCTATCATTGGGTGCTTAACATAATTATTGTAAACCCATACCTATAAATGTAAGGTCAAGGTCACCTCTACATGTGATTTCAACATTTGTTGGTATTTTGCTTATATCAAATATAAACTCAAGATTCTATGTGGCTGCCCGGAGGGTAGACATAAAATTCTATGTAGTGTACTTGCATTTCAAGAGGAGGAGTGATGTTAATTAGATGACCAAGACCTAACGCTTCTACGAGAGCAGCCTTGTGGGTGGAAAAGTTTTTAACAAATCCAAGAAGGAAATCCGAGATAAGGTATTTGTTAGGTCATTAATTAGATCATAAGTGCCTATAGGTTTTTCCAAAGGTGTTTTTGAATGTTGTCCAGGTACTAATGGGTAGGTTGGAACTGGTTGAGAAGAATAATCTCATGTTCTTGTTATGGTTTCTACGTGTAGCTCGGTATCTAACTCTACCAGACCGACTATCTTGGTTTGTGGTCGAGTTCCTAATTGGGGTGCAACCAATGGATTTGATGAAGTTGAGGCTTCATGATCGTTATTTCCTATCATAACACCCTTGTTTGTCCTGTTTGGATCTAACCTGTTATTGTTAGAGTGATTCAGGAGAGGATCGTTAAAAATCTTGAGGGGTGCATTTTGAGGGGAAACTACTCCCGTATAAGTGTTTGGCATGGGTAATGCAGAATTTTTTAAAAACATATCTATAAAGAGTTGTCTTTGGTCTTCTGGAAAATGTTGCATGAATTTATTATAGTCACGGAAAGTCCTAGTATCATGGCCTTGAATCTTGTGGAAACCACAATACAAGTTAGGATTATAGTGTTGAGGTTGTTGATTTGAAACTGTTGTGGTCCAAAATTCTGATTAGGTTGCTGGTTGTTAGAGTTAAAATTTTGAGGTTGTTGCCTTTGGTTTTGGTTCTGATATCCAGTTGGGTTTTGGATTGGACCTTGTGTCTGGATTTTCCATTGTTTTTGTTGTTGTTGTTGTGATGGATGATTAAAATCCACCGCGTTGATTGTTGGAGTAAAGTTATTATTTTGCTAATTGTTAATGGGTGGTGAAGTGTTTACGACGTTTTCCCTTTTAACCTGGTCTGTGACTCCATCTATTGTAACCCCATGGTTTTTGTTAAGAATCTTGGGTCCTTGATTGGTATTCCCAACATTAGGATAAGTCATAGTGTTTTGATTGGGAGTGATTAATTTCCCGTTCATTCCATATGTCTTACGACCACTGTCTATTACCGCTTGATCGATTCGGAGGAACTCTCAAGTACTTCATCATAAGTCCTTAGTGGGAACTTCTAGACTTCTTCCTTTATCTCTCTATTGAGAGAATGAAGGAATAAGTCACATAGTTCCATCTGATCCATGTTTGGAGCACTTGTTGATGAGTAGAGGACTGATGCGTCATCTTTGAATAAAATGAGTAGCATTCATTGTGCTCTTGTTTAATGTGTAAGAATTCCCTGATCCTGTTCTTAACAATTTGTTCATGTCAAAATATTTGATAAATTCTAACACAAGTTGTTTGAATGAGTGTATCGAGGCTTTAGGTATTCTATAATACCAATCAAGGGCAATACCCTCTAAGGTCTTAGGGAATATCTTAGCAATAACCACATCCCAAGGGAGAAATTATTGAATGGCCATGGCATAGGCCTTGATATGTGTATTTGGATCTCCATGCCCCTTGAATTTAGGTAAATCAGGAAGATTTCTTGGAAGCATGACACTTTGTACAGTGAAATCTAGAGGTTATTTTAAATATTTTGAGTAAGTTCCTACCACATAGGTTTTAACCATTGAGGGTGCATGCTGAGGGGGTAGAGGTGGAACAGGTTGTTGATATGACATAGTATATGCATTTACAAGGACATAAGGAAACCCTTGTGGTTGCGAAAACATCATGAAAGATAAGAACATGTCGCCTTGTGGTGATTTTGAATAAATTTTTAAGTAGGGAGGAGCATTTCTCTGATATGGGTTGTTTGGTACTAAACCGGAGGTATCATACTTTCAACTTGGAGCAATGTTTGAAAATGTGGTTCTAGTTGGTGTTTGTTGTGGGTAGTTATATGAATGTTGAGGAGGCATGCCTAATGTTCCTATTCCTATGAGGAGGTCAACCTTGGCTGGGATGATGCAGAGGGTTGGAAGTTCCTACTTGCTGAAATGTGAAGTTTGATTTGCTTGAGCAAGTTCTAGTCCTCTAACCTTCTCAACTAAAGCCGAGATGACCTTGATTGGTGATGACATAGTGTTTTGCCTTAATGATTGTTGTTGTATACCTTGAGGTTGCAGAGGGGTATGGTACCCTGCTATGAATTGATCATTACTCGCTAAGCCTCACTAAGAATATTCTCCATAGGTGGAAGAATGGGGATGTTTTCTTGGAGTAGGGTATCGGGTTGTGTTTGTAAACTTCCTATAGGTGGGTACATGTTTTGGAAGCATTTTTCACTTCTAGCATAGCGTGCTAAGTACTCCTCATCCAAAAATGGGAGTGTTTCGATTGCCCTACCGATTTATGGTCTAAAAACCTAAGGAGATGAAATGGATTCTCCAGTAAACATCATATTGTTAGAGCTTGAGGGCTCCGGTTGTTTTGTTTGTGTGAGCTGGTCCAACTCCTCAATTCAAAATGAAGAACTAGAGCTAGTTCTTTGAGGAGGATTTTGTGATGAAAAGTAGTTGTTTGAGTATTTTTCAGCCCATGTAGAAAGCGAGGGTGATAGTTGTCTATTTGTTTGACCATAATATGATTTGAGACCCGAGAGAGGTCTACCTAATGCATTATATCCCGAATTATTTAGGGGTATATAAATACCCGTAGAATAATGGGAAGGAGTGAAGATGGATGAAAGAAATGGAAATCAGAAGGTTGTGTGTTTGATTCATGTCGGGTTCACCAATTTTGTATGATAGAAAAGTGATAGGCTAGCATGAGAATCAAAAAGTAACATTTCTTCATACCCACCCTCTCGAGGTCATGCTTGAGACAACTAGTGGAGATGAAATATATGCATATGTGGTCAAACTAATTGGGCAATCTTATATCCTCAACACGTAATAATGGGATCTCGCGAATCCAAGGTGAAGAAAGCTCTCCTAACCTTTATTGGTGTAATGGATTGTTCAAATATAATAGCCGTTGGATATGTGGAAAGTGACTGTAGGTGCTTTGTATATATTTCTAGACAAGGTCATGAAAGTGGTAGTGAGAGGTGTAGTGGATTTATAGGAAACTATGGACAATTTTCTAGTCTAACCCAAAAAATATTAGCTTGATTGGCTTCTATATTTAATATGGAAAATTGTGTTATGATATCCGGTGGGAGTGGTGAGGATCTAAATACCAACATACGTAAACTGGTGTCAATGTTTAATTGATTAGCAGGCCCGTTGGGTTGTGGGACCTAGGGATCACAACCATGAGTTCATGGTTGTTGTGGACCTGTTATGGTCATGTGAAGAATCAATCTCTTCTTCCGACTATCCAATAGTCATAAGATTTTTCAGCTTCTATGTTTAGTACCAGGAGTTGTGCGATCTTCTCGAATACCTTACGGGTGTTCTAGTAACTTGTATATGTAAGCTTGTGTCTATGTCAATGAGAAGGTCTCCTGCGTTTGGCTATGGAACTAATGAATCACAACCAAATATTTTCTCTCTTTTGGGTTCTTGTATGGTCATGCAGATATCCTATCAAGGTAATCTATAGTTGGGTTGATTTGACCAGAATGCATATGCTTTGTCGTCTTCAATATTCAATTCTCTCAATTTCTCACTAATTGCTTGTGGGTTTGTTGTTGTTTGAAAGATGTGAATTCTAATACCTTGATCTATATCTTAATGTTGTGAAGAGATTTGGTTGAGGTATTACCGGTTGAATACATAATCCTTGGGCTCTCTGGGTCCTCGTAATTGTCATGCAAGAGATAACCAAACTTAACTGAAAGAAGTAAACTAATTATGAAAGATATATCTACACTATGCTTATATTCCTTTTTTTTTTGTATTTTTCAAAGATATGAATTTGAACAAAATTTAAAGAGAGACTATTCTACTATATTAAGATAACGAACAATTAATCTAATAATGGAATTAAAACAAGTAAGGTAGCCAGATGTAGCTATTTTCCTGTGCATTTGTGAATTGATCATAAATATAAATAACTAACTAATTTAATTGAAAGACCTTCAATCTTACCTCAGAAGTGAGGAATAAATCATAGCTTCTCAGAATCTATCATTCCCCAAAACTTCCCTAGTAATATTGAAAGAAAGATTAACTGAAATAAAATGATTTTCTATTCTATTTGATATATTGTAACTACAACTTTGACAATTCAAACCTGGAGTTTATAGAACAACGACAAATCTAGTTGTATTGTGACTTTTCCCCTCAGTGTGATCTCTTCATTCCTTCGTGTTCTCATGAATCCAGAAAAGTGGGAATGTGACAATGGTAGCAAGAGAAGATGTTCGAACAGTGGCAACTTGGACGTAAATTGAAAAAAATGCAAGTAGGAGAGGGATAGTGCAAGAGAACAGAGCTTGACTATGCGATTCCTAGCGGGATTGTTACAGGGATACAATACAAGCACACTAAAATATCTAGGACCTATACTTTTGTGATGAAATAAAAACCTATAACTCTAAGTAGAATCAAGATTCAAATGAACATAATCTAGAACCAGAACTGTGGAGCCTTGAACTAAGAGGCTGAGAGCTTTACAAAATCTAAACTTGTTGAGACTTATTGAAGAACTTTCAAAACACACTAAATAATAAATCATAGAGGGAGAGGGGCCATTTTCTTGTAAACAAGCTTGGTATTTATAGCACTTTGATTTACCAAAGGGTAAGATTGAATTGAACTCTTCTATTATAAAAAAGAGGAATTACTATTTACTAGGCAACTAAAACTTAAATGCAAGCAAGAGTGGTTGAGAATTACGAGCGCAACTTGATTTTTTATGTTGAAGAAAGTGTTGAATTTTTTTGGAAAACATGCATAGGACTATCACCTCGTGCAGGGGGCAGCGGTTACAAGACCACTTCCTATCCTAGGTGGTAGTCACGAGATGCCAGCCCGAGGCGAGGCGACAATGTCAGTAACTAAAGACCAAAATGCAAGAAAAAGAGAGGAAAGGGGTTAGAACAAAGCATGCAAAGGCTGGATAAGGAATTTTAGGATGTAAATGTATACTCAGCATGCTTTCTGGATTCCAAACACCTTGCGAAGAGATCTGAATCATCATTGGGGTTTTTGTAACCTCTTTTCCGCGACAAGACATATAATTTTGGGTATGTACATAATAAAAACACTAAACAATTCAAGGGGTTATCTTAGAGGAAATTGAGATCTAACTCAATTTACTCTAGGGGCTACAAGCACAACTAGGCCTAATGAGAAAAATGGGTGGAAATAATGGATTATGCCTAAACTGAAGGTCTAACTCCTTCAATACAAGTATGATAAGATATCCCTAGACCATGGAAACTAGTTTAGAGCCTATGACTAACATAATTTCCATTTTTGTCACTAAGAGCCTATTTAAGTCAAGAAGAGTGAATCAGTCTAATGCATGTGGGGATTTTCAATTTGGAGTGATAGTCACGGGTTGATATTAAGGGAAAGTGAGGGTTGGAAGATCACATTTGAATCGGTATGAATTATTATCATGCTTCACATTACAATCACAAATGAATTTCTTAGGTTAACACTACTAGATACCCCTAATCTATCAAGAAGGATGAGTAGGAAAGAGGTGTTTGAATGGAGATTGATGGTAATAATTATAAAGGATATGGAGATAGATCCTCAAAGTAGGGAACAAGGAGGAATAGCCCCAAAGTAATGTCAAGATGTGTTGAGTTCCCTAGGAACTCAACACACACAATAGAAAAACTAGTTAGTTAAGAGTCGTATGGAACTCAAAACATGTTTATTTTCATCCTATTTTTAGCTAAATCATTATCATCAAGACCAAGCATAAAAATAATAATAGCATCATCTAAGTTCTCATTATAAATAATAGAAGGTGGAGTGTGGCTGATCGAATAACAAGGTCTATAACCGAAAATCTTTACAATCGGAAAGAATGTATGGCATGGGGATCCTCAAAATTTTCCCTATCTTCCTAATGTGCTTGTATGCCTGCCTATCATCCATACGACTCTTAACTAACTAGTTTTTCTATTGTATGTGCTGAGTTCCCCAGGAACTCAACACACACACAATAGAAAAACTAGTTAGTTAAGAGTCGTATGGATGATAGGTAGGCATACAAGCACATTAGGAAGATAGGGAAAATTTTGAGGATCCCCATGCCATACATTCTTTCTCGATTCGTAAAGATTTTCTCGGTTATAGACCTTGTTATTCAATCAGCCACACTCCACCTTCTATTATTTCTAATGAGAACTTAGATGATGCTATTATTATTTTTATGCTTAATCTTGATGATAATGATTTAGCTAAAAAATAGGATGAAAATAAACATGTGCATGATGTTGTTTCTCATACTAGTTAGGATGATTCTATAGTTGCATCTCATACTCCTTCCATTTCTAAAAATGTTTCTAATAGTGCATCGC
Organism: Taxus wallichiana var. yunnanensis; assembly: GCA_018340775.1. Classification (NCBI taxonomy): domain Eukaryota; kingdom Viridiplantae; phylum Streptophyta; class Pinopsida; order Cupressales; family Taxaceae; genus Taxus; species Taxus wallichiana. The sequence continues at coordinate 467,536,120 of CM031238.1, read as the reverse complement.
ATACTAGTTCTCCTCCTTCATTATATGTTGATGATACACTTAATGAAATCCTTATATTGAAATATTTATCTGATATTGGTGATACACATATTAGTCATGATTCTATTTCTTTGGATGCTACTGAATGTGAATCCCCCACTCTGCTTTCATATTCTTCTAATATTGTCTCTAGTAACATGCATGATTCATCTCCTTCTATTACATCATTTCCTAATGACATTTATGATGTTAGTATAACTACTTCTATCAACACTCCATGTGCTTCACCACTTGTTACTTCTTCAAAATCTACACCTAGTGTGTCCTTAATCATTGAAATCTTCAATTTCTTCTCTTGATATCCCTATGATCACTCATAATGGAAAGATTCAACCACTCAATACACTACTCACATTTGTTGTCATTCCTTCACATGAAATTTTATCACTCATGCATGTTGTTGGCCAATTGTAATCTCAGGTTCAATCTCTCACACTTGAAAGCAAGTCCTATTATGCTTCTATCGATAATAATTATTTACATGAAAACCCTATTCCAAAAAAGATTCACAATTCAAAATTTCCTAGGGATTTCATTATGCCTACATTTACATGCTTTGATGGTACTAGAAATCCATATTTACATCTTAAGCATTATTGTCTAGCTATGTCTTCTTATTCTAATGATCAATTATTGCTAAAATATTTTCACCATAGTCTTACTGATGATGCTCTCCAATGGTACACACATCTACCCTTTGGATCTATTAGTACCTATGGTGAGATGGAAGAAGTTTTTATTCGTTGCTTCATCCTCAACAACATCCCTAGAGTCACATATGATCATCTACATAGATTACATCAAGGCAAAACAGAACCTATCATTGATTACATTTTGTGCTTCAATGCTTACATGCATCAATTAGTCTTCAAACCCATTGACCTAGAAAATAAATTCATCTTCTTTCATGGCTTGATTCCCACTTTAAAACAATGCTTGCAATATGATACATGTGAATCATTCACAATCTTGTGCTATAAGGTCATTGATTTAGAACAAGATCTCATTGCTACACATGTCATTGATACTCTTCCTATCATCGCTACTACTACATCATCTATTTCTTCTCCACTATATATCTTAAGAATCCTCCACGGTATCCATCCCCTCCACCTCATAATAAATTTAAGTCTTCTCCATTACAAAAACATCCTTCATCTCCTCCTCCATGTCGGGCTCCACCTTAGGCCTCTACATATCCTTCACGGGAGCCATTACAATTTTCTCATCATGCTAGACCTCATGAAGTGATGATTGATTTTCCTAATAAGTGTTTTATTCCCTAACCTTCTAATCAATATCATCTATTTCATCATTTGCAATGCCAATGTGATCGACCTTATTGCAACTATCATCATATCAATGAAAATCATGATAATGATTGTTGTACCCTTCACCGATAGATTACAAAAATTATAAGATAAAGATGTTATTTCCTTTTTCTCTCTCTCTCATGAGAGGTCTATGTATCCAATCCCAAGAAAATGTGTTATTACTCTAATTGATTTATCTCCTCCATCTAGTTATAAGGTCATTATTCGTCCACCGCCATAGGGTTTTTCTCATGTGCACCCTCTATCTCATGCATCCATCACTATACCATCTCATCTGATGCGCCATGTGACCACTACACATTGGCTTCTTTAGCCATTGAAATATTCACTTCCCACTACTCCATCTCCCATAATTGGAACCATTTCACATGGCATTCAATCTGGTTAGAACACTCATCCCGTTTACGCCTCATGCTTCCACCACTCCATGCACGCTTGGTCTTTGGTAGGTGATCTTATCACCTTACCCCCAATGATGCACTCATGTTATTATGGTTCTTACATGACTATTGAGGGATCTGTTCTAATAATAACCTCACTATATCTTTATGCTACACATTATATCGACATATATATCTAGCATACACTATCATATCACTTCTCGATGACACACTCTTTCTTTACAGTTCATTCTTGATTACTAAGGGGTATTATATAAATGAACCTTATCATTTATACATTGGGGGACATCGTTATTATCCTCCCCTCTTCATTATACTAACACCCACTTCACTTCACTATTACGACCATCTCATTCACATACTATTTCACATTATACATTTCTACTTCATCATCTCGATTAACAAAAATGTCTACCTAAAGGTCCTAAAGGGGATTTAGGGTTCTAATGTTAATCTAAATAGGAGGAATAAAATGCTATATAAATGTAGTAAATGAAGCAAAGCAATATGTAATAACTACAAATAATTACTCTAAGTGAAAGAGAAACCCTAATATACAAGAGGGGAGTAGGAAAATGACTTAGCTAATTAAGGTAGACTGTCAAAGGTTGTCACGATATTTTAGAACTGGGAGCTCGGCTATGTAGACAATCACTTAGGGACCCTACAAAGGGTAGATATGGACTATCTGAAGTGACACAAACTTACTAGGAGTGTACTTAGGGGTGACTTGGTCTAGATTATGGGCACCGTGAACTATGTAGGAACTTAGGAACTCGTTTCGTAGTGTCGTAACTAGGTTTGAAACCCTGCCTTTCTGTCACACTTTTTATTTGCTTTGGATGAATTGGATGATGCCCTACACATGAATAAGAAGGGGTCAGATTGACCTCAACTTCTAAACCAATGGACTTATCACTAAGTGTTGCACTACATTACGAACCTTGATGTAGTTTCGATGAATGTGTGTATGTCGCTCCTTAGGTGATTTCGTGTCAGTTTTCGCTTTTTGTAGTAAAGCTATGATAGCTATAGAAGATGTAGAATGTAGAATAGAATAGATAGAATCCCTCCTCTAAGAATGTGTGAATGGATGTGATGTAGACTTTGCTAGCTATGATGCATGGAGCTATGTGGATGGAGATGGTGCAATGGATGCAACCCTAGATGGAGTGATAATAGTGATATGATGTAATGACCTAGGACCCTCATTATGGTATTATAAGATTTATATTTATAGGGATCTCAAGTTTAATTTCACAATTAATCCCAACAATTCCGATTTAAAAATTTAAGAAAGACCAATGGCTAGAAGTGACCCAAAGAAGAGTGAAAGAGGTTAAACATAGAGAGGGGCGCCTAGGGTGGGACCAGGGAACCCCGGGTTCCCTAGTATAGGTTAGGGTGCCTAGAATTAGGGATAAAATCTCAGGGAAGTTACAAAATGGGTGGATAGGTATCAGAAATACACTAGAAATACAAGTAAAATATAAAACAAAGATGGAAAAAGGTGGGATTAATTGGTACTTCAGGCACTTGAGAACATTCTAAATAGTAGTATAAGACTCTTGGATAAATATTGTCTAATGTGTAATATTTGTGTCTACACATTTATATAATACACTTTTTCATCATTTATCTATTGCACATCACAATCACACTACATACATCATCTATAATCATATACACTATCTCATCATTAATCATCATAAAAACTACACACCGCCAATCATCAAAATATCACACATCAAATATTACAAAAATAATCAACACATCATACATAAACATATGAGCACCAAATCATCACATCGAATATCAATAAAAATCAAGTACAATTAACAACACATATTGTACACACACACATATATATATATATATTGATCAAAATCATAGCTACAAAATCCCATTGCTAGGGAGAAATCCCCCATACATTGTTACATAACTACATACCATATATCATCATGTCACTATTGCTATCAACAACCTGTGGGAGCTCTAGAACTAGAATATTCATTGATCAATATGCACCATTGATCGCAGCCCCTATATCTCTTTACTTCGCCGACGCAATAACATAACCTCGGTTGGACTTGCTCGCAAAATGACCATGTAGCTACAAGAATCTCACAAATACATACTATGCTAAGGGACATCCATCTACAGGTCTCTCTAGCTCTCTGCATCTCCTCTCATGCCTTATCTCACTTGCTTAAAAATATGGTACAATTAGTCAAGCGATAATACCACTAGATAAAATAAGTGTGAGTGCTCACTTGCGATACCATGCACACACTCTAACATACCACCACCTATGAGTACATCGGTGGGAACATTCCATGTCAATGTGTGATAGATGTGTCCAAAATCAGTGACCAATATGCATCACCTACATCTATAAATCAACACGTTAGAGAAAATGATAATTATACAACCAAATAACCAATCACAAACATCACTACACAAATACTCACGCTCTGCTATCACTTCCGCTATGTTATCGGGGGCATGTGCTTGCCCCTCTACTCCTCTCAGGTGGTGCTCCCGCCACATCTACAAATACTAGAAACAAAAATACCCACCGATGTGACACCCACCATAAATGGTATGTCTCTATATACCCCTGTTTCATCAAAATCTATCGTTCTATCGCTACCTCCGCCTCATATGGCCTAAGGGGTACTAACTACACTATTATGGGCCCTAGTCATCTCTATCCCTCCTCGGTGCCCTAATGGCCCTAACCCATACATATGGATCTAGGGTCACATCATGGGCCATAAAAACTATTGTGAAACACACTTTACCTAGAATATCTTGGTCACCCTTGAAATCTATCCTATAACCACATAGTCCACTAAACACATCATATCTCTACTATACCCTCTCGGCCATCCTTCGTAGTCTTGGTATGGCCTCTATATCACGACTTCTATCCCCATCCGATCTACCATCACTCTATAGGTATCTAGTATCCATATTCCTATCGTGAACACCTACCCATATCCTAGAAAATATATCTGGTCTCACCCACTCTCTTGGTGGTCCACTAACCAGCCTCAATATCATAATATGCTCATAGACCCATACATGTAGCAACATGGTAGCTCCAATGCCACCCCATTCTTCTCCTATGCAAATATGTATAGATATTTATATAGGTGGGATAATACACACTGCTCCCAAGCATATCTCATCCCATCCTCCTCTATATGATGACAAATATTATGCATCTTATACAAGATGCCTACAAGACTCACCCTCCACTACATTTGATGAAGCAATCAAAATGGTAATGAAATTCTGCAATCATGGAAGCCCTAGCCTCATAATCACATCGAGGCTGATATGGACCTTAGCATGAACTCGGGTCCCTATAAAATACCACCTAACAGCCCCTCGCTTCCTTTGTGCATCATCCATGACCATCACCTAAACCCTCTCACCAATAATAGGTAATTGTAGTATGTGATACACATCCTCTAGAGTCATTATCATCTCCCCTATAGGTAACCAAAAGGTGCAAGTATCTACACACCACCTCTCATACAAATATATGATCATAGGCATATTAGAAGGGCACATACCCCATCCTTGCTATATGTTGCAGACAACATGATCTAGAACATCCCACTCATCATATAAAAACCCAATCCCAATAACATACTCAAATGATGGCCACAAAAACTCTTGTGAATGAATATCCCTATGCACAACACAAACCGAAAAAAACATGACACTAAAACATCATACATATGTAAATACTTGAACCTATAACATCAATAAACATTAATGTTCACAATTACAACACTTTAGTCTCAACACAAGTCTTCTAGGTCACTAATGCCCAAGACTAATACTCAAGTGTCTAGGAGTAGGTCACTAGCACCCATGTGTGGGAACTAGTGTCCCGAAGGTCATTAACACCTTCACCACTCTTTTCCAGCTCCAAAATGCTGAGAAACTCAAAAATAATTTTTTTACGAAAATTCATAAAAAGACCAATTTCAGCACAATTTTCAAAAAATCCACATGTACTAGCTCAATTGTCATACATGACACCACAAGCGATTCGCCACTATCTCTAATCGAATTAATCGTAGTTCTCTCACTTGAGGCATCTTCACACACCAGTCTCAAAATCACACTCACATAATAATCAAATGAATTTCCTATTCAATTTTTCATATTACTATTTATAGTAACTTTCCATTACTTACCGCGCTATAGTCATTATTCACACCTATCCTTTAAACTAATACACATTACACAATTTTAATCATATCTTATGCATATTTACTCCGATTCCTATCTCATTTTGCATCGTTCTCTTCATAATTCCACCTACTATCATATTGTACATATTCCAAAACATTATATTCCTCCTTGACATCATTTCAACTCAATATACACACACTTTTGTGATATCTATCATACATTCACTATTTCATCATTACACGATTACTTTTGGCTCAACATTCATTCTCATCATCACTCCCCCTTTCTTTGAAAGGAGGGCATACAATCAGGGGAATATTTAATCCCCCTCACATTGTTATGTGATCATTCTACATTTTCTAAAATTTACTCATACATTATGTGGAATTTCATACCACTTTATAGAAATCCCCTCTAATGACCTAATCTGGGGCAACAAGCGTAAAATATCTCCATGAGTAACCAATAAATCAATCACATACATTCAAATCTCGACAACACAAAATTTCTACTATTCTAAATCACATCAATCAATCAACTCAACACAATTTATTTATCCTCCTAGATAACCTAACATGGGAAATTATTCTACATTTTATGACTATTTCCAAATGACCTAACATCGAAGCCATCTCATACACATTGTGGTGACACCCCTAGAGTGGGGGCAATGAGACATCATTACATTTCCTCTATAAACAAAATTCAAAAGTGTTATTCCATCTCGTAGTGGCTAGACCTTTTAAGGATGTAGTTAAACTTGGAGAGTAAAACTAGACATATCTCCCTACACTATTCTTTTGGCGGTAGGATGCCCAAATCCTCGCTTTTCACACACACGTAATTGGGTTAGGAAATTATCACTCCTTACCCCAACACATCTCCATCAGCGATAAAACATCAAATCATTCAACATCACAATCATTAATCTCACTTAGTGCTCCTCATAATGGTCCCACATCTCTTGTTATGCCGTATGGATTGATACGATGATCCATGGTTCGCCAAACCGTGTTCTCACTCGACATGTAATTCTATAATTTTTTTCATACTTATGTAACATGGGATTCTCCAGACTTCTCTTAGGTATGCATCTCTATCTACTTTATGTTACCAAGCTTTCACTCACCAACATAAAGTGGGGGAAAATGTAGACACAAAATCACGCACTTACTACTATTTACTATACCACCAAGTATGTTATTTTATATATGGATCTTACGTAAGAAAATTATTCACTGGTGACCCATTCCATATTCCATCCACTTGTATTTTTGGTTTCTATTTATTTTATCTTTCAAACTTTTCACTCATACACCTGGTTTTGGTCAGTCACATGGATCCTTGTCTTTCACATCACTCATTTATTGTCACTTGTCTCTAGAAACTAGTGCCAAATTCTCCTGTCCATCTTGGGTGCCCATGTCTTCTTTATGTTTGATCTTATTTTTGACATTTGAGGTTGGTCTTTTCAGTTTTCCCTCTCATATCTTGAGGTACTAGTTGGCATGTTGGGTCATTAGTGTCGAAATTCAAGCAAGAGATCCCTATATAAACACAACATACATACCATTATAATGGCATAAAATTATTATCAAGGGATATCTATCTACATATCTAAAGGGACTACATTTGGGTGCATTACTCTGCATACACACTACATAGGAAGGGGAGTTCATTCTATTCCATGCACACATTTGCATTTTATTTAGCTACCACCTGATAACTTAGCATCATTGGCACGAGGGAAACCTAGGATCACTTATTGCACACACAACCACAAAGAACTACATTGGGTGTGAGATGTAGTACAACACTCAGTCATAAGTTCACCATTGTGATAGTTGAGGATAGTCTAACCCCTCATTTTACATCTTTCTTTTTAAGATTTGATGTATTTTGAGGGTTTTGCAGAGGATATTTGTGTGTAGATTTATAGGTACCTCGGCAATCCAAGTGTGACATAAATGTGACCAAAGTGAACAAGTGCGAAGCCCTAGCGACATTGTCGAAACCAGGTTTTGACCATTTATGTAGAATTTGATGCCCATACAAAGGTCTCTAGCATCAAGCGGGTGCCCCTATCCTTGCCCAAGCGCTCATGTCCAAGCATCACGAGCATCCCTGCATTTTTCTGAGCTTTATTACGATGGTCTATGCTCCTATTCCATCACATTTTCCAGTTCAGACTCACTTTGGGATAAGCAAAATTGAGATAAGTACCTTATCCCTCTCATTTCCTTTCATAGTTAAAATTAATAAATTGTTTAGCATTTATATTTCATTGTTTATCAGTTATAGCAGATCTTTGCATTCATATTTTAATAAAATATTCAGATTTTATTAAATCGGGGTGTCTATGACATGGAATTGAGCATAGTAGCACCACTATACTTAGCATGCCAATGTTGTTCATGGACATGGCTATCACTTTGAAATAAGTACTAGAAGAAGGATGGGTCAAACACCTAGCTATATTTGTTCCCAATTCCCTAAATCATCTCCTCCCTACAATTTTTAATGTATTTTCTCACAAAAAACAATATTTAAAACATCAAGAAGATGTGGGGGTGAAGGGGACAAAACGTTGGTTTATGAAATTCACCTTTTTTGGGTTATACCCATTCTTGTGCTACTTCTGATGGTAAATGCATGCTTTTTTGGTTACAACTCACCCTTTCACTAGATTCATGCACCGTGCGATGTTGGCTTGGTGTGTGACCCACATAGACAAATATGAGAATGGGAAATGGGAATGAGATGCTTCCAGCTTTCTCGTAGAATACCCTTGTAAGCTAATTGGATGTCTTAGGGACCATTCTAATTTCACTTCACCTATTCTCATCTAATTTTCTAATAGATAGCAATTACATAAGTATGTTGACTGTTCTAATAGAGGAGAGGAGAGGAAAATATTAACCTTATGATTTGGTTGACTTGTTGGATAACAATTCTTTAAATGCCACATATTTTCTCACTTTAGGTATTTGGAATGTTACCCTAAACCAGACTAAAATATTTAAAATTCACTCGTTGAACATGTACCTAAACTAGACTAAAATATTCAAAATTCACTCGTTGACCATGCAAACTATTGTTACACCTTTGTAAGTAGTTATGAATATTTAATCTCTCGTTTCATAGATATGTTTTCATTTACAGGGTCCAATTTGGCTTCATGTGCAAATCCTATGAACCAAGAGGAGACACATCTAGAACATTATCTTATCTTGGAATTTGTTCAAATCTTAAATGTATTGGACATTTAAACTATTTTTTCTCTTTTATGTCAATTGATTTGGTTTTCCCTTATTTATTTATTTATATTGACTGCATCTATGATTCTTGTTATTTGGTTGTATCTCGTTTTGGTCTAATATTTTTCATGTCCTACATGTTAAGAGATGTTTTCATCCTCCTCTCAGATCTATTTTAGGTTGAATTTTTGAATTAGGTGCATAAGTAGATTATTATACTGACATCCTCCTTTCAAATGCCTCATAATGTATTTTATTTGCTCTATTTTAGGTTGAAGTTTTGGTTAGGTGCATGAGTAGATTGTTTTATTATATTTTTCCTTATCAATATTTTTGATAACTATTTCAACTTATCTCAATGTATCTACTACTTAGGAATATTAGATTATTTTTTAGGGGTTAAGATGGTATTAAGGCAAATTTCCATATGTTTCAATGAGATTTTGACATGAAGATTGTTGTTTTCTGTGGTTTTTGATGTCACTAGTTGATGGTGGTGTAGGTACTAGATTCTAATTAAAGGGAACATATTTGTTTGGGCACTTCAGTATGCAAATAAAGATGATGACACATTAGTTGTGTTATTGTGAGCTACATCTATCATCATAGAAATTAGAGCATGATGGGATATAATTTGAGTTTGTAGTCATGAGAGGCCATTAATTCTCCAAAAATGTGTTTAGTGTAGAGAAATGAGACATGAAGCAACGTATATACCTATGGTTTGAACCTACAAAATATTCCATATTTCCTATGTTCTTTGAAAAATGCATAAGTGATTTGGATTGTGTAAGTATAATTCATTGATTTAGATTTTAAATTCTTTGAAAATGATATTCCAATCAAATTCTTGAAGAAAAAAAAGGGACTGGTAGTTAGATATCCATTGAATCAACCCAGGAAGATCTACTCAACTTATACAAGGCTAAGAGAATGGGCTACAAGAGGGAGACTTGTGAAAATAAATTTTAGAAACGAACTATTCCAAAATGATGGGTGTGATGCAAATGTAGCTCATTCACAATGAAAAAATTGGTCTAAAGGTGGTGGTATTTCTTGACTCACAAATAATACAATTTTGGCATAATGTGTCTTTTGATTGATGTAAACTATACAATATTGGTTCAATGTATCTCCGAGGGTGTATGACCGCATTTCTCACAAGCATTTTTCTTGCATTGTGTTAAGGATTATTTCATTTTCTTGCTCATGGAAGTAAGTGAATCATCATTTATATGGAGAATGGAACAATTTACAAGCATAAATTCTACTATCTTTCATAGTAATTGAATTTGTGATATACATAGCTCCCAATGATGTTGTCTGCTTTTAATGATAAATCAGAGATATAATTTATAATAATAAACAATAGTAAACTTAATGTCATGTACAATATAAGAAAATAAGACTTGAGTTTTTACAATGTTATGAATGAGATAAGAAAACATAGAATTATTTCTACCAAAATAAAATTACCCCAAAAAATAGAAAGACCAACTAGCACAAGTTCCTTATTTTTCTGCAATAATTTCACTATTATAATATCAAACAAAAAAGGTCATATTTTGGGAGAATCATAAAAATAAGGTATATTTTGGGGTGAGCACATAATTTTATTGTAAGTTCCACTAGAAATCAAAATAACACCATTAGAATTTGAGGCCAATGCCAATATTAAGGACGTCCATAGTCAATCAGTAAGTGTGACTCCTCAAAATTTAAAAGTATGAGGCTCACACTTTCAAAGTTGCGAGGCTCAAAATTTAAAAGTGCGAGCCTCATGCTTTGAAAGTGTGAGTCTCACACATGAAAAGTTTGAGTATCCCTCTTTCAAAGTGTGAGGCTTGCACTTTGAAAGTGTGAGGCTCCCAATTTGACATTGCAAGTCTCGAAATTTGAAAGTGTGAGGCTTGCACTTAAAAATTGCTATTGTAGGGATTTATTGTTATTTTTTATTTTTAATTTATACAATGGGCTCATGAATTATAATATTTAGTGGCTGCTAACCTTACATTGAGGATTTTTCACTTTTAAAGTGTGAGGAAAGTGCTAGCATCACCTTTTCAAATTGTGAGGCTTGCACTTTGAACTTGCTTTTGTAGGAAGTTATTGTTATTTTTAATTTTTATTAATCCAATGGGATCATGCCTTATAATAGTTAATGGCCACTAACCTTACATACTACCAACATGAAAATCTAAAAACAACAAAATTGGAATCCAATAATAGCGAAATTAGAATCCAATAATAGCAAAATTGGGATCCAATAATAGTGATATTGGAATCCAATAATAGCGAAATTAAAATCCGATAAAACTAAATTGGAACTCTAATAAGTCCAATAATGAAAATATTGGAATCTAATATTGTTACTAATGAAATCCAATAACAAGTAATAATGGAATCCAAAGATAGACAAAAATGGAATCCAATACAGGAAAAAATGGTGATAGATTTCTTCCAAAAATTATAATAGTGGAGTCCAGATTCACTAGAATATGTCCAGATTTATTGAAATAAGAATTATATCTTTGTCACTTTCTATAAGTCACTATTGGTCACACTACTAGGGCCTCTCGAATGCTTTTCTCAATCTTTTAAATCCTAACCATGTATGATATGTTCTGCAAAAAAATATTAGTTCGGTGTTGGGTACCCCATACATGTCTTACATTAGCACTACTTTGAAGAGGCATAAAAATACACATAGTTCTACACCTAGGATGTGATATCTATCTATATTATAACCAAAATTTACATCTTTCCTTTGAAAAATATTGACTTGAGTTTCTCTCTTGAAAATATACTTGAGTGAGTGACTTTAAGTGCTTGAAAATGTGGGAAGAAATCCCCTAGATCTAGTGGGAAGCTTCATACTTGTAGATGGTGTTTCCCTAATGAATGTGCAAAGGTATTTATTAAGTATAGGGATATTTGGGAATATTTTGTGCTAGCTTTTACAATAGGAGTCCATAAGAGTGCTAGGTTCTAAATGAGGTGAGTTTTACTTCATTCTATATGTTTTCAAAAGTGATTTATGTTGCAAAGACCAAATGATAAAGAGTAAATGACCCAAATAATAATGTGTAACTAAAATTTCGGGATCAAAGTGAGCAAGGGTAAAAATTTACTCTAGAGTCGGGAAAATATGGATATTCTTGCCCCTATTGCACATTTATTACCCTAGAGAGACAATCCGAAGTGTGAAGTTTAGAAGATAAAAATAGAGTTTATTAATGGATTTCATGCATTTAATTCTCAAAATCATCAATAGATGAGTGTGTATGATCAAACAAGATAGAAAAGAGACCTAGAGATGTACCAAATGAGAATGGGTAAAGTGCACTTTTGATCAAGAAAGTAATGTCAAGACTAGAAATGTTAAAGAGAAAAACTACCAAATTTGAGTGTCTATGTTTCCCCCTTTAAGTATGAAATGAAATTTAATGCTTAAAGGAAAAGACACCTAAGTATGTAGTTACAATTTTTCTTCACTTGATGCTTGTTTTATAATATCTTGCTATATTTGTGTTGGCACTACATGATGAAACCTACAAAAAGAGTATAGTCAATTCCCATGATAAATAATTAAACTTTAACTAAAACATAATGATGTAATGTAATTGTTTTTTTTAGAGGGGATAATTTCCCATTCATTATTTATACTTGGAGTTTTGGATTGCTGAACTTTTCCAAAGAATTGATGGCGATTAGTCCCCAATTATGGTGCGAAGATACCAAAGTATTGGGTATATGGAACTTAAAACAAAAATACCGAAGAGAGAAAAGAATAATGAGGAGCCAAAGAACCTTCTGAAGGAAGAAGACCATGTATCAAAGTCATTTAACAACTCTGATATATTACCCTTTAGGTGAAAGAGGATAAGAAGCACTTCCCACGAAGAAATTAGCCACTTGGATACCTTTTATGACCCCACAAAACACACCTTTGTATATGGATTTAGGCTCAATTTTGTAAATTAGGAAACATAGTATAAAAGAGAATGAATTTCCCTTATAATCTCCCCATGTGCAATGCAACCGAGTAAAAACTGAATAAATTTGAAATGTTTTAAAATGTAGGTGGAGAAAGGAGACCCATTCCCCTTATATCCTTGAAACTAAAAATTAAATTGAGTGTTGTGGAGAAGAAGGAATGAAACATTTCATGCCCCTAAAAATGATATGAACTAAGTCATCCAAGTCTAAAACTGTTCCAAAACCTTCCCATAGGTAAAAATATGAAATTACAAAGAAAATTGTTATAACTTCCTTAAGGGAAAAACCGTATAAATGGGTCAAGAATATATACTGAGACTTGTTTGTATTGTATTTTTCATCCTTATACTTGTGTTGTTGAATTTTTGTGTCTGATGCCATTTCTAAGTAGTTTTTAATTGTTCCTTCATGTGTTCAAGCCTATAATTTTGTCTATGTATGTTGTAGGTATAGAATATACCTAGATGAATGCCCCCTCTTTTGAGGCATGTGTCTAAAAATAATATATGTGTAACCATGTATGATAAGTATGATAATTTATATAGAAAACACATGAAGGGATGATGTGGTGGCCACTAAGAATAAATTGTACTTGCAAAGAGGATGCACATGGTGGAGACTGTAGTGTGTAACAAGAGAAAAATATAAACAATAATAATATCAAGAATAATGTAAAAAAGAAAAATATTAGTGATTAATAATATTAGTGCATATGTAAGTGAAAAGACAATAGTGCAAACAATGTCACATAAAAAGGTGTAGTACATGCAAACATATGACACCCTAGGTGTCGTAAGATAATCAATGCCCTTGGACCTACAATCAAGAGAGGCAATGTCAAACAAGAAAGGTATGATGCCAAAAATATGGGACATCCATGGTGTCACATGGAAAAAGGTCCTTGGGACACAAACATAGTAGCAAACAAGTAAATACACACACAACTAGCAAACACATATATAAAATAATAGTATTGTAATGTCATTAAATACCATAAAAGTGATGTCTAAGAGCATATAAAACAAAAACTATCAATAACACAAAATCCACATGTGTTACTCATGTTAATTCGAAATAAAAAAATACACTATGTATGTAATCAAGCGTAATGAGGAAGTGAAAATGCACTATAATGAAATAATAACACCTAGTTTGTGTGGAGGGATGCCCCTAGAAGAAGTATATAAGGAACCACAATAGATCCCATAATCATGTACGATCTATATGTCAATCATCGTACTCAATGTACCTCATGAATGCATGTGTGTAAAGAAGAAAAATGATATCTATCAAACCATAAGGATAAAAGACATGTATAATGTAAAGTGATAATAATTATGCTAGAGAATCAAGTCCCAATTTTGTTATTTTTAGAAAATATGTGAATGTTTTTACTTTTTATGATTATATCAGTGTTTTTGTATTTTCTAGTGCACAAATATGTACAAGTACAAGAAATGGGATAACATGAAATATATTCAATGATAACCTCTTGACGATATGAATCAACCATTATAGATGATAGAGGTGGAGGCCTTAGATGTGCTGAAGAATTTAACTCAACCATCAAGGAGCAAAGTGGTAGTAATATGTGCCAAAGAGGGCCTAGGAGAAGAGAAATGTATAGCAACACAATGGCCATGATGTGATGTATGAGATTTTATGTTGGACTAGAATAACAAGTATACCTTGAGGATCGATGAGGAGACGTGAGTGACATTATGTATGAAAGGATTATGATTAATTATCTAAAATTTGAGTATGCAATGTATGTGTTATGTAGGTTTTGGATGATGTATGTTATGTAGTGAGATTTGATGATTAAGGAAAGATATGTGATGTGGTATAAAATATAGATGTGATTGGTATATAAGTGAATTGAATGTATGTGACTAAGTGTTTGATTGTGCCTTATTAGTGATATTTACATAACCATGGGAGGACACATCACACAGATTAGGCATAACCCTTATATAAGTCCCCTGTGAGCATATAGGATGAGGAAACCTATTCTTAAAAAATAAGGAAGGGTGATCCATAGATATTCCCAAAAGAAACTTAGGTGAAAGGGTAGCAAACATGAGAAGTGTGGATTAGGGATGTAATGAGTAAAACATTGGATGTGAAAATACTTTGTGTGCTTGATGTTGAGTATTCATTTGAGGTATTGAAAATACACTAGAACTTTAAACGTGAAGATTTATCTTGACAGACACAAAATCTATCTATATGAAGGGTTTGTAGAAGTTATGTATGTAACTTTTAGGATAATCCCTTGGTACTTGTCGATCCATTTGTAGATGGGTTTAGATTTCCCCTATGTAGGAAGAAATTTGGTGTGAGAAACATCACCGAATGAAAAAATAGAAGAATACTCATAAAATGTAACATTTATTGAAGGCTTATATTTTGGAGGAGGTGAATTAGATCTATCTAAATGTCATGTCTCATAAGCTATAATGATTTTATCTTCTAATAACCTAAGTTTTTGATTTGATGCATAACAATAATTGTCACAATGTCCATTAATACGATGAAAATTAAAAAAGGGATGGCCCTTTTCTCACTCAAATTACTGAGGAGGATGATCATTGGGTGGTAATTGAATTAACCTCTTTTATATTAGTTTTAAAAAAAAATCATTAAGCCAATCAATATATTTTTCAAAATAGATGGGTTTCCTTTTGGAGGGGTGGTGACTTAACTTTTTTAGGACCACGATGATAAAAAGTGTCACCATGATGTAATACTTTTATTGTGTGGTGAATGTGTATATATTCTAGTTATATTTCATAATCATGTGTAATATAAGGTGTAACAATAATTGTATCCAAAATTTTGGGATTTTGTGGTTTCCATATATCTTTCTCTAAATCAAGAAAAAACAAGAAAATCTCAACATAGTGTGACTACAAAAACTTGAGCAGGTTGAGCGTAGTCTTGTAAAGGTTGGATGTAATTCATTGTAGGCTAGACGTAAGCCTATGTAGGTCCCAATGGTATAAATATAGGATATGTAAAATAACGTGCATGGGATTCCATATTAAGTGGGTTGGATTATGAGGTAACATTGTTACCAAGTGTGTATGATGATAAGGTATAAGACGAAGGTCTACCCATACCTAACATCGTGACACTGTGAGGAGGTATTCCATGTTTAGTTTCACCATGTAACTAACGTGTGGTTTTTTTTTGTAATGGTTGTATTTTTGAACATAACCTTGGTTATTTACCATGTGGTTTATGTCCTAGTCAATCTACTATATGTTTTGAGAAGGTGAAGCATTCTCTAAGTCTCAAATAGATCTCGACCAAGGTGGAGACAAGAATACTTAGCAGAGCTTATTGCTTTTGTTTAAAATTCAAATTGACAATTAGTTTAATAGGGGCGAGTATTATCATTTGATGAATTGTTTAGTGGTTACACCCCCTTCATGTATGTATGTATAGTTATAGGTTATGGGAATTGTAATATTTTTCTCTAACAAACCAATGATATGTGCTTGTAACTTATCTAATGACTCATTTATGACAAAAAGTTAGTCACTACCTTGATAAAACCACACAATAAGTTCATTATTGGGCCTATATCCTGATGGTAGATCATCGACTTCATACTCATTTTGGTACAGTTTTGACCCTTGCGTAAATACCTCCTCCTCATGTAAAGGTGACTATTGGGACTTTATACAAGCATAAAAATACTTGAGACATAAGATAGGCTTGAAAAATTCCTAAGTTGACATATTATGGGGTGTAAAAACCTATAAAATAATGGGAGAGGGAAAATGTGTAATGGAAGAAATGGGAAAATATATATGAGAAGAAACTAGTCCTTCACATTGAGTTCAATAGATTTGTACACTCTAGAAAGTGTAGGGTCCTTATGTGTGTACTCAAATATTTATGAGTTACGCCAAGGTAGTCAATGTAGGGATGATATAATGATTTTCAAGTGGTATCATGGATGATATGAATAAGTAAGGTATGAGAGGAATATTTGGACAAGGTGGAAGGAATATTCTCTACCGATGTTCTTGAGAAAAAAAAACCTACTCGTTGAGGGTAGTAAAACTCCTATATACATGCTCATGGTGGATAATAGGTCAAGGATAATAGTGGCATGTAGTTATTTCTCAACATCATGAAAATTTAATGGGGAATATTAGGTTAGGATAAAAAATTAAATGGTTATTAGATAAGGGTGACCCTGATTAAGTAATGTAATATGAACAACAAGGAGGAAGGATACAAAACTAGTCTTGGGATTAAGATAAGATACTAAAATCCCTAGAGGAATAATTTTATATTGATAAGGTGGGTAGGGTGGCTATCTTATATATATTCATAATAAAGGATGATGAATTATGACATAATGAATGTGGGTGTGGGTGTGGAATTAATTTTTTCTCTCACTTAGATAAGATGTCATCCTGAATTTTATCTAGCTTAAGAATAACATGAATGCAAGGGAAACATACAAATATAATTGGGAAGCCTTGGCCACTAAAATTAATCCATATTGGGAGGGGAGTATCCACTAAATTGTGTTAGATATGATAAAAAACAAACAAAAATATAGTCTAAAATGGGGTTGTGTTGATGAAGTATCTATAACAAGAGTTATACAATTAGGTGGTGGCTAGAATAAGAGCAAGTGTAAGTAAGTTTTGGCTTGAACTATATTTGTACATGATGTCTTGTTAAAATGTTTCATAAATTCACAACTTTATATGTTGTGGAATACTAAGTACTTTAATGTGGTTTGATTGTGTTTTGAGTGTTGGATTGGCATGATCATAGTTTTGGAATGTTGTGGGTTGTTGTTGAAATGTTTTGCAACTTTTTGGGATGAAAAAATGAGTTTTTTATTTTATGGAAGTTGAGTTTGAGTATATTTGTCCATGTTTGGTTTGATATTTATTTTACAAATGTTTAAATGAGATAAATTATATTTACAACTAGAAATAAAGTACTTTATAGTTAAAAACTCTTAAATGTCAGTTTCCTCAATTGTATGCAATGATGATTAACACACATTTTTTGAATACTCTATTTGATGGTATGCAAATACAACTATATTTTTGTTGTTTTTCAATACATTTTCTAAAAAATAATGGGGGAACTAAACTAAATTAAATATATTCATGAATAAAATGCTTCTTAACAATTATATGAAAAGAATAGCAAAAATAAATCTACAATTCCTATATGTAATGGAAATTTCAGATATGATAATATACAAGATACAAAATGGAAAATTTCTATTTTAAATGATCTTATAATAACACAAAGGATGAACTAAATAAGATCTAAATTCTAATATGTAATGGTTTTATCCTTATACTAGACATGGGGATTTGATAGATGATGCAATTTAATTTCATTTACCTTTTGGAAATTGTTTAGGTAGAGTACAATAAATGCCCCAAAATAAGTGACATGTAATAATATGCAACTAATATTGATTTAAAACATATAAACAAGTGAATTAAAAATAGCAAGGTAACTTAAAATCCTAAGCTACAAAAACATAAAATTCAAAATAAGATCTAATCTAACTCCTTTTTTCCTTTTTAGTGATTTTCCAAATATAATTGAACAAAAAAAAAGATAACTACACTATTTAAATAGAAACATTAACTACAAGTTCAATATTTTTCCATATACAGAAGGGGGTGATATTGAATAATATTTTTATACCCTTAGTATAAATAATCCAATATATATACTGAATGTGACTTGTGTGGTGGTTGTGATGCAACAAGAAGATATTGGAAGTCGATGCATAGTGAAAGCAAAACAACAATAGATATGTGGCTAGTATAAGGAGCTCAAGACTATTATGATACCTTTTGTATATTCTTAGTGGATAGCTGGAACAATTAAGATCCTTTGGGGTAATTTTTATGGTAAGAAATCTCCTTGGGATTGATTTTTCTCTTTTGGGTAAAAACGGTAGAAAAACTCTATTCTCTGGAAAAGCTCAAAATTTCAAGGGGGATAGAAGTGATCACATAAATTTTCCTTAAAGATAATATTTTAATCAATCCCTATCTTATATGGAAATCAAAATTTTATCTATGGTTAAGATTGGATCAATTGAGAGTGAATTAGAGAAAGTTGGAGGGGTTTGGAGAGGTTGACTAAGGTCAAAACAAAGGAAAGCATGCATGATCTAAAATTAGAACCAAAGATCACACAAATAATTAAGGGGAAAAAGTAAGTGATTATGTGATGTAACTACCAGATCAATAGGGAGGGGGTTACATAACCACCATGGAATAAGATGGATCCATCAACAAGTAAAATGATACAACTATCGTAAGAAATGAAACCACTATAATGTGAAATAAACGCGTTGTGGTGTGAGACACAACCTTCATGATGGTAGTGTAACCATCATGGTGGTCTCATGAAAAGTGTAAAAAAGGGGTGGAAAGAATGTGTAAAGAGAAAATTATCTCTTCATGATATTCAATGTAGGCTAAAAATAGCTAATATGTAGAAAATCAAGCAAAAAGGTGTGTTAGGTTTTGTGAGTGGTTTGAGAATTTCAAAACATATTGTTATTTTTAGAGATCCTTGTAATCATCATTGGGTATTTTAAAAATTACACCACGCAAAATAGGGTGTGTACACTTATCACATGACTTAACTAATTGTTCCTATAAAAATTTAAGTCAAGTGTCGATGGTGTAAAGTTACGTGACATACTAGACCCAAGAACTCGAACCGACTTTACTAATAATGTTGTCATCTAAAGGGAATATACCATATTGGTTAGAAAATAAATTATGTGTTATAAATAACATTGGATAAAACACACTATGGCTCCATATTGTTTTGGACTACAAAATTCAAGAAAGTAAAATAATGTTTAAAAAACTTATTCCAAATATGACGCCTCCTATCACTCCTCCCGAGTTATTGAGGCATGTTAAGAAAAGATAAGTTTCAAATAAAGTGACTTTGCCACCAACAAATGAATCCCCTATGATGGTGTGGATGCTAAGAGATTCTTATCTTGTGATAGAGAATCTAAAAAAATATTAAACCATGTACAACTAGTAAAGACCCCGATTTGATCTTTTGATTATTTCAGATCAAATGAGGAAGACCAATGTGAACATCACAATGTGGGACATGTACACACCTATATTTGGTAATTAGGTACTTGACACTAGTGATTTGGATTACATACCTTAGTCATTACTTACATGTACATGTAGAAATTAAAATTACTACCTAATTATTCCCTAAGGCTTGCAAACACTTCATAATCTCACACTTTGATGTTCATACACCTATATGATTGATTTAAGTACTTGTGAATATTCTACACCTCGTATTAGGAACTTTCAAATATTTACTTTTAGTATTTATTACTCCTAGAAAATACAATCCACTTTTAGACATAAATTTTACAAAGTTATATCCTTTATTTGATGATAGTGTTTGTGAATCACAAACAATATGATCTCTTATGCTTATATTATTTCCTCTTTCTAGGTTATCCTTAATTTAAAATTATATCCCTTGGAACAATATAAAAACAAGTTTAAAAATCTCATTTACTCACTTGATATTCTCAAGAGATCCTATAAAAATTGTTTATCAATTTTTATGCAAAGCTACCCCAAACTTCCCTAAATCAAGAACAAACATTAGAGAAATCCTATGTCTAGGTCTAAATCACTCTAAACAAGGTTAGGAGTAGACCAAGAAAAATCAAGATCATCTTGAATACAATTAATTTTTTTTTCAAGTATATAATTATTAAAAGGTAAATTTAAGGGGTTTATTTCTCTAACATTTTATATCTACAAACACTCTAATTTAAAATTCAATCATAACTTTATATTTACCACTCATGAATGGTACATTATATACCTAGTTATCCTACTATTTATGTTAAGACACGAGGAAAACATAGGAAAAGACAAGATCATAGTTTTATAATCATTTGGGGAATGTACTTCAGTTGTTTTTAGAATAAAAATAGGGTTGGCCACCTAGGGAAATATAAATCCACCACATACAAAATTTTTGGTCATTTAGTCATGTGTTTAAAGTACTAGTGAAAGATATTAGGGTTTTGATCAATATAGGTGCATGCACGTATATTTTGGGTGAAGTGAAAATAAAAGGAGCCATTAAAGATGAACATGTGACCCAAAATATATGAAATTATCATAATATTTCCAAAATATAGTACATAGTAGGAAAAACTTCTTGCGATAGTTTCGATTTAGAGCTGACATCCAAAAGGGATTTGAATACTTAATCTTAAAGATGAAGCACACTCAACTCGGAACCACTTATTTAACCCATTTATATATGTAGATCATACCACATAGTAATATAAAATATAAGTGGATATTATAAGCTTCATTGTATGCCTCCTTGAATTTCTTAAATGTTAGCAAGTACAACACTAGTTTCTTATTTTTGTATATTAATGTAAATATGATTATATAACTATATATTCTAAGTTTCAATCCTAATTAGAGATATTTAAGTAAATTATTTAATTTTTATAGAACATTGGTGAGTCTAACATGATGTTAAAAAACCATCCTTATTGATCTTATACAACCTTCCCTATCCTATAAGGTTTCCTATTCATTTCTCCTAGTGTTTGTATTCATTTTTTTCTAATTTCTACCTCTTATATGACCTAAACCTAATTTTCAAAAAATTCCCTAGTGTTTCATAATTAGCACACCTATTAGGGCATCCTTCTATAGCTCTTTGTTGGTCAATTTTTTTTTCAAGGAATACCTATAAAATAAAAAATCTATTTTTGAAGCCCTTGGAGGTTTTTTTGTATTTCAACAATGTAAACAAAAACTCTTTTCATCTTTCATAATTACTAGTAGAATTTTTAGAACATTAAAATATTTATTTTCTTGAAAAGGGGCATAATAGGATAAATATACATTTATTTATAAATTTATTTGAGATTTTATCCATGAAATTGAGGTCCTAAAACTGCCCTTTGTTTTGCAAAATTCATCATATAATTTTATAAATAGTTGTTTTATTAATTTGAAATATATAACCTTTTCTAAATAGTGCTTATATTCCTACTCATCTTATTATATTTGGAGCTAATCTTATACTCATTCTACACTTAGGTTTTGGTCTTACATGATTTAATCCTTAGATTTCTCTTATTTATTACATTTTCCCCCTTTAATAGTGTTCATGTGGACCTCGATTCTCATAGGATTCATAGTAGGGTTTCAATGGAAAAATATATTCCCATACATCTAATTTATTTTCTTCTTGGACCTTCTTATGTGAATCCCTATTCAACCAACTCATGTGTTTTTATCTTATAACAACAATAATGAGTAAGAAATTATGTGAAGGTGGTGGAACTATTATATGTATGTATGGGAACAATGTGATGGTATAGACTATACATTTGATTATTATGATGAGATTTATAGTGAGAAAGAGGTATTCCAACCTCCTCCTACCCAAGTGTACCCATTTAGCTCTAGTTACCATGCATACATACCTAGTGACAATGATGCATATGAAGAATATAATAACCATTATGTTATTTCTTGTGAGAGTGATCATTTTAGTCAAAATGGAGATTCTTCAACTCTAAATAATTCCTTTCTTAAATGTAGACTTTATCACATACAATTTTTTTGATCCCCAAAATTGATACCTATGACAATGTCATTAAGATGTACTAACTATTAATTTTTTTAAAATATATTTCAACACCAATTAAATGTTCATGTAAACTCTACATTTGATTTTTAAATAATAAGGTAGGGAGTATTGGCTCAAACTAAAAAAATCGCATGATTTCACATTTAGAGGTGTTAAACATAGGAACTAGCCTTAGAGGTACTAACAAGTATATGTGAACTTTTATGATAAGTATAGTCAAATTGGGTATATGGTGAGATTAGTAAATATGGTATTGTTTAGATAATAGTTGCTTACCATAAATTAGGATTGGCATGACACTTGTAAAGGACCTTTTCTCAAGTAAGACTACATAGACCTTGTAGAAACTATTAATACTTGTTGACCATTACATTTAAATGGTGATTACTATTATATGGACCTTGTGAAAATACCAAGATAGTCAATATTGATGGAAAAAAACTTATCATTGAGAATGGACCATGGGTATATGATTTTATGAGCCTTTGACCTATAGTGTATAAAAATAAAGATTTATTATATTCCTATAAATGGTCAAATAAAAACATCTAATATAGTTTTTCCACTATACTAGGGATTTGCTACATTAAAGAATGTCAATTTGCAGTCATTTTGGATGTTATGGGATAGTAATTTTTCTAACTTCATGTTGTCATGAGTTTTGCAAGGGCAAAATTCACACTTGAAAGCATGATAACCATACCCTACTGTAAATTTTTTGCTTAAAGGTCATCTCGAGCCCTCATCCAAATCATTCTAAACCTTGTAACAGTAATATCCCATACTTATGAGTAGTTAAATGTTATGTTTCATCATGTCCATATCTGATTTAGGGATATCAAGTCCATTCAAGAACTTCCTAGACAAGATTCATCAAGACAAGGTGCATAAGAAGCTTTATAAAGGATATTCTTAGGTCATCATGAGGTTGGTACAACCCATGGAGAAAAAATAAATAATAAAACTGATTAAAGAGGTGTATCAGAGAGATAATAATTTTTGAAACTAGTTTAGGAAGAATCTGGTAAGTTTAAGAGGTTTTGGAGTGGTTTCAACAAAAGTAGCTCCTCAAGGGTGAAACAGTGTACAGTGTAAACATAATCCCTAAGCTTAGGGAAGTGATTTTGAGATATATGTGAAGATTTGGAGGAAAAAAAATATATCTGTAAATATATTTCAGATCTCTAAAGGATGGTGGTATCACTTTTTAAACAAGATTAAGACAATTCTTCCCACAACTATTTTTGGCATGCACAACCTTTGATCCTGAAGAAAAATCCTATTTTCAGGAGGCTTCAAGATGAATCAAGGTATGATAACCCCACCATTGTGTTCAAAAATAATTTTAAAATTAATTTCATATAAATAATCATGGGAAAGGTCATCCGGGAACTCAAGTTACGCCTCCTTCAAGTTTCTCTCCAAGTTAAGGTTGAGGAGTTAGAAAAGTATTCATGTGGACACATGTCAATACCAGTGGTGGTGCACTTTTGTGCACTAACCATCCAAAATTTTTGGAAAAAAATTCCACAACCCCATCCAGATAATCCCGTGACCACCCCATGACCCAAGAAGGTGTCTTACTTTTTTCTAGCCCCCTCTTCCACCTTGGCAAATCTCGTGACAACACATGGACCAATGGGACAGGGACACACTTTTTTGCACCAACTGTCCAAAAAATTGGGATGGTTAGGACAATGTTTTTTTTTCATTCTCTTATTGAATAAAGTTGTAAATTTTATAGTTTTTAGTGCTTTGCTTCTTGGTGCTTCCACTTCTTCTTGCATGCACGCACGAGAAACCCTTACTACCGGATTTATTCATTTCACCTCCATTACCATTTCTTCCACCACTTAATTTATCCATTTACATCCATTCCCATTTCTCCTCCATTGTAATAACCTCTAAACCCTTGATTTTCTAGTTACTTCCATGGTCGTATTTTGTCGAAGCTTCCATGACCAAGAAATGAAGAAATCTTCATAACTCATGATCTCGTAAATCAAATTCTCTTGAAATTTTGGCCACATATCTTCCTCCAAAAAAATTAAATATGAAAAAATAGAAATGGAAAAGGCACCTCTAATAATTAATGGAATCATTTTCAAATTTTATTCCCTAGACCCTTCTTCTACAATTTGTCATTGATCTGTAAACGATGAAGCTAAAATTTTGAACGGAGCATCTAGAGAAAAAACCCATCACAGAGAAGTTAATTTTTCATCAATATGAGGTGGAAAAGAACCTTCTAAAATTCTTGGTGACTCCATTAATGGATTCATGGTAGCTCCATGCTTGAAACTCTCACTAGGAGTTTTTAATTTTTGAGCTCTCCGAGTGAATGAAACACAGTGAAATTTGGAGCACGAGACCATGACGAAGAGATGAATAAAAATATCATTCCCATCACAAAATGAGGCCAATTTTTACTTACTAAAAATAGCATATTCCATGCTCTTCTTCATGCCAAAAATAATAAGTCTCTTGAATTGCAAGTTTGATCATTTAAGACAATAAAAAAGGTGAAAAATGCAAGGTAGGGCAAAAAATGACAATTTTCCCAAAATAAAAGGTCCCCAAAAACAAGTGATGTTTCCTAAAATAGCAGTCTTGGTCTCACAATCTAAAAAATAGAAAGTCTTAGTTTTGAGTACAAAAAGTTACAAATGGCCCCATTTTCACTCATATTTCCACTTTTTGGACTCTTCATAGGATAATGGGATGATTTCATGGTTAAAATAGAGAATTTAGAACTTCATACGAGTCTTTGAAACTTCACATTGAGTTCAATTGTATCCGGAAGTAAGGCGGGACATCGCATGACATAATAGGTGAATTCATCCTCATCACTTGGGGAGTTGGGTGAATCAAAGTGAGTTGGTTAGAGTGAGATCAATGAGATAATGGAGTTCATAAATCAAGTGTCAAGGAGGGTCATCATGAGAATTTCCTATTTTCATCCCAAGATCACATTGGGAGGCCTAAAAACAATGTTTCTAAACACTCATTTCATGGTCTAGGATGTCCATGCATGATCATCATCAACAAGGTCTTCATCAACAATAAAGATATCTTCATCCTTGGGAGCATCTCTTCTTTCCCCTCCTCCCTTATCTCTTTATCCCTCTTATTTATCTCCCCTTTCTAATTATTTTTTGGGCATAATCATTATATTTTGTCTCATTCACTTAAGTGACTTCATAGAGTAACATTGTAAAATTCCCTTTAATTTATAAAAATGAAACTTATTTATTGCTACCTAGGAAGGTGAAAAGTCACAAGTTGAATGAGATAACAAAGAGTCATGTGGGGGGGGTAGGAAAAGAGTCAATTCACATTGCTATAAATTGGGATGGCTTCTCCATTCTAAAAGATCTTGAAAATTTTATTCTTAGTATCAATAATGAATTGTTGTAGTTTGATTGAAGCTTTGTACTCAATACTACAAATGAAATGAAAGCTAATTTTCTTCCATTTCCCTTTCTCATGTTTCATCTTTTCCCTCTTATATGCAATTTTTAAAGGTGAGTCCATCAAGAAACGAATCCATGTCATGTTCATTTCCCACATATAATGAATAAATTTCTATACTAGAGTGAAGTACCAATGAGTGAAAGTGAAGAAGAAGAAGAATAAGATGGCCGAGAAATATAGATTGTTGATTAGCCATGGTTTTAGACAGTTCTCACAAAGAGGAGAATTTGAGAATTGTAAAAGATTATCCTATTTTAAACAATAATATGCAATCTGAAAAAGGAAGGAAAATATAAATTTTTGATAAAGAGGAAGGTAAGAAAAGGTTGAAAGAGGCACAAACAAGATACAAGATGTTGTGTGAAATGTAAGAAGAAGAACAATATATGGAAGGTAATACTATTAATTGTGCATAGCTGAATGAAAATAACGGAACCATGTATCTCATCACCTTCCATTGGGATAATTTCCTTGTATATAGAAATGATGAAATTCCATCCTTGAAGATTAAGTATGTTCAAAGAATTGTAAGCACCATACAAGGAAATTATGATCCTCAAATCTACCTTGAAATTCTAAAATATGTTGAAGCCTTGTAAGAATTTTATGAGGAACTTGAAGCACTACATAATAATGAATAATAAGAGGAAGTTTTTCCTCTAGAGGACTATCCTGAGGATCATTCATGCTACATAGTTTTTTCCCCTGGAAGGTTCTTGGATGTTGTTTAAGAAGATATTATGGTTGAGCCTTATGATGAAAATCAAATCGGTACCTTAGATAAGAAAAATGAAAAATACATGGAGGTGGAACTACCATTCATCAACTCATTCTAGCTCGAGGCACAACCCATTGAAGGAGAAATGGATTCAAGAGAGGAATATTCTTGTTGCATGAAAAATAATTCAATGTTTTCTGAAGACTCCACCAACAATGAAGAAGTATTAGATGACGAGTTCAAGGTAATCATGGATAATATCCTTTCAAATTTTGATCTTTTAATTAATGATGGAATGGAGATATATGAAGAAGTGCAAGATATTCATCCCTCAGTTTGGAATCAATATGCTAAATGTAAGGTATTCATGGATAATATTCTTTTAAATTTTTGATTTTTTAAAGGATGAAGAGATGTTGAATAACGAGATAGAGGCAATTGAAGAATAAAATTCTATTCCCGATTCAATCATGGATGAAAAAATAAAGGAGACCAATTTCATTTTTCAAGTTGAGGAGGATGATAAATTTGAGCATAACCTCTTTGACGAGTTGACTTCACCATTCTCACCCAAGGGGCATAACGTTGACCATCATGGTGGGTATGAAACTTTCATTATCCATATGAGCAAGAAGATACAATAATGGATGGTAAAGATAAAGTTGAAAATTATTCCCATATTGCTACCCTAACATGGTTCTATGCTTCTCATCAAGAGGATGATGAAATGGATTTTGATCTCGAAGGAGTGCGCTTCCCATGAAGCATGGATATCTTCTCCTTGTCAGAAAATTTTAAGAATTAAGTATGTCCTTGATTGCGAGAGGATGATATTTGGGTAACAAGAAACATAGAGGAAATGAACAAATATGGATCACGGGCACATACAAATCAAATTTTCAATCACCTCCATCAAGCTTAATGAAAAGATTCTTCCCATAAATATGAGGATGAGTATATGGAAGGCTCGGAATATTTATCTATGTAAGACATCTTGAAGGCTATAGAAGAGACTGAAAAACTCAAATTAGTCTCTTGTTATTGAACCGTTCTATGGAAATACAAGATAGGTATGAATCAACTTGTGCTCCTATTTTTGATACATCAATGATTTATGCTGAGATGGAGTAGAGGGATGAGCTAGATGTTCTCCCTAATGCCTTGGTTAATGTGAGGGAATGTGAAATCAACTTGTTCTTCACATTCCCACTATTTTATGAACCAAATCTTCATGTGGACACATGTAACTCCCATGTGGTGGAAAAATTTTATGAACCAAACGTCCAAAATGTTTGGGATAGTTGGTAAAAAAAACTCCCAACCCCATAGATAAGCTCCTGATCACCCACATGACCTAGGAAGGTGCTTATTGGTCTCTTTTCCAACCCCCCTCTCTTTTGCCTCGACATATCTCATGATGACACATGGACCAATGGGGAAGGGGCACACTTTTTTGTACCCGAACCATCCAAAAATTTGGGAAGGTTATGAACAAAAGTGTGATCATGCTATTATTGAATAAATTTTTAAATTTTAAGTTTTTAATGCTACTTCTTGGTGCTTCCACTTCTTCTGCATGCGTGCACGAGAAACCCTTGTGCCATATTTTTCATTTTACCTCCATTTCTATTGCTTATACCACTTAATTTCTCCATTTCCATCCATTCACATTTCTCCTCCACCGCAATACCCTCTCTAAACCCTTGGGGCCATGTTTTTCAAGAATCTTTCATGGCCAAGAAACAAAGAAACATTTATAACTCATGAGCTATAAATTTAATGCTTTTGTAATTTTGGCCACATATCTTCCTCCCAAAAACATTCGAGATGAAAAAAATAGAAATTTCAAAGGTTTATCTGATCATCAATGATTTTTTTTTTTCAAATTTTATGCCCTAGACCCTTCTTTTGTAATTTTCCGTTGAACCGAAAAGGGGTGAAGCTAAAATTTTGAACGAAACATCTAGAGAAAAACCCATCACGAGAGAAGTTAATTTTTGATCAATCTAAGGTGGAAAAAGAATATGTAAAAAATCTTTGTGACTCCATTAATGGATGCCATGGTAGCTCCATGCCCAAAGCTTTGGCAGGGAAAAAATTCATTTTTATTTTAAGATTTCTAGTGAGCGAAACACATTGGAATTTCGAGAACGAGACCACAATGAAGAGGCGAATTAAAAATATCATTCCCATTTGCAACACGAGGATTTTTTTCCACTTACTAAAAATAACATATTCCATGCTCTTCTTCATGCCAAAAATAGTAAGTCTTCCAAATTGCATGTTTGATCACTCAAGACAATCAGAAAATGTGTAAAATGGAAGGCGGGGTGAAAAATGACAATTTTCCCAAAATAGTAGGTCCCAAAAAACAACATGCTAACAATATAAATGTGCTAAAAAAGAAATGTATTAGTAAGGGAAGAGGATGGAATGTTCCAAGAGGTTCAGAAGGTGAAATTAGAGAAAAACAAGTGATATGTCCTAAAATAGCAGGCTTTGGTCTTACATTCTAAAAATAGAAAGTTATAGATTTGAGTACATAAAGTTGCAAATGACTTCATTTTCACTCATCCTTCCACTTTTTGGAATCTTAAAAATATTTTGGGATGATTTCATGGTTAAAAAATTTAATTGATAACTTCATATGGGTCTTGGAAACTTCACATTGAGTTCAATTGTGTTAAGAAGTAAGGCGGGACATCACGAGAATGTAACAATTGAATTCATCCTCATCAATCGGGGAGTTGGGTGATTCAAAGTGAGTTGGTTAGAGTGAGATGAATGCGATAATGGAGTTCATAAATTAAGTGTTAAGGAGGGTCATCGTGAGAATTTCCTATTTTCATCCTGATCTCACATTGGGAGGCCCCAAAACAGTGTTTCTAAACACTCATTTCATGGTCAAGGATGTCCGTGCATGATCATCATCATGAGGTCTTCATTAACAAGGAAGGTATCTTCATCTTGGGAACATATATTCTTTCCCCTCCTCCCTTCTCTATTTCTCCCTCTTCTTTGTCTTCCCTTTATAATTCTTTGTTGGGCATAATCATCATATTTTTTTTCTCATTCACTTAAGTGACTTCATAGAGTAACATTGTAAAATCCCTTTAATTTATAAAAAGGGAACTTATTTATCATTTCCTAGGAAGGTGAAAAGTCACGAGTTTAATGAGACAATGAAGAGTCATGTGGGGGGTAGGAAAAGAGTCAATTCATATTGCTATAAATTGGGATGGCTTCTCCATTCTAAAATATCTTGAAAAGTTAATTCGTGGTAGCAATAATGAATTGTTGTAGTTTTATTGAATATTTGTCAACACTACACATGAAATAAAATATACTTTTCTTCCATTTCCATTTCTCATGTTTTCTCTTTTCCCTCTTATATGCAATTTGTAAGCATGGCCATTAAAGAAAGCTTTGTATCTTTGATGAATCGGCCTCGAGAACCGTGTTTATTACCTCATTGATATATTATTTATTTATTTAATCTATATTAAATTATTGAGCTACTCTTGTTCTTAGGTGTGAAATATGTAATTTTCCTACTAACAACAATAACCTTCCTTGCCTAATTTCCATCCTCCCCACATCTCTGTAATTTCCTCCCTTGTACCCCTATACAAGCATTTTTCCACAAGTTCAGTGGAGTGTCGTTGTGTGATCCCCAACCTTTTTTTCCATCCCACAACAATAGATAGGATTAGATTAGTTTTCATTAAATAATGAGAGCTACACCATTCAATGCGAGAGGTGTAGCCATTTGAACATTAGTGGAGACACCTAATTTTTCCAACTAAAAATTTTCTCACCAAAACTTTATTTAGGGTTTCTACCCTATGATTCACCCCAAATTCGAGCTCATTTAATGATGTCATGGATGGAGTTGGTGGAGTTGTGAATAGTGGTGCCATTGCAGAAATGACCCTTGAAGTTTTTAGAAAGTGTTTCATGAGGTAATGACTCTCCTTTTGATATTATTCTTCCTATTTCCAGATTTAATGTTGCATGTAATTGGTTAGAGTAGTTCTACCTTATCGGCTACTTTTTTGGCCCTATCCCCTCTGAAAGAATGCTCAAGACATGGGTAAAATTATCCTAGGTTTCCCATGGTATCAAGTTGGAAAGTGTTCAAAACATGACAAAGGGATTCTTTACTGTTTTATTTTTCGACCCGTCACATGCCCCCACCATCCCTAACTTTTTGAATATCTAGTATGTTCTTAAATCATTATTGGTTTTGTCCCCAAGGACGTGATTTTGTGGTATTATAATACATAGCTCTCAAAGTCCCAGTTTGAGTTGAGTTTCCTATATTTCCACTACCATGCATGCACTTCTTACACTAGATAATGTTCTCCATTGTGAGGGTCGTCTACATGGAACCCCAAAGGTTCTACAACACTAGGCCCTAAAACTAGGTTTTTGTTGAAGTAGATATTTCCTAGGAACTTAATGAATTTATGGATATTAAGATGGGATACACTCATTATTCTTAGTGAGTTCTCTACATAAATATACCTAGCACATGCTTCTAGTGCTAGGAAATCAACCATAAAATCAAATATTGCCTGCTATATGTTACTGCGTAATAGACCCACCTCCAAAATAGAAATTGAGGTTACCCATCCCCTAACAAGAGGAAGGTTGGAATTTTTTTGGGGGAAAAAAGAACCAAAATAATAAATTAGTTTCTCAAGCTAAGCCTACTTTGAGTAGCAGGCTAAAGAAGCCATCTATTAGGGAACGTATGTAAACAAACGAACCTTATTCATTGCTCACCCATTGGAGTTTCACGAACTCTTACCTAAATTTTCCATCATACCCAAGGCTACCAATATGCTCACAAATCCTTCAAGTTCATTTCAATTGACCTCCACATTTCTAGTCTCCCATAGAGCCATGAAAAATGCCACACATGGATGTGTCGAGAGGGCCCACAAAGTTTTGAGGAGTTCCTTGCTAGGATGTGAGCATAGTCCAATGTGTAATGTGGACTCAATGAAATAATAATATAACATTGAATATGATAAGAGATGTAAAATTGGATTTATAGGATTTTTGAATCTTAATAATGCACGGTTCTTGCAAAATTAGTTTGATTCCTTAGAAGGCCTAGATACAAAAGGGATAGCCTTTGAATCTCATCTCTCACAAATTGCATATCATGGAAGCTATGAAGCCATACAAACTCCAATTGAAAGTATATTGTTTGATATCTTTGGAGGAAGTTTGTAGAGTTGGATATTATCTGTCTGCATGAAGTTAAGGTGAAAGAATTTCAAATTTATGTTGTGTACAATTCTATTTATATTGGAAGCCTTGTGTTAACTAGAAATCATGACATGGGACATGTGGATTAGCCACATTAATTTGTCCCAAATTAAGGCAATTTTTGTTGATAAAGGATCAAACCCCAATCATTGGTTACACAGGCTCTCTTTAATGTTGATAGCTTCCCTTTTTGCATCATCAACATTTATACCTCTAATGATGTTGCAGAAAGGGAAAATTTATGGTAGTGGATTGTCAATAAAATCCTTGATGTATATTGGGTTATATGTGAAGACTTTAATATGGTTGAGTTACCCATATAAAAGTGTAGCCACTTTCTTATGTGTTAGAAAATTAGTAAGAGAAAATCTTGATACTTAATGTATAATAAATTCAGTTTTATGACCCGAATGCCTTACTTCACTTGTGACGAAACTTAGTTTAGTTCGACCAATCTTAAAATTAGATAAGATCAAGTTCTCAAATGGCTCAACCAGGAAATTCTTTCCACACATGATTTCTTTTATTTTGATAGCATTTATTCCTTTCTAGTGGAAATCTTGTTAGATTTTGTCTTATTTGATCATTTCCCCATCATATTTCGCATCACTTGGAAATCCTAGTGACCGTCAGTCATAAAACATAGTTTTTTCTCATCATGGTGCTGATGGAGCATGATCCTACCCTCAATCACATCAAACGAGGTTTGGAACATAGTTCCAAGGACATGTTATCCTTATAGTGTGCAACCTTATCGGTAGTGTGGGCGATTTAGTGGTGGAAAAATGCAATGAATAAGAACTCTAGATTCCTTAGAATCTATGGGTGTTATCTAGCTCGATCTATTTCCACTCCTATTCTACCAAATCGTTCGCACTTAGTCGAGGATATGGTGGTGTTAGAGAACAACCCCCTTTTAAACCACTTCAACTATAGGTTTTGAGATTAAACACAAGATTTAAGTCACTTTATAATTACAATTCTTGGGAGTATAAATTTGAGACCTAATGCATTGGATCAAATTGGATGATCATGTTTCTAAGTAAATTTTACAAATGCTTAAGGTTAAAAACTGTTATCGAAAAATTAAATCTATTTAAGATAATGGCATTTAATTTACCAATACCCTTGAGATTCTCCAAGAATTTTTAAGGCACTACAAGAAGGTATTTTGAGTTCAACCCTCCTCGATAAAGCATAGTCTTGTGTTAGATAAATTTTTAATGAAGGTTCCTTACAAGGTTTCACCAGCTCAAAGAATTTCTTGTGATCAAATGCTTTCCATAGAGGACCTAGAAGAGGATGATCTATAAATGGCTAATGATAGATCCCCATGGTGCGATGGATTTCTTTGTGAATT
The DNA here is from genome assembly GCA_018340775.1 of Taxus wallichiana var. yunnanensis. Classification (NCBI taxonomy): domain Eukaryota; kingdom Viridiplantae; phylum Streptophyta; class Pinopsida; order Cupressales; family Taxaceae; genus Taxus; species Taxus wallichiana. Next base: position 467,502,347 of record CM031238.1, on the reverse strand, counting down.
CTATAAAGAATTGTGGGATACTATTGGTCTAGATCTGTATCAATTTTATCTTGAATGGTTACGTATACAATCACTTGGGCCAAATATAAATATGGGGAATATCAAATTCATTCCTAAATAGGGAGACCATAAGAAAATTTGTAATTGGTTTCCTATCACTCTACTCAATGTTTCTTATAATATTATTGCTAAGGATTTATCCATCTGACTTCGTCATTTACTCCATACCATTATCAACCTATAAAAAATTGGGTTCAAATTAAAAGAAGATACATCCTTGAAAACATTATCGTTAAGTAGGAAGACATGGAATGGGATCATCACTCCAATAAAAATCTTTGTTCATTGAAATTTATTTTGAGAAAGTCTATGATTAGATGGAGTGACCTTTTATATTATCCATGCTTAGAGAATCGGGCTTTAGCTTTGAACTTCCTTCAAGCGTTTCAAATTATCTTCTCTAATGTGTTAGCTCTATTACCATAAATGGTAGAAGATAAAAGTATTTTTGTTTGTTCCAATCCATCTAAAAAGGATATCCCTTTGCTTCATCCCCATATGTCCTAGAGGTTAAGGGTTTTGGTTATCTTCTCATATAAGCATAATCTCAAGGTCTTGTTCGGTGTATATCTCTTCCTACCACCGACACCATAAAAATTCTCAATGGAAACTTTGTTGATGACTCCTTTATCATTCTAATTAATGAAGAGTGCAAAATTTATCATGTCATGCATTATTTGGATGCATTTTTCTTGGCCTCTAGTTATTCTATTCAATAGAGTAAAAATAATGTTATCGATAATATTTTCTCCCTTCGCCTCCATGATTGGGAAATTACAACTAGAAGTGGCTCAAACATGGAAATATATTTGAATTCCTAGGCATTTCTTTTTCATTTCAATATTACCCCCTTGAGATTTGGTAATATGTGGTGCATCATGTTACCAAAAATTAGAATCTTTGGATCACTAAGCTTCTCTCATTCGCTGGAAAATTTCAATTTTTCTCCAAAGTCTTGGAAGAAACCCATGTATAGTATTCCTCTTATTTAGTGCATTCAAATAAATGTGTCAAAAAATTAGAAAATATACTAAATTTTTTTCTATGGGTTAATCCCTCTCTTTGAAAAATGCTTTCATAAATTTGTATGGGATTTCGAGTTATTTTCTGAAGGAGGCACGAGGAATAGGGCTTATTGAAATCTATTGGCAAGGCTATGTCCACTACTCCAAATGGATTGTCTAGGATTTTGAAAGGAAATAAGCTTGGAAAGTGTTTTTGTGGCATGAAATTTCTTAAGGGGCCACGTATGGGTGTCTTGCATGGAGAGGATCAGGTTTTTCTAACCTTATCATCACCCCAGGTCTTTATCAAATTTATGGGCTCCTTTGTTATCAAAATTTTTTTAATAGCTTTAGAAAAAATAAACCTTTGGTTATTTAGAATGATAACAAATTCCATGAAGAAATTTCTTTTAAATTTTAATATTTTTATTGCCACCTATTTGGTTCTTAAGATTGTTATCTGGTTGAGGTGCCAAGGATCCCCACGTTTAATATTTTTAATTGGGGGATATGCATAACCAATATATTTTTACAAACAATCACAATATTAGCTGTCATGGAACATCCTCAAATCTAAGTTTAAATTAGTCTTGAAGGATAAATAAACCATTAATGAAATCATCTCGGGTACTTGTTGACATCTTGCACAAGGTATCGCTTATTTATACCCATATGTGGTAGAAGGATTGGAAATGGTATGTTGATAATCCTCTCCATAATTACATAGAAAATAAAGGACATGGGTGGCTATCACCCCACCTTCTCATGGTGGAAAAACTCAAATCTCATTGGGGAATTCATTCCACCACCCTGACTCAATGACAAGAGATTTAAGATTGTTTGGTTGGATTGATTAGAGCCCAAAAATACCCATTTTCTCTAGTGCATTCTACACCAAGGGATTCCAATTGGAAACTGCCTTATGTAACTAGGAGTGGTCAACATGAAATGTCCCTTTTGTGGCCATTTGAAATCCTTATTTTTTCTCTTATGGTTTTGTTCCAAATCCCAAAATTATTAGAGCCATATTCACTCATTCTTTCTCCCATTCTATCCAAAGTATTTTTTTGACAACATATTTTGTTGGGAGATAATCTCGAGTTGTTACTAAATTTTACCCAAATTTGGCATGTTTTCAGAGGGGAAGTTTTGTTTTAGATATAGAAAGAAATAAATGTTTGTATTTTTATAATTCTTATGTGGATCAACAGTTTTATGTGTATAACGAGATCCGTGGTCATCTCTAATGTGTTATTATAGATTAAATTTTAAGCCAACAAAGTGGCCCTGGAGGTGGAGCATCTATAAAATCTTCTATGCCACTAGGGGATGCTCCTTATAATTATTCTCATGTTCCTTAATCTCCTAATTTCATCTCCCAGCTCGTGATCATAGTAGTGGTTAGTAGAGAGGTGGTGAACACAATAGTCACTCCCGGTGTTGGTCCCAAAGTCATGGTCTCCGCTCTTCATGCCAGGCACCATCCATGTGGGTGTAACTCCTCATCTATCTCCACACATATGACTATGGGGCTCTCCCTACCCATCTAGGATTCCTTATTCTATATCTCATAATGGGTGGATCTTGTTGTCTCCATCGAATAAGTTCCAATGATTTCACTTGATATCTCTGCATTACTAGAACAAATGGAGGCGAATGAAGAAGAGGAGATCCATGAAGGATATGGCTTGGATCCTACTGACACAGGGAGAGACTTGTTAGGTTCGGGATGACATGATCAAGATCTACCACCTGTAGGGAAATAATTTATAGTGGATACCTATTTTTTTGTGTGCTTATGTCTTTTTGATGTAATAGATTCTTCCCCGCAAGGTGTTATCTTGTTGTTTTGTTCCTTTTCCTTATTCAACCTAGTCTATTATTTGGCTTTGGGGCGTGCTCCCATACCACCATATTTTTTATGGATAGACTTGTATCATAATAATTGTTTTAATATAAGATATATTTCATAAAAATGTCAAATATGGTTAGAGAAAATTATTGGGCATGAGTTATTATGAATATCTTATTCAATTTATAGGTTCAAAGTCCATATTCTTATAAAATTTATTGATTGGGTTTGTTTATAGAAAAACATGTAGGGTTTAAAATTTAATCATTAAATACTTAGAAATTTATATTATGATATATTTTTAAATTTTACAAAAGGATGGAATATAACGACTATATCATCTGCAATGGTCTTCAACTCAACAAAATTGAAAGTTTTATTTTTGAAATTTGATTTAAAAAAGGGTTAAAATTTTCACTACTATCATTACAAACTCATGTGCTTTAGAACCCTTATTGAGATCTTTGAAATATCTATAAGCTCTCCTTTAGTTGCATGGTGGAACTCAAAAGCATGAAAATGATATTCAAATATGGGAGAATTTTATTAGGAAGAACACTTTCTCCAAGGTTGGTTTTAGTATAGTTTTGGTTAAATGTGATTATTGATTTACTATTCAAAATAATTATAGAAGCCATGCATTAAATTATCTAAAGGAGAGGTGTTTATTGTAGCGAGGGTTTGCGTATGGCGTTACTCATAGAGTTTTCATGTAGTCAAACTTGAGTTATCAATCTATTGAAGGTGATAGGATTGGGTGGCCTACCATGATTTATAATTTAATTAAGGATATACTTAAATGGTGACAATATCATAGCTAGAGCAAGTTGTGTGAGTGGATGGTGAAGAAAATATGAAAATGAACTTGGGACATCCACGAGTTAGTTAGTATCTCCTTTGACATGCATGATTTATTATCTTTGTGTTTTATATTTTATTGTTTGAAAATAGATGAATTTTAATAACCCTAAATAAGGTATGAATAAATTTTTTATTTTATTTTACATTATGAGTGGAGTATGGGTCTATACATCCTTGTATGAGCACTTAATCTCCCATACATGGATATGTATAACTATCAATGTTTGTTGCATGAGTATACTATGGTTGTGAAGGAATTAATTGGTAACCATGAAGGTATTTGATGAATTTATTGTCTGCATTATTATTTTTATAATATTTTTATTTCCTAATTCTATTATGCTGATGATTAAAAAAGTATTTTTTTCTCCCAATCCCTATCTCTAATGAAAGAAAAAAGTAAGAATCATTGCTTTCATTTGCCTTCGCTATGATACTATGCCATATATTGATAATTGGTTGATGCTTAACTCCTTGATATGAATCCATTCTAACAACATTCTTGATGAATCATGTCTTACGAATTATCATAGGAAAGGAAAAGAATATGAATTTCATGTTTAAGATACATTTTAATATTGTATTATGATTCTTTTCATGAAAGAAGAATTTGATTCTATGAACTTTGCATGTAATTGTTGGAGTGAATCCATAACTTGGGATTATTTATCTTGTATATTATTTTCTCTTACATATAAAGGAAAAGGATAAAACATGATTGAATTTCCCAATGGACCCTTAAATTGTGCGATTATGATAAGTGGGTGGAGATATTTATGGGAGAGCTATTATTATGGAGAAATATTTTGATATACAATTGGGTATCATAAAAGGAATGGTATTAGAGGACAAAAATATAATTAATGGTTTAAGCATATGAAGTTAGAGGAAATGATAATTAAAGATAATAATTTTATCTTGAGAAAAGAGTGAAATAAATGGAAAAAAATTTGTCATGGTGCAAGTAAAAAGAAAAAACTCATCTATTAAGGACTTTGTAAATATTGAGGAGAAGGATAACATGAAATAAGAATGAAGGGAGCTACACTAGGAAATTAAAAAGAGGAAGTGTGAGAAAAATTAATAAGGACATCACATGAACCAAGGGACACCTGGGAAATAAGAAGAGTAAATACATAGAGGATACTAGGGATGAGGGGACCAATGAAACTCAAAAGAACAAAAGTGAATTTGATAGTCCAACTCATACTATGTTATAGCTTTGGCTAACATGGACTGGGATTTTCTGGAACTATTTGCTAACTTTTGGTTTCCCTTGTGTAGTAGTTTATAGGGTCTCTCTATGAAAATGGTCTTTGTTGGTTTTTGTGGAATATTATTGAATTATATTTCTATGTTGTAAAATTTAATGGGGTCCTTTCAAAATCCTTACCTATAATTTACCATTATTCAAAAAAACTTCTTTATTTATAATTATCCTAATATTTATGCATTGAAAGGCAATGAAAATTCTTTATAAATGTTATTGCATGAAGGGAAAGTTCTACAAAAAGTTTTACATGTACATAAAATAAAATCATAAGAACTAATCATGAATATTTACTTAGAATCCGATGTTGTAAATGCTTTTGAACTACACACTATTGTTTAGACTTGTAATAAAATTTATTACTCATTCTAAATCTCTTACAACTTAGACGGAATAAATGTGAATAATTTTCCTTCTACTAGCTTATTGTGGTATTTAGTAGTATACATGTTTTAGCTTTTATTACAACTGGATATTTCTCTTACATGGTTTCCTAGTTTCATAGTGAATGAGAATTTCAATCTCTATTACACATGCCTTAAATTAATCTACCATTCATCTCAAATGATTGTAGTATTTTTCATATTAAATTTTGGACTTGCACTTTTATTAAATTCTGTGTGGATGATTAGTAGAAATCCATCTACCTCAATTCTTCATCAATAGTGATCTTCCCTGTAAAGATTAACTAACTTTGTTTCTAAGTTTAAAAATGATGTTATTTTTATCTTCCCTTTAGATACAATCATGTATGTGATCTACTCTATGTGTATTTGTGCATATGTGTGTACATGTATGTGTATGTGTGTGCATAAATGTGCGTATGCATGCATGCTCGTGTACATGTTTATGAATGTATGTGCACTTAAATATATGGTTATGGGTGGGTGTGTGTGTGTGTGTGTGTGTGTGTGTGTGTGTGTGTGTGTGTGTGTGTGCAGTTATTCATGTGTGTACTTGTGCATGTGCTTATGTGCATATGAACACGCACGTGTGCACATGCATGTGTGCATGCATATGTGTGTGCATGTGTGTGGGTGCATTTATGTGGGTGTGTGGGTGTATATGTGTATGTGTGTGCTAGTGTATGGGTACCTAAACGTGTTTATGTGCATGTGTGTGTGCATGTGCACGTAGTGGTGTTACGATTTCCTAATATATTTTTATTCCATAAAGGAAAATTCTATCCTTTAGTCTATATTTATCTTCCTTGATAAGACCCTATAACTTTATTTTATAATAATATCAAGAATATTGTGGCATTAATGAGGAATGAATATCAAACTAGTAATGAAATAGTCACCAAGGACTGAGATTGTGAAACCCTTGGGATGGTTGTAGTGATAAATTTAGGACTATACATGATCATTATAACACTATAACTGTAGAAATGTACATTATGAGCCTAGTATACTCATTTTTGATATCTTAGGCATGCTATGATGACTTAAGATAAATAAGATGCATGTGATTTAAATTAAAGTAAAATTTATTCCTTCTAATCATTATTAGTTCAATATTGAGGATTTAATTGGTAATGAGAGATGATGATTACTTGAATTGAGATTTTAGACCTGGGATACTATAAGTCTTTGAATAAATAAGATTTAATTCTATCTTTGTTCAAAGTGAAAACATTGTTGTGAACCTTATAAATCTATAAGGGATTTTTTCCATTATAAGCATATGGTTGTTTTATTAATGAAAAGGTTCTTGAAACTTACATATTCCTTAATGATATTTGAGATTTATAAGCATGTCTCTTTACCTCCGATTGCATCATTACTTCTTAAATATGTTACAAAAACCTTTTATGATAAAGTGTAAAATACTTGTATGCTAGAAAATGTTAACTATGACTATGCATTAATTTTTTCTCATACCCTTATTTAACATCATCTCATTCATTAAGGGACTAACAAACTCTCCTTATTTTTATAAAGGTTGGATAATGAGGAACTTATGATGAGCTATATAAATTTTGAGCTTGTATTCCTTTAGTATAATACTAGATGTAACCCTTGGCCTAAGTCTCCCTTTCAGTATGAGGTATTAGTTTACAAGTAGGTGTAAAATGGTATTCATAAAGTAGATGTTTTACATTAACAACATTATAAACTATTGTGCTTTTGTCATGTGTTTTTGAAAGGGAAACATTCAATGTTGAAACATGACAACTATACCATAGTGTTAATTTTTTTTTTTTTAAACCCTCGAGAAATCCTCTTGATCAGTTATCCCTCTATGTCATGCCTACATTAATCCTCCAAGTTCTCATATATGTTGTAATAACCTTTCCGAGTGTTTGAAATATGAAAAAAGTTCATGAAGTTATTTTGATGCAATGCTTCTCAAGGAAGATTCTTCAATAGACTTAGAAATGGATATTTCTATCCTTTCTAAGACAAGTGTGCTTCCTACAGAGTAGAGTTGAAGGGAAAATCTATTGGAAGCAGCATTGAGGATCCAAGAAAATATTTCAAGTGATTTAGGAAATTTTAGGGAATATTTTAAGATTTAGGAACAAGTTTAGTGAAAGCGGTTTTGAAGGTGAAGGAGCTTGCAGTTCAAAATAGTTCTTGAGATTTGGAAGATAATTTCGGGAGCTCCATAAAGATTTGGAGGTAAAAAAATATACCATTATAAATATAATTAAATTCTATAAATGATGGTGATTTCATATTTTTCACAAGACCTAGGATCTTCTTCCCACAACCATTTTTCAACAGATACATCCTATGGTCCCAAGAAAAAATGATATTTTTGAGTGGGTTGTAGGAAATATTAGATCATGGGAAACATCCCATTAATCTCAAAATTATTTTGGAGTCAAATTAATATAAATAAGTGTTAAAAAGTCTTCTCGGGAGCTCTGAAACTCCATCTTCAAGGTCTCTCTCAAGGTATGCTCTCGTAGTTATAATTTTTTTGAAGAGGACACAAGTCACCTCCAGGTGAAGGCACATTTGTGTGTCCTATCTATCCCATCCCTTTGGGATAGATGGGATAACAAATTATGTACATGATTTTTTATCCCTTTGGTCCATCATATGACCCCGAAATGGCTTTCAGTAACGAAAGTTAAGATCCTTTTCACCCCATTCTAGCCCTTCCCACCGTAAGTGACACTTGTCAATCATAGGTGAGGGTTATTTTTTATACCCCATATGTCCTATCCCTTTGGAACAAAAAATTCACCCATGTCCATCCCTTTTCCAAGTTCCTCGTATGACCTAGTATCATCCCTCGAGTGCCTAAGGTGTAAGGAGAAGGTAGTTAAAACAAGTACATGATCTTCCATGGATTATTTAAAGAGATTCATAAGGAGTTAAGAGGAAAAAAATACTCATTGGAAATATTTTAGAATTATCTACATGATGAAATATTCAAATCCTTCATAAGATATATGTGCTTCTTTTAACAACTCACTTTTGACAGGCACACCCCACATTTGTGAGAAATAAGGAGAAATATGAGAGGGTTATAGGAATAATAGGATCTTAAGACCCATCCAATTGTCTTAATAAGTCTCTTTGGAGTAAAAATAATATATGGGTTCATAAAAATGACCTCATAGAGCTCTAGAAATGTCATCTTAAAGGCCTTTCTTAAGGTATGCTTTTACTTATTAGAAATATTCATGTCTTGAGTATGAAACATTTTTCTATCCCATCTATCCCATCCCCTTGTGATAATTGGGAAAAAAAATGTGCTCATCCCCAAATATGCCCTTTTTCCATCATATGACCTTGGTGAAGCTTTGTGACACATGTTTAGCCCTTTTCACCTCATTCCAGCCCTTCTCGTTGACCAATGCAACATCACCATTTCTCAATCCAATGGTGAGAGCACATGGATTATTTTTCATCACTATAAAGGATTCAAGAATCCATTAATTTCTACCATGATTTAGAAACAAAAGGGAAGTGAGGTACCTATTCACTTCCCAGAGATCCATGAGTCGGAATTGCGCAAAAATGGAGGAAACGATCCTTGAAAAATCTAGTTTCACGTGAACTAGTTTTCATGCCAAAAGTCACTTTTTTAGGGATATGTAGGAATATATTTTGTTGATCAGTAAAAATATGGCACTTATCAAAGGAAATACATAAGGTTCATGCGGGAGAGAAGAGTGCATTCAAAGGAATGGGAGTATCAGAAAGGATAACACACGAATAAGAGAGACATATTCGGCACTTAGCCATTTTCATGATGAGGATATATTTTTGGAAATAGCGTGTGGAGAACTCAAACTGATTGGAGACTTGCATGACACACATTGGATTTTTTTGGATGATCAATTATGAATTTCTTTGCATGGATGTAGGCTAAAGATAGAATTGTGAACTGATAGTTGAAAAAGAGAGATCTATTATTAGCATTCTTGCATGTAAGCCTATTTTTGTAACAACACGTGGCTAATAATAGCATGCAACCTATTTTGGGATTAGATAAGCGGTGAAGGGAAAGTCCCCACCCTTATAAATATGTATTGAACTATGTAGTAGAGAGAGCATAGATATACATGTGAGAACTAGGGTATAGTGAGATTATGTTGTTAGATTTGTTACACGCATGAGCATATACTACTGTTATTGTAATGAAGCTTCTATGTATTTACTCGTAATTAATATAATGGAGATTATGGACTGAAACAAGGTGTTATCATGGTTATAATTCAGTATTGCATGCTTGATTCCATTATGGTTATCCTTTAATGTTGTTATTTTCTAGATCTAGGTCTAAATATGCACTATTTGAAAGATATATTAGCTATAGATCTGAATGATTAAAGTCTTCATCATGCTAACATCCCGCAACAACAACCCTAAAGAGGGTCCTTGTAAATTTTCGTGCTTTGGGTGAGTGCTCGGTCTAGGAGTGAGTGATGTGACATTGCGCTAGGGCTTGTATTGATGAATTCTAGGCTGCATCATTGGTTCCATTGCCAAGACCTATTTTTAAGTTGTTTTCAGGATGCTTCGTGATGAAGACATACCGGTTGACCTTAGAAATTGTTGAGGAGTGGATACATGATCTGGAAGAAGAATACACATGATGGTTCAACACTGTATATGAGTTTAAATAACTCATGTGGGTGGAACATAACTCCGTATAATAGTTTATATGAGAGATTATTCGCTATCTTTCCAGAGAATTGTACAAGTGGATGATTACGTATGCATCTAAGCATAATTGGAGGTATCGTGCACTTTTCTAGAGACACAGGAAGAATTTTAGGCCCTTTTTTATGCTGATATGATTTGGATTAGAGGTATGGATACATGGTTCCATGGTGTTTTGAATAGTTATATCTTGCGACTCAATTTCCACTTATTCGTGTCCGTGAGGTAGCTGAATTCCAATTTTTATGATATCCAAGGAACTTACCCGTAAGGCATTCCACTAGCGATCAAGATCCTGATGGTAACTTTGAATTTGGAGAGTAAAATGATGGCTAACTAAACCCCACCATGTGTGGGGGTAGGAGAAGGTTTGGTGAAAGATGATAGACCTAGCGGCAGAAAGGCAGAGAGAGGAAAGGAAACTTAAGTATAATGAGGCGCATAAGAGGGAGATATAAAATCAATAGGAGGTTACCGAGAAAATGACGTTGTGGAGAAATATAGTTCGAGAAGGAGTTGAAGTTCACGTAGAAGACATGGGACCTGAGCCTCAGGAACTCCCCCATTTGGGAAAACATGATAGGAAAACCTCCTTGGCCTCACGTAGAAGTGCACTAGCAGAGACAACCTAGGCTACGGGCATGCATTTGAATCCACCTGAAACCTTGCCCTTGTGCTTGGTTTTCCAACATCTAGTACAACAAGTAGTCATCAAGATAATTCAAGAAGTGGGAGAGTAGGAGAAAGTATTATAAGAGACACAATGATGGTAGTGCAAACAACTTCATTGTTATATGGGAGTACCTTTTTAGGTGTATCATCATCACAGAATAAAGATGCACCGATTTTTGGACTAACTTCTGGAAGTGGTAATGCTTCACAAACTGTCGAGGTACAGTTCATTTCTACTATTAGGACATAGGGAAGTACATCTTTTGGTTTGACACTAGCTATAGTTTTGGGATTAGGAGGCATAGGTAGCTCTAGTTCTGGCAGATCTGGTGGTTCTAGAGGTAGGGGAAACAAAGAGGTTCGGATCGTGTGGGCAAGGTCTGCACTGGCCGAAACTGTTTACATGGAGGTGTATCTTCATCTTCTAGACTATATGGGCATAGAAGATGCTGCTGAACATGTGCATATGTGTGAAATAATATGGCACAAAAAAGGAATCATGGCTTATGAGTGTAGGGAAATCCAATTTGCTACTATGTTACAAGGGCATGCACACAACTGGTATAGATAGTTTGACCATGCTCAGACTTTTGTAGACTATACAACTTTAAAAGATGCATTCCTTAAAGAGTTTCACATCCCTGAGTTTGAGTAGAAGAGTATAAGTGTACTCAATGATATTAAGAAATGCAATAATGAGAGTGTTAGAGAGTACGATGCTTGTTTTACAACACTGTTATCTAACCTTTTGTTGGGCCCTTGAAATATAAACTAAGTCCAAAAATGGCACATAGGCGTGCACGTCGGGCCAACAAAGTGCATAAGATAAGGCATGTAGGGAGGGTTCAATTATGGTTTTGGTAGAACCCGAGATGTGTTCCCACGGAGCAAAATCTGACACTTAGCCATTTTTGACCTATCAAGAAGGACATAAGAAAAATGCGACCTAAGTCAAAAAGGTGCTAGCCTAGCGATAGGGTGGCCTTGAAGGAATATTCCCTACTCTAGAATATTCTAGAAGGACATCATGGAAAGGAGTGGTGAGCTCAGGCCTAGAGGAGCATGCGCCCATGGATGACCACTTTAAGAAACTTGGCGATATATCTAAGGCCGTAGAAGAATGAGTTGGCAGTTTAGAAAGGCTATATATAGAAGTGCTCACAAAAGCAAAGAAGAATGAAGTGAATAGAGGGTAGAGCACTATAGAAATATTGCAAGGACTCTATTATCTTGGGTAAATAAGTGTAGGAAAGGATGTATCAAGGGTTTGGGGGTTATAAATTTTCTTTTGAGAGCCTAGCTATATGAATCCAGTTATAATGCATGATTGCGGTTTGTCCTTTTGTGACATTCTATAATGGGCCTAATGAATGTAATGAGGTTACCACTTATGTGAATATGAACATTAATGGTTTTGATGCATACATCCTTCTTCATAGCTCTTTTTTATTTATGTTTATGAAATAAGTATGAATGCTTGTACAACTTCCTTTTTGTTTTGGTGTAAGTTCTATAATCTCTTAAGCTCTTTTCTATCCTGGAATGACTACAAGGATCTAGATGCCGTTCGAGCTCTATGGTGCTTGTGTCTTATTTCCTCTCAAATTTCTTAAACTTGGATCATAGATTATGTTTTCCACTAAACTCACATAAAATAGAGACTCAACACTTGTGCATGCCTCGGTGAGCACCCAAAGACCCGGCCCAGGTGATAGGCCATCGCACATGGGATTTCTTTCCTTTGTGATGGGGATAAAAATGACTACATATTGGTTCTCATTAGTGGGACATCTTTTCAAAGATGTAGCAGAAAATGGCATACACCATGATATATGTAATGAGTAATGATAGAGTGTTTAACTTTGGAAAGTGTTGAATCATGGTTCAAGAGTACAAAGGATGAATTCGATCAAATATTTAGCACTTGGATCTCGAGTTTAATGCACGTAGATGGGTAGAAGATAACTTCTACCATGATTTATATGAAACCTTATTCTGTTGCTTCCCAAAGAGAACCGTATGAATGGCTCTCAACATATGCATCTAGATCAAGCTGGTATTATAGATCACACACGTGGACCTAAGAAGAATACCAGAGGCTACAGGATGCATATCTGATGTGGACTCATGTTGTGGATAATTGGTGGAAAGGTGTGTTGGCTAGCTACACTCTAGAGTATGCTATTTCTAAATATTCTTGTTCAAAGTTGTTGATTTTGAATTTGTGGGATCCTAGAGGATCATTTATATGTTCTATCCCTCTAGAAATGAATATCTTGATTGTTAACTTGAGTTTAGAGGCATTTCCAATGGCTGGCTAAACCGTTCTGAGTGCTGGGTGAGGAAGTTAGGGTTGAGGAAGATGGAATATACATGGAGAAAGAAAGGGAGGAGAGACAGCTCAAGTATAGTGAATCGCGTGAAAGGGAGATTTCTAGACAACATGAGGTTGCAAGTGTGATGGATCTATGGAGATAGATGCTACGAGAAGGAGTTGAGGTTCATGTGGAGGACGTGGAACTTGAGTAGTTTGTGCTACCCCATCTTGGAAAGCACATAAGAGAGACCCCTTTGGATTTTGATGAGAGTTTGTCGCATGGAGAGAGAAGAGTCATTGGTACACATCTGAACCCACCTAATGACCAAACCTTGGTGCTTGGTTTTCTAGATCAAGGAAGGAGTATCGTTGACCTAGTTGGTATCAGTGGAAGTGACAGATCTGTGCCTAGGAGATACAATTTTTCATTTCCCACTTCTATGGATACACATATTCCAGTATTCAGAGGAATTTTTGGACAAGGATAAAGTACACAAGCCTTCGGTCTCACATTTGGGAGTGACATGGGGTACACTAGTGGTAGTGGGGAATTATCATAGATCATCGGCGCGTAGTTCAGTGGAACCTTGGGGACACTTGACATAACCACTACAAGACCTGGTGGACTTAGTGGGTCAGGAGGAATAGGACCTGGTGGTTATGGTGGCTCAAGAGGAACAAGACCTGGTGGATCTAGTGGATCCAGTGGAGGAGGAAACACTGGAGGGAACCAAGGCTATGACTAAGGAGGAAAAGGGCCCTAGCCACCCCCTCAAGTCTTCTTTGAGATGTCTTTACATTTTCTAGATTATAGAGGTATTGAAGATGTTGTAGAACATGTTCAAAAGTGTGAAATACTATGGTGTACAAAGTGGATCACAACCTTGGAGAGAAAGGCTAGTTAATTTGCAACGATTTTGTAGGGGCGCACACATGGCTAGTATAGGAAATATGACCCTCATCAAACGGTGGTGGATTATACTACTTTAAAGAACATGTTCTTGATAGAATTCCACATCCCTGAGTTTGAAGAGAACAACATCAGCACCTTGAAGGAGATTCAACAGGAATGGTGGAGAGTGTGTAGGAGTATGATGCACGCTTTAAAACTCTCTTGTCTAAGTTATCATATGATATTCACCCTTCACAACATGCTCAATGGTTTTTTGGAGGGTTGATCACACCTTTTAGAAGGGCCTTATCTCATAAAAATTTCATAGACCTACGTGAGGTGTTAGAAGCTGCTCTGCGTGCTGAGGCTGTTGGAAGTGTTGATACTAGTGTTAGCCCATTTTTGGAGGCTCAAATTACTGCTATGGCTAAGCAGTTGGAGAAGTTGTCTACGAAATCAGCCCATGAGACTCACAGTGGTATATGGTGTATAGATTGTGAAGTAGAGGGGCATGTCAAGGATAGTTGTCCCTAGAGGATGGTACACACCATGACAGTAGACTATGAAATTTTTCATGGGGACCATGATGCAAGTAGATGCCCCTTGTTACAACACGTGCAATTCAGAAGAATGTGTCTTGATATTATAATATCTACACCTCTACAACCCATGATACTAAGGATTGTAGGCTTATTGACTAGATCCATGAGGCCATTGATCATGGGGTACGCCAGACCAACATTGCTAGTAGTTCTAAAGGTGATGATCACTATTATGAGGAGCACACAGATGGAGGCACGCATGGAAGGGGATTTCATGGAGGATTCCATGGTTGTGGTAACCATGGAGGAGGAAGAAGTGAGTTCCCATGTGGAACCTATTTTAATTGTGGGTCTACGAACATTACAAATGAGAGTGCCTAGACCTATTTCAAAGTGCTCATGGTGTGGGAAGAAACACAAGTATGAGGAGTGCCCTGAGTTGTTTGAGCACATGAATCAGTAGCAACAGAAAGACAAGGGCTATGAAATGGTAAGCATTAAGAAGATGGACACACAATGGATGCTAGAAGTAACATGTGATGCAGGATTAGAACCTATTTTGGTAACAAAAAGATCAGAGGCCGAGCTTACAAAGGAAATAACAAGGCTTAGAGTTGTTTAGAGTAGGTATTTACCTTAGCTCATGTTCACCTAGGTACTTTATTTACCTTTATTGTATTTATCCTCACCCACTTATGTGTGTGGATATTTCTTTTATCTTATTTAGATATTAGGCGATATTATCTAGTTGTTAGGTATAGTTCTTTCCTTGATCTATGGTATTGACTAGATCCTTGATGTCTAGTTCTCTCCTAAATCTATGGTCTTGACTAGTTCTTTGATGAATAGTTATTTCTTGATTTATGGCTTGATCTATGACCTTAACTACTTCTTAGATTGTTATTCCTTACCTATTTAAGCAAGGCCCATTCTCAATGAATTGAATTGAGTTCCATAATAATATATGATATTGCTTCTCATTTGTTTGCAAAGGTTTTATGTAAAGTTATTATGGTGAATTGCTTTCATCTTATTAATCGTGGCGTTTGATTAGCATTTGTGTTCTTAGCATGGTACGATCTAGTTATCATTCCTTTCAGTTTGAGCACATGAATCAAGAGTAGTAATAGAAAGACAAGGGCTATAAAATGGTAAGTATTAAGAAGATGGACACATAATGGATGCCACGGGTAACACATGATGTAGGATTAGAACCTATTTTGGTAACAAAAAGAGTAGAGGCCATGCTTGCAAAGGAAATACCAAGGTAGAGGACTTTGGTTTTAAGAGAAGTGGTGCATGGAAAGTACCCAGATCCTGCTCATCAGAAGGAGGTATATCAAGGAACCATGGATGTCATTCAGAGTTTACAAAGAGAATTCTAGTGTCTAAAGGAGCAGTCAAGAGGGAGGAGAAAAGAAGGAAGGTCAAGGTGCCAAGAGATGACCTAGATGAGGTCAGGGAAGTATGTAAAATGCTAAGGCAAGAGAATGTTATTCCCTTGCTAGGGGAATGGTTGAGAGAGAAGGTACCATGTGCTAGAGAAGAGAACGAGAGGCATGTATTACATGTAAACCTTCCCCTCACAACCTTGACTATGATAGGGAGATCATGTTAAATGTAGTGGTGGATGGATGGCTACTGAGTAATATCCTCATTGACATAGGCACGAAGGTCAATGTTCTCACATTAGATGCATGGCATTAGATAGGAAGGCTTGTATTAGAACCATTTTCAAATGTGTTGTATATGGAAAACAAAAAAAAGGAAATGCCCATCGGTGTCTTAAAGGATGTACCTAGCACCATTTAGGGAGATACATTTACTGGGGACTTTAAATTCTTGGTGCTCACCGAGGCAGAAATTTCCCAACACTACTTGGGTGCCCATGGTGTTATAAGAACAATGCAGATCTTTGGTTCAACAAGGGGTACATCAGCTTTGAAAATGAGGAGGAATGATTCATCATACCCCTGGTTGATGGGAATTCAACACCCTATACTGAACCTTTGGGAGAAGAGGTCCTGGATAGAATATATGTGCACTCAATTAGGGATCCAAAGATAATCCATCCTACCAATAGAGTTATCTAGTTTGAGGATGCTTAGTCGGTAAGTGACACCACTAGTCTAGCATGTGATAATTGGGGCATGGGACCTACGAGTTGATTAGATGAAATTTAAGAGGATTGGTGACAAAGGTGAAAAATGCACACACAAAATCCATGCCTAAGAGGAAAAGAGATACCTAAGTACTCAGGAGGAGCCTCCCCAAGGTCTTTTTGTAAAAATGGAAGCTCAATGGAAGGAGGAAAATGAAAGAAGGGGGATGTTAAGTTACGTCCTACTAGGAACTACTATGTGCTGGTGGGCAACACATCGGGATAATCTCTTGGAATGGCACGAAGTGAGAATTTCCTTCTCTATTCATTTCTCTAGAAGTAATGCGCCCACCACCATCAAGGAATACCATGGTAAGGAGCCCACCTCTTTCCATGTCCAAGCTTGTGAGAGAACCTAGAGGGAAGGTGCGGAAGCTTTGCCACCATCCCTTTGGGTGCATAAACTATATTCTACATTACAGGGTTGTGCGTGCACATGGTACATACATTTTGAGACATGCCACCATATAGGGAATTAGCAAGAGCTAGAAGATGACCTCATTCAAAAATTTGAGTATCAAAGTACCAATCCATTAGTTGATAAGGAATTTTAGGTTGTCAAACACCTTACCATGGGGGTTAGTGTCATGGCGTAAGGTAGGGTAGGCTCTTGGACTTGCTTAGTGAACCAAGTTTGGAGGCACACTTTGAAGAAGAGGAAACTGAGGAGGTTTAGATTGAGTGTGAGTGTGAAAAAGGAGAAAGAAAGCTTGTATATGTAATTGATGAGGAGTAAGTAGAAATATTGGATGTTAACCATTATATAGGGACAAACGAAGTAGTGGATAATGCTGATACTCACATGCACACCTACCATGAACCTTTAAAATCTAAAAAGGTTAACATCGGATCAGGAGAAGAACCTAAGGAGGCTATCATTGGAGATTACTAGTCAGAGAAGGAAGTCTCTAAGATCATTGATCTTTTGTGTGAATTTGAGGATTTATTCCCACGCGGGTATCATGATATCAAAGGTGTCCACCATTCCTTAGGGGAGATGAGGATAAAGCTAAAGGACCATGTGCACCTGGTTAGGAAGAGACCATACCAGATGAATCCTAATTTACGTATGAAGGTAAAGGAAGAGTTAGAAAAAGTGATAGCATCTGGGATCATTGAAGTTGTTGAAGAATCGAATGGATAATTCTAATGGTAATCAACATCAAGAGGGATGGGTGGATTAGGATCTACATGGATTATAGGGAGTTGAACATAGTTTTGTCATCGATCCTTTTCCAAGCCCTTTCACTGAAGGAATTTCGGAGGGAGTCATTGGGCACAAAATCTATTCCTTTACGGCTGGATTTTTGGGGTACCACCAAGCCCAGTTGTAAAGGAATACTAGGATAAGACAACTTTTTCCATTGAATGGGGAAGTTTTGCATACACGGTCATGCCTTTCGGGTTGAAGAATGCACTGCTATTTTATTACGCATAGTGGTACAAGCATTCCATGACTTCATCCATAAATTTCTTTAGGTCTATCTAGATGATTGGATGGTGTATGGGCTAGTAAAAGACCATTGTGATAATTTGAGGTTGATGTTTGAGAGGTGTCGGTAGTTGAGGATATCCCTCAACATTAAGAAGTGTGTCTTTGCTACCCCCTTTGGAATGTTATTGGGGCATATCATATGTAAGGAGGGATTTATAGTAGATCCTACCAAGGTTACAGATTATTTTGGGGATGGGGAGCCAATTAGTCAAAGCACAGTGTGTAGGTTTCTTGGACATGTGGGATACTATCGAAATTCATTAAGGGGTATGCCAAGATCATCGTGCCTTTAGAAGAATTTCTTAGACATAAAAGTGCCTTCCATTGGGGAAAGGTGCAACAAAAGGCATTTGACACATTAAAGGATAGGCTTGTCACCGCGCCTATACTACATTTCCCCTCTTGGGATAAGCCCTTCTATGTTCATGTAGATGCCTCCGAATGACCATTAGGGAAGTGCTTGCATAGCCCAGGTGAGGGAATTTTTATCACCCTCTCGCTTTGCAAGTAGGAATTTGACACCATCGAACATAATTATACTACAACGAGTGCGAAGAATAATCAATGATCTACGTGATTCACAATTCTAGGCAAAGATCTCACCGTAACTCCCTTTATCTTCTACATTGACCACATGACATTAAAGTACTTGGTGAACAAGCCCATTCTACAAGGGTGCATATGTTGATGGGTGCTATTATTTCAAGAGTTTGAGTTCACGGTAGTTGTGAAGCCTAGAAAGAGTAATTGTGGACTTGATCATTTATCAAGAATTGATTCAGGGGAGGACATGCAGAGCATTGAAGAGACTATGCCGATGCACAACTATTTAGGTTATAACACGCAACCTCAGATTTGGAGGAAATTACAGTATTTCTAAAGGAAGGTGTGGCACCGAAAGGGATGAAGACATTAGAGAAAAAGCAACTAGCCATATGCGTTGTGCCCTACATGTTGATTAGTGGGGACTTATACAAATTAGGGCATGATGAAGTTTTGCATAGGTGTGTACTAGAGCATGAGCGCCTTGCCATCATAGAGGAAGCACACGGAGGAAGTGTAGGTGGACATTATGTAGGTGATGCCACCGCATGTAAAATATTAATGGTAGGATTGTGGTGGGAAACTCTGTATAACAATTGCGAGGACTATTGTAAACGTGTGACCACTTTGTCAAAGACATTGGCAAGCTAGGAAGGAGAGATGAAATGCCTTTGTGCCCTATCCCTAACGCTAAACCTTTTGAGAAATAGGAAATAGAATTTGTAGGCCCATTATACCAATAACACGTATGACTGGATCATGCTACGTAATCACTTGCATAGACTATGTGATAAGGTGGGAAAAGGTAGCTCCAACTAAAGAATGCACAACATCTACAACAACAAGATTTTTGTGGGAGAAAATTATCACAAGGTATGGATGCCCTTTAAGTTTAACCAATGATATGGGTACAAATTTCTTAAATGAGACCGTGAGGATCCTGTTATTAGTAGAGTTCATGGTGGCTCATCACAATACTACACCTTATCACCCACAAGAAAATGGAACCACGAAAGCATTTAACAAGATACTAAGTAATACCATGACAAAAATTTGTGATGTCAGAAGCCAAGATTGGGATGACAAGGTATCAACTGTATTATAGGTTTATAGGACAACTTATAAAAGACTGAACAAAGCCACACCATTATAATTGGTGTTTGACATGGAATCTGTTCTGCCGGTTGAGTTCATGTTACCTTCTCTGTGAATAGTGCGTGTAGGAGGGTTGGCTGATGAGTAAGTGCTGGAAGAGAGAATTGATGAATTGATGAAGCTGGATGAAAGACAATAACTTTCTAGGTGGAGCAAAACAACAGAAAAATCAAAGCAAAAAGCATGGCATGATCGCCACATTAGGAACAAGAAGTTTGAGGTTGGGCAGATGGTCTTACTATATGATTCTAAGTTTCTGCGCCACCCTGGGAAGTTAAAGGTCCATTGGTTACATCCCTATATAATCTCATACATCCTTGATTCGGACACATGTCGATTCTAAAGTCTTTGATAGAACGAAATTGCCTAGAAACTTCAATGGGAGTAGGCTAAAGCCCTACTATAAATAAGGCTTCTTGGTGTTTGTAAATAAGGTAGTTTTTCTAGATAGTTTAGAATTTCCTTTATGCATTTCCTTTCTTGTTTCCATTTCATGTTGTTTTTTGTTTTGTGCCTTGGGCACCGGTAACCTTGTTAATTTTTGAGGGTTTTGAATGCACAGAGGATCGTGCATCATTTAAGTGTGGGGTGGAGTGATGTGAAGGAAAGCATGGGTAAATTTCCAAGGACGATTGTGTTGGAAATCCTAGTTAAATGGCCATGTTAAAAGAGGTGCATGAAAGAAAATGTGGAAAAGGATGGTTGGTGTCAAGATAAGGCTACTTTTAGATCCTATGTACAGAGGAGGAAGAAGTGCATAAACAAAATGAGGTAGGCGAGAGAAAAAATCATGACAGAAGAAGTGACTTCGATGTTGGTTATGCATGCGCAAGAGTCTCCTATCAAGATGGGTTGGTTGTGCACCAGAAGGTTGGAAGATTGTCCACATAGGGTTGGGCACGTGAGTTAGGGCACAAAAGTCAAGATTTGTTTGAAAAATCCACATTAAATGTTAAAAGTATGGTGGTAAGTAAAGTAGCATTTAATGCTTAAAAAAGGAAAAACTATAAATAGAGGTTCGAGACATTTCATTATTCACTTTGTGACTACAAAGAGAAGAGATTTTATAAACTAGGGTTTTGAGATTTGATCCGTGTGAAGAAAAATTGCAATAATTTGAGTGTGAGTGACTAGTTTGGATTTACAAACTAGAAAGGAAGTGATTCACGAGTGTGGGAAGAGCTATGGAGAAGCATCGTCTAGTGAAAAGAGATTCCAGTTAGGGTTTGGTATCTAGGGCACGGGTCGAAAAGAGTTTCTTCGCTAGTTTGAGATCTAAACTTGGAAAGGGGTAGTAAAACAAAGCAAGTGAAAGAATTTTAAGTGTTAACATAAACAATGGCACCCAAGAAACTAGTTGGCACACCTAAGAAGGGAAAGGGAAAAGGCAAGAGCAAGCAACAAGAAATTGTCGCACGTATAAATGAAGAGTGGTATGTAGAAATGTAGTACCCAAATGGAGTATTGCTTGGGTGTGAGTGGGAGTCCCATTTAAGAAATATGTTAGTAAATTATTACAATCATTTCTCGAGCACGATCGAGAAGGAAATGGCACTAGATTTAGTGTGCCTGATGAATAAAAGGACACTAGAGGGTTTGCCCATCTATAACGATGATGTAAAAATGAAGATGGAGAAGTCTATTTTCTTTCACATTTCCAAGTGCCTACACAAACCTTTTATTTTCTTTCACATTTTGCATTCTTGTTTGTCTGTATTCATCAAAATTGATACTTTGTTTTGGGATATTAAAATAAACAATATGCATCCTTCTTGTTTCACATAGTCTAATTAAGAGGAAAATTCACTACATTCACCAATTTTTCCCTCACACACAACCAAATCACTTCAAAATAAAAATGTATTCAAAAAAATCCCACTCGGTGAAATTGATTGAGAATTCATCACCCAACAAGGAAGCCAACTCATTGTTTTGGCTGAGTATAAACACATGTCCTGTCGATATATATTGATCAAAGCACTGACTCCCTTATCGTAGTAGGACTATGAGAGGAGGTAGGCCCCAATATACATGCTCATACCGGTGCTAGTACAAAGTTTTACCACATGTACCTTCATGTTAATCAAGGAATCCACCCTTAAACATACCAAAAATCATCCATATCTTTCCATTTGCTAGGACCCATCATCCATTTTTTTTGCATTTCACTTTTCTTAACTAAATCAAGAAATTCTAAAATTTATTCTAGTTGTTTATATGTTGTGTTTAGATCCCCTCATTTAGTTTCTTTTTATTAATTAGGAAATTATGTGTTTGTTTACTATCAATTTCATTATTAAACTTCAAAAAATATGTGTGTCATTATCTACACTAGTACAACATTATAACCCATTTTATCAACCTATCACATCTCAGTCAACTTTATTTATCTCTGAATTATTTCTAAATTCATCTAGGCCATCTCATGTTCCTTATGGAAATTCTTCCTCTTATTTAATTCATTAATCCTACAATAACTCCATCTAACCAACTTCATGACTATTCTTTTATGGAAATTCTTCCTCTTATTTAATTCATTAATCCAACAATAACTCCATCTAACCAACTTGCGACTATTCTTCACAACTAAACTATTTCCAAACTATTGCCTCTTAGTCTATGTCCAATGTATCTCATCAAGCGGTCTTTCCAACATCTCATTTTTCATCACAATATCAAAAGAATCTCAATATCCCCATCCTTCATCTAATTAATCCATCTCTTCTTCAATCCCATTTTCAAGTACCTCATACATCCCAAATCCATACACATATCCCTACTCAAGCCCAATCAACTCCTCTCATAAAAAAAAACATACTCAACATTTTTCCACATCTCCCAACATCCCTTTATCACAACCCACTTCAAAAACAATATCCTCTCAAGCTACCCCATCAATCTCTCGCATCAAGCAAATCAATCATGTCCTCTCGTCAATTCCTTCACATTTAATCTTACAAATGATTCCATACAATATCTGTCAAATAGATTAGACAATTTAGAAACCACTACCAAAGGATCCAAACAAGTCCTCACTTATGATCAAGTTTGTAATGAACCCATCCATCCGTTAGTACCATACAAGCCCTATCCTCTACATTAGGAATCACCTAAATTTACCATGTTCCATAGCCAGAGGATCCGTAGCAGCACATAATCTCCTTTAGATATTTATGTTATCTCATTATCCATAATCAAGATATCCTTCATAGAACCTTTCCTATGTCACTGGCAGGACCTGCCTTGGATTGGTATAATTCCCTTCCTCGATATTATTTGGTCTCTTTCACACAATTATCTATGTTTTTTCTCAATCACTTCGCTATAAATATCACTCGCAAAATAACCATTTCTAACCTTGCTACCATTAAACAATCCAAAAATGAATCCCTTGGAGACTTTTTCACTAGATGGCAGAGCACTATCAATCAATTATCTTTTCCACTTCCACAGTCATGGAATTAATCGAGTTGTTTACCTAATCATGTTCCCATCACATATCATCCACCCTTCAATCCACACATTGTGTACCTTCGACAATTTTTTTCCATGGATAGGAAATTATAAATACAAGCTCTTAAAGAATCCCATCTCGATCTTGAATCTCCACATGTCTCATAGTTAGGATTAGTGCAACTCATTGAGTTTCCCTAATTTGGAAAGACTGAGACCTATATCAATGGTTGATGTCACACGTGCATGAAGATTAATTTTACTTCACAAGGTACAAGATGTGCACTACCTCTCATCCTATTTCACATTTCACAGTGCCTCACATGTGAAGGAGAAAGTTTGGATGACCTATGTAATAAGGAGGCAATTAAGGAAACCATCACTACTTATGCGTATAAAAGGGGTCAAGGTCCTTTGATATCATGGACATCAAGGACCTGGTGATGAATATGGTTGTGCACCTTGTGACAATGTTAAACGGCCAGAGAGATGGACCCAAGTAAACAAGTCCAAGTTGAATGTTTGTAGGAGTATTTTAGAGGGAACCATCTACAACTTGTCTACATTCATCACAGATAAGATTGTCAATAACACATAGGAAGGTGATAAAATCCTCTTTGGTAATGTCCTATTAACCATTGTGTTCTTAGAGATTGGGGTGCCAGATGCAGAGGACAAATTTGTGTGGGAGTACCCTGCTGAAGACCCTTCACCGGCGAAGAGGTTTAAGAAGTACACATGTGATAGTATGATAGTCGTGCACAAGGAGTGCTTGGAGAAGTGGTACACGCACCTAAGGAATGTGTTTAGGGTGGAATGGAGGATCCTTGAACAACTTCTAGTGACCACTAAGGGAGAAGCCTAGTTTGCAGTGTACCAACATTTATGTCTTGCAGATTTAAATTGATAGATGAGACATGGAGCCCATGGTGCAAGCTCTGTTTTGCCTTCATAGCTCAACACTTCCAAGAGGGAGTGAACAGGTTCAAAGAATCCAAGAAGTTGAAGTTGTACCTTGGTAATATGGATCACGACCATAGAAAATGCACAAAGGGTTGGTCTACTCCCAATAAGCATGCATACGTGGAGAAGTACGTGTCGCATGATGTCCATATGATGAGACCCATAAATTTTCCCATTACAAGAGGGTCCACGACATGAGTATACCTCTGCGCATAAGACTCAAATTTGAGAAGGGTGCGTATTTGGAGAATGATGTGTCCATACCCGAGGAACCAACTAGCAGGAAGAGACTTGTGCCCAGACAGGAGGAAAAAGAACCAAAAATAAAGTACTAAGTGTAGTGGATACACAAGCAATAGGTACCCTGGGACAAGTGCCGAATAAGTATGTATTCATGCGCAAGAAAAATTCCATAGTTGAATAGAAGATACAGGAGCCGGAGGAGCCGTTAGAAAAGGAGTCATCGAAGAAGAAGAAAAGACAGAGTCACCTACATGTAATCCCTAGTTGGGAAGAAACAGAAGATGACGGAGAATTCATATTCTAAGTACAATGAGATTTTGGGAGCCTATCAAGGTGAAATGGATGATGATGAGGAAGATGAGCTTGAGGTAAACCAAGAACAACCTGTGTTCAGTGTATATGACTTAGAGGAGGGTGAAGGAGAGAAGAATGAGTACATCTTCATGCGAGAGAAAGGGAAGCCAAGAAGAGGAAGACATCTCGAGACAAGGAAGGGAGTGAAGAGGTAGACAAGGCAACAAAAAGAGAGGCTGAGTAGATCATTGAGACCTTGGTGGAAGATGAGTTGGAACAAAACACTGAGCTAGTGATGAATGAGGATAAGGAAGAGAGTGGGTAAAAGGACCACAAAAACACTGGAGGCCCCACTTTAAGTGTAAATATTCCTAAGGGCACACGCAAGAGAGGAAAGTGCGTGGAGGAGGAGAGGATAGGGATGGGTTATATTGATGACCCCAACAAAGTGTTGCATGCACAATTTCAAAGAATAGTTCTAGCAGAGGAGCTCCTGGAAATGTCATCTTTTGATAAGGAGGATGCATACCCATAGACAAGGAAAATGCTCTTATGGGAATTTGAGTCCCATCTTGATGAGCCAGAGTTCAAAGTAAGCCATGGGGAAATAATAACATTTTCGAATCAAAAGGAGACATCCCAGGGGTGAATGTCCAAATGCTCTCGGATGAATAAATGTGTAACACGCTCAACAAGGTCTTTGTTGAGGTTGAAGCTAGAATCTTTGGGTGGAATGATAGAGTCAAATTTCTAGAAGATGAACTGGAGGAGAAAGAGGAAGAGCTAGCTGAGAGGACAAAGGAGATGAGTTAAGAAAAGATGATCAGCGCCTAGTTGCAGCGTGAGTTAAAGGATGAGAAGGCTAGAGTGCATGAAGTATACAAAAAGGTGGAGTCCATTACAGATGTAATAGTGTTGAAGCATCCAGACCTAGTGCCTCCCATGTAGAAGTATGCATCTGCCCTGGAATGCCTAGAGGACTTAACAAGGATCCTCACCATGGAGAGGCAACCGCTAGCCTTGGAATCTATAGAAGAAGTGGCCACACGTTTAGAAAAGGAGGATAAATTGAAAGTCATGGTGCTCATAGCTGAATACAACAAGGTCCTTGCTGATGTAAAGATTACTTCCTGAAATGCTGAGGCCACGTATGACTACCGTGTAGATAGAGACAAATTAGTAAGCATGCCAACCAATGATGAAGTAGAACTTAAAGAGTTCCAAGAGAAGTACAAGGGGAATAGAGTGGAGTGAGAAAAGATCCTATCCGAGGTAGAAAATAAATCAGAAGCTATTGAGGCCTTACGAGGCTCAATTAAAAATCGTCTAAAGGAACTATACTCGTAGATTACATGAAGGATGGATGTGCTAGAGGATATAGGAAAGGAGTTAGAGAAAATTGTTGACACTACGAGCACACAAGGGGATGGGTTGGGTTTTGATCAGGTGAACACCTTAGTAGGTGATCTTTTCTAGAGAGCATAGAATGAGGTCGATGCTTGGAACAATCTAGAGGCCGACTTGCATAAAGAACTTTCCTCTCTTATTGCTTTAAGTAGCATCATTCCCTATTCTTCATTCTTTTCCCATTCTTTGTCCCCTTTATTATTTTTCTAAGACATTAATTCTTTGTGTATTATTTATTCTTTGAGGAAATTTCGAGGGTAGAGAAGGTAAATTCTAGGGTGATGTTGGGCCCTTGAAATATCAACTAAGTCCAAAAAGGGCGCATAGGCACACATAGTTGAACAAAGTGCACAAGATAAGGCACGTAGGGAAGGGTTCAAGTAGGGTTTTGGTAGAACCCGGGATGCGTGCCCGTGGAGTAGAATCTAGGACTTATCCATTTTTGACCTATCGGGAAGGATGCAAGAAAAATGTGACCCGAGTAGAAAAGGTGCTAGCACACCGCGACATGGTGGCTCTGAAGGAATATGCCCTATGCTAGAAGCTTCTAGAAGGACATCATGGCAAGGAGTGGTGACCTTAGGCCTAGAGGAGCATGTGCCCATGGAGGACCACTTTTAGACACTTGCGATAGATCTGAGGCCGCAGAAGAATGAGTTGGCAGTTCAGAAAGGCTATATATACAAGTGCCTACACAAACAAAGAAGAATGAAGTGAATAGAGGGTGGAGCTATGAAAAATACTATAAGGACTCATAGTATTCATCGCCCGCAATAGTGTGGAGGCACTAAAAAAATGAAGAGGGTGGAGCCTCTTAGAAATATTGCCCGCAAAAAGGTTAGAAGAAACATAAAACAAAAAGAAAGAAGTAGAAAGTAGACTATAAAACAATATACAACAAAAATACACACCCAATCACCGATGATTACCATATAAGGAATTTGAAAAATAAAATGCTATTTTATTGATGAAATGAAGCAAAGAAACAAGGGATGGGGTCTTACACCGGCATTCTAGAAAGTTGAACATGGTTTTACCTTGGGGTTTGTTGATTGAGTCAAGTGGGTAAATATTATCTCAACCTTAGTATGGTAGGGTTTACAAGATACCCGCAGATGTGGATGGATGATTTTTTATGTTGCGCTTGTGAAGAATGAATTATGATTATTTTTCCTACAATTAAACCTAAAAATCAAAGACACTACACAAAATGGAATTAGACAAGTATATGGCGGATTTTCTAGCAAAGTCCACTTCCTCGAAAGTTAATGGAATTCCTTAAAAGGATGTTAATCCAAATTTAAGAAATTAATCTATCAATGATAAAATAAATGATAAAAAGATGAATAAAAAGAAATGATTTGAGCTATTAGATAATGAATGATTAAGAAAATGATGTGAATAAAATACACTTTCCGATTACAGAATCGACTAATAAGACATAAAATATGATATTACTAGATATGAGAAGGTTTTGGATGATGATTTTGTTGATGGTGAAGCTTTGATCGACAAAACGACAACCTCTTATGTCTTGACGATAAACCGAGAACCGTAGATCTGTTTTAGAAACTCAAAAGTTCAAATATGACTTCCAGATATTTCCAATGATGCAAAGAATCATAGGTGATTGAGGTTGAATTGTTGGTGATTGAGCCAATCTTTGGCAATTTTGGAAATTGCCAACAATTGTTGTAAAAATGTATAGGCCAATAATGGACAAGTATGAGACTCAAAAGGAATGTTAGAAATGTTGATGTAATCTTAGAAATGATGCATAATAATGTAATGAAGCAAGTGAAACCACTTACCTTGCATAATTTTGAGAAATGAGGAACAAAAGGTGATATTACCCGAGAGAGGAATATTTTTGATGTAAGAAGACTACTGATGTGATTTTGGACATATGAATGATGTTCGAAGATGCTTTGACTATTTGTTGGATGATCTATGGCTCTGTGAGAGGTCTATAATGCAAGAATAATACAATATGAAGTCCTTAGGTAACATCCACCTACAATTATTTTTTCAAAATGGAGGCTTGGAATCAGTATTTATAGTGCTAATAGGAGATCATTGCCGATGATTGGGGGAATCGCTGATGATTGTAGAAAATTTGAGTTATGGAGGATAAAATTGATACTTTTGAACTTAGGTGGTAAGGAATTTAGGGAATCATATCTAGATGAGTTAGAGAGGTTGATTTGGAGGTTTAGAGTTGGATGGGGGTAGTTAGGATAGATTGGGAATAAATTAGTAGGTGGTTAAAATATATTTAGAAGGTTTAGTTAAACTAGTCATAACTAGTGAGTTAGGATGAGTGAGGTGTAGGGATAAGTTATAGGTGGTTAAAATATATTTAGAAGTTTTAGTTAAACTATTCGTAACTAGTGAGTTAGGATGAGTGAGGTGTAGGGATAAGTTAGAGGTGGTTAGGATAATATATTTAGAAGGTTTAGTTAAACTAGTCGTAACTAGTGAGTTAGGATGAGTGAGGTGTAGGGATAAAATTAATTAATTAATTAACTAACTAATTAATCAATTATTTAGCCATGGGAGGGGTAATATGACCTAGGAAATGAGGTGTCAAGTTTAATTAATAAATGGAGGGTTAGATTTAATTAATGATGGATGTGGATTTATGTGAGGTAAGTATGACAATGATGTTAACGTTGATGTTTTAATAAATATGAAAGGTGTAATGATGATAATGAAGGTAGAATGGTGGACATTGACACTGGAATTAATAGTGCTAATTTTAGGTGTCTACATTAGCCATAGAGTAATATTGGTATATGTAGGTGGTAGTAAGGAGTAGTTAACCATCATATTGAGTATATGATTCTTATTGTATAGTTTGGAGGTTATCCCCAAAGTGGATAAGCTATTCTACTTACATATTGTGATCATTTATCTACAATATTGTGTTCTTTGGTGTTCTATTACTATTGATATTCATATTTATATAATTAATTTCATTACAAGTGGTATCGAGACTGATCTCAAATAGAACTACATCAAAAACTAATTGTGAAGGTTCAAGTATATCTAAAAATTATTAGCGAATTATTTTACAATTTTTTGTGGTGTGGTAAAATCAGTCAAGTAAGATCCTCTCCAAATTTCAAACATTTTGGACTTGTTTTGCAAAATTTATAGTAGTTTTATGTTTTTTCATAAATTGGCTACCTAGGTTGCAATTTTGGAATTTTTCTAAGTTTCTTATATTTTTGGAAAGCTTTCCAAAAATTAGCTAGGGTTTCTTCTCTATGATTTCCTCTATTCAACTAGTAAGTTTATGAAACCCAAAACCTAAAGTTTTACCTTATTCCTTCTACCCTGAGACCCAAACCCTACATCATGACTGATAGATCAACTTGAGGCTAAGGGAAAGGTCAAGAAACTTTAGGAATGACCCCAAATAAGGAAGATATGGATTTATAATCTTATGGTTTATAATTATCTAAGATAGTTGACCAAATTAAGGAAAAGTTAAATAATATAATGAGTAAGGATGACCTAAACAATGAGATTATTTATCTAAAAATTAGCCTTATGGATTTTGAATCAATGAAGCAAGATATGTTTCTCATTATTTCAAAAATGAATCCTCATTCTATTCATATGGGTTCCTCTAGAAATACACACATAGGTATAAATCACTCTAACCAAGGTGGATCCTTTATAAATTTAGGTGGATCTCTTCACCAATCGTGTGACATTATTCTGAAAGTGGAAATGTGTAAATTTGATGGAAAGGATCCACTCAATTGGATTAACCAAATGGATAATTTCTTTGATTTTCATCAAATACCATCGAGACAAAAGGTGACCATGACATCCTTATTTCTAGAACTCACCAAATCATCCGGTATCGTCGGTTATGTGCTTAAAGATAAAAGAATGGTATCGGTGCCGGATGGACATTTTTCACTAAAGATATTTAATTACACTATAGTTCTAGTGTGTTAGATAATTACTTTATCCAATTAACAAAGTTATGATAAACATGTTCAATAAAGGAGTATGTTCATCAATTCCAAAATATTTCCTTGCATGTGGAGGATATTAAAAAAGAGTATATGAATGTCTCGTTTATTGGGGGTCTTAAGGACCACATTGAGCATGAGGATACATGTGTTTAATTCACTCAAGGTTTTTTATTATATTATCATGGCACATAGGGTAGATGAAAATTTCTTTCCAGCATAAGGAAAACCTTCACTAACATAAAATAGCATAGCACCTTTCCACCATCGTACCTTGAGCCAGTTTGAATGACACCCCAAAAATTCAAGAAAAAGAGAAAAGTGTAACATCCCTATTTCATGATTACAAAAGCAGGGGATTTTTTTATTTTGATTATCTCAATGTTCACTATTCTAAATTCAACATTTAGAACCACATTAAATCTATTAATCAATCCTACAATAGTAACCATATACAACTGTTATGACTCGGTGTAAAACTCAATCTCTCATATTTCATTTCATTGTATACTCTATATACTTGTGGTTCCCTTTTTCATTTAAGGGTTCATCAAGTGCAACTGACCAAGGGCTTATCTAGGTATTTGTTATGAATACCCATCCTATATCCAACACCTTTAGTCTGGTGAATTTAAGACAATGCAACTAGCAACTTGTGATACTTTGGCTAAATTTTTAGACATGTTTTCCATGCCTATATTCCAAGACGACATACTCGTCATGAAGGAATATGTCTTTCACCACACTTGAAACTGTTATCTTGATTATACTTTCTTGACTTATGTCAATCCTTCCCATTTCGTGTTAGATGCTAAGAAGAGATAAACCACATGGACTAGTGCAAATAGTCCACTTACGGTGACTAAGGGTAATCAAGTGTATTCAAATTGACCCTGTTGCTTCGAGTACACTTCATCACCTATATTCAATACAAGTTGACATCAGCAGAAAAACCGTAGCATATCACTTTGCCTAGAGTGTAACAATGATTTGGGATCCCACTCAAAGACGACCTCGCTTAGAGGAGATGAATGGATTACATGACATAACAACTACTCCACAATAACCATCTATTGAACCCTACCAATAGATGGGTATTGTGCAACAATGATTATGCTACAATAGACCATTAAGTTCCTATAAATGAATCCTCCTATTTTAACAAGTTCATTAATCCCTTTAATTCACAACTTGTTAATCCCACCCTAGTTATTTTTAGTCATTAGGTTTCGTTCCTAAGGACTAACTTGGGTTCTATCAACATTCCAGACAAGGAACATTATGTTTCCCACTTAATCAATAATGAGGATCTACAGATTAATTCTGCTCTTAACTTAATCACTTTAAGCATGTAATTTCCTCCAGTTGATTAAACATCTTAGAAAAATATTACAAGTATATGATAGGGAAAAACCACATATATCCATATATACTTTAGGAGTAATATAAAGTTCATTTCTTAGACTCCAAACGGGTTCCATACTTTCAACCCGTAATAGTTTTCTTGACTTAACATTCATTTTCCTTTAAGTCATTCAACTATTCGAATTGTTATAACTTAGTTAAACATTATCCCCTAAGTATAACTCATCTATGATGGGAGGGTATTCCACATCCACCTTATATTTTATCCAAAAGGTTCATTCTGATTACCACATAGTGAACAACCCCTTTCCTTAAGGTTTCATAACATGATTACATTATGGATACAAGTCAAATATTTATCATATTAATGACCTCATCATTACAACAAGAAGAAATTTGTTCTTAATGCTGTAAGGATTAGTTCAAGATATACACCTAATCCCATTATGTCATTCTTATCCTTTCCTAAGTATAATTCCATTTCCTTATTGTACTTAGTTCATCAATTAGGATAGGTAAGATTGCATTTTATTATAATCACTTAGATCCCTTTTTCAAGGTAGATTCTTATATATGTACTTAATGAGATTAAGTACTCCTTGTGATTATTCCCTAAGGTTTGAATCCCCTTAATTTTAGTTATGCAACCCATACTTGTTTTATAACAATCCTTATAAAACAGTCACACAAATATTGACTTATAATGTTGTAAATAAGCATAATCATTTATAACTTAATTCCCACAACAATATAACTTGTTTATTACAACTTATTCATTGCTATCTTAATCAAGATGAATTCAATAAATAGAAGTATATAAGTCAATAATCAACTTATATTTAAGTTCTTTTCAATCATACTTTTCATATAAGTCTAATCACAAAAGATGATTCCTTATATCTTTCCTTAAGCTTACATTTTTATAAATCAACATTATCATTCACTGCTGCAACAGTGGTGTGAAATATATTTAAAATTTCATTTGACAACATTCAAGTTTACCAAACAATATCAAGGAATAAGACATTGCATATCGATAATTCCCTACAAGCCTACATTCCCAATGAAAGATTTGAAATTGAAATCTTCATTTACACACAACTTAACCAACCAAGATAGAATGATTCAAAGCAACAACTTTCCTTTAATTTTGGAATAAGATGTCAATTCAAGTAAACAAGAATAAATCATATCCTTTTCAACAGTTTACATAATGGCCATAGGCCCTGATTACTTCAACACAAAATTAAATCAATAAATGAAAACATAATCTTTTCATCAAACTACATTTCTTCAATCAAGAATAAATGCATCTTTCCATAAGTCTTCCTCTTTTCTTCTTTCATGAAGTTCATCTGCAAGATTGTTAGCATATGTCAGTTCATTTGAACTAAGCATGATAGGAGCTAAATCCTTGGAACCATATGTTCTAACTAACAACTTCAAGAAGGAACACTGCTTATTAATAGAAATCAGTCAAGGGTTTAGAAACATATTTTTCCTTTTTGAACACTTCTAGAAGAACATTACTCAAGTGTATCACCATGTGTGCATGTGTACTTTGCTTAATGCTAAATCAAATGGAACAAGAACTACCACCTAAAATAGTTCTACAATTTAGCTAAAACAAAGCATAAACACCATCAAGATAGAGAACTAAGCAAGATCTAAACTAACATTATAACTTTGAAAACATGAGATCAAAACTATGCATGTTATTTTAACATCTCTACTCTCCTAGATTACCAACAAAATGCATGGACCTATTTAGCTCCAATGGCAATCAAAAATTTCTTGTTTGATCTTTAAGGAATGCAAGAATAGGAATCTTAGCTCTTAACAATGGTGACCTCTCAAGAAGACAAAATGCAAGCTCTTAGTCTCTTTGCTATATGCTTTGCATTTTCTCTCTTAAGAAGTTTAGGTGTAGGTATAAAGGTAGAAGGAGGGCTCCTTATATAGCCCAATGGATAAAGGAAACACTTCATCCCTTTGCATGTGGGATAAAGGTAAAACATGATTAGGAATGGATAAGGTTGCTTTATTAAAGGTTACCCTAATTTAGAAGGGTTTAATTTATGCTAGCAAATCATGGGAGTTAAGGGGTGTTTTAATTAATCAAAGGTTATTAACTAATAGGTAGATGTAAGCTTATAGAAGCTAATTAGAGGAATATTAGTACGATTTAGACTATTAGAAGGGGATTAAATCAATTAAATATTGATTTATTAGTTAAATGAAGTGAAAGGCTAATTAATTAGTCTAGATAGAAGGGGTGAATAATTAATGGAAGGTTGTTAATTAGGTTGTTAGTTAGATAGGTGAATTAATCAATTAGCATATTGTAATTAATTAACGACAATAAGAGGGAATATGAGAACTTTTGATGATATGTCATCAATTTGTGAGAAAGGGGATAATTAGTGCAATTTAAGTATTTAAATTGCTTGGGCGTAATTATGGGTGTCTACATTTGCCCCTCTTTGGGGTGGCATAAGTGACGTCACTTCAAAGATAGTAGACAAAAGAAAATTTTGAAGGGATAGAAGAAAAATTAGTAGGAGGGAGAGATTCCCCCTCGAGTGTCGATGGGGTGATGAAAGAAGCCGATCGACGATCGAAAAAGATGAGAGATAGACAAAAGAATGGGAAGGGGTAGGATGCCCCGGTGAGAGAGAATATTAGGGGTGAGAAGAAGATGATGCAAAAGAAATATGGAGGAGGGGAGAGAAGAGCTTAGCTTCTAGCTACGGTGTATTATAACATTTTGATGTCATCATATTACCATAGGAGCTACGTCATTGGTCTTTATTAAAAATATAAGCATACGACAAAGGTAGAATGACATGAAAAGCCATACTATGAACAATTGCCCATTGCTGAAAATACCAACTCCATGCAACATACAATAATGCAATGCAATACAAGAAGGAAACACGCTCATGTAATAGGGAAAAAAAGTACGAACGCACATACCCAACCCAACAATGGTCAAGAAAGTTGTACAAATGTTTTGTTATCAGTGCTGAAGAGATCCACAAGTTCATGATTGATGAAAGAGTTAAAAATGATGCCCTGAGAAAGGTTACATGCAAGGGGGAATGATAATGGACACAGGGTCCAAGAAAAGTATTTGTGTGCAACGAAACAACACCAGGCAACAAACGTGCCCCAGAGTACAGATGAAGCAAGTAGCTAGCTTTGTGAATGGTTGTGAATTTGATGATCCGCGAGTCATATTAATCGGGAAGATGTGAGAAAAACTAGTAGGATATGGAGAAAATACCATGTGCAAGACACAAGTTTCAGCCGTAATAAGCAAGTTACCATTTTTGTAGGTTGTTTTACTTTTTAGGATTTTGTGAAAAATTTTGCCTTGTTTTTTTTTTTTTTTGACATATATATTGTTTTTATTTTCTGTTTTCACGTGAGATAAGAAGAAAAATTGCCAAGGAGAAATAAAATTATCCGAGGGAGATGAAGGGGGTATCAGCTAGCAAAAATGCCCTAATACAATGAAAAATAAGAGAAAAATAATTATTTAATAAAAATAATTATTCCACAGTGAACAGAGGAGAAAATGACAATCAAAACGGGCCTCTAGGCCCTCCCGTGATGAAAAATGGGTTAATATACCCCACCGAGGGGTAAAAACATCACGACCAATTCATTTTAACCGAGCTATTTAGAATTTTTACTGTGAGGCTTTGATAGTGATGAGGACAATGGTGATCGCACGAGACCGAGTGAGGTGCGCAGACGTAGTTCGAGGGTACCAGAACACGCAGACGATGACCCCTTCATGAGTATCGAACCCTTGCACATTAATTTTGGTCATTAATGCTCTAAATTCTACTTTTATACCTAAGAATTCATGTCGGCATGCATGCATGCATGTATAGGTCGTCGTCGGGGGTGCATGTGCGATAAACACATGCACACATGTGTAGGCATAAAGTGCACACACCCACATGCACGCACACACACAACCATATGTGCGCGCACACGCACACACACAAAAAGAGGCGCACATGTTAAAAACATGGCACATGCACAAAAGGGGGTGCACACACACCCATGGGTATACACGCACAAGTGCAGGCACCAATTGTGTGGCGCACATGCCAAAAAGGGTGCACAGGCACTGTAAAGAGGGCAAGCACGAAGACATACACACACATGCGCACACACCCAAAAGGGGGCGCAGGCATCCAAAAGGGTGTGCACGCACCTCAAACCAGTAGAAAAGATAAGAAAATGTAAAAAGATGACACTTAGAAGAATTTTTAGGATTTTTGGGTTAACCCTAAAATGTTAGATAGTTTTTTAGAAGAGATGTTAGTAACTGACGAGTGATTTGATATTTTATAGAGATGATTACCAATTTTATAGACACGGGAGTGCCACACCCGGATAACAGAGCTAGAGGGGAGTATGCACTGGTGCGATCGGTGAGCCATGGCAATACTTCTTGAGGTGGTGGGGCTAGGCCCCATGTCTTGGATGCCTTCCATTACATTGGATCATGGCTTACTGACTACACTAGCCGAGTGATGGCATAACAAGAGTCAATGTTTCAGATTACCCACAGGGGAGATGACCATGACTCTCAAGGATGTATGGCGGATCCTCCATGTGCCGATCATAGGCACCTTGATTGAGTACAACACAGATGCAAGATTGATTAGAGTAGCCTGCAGTGACCTTTTTGATATAGATGATATTCCACATGATGAGATGACTATAGCCCTACATGAGTGCATCTCTGACCCCACATTGCATCGGGGCCTCTTTATATTATGTCTCTTATCAATGGGTTCTTACTCACTTGATAAGACAAGGATGTCATTCCCAAGAGGACTGTTACCTTTGGTTCATGGCATCTTCAGCAGCGAGAGATACTGCTTGGGGACAATGCATTTTGGCCCACTTGTATTGGGACTTACATTTGATTACATACCATAGTCAGAAGACCATGGGTCTAGCTTTGTTACTTCAGATCTGGTCATGGGACCATATTACCATCGATGCCTCGTGGGCACTTTACGTGTCTGAGACCCAGAGGAGCCATCATACATGGCATGGGTAGCAGCAGGTGGTGATATACGTAGCCACCTTAGCAACCTATTCAGATATAGGTGAGAGTTTGATGAGCTGCCAGGATAGATGTTATCTGGTGGCCATACAGACATTTCTAGTGGCTAGAGGATGCCATAGAGCTCAGTGTGTGCTTAGTAGAGCACTATATCATTGGCAGTCAGCAGCTACATTATAGAGTGTATCAAGTTGATAGGTGTCAATGGCAGCTTGGCAGAGTATAGGGGGTCCCACAACCAGACATTTGGTATGCACGTAGAGATTCAGAGAGGCACACTATGGGGCCTTGCATACCGGTGGCCCAAGCTCGAGTGAGTTTTACACAGGTGGTCCCCTAGGCATGGGACCCAACACGATAGGTGCGGGATCCAGGGACCACAATGGAGTACATAGCTTGGTATGCCACTGTATTACCACTCGACGTCGACCATTCTAGAGGAGGCACAGGAAGCGGGTGCTCGTCCATGTATAAAGATATGACATGGTTCAAAGCGCAAAGTGAGAGTAGTGGGGATAGATCTAGAGGATCCTTTTGATGGTATTCCTCATGATGGGTAGGGTACTACATAGGCACAAGGACCGAGGCCGTAGGGCCTAGTACAGGCACCAGTTCAACCATCCAGAGTGAGGGTCCTAGAGTAGGGCCAATCCTCTAGAGCTCCTTAGGGACAAATTTCGAGGCATAGACAACCTCTCAGCTAGTGGCACAGATAGCCATAGTACAATAGTTACAATAGGCCCTAGCTAAGAGAGATACAATGAGAGTAGAGAGGGATGAGGCCCGAGGCTAGTGTGTGACCACCATAGTGGAGCATGATGAGGCCTGGGCCCATATTGTTACATTACTTTCAGAGTGAGATCAGGCTCGGGCCTAGGATGGCCCAGAGATGACAGAGTGGCATGGCAGAGTCAGATTTGAGAGACAGCGGCACAGGGGGCTCAGATATTGATCCTTCTTCATCAGTCACAGACTCAGGTGTGGATGGTCGTAGCTTAGAGGGATCACATATATGCATGGTCATAGGGCCTTCTTACACGAGAGATCAGGCACGAGCCAAGTTACAGACTATGACCACCGAGAGAGATCGAGAGGCTTCGTCTCGTGAGACAAGATGAGGCTGATTTAGGCCAAGTGATAGGTGAGCATGATGTTGCCCTTTAGGAAGCCCTCACCTCTAGAGATGCTTGACTTGATACATGATGCCACGAGGCTTGGTGGCAAGGATTTATTTTATAGGACTACCTATTATAAGGTAGTCCCTCCAGAGCAGTGAGTGGTACTACCTTGATAGTTAGGGTCGAGCGCGATAGGTTATTAGTCATGGAGATCAAGTGAGTCTACAAGATCAGTGAGATAGCCCATACTAGAGCAGCCAGTCAGACCAGGACCATCTCAGCCTCCATTGTTCCGTCAACCAAGTGACAGACCTGGGAGCCCCGGTGAGGGCGAGAGCTGCGATTGAGCCCTATATTTTTGTTGTACAAATTATTTGTATACATGCCTCTTATGAAGGCCGATGTTGATGTATAGCTTTGTATACTTGTATTTTGATGATGCCTCATGATGAAGGCTTTATTCTTTTTGATGCATGCCCCTTTTTGACGACACTTTGTATCTATGATGTATCATTTTGAGTACCGATCTGGATAGTTTATACTTGTATAAATATGTGGTCATTTTTTATGTATCATCTTTGTACACCTCAGTTGAAGGCATTTTTGATATAGAGTACCGATGTATATCCATTTTTGTTGATATAGATGTATATGACACACATGTATATAGAGGATTACTTTTTGGGCTTAGATACACATGTTTATGAGATGTACTTTATTGTTTTGTGTCTTGATGCATGTGACATGAGTGGGCATAATTCTATGATGTAAAATACCCTTTATCAAAAATTACTCTATGTTGAATCCCATTGCATATTGCGTGTTTTGATTCAGCACTTATGGATGTGTTATGATGTTGTCTGATTTTGTACTTGCATGTATCTGATCATGATGTTTGATGTATACATGTGCTGTAGATGTTAGATGATATCAAATGCATTTCTCATGTGTTACTGTAGATGTATATGGATAGGATGATATGATGATAAGGGTGCGGGGGGGATAGATTTTGATATTTGCGATCCCTCTTGCCCCCATTTGATGATATGATATGTGATGATTAGCTTAGCATTCATGTATGATGTATACTTAGCTTTTTCCTGATATATGATGTATAGATGATGCTAGATGTGATGATAATGATGGTAATGTGATGTTATGATAACAAAACAATGCACATGCAATAAACACAATCAAATGCTAACAAAGAACACAAGGAGATAACATAATACACCATGATTCCCTATGATTCACTAGCATGCAATAAACACAACCAAATGCTAAGAAAGAACACAATGAATTAACACAATACACCATGATCCACATGCACAAGCAAGAATAAATCTAATCTAAGCAAGAAGAGATGAATCCTAGCAAAGCATGCCCAAGCAATAAACAACCCAAAAAGTAGAAACACAAAACAACTATACAAGCAACAAGCAAAGCAAGAAACAAAACAATGCAAGCAAACGTAAGTAAATGTTTTTGTAAGATTTGCTGTTATGTAACCATTTTCTATTGTTTTTGGTGTTTTGAAACAATTTTCTATTATTTAGGTTTTTTGTGAAACAATTTTCTAGTGTTTTCGAGTTTTTGTGAAAAAAATTCTATTGTTTTTGTGTTTTTTGTGAAACAATTTTCTATTGTTTTTGGTTTTTTTCTAACAATTTTCTAAAGTTATGCACAAGTAACCAAGAAAGTGTGGATGCCCCCAGTGATAGATGGGGAATATACAAGGGAAGAATCCATCTACTTATGAACAAGAAGGTGAAGTCATTGAATTGCCCTCAGCATAAGATGGGGAATAGTGAAAGACCATGCCCCTCACAAATGAATAAAAGAAGACAAAGTTGGATCAAGGCCTGACAGGACTGGGTTCACAGGAATCTCAAAGTCGAAACAAGGGCCAGGCTAAGGAAAACTACCCTCCAGATGCAAGATTCTTGTGAACAACAAATCCTCCCAAGGTGCTGTGAAACCGGTTTTCACCCAAGGACTTATCCAAAGTGCCACAATTGCATGGTTTTCACTTGTGGATGACCTATTTTCTCTTTTTCTTTTTCTCTTTTTAATGTTTTTGTATTTTTGATCATTTTACCATGTTTATTTTTTTTTTTTTTTTTTGACATTCATGTGCCATGTTTAAACATAGAACCGCTTAAGATGCATGGCATTCATGGGCTCCCGAGGTCATCACCATTGGGGTGAGCAAGTTTGTATGCCCCTGTGCTTTGTACTTGGTGACTATAACATAGGGTCCCAACCAATGTGGTTCAAACTTCCCTTTCTTTTCGTTCCCACTCTGGTGTTGAACTAGTTCTCCTTCATGACTAAATCACCAACCTCAAACTAATGAGGGATGATTCTCTTATTGTAGTTTCTGGAGACTCGGTGTTGATACACTTTCAAGTGATTAAGAGCATGAATGTGCCTCTCATCTAGGAGCTCTAATTCAGCCAGTCTTACCACCCGATAATCCTCATCCTTATCCGAGATAGTCTCAAAGAGAAATTCTCAGGGACAAAAGTTCGATCTCTAAGGGGATGATAGATTTTGTCCCAAACACTAGAGAATATGGTGTCACACCCGTAGGAGTGTGAATGGAGGTTCTGTAAGCCCAGAGGGCTGGATGGATTTGTAAGTGCCAATTATGACCTGTTTTGCTAACCATCTTCTCCATTATCCTCACCAAAGTCTTGTTTGTGGCTTCAGCCTATCCATTACCTTGAGGGTAATATGGCATGGACCATTTTAACCTAATTTGGAACCGTTGACAAAGACATTTTACAGTTTTGTTCTTAAATGACTTCCCATTATCTATAATGATGGCTACGGGAATGCCATATTGACAAATGATATGATTCATGATAAATTTAGAAATCTAGGCTCCTGTTACATAGGTTAAAGGGATAGCCTCCACCCATTTTGTAAAGTATTTTGTAGCCATGATGATATGTGTATGACCATCAGATGAGGTAGGAGTAATTTTTCTTATCAAGTCAAGTCCCCACTTAGAGAATGGTCATGGGGTAGTGATAGGTTGCAATGGTTGCGATGGAGCATGAATGAAGTTTCCATACTTTTGGAAAAGTACACATTTCCTGACATAATTGCAACAATCGGTTTCCATGGTAGGCCAATAGTAGCCTACTCTTAACAATTTCTTAGCTAAGACCATTCCATTTGTATGTGCTCCACACACCCCTTTGTTTATTCTTTTATTGCTTGTATTGATTCATCATATCTAGATAACGTAATGTGATTCCCATCATAGCCACGATGATAAAGTGTACCTCCTGAAAGGGTGTAATGGGCTATTTGGATAATCAGGGTTTGCTTTTCAGAATGAGAGATAGTGGGAGGGAACATGTTGTCCTTAAGATATGTAAAGATGGGTTCATACCATGGGGAATTGGGACCAAAAACATCACAAGCCAGGAAAGATTCTGGCATGTCATATGCGAGGATGGCATAGATTTTCTACAAATAATGACATGTCATTATTCCCTAGTGGAATACGAAGCATAGAACCCATTATCACCATGGCATTTGTTGATATGTTCTGTATGCTCTAGGGATTTGCTCAAATGTAATGCACACAAAGTATTCCTTTAGAGTTTCCACTAGCTTTTTGTAAGGTATGAGCTTGTCATCCTTGACCTTATATTCATCATTAACCTATTTGATAATTAACTGTGAATCACCCACAACCTTGACATGATGAATATTCCACTTGATAGCTAGCTTCATTCCTGCAATAAGTGCCTCATACTCCTGTAATATTGTTCGTGCCATCAAAATGTATCTTCTATATGAAAAATTCTTCAATGTAGAGCAAGGAGGCATCTGGAAAATACAAATTCAAAGGGTACATACCTTGCAAAGGTGCTTCCGCTAGCTGTCAAAAGTACTTGTCCTTTAACCAATTTCTGATATACAAATTCTATGTCAAACTCACTTAGTAGAATGATCCAATTAGCCATTCTACTGTGAGGGTGGGTTTAGACAGTAAATACCTGAGTGGGTCAACCTTGGATATTAGCTTGGTTTTAGTATTCAATAGGTAATGGCAAAGTTTTTGAAAAGTAAAAACAATAGCCAAGCAAGCTTTCTCAATTTGAGGATAATTGAGCTCATAGGCAATGAGGGTGTGACTCAGATAATACACCACTTTTTCCTTATGACCAAGGTCATATTGGGCGAGCAACACTCCAACAATAAATTACATAGTGGAAACATAGAGCAAGAGTGGTTCTCCAGGAGTTGGTGGCATGAGGATAGGTAGATTAGCCAAGTATTGTTTAAGCAAAGCAAAGGCTTGTTGTTGCTCAGGTCCCCAGATGAAAGTGACATCCTTTTTAAGCAAGTGGGTGAATGAGTGACACTTATTTGCAAGTTGGGAGATGAAGCAATGAATGGCTTGAATTTTCCCCTGTAAGCTGCACAGTTACTTGATATTCTTAGGTGGAGGCATTTCAGTAATAACAGACACTTTAGCAGGGTCTACCTCAATACCTCGTCTTGATACAATGAAGCCTAATAATTTTCCTAATAACACACCGAAGACACACTTTTTGGTTTCATCCTGACTTTGTATTCTTATAGGTGTTCAAATATATGTCGTAAAATGACAGGGTGATCCTCTCTTGTTTTAAACTTTCCCAAGATGTCATCCACGTAGTCCTCCATGATATCATGAATCATATCATGAAAATTATTGTCATGGCCCACTGATAAGTAGCTCCTGCATTTTTGAGACCAAATGACATCACTTGATAACAGAAGGTGCCCCAAGGAGTCGTAAAAGCTGTTTTGTGTTGGTCTTCTTCAGCTATCTTGATTTGGTTGTATCCTGAAAAACCATCCATGAGAGATAGCATTTCATACCCTACTATTGAGTTGACAATCATGTCAATATTTGGCAGTGGAAAATCATCTTTAGGACAAGCCTTATTAATGTCCCTAAAATCCATGCGATTCGATATCGACAGATTTTTCGATCAGAACTGTTGGTCCCATTATTGAGTTGTCATAATGTGCCTTAATTTTTCATGTCAAATTCTACTCAGAAATGTTTTACTTCTCGATTTGGTGGTCTGCAACTCGATTTCTCCAGTTGAATACTTTCAAGTGCCCATAATATTATTGTTTTTCCCTAATTTGAAACAATTTCCAAGTTTCCCCCTTTTTGTGCCCTAATTTCTTCATTTTTATGGGCTGTGTC
Organism: Taxus wallichiana var. yunnanensis; assembly: GCA_018340775.1. Classification (NCBI taxonomy): domain Eukaryota; kingdom Viridiplantae; phylum Streptophyta; class Pinopsida; order Cupressales; family Taxaceae; genus Taxus; species Taxus wallichiana. The sequence goes on along the minus strand of CM031238.1, from coordinate 467,459,246 downwards.
ATTTTTCCTTTGTCAAATCATGAAAAAACTCGAGTCTGATCGAATCCCAAATTTGTGCAAGTATTTTCCTATCCCCAGGTCGAGAATAATGTTAAATCATGATTCAATTGGTTTAAGATCAAGAAATCTACCTTCCTTGTTAAAAATTTGATTTCTAGGGCATCCTCTAGTATTTTTGACATTTTGACGGTCATACGGGCATATTATACCCATCAAATTCATCATCATAACATTATTGCAACATGGCGGGTTCCTATTGGTGAGGGTGGTCAGATGTTTTCCAAACTTGTCATTTTAGAAATTTTGGCTAAAAGGAAAAATTTGGTCCGTGGCTCTGCCTTTTATAAAGGGTGCCTATGTGGCACATGTTGATTGGTTGAGGAGTGGTGGATTTACCTTAAGAATTTTGGCTTTCATTTTGGCAAAATTCTCAAAGTCAATTCTAGGCCCGAAATCCTGCAGCAAATGGGAAGAGGACATGTGGCTTAGGGGACATGCGGGTGGCGAAGGTGTTGGTAAATTTTTGTGTTTCTTGACTCAAAGTATTAAGGTGAAATTTTTGCCCGAGAGCCTTCACCAATCCATGGTGGGCACGTGTCCAAAGAAAGGTCAGCATGGGAGGGTGGAGGTTTTGATGAATTTGAAGTTTTTAACTTCAAAACTTTAAAGTTAAAATTTGAGCCAAAGCTCTGCAACAAATCACGAGGTGACACATGGCCAGAAGAAGTCAATATGAGGGGTCGGTAGGTTTTGTGATGGTTTTGAAGTTTTAACTTCAAATGGTATAAAGTCAAGTTTTGGGCCGAAGGTCCCCAACCAATAAGAAGTGGACATGTGTCCAGAAATGTAAATCAAGCAGGGGGACTGATGGAAAATTTTATGAAATTTGTGCCGCTCTAATCCAGAGCCAACACATGTCCCAAATGGAAAAATGGGGAAGCATGGGCCCAGGGAAATTTTTTGAAATTTTACAAATTTGGCAGGGAGGATTGAAGGCAAAATTTGAAAGGTTGAACCCGCAGCAAATAGAGGATGGACACGTGGCAAAGAGGAAAACTAGAGTGTGGGCCCGTGGGGAAAAATGTAATTTTTTCCAAAATCTAAAAAATGGAAAAATTCATAAAATCGGCCCGCGGTTTTTAGTGGGGCCCATAGGTGGACACGTGGTGGGTCTAGGGGAGAAGCGGAAATTTTTGCAAAATTTTCCAAAATTAAAAAAGGTCGCAAATGCATTCCTAAAGGATGGGAGTCTGATCCAATCACATTTTGACATGTGTCCCACCCCATTCAAAGGTCAAAAAGGTATCTTTGAGCTTATATTTTAAAATGACATTGTCCACGTGGAGGGCTGATATTAAAAGTTGATCAAAATTGATGGATATTGTGCATTTGTTCGTTTTGGCCACCATGGGAGCTCTAAGAAGCTTGGATTCATCATTTCTTCATCAAATTACATCAAACCTTATATGATTTTGGGTCACCTCAGCCTTTTGAGAACATTGGTGACATTTTTATGACCTAATTTGGTGATCTATGGTGTTTTTATACATTTTTGCTTGGCCCGATGTAAAAAATGAAAAGCAAAAGTTACAAAGGAGAAATGATGAGGGGAAAAGGTAAAAATGCTAAGTAAAACATCTTTGGCATGCCTAAATGAAAAAAATGTAACCCTGGGATGGATAAGGATCTGAATTTGTGTAATATTTTAAACTTTTTGTCCATCCCTGCAATATGCGATATGTTTCCAGTTTTATGTCATTTTCATGAAAGGATAAGGATTTTTGTAACAAATTTGATCCCTCAAGCATATTATTTGCTTGGGAGGCAAGACTCCAAGATGGAATTGAGTATATATGATATTTTTGGAGAATTTGAGAGAGAGGAGAGAAAAGGGATGCAGAATTTTTCAAGGAAGAAACAGAAGAATCCCATTTTCTATGAGAAAACCACCTGAGAGCCATTTTCAATTCCATTTTTACATCAGATTTCATCATGTTGAGTTGGTTTTAGTTGTAAAGCCATCAACAGGCTCTGAGATTGTTCTTATAGCACTCCCCTGCTTGATGTATTTGATCAAAATTTTGGATTATTTGGTGTTATCTCTTGGCAAAATTTGCATATGCTTATGTTTCAGAATGATTTCAATTTGTGTTTCTTACTCATGTTGCAATATTATGTTTAGGATCTCTTTGATTATACAGGGTCTCATTTCTTGTTGATGGTTTAATGGCATTTGCAATCTTATATTCAGAAGAGCCTTCATTTGATAGAAGATAAACAGATTTAAAATCATTTTACTTGTCCTTGAATATTGAGATTGTTTGTAAACCTTTGGGTGCACCTTAGGTCATGATCAAATAGGGATTCTTGGATACTTTGTTGGTATTTTTCTTCAAGATTTTGTGGCAGGTTATCAAAGGTTGTGTGGAAGAGTGTAGATCTAGGCCTCCATTTGGTGCACATATCTTGGTTGAAGGAGTATTTTAAACCCATTGAAACATCTCTGTTGTTTAGGTGTTGCAAATATCTTGCAAAGGTTCTCAAAGAAGTTGGTAATTCCTAGCTAATCTTGTCTAAACATCTCCCAAAAAAATTTCATTCAAACTAACTCATCCTACCCATACTACCCCTACATTGCATTGTGTGTCAACAAAAGAATACAATCCATTCACAAAAATGCACAAAGTATATCAGGATTTTATCATGTCTCTAGCAGCCTTAGCCTTGTCTTGAAAGCATTTCCATCATTTAGTAGTGACAACTCTTTTGAGTTTGGATAATGGATAATTGATCATGTTTTCCCAAGGCCATCTCCATACAATGTGTAAAGCATAAGGATATCTCCACCTCCTTCATTAAACAAAGGCTACAATATAGGTTCTCTTACCTTGGTTGAAATGCACAACCTAGAATAGTGAGGATTAGATCAAAATCCTTTTGAGGTGCTACTCATTCCTTCAAATCTTGAATGCTAACAAGTCGATAGATGTGTTCCCGGATACAAATGACACATAAATCATTTATTTTCCCTTGAGTGTCTTATGAGATCCATGATGTTGCTTGAGTTGTGAAGGAGATTAATTTTGGGTACCAACAAGAATAATGTTTGATATCCATTCTAAATAATCAATAGGCCTAATGAATCCTACGCTGCCAACAATATTTCTAGATCTTCTTTAACCAGTAAGGCCACTCTTGGGTGCATCTTTCAGAGTTTATGTTTGATAGGCCTAGCATCTGCATGCACAACTAGGTTATGTATGACCAAAGTTGGATCTAATCCGGACATGTCTTTGTAAGAACCAAGAGAACACATCTATAAACTCTCGCAGAAGCATAGTGAAGGTATTTTTTTCTCTAGCCAAGAGGGATGCTCCCAATTTTACTATCTTGTGATCTTCTTCTGTACCAATATTCACATCAATGGTTTCTTTGATTAGTAATTTTGGTAAGTCCTCCATACGCATAAGATCAAGAGGTAGGTTGAGATCTTCATCCAAGGATGTCTCCACAATATTTTCATCCTTGGCGTGGTCACTTTTTTTGTTCTTTGATTTTTTTATTTGTTGGTCAGCCAGTGCCTTAAAGAGGTTTTCATTGTGTGACTTAGACTTTGATTTTTGCCGAGGCTTTACGTTGAAACTTTTGCACTTGCTTTTCTTTAAGTTTTGTTGACCAGAAAGCTCAGCCTCCTTACCGAAGTAGACGTAGGTATCTAAATCAATAAAGAAACCCTTCTTGTGATCACCAATGGGAATTGTATCCCTTATGCCCATGAAATTTGCGATAGCTTTGTCATTCTTGAATAAATCTAGTGACATGTGATGTTGTTGGTCCCATTCAACAAGGGAAGGGTATACAAGGTCAAGGGTTAGTTCCATGGGGGTTATGGTTAGAGACAAAGGTGTTGTTCATGAAAAGGTTTGTGGAGGCTAGATCCTCATGTTAGCTACAATGGGAATCCGTATCACTGTCTAGATAGTCAAAGCTATCCTCACATTCAGAACAAGTAGAATATTGATCATTGGGGTGTGCTCCATAAGGGATAATCCCAATGCCATATCTTTCTGTTTTGAAATGCGGCAGAGGCACTGGCTCCCTCTATCCTTGTTCATTTCTACCACATCCTAGGCCTTTGTAGCCCATGGAGTACATCATTTTACTAGATTTCTCGTATTCTGGGGTTTGATAACAGGATGGCTGAGTATCCTCTGGGACCCAAGTTGTAGGTGGATCAAGTGATTTTTCCTTAGCTAACAAGCCTCCAGGTAAGAATGACGCAATAATGTGTTCCTTTCTAGGTCTTCTGAAGTGGTAGTTAGGTCTCGCTCTAGTCTTGGGTGATAATGAGAGGTCCGAAACCAAGATCACTTGTTATACATTATATTCCCGTAGCCATATTCAAGGATTTTCATCTCTTATGAATCAAACAAAGATGTTGAAGTAGATGCACCATGAGTGTAAGAACTGAGAGAATCTGAATCCACCTGGGATTCCATGGTCTCGATTAGAGAGGGACAACTATATCAATGGAGGGACATGCATATGTACCCTTTTGTGAAAATCTATTGAGATCTCTACAATGAGTGAAGGGCTCTGAATCTCCTTGTATTGTAATGGTGTGTCCCTCATGCTTTAATTTAATGCATTGATAAAATGTTGATGGTACATCCTACATGGCATGAATCAATGGTCAGCCTAGAAGCATATTATACGAAGTTCCAAGTCTAGAAATGAAAATTTGTCGATGGCAAGTGGGACCCACCTTTATAGGAAGCGTGATTGTGCTGTTGACTCCTTTTTTGCATTTTCGTATGCGGTGATAGTGATAACATTGGACTCAAGATCTTCCTCAGTATGTCCTAACTGTTTAACCAACTTGAGTGTGTAAATGTTCAACCTAGATCCATTATCCACAAGCACTTGTTTGATCTTCTTGTGGGTGACCACTACCTCAATATATAAAGGAATATTATGCATTGGATTCTCAGTAGGGATCTCCCTATGGTTGAAGGAAATCTATTCATTTGGTATGATGTTTTCCACTACGGCTTGAAGGTGTGTAGGATCAACTTCTAAAGGCACTCCCGACCCCTGAAGAGTTTGGTATAGAATGTCTTTATGCACATTGGATATCTTGAGAAGATCTAAGATTGAAATCTTAGCAGACGTCTTCTCAAGTTGTTCTAAAAGGTTATATTTACTAGGTTTGTGGGGTTGATGGAGAAGGTCTGGAATTACGAGGCGGGCACGCCTTGTTACCATAACGCAATCCTTTCCCTTAATTCAGATGGTGTTGACATGGTCAGTAGGAGAGTGAATACATCTAATAAGTGAATCATAATGATTATTGTCTCTTTTGGTGTACAAATAATTCGTTGCTTTATAACCTTGGGATGACTCTCCCCGATCCGGCTTTGACTTCTCTAACTTATCATGGTTGGGGAATGGTTCTTTATATATCCCCATTTTCTCATTAGGTGTTTGTGTTTTTCCTGGGTTATCCACCTCTATCTCCTCGTTGTCAATGAGGTCTTGAATATAATGATGAATTCATATACATTTGTCTGTCTTATGTCCTTTGACATGATGCATTTCACAATATTCATGCTCCTTGTACCATGAAGGTTTTGGAGCATTTTTGTCAAATGGTTGTGTTGTAGGATAGGTCATCATGTGGGCCGCATCCAATTATTTTATTATAACTGACAAAGGTTCATTAAGAGAAGTGAACGTTCTTCACTTTGGTGGTGGTTGAATTGGTCCCTTGGTTAGTTTAAAAGGTTGACCAGTTTGGATTGTTTGAACACATTTGGAATCAGTGATTCCGTCTCCCACCACATTTTTGTTTTTGTTAAAGATCTTCATATTTTCCATGGGTTTGACATTTTGATTATCTCTAGATTGGGTTTTGAGGGTGCCTTTGGCAATGAGAGATTTCTCTATCTGAACCCCTTTTCGATAACCTCCTCAAAAGTGTGAACACAATGCATTTGGAGGTGGAAAGCTATATCCGGGTTGAGGTTGGGGATGAAAATACTAACCAGCTATTTTTTAGGGAAAGCACAAGGGAAGCGACTAGCTATCCCTCTCCACCATTGGAGGAAGCTGGTGAAAGTATCATTAGGGCGTTGCTTGGTGCCACATAAATCTACCATGGTGACATCACTCTCTATGTTGTATGAGAAGTGACACATGAACCTTTCTGCCAATTCTGGCCAGGTGAAAATTGATCCTCATGGTAAGCGTGTAAACCACTCCAAGGCTTGGCCTCTCGAGACTCTTGGGGAAAATTCTGATGAGATAATTGTCACTATAAGAAACCTCTTGACATGCCATGTAGAAATATTTAACATGATCTCATGGATCTTCTTTCCCTTTATATTTATCAAACTTTGGCATATCAAATTTCTTCAGAAAGGGTTGAAGGGTCATTGTATTGTCAAAAGGATTAGGGCATAATTCTTTGTATTGATATTTCCTAATGCTCCCTATATTCTCTCTTGTAGGCTCGCAAGTTTCACTTTCATAGACTATACCTCTTGTGCGAGCAATTGTTCTCTAGTGGGAGAAGCAGGGATGTATACATGATGATATCATGTGTCTTCTTCTCCTTGGTTTTCTCTATGGAGTTCATTGATCTTAACCTTAGGCTTCGACTTTTGAATGTTCTTGTTTTCTTCCTTCTGTACATGGGAGGTTAGCAAAGCTAGTTGTTGGCTTAGGTTACTAATTTGTTGTTGGATTGTGGTTTCTTCTTCTAAAGGTTCTTCCTCCTCGTATTGTGGAGGTTCTTCACCCATCCCATGTTCTGTCTTGTTTCTACATGGCACTTTGATAAAGGGCATTCTATGTCCCACCACTTTATCATTCCCTACATTAGAGGTAGAGGCATGTCCATGCATCAAAATATCCTCCATATTGATAAGGGATGTTCTTCCTTAGTAGCATTATTCGTAGGTGGGATTGTTTCATTTTCAGTGGGCAATTTGGCCCCTAATTCTACGACCCATGCTAACACTCTATCTTTGTTTCTAAAAAGAAACTCGTCTAATAAAGTAGGGTCAAAATCAAATTCTTCACGTGGGGATTCTAATTCATTTCCACTATGATCGACCATATCTTCTATCTCTTTTTCCATAGAAAATAGAGGTCCTAGATCATGTCCAATGAAGGGGTTTGACCCTTGTCTATTAGAGGCTTCCCAAGCTTGTACTTTTGTTCCTCGTATGTATGTTTCTTGAGTCCTAGTCATGTTTTAGGAGCCATGTTTTTATGGTGGTTTCACTAGGGTAAGTTGTAAATGTGTTCAAAACTTTGTGACCACACCTAAGTGAAATGCAAGATGTATTGTTAAGAATATGAGTGAATCAACAATGTGAGAATACCAACGTGATAGAGTGATAAATCACCAGTGACACAAGCGTTTGGTATCTAAACCTGTTAAATGAAGTACCTCCTAGACTACACTTCAAAAGTAGTTTCGCATTGTAAGATGATTAAGAAGATGTTTTCACTTATGTGAATTTCAAGGAATGAACAAAATGTAAGTAAAAACAAGAAGTCAATGTGAAATCCTAACAAGATATACTAGGAGTGAGCTCAAACTCGATTAAGACCTATATCTCAAAAATTTCCAATTACAATTAGCGAATGAAACAAAAATATCACCAAGATATGTTAACCAAATTTGCAAGAAAGTAAGGTATTGATATCAAGGTGCTATTGATATAACACACACAAATGGTAACACCCAACACTCTTCAAAATCGAGGTAATAATAGAACCGAACTAAAAAGCTCAAAGTATAGCTAGGAATAGTTAAAAATGTGTGCAGCGTAACCTTATAATATAGATATTTATGTCAAGTTTACAAGAAACAAGACGTAAATATCAAAATTGTAGTGATACGATATAAACAAGATAACTCTTCTAAGGAAGTCCAAGATGATGAACCACGCCTAACTACAATGATGACCTTGACATGGGTATCAAGATCACAATGGCCACTAATGATATGAATACGTCTCTATGCACTTTAGATGTTTAACTTACCTAGCCGTAAACATGGATGGGCATAAATAGATAAAACATTGGCAGACACAATCGATTGGTAACACAATGGTAGTCACCCTCCTAATAAAAAAGTGACAAAATAATGTGAAGGAAGAAAATAAAAAATGGGATGAAAAATGTTGTCTTCACTTTGGCAGAGTTTCGCCTCACCTTAAGGCAAGTGACAACTAAGTGAAAGTAACGCATCACATGTTTCACAATGAAAATATGGTTCACAACTCAACACTATTTTACAATAATCAATAGTGGGCTCCTGGCCAAAGTATATCTTCCTAGGTGGTTCTCTCATCCTAGGTGTCATGAAGATTATCCACGAGTGGGATGATTTACTGAAATAGTCCTGACTATCTTGGGAGTATCTCGATTTTTCCCCCTTTAATCATAGTGGGTATTAGATGCATCCATCGTGTATTTAAAAGGGTCACGTAGGGACAACTTGTAACTCTATCTCACAAAGGAATCACTAGTCAAATAGGTAGTGCGGAGCACTTCCCATTTTCATCCATAAGGTTCCCTCTTATGTGGAATACTTTGGGGTTCCTAGAACCACCCCCATTGTTGTAGCTTAAGGCATTATGCCAAAGGGGTTATGTTCTAGTTGAGTGGAGAGGGACATACCCTTTTCTGAAACCTGTAATACAATGTTTTGAATATGTTGTTCATTTTATCTTTTTTAATTAGATGTGGTTTGCTTGAACACCATTTGGTAACTTGTATAACAACTGTATTAGTAGTTTTTTATTTTTGTTTTGATTCCTCTGTTCTTTGACAAGTGATGGCATTTTGGTCTTGTATGATGATTTTTAGTAGTTTTCATCAAAGAGAGAATGCACCATTTTTTATTCTCTAGATCATCTAAGGATGCAAGAGAAGAGCATACGTGATGTATTCAAAAATCCAAAAAGATATTAAAATGGAAAAAAAAAATTCAACTACGCCAAGTTAACCAATTCCCACTCAAATATTCCTAACAACCTCAAAGCATCAAAAGGACTTAAGAATCATTTATGATTCCCAAGATCACCCCAAGGGATGTGAGGGAAGAGCATATGTGATCTTATTCCTATAAATAAACAATGCAAAATATTATCTAATCAAGTACAAGCATGTAAAAACAACCTACAAAGACAAATATATGATTAGATAAACCTGCAAGAATGTTATAACCTCAACACACTAATTTCAAAAATACAAAAGGACACCTACGCCCATTTTTAACGCCTACACATGGGTTAGGGCGTATATGCCACTCTACATTGTTTTGGATTATAGTGCACCTGTGCCACCCGAGAGGCGTGTGCGCCACGAAAACAATGCATGCACCACTTACGCATTTTTTGTTTACCATGCGCCTATGCCACCAGAGAAGTGTGTGTGCCATGAAAACAATGTATGCCCTACCTTTGAGAAAAATAGATAGAAAAATAGACAAAATTCTTGAGCACTTTGGGAAAATGTGTGTGCCACAAGAAAAGTGTGTGCACTACCAGGAAAGCATGTGCACCACTGTTTTATACAACAATCCCAGATTCTGATAGAATGTCTACATCACAAAAATGTGTCTACGCCACTAAAACAACATGTGTGCCCCAGTTAGGGTGTGTGCACCGATCTGATAGGTTTCAGAATGTAGTGAAGGTACAATACAAAATTGTGTTTGTGCCTGAGTTAGTGTATCTATGCATTGGTTAGGGTATGTGTGTTGGGGTTAGTGTGCATGCGCCAGATTCAAGAAACAGAGAACCATATTTTGGCAGCGTGCCTGCACCACTAGAGAGGTTTGTGCACCACAAAAACCATGCCTGTGCCCCTAAAAATGTTCCTGTGCCAGACCTGAAACCAAAATACAACAAAAACACAAGAAAAATCACAATATCTTAAATTTTGACAAGCTAGCTTAAGAATGGAAATAACCCATTAAAATGATGGCTATGAACATGAAGTTACACATATCACATTAGCAAAAATTCCAAGAAAATGGACATTAATTACTACATGTGCATATCAAAAATTTTTCTAAAATAATGAAACTTAAACTAAAATGCCATGGGACTAAGGGTCCCACTGGGCATGCCAAATGTGTGCATGTGTACTTTTCTTAATGCTAAATCAAATGGAACAAGAACTACCACCTAAAATAGTTCTACAATTTAGCTAAAACAAAGCATAAACACCATCAAGATAGAGAACTAAGCAAGATCTAAACTAACATTATAACTTTGAAAACATGAGATCAAAACTATGCATGTTATTTTAACATCTCTACTCTCCTAGATTACCAACAAAATGCATGGACCTATTTAGCTCCAATGGCAATCAAAAATTTCTTGTTTTATCTTTAAAGAATGCAAGAATAGGAAGCTTAGCTCTTAACAATGGTGACCTCTCAAGAAGAAAAAATGCAAGCTCTTAGTCTCTTTGCTATATGCTTTGCATTTTCTCTCTTAAGAAGTTTAGGTGTAGGTATAAAGGTAGAAGGAGGGCTCCTTATATAGCCCAATGGATAAAGGAAACACTTCATCCCTTTGCATGTGGGATAAAGGTAAAACATGATTAGGAATGGATAAGGTTGCTTTATTAAAGGTAACCTTACTTTAGAAGGGTTTAATTTATGCTTAGCAAGTCATGGGAGTTGGGGGTGTTTTAATTAATCAAAGGTGATTAACTAATAGGTAGATGTAAGCTTATAGAAGCTAATTAGAGGAATATTAGTATGATTTAGACTATTAGAAGGGGATTAAATCAATTAAATATTGATTTATTAGTTAAATGAAGTGAAAGGCTAATTAATTAATAATAATTAATTAGTCTAGATAGAAGGGGTAAATAATTAACGGAAGGTCATTAATTAGGTTGTTAGTTGGATAGGTGACTTAATCAATTAGCGTATTGTAATTAATTAACGACAATAAGAGGGAATATGAGCACTTTTGACGATATGTCATCAATTTGTGAGAAAGGGGATAATTAGCACAATTTAAGTATTTAAATTGCTTGGGCGTAATTATGGGTGTCTACACACCAGAACCCTAAAAATGTCGGTACCTAATATTCTAACCAAGTATGAATTCTACCAAATAGAATACATTCAAAAAGTATATAGAACATTCATTTGTTGTACATCCAAATAAAATAACTTATTGCATTACAAGCATACATTCTCACTTTAAGAAGTATTATAATAATAGTGTAAAGCCAAGTATACATAACAACAAAAGACAAGGTGGAGTAGAAATGCCTTAATCATGTAGCCCATACTACATGATTAACACATAGTACTCAGTTTCATGACAATTTCCTTAGATAAAAATTCAATTCCAACAGACCTTCAACCTACAGGTTTAACAAGAATTGGATGCAAGCTGGGTAGAGAGAGAGAGACTATCTAACAACAATGCTCTAAAAAACCACAACCCATTTTAGCTTAACACACAAGAAATCCATACATTAGCAACTTGGATCCAACCAATTAGAATGCATGCAAGTCCTTGGAATACACAACACAAGTTTCATCAAATAAAATAGTCTTTAATCAAGACAAGTAATCCATGTCATGACTAGAAAGCATCCATAACACATCACTTAGGCGTAAGAACAAAATTGTCCAATTTAAAAACAATGAAGGTTAACAAATGAACACCCTTCCTAACTGGATAAATTGATATCATTGATCATCTTCATATGATCAAGGATCGATAAAATTTAAAATCGATCAACTTGATAGAAATTATGCATTACAATATTTTCTATAGTTCCAGGAAGAGTTATCAAACTAGACAGTCTAACCCAAATAAGATCGAGTAATAACGAGTCACATAAAATAAATCATCTGGAAGTTAAGATAGTTTAGTATACCTTAAAACAATGGTATTCTTACCCATAAGGGTCTAACAGTTCATGATAAGTTCCAAAACCTATCACAAGGTAACCACTAAATTCATGGGTTCAAACATATACTAGTTGCAAGTCAAGCTTACCACAACCAATCCATTATTTTAACAAAACGTTATACTAAACCATCTTCCCGACAATATTAAAAGATGAAACAATCATAATGATAAAGAAAAGAAACCAAATTCATACAACCATGGTAATGGTTAAACCTCAACAAGAGTTCAAAGAATCAAGGCCAAATGACTAAGTATCAAACACACAACCTTAATTCCATTTAGAAGAATGACGACACGAATATATATGCTCACAGTGGATTAAAAACAACATTCAAGAAGGTTAAATAAGCTGATCCTAACTTGGGTTATCAAAAACTCAAATGAACCTTAGTAAACCGTAACACATCACTTACAGATGGGATTCTATATCATCACGTGTATGAGTTTACAACTCCATCTAAATGAATCGATCAAGTAAGCATGCAACCCAACAATACTTATAGTGCTATATCTCAAAGTTTGATTATTCAAACCATTTAACAATACAAACCAAAACACGTCAGATAAAGAGATCATTAAACATCACTAGTTCAACTTGACTAGGTGTTCGATTTTTAACCCGACCCAACAAACACAAGGTCATCTTATAATAAAACATATAAATGACTAGTTTTTATATAAATAGTCACACAAAGATCAATAACCAACTGTTGGGTTCAATTATAACCCACTTAAACATGTAAATCAAAGTAAATAATTTTATTCCTTCCATTACAGTCATGGCAAGTCATTTTTACAATCAACCAGAACATATAGAGTGAAAAATATCGACATGCAGTTCATATAAAAGCATTCAAAGAAAAACCAGTTCAAAAACCACTTACCAAGCAAGAGATTCCATTTTAATATGAAATATCAAAAACCTAGAATCCCAAAATTCTTTCTATTATAAGAAAATTTCTTTTCATGAACTAATTAGATAGAACAAGTTTTTACAAGGGATTAGAGCCTATCATGCCTGGTAGAGCTTCCCAAAGTCTTCTTCCATCTCCCAGGTTTCTTCTTCCAACTCCCACGATAGCCTCCACAATTGAAAAAAATAAACCTTAAAAAAATCCCCATAGTCCTTCTCCACTGAAATATTCTCCAAAAACTCTCCACGAAAAAAAAGAGAAGTCAAGCTTTAAAAACAAATTTGAAACCAAATTAAACACTCCCAATCTCAACATGCAAAATGAGAGAGAGAAAATGGAAGGATTAAAAATGAAACAAAAAAAACCAACTCTTTTCCAAATCGATGTATTTTCCCCAAGTCGGTTTAGAACGATTCTTGAAAATCATTAATGCTAGACAGACGGTCCATCTATCCTACTAACCCACCAACCTTCTCTATTCCCATTTTCCATTAACTAACAGTTCAAACAATCATGCCACTATTTTTAGTGCAAGTTTTTAGCAACTTTCCAAATTTTAATTTTGCTTACTGCTAAGGAGTGGCGGTAGCCACCATTAATGCCAACCATAAAAGTTTTCAAGTAAATGCAAGGGTGGGGAAAATTCAAACCACACCACTTGACCATGCATCCACAAAAGTCGACTAGGGTTAGTCTTGAGTTAGGTCCCATATTCCTTTCCCAACATAGGTTAGGATTTAATTGATAACATTCCAATACCTATAAATTTAGCATAGGTCTTAGATTAGGTTCACAAGCCACCATTGTAATCCATGTGCCTTAGGTCTAGGTTAGACCTTTAGAAACTTTAGTGTTATCAAAACATTAGGCATAGAATAGGTCTTAAGTGACTGCACAATAGAAACCTTACCAATCTATGCAATATTTTTCAAATGGAGCAGTGCTACAATGAACCGGCTCTCAAACACTTTCCATCCCTTAACATGAGACTAAGAACATAGGAAAACTGGAACAAAATCATCAAGATCAATTAGTATAAGATTGATAATCCATAATCAAAGAATGACTGCAATCCTTTACATTCAATCATAATTGCAGATCAAATTAAGAGAATGCCTTGGATAAATGAAACTGATCCAAGGTATTTTATTAATCGATTCTCAATACCAATAAATCGATTATTCTAGACTTAGTGTAATTTTCAAATTACCAGCTTACCCGATAGTTCCAAGAACATAATTCACACTTTCCACAAGCTGAAGACATCCAGTTCATTTCACGAACCAATTAAGTAAACATTACAATTCAAGAGTACATTGCAAATAAATGGATGATTAAATACACAAATCTCAACTGAGATAAACATTAATCTAGAAACATGATTTAATTGGTTCTATAGAGCAGAAAATTAAGAACAATCACATGTCAATGTTGCAATCCACTTCACAATGAGAAAGTACAGATGAAAAGATGGTAGAGGTGTTATAAAAAGGGCTATGTTTTAGCTTGTGATGGAAAATATGGATCATGTCATAAATGTGCTGAAAATATATTTTTTATATTAAAGGGACCGGTGACGAGGAAGAAGATGAGGAAACATCAAGTGAGGAAGTGAAAAAAATAGAGGAATATTATAAAGAGCCCTAACCCACTATCTCATGCCATGCTCTATCATGTATTAGCAGTCCACAAACACTTCAGTTTGTGGGTTACCTTAAGAAGTAGAAGGTGACAATATTGATTGATTCAGGGAGCACACATAATTTCATCAATAATAAGCTAGCAGTAAGGCTAAATTGTTTCATCTACCAAACACCGGATTTCAAGTAATGATTGTAGATGGTGTCACACCAATGTTCAGGGAAATTCCATAAAATAAAACTTATGATGGGTGAATAAAAAATGGAATCTAATATGATATCTATTCCCATGATCGAGTTGATATTGTATTAGGTGTTCATTGGATAAAAAAATTGGGCACCCTAGAGATATATTTCTAGGATTTGTTCATGCACTTTCATTCTAAGGGTAGATAATTTTAACTTTGAGGAATACAAGAAAAAATAATCAGGTGGTTGGTTCTCATCAAATGGAGAAGATTCTTAAAAAGAGGGATAAAGTATTTGTAACAAGATTATTCTCCATGGAAGTTAAAACTACCAACTATGGTAGTGCACCTTGATCTTTAGAAGGTTATTGATTGACATATAGTTTTCTTCTAGGATCCTAGAGGATTTCCTCCTAAAATATATCATGATCATGCCATTCAGTTAATTTAAGGAAGACAACCCCCAACATCAGGCCTTATAGATACCCATATGTGAAAAAGAGTTAGATCGAGAAGATGGCTTAGGAAAATTTTGAAAATGGGTATTATTCATCATAATCATAGTGATTATTCTACTCCGGTGGTGATGGTTCATCACAAGGATGGAAGGTGGTGTGTGTGTCCATACTACATATAATTTAACAAGTATAATATCAAAGATAAGTTTCCTATTCCTGTCATTGATGATTTATTAGATAACTTGCATGGTGCAATTTATTTTACAAAACTAGATTTGCATTATAGGTATCACCAAATTAGAGTAAATAAAGAAGATATTCATAAGACAACCTTCAAAACTCATCAAGGGCATTATGAATTTCTAGTGATGCCTTTTGGTCTTAATAATGCACCATCCACATTTCGGAGTTTGATGAATTCACTATTTCGACCATTCCTACATAAGTTTTTCTTAGTATTTTTTGATGATATCCTCATCTACAAAAATCATGTGAGAAACATTTACATCATGTAGATACAATATTGGAATCCATATAGAAACATCAACTATATGCCAAGCCTTTAAAGTGTTATTTTGGGGTACATGAAGTGGAATAATTGGGCCATATTGTCTCTCACGAAGGTGTTAAGGTGGACCCTCACAAGATCCAGGACAAGGTGGGATGTGAAGTCCCAAGAACCCTCAAGCATTTATGAGGTTTCTTAGGTCTCACAGGTACTATAACATCTTTTTTAAAAAATGGCAGTATAAAAACACCACTTAGAAAATCATTGAAGAAATAATCCTTTCATTCGAATGAGGAAGCTTTGAAGGCATTTAAAAAAGCTGAAGGTGGTACTATGAACCACTCCAATATTGGAAACCCCATATTTCTCCAATACCTTCATAAATGAATATGATGCTTTAGGAAATGGGATCGGGGCAATACTCATGTAAGAAGGACATCCCATAACATTTGAGAGCCAACTAAAAGGAAATAATTTTTTAAATCCCACCTATGAGAAGGAAATGATTGCAATATTACAATAGTTAAACAATGGAGACTATACTTAATGGGTAGATACTTCAAGGTAAAAACTTATCATGATAGTTTGAAATAATTCTTGGAGCAATGAATATCTTTAGAAGAGAAACAAAAATGGGTCAAAAATATGTTGGGTTATGAATTTGAGATTATTTATAAGAAAGGGAAGGAGAATGTGGTCTCGATGTACTATCTAGGAGGGATGAGTTCATAGAAGCATTGTTAAGTTCCACCTCTATAATAAAATTTTATTTGGTAGATCGAGTAAGGGGATAATGAGAGAAATATGCATCAACCTAGACTCTCATTTAGAATATCCAGAAAGATCCAACCATATATGAACAATTTATATGGAAGGGGGATACATTATGGTACAAATAATTTTTGTATTTATGTAAGAATTCTACACTTAAGGAACGTGATATTTCAGAGCTCCATTATTCACCACTAGATGGCTATTTTGGGTTCTTGAAAAGTTATTCTAGAGTTAAGAAATATTTATTTTGAGAGGGATCAAAAGGAGATTTTCAAAAATTTGTGGCAGAATTTTTGGTGTGTCAACTTAATAAGGGAGAGACCATTAAGAAACCATGTCTCCTCCAATACTTGTTTATTCCTAGCAAGAGATGGGAAGAGGTATCAATGGATTTCATCGCAAGATTTCCTAAATTAGAAGGTAAAATCAACATCATGGTCATGGTGGATATAATTACCAAGTATGCTCATTTTTGTTCCTGAATCATCTTTTCACAACTAGTACAGATTACCATATAATTTATGGAAACAATTCAAAAGGTCCATGGCACACCAAAAATTATAGTAAGTATCAATATCTGATATTTAAGAGAAATATTTGGACTGATTTATTCTCTTCTTTGGGTACCCAATTAGACTAGAGTTCATCTTAGTATTACCTAATCAAATGGGAAACCGAGGTGATAAATAAGTGTTTAGAGGGATATGTTTTATGTTTTAATTTAGATAAACAAGAACATTGGGTGCAATGGTTTCAGGTTGCGAGAATGGTGATATAATACACCATTTCATACCTCATCCAAAATGTCCCCATTTTTGGTACTTTACAAGTTCCATAATCCATCACTCATCTATAGCTTGAAGGTCAAACCAAAGGTGAGAGAAATCAAAGATCACATTCAACACCAACACAAGGTACTCTCTAGTATTAGAGAAAATTTTGTAATGAAACAAAACCGTATAAAGTAACAGGTTGATCAACACCATAGTGAGAAATAATTTGAAGAAGGTGACGTTGTTTTTGTATGATTACAAATATATAAACAATTATTTCTAAAGCAACAAAAGAAGGATACTAATCTTACACCTAATTTTTTTTGTCCTTATCAAGTGTTGTAGAAAATTGGTAGTGTGGTATATAAGCTGGAGATCCCTCCAGAAGTAAAATATATCCAATTTTCTATGTTTTTTTCTTGAAGAAATTCAGTATGAAACACATTTCCACCAAATCAATTATTTCGAATTGGACGAGGAAGGAAGGATCATCTTTGAACTTGAAGGTATTCTCTAGACACAAAAAAAAATATTGAGGACTAGATTCATTACCAAGTATTTGATCAAGTGGAAGAATATGAATATTGAGGATGAAACATGGGAAGATGAAGCATTTTTCTAGCAACATACATGGCTTACCAACATTGGGGATAATGTTTATTTAAAGGGGAGGGTCATGTTATGCCCTTAGTCTTATATATTATATTAGATATGTAATAACAACTTGTAGATTAAATAATATCTCTTCTTGTCATATGTTATTTATTTATGCTTTCATATGTTTAGTTGGTCGGCCTTAGTGTTGTCCATAACATAGGATTAGTATATATAGGTAGTAATAAAGAGTAGTTAACCATCATATTGAGAATTTGAGTCTTATTTTATGGTTTGGAGGTTTCCCCATTGAAGTGGCTAAGTTAATATACTTTCATATTGTGATAATTTATCTATAATCTTGTGTTATTTGGTGTTCTCGTTGTTGTTGATATTCAAATGTATAAAAGTAATTTCATTATAGAGGCACATGGTAGAATTGCAAGAGGTCACTAGAAGGTGAAGCAATGATGCATAATATAGTTGGTAGGATTATGGTGGGAAACACTATATAAGGATACCAAGGATTTTTTCAAATCATTTGATCATTTTCAAAGGATAGGAAAACCAGGAACTGGATAAAATTTTACTTCGACATATAGTAAGTGTAAATCCTTTTGAGAAGTGGATAATTGAATTTTTTTGGCCCAATTGCACCATCTGCGTGGTGGAAATGCACACAATATATTATCACATGCACATATTACTTGAAAAGGTTTGTGGAAGCAACACGCACGAAGGATTTCATTGTAGATATAATTATAATATTTTTATGGGAAAACAACATTAGTCAATATGGCTATCCTAGTGACAGGGAATTCATTTTATAAATGAAATAATTAGAATGCTATTGGTTGAGTTTATAGTATCCCATCATAAGACTACCCCAATCAAACCACAAGCCAATGGTAGTGCGAGAGGCTTTTAACAAGATCTTGGGACAAACATTGAAAAAGATCTCGTGATGTAGGTAGAAAAGATTAGGATGAAAAAGTATTAGATGTGTTATGGGAACATAGGACTACATACAAGAGGTTGAATATGGCCACACATTTTCATTTGGTGTTTGCACAAAGGACATTTTATTGTGGAATTCATGTTACCCTCCTTGTGTATTGTGTACGGAGGAATTAATGATACAAAAGCATTGGATGAGCACATTGATAAATTAAAGCAATTTGATGAGTGGAGCATGATTGGGAGGTGGAGTTAGAAGACAAAAATTAAGAAAAAGGATTGACACTATAGGCATATTAAGAAAAAGTCTTTTATCATGGGGAAAATGGTGCTTTTGTATGACTCCAAGTTTATGCGCCATCTTGGGTAGCTCAAAGTTTATTTGATGGGACCATTTAAAGTAACCAAGATACTATAATGAGGCACATATCAGTTATAATCATTGGATGGAACTATGTTTCCCAATTACTTAAATAGGAGTAGGATGAAGCCCTATTATAAGTATGATTCTTTTGTATTTGTAATAAGGTAGTATTTCCATTTATCTTAGGTTTCCTCTTATGTTTTTTGTTGTTGTCTTGTTTTAATAAGTGTGTCCCTATGTAGGAGATGATGATATTTATTCTATACTGATGCATAGAGGAACATGCATGCTTTTAGTGTGGGGAAAGTAGGTATAAGTGCATGACACGAAAAAAAAGCGGGAAGATAATACTTGATGAGAGGTTGGTGAATAAATGAATGACGAGGGTGAGATAATGGTGCATGATGGGAAAATATTTTGGTGAATGAAAGAGAGTGTACTGATTGGTTGGCTATGGTTTGAATGTGCTTAAAGTTGATGGGATTGATCACATAAAATCTTATGAATAATGAAGCATGATGTGTAACGTAAGGAGGAAACATAAAGGAAAAATACATGGTAAGTGGCGTTGAAGGATATGCGCAACAAAAAAATAAGATCCAAACAAGAGGGCCTAAAACTTTAAAAGTACTAGTGTGCTAGAAGGTTATGGGCTGATGCGTGTAGAATAATATTGTGGAAGAGAAAAAACAATGCTTTGGGAAAACACAAGAAAAAGTGGGAAAAGTAGAAAAATGCTTTAAATAAAAATATTAGTAGTAGGTGAAGTAAAATTAACATAGTTAGAAATTGTAAAATTATAAAAAGAGGGGTAAACAAAGTCATTTTACTTTTTTAAAGGAACAAGTATGTGAAAAATCTCAATTACATCCTAGAATGAATGAAGTGTGAACCAGAGCCAAGTAAAGACACAAAGAAGGAAGAAAAATAAGATAACCTTGAAGATAGAGAGATCCTTTTGATGAAGTGAAAGTTAGGTGATGAGGGGTGTAGAGGAAGGTTAAAATGAATGATTGAGAGAGGTAGGGTTTGAAGAAAGTGAAGAAAATGAGTTAGCGAAATATTTTATTCACATGTTTAACTAGGGCACAAAGTTAGAGCAGAAAAGGGAAGATAATTGAGAAAGGGTTAGAATTATTACCACCATAGGAATGGTTCAAGAAAGTAATTTTTGATTTTTAAGACCTAGGGCACATAGATTCGTAGGTTTTAAAGGATAGACTTGTTGGAGAGATATAATGGCACAAAAGAGAGTTTTAAAGACTAAAAATACTGGAGAGGAATCCCTAATAAGTGGTTATCCGAGATGCGATACCCACAAGAAGTTTTTGTAGTGAAACCATGGTCATCACAACTAATTAAATGCAAGATAAGTGAATATAATCACTGAGAACAAGCGCATGAGGTAGAAATTAATAAGGATGTCTTGTGAGAGTTGATAAAAAGGACTGCAAAGGGTAGATAATACTTGATGATATAATGCACAAAAACTTAGAAGAATTTGGGGTGCTTTAATTATACAAGTTACCCTTATTTTGGAATACCTCACACCTCTTTCAATGGTTAATGTTACACATGCATAAAGACTATTTTTACTTCACGGGAAGAAGGATGCATCTAATCGGGAAGTTAATCGGAAGGATGATAGGTTTACATGACACTAGGGAAGAGATAGAGCTTGAATTGCACAATAAGACAACAATAGAGGTAACAACCACCAAGTTACAATATCATAGGGGAATCCAAGCCTTCAACATTGATAATATTATTGATCCTAGTATAAGAGTGGATACAAACTTGGTCAACTACAAGTTGGGTGCCTTTGAGAGATGGAAAAAGGTAAACAAGAAGTTAATCCATAATGTGCATAAGGTGGTGCACAATACCAAGTACAACATTGTGCTATATATAGCTAAAATAATCATAGAATAAGAAAAAAAATAAACATAGAAAGGAGATAAGATTACTTGTGGCTCTATTTTCTTGCTAATAGTATTTTGGAAAATAGGGGTGACAGATGGTCTAGAGGAACACATGTAGGTGCACCCCATAAAGATAAATTTTCTAGTGAAAAGGTTTGTGATGTAGAAAAACTCAATTCTTCATACATTCAATAATCAAAGGATATTAAAAGCTCTTCTTAACTCTATCTCTACTTTTGAGGATCATACACTAGCTTAAATGGCTTAAAACCTTACTAAAGCGACAGATTATCACCTAGAATGGTCTCATCATCACCATACCCTACTTACACCTTCATTTATTGTTAATTCAATCATCAAACTCATCTAATTTCATACAAATTTTCTTGTACTTACCTTTCACCAACTTTACCAACTTCTTGCTTCACAAGTTTTAGGTACAAACTAGCAATTTATTTCCTTTTAACCTCCACCAAGACTCTCTAATTCCTTTTCCTGTTATGAAAATAATATCCATCAACAAATTTCACCCAAAATTTGTTTAAAACATCAAACCTTACTAAAATTTTCCTAAACTTACCTTCAATGCTCTTAAGAACATGCATCTTGGATCAGTCATGGTTTAGGAATTTTTATACCTACCCATCAAGAAGTAAAACTACATACATATACCCTTTACCCTTAATAGTATGAGTGCAAATACTTAGATCCCAAATCTTTCTCCTTTTCTCTCTATCTCACCTTTTTCTCAGTTCCTTTCTCAAAATGCTCCTACTAGACTCGGGACAGATTCATCATGCATAAATTCATTTCTAAGAGGCACCAAAAAAAAACCTACGTTTTTAGATACCCATTTCGGGGTTCTAGGTGCATTTGAAATTTCAATATTGGGGCTAAGGATAAATGCAACTTCATTTTGAAATGGGACTTTTTGATTAGTCCTCTGAAAATGTTAGCTAACCATCCTATAGACTATCATGATTATCTAAATATTCCACCAACGGAATAAAAAATTTCTTATTGAATATGATTAAGGACTATGTCATCAATATTTCTAAAAAATTCAATTCCTAGTTTCATGTCCATGGAGTTTTAACACTCATTCTCTTTTCAAACTCTAATTGTACCCTTCCTCATCTAAAGAATATTATTTTTACACTTCCACTAAAAATCATTTCAAGGTTCTAAATTCATCCTCGGGGTCTATTTTGACATGATACCATAGATATGTTTACCACCAGCTCTTAATTATTCCCCAACATTCAACTTACTTCCTTTTACACTAAGGTTACATAGTGCATGCATGGTTTCTATGATTACAACAAGGTTTTCTAATGAAGTGATGAGTTTTCCCTTAGGACTACACAATTTTTAATGACTCCAATCAATATAACATGTTCATATTTTTGTGTTACACCTATTAGTATTGATAGTTAGGGGTTTATTTACATTCAACTGTAAAGTCTAGCCAATGATCACATATTCTGCCTCCTTTGATCGAGATCACAAAATTTTAAAGGATATTTTTCAGTCTACCTACACTTACTCTTCTAATGTAGATTTAACAAGGTCAAAAACCTCTCTAAGTCATTCAAAGTACTCCCAAGTCATACTATTTATCCTTTTTTATGTAATTAAGTGATGATCTTATTTTTGTTCACATAACTCTTTTCCCAAAGCTTCAAACATGGTATCACATATCAACCCATCGTTAGAGGCACTTGAAATCAATACCACAAGCCAATAATTACCTTAATAATGATAAAATCCCATATCTCCATTACGGCTTAAGCTTGAATCATGTGTACACTTACTTACCATAACTATCCCAAGAAATACACAAACCATGCAATTCAAGAAGACATACAAAAACACATGTATTATTTTCAAAATAAATATGTAAGAAATCAAATTCATTTTTCTAATCTCGAGTTTACCTTCTCACTCAACTTTGAGATAAATAATTATTTCATGCAGGATTAACACATTCAAGAAACATGCAAAATAGTCACCAACTAAGTTTTTCTCCTTCAATACTCCTCTTAAAAATTTACACATTTGATTCTCATCGAGATGAAATGAGTAGTTTTAGTTGCATTATGTTTTTTTATATTATCTCCATCACCACTTACTCATGATTCTTGGCTCATTAGGTCAGTTACAAACATGATTCATGATGTTAATTAATCCTAGGATATTACCTTTACATAAAATGCCTTAAGTTTAGCATGAACTAGCTCTTTTCATGACTCATGACCCTAGAGAGGACCTAATACACCACATATTTCCTCATTCCACCCTTTTATAGAGTTCACAAGCTTCAATAATGCTTTGAAACAACTACATCAAGGCAAATTGGCCTAAACATTTAAATTTTTTAATTTGGAGGGAAATTCTTGATTTGAATTTTTAAGGCCCAAAACAAGACTGGCTTATAATGACTCATGGAAATCATGAACATGCATAGAAAAAAAAATTATATGTTTCCATCCTTATACAAAAGCTATAGTAGATGCTCCTGCATCAATTTGCCAAGTTTAATTATGAAAAAGAAAATTCAAATCCTTATAAGACGCACCTAAAAAAGTAGTATAGAATAATGTGCGACATGTTTGAAAATGAATGACACATAACCAAATAATTTCCAGAATTTTTGAATGGAAAGGTAAAGTTAGTAGTGATGAAAAAAATTTAGCCTTGTAAGATTCTTGTTGAACAATGGGGAAATGGGGCTATAGTGCAAAATCTCATTTTCATTCACAACCAAGTACTTTAATTTGTGGTGAAAAAAATCAAGGATGCACAACACTTAAATTTTAATTCAAATAGGGTAGAGGTAGAATAAAATACTTTGTGCAAGAAAATGGTTATGTATCAAACATATCATACGTTGAGACCATGGAAACCGACCACATGGATCTGAGCCTAATAATGACTTTGGTAGTGGGAAGTAGTCTTGCAGAGTGTATTTCTACCTTTGGCTAAACGTTCGGGATGGAAAAGAGGTTGACATGAGTGAAACCAATCTCCCACAACTATCAAAGAAGTATATGGAGAATATTTCCTAGTGACATTGTTAGGCCACTCTAGAAGAGGAGGAGGAAGATATAACCAAGGGGTATTTAGATGATAACAATAAGAAGAAGATGAGATAAGAGCACTAGGAGGAAAGAATATTGAACACACCTAAATAATCCCCAACTGAAGAAGAGAAAATCTGATCCCAAAAATGAATAAGAAACCCACATCATTCATAAATTAGATGAGAAATACGAAGATTAGTCAGTACATGAGGAACTACACGTGGAGCGAGGACATGAAGGAGAGACGAAGGAACATGATGAAGTCCCTCGCTATATAAAATTTCATGAAGAAAAACATACGAAGAACCCGTGCATGAAGAAAAGACCCAAGATGAAGAAATTATGCAAGGAGAAGAAGAAGGGATTATGTAGGAGGAAGAAGAACCTAAGTAGGAAAAGGACATGTGTGACATGCAAGAAGAAGAGTGTGAAGACAACAAATAGAAAAAAGAGGAAGAACAAGACGAAGAAGGGTGCAATTAATAACAAGGGCTTAGAGTATTATAAGGAGCTGGAAAAGGAACAAGCCATGCACAACATAATGTTGCTTAAAAACATGAGGGCCACATACATAAGGAAGAAAGTCAAGAAATTCCCCTCAAGCATAAAATTTTTATACATAGATGATCCTTTGAAGACGTTGAGTGAAATTTTCTAGATCTCGATACCCATTGGGTATCTATTATTTTAGGGACTTGTTTGAAAAAATTGTATCCCATCCACACATGAGGAAAATATTTTCTTAGAGCATATAAACCCATATGGAGGAGCCGGTGTTTGAAATCAACAAGGAGTTAATTCTGGAGTTGAAATCAAAAGCGGTAGATTATTTCATAATCGTCTTTACTAAAATATTGAACAAAAAAAAATTAACACGCTGAATAATATGACCACCAAGATTGGAATAAGGAATATGAATAAAGGGGTTGTGGTGAAGAGAATGTAATGGGATATAGAGCACAAAGGTCTAAGGGAATAAAATCTTATTTAAGATTTGATTGATGAAATGAAGAGGAATACTTGATACATACAACAAGGTGGATGATATTGTAAATAATATCATGTGTGCATGCCCAAATTTGGTAGCACAAGACAATATATACCATAGTACAAAAATTGAGTTTTTAGAGGAGATGGTACACTATTTTCTAATCAAAGTGAATAGTAGGTCGAGGCCTTCAAGAAAATAATTGTCCATAATAAATAAAAAAATTAGAAAATAATATTAACACTCATTGTGGAGATGAAGGAGGTCGCGAAGAAGGTTGAATTTTTTTATGAATGTCAAGATTTTATAGTGATAATGAACATGCGTAGTGTGGGTGATGACATAGAGTTAAATAAATTACAGAGCCACAATTAAAATAAATAATATCAAGTGCAAGAAGATGATGAAGGAAGTTGCTGATAAGTGCAAAATGATGAAATCCAAGTGTGATGAAATTGAGGAAAGGCTAACGAAATATAGTCTATGGTAATACATGAGATGGATAGTCTAGAGGATCTTTCCTTAGAATTGGATGTGGTGATTAAGGATATGCAAGAGAATATCAAGGAGCTTACTCTAGAAAATATTTTAAATTTTTTTGAGAAAGCACCAAATAAGGTAACCAAAGAGTTCAAGGAATGGAAGTAATCGGAGAACACAATAAGCGAAAAATTCCCAAAACTCCTACTATCACCATAGGCTTGAAGATTGGGTAAATTCGAGGAAGTTATTCTTCATTATTTGATTTTTTTGGGGTTTTGCCCTTATTATTTCATTCTTAGCAATTATTCAAGAATATTCATTGATTTATTTATTACTGAGGATGGAAAATACCCATAGTGTGGGGTAATGTTTGATTGAAAATATGGCTAAGTGCAAGCCATGCACTAAAGGGAATGTATGTACCATCAAGAAGTGACTAAAGGACATAAGGAATGCGTGGAAGAACATGCATAGGAAGATAAAAATCAGATATATAATTCAAAAGGCATGAAGTGTATGTGCGCGAGGGGTGAAGAGATCATTCTACAAGGATTAACAAATATACAAAAGTGGTTTCGAGGAGTAAGCCATATTTCTAGTGGAGGATAAAAAATAGGGGAAAAAATGGCGTAGCAAATAAGGAAAGTCCATTAATAGACATGGAAAGGATAAGGCACCAAAAATAGGTAAAACACATGCAAAGGAGGATAAGAATGACACATGGAAAAAGTTAAATATAGGAACAAAGCATGGGTAAGAGTGATCTATTTATAACATGAGTTGGAGTTAAAGCAGGAGTCTAAGGGCATGTAGTCTATATTTAGGATGTTTATTATTAGGATTAAAACATGTAAGCAGTGAAGGACAAGTTCCCACCATGTATAAATAGGTGTTGGAATCATTTGTAAAGGGGGAGTGTGCTAAGCTCCACGTGCTGGTTGTGATTCCTTAGTGTATAATTCTTGATATGTAGTTCAAGATGACTTTCATGGCCTACATGCATAGATGTAATCAATTGTGAGTATATGTAATGGATGTTATCATGATGAATGAATTATTATGGATTGCACATATTATTAGTGATGAGCATGGTATGATTGGTCTTTTAGTCTTGTTAATTATATCAATGGATGATTGATAAAGTTATACACTTGTATGCTATCTAGTTATATTTTTATACTAGATAGTTATTTTTCTCATGAGATAAATGGTTATGCACATGAAAAACATCTTGATAAGTAAGATAGATAATAGACTTGGTAGTTTCGTGTGCTTCGGGTGAGTGCTTAGACATCTATCTAAGTGAAGTGCCAATGTGCCCGACTTAGTAAGGTGTTGGAAACTAGACTCCAGTAAGTTGTGATGATGATTTCTTATACTCTACTTATGATGCTAAACCACCATGTCATACTATTAGTGTTATACCATAATGACCATGACACTCTCTAGTGCTATTAGTTATAATATCGTTTTACCATCTTCCCTAATATATGATAGTGTTCCAATCAAAATAATTAATGATCAAGGTCATCCCTCTCACTTGGTCCATGTCATCACTTAAATAAAATGAGTAATCATATTTGATGATCCACCATTGAACATTCAATCTAAAATATATATACGAAATGACATCCCTTATATGGATATCTTAGAATCTACTCAAACATTAAAAAATAATTTCCAAAAGAAAATTCAAGCTATGAATTTAGAGATCGAATCACTTAAGAATGAGATTGAACATATAACTAATCCAAAACATGCTTATGTCCACCATATCCCTACACTCAAATTCTCACCTCAAAATATTCAATCTCCCAATAAAAAAAAAGTAATCTATGTCTAATAATAAAGGAAAAAATCATAAAGTTAATACATGAGATATATCAATGAATCAAGTCAAGTGAAAGTCCTATATAGAGGAAACAACTTTCATTGTGTATGTAATTTAACTTGGGTAATAAAACCTCCACAAAAGAGAGAATCTATTTGGTTAAATTTTTGAACAAACGACGCATGAAATTTTAAAAACATTATGTGATAGGTAATCGATTACTTTGTCAACTTATCATCCTTTGTATTGATTGAAATAACAAAGGACAAACCTTTTACAATTATAATGGTATCAATGGACATCATGGAAATTATTTATATGCTTTATAATGAAATCTAGCATGACTTGTGCATAATGAAATCATTTCAATTGATCTTGATTCATCCTTATATAAATAATGTGTTATACTAGGACATGGTTCCTATTTACTCATATGATTAAGGGTTAGAAGAAAATAATATATTTATATAATTAATTAAAACATCAATGTGAAAATTATAATATACTATTATTACTAATTCGTAAGATGAAATATTATAAATTATTTTTTTGAAGGTGAAAACACAAGAAAGAGTTTTCACTTAGCTAATTATAGAATCAAGAAGCTGATCCGGTAGTGTTGTATGACTATGCAAACTAGAAATTTTCTACATGTGGTTTGTATCTACATGTGGGATTAAACAATAAGGGAAAAATGTTAGGGTTTATGTAACCTTTAGATGGTTATGTACACGATTAATGCTTTTATACGCTAATGAGATGAAATTTTGTAAATTTTGTGCCCTTACAATTGATTGTGATGTTATTTTATTTGAAACAATAGGTGTTACACGTGTGCGCAACCCTTTATATGATGTAAAATATCTTCAAACCCAAACCATGGGTAGAAGACCCTGTAAAAGGTTAGTGGCTGGGTTGAAGTGCAATCCACACATAATCTACATTAATAATACTCTAAAGAGTACTTGAATCATATGTAGTTCTTCACCTAACATGTGGTATCTATATGGATGCAACTAGCTTTGGTAATTTGATCACTTGTTAATGCAACAATGGTTTGGTGTGATTAGCTTAACTTGGATAAGATGGTTTCTATCTTGGTAATCATTATTCTATAAATTGGTAGGGTGTGCTTTAGACCAATATAGGGGATTCTCATAGATTTTTATATTTATTTTTAGGAATTTAGATGAGCTTAGATGAATTTAAAAATGATTTTTGAAATAGGTGTTCCTGAAAGTTCCAGTGATTAAATGAGTGTCTTAAAATTTCTTATATAGGGGTTCATACCTATAATTTTGTATTAAAGTCAACTCATGAGGAAATTACTGATTCATAAAATATATCAAATTGAGAAAGTGATTGTTGGGTGTAGGGGATGAAACCACTAGTATTATACTAAACTATTGGACTTTTTTGGTCCCTATTTTATGGTCCCGTATAAGTAGGCATTGGGATTCAAAAAATTCTAGCAATTATTCCTTGGGATAATAAAGCATTGTGGATATATGAAAATAATATTGTGAGTGACTGATACTTTTTATTGAGGAGATAAATTTAGGTACGGGAATAAGGATAATAAATTATGCTCAATGTATGCATGTATGTCATGATCTAGAGATAATGAAAATGCTATCATTTCCAAATTTAGGTGTCTATATATCCATCCTTCAAGTATGACTTGAAATCACATGCTTAAATGAAAAATATACCCAATTGCGTAAACACACTTAATTTTTAGACGAGATGCTTGATTATACTTAAGTTGAAACAATTTCCATAGTGAAACATACAATAGAAAGTGTAGTTGATTTCCTAAAAGAATTGAAATTTACCTCATTTGAAAATGTGTTTGAAATTTGTGAATTGAAATTTGTAAATTCATTATTAGGGTAAGTGCATGGAAATTGGGGACCAAAAAGTGGACACAAATCTATTTTTAGAAATTTGGGTCATAATGCACTCATGTTATGGCTCGGTTGTGGTATAACGTGATGGAGAAAATGCAGGGTCATGTTATAATGCTAGCGCATTCTTGTTAGCTATGTGCCATATGTGCTTATGGGAGGGATATATTTACTTAAATAAATGGTTTAAGTAAAATTTTAATCTTCATACTTTTAATTTAAATTTATTTTGGTAAATATAAGAAGTTAGGGTCACTCTACAACTTATGAAACTAGTCTCATAGCTCCATTTGTCATAGTTTTTCATATTCTAATATAGTTAGTACATAGGTATTTTTCAGATTTCAACATTCAACATTCATCCTTCAAGATTTTAGGGTTTAAATTATACAATCAATATCTATTTTGTGAAATAATACAGTCTTTGTTTAGGTTTTAGGGCATTTTGGATTGGTTATTGACATTTGGAGGAGTGCTAAATGTGTTAAAATTAGAATTTACAAACCTCAAAAATGCCAAGGTAGCAAAAAAATGATTTAATATATGGACTCATGCAATTATTTATAACAAATAATAAATCAAAAAATATTGAAGTTTTTATCAATTCAAATAATCAAGGGAATGATCAACATTTGGTTTGTGAAGGATTTGAAACATCATGAGGTGATACGAGCTCTAACACATTTGCATGCATTCATCAATTCATAACAACTAATTTCAATAATTCTCATTAGTATCTTATTTTTAGAATTCTTTCCAATAAGCTCTATAGGATTAAATATGTAAAAATGGCACAATCAACCTAAAAATTACCCTTCTAACCTCCATATCCTACTCTCACATTTTGTACACAAGCCCAATCAACTATTAAAGTGAACCATAAACCCTAAAACCTTATCCCTAAATTCTAAACCCTTAAAACCTTAACCTTTAACCCTAAACCCTAAAACCTAAACCCTAAACCCTAAACCCTAAGCCTTAATCCCGAATCCCTAAACTCTCTTAATTTTCAAGGCCTCCAAAATTAACCATAGTGACAAAAATAAACTCCATGATGCTTAAACCATTTTTTGATTATCTATCACTTACTGAAATAGGTATTCACCATGTAGATGGAAGGATTTATCATTGAATGAGATTCTTGTCATGTGGCCACCTATTAGACTAAAATGAGGTGGTTGTAATGTCCTTCGTCCTTTGAAGTGTGATCACACTATAAGGTTCAAATGAGTGTTTAATAACACTACCAAGTGAGTGACATATCAAGTGAAACTCAGATGATTTCTCATTCTTATATATATGGTGCTCTATATGAAGATCATCCTCTTACCCCTCCTGGCTATAGAATTCTCCTAAGATGGAATGAACTTTATGATAATCATACACCTCTTTTCTCATATGCCTCTCATGGAGATATATGATTCCTTGATCCTTCACACATGATGGTCATGAATGCCTCGGTAGCTTGACTATCTCATCTTGGCTTGTTCCTTGAAGAGGTTTGAACATGATAACAAATTAAAGGTATGATGATCCTAAAATTACTCTATCATCTTCCCATCTCACCTTTGAACATGATGAAACCCTTTTTAACTTCACAATTCAATTCCTTGACAAAGATATCACATGAGTGGAAACATGTTTTTAGTATCTGGACACATATTTGTTCGATTACTCCTCATGGAAATAGGTTTCCTCCTCTATATACTTGTGCACTTGAATGTCAATTTATTCACACTCTAAAATAGATTTCATATTTCTCATATTTTCATGTATGGTATTATGTAAGCTAGGATGAACCATTAGAAGGTGGAAAAAATAACCACATGCTCATATTCACATTCATGATTCACTTCGATACATGTTCATATTAACAAGAACCTATTATTCCTTGAAATTACCTGGTTTGTATCACTGACTCAGTAAGGATTATACATAATCCAAAAATTTACATTTCTCATGATAGATATGGTCGTTTCCACATATATGGTCCGCATTGGAGTCCAAACTATAAAAATGATCGATCGTTGCACTTTATTAAAGAGAAAATATTCAAAGGATATCAAGAATGTTTGAGATAATTATTTAGGATCATCAAAATTGGCCAAGGAAAGAAGCTATTTAATTAAATTTGGACATATATCAAGTGTCTAATCATAATATCATTGTATTTGGAGAAAATTTTTCGAAATTAATGGAGTAATGCATCTTGGAAAATAAAATTGAACCTTAGAAATCCTCTCAAATTTCCATCTTACACAAACACTAGACATATCAAGCTTTGTTCTTCGAATGAAACCTTCATTCTCGACAACTTGAAAATGAAATAATTATTCAAAAGAGCATAAAAAATGATCAAATTTCTTGGTATCCTAATCCATCAGATACATAAATACCACTAGACTTGTTATTCTTAATTTATAACACTCTTGGATCTCCAAATATTTCAAAAGCTATAGAAAAAAGGAGATATATGTATTGGGTGACATTTATTTGTACCAAATTATTCTTGGAAATATGGTATTTCCTCCTTCAAAATATCAATACATGAAAGGAATCAAATTATGATAATTCTCTTTGAATGTTCTTCCTACGAAGAAGATGAACAATTTTTAGTTGAATACTCTCTGTCAAAACTAATAAGAATGGGTAAGAATAAAAACATTACAAAGGAGTGGATGTATAAGCATAAACCCTAATCCCTAAGCCCCGAGCCTTAATTTTGAGCCTTAAACCCCGAGCCCTAAACCCTAACGCTTAACCCATAAATGCTAAAACCTAATCCTTAAAACATAAAACCTAAAACCTAAACCTTGAACCCAAAACCATGTTCCTTAAACCCTAAATCCTAACCCTTAAACCTTAAACCATAATCCATAATCCATAATCCATAAACCCTAAAATATAAACCCTAAACCCTAAACCTTACACCCTGAGGCCTAAGCCCTAAAACCTAAAACATAAACCCTAAACCCTAAATCCTAAGCCCTAAACCCTAAGCCCTAAACCCTAAACCTTGACCCTAAACCCTAAAACCTAAACCTTAAACCCTAAACCTCGAGCCCTATACCCTAAACTCTAATCCTTGTACCTTAAACCCTAAACCCTAAATCCTAATCCATAAAACCTAAACCCTAAATCCTAAACCCTAATACCTTAATCATAAACCCTAAAACATAAACCGTAAACCTTAAAACTTAAACCCTAAGCCATTAACCCTAAACCCTGAGCCCTAAACCCTAAGCCTTAAATGATGAGCCCTAAAATCCAAGCATTAAATCCTAAACCATTAGCCTTAAACTTTGAACCCCATGCCCTAAACACTAACCCCGACCCTTAAACCTTAAACTCTAACCCCTAAACTCTAAACCTTAAACCTTAAACCTTGAAGACTAAATCCTAAACCTCAAGCCCTAAACCCCAAACCATAAGCCATAAGCCGTTATACCTAAACTACAAGCCCTAAACCCTAAATAATAAATGCTAAACACAAAATCCTAAGCCCTAAACCTTGAACCCTAAAACCTAAACCCTCAACACTAAACCATAAACCCTAAACCCTAAACCCTAAAACCCTAAACCCCGATCTTATACCCTAAATCCCAATCCTTATACCCTAAAACCCAAGACCTATACACTAAAACCTAAACTTGAAGCTTTAAAACCTAAAACTTAATCCATAAACCCTAAACCCTAAAATCTAAACCATAAACCGTAAATCCTAAACCTTAAAAATTAAACCCTAAGTGATCAAACCTAAACCTTGAGCTCCAAACCCTAAGGTTTAAACCATGAGCCCTAAACCCTAAACCCTAAACCATAAACGCTGATGAGATTTAAACCATAAACCCTAAACCATGTGCCCTAAACCCTAAACCCTAACCTTTAAACCTTAAACCCTAATCCCTAAACCCTAAACCCTAAACCCTAAACCCTAAGCCCTAAACCCTAAATCCTAAACCTTTAGCCCTAATCCCTAAACCATAAAACCTAAACCCTAATCATGTTGGGCCCCCTAAAATATTGGCTAAGTACAAAAGGGAATGTAGGCATGCAAGGCCTAGTTGAAGAAAGACGTGCTAGGAGAAGGAACGCAGAAAGGGTTTAAGGAAACTTGTGGCGCATGCGTAGATAAAGCCAAGGTTCCAAGACTTAGGCATATTGGGCATTTTGGGTAGGATACGAGGAAAAATTGACTTTGACATCAGGCATGTGGAGTGGATAAGGTGTCATTATGGTGACAGTTGGCCCATGAAGGAACATACCCCGTGATGGTAGATGTTTCTAGAAGGACATCATGGCATGGAGTGGTGAGCTTAGGCCTAGAGGAGCATGCGCTCCTAGAGGACCACATTCAGACACTTGGCAATGGATCTGAGGCCACAAGAGAATGAGTTGGTAGATCATAGAAGCTATATATACAAGTGCCTTGAGTAAAAAGACACACCTAAACATATAGAGAAAGGGCGAATCTCTACGAAATACTACAAGGACTCTATTAGTTTGGGAAAATAGGGTAGGAAAGAATGTATCGTGGTTTGGGAATTATAAATCTTCTTTTAAGGGCCTAGTTATATAAGTCCAGTTATAATGCATGACTAAGGTCTGCTTTTCTCGTGATATTCTCAGAATGGCCTAATGAATGTAATAAGTTTACTAGTTGATATGAATATGAGTATTGATGGTTACGATGCATACATCCTTCTTCATAGTTCTTTCTCATTTATTTTTATGAACTAGTATTAATACTTGCATGATTTCCTTTTTATTGATGTAAGTTATTTGATATGTTAAGCACTCTATGTCTAGAATAACTGCGAAGGATCTAGAAGTCATTCTGAGCTCTATGGTGGTTGTATGTATTATTTCCTTTCAAAATATCTTACACTCAAATAATAGATGATGTTTCCCATTAAAATCACATAAAGAGAGACTCGAAGCTCGTGTGTGCCTTATGTGAGTGCCCAGAGCCTCTAGGTGATAGGCCGCGGTGCATATGGGATTTCTTTCCTTTGTGATGGGGATAAAAATGACTACATCTTGGTTTCATTGTCAGGACCTCTTTTTGAAGTTGTAGTGGGAAATGACACACATCATGATCTGGGTAATGAGTAATGACAAAATGTTTAACTCTAGAAAGTGTTGAATCATGGTTCAAGAGCACGGAGGATGTATTTACTCGACATTCACCATTGGACCCGAATTTAATGCACATAGGTGGGTAGAAGAGAACCTCTACCATGATTTATATGAAAGTTTTTCTGTTGCTTCCCAGTAGAACTCTATGAATGGCTCTTAGCATATGTGTCTAGATCAAGCTGGTATTATAGATCACATGTGTGGACCCAAGAAGAATACCAGAGGCTGTAGGATGTAGATCTGATGTGGACTCATGTTGTGGATCATTGGTGGAAGGGTGTGTTGGTTAGCTACACTCTAGAGTACGCTATTTCCATATATTATTGTTCGGAAGTTGCTAAGTTTGAATTTCTATGGGAGAATAGAGGATCATTTCTACATTCTATCCATCTGGAAATGGAGATCTTGATTGTTACTTTAAGTTTAGAGGCATTTCCAATGGCCAACTAAACCATTTTGAGTGTTGGGTGAGGAAGCTAGGGTGGAGGAAGATGACAGATATTATGATAGAGAAAGAAAGGGAGGAGAGATGGCTCAAGTATAGTGAAGCACGTGAAAGGGATATTGCTAGATGATGCAAGGCTATAAGTGTGATGGATCTATGGAGGTAGATGTTACAGGGAAGGATTTGAGGTTCACGTAAAGGATGTGGAACCTGAGCAGTCTGTGCTACCCCATCTTGGCAAGTGCATAAGAGAGACCCTTCGGATCCTAATGATAGTTCTTCACGTGAAGAGAGAAGATTTTTGGCACGTATATGAACCCACCCAAAGACCAAACCCGGTGCTTGGTTTTCTAGATCAAGGAAGGAGTATCATTGACCATTAGTATCAGTGGAAGTGATAGATCTGCTCCCATGAGATACAATTTTTCAGTTCCCACTTCTATGACTACACACATTCCAATATTCGAGAGGATTCTTTGGACAAGGAGAAAGTACACATGCCTTCAGTCTCATGTAGGAGTGGTGCGGGGTACATTAGTGGTAGTGGGGAATTATCACATACCATCATCCCACAAAGTGCAAAAGGTGGAACCTTGGGGACACTTGGCACAACTACTACAGGCACTCGGTGGTTCTGGTGGGTCAGGAGGAACAGGACCTAGTGGACCTAGTGGTTCTAGTGGATTTGGTGGCTCAGGAGGCATAGGACCTAGTGGACTTGGTTGATCCGGTGGTGGAGGAAACACCAAAGGGAACCAAGGCTCTAGATCAGGAGGACAAGGGCCCCAACCACCCCCTCACTTCTTCTTTGAGATGTTTTTACATTTTCTAGTTTGCAAGGGTATTGAAGATGCTACAGAACATGTTCACAAGTGTGAGGTGCTATGGCATGCAAAGGGGATCACAACCTCAGAGAGAAGGCTAGTCAGTTTGTAACTACGTTGCAGGGGCACACACATATATGGTATAGGAAATATGACCCTCATCAAATAATAGTGGATTATAATACTTTAAAGAATGCCTTCTAAGAATAATTCCACATCCCTGAGTTTGAACAAAAGAGTATCAAGACTCCCGAGATTCAACAAGGAATGATAGAGAATGTGTGAGAGTATGATGTTCATTTAAAACTCTCTTGTCTAAATTATCATCTGATATTCACCCTTTATAGCATTCTCAATGGTTTGTTGGAGGGTTGATCACACCTTTTAGAAGGGCCTTATCTCATAAAATTTTCATAGATCCGCATGACGAGCACTAGAAGCTAATCTGTATGCCAAGGTTGTTGGCGGTGTTGACACCGGTATTAGCCCATTTTTGGAGGCTTAGATTTCTGCTATGGCTAAACAACTAGAGAAATTTTCTCAAACTCAGCCCATGAGACTCGTAGTGGTTTATGGTGTACAAATTGTGAGGTAGAGGGGCATGTCAAGGATAGTTTCCCCCAAAGTACAGTACATTCTGTGATAGTAGACTATGAGATTTGTCATGGAGATCATGATGCAAGTAGATGCCCCTTGTTATATCATACAATTCAGAAGAATGTGTCCTGTTATTATAAGATCTACACCTCTACGACCTATGATACTAAGGATTATAGGCTTATTGATCAAATCCATGAGGCCATTGATCATGAGGTGCGCCAACCATACCATTGCCAGCAGCCTCTAAAGGTGAAGATCACCATTATGAGGAGCATGAAGATCGAGACACATACAGAAGGGGATTTCATGGAGGATTCCATGGTCATGGTAACTGTGGAGGAAGAAGTGAGTTCCCACGTGGAACCTATTTTAATTTTGGGTCTACAGAGCATTACAAATGAGAGTGCCTAGACCTATTGCAGTGCTCATGGTGTGGGAAGAAACACAAGTATGAGGAGTTCCTTGAGTTATTTGAGCACATGAATCAACAGCAATGGAAAGACAAGGGTGCTACAATGGTAAGCATTAAGAAGATGGACACACAATGGATTCCACAGGTAACACTTGATGTAGGCTTAGAACCCGTTTTAGTAACAACAAGAGTAGAAGTCATGCGCACAAAGGAAATACCACGGCAGAGGACTCTGGTTTCAAGAGAAGAAGTGGTGCATGGAAAGTACCCTAATACTTCTCATCAGAAGGAGGTATATCAAGATACCATGGATGTCATTCAAATTTTACAAGGAGAAATCCAGTGTCTAAAGGAGCAATCTAGGAGGGAAGAGAAAAGGAGGAAGGTTGAGGTGCTAAGAGATGACCTGGATGAGGTCAGGGAAGTATGTAAGATGCTGAGGCAAGAGAATGTTATTCCGTTGCTAGGAGGATGGTTAAGGGAGAAGGTACCACGTGCACTGAGAAGAGTGTGAGAGGTAGGTCCTACATGAAAACCTTCCCCCTCACAGCCTTGACTATGATAGAGAAATCACGTTAAATGTAGTAGTGGATGGATGACTACTGAGTAATATCCTCATTGACACACGCGCAAAGGTCAATGTTCTCACATTGGATTGTTGGCATCAGATGGGAAATCCTGCATTACACCCATCTTCGAATGTGTTGTATATGGAAAAAAACAAAGGAAATGCCCATTGGTGTCTTAAAATATGTGGCTATCACCATTCAAGGAGCTAAGTTTACTGGGGACTTCGAAGTCTTGGTGCTCGCCGAGGAAGACAATTTCCTAGCACTACTTGGGTGCCCATGGTGTTACAAGAACAATGCGGATCTTTGGTTCAACAAAGGGTACATCAGCTTTGAAAATGAGGAGTGATTCATCATACCCCTAGCTAAAGGGAAGTCAACACCATATACTAAACCTTTGGGAGAGGAGGTCCTGGATAGGATATATGTGTGCTCAATCAGGGATCCAGAGATAATCCATCCTATCGAAAAATTTATCCAGTTTGAAGATGATTAGTCAGTAAGTAACACCACCAATCTATCATGTGATAATTGGGCACACAAGACCTATAAATTGATCGATAACATTTAAGAGGATTGGGGACAAAGGTGACAAAGGAACACATACTTAGGCACCTAGGAGGAAAAGAGCTACCTAAGTACTCAGGAGGGGCCTCCCTAAGGTCTTTTTATAGAGAATGGAAGCTCAGTGGAAGGAAGAAAATTAAAGAAGAGGAATGTTAAGTTACGTCCTATTAGGAACTGTTGCACGCTGGTGGGTGACACATCGGGATAATCTATTGGAATGACGTGAAGTGAGAATTTCCTTTTGTGTTTATTTCTCTAGAAGTAATGTGCCCACTACCATCAAGGGCTACCATTGTAAGGAGCCCACCTCTTTCCACATCCAAGCCTATGAAAGGACCTGGAGGGAAGGTGTGGAAGCTTTTCCACCATCCCTCTAGGTGCATAAACTATATTCTACATTGTTGGGTTACGCGCACACATGGTACATACATTCTAAGACATGCTGCCAAATAAGGAATTGACAAGAGCTAGTATCTAACCTAGTTCAAACATTCAAGTATCAAAGTACCAAGCCATCATTTGATAAGGCATTGCAGGTTGTTAAGCACCTTACCATGGGGGATAGTGCCATGGTAGAAGATAGGCTGTTGGACTTGCTTGGTGAACTTGGTTTGGGGGAGCACTTTGAAGAAGAGGAAATAGAGGAGGATCAGTTTGCACACACATGTGTGAAAAAGGAGAAAGGAAAGCTTGTTTATGTGATTGATGGGGAGGAAGAAGAAAGTTTGGATGTTAACCATTTTGTAGGGATGCACGAGGTAGTGGAGAGTGCTGATACTCATGTGCACACCTACCATGAACCTCTATAAACTAAAAAGGTTAACATCAGCTCAGGAGAATAACCTAAGGAAGCTATCATTAGAGATTACTGGTCGAGAAGGAAGTCTCTAAGATCATTGATATTTTATGCAAATTTGAAGATTTATTTCCACATAGGTACCATGAGCTCAAAGGTGTCCACCATTCCTTGGGGAAATGAGGATAAAGATGAAGGATGGTGCACACTCGGTTAGGAAGAGACCCTACCAGATGAATCCCAATTTACGCATGAAGGTAAAGGAAGAGATAGACAAAATGATAGCATCTGGGATCATTGAAGCTATGGAAGAATCAGAATGGATAAGTCCGATGGTAATCAGCATCAAGAAGGATGGGTAGATTAGGATCTGCATGGATTATAGGGAGTTGAACATAGTTTGTGTCATCAATCCTTTTCCAACCCCCTTCACTGAAGAAATTTTGGAGGGAGTCACTGGGCATGCAAAATCTATTCCTTTACAGATGGATTTTGGGGTACCACCAAGTCCGGATTGCAAAGGAAGACTAGGAGAAGACAAATTTTTCCACTGAATGGGGAAGTTTTGCATACATGGTCATGCCCTTTGGGTTGAAGAATGTGCCTACTATTTTCTCACACATAGTGGTACAGGCATTCCAGACTTCATCCACAAATTCCTTTAGGTCTATCTAGATGATTGGACTGTGTATGGGCTAGTAAAAGACCATTTAGATAATTTGAGGATGATGTTTGAGAGGTGTCGTAGTTGAGGATATCCCTCAACATTAAAAAGTGTGTCTTTGCTACCCCCTTTGGAACATTATTGGGGCATATCATATGTAAGGAGGGCTTGCTAGTAGATCTTGCCAAGGTTGTAGTGATTGTGGGATTGGGGGAGCCTACTAGCCAAAGCGTAGTGCGTGGGTTTCTTAGACATGTGGGGCTATTATCGAAGTTCATCAAGGTGTATGCTAAGATCACCGCACCTTTAGAATAATTTCTCAGACATAAAATTTCCTTCCATTAGGGAAAGGCGCAACAAAAGGTGTTTGATACATTGAAGGATAGGCTTGTCACCGTGCCTATATTACATTTTCCCTCTTGGGATAATCCCTTCCATGTTCATGTAGATGCCTCTAGAATGACCATTGGGGTAGTGCTTGCACAACTTGGTGAGGGAATTATTGATCATCCCCTATGC
The DNA here is from genome assembly GCA_018340775.1 of Taxus wallichiana var. yunnanensis. Lineage (NCBI taxonomy): Eukaryota > Viridiplantae > Streptophyta > Pinopsida > Cupressales > Taxaceae > Taxus > Taxus wallichiana. The sequence goes on along the minus strand of CM031238.1, from coordinate 467,419,361 downwards.
TTTACAAGCAAGAAGTTGACACCAGTAGAGTAGAATTATACTACGACCGAGCACGAAGCATTGTCAATGATCTACGTGCTTCACAATTTCGATAGTATCTGCTGGCAACTCCCTTTGTGTTTTACACCGACCACATGGTGTTAAATTACTTGGTGAACAAGCCCATTCTACAAGGGTGCATATATTGATGGGTGATGTTATTTCAAGAATTTGAGTTCATGGTAGTTGTGAAGCCTGGAAAGAGTAATTGTGGACCTGATCATTTGTCAAGGATTGATTCAGGGGAGGACACATAGAGCATTGAAGAGACAATTCTAGACGCATAATTGTTTAGGTTGTGGCACACACCCTTGGATTTGGAGGATATTGTAATATTTCTAAAATAAGGTGTGGCACCGGAGGGGATGAAGACATTAGAGAAGAAACAACTAGCCATATGCACCACGCCCTATATGTTGATTAGTGGGGACTTATACAAATTAGGGCGTAATGAAGTTTTGCTGGTATGTGCTAGAGCATGAGTGCCTCGCCATCATAGAGGAAGCACACAGAGGAAGTGCAGGTGGAAATTATATAGGTGACGCCACCACATGTAAAACATTAATGGTAGGCTTGTGGTGGGAAACATTGTATCAGGATTGTAAGGACTATTGTAAAGTGTGTGACCACTTGTCGCACATTGGCAAAGCCAAGAAGAAGAGATGAAATGACTTTGCGCCCTATCCCTAGCACTAAACCTTTTAAGAAATGGGAAATATACTTTGTAGGCCCTATTGCACCAGCAACACGTAGGACTAGATCATGCTACATAATCACTTGCATAGACTATTTGACAAGGTGGGAAGAGGCATCCCCAACTAAAGACTGCACAATAGCTACAACAGCAAGGTTTTTGTGGGAAAAAAATATCACAAGGCATGGATGCAGTTTAAGTTTAAATCGTGATAGGGGTACACATTTCTTTAATGAGACCATGAGGATCCTGTTAGCAAAGTTCATGGTGGCTCATCACAAGACTACTCCTTATCACCCACAAGCAAATGGAAACACGGAAGTGTTTAACAAAATATTGAGTCATACCCTGACAAAAATTTGTGATGTTGGAAAACAAGATTGGGATGACAAGATATCAACCGTATTATGGGCTTATAGGACAACTTATAAAAGGATAAACAAAGACACACCATTTCAATTGGTGTTTGGCATGGAAGATGTTCTGCTGGTTGAGTTCATGATACCTTCTCTATGAATAGTGCACACAGGAGGGTTGGCTGATGAGTAAGCACTGGAAGAGAGAATTGAGGAATTAATGAAGCTGGATGAAAGATGATCACTTGTTAGGTGGAGCCAAACAACAAAAAAAGAAAAGAAAAAGCATGGCATGATTGCCACATTAAAATAAGAAATTTGAGGTTGGGCAGATGGTCTTACTATATGATTCCAAGTTTCTACACCACCCTGGGAAGTTGAAAGTCCATTGGTTGGGTCCCTACATAAACTTGTATATCCTTGATTCAGGTATGTGCTAGTTACAATTACTGGATGGAATGAAATTAGTTGGACACTTCAATGGGAGTAGGTTGAAGCCCTATTAAAAAATAAGGCTTCTTAGTGTTTATAAATAAGGCAGTTTTGCTAGATAATTTAGAATTTCCTTTATGCATTTCCTTTCTTGTATTTCCATTTCACGTTGTTGTTTTGTTTTATGCCTTGGGTGTTGGTAACCTTGTTACTTTTTGAGGGTTTTGAATGCGCAGAGGGCCATACATTGTTTAAGTGTGGGGTGGAGAGATGTGAAGGAAAGCATGGGTAAAGTACCAAGGAGGATTCTATTGAAAATCCTAGTTGAATGGCCCTGTTGAAAGAGGTGCATGAAAGAAAAGGTGGAAAAGGATGGTTAGTGTCAAGATAAGGCTACTTTCAGATCCCACATACAGAGAAGGAAGAAGTGCATAAACAACACGAGGTAGGTGAGAGCAAAAATCATGACAGAAGAAGTGCCTTCAGTGTAGGTGATACGTGCACAAGAGTCTCCTGTCAAGACAGATTGGTTGTGCACCAGAAGGTTGGGGATTATCCGCATAGGTTGGGCACCTAGGTTAGGGTGTAAAAGTGAGGCTTTTTTGAAAAATCCACTTTAAATGTTAAAAGTATGGTGGTAGGTGAAGTAGCATTTAATTCTTAAAAGTGGGAAAAACTATAAATAAAGGTTCGGCATTTCATTATTCACTTTGCGTATAAGGAGAAAGAAGCGCTTGTGCATCTTTGTAAACTAGGGCTTCCAGAACTGATCTATGTGAAGAAAATTTTGAAAAGTGTGAGTGTGAGTCACTAGTTTGGATTTAAAAACTAGAGAGAAGGGATTTCATAGGTGTAAGAGAAAAAGTGAGAAGACACCGTTTGTGAAGGAACTATCCCAGTTAGGGTTTGAAGAACTAGGGCACAGGTTTAAGGGGTTTTCTTCACAAGTTCGAGATCTAAGGTTGGAGGGAGTGGAAGAACAGAGTAACAGTGATTGAAGTGATAAGAGAACCTAAGTGATGGCACCCAAGAAACTAGTTGGAACACCTAATAAGGGCAAGGTAAAAGGCAAGAAACAAGAAACTATCACGCATACAAATGAAGAATGTTACGTAGAAATGTAGTACCCAAATGGAGTATTACTAGGAAAGGAGTGGGAGTCCCATTTGAGAAGCATGTATGTAAATGATTACAATCATCATTTGGGCACAATCAAGAAGGAGATGGTGCTAGAGTTAGTGCACCCAACAAATAAAAGGAAACCAAAAGCTTTGCCCATCTATGATGATGATGTAAAGGTCATGTTGGAGAAGTCAGGGTTACTGCAACTCTTTGAGTTTCCCTACTTCGGGAAGCCTAAGAACCTTTATAAATGGTTAATGTTATATGTACACGAAGACTACTTCTACTTCACAGGTCACAAGATGCACATTAACCTCAACTCATTTCACAGGCCTCATGTATGATAGGAAGAGATAGTTCGGAAGACGACCGAAGCAAAAAGAGGCAATTAAGGAGACTATCGCCGCCTATGCATATAAAAAGGGGTCAAGGTACTATGATATCTTAGACATCATGGACCTAGTGATGAATATGGCCACACACCTTGTGACAAATTTAAATAGATAGGAGAGATGGACCCAGTTAACAAGGCATGGCTACAGAAAATTTTAGAGGGCACCATCTACAACTTGTCTGCATTCATTGCGGATGATATTTTCAACTTTGTGAAGAAAGGTGACAAAATAATTTTTGTAATATCCTATTAAACACTATGTTTTTAGAGATTGGAGTATCGATGTTTCATAATAATTCATGTGGGAGTACCCTGTTGAGGACCCTTCACCCGTGAAGAGATTTGAAAAGTATTCTGTGGATAAGATGACAAAATGTGTGGCACAAGGTGCGCTTAGAGAAATGGTATGCATGCCTGGGGAATGTGTTTGGGGTGGAATGGAGGATTCCTGAACAACTGCTAGTGGCCACTAAGGGAGAGGATGAGTTTGTTGTATACCAACATTTCTACCTAAGAAGATTCAAACTAATAGATGAGACATGGAGTCCTTGGTGCAAGCTCCCTTTTTCCTTCACATCTCAACACTTCCAAGTGGGGGTGAATAGGTTCAGATAATCCAAGAAGTTGAGGTTAGACCTTGGAAATCTGGACCAGGACCACAGGGAAATGTGCAAAGGGTTAGTCTACCCCAACAAGTGCGCATACGTGGAGAGGTACGTATCACATGAGGTCCAAATGGTGAGGCCCATGACCTTGCCCATTACAGGAGGATCCATGGCACACGTATACCTCTATATAAGACCCAAAGATGAGAAGGGTGCATACCTGGAGAATGAGATATCCATACCCGTAATGCCCACTTTTTACTCACACAAAAACAACAATAAAAATACCAAGATAATTTTTTTGACTTACATTGCTCACTACACAATGCCACAAGGGCTCCAAGTAAAGAATACTCAAAGACACATACGACACTTACAAATCATCAGCTCACATAGACACATGACAACACCATAGACATGTCAATGCCACACTTTCCCCAATGAATGAAAACTAGCAATGACCCAACCACAAGAAAAGGACTCAAGGATTGGCAAACCCACAACACATCATTTCATTAATTGCATCTTAGTTACGATTAACATTCCAAGAACATTATTGAGCAAGGAAAATTTCCTCTTTTTTCCCACTACAGATTCTTAAGTTCATCCCCCATTTAATTTACAGTTCGACCAGTTTAAGTTGGATTTTTATCCTTTACAGAAATTTCCATAACTTTCATACTTATTTGGCATAATTCAAATTGCATACAAAGTACTTAATTATCTTATTATTATGTTAAGAATATTCTTCTCCAACATTTATTTGATGTCTACATTTTTACCCTTACAACTCAAGTGAATGTGACTTGATGTCCAGAACGCAATATTAGGATTTAAGGGAGATTTAGATACAAGATGGATTTTTCCCAAAAGCATTCTTCAATCATGGTATAGTTATTTCCCTACCATAGTTATTCTAATTCAATGACTTGTGGAATTCCACTTTGATATATGTATATATATTATTTGTTTTTTTTTTTTTTTTCTCGAAGTTGATCACACCAAGGCAATTCATATTCTTTGTAACTCATGAAAATGTTTAATTAAGTGATAAGGACTCCAAGAGTGGCATTATTCCTAACCTCAAATCTCATTTTCACTCTTCTATGCTTTACTTTTCATCACATTAAGGTCTCATTATTACCATCACATTATAACAAAAGAGTTACGAAAGTACTTGTTTGACATCTCAAGGAAGTACATGGTTAGAAGCATTATAACTACACATGAACCACAAGTGATTTGTGTTCAAGGTAAGGTCCCATGTTTCTGCATTTCATGATTCCACATGTGAAATATTATTTATTTCTTAATGCCATAAAAGGACATAACAAGGTATTACGAGACAAAATTCTAGTTTCTTGGGTTCTCTTAAGTCAACATCTTTCAAATCAATTTTGTTTGCAAAGAGTTACTTATAATTTTCTACCTACATGTTAATCTCCTAATCAACTAAGGTTTAGTTTAAATCCCAATTTTCACTCAGGGATTTAATCCCTATTATAGATTAGATTAAGGTTAAATCATGTTTACTCTATAAACCCTTCATGAGAGATCAAGGCACTAAATTGTCACAAGCCAAAGATAAGACATTTAGCTGCGAGGGACTAAAGAGTTCACTAACAAGAATGCAATACAAAGAACAACTATAACACGATCTCCATTTATGTCATTTGAATCCAACAGGGATTTCATTCGATGAAGAAATTTAATTTTAAATCTATCTTCGGAAGACAAGGTAGTCCACTAGGATACGAAGGAAGAGTTAGCTCTACTTACTCCAAATAAAGTTTGACTGTGTCGCTCCTATCTATCAGGTTTATGGCAATGTCACTAGACATACCGACTAAGATGATAAACCCATTCTTGGGCTCTTGTTTACCCAAACTAGGAGGTTCCATCAAGTGTAGAGTTTAAGTTCATTCTACGTTTTTAATGTCTTCTACGGTAAAAGTATCTCACATGAAGACAAGTTATGCTCCGATATTATACAAGGGTAGAGTGTTTCAATTAAATCTCTTTATTACATTTACAAAGTAAGAATGCACAAGATGATTCATTAATCATTTATTGAACACTAATTATGCACTACAAGATATTACTTCAAATTCATTTACCTTATATATATATCAAACCTTTTTACCATGTGTACTATGAATCAAATTGAACCTATGATTAAATACACATTTCCTAGATATCCCTAAAAACTAACATCTCATACACATTAGCAAATTATCAAATATAACCTTTTGTAACATGAGACTACATTATACATATATTCATTTTACAATGAACTATATAAATTACAATGATAATTAATGAATTACACATCACCTTTTCGCCATCATTCTTGCATCCTGCAAAACCACGTGAGCATGAAATCAGTGATAAATTGCTAGCATGGCATCCACCCTAATCTAACATAATTAACATTTTTCAGTTCCCATTTACATATAATAATAATTACAATTTGTAATCAAAAGAAAAAGGTTTAGAGACACGTATTCATTACATTTCATTTCACTTCATTTTGTAACCCAGGAGAGAGAAAGAGAAGGGAAGAGAGAGAAAACACCATTTTGTCAAAAGTTCTATTTCACACAACAAGTTACACTATAGAGTTTCTAAACAGTTATTTACATGTGTCAAAAGTTTCCATGGTGGTTTGGCAACCCGACGAGGGTCCCACAACTTTCTATTTTTACATTTTCTTGCTAGCTACAAAAATGTTCAAATCAGGCTTGAGGCTAAGAAACCACTTTCAAATGTTGTCTTCTGAAGAGAAAACACACCATGATTAAATTTATATGTGTACACTTATATTTCAAGAGTTCATAGCAATTGAAAAAATTTGGAATTGGCAAACGGTTTACATTTGGTGGCTAGTTTTCCGGGGCCATAGGTTGTAAATGTCCTAGTTGTAAATGGACAAAAGTTAGCTTGAGGGCTCAGAAAACCACATCCAAAATTGACGTTCGATGGATGAACACACAACGAGACACTTCCTAAAAGTTCCCCTATATAAGGAGAATTCATCAGAGTTGACGGAACTGAGAACTAGAAAACCATTTTCAAATGGCGAGAAGTTTTCTGGAGTGACAAGTTGAAATTGGTCTAGTTTGACCTCATCAAACTGCGACCGAGGCCTACAAAATGGCTTTTCCAAACTATCCAGAAAATTATTTTTCCCTAAACTGAATGTTCCATGCAATTGTCTAGTAAGAACACTAGAGGTTTGTGAAAATGGATAATAATTTCTCTATCCAGGTTTCAAATGGCAGTTCAAAATGAAAGCCAACTTTATAGTTTTAGTAGCTTCTTACAACTACAAAACGGTGTAACATTGCTCCCAATATGGCATCAAAAATATCACAAATGTTCCTTCAGGGTCAAACCAAAGGTTAAGGTGACTCCTCACATAACCAGGTACACAAATGAAGCTTAACATCCCATTTTCGAGTTACGAAGGGTACTTAACGAGTCTCCGAAAAATGTAAAATTATCTATTTAAACAGGGAGATGGTCAACATTTTTACTGGGAAGTCAATTTCGTCTTGTCGATAAAACAATATTGTAGCAATCTAGTTGGGTAGGAAGTTTTCTAAATCACCTCAAAATGAGGGTGGAAGTTCATGGTTTAATGCAAAAGAGTTATTTTGATTTCGTGAGTTACGACACGACATTTCATTGTTTTGCAATGAGTTAATATAAAACAATTAAATGTATTATAACCCTAATATTTTAAAATTCTATTAAGTTGCAAATGAAAAATAAAGCACGAGAGTTATGAAAGATAAGGAAGATGAACCATGCCTAGGAACGAAGCCATTCGAAACCACGGGATTCGGTTCAACATCTCCCTTAAGCATTTTGTTGAACAGATCATGAGCATCCGCAATATTACCATTTTGCCTTTGCTCAAAATCCTCAAGCTTTCCCAATGAACCCATTTAGCACTTGAACCAACAATAAGACCACATGTTTAAATGGCATTGGACAATAAGGTTTGGAGCTCCCTCAAGATAGTCAATGACTAAGATGTCCATACATACCCGCATACAGTATGTTTGGGTATATTCCATATGACCACACCTCCCGAGGCATTTACAAATACAACATCTGAAAAAAATTCCTCAATATTTTATGCTTTGCTAGAAGTTCATCCCTGTCCCAGAACTCACATTTGGCACAGGCCGAGAAAGGCAGGCAAAGGAAAGTCAAATTTCCATTATGTTTTGATGGATGTGTACCTGTACTAAGCCCGCATTTTACACAGGTAGGGAGGTTACCTGAAGTTTTCTAAACCTTTTCAACAAACCCAATCGTGCAAATCCCACAGCCGTTGCAGTCAATGAAGCCATGTTTCTTTCAAGCATTTTGGTCTATTAGAAATGGCGGACACCAACTCCTAGTTTACTCACCCATGTTAGCTAGGGAACTTGCAATACAACATTTGATAAAATTCTTCTATCTGGCGCAGGCTAGGAGGGAGTTGGAAAAGGGCAGGAGGCTCTTACACCTGTAAATGCTTTTTCTTGAAAGTTACTAAGGCCTTTTGAAAAGGAAAAACACATTTTCTAAAATCCCCTGCAGTTGGTGCAGTCCATGACACCACATTTAGTTCAAGAAATTAATCAAATAGTTCACGTGCCAAGCATATGCCTCCACATTTTGCATGCATGACTGTACAAGCCATTTCCAACTACAACACCTGACAAACACTTAACCTTGGGTGCATAGGCTAGGAAAAAATGGGCAAGAGTAACTGGTCAGGTTGGGGATTTGAATGTTGCATACGCAAGATTGTGTGACTATCTTATGAGGAAAACCCATGTCTTCCATGCACAACCGCACTAGTTGCAAGTCGTGGATCCTCCCCAAAGTAAACACTTCATTCATGAATAGACTTTGACTTCCCTTCCTGGCTGCAACTAACCAAAGACTACTAATTTTGCAAAATTATTTGGGTTCCAACATGGGTAACTGCATCCGGATCTCAAATAAAGTTTTGTTGTGTATTATTATGCAAGGAAAAATAGACAGGTTGAAAAGTCTTTTGGGTGGCGCATGCCTTGTCAGATTTCTTACACATGCCACCACCTAGACATGCTACCTCATCTTCCCATCCCTTCATCTCACCCACTAGGCCACGCAAACCATCCCTCTATAAATATTTTGTTATTGTTTTAAATTTTTATTTTATTTCATTTTTTTTTCGACACTACAATACATGATGACCCAATGGCAAGAGGCCATGCCTGTGGAGGAAAAATATCCAGAGAAGAAAATACCAAGTGTGGTGGAAACATAGGTAATAGGCTCCCCTGGGAAAAGTGCCAGAACCAACATGTACTCACGCAAGAAGAAGTCCATAATAAGAGAGAAGACTCTAGAGCCGAAAATCCATTAGATAAGGAGTCATCCGAGGAAGAAAGATATATTCACCTATACTAAAATCCTCGGTTAGGAAGAAGTAGAGGGTAGAAGAAGAAACTACCTCAGAAGAAATTGAGAGTTTGGAGAGGTACATAGGTGAAAAGGACAATGATGATGAGGAAGATGGCAGTGAAGAAGATGATCCTGTAAGAGATCAATAGCTACTGTCTTCGATGTGCATGATTAAGAATAAGAAGGCGGAGAAGAAGGACCGGGGTTTTGTTTCATGTGGCGCAAGGGTAGTCAGGAGAGGGAAGGCACCCAGGACATAGGAATAAGTGAGGAGGTCAATGCATAGAAGTCGAGGAATCCAAGCCTTACGCAGAAAAAATAACCAAGAAGTAGAAGAAGCAACAAAGATCATTGAGACCTTGGTGGAAAAGGATATGGAACGCAATGATGAGCTAGTATTAAATGAGGGTAAGGAAGAGAGCACAGAAAAGGACCATGATAGCACTAGAGGCCCCACTTTGACTGTAGTTATTCCTAAGGGCACGTGCATAGGAGGAAGGCATGCGAGGAGGAGAGGCGAGGGATGGGTTATATTAATTACCCCAACAAAGTGTTACATGCGTAGTTCCAGAGCACAGTCCCAACAGAGGAGCTCGTGGAAATTTCATCATTTGATAAGGAGGTTGCTTACCCGTGGACAAGGAAGATGCTCTCATGGGAATTTGAGTCCCATCTTGATGAGCCAGAATTTGAAGTAAGCAATGGGGAAATTATAACATTGCCAAAATCAAAAGGAGAAAACCCATCGGTGAATGCTCAACATATCTTAAATGAATCAGGTAATGCAAGGCACTCAACAAGGTCTCTGTTGAGGTTGAAGCTAGAATCTTTGGGTAGAATGATAAAATAAAAGATCTAGAGGATGAGATGAAGAAGAAAGAGGAAGAGATAGCTGCAAGGACAAAGGAGCTAAGCTAAGAGAATTTAATCCATGACTAGTGGCAACAAGAGTTAATGGATGAGAAGGCTAGAGTGCATGAAGTTTGCAAAAAGGTGGATTCCATTACATATTCCATAGTGTTTAAGCATCTAGACCTAGCACCTACCACGTGGAAGTATGTAAATGACCTAGAGTTCCTGGAGGACTTAACAAGAGCCCTCACCTGAAGAGGTAGCCAATAGCTTTGGAGTCTGCAGAAGATGTGGCAGTGCGCTTAGAAAAGGAGGACAAATTAAAATTTGTGGCTCTCATAGTAGAATACAACAAGGTCCATGTTGATGTGAAGATTGCCTCCTGGAATGTTGAGGCCACATATGACAATAGTGCAGACAGGGAAAAAGTGGTGAGCATGTTGGTCACTAGGGATGAAGCAAAACTTAAAGAGTTTCAGGAGAAAAACAAGGGAAACATAGTGAGCAGGAAAAGATCCTAGCTGAGGTTGAAAAGAAATCCAAGGCCATTAAAACCTTAAGGGGTTTAATAAAAAACCAATTAAAGGAACTATACCCATGGATTACATGAAGGATGGATGCTCTGGAGGATGTAGGAAATGAGTTAGAAAATATTGTTTATAACATGTGCACACAAGGGGATGGGCTAGGTTTTGAACAGTGAACACCTTGGTGAGTGATCTTTGCCGAGAGAATAGAATGAAGTTGACGCCTAAAATAAGTTGGAGGTGACTTATAGAAAGATTTTCCTAGTTTATTACAGTGATGCCATCACTATCCCATTCTTTCTTCTTTCGATATTCTTAATCCCCTTATTCTTTTTCCAAGGTGTAAGCGTACTATGATTCCTTATTCACTTAAGAAGTGTTCCCGTGGGTGGAGAACAGTGTAGTGTGGGTGATGTTGGGCCCTTGAAATATTGGCTAAGTACAAAAGGGTGTATAGGCACGCAAGGCCTAGTTGAAGAAAGGTGCACAAGGAGAAGGGGCACAGAAAGGGTTTAGGTAAGAGTTTAAGAAAACACGTGGTGTGCGGCAGAGATAAATCCAAGGTTCCAGGACTTAGCCATATTGGGCATTTTGGGTAGGATACAAGGAAAATGTGACCTGACTATGCATGCAAAGTGGATAAGGTGCCAACCTGGAGACAAGTTGGCCTAGGAAGGAATATACCCTACGATAGAGGTTTCTAGAAGGAAATCATGACACGAGTGGTGATCTCAGGGCACGGAGGAGCATACACTCCTAGAAGACCACATTCGGACACTTGGCAATGTATCCGAGATTGTAAGAGAATGAGTTGGTAGATTAAAGAAGCTATACATACAAGTGCGTACAGAAGTAAAAGACACACCTGAACATATAGAGAAAGGGTGGAGCTCTGCAGAAATACTTCAAGGACTCTGTTAGTTTGGGAAAATAGGGTAGGAAAGAATGTATCAGGGGTTGGGAATTATAAATTTTATTTTGAGGGCCTAGTTATATAAGTCCAGTTATAATTCATGACTACTGTCTTCCTTTCTGTGACATTATGTAATGGCCTAATGAATATAATAAGGTTACCAGTTGATATGAATATGAGTATTGATTGTTTTGATACATACATACTTCTTCATAGTTATTTCTCATTTATGTTTATGAACTAGGATGAATTCTTTCCTGATTTCCTTTACGTATTGATGTAAGTTCTTTGATCCGTTAATCACTTTATGTGCGGAATAACTACAAGTATCTAAAAGCCATTTTGAGCTCTATGGTGTTTTTATGTATTATTTCCTTTCAAAATCTCTTACACTCGATCATAGATGATGTTTCCCATTAAACTAACATAAAGAGAGATTCAGCACCCGCGTGTGCCTTGAGTGAGCGCCCAGTGCCCATTGGGTGATAGGCCGATGCGTATGGGATATATTTCCCTTTGTGATGGGAAAAAAATGACTACACCCTAAGTGATCAAACCTAAAACTTGAGCTCTAAACCCTAAGCTTTAAAACATGAGCCCTAAACCCTAACCCCTAAACCATAAACCATAAACCCTGAGATTTAAACCCTAAACCCTAAACCATATGCCCTAAACCCTAAACCTTGACCCTTAAACCTTAAACCCTAATCCATAAACCCTAAACCCTAAACCCTAAACCATAAACCTTAAACCCCGATCCCTAAACCATAAATCCTAAACCCTGAGCCCTAATCCCTAAACCATAAAACCTTAACCCTAAACCCTAAACCCTAAACCTATAACCTCAAACTCGAACCCTAAATCGTAAAACCTAAACCCTAAACCCTAAAACCTAAACCCTAAACCTTAAATCCTAAACCCTAAACCCTAAACCCTAAACCCTTAATCCTAAACCCTAAAACCTAAAACCTAAGCCATATACCCTAAACCATGATCCTTGTACCCTAAACCCTAAAGCCTAAGCTATAAACCCTCAACCCTTAAACCTAAACCCTAAACCATAAATCGTACACCTTAAAACTTAAACCATAAACCATCAACCCTAAACCACAGAGTCCTAAACCCTAAGCGTTAATCCTTGAGTCCTAAACCATAACCCCTAAACCTTGAGCCTTAAACCCTAAAACCTAAACCATATTCCTTAAACCTTAAACCCTCACCATTAAAATTTAAACCCTAATCCCTAAATCCTAAAACATAAACCATAAACCCTAAACCTTAAAACTTGATCCCTAAACTATAAACCCTAAATCCACAGAGCCCTAAGCCTTAAACAATAAACCCTAAACCCTAAACCCTAAACCCTAAGCCTTAAAACCATGATCCCTAAAACCTAAACCCTCAAACCCAAACCTTAAACTCTAAACCCTAAACCTCGATCCTTAACACCGTAAACCCTAAACCCTAAACCTTAAACCCTCAATGTTAAACTATACATCCTAAACCCTAAACCCTTAACTTTAATCCTTGAGCCCTAAACCCTAATCCCCGATCCCTAAAACCTGAACCCTAGACCTAAACCCTAAACCCTAAACACCTATCCCTAAACCATGAGACCTAAACCTTAAACCCTAAACCATGAGCCCTAAACCCTAAACCTTAAACCCTAAAACATAAACCCCGAACCATAAACCTTAAACCCTAAAACATAAACCCCGAACCATAAACCCTAAACCAAAACCCTAAAACCTAATCTCTAAAAAATATTCCTAAATTTCCTCCAACACTTCCAAGATTCTTTGACATCGCCTCCGGATGATGAATATATTTCTTGAACTCTCTCAGAAGGTGTTTGATCAACTCGAATGGCCTTTTTGGCCTTCGGAGCAAGTTATCTTCCATCAAGTCACACTAAACTTATTAATCATCATATCCAATCATCCCTGTACATTGAAACAAAATTAAAAAACCTTGTTAATAATTTCTTTTGATCTTGCTTGAGAGTGGTAATGAGGCAGGCTGGCCATAGGAAGGACCCATCGTTGACTAGGAAGTGAAAGATGCATTCCCTAAGCTTGTAAAGTAGGTACTCATCCATAGTATGATTTTACCATATTCTAAGACAAAATTAGGGATTCAAATCCATGCTCATGGGAAAATTCATGAGTCCATATATTTGATCATTTATCACTACCTTTGAGAGTTGTGAGGTTTGTAAATTCTAATTTTGACACATTTAACACTCTTACAAATGTCAATAACCAATCCAAAAGGCCCTAAAACCTAAACAATGACTATATTATTTCAAAAAATAGATATCAATTGTATAATTTAAACCCTAAAAGCTTGAAGGCTAAATGCTGAAATCTTGAAAAATACCTATGTACTGACCAAATTAGAATCTAAAAATTATCTTCTAAATCAGTGATGATGGAGTGTGAGACTAGTTCCATTAGGTGTAGATGACCCTAAATTCTTATATTTACTAAAATAAATTTAAATTATAAGTTTTTATTTTATTAATATTTATACTTTATAATTTCTTTCTTTTATTATAAAAATTTATAATAAAAGAAAGAAATTATAAAGTATAAATATTAGTAAAAGAAAAACTTGTGCTTAAACCATTTATTTTAGTAAATATATCTCTCCCATAAGCACATACATAACAATCATAAATGCGAGTGCATTATAATGTGAGCGTGTTATAATGCGTTCACATTATAACACGCTCACGTTTCATCTTAGTGGGGTTTGGAATACCCAATCCATAGGCTTAGATTTGCCTTAGATATCCAAACCAAAGGTTTGGACTGTGTAAGTGTGAATGAGACTATGTTTGACATAAAAACATCAAAATCTCACATGTGCACCCCAATATTTCATGCATTATAACATAATATTCAAAAATAAATTATACTACGATGTCAATCTCGGTTTTACCTTGATGAAAATATAATTATTTCTAAAATTTGATTAGTTTAAGGCTTTCATCCATAGTTTATTTTACTAGTGCCTTATTTTCTTGAAGAAACTAGTGTTGAACCTATAATTGAAAATGGGATTGTTACAAAAAATTTTGTAACTAAAAGACCTAGATGGGATGAGTCTATTATTCAAGATTCTAATTCAGGAAACCTTCATAAAATGACTAGGATTCATCACACATATCATGCTTTGATGACCTTGTATGAACCTGAACCCCAATCTTTTGATGAAAGATGGTTAGATGCTATATAATCTGAGTCTACTTTGCTTTGATTAAAAATCAATCATGGGAATTAGTCCATCCTTCGAAAAAATAAGTATAGTTGGATCTAGATGGATATACAAGATCAAATATAAAGCAGATGAATGTATAGATAAAGTCAAAGCCATACTTGTAGCTCGAGGGTTTACTCAAAAATTAGGTATCTGAAACATTTGCACCAGTTGCAAAACTGAGAATTGTAAGGTTTTTGATTTCCTTAACTACTCAAGTATGGTTGGGAAATCAATCAAATGGATGTAAAAATGATTTTTTGAATGGTGATTTATAAGAAGATATTTATATGACCCAACCTTTGAAGGATTTGAATAACCAAGTAAAGAAACATATGTTTGTAAATTGAAAAAATCCTTGTATGGTTTGAAACAAGGTCTTAGAGATTGGTATTGTAAAATTAATAGTTTTTTCAATGACATTAGTTTTTCTAACTGCATTGACAATGATTTATTTTCTAAAATTGAAGAAAACATTATTATTCTCATTTTATTATATGTTGATAATTTACTTATCACTTTTAATTATATGTTGATTTTACTTGTAATACCAAATGAAGCATTAGATATGAGATATTATTGTTTTATAAATACTCCATAATCTTATGTAAGACTTCATAATTAATCATTTTATCTTTAGAATCTTGTTTGTTCTTGTGTACACAGATTTTGCCAAAGTCCATGAAGAACTATAAGATTTGTACCACAACATGTTTTTAAAAACCCATGAGACATTAAAAATATTTATGCTATGAATTTTCTAAAAATCCACATATCACTATGTAGTGTACTACGAATTTTCTAAAATCTGCATAACACTATAATTTTTATATTGAGACATGTTTTTATTAAAACCCATGGGACATTAAAAATATCAGTGCTGCGGTTTTTTCGAAATCTGCAAAACACTAAGCCTTGAATCACAAATTTTCTAGAATTCATGAATCACTAAATATTGGCACCATGGCATGTTTTTTACAAATCCCGTGGAAGACTAAAGCGAGTATGGAGGATCTTGTAAAATATCGGATCAAGTGATTTATTTACATACTAGCCTGAATCACTTAGATGGTTTATGGATTGTAATTCCTTTTGTATAAAAATGTGACTTGACATGTGTAATTTGGAACACATTTTATATATTTGCATGCCGTCCTAAATCTTCATATGATGTTTTATGGATAGTAATTCCTTTTCATAAAAGAATTTTTTTCATGTTTCCCTACTTAACATTAAGGGGGAGTGTTGGGGTTGTAATATTAAGAGGAAACCTAAAAAAGAATTTGTCTAGTGGCCTAGGAAAATTTTGTAAACCTAAAAGCTTGGGGACTTGGTCTCGAGACTGGACAAAAATGAATAAATCCTTTCTTGCAAAAATTGGATGGAGGTTAACTAAAGAAAATGGAGTTTGGATCATAATTCTAAAGAAAAATATTGGATGGATGTTAATGACAAGATATGGATCTTCAAACTGGCATCCTTGATGGCTCATGCATATGGAAAGCTATTAATCGGGAAAAATAAATTGTGGCTAGGGCAAGATCTCGGAAAATAGGAAATGGAAATGAGATTAGCTTCGGAAAGATAAATGGGATGTGAATTTTATCCTTAAATATTAATTCCCTCGAATTGCTAGTCAAATCAAAGATAAATATGGGGATAAAATCATTAACTATATGGTTGATGACGACAACTTTCAGACATGGAAACTCATGGAACCGACAGACAGAACCTAATGATCATTTGAGTAGGCTCAATGATTTCCTAACAATTATGTTTCTTCTAACAACAAGGACCAAGATAGAATAGTCTGGGACAAAGAACAAAGTGGTAATTTCTCTGTCAAATCTACTTATTCCCTATTTTTTTAGGGAGGAACTAGAGAAGAAGATTTAAATTCTAGTAAGATTTGGAACAAGAACATAACCCCAAAGGTTAATGTTTTCAGTTGGCTTTTAGTAATGAATAAAATTCTCACTATTGATAATCTGGCTAAAAGAGGTTTCTAGATGGCCAATAGATGTGTTCTGTGTGAAGCAAATATGGAAACTATAAATCATCTTCTTCTGGAATGCCCTTTTTCCCATCTTATGCTTTCTTCTATTCAGGTTGCTTCTCGGTTTTCTGGGTAATTCCTAATGAGATCAAGGATGCTTGGATTCAATGGAACTGTCCTTTCTTTAGTCGAGGACTTAAAAATATTTGGGTTATGAGTTTGGGTCACCTATGGTGGGAATTATGGAAAGAAAGAAATAGAAGGATTTTCAAGAATAAGAAACTTCCTATTAGGGTGACTATAAACAAACTCCTATAGGTTGTTAGAAACAATTTTTCTATACTAAGGAAAAATGAAATGGAAATCCTTGACAATGAACTTCATTTCTTTAAGAATTGGAACCTTATAGGTGACCCTAAACCCAAAATATGTAATCCTCATTTGGGGATTAAATGGAATTCACCTAGGGATGGTTTCTTTAAACTCAACTTCGATGGTGCTGCAAAAGGTAATCCTGGGAAAGCTGGGGGTGGAGGTGTTCTTTGGGACTCCCTTGGTAGATTTCTTCTTGCTTACTTCTTCAACCTGGGCCTCCAATCTAACAATGTTGTTGAGGCTACTGTGATGTTCTGGGGGGTGAAGTTAGCCAAGGAGAAAGGCTTAACACATCTTGAAGTGGAAGGGGACTCTTTATATATCATTTCATGTTTGAAAGGAAAATCTCAACCTTCTATTTCTATTGAGGACTTCATAAATAAAACTAAACTTCTAACATCCTCTTTTGAGGCCATATCCTTTCATCATGTGTACTGTGAAGGAAACTCTCTCATGGATTGCATGGCCAATTTGGGGGTGAATGCTAGGGGTCTAAAGGTGGTAGAGGATCCTAATGTGATGCAAGCCAAATTTATTGAAATCATGAAAAGGGAAGGTTTAACTTATAACACTCCTACAAATGAGGAGGAAATAATTATTCAGACTCGTGACACCTCTCTTTCATGATTACTGAACTTGTGCTAAATTTATTTTCTTTTCCTCGAAGGGCAGGATGGATATCTTTGTTTTCTGGAAGCGTGAAGATAGGATTGGGGAAGGTAACATTTTACAGAATAGAAAGAAGAATAGAGCCAGTAGCATGGGGGAGACTTAGTTAAAACTGAACCCTGGAAGAGGTAGGAGATGTTTGTTGAGGTGGAAACTCTTGCTCGAAAAGGCGGGTATGTTGCCCTTTTTCAATATTTTTGATGGCTATGATGAGAAGCTAAGTGAAGATGTGGCAAAAACATGGAATGAGGGCCATGTTTGGGTCAGAAATTTCTCCTTTACCATCTCCCCTAAGCTTATTTCCAAAGTCTCAGGTTTAGCTCTGGAAGGAAGATGCATCTACAAGCCTAAGTTAGACTACAGTCTGGAGATTGAATGCTTCATGCAAGGTAAGGGAATGCCTGTCTCTCTTCACAATGGGTATGCTTGGGGAAATCTTCCCCATCCTTTTGATGAAATTTCTCAATTGTTTATGTCATACATCACCTTAGAAGGCAGGTATAAAGTGATTTATGGTTACCATTTTCCCATGTTGAACCATGTGCGTAATGCAAAGCCCTACAATTTCCCTTTCTTTTTGTATACCTCCCTAGAAAAATCTATTGGAATGGTTGAGAAAGGGACCTTCTCCCTTCCTCTACATCAGGGCCTCATTAAATCCTTGCTTAGGCTGGGTACTCCCCTTTTGGGAAAAATGACAAATTTGGGGCCTCTTTCATTGATGGCTTGGTGCCCAAGGAGGACAGTCTTAGTGAAGACCCATTTGGAAAACTTGTGGCTAAGTGTACCAGATCCAATCTGAGTCATGGTGTTGTCAAAAAATGTAGCAGGGTTGAGGAGGATCCTAAACAAGTTGAGGAAGTGGAGATTTTAGATTCGGGTGAAAACCAAGATGGGAACCCAGACTTGTCGGTTTCTAGTATGGACAAGGCTACATTGATGGGGATAACAATGATGAGGGGGAGAGTGAGAAAGCTGGGGAATATACAGATGATAAGTGTTCCAGAATTCAGAGGATGCCATTGAGAGCTTACATGCTCTTAAAACTACCCAATCTAAATTGTTTACTACTTAGGACTCGTATTCAAGTCTCACTCTTTCATGCGGGAATTTGAGCATTGTAGGCTTGATACCAATATTAACAGACACAAGATTAGTATGGTCTCCATGGACTTGAAGGATCTGATTGATAAAGTGGAAAATTTATCTTCTTTGGTCCTTAGTGAATAGCTCAAGAATGCCAATGAGAGAATCCTGGAGATGGCCAAGGATATGTTGAAGATGAAAGAAGTTGTGTTCCAGATTCATGATGTCCATCTCCTCAATGTTAAGAGCACCATCCACCATCTCAAGATTTTAGTTGAGATGATTCATTCCATGGAACTTGCTAAGGAAAGGGAAAAAGATGGTAAAGGCCCCAAAGTGGAGATCCCTGAGCCAAACTACAAGTTTTGGAAAGCTACCATTGATTCCCTTGTCAAAGAATGGAATGGATGCATGAAATCAATGGGGACCTAATAAAAGAGTGACAAAAATATGGGATATTGGTTTGTTGTTGTTAGTTCTAAGCTATTTTGTTGTTAGTTTCTTGGTTCTACTACTTTGTTAGTTTGTTTATTTGTTGTCTGGTTACTTTCCTTTATGTTTGTATTTCCTTGTTGTTGGTCTTGTGTTGCTTTGGGTTTGTGGTAGGGATTCAATGGTATATCCCTTGGCATTTTTATAAGGAACTGGTAACATTTTGTATGGGGTAGGGTCCCCTTAACCCTTTTTTACCTCTAATAAAAAAATATTTATTAAGAGGGAAACTGACATAATAGAAACCCTCCAAAGACTAACAACCATAATATATGACTTATATTAAAAATATAAGCATGAAAA
Source organism: Taxus wallichiana var. yunnanensis (assembly GCA_018340775.1). Lineage (NCBI taxonomy): Eukaryota > Viridiplantae > Streptophyta > Pinopsida > Cupressales > Taxaceae > Taxus > Taxus wallichiana. The sequence continues at coordinate 467,399,797 of CM031238.1, read as the reverse complement.
ATTCACAGACTACGTTAGCAATGGTTAAAGTTAAGCTATAAGACTGACCCAAATAGGGCCACCCTCCTTGATATAAATCAAGATGATCTCTTTGAGATTAGATATAAAGACACACACAAAATGTGAGAATAAATGCAAGTTGTATATGCAAGAAAATTGATGATACATGATGTAAATGATGTGAATTTTAATCTCTACACATGAGAGAATGTATATGAGAGTTCATAATTCCTCCTTGAAGGTGTAATAATGTGGATTCATGAAATAATGGAAGTGTTGGGTGAAATACATACTCTAAATAAAGATAAGTTATTTTTTAGTAGGTTTTTTATTGAAAGGTTTTCCTACTTAAATATTTTGTCTTATGTTAATTTACTTACATGTTTATGCAAACAATCTAATATCTAATACATTCTATGATGTAATTCATTATAACTTGTTGTTCAATAATAAACTATAATCCTTGGCTTGTTTATTTTGGTGGATATATAAATCTATGTTATTATTTATCCCCACATTTCTTGACAAAGAGAACATAATATACATGAAACCAATGGAATACTTGGGAGATATTTGAATAATTTCCAAATACTTTTTGACATGGTCTAGATAACCTTACTTCACCAAGAATAAGTTATATTTTTCAATAAGTTTACCTTGGAATAAACATTTCTCTAAGAGTTAAAGCCCTTGTGTGTAAAAAATTTCAACAAGAGGAAGGTCATTATTGATTTTCAACATTAAATAATCTGGAACATGTGCACATGTTTCTTATGAACTAATGTATCTTTCAGCTAATATATGATTTTAATAGTATTATATAAATTAGTTAAAAGAGACATTGGGGCACAAAACATGTCACTTATTATTAGAGATTCCATTTGTAGAGAGGAGTAAAGTATTTGTATATTTAAATGTTTCATGTGAAATGTTCAAACCAATAACTATAATTTATCAAGATGAACATGTAAAATATTTTATTGATGGGTACAAGAACATACCATTTCTAATGGAAAGTGTTTTACTTATTCACACTACTAGTTATTTGACATATAATCCAAGGAGAAAAAGAGATAACAAATGGGAGGTGAGAAGTATGTAAGTTGTTATAAGTGTATTCCCAAGGTTTTCCTTCATCCCTATGAGTGAATCACATAATTGGGTTGATTGTTGTTGGTTAGAGGTATAAGCTATTTTTGATATACAAAGATATATTGGAATAGATTATGATGTGATAAAATCAAATTAGGAGTCATTGAATTACAATACTTGGCATATTGATTGAATGACTATTTTAGAACATGATGATAATGATTTTGAAGATGAAATTAATCAACCTATTCAAAAAAATACAATAGAACATGAGTAGAAATCATATCTAGGATTCAACATGGCCAAATTTTGTAGGTAACTTAAATAAATATGTTATGAATAAGAGATATTGATAGAAAAAGACCATGTAATAATGAATATTGAGGTGAATAATAAAAAATAAAGTGATAAATTCATAAGCACCATGAAAGATAATGGGTTGGTCATAAATGATGAATCAACCCCAAATATCAATTATGAAACCTAAAGTGCTAAAAAACATAATAACTTTATATAATAATGAATTTTTTTCATCAACATCAAAATTCCTTTCCATTATGCATGATAATTTAGGGTATGAAATATACTACAAAATATTATGTGATTGGAACCGTTAAATCAAACACTTCTAGATGCATCATTCCAAGAGAATTCTCCTCTTCTATTACTTGCACCAATAGGAGTTACAAAATTCAATATTGGTGCATCAAAACTCATTCAAAACCCTCTCACAATTTTTGTATATTTAGAAGGAAATATGCTTATTAGTTTCCAAGAAGAGATCCCCTACATAATATATATATATATATATATATATATATATATATATATATATATATATATATATATATATATATATATATATATATATATATATAGACTAAATGAGATTCATTGGATAAAGTTTTCTAGAAAATATAGACTCTAAAATTCATCAAGCATTCCCTAAAAAAGAAAGGTTAGTTTTGCAGGTGTTTATATGACTTTAGTGAGAGATATGGGGAAAATGCCTCCCGTAAGTGATAAACCACTATATGATAGTAATAAAAATGTAAAGATATAATATGAAGAATTAAAAATATGCATTACTTTGGATAAGGTATTTAGATAAGGAGAAATTAGAGACAAAAAGGTTTGGACAACTTCTAACAATTCTTAGGTATGTAACATGGTGATAGATGATTGGAAGTTATTGAAAAGTAAAAAAATGTTAGATTGGACAAAGCTAGAAATGAAGAATTCAAAATATTATTCATCTATTTTCTATAAATATTAATGTGAATAACCTAGGGAAATAAGTGCAAAATCCCTTACTAAAATCCCACTTAAATTTTTTTGGTGAATAAGTGCAAAATCTATATAGTTACGTGGGTGAATTAAATTGTCAAACCAAGGAATGACAAAATAAAAGGAAATTGTCACAAAATCATAAGGCCATGATTGAACACACATCCGTACAATTTTTACTAGTCATCTGCTATGTACATGAGGATGTATATACAAATGCTTGTCATTTAAATACACAAGAAACCATCTATATACATAGTGTATACACAGGTGGCCATTTACAGGTGTAGGTGGCCATCTATATATGTAGGTGGATGTCTATATATATAGGTGGTTGCACTGTATATGCAAGTGGAAGTTTGTATATGTTGGCAACCATTTGTTATATAATTGAATGACTAAAATATGCTTTATTTTTATAGGTATATATTGGCGAATGTTTCAATTTTTAGTTATGAGGAAGCAAAGATAAACATTCATAAGTATGAAATTTATTTTAAACTCTAGGTGAGCTGACCTAGAAAAGTAACTTGCATCTTGATATTTCAGGTGAAATGGTACTCTGTACGAATAATCAAAATATCCAAATGACAATTTCAAAAATATAAATATTTGTGAATTAGTGAAAATTTGATAGTAAAAATTTCCATGGGATAACAAAACCAAAGTAAAATGGACTTCATTTAAATTAAATATTGCATATATCATTGCAACTAAGGTATGAAATACCAACACACCTCTAGGAGGTCCAAATGATGAAATTTATGTTGCTTTATTAATTTCTAATGATGCTAGGGTCATGTTAACCTCCAATCTTTAGATATAATTATGTATTGTAAATGGATGTCTAGGATATATTAGAATCTTAATGTACAAACATAGTAGTTTCTAATGCAAGATCATCTTGAGGTTGTCAACATTTGATTTTTTAGTTTAAATTTCTTTAGGTATCTTAGGTGTGTGAGAGGTGAGTTCTCCTCCATTAGTTTCAAATTAAAAATTGTATGTGTGATGTAATGGTAAAAGTGATATGTTTGTAGTGAGTTGTCAATTAACAAATTGATTAAATAAGGAAGGATAGAAACTAAATAAGGTATTCTAGGCATGTAAACAGATATGCGTGAGCTTAAGAATTAATTTCATGATATAATTATCCTGTTTCCATGTATGGTATGGCTATTGAGTGAAAAATATTTATGGATGAGCCTTATCTTTGGAGGATATTTGTTTTGAAAATATTTTTTTGGAACGTAAAATTTTGATAAAAAGAGAAAAATTTAGACTTTATGGGGAACAAATGATAGGAAGTGAATAAATAAAAATTACAAGTATGGTTTTGATAAGATCTTCTCTCTAGTTTTGATTTAAATACTTGGATTTTTTTAAAATTTATTAGACTTCTCAAAAATTGACTTTGTGCATTTTACGGTCAATTTTATCATTATGGGCTGAACTAGAGCATCAAATTTTTATAAAACCACCAAATCATTTGAGCTAAAATTTTAAACATAACTTTTTCTAAAAAAACCTGATTATGTGAAGTTTTAGTATTCGATTCAAAGTGTGGGAAAAGCTATCTCTAGCAAAAATATACCAGCTCATGTGAATAGTGATATGTTAAGAAATAATAAATGTATTGTTATGATTTGATCAAATGTTGGGCCCCAAACTATCAGCTAAGTATAAGAAGTCACGTGGGCATGCGGGAACTAGTTGAAGAAGGGCGTGTGGGTTTAAGGAATGTAGGGAAGGGTTCTGGAATGGTTTTGTAGAAAACAAAGCGTGTACATGCAAGGAAAAATAGGTTTTGTACTTAGCCACATTTGGCATCCTAGGAAGCACATGAGAAAATCATGACCCTTGTGGATAAGGTGCCAGCCTGACGACTATGGGATCAAAAAGGGAATATTCTAGGTATGTGATGGAAGGTTCCGAAGACATCATTATAATGAGTGGAGGGCCCAGATCTGAGAAGGCATGCTCCCATGGAGGACCACATCAAAACTTGGCGACCGATCTATAACTTCTAAAAGGCATGGCGGTGGATGCTAAGGTTATAAATACAAGCACCCGATAGAAGAACGGTATGTGTGTGTATAGTGTGTGGAGAGTGCAAAGGAGAGAAAAGAGAGGTAAAGCCCTATAGAAATAGTATGGAGGATGTTATGGGTTAGGGATTAGAATAACTCTGTAAGCAATGACACATTTAGGGGATGGGTTTTTATTCTTCTTTGTAATATGATGAGCATAATATGGCTCTGATGCATGAATTTTCTCTACACAGTTAGATGAGGATCTGTCATGACCTCAAGGGATTGTAATGTGGTTATTGAATATGTTAATATGAATATAATGCTCTGTTATAAATCATCTATGTGTTTGGAAGTATACTAATGTATTTCCTTTCTGTATGAACCATTTCCTTATGCTTCTTGTTATTTCTCTTTTCTGGATGCAATAAGATAACAACTCATTCTAGAATATGGCATGGTTCTTTCTGCTCATTTCCATTTGAATATTTGTTATAAGATGATGCATTCTCATAAGAATCACATAAAGGAGAGGCTCGGTGCCCGCGCGTGCCTTGGGTGAGCACCAAGTGCCCGGTGGTTGATAGGCTGACCTACATGGGATTAGACTATTCGTATAAGGGTATAAAATATGACTACATCTTGGTTCCATTTTTGGGAGCTCTTTTCAAAGTTCTTGTGAGAAATGGAATGCATCTTTGTCCCTATGATGCATGATGACAGAGTGAATGACCTTAGAAAGTGTTGAAACATGGTTCAAAAGCACAGAGGACAAATTTTCTCAAAGATTCAACAATGAGACTTGAGTTTGATGCACGTAGATGGGTAGAAGAGAATCTATACCATGAGATGTATGATACATTATTCTATTGTTTTCTATTAGAACTATATGAATGGCTTTCAGCATATGCATCCAGATCAATCTTGTACTATAGATTGTGTGTATAAACCCAAGATTACTATCGAGGCTGCGAGGATGCGATGTGATTTGGACACGTGCTTTATGATCATTGGTGGAAGATGGTGCTGACTATTTATACTATTGAATATGCCATTTCTACATATTCTTTCCCATATGTTGTTGAGTTCAAGTTTATGAGGGATCCTAAAGGATCATTTTTACATGCTATTTCCTTGGCTATGAAGCTCTTGGTCATTACTTTGAGTTTAGAAGCATTTCCAGAGGCCGGATAAGCTTCTTTGATCATTAGGAGAGGAAGCTAGAGTGGAGGAAGATGGTGGACATTACAGATGAGAAGGAAATGGAGGAGAGATGATTCAATTATAGCAAAGCTCTTGAAATGGAGATGACTAGATAATGCGAGGTTGTAATTTTGATGGGTCTATAGAGGAAGAAGTTATAGAAAGGAGATGAGGTTCATGCAGAGGATGTAGAACTTGAGTAAAGATATGCTACCCCATCTTGTAAAGTGTGGGAGAGAGGCCCCTTTAGCTTCTAATGAGATTTTGTCGCATGGAGAGAGAAGATCTATCGGTGTGCATCTAAACCCACCTAGTGACCAACCCCTGGCACTTGGTTTTTCAGATCAAGGAGAAGTATTGTTAACCCAGTTGGTATCGGTGGGAGTGACCGATCTGTGCACGTAGGAGATATAATTTCTCATTTGGAACATCCATGGTTACACAATCCATTCTTGTATTTGGAGGAATATTTGGACAAGGTGCAAGTACACAAGGTTTAGGTATCATGTTTAGGAGTGGTGCGGGACATACAACTGGTAAGTGGGATAATATCACAAACCATTAGTGTGTAGTTTAGTGGGACATTGGGAACACTAGGCCTAACCACTTCTAGTCATTTTTCAACTACACGAGGTGGATCTAGTGAGTCAAAGAATAGGATCTAGTGGAGGAGGAAACATCATAGGAAACCAAGGCTCTGGATTGGGAGGATAAGGGCCTCAACCACCTCCCCAAGTATTTTTAAGATGTCTTTGCACTTAATAGACTATAGGGGTATTGAAGATGCTGCAGAGTATGTACAAAAGTGTAAGTCAATATGGTACGCAAAAGGGATCACTACTACGAGTAGTAAGACAAGTCGATTTACAACAACATTACAAGGGCACACACATAGTTGGTATAGGAAGTATGACCCCCATCAGATGGTGGTAGACTACACCACATTGAAGAACACCTTCCTAGAAGAGTTCCATATCCCTGATTTTGAGCAGAAGATCATCAACGCTTTGAAGGAGATCCAATAGGGAATGGTAGAGAGTGTGTAAGAGTATAATGCGGGGTTCAAGACTCTCTTTTCAAAACTATCCTATAACATCCATCCTTCTCAACATGCTCAATGGTTTTTTAGAGGATTGATAACACCATTTAGAAGGTTTCACACACAAGACTTTCATAGACCCACATGAGGCATTGGAAGATACCCTATGCGCCAAAGGAGTTAGGAGTGTTGATATTGGTGTCGAGTCTTTTCTCGGATGCTCAAATTGCTGTAATGGCCAAGTAGTTGGAGAAGCTATCTACAAAATCAATGCATGAGGTTTGTAGTGGGATTTGGTGTAATGACTTGTGAAGTGGAGGGACATGCAAATGATATTTTCCTCAAAATTTGGTGCACACTATGTCGGTAGACTGTGATATTTTCCATGGGGATCATGATGCAAGTAGATTCCCTCTACTCCAGCATGTAATCTGCAAGAATGTTTCTTGCTATTACAAGATCTATACCTCTACGACCCATGATACTAAGGATTACAAACTGATTGATCAAATCCATGATGTTATTGATCTGAGTGTGTGCCATACTATCCTTGCAAGAAGTTCAAAGGATGATCACCATCATTATGAAGGGCATGCAGATGGAGGAATGCATGGAAGGGGTTTTCACGGAGGATTTCATGGTCATAGTAATCACGAGAGGAGGATGAAGTGAGTTCCTATGAGGAACCTATTATAATTGTGGATCTATAGAGCATTATAAATGAGATTTTCATGATTTGTTACAATGCTCATGGTGTGGAAAGAAACACAAGTATGAGGAGTGTCTAGAAATTTATGAGCATATGAACTAACAAAGAATGGAAGGATAAAGGTGCAGGATGGTTAGCATCAATAAGGATGATTCACAGTGGATGTGAAGAGTGGCACATGAGTCAGGGCTAAAACTTGTGTTGGTGATGACACAAGCAGAGGCCACACACACTAGGGAGATGCCAAGAAAAAGGGTGCTAGTTTCAAGAGAGAAAGTGGTACATGGAAAGTATCTAGACCCTTCTCATTAGAAGGAAGTGTACCAGAGATATGGATGTGATTGAAAGTTTACAAGGGGAGATCTAATGTTTGAAGGAGTAATCGAGGAAGTTGGAGAAAAGGAAGAATTTTGAGGTTCCAAAGGACGACCTTGATGAGTTCAAATAAGTGTGAAGGATGTTAAGGAAAGAGAATATTATTCCCTTGCTAGGAGAATTACTGAGAGAGAAGGTACCATGCACCGAAGTAGAGTGTGAAAGGAAGGTTTTACACGCAAACCTTCCTCCTCAAAGTCTTGAGTATGATAAGGAATTTACTTTGAATGTGGTTTTGATGGATGACTTCGAGAAATATTATCATCGACACGGGAGTAGTGGTTAATTTTCTTACTTGAGATGCCCGGCATCGGATGGGAAGTTTGGCATTGTATCCATCTTCGAATGTGTTGTATATGGAAAACAACACTAAGGAAATGCCCATTGCATTCCTAAGGGATGCAGATTATCACCATTCAAGGGGCCAAGTTCATCAAGACTTCAAATTCTTCACACTTTCCAAGGAAGAAAACTTTCACACATTGTTTTAGTGTCCATGGTGTTACAAGAACAATGCTGACCTACAATTTAACAAATTTCATATCAGCTTTGAAAATTAGCACCCTATACAGAGCCATTGGGAGAAGAATTCAACACCCTAAACAGAGGCATTGGGAGAAGAAGTGTAACACCTTGATTTTTGGAAGTTATCATGGTAATTACCTTTCATGATGTTAGAATCAGTGAAAATGAAGATAAATATGTTAAGACACATCTTTTGATCTTAGAGGAATGTGTTGCTGATCTGGACCCTTGTTTGCTATAACTTGATACTTGGGACATAAGTTATTATTGCTTGTGTGATTGCTAATGAGACAACAGACTTGTCGTATGCTTGATGAACTCTATTCGCTGATTGAAAACATGCCTTGAATCAATTCCATTGATCCAAGGTATGTTATGGCCTTCTTATGATTGCTTTTTCGATTTACTTTTAAACCAGACTGAAGGTTGATATAAATGTCTTTGCAAAGACTGATTTCGTATATGAATATCGATACGTAGATGCCAATGAAAAAGGTTTGATTCTTGAACCACACACCATTGTAACGCTAGACAACATAAGACGATAAGGGCCTGGATGAAAGTGGCACAGGTATGTGGAACTTAGGATGAAATGTCCCGCTTAATGTTGAATATGGTCATCAAAGTGGAAAGACTTGATATGGAAACTAGTTAATTAAATATTAGGGGTTAAACCTAACCTACCCCTAAGTTTTATCTTATACCCTAACTACTATCCTATATGGATTTTAGATTTCATAAGGGATAAATAGATATAAATTCCATTAACCTATGAACTAGGCGAATGACCTAGATATGGACTATTAAAATCCTAAACTAATCCTAACCTAAGGAAGGGGACGCATAGACCCATGTGGATGGAGAAGATAAGGGGGAGGTAGGAAATTTAATGGGACAAGAAAATGAAGCCCTTACATGTACAAAGACAAGTTTATGGAACAAAGAAAAGTTGGAGGTGTCCAACTAGCTTAGAAACTAAATGGAATTTATATGCAAATTTGAAATTTGGAAACTCACCAACCCGAGTCGGTGGTGGCGTGAGGAATGAGGAAAGGCAGTGCATTCAATGCATTAATTATCTTGGTCTTAGTGACCAGCTCACCTTGGAAAGAGGATAGAGGAAAAAGGAAAATTGTTGTTGCTGTGTGCATTTGGATTTTAGTTGCTCTGCATTTTGTTTCTCCATGGTTCTGTCGAACCAGCTGTGTTTTGATTATTATCTCTGTTCTTTGGAAAAACAAAGGCTATTCTTGAGCCTGTGGAAGTTAGTGACTGGTTGGAAAGCCTGGCCAAGGATGTCGTGGAGAGAAACAACTCTAGTGGGCGCGGTTTTCTTCGAGCCACAAGAAAAATTAATAGGCATGTTAAGCCTTTCTCCTTAAACTGCTTGCTTTTGCTTAATAGTCTCATTAAAACAACCCTGCTCTTATGATGGGGATTTTGGTTATTTGATTTGGGTGTTATGTTGAGATGATTTTGAGTTGAGTCATTTTCTTTTGTCAGACGCTGCTTGAGCAGCATTCTTTGCATAATGATTAAGTTGAATACATTGTCCTTTTGTGTGGTTTGTTTTGGCGGTGTTGGGATTCACTTTATTACCATTTTGGGTTGTGCTAATAAATACATTAGCTAAATGAATATCACTTCTAAGTTATGAGCATTCTTGTGAAAATGAAAAGATGAGATGATTTGTATGTCTGGTTGAACTGTCCTTAAAAGAATGAACACGACTTGGGTATTCTCGGGTGTTTGAAGAAAATGATTGTTCTTCTTATTGAAATCATTAATGAATTATGTTTTCTCTTTGCTGCTTCAAAATCTGAAGGTAATGGGAAAGAGGATTTTATTGTGCATTTTGGATGCGGTTTGATCTTCTAGTCTGAACTGTCATCATAAAAACAAACATGGCTTAGTGTTTCTATGCAAATGAATGAAACAAATGAGATTTGGCTTGCTGTTGAGATTGTTTTGACTGTACCTTGCTTGCACATCTATTACCCTATGCGGGTTTGCATTGATAAAGGCATTGTTATGTGAATATTGTATTTTTGAGTTCAGTGTGTGGAAACGTTTGGGAAAAAAAAAGATGTGGTGATATTAATAGACTATTATGCGAGTTATAATTCCTTGATGTTTTTTTTTATTTGCATAAACATGGGTTCCCTGGGACAGTAAGGTTATTGTAGCATCTTACTTTGCTGTACTAATTTGATATGGTATTCTACTGCTTTGGTTCTTTTGGTACTAATGTTTATAGACCAGTTGCAATGAACTCTGGTCAACTTTTTGGAAAGGTAATAGTAGTTTTCAATTACTGAATATACTACTCTGAATGAATTATACTATTGGAGCATGTCTACTCTAAATAAGAGGTATTTGGATAGACAGTAGAAGAGGTGATATGATCTTGCCCCTTATATTCGATTATTGATTTTCATTTATTTCTCTTTGGACTGTTATCATTGATTGATATCACGTTTGGATTAAAACTTCTAGTACAGCTATGAGGAAAAGAAAGAGAGTGTGAATGGATAATTTGAATTAATGATCATTTTTCTCTCATACAGTTGGAAATCTATAATTGTTATGGAACGAATTTTGTCTTTGCTTGGGTTAAGCATTGGTATTTTATTGTTGTTTGCTTGTTCTCTTCAAAGGTTTGATTGCTTGAAATCGATGAGTTATATGAAGGAAGGGACAATAATTCGGTTTAGATTTTAGTTAAGATCTATCTTTTGAATTCACAACTATTGTAAGAGGATGGAATTGATAGCATTTATGTTAGAACAACAGATTGCATAGTTGTGTTTTTAGTTCTTACAGATGTTTGTAATCTGAACTGTTGAAGGAAATTACTTCTTGTAATAATTTTTGGGAAAGAGGGCAGTAATCCTTTGTCTGATTAGGAGGGTTATTGGATGATTGAGTTGATATGCTGTTCATCCTTTTTGGTATTTAATTCTTGAATGATGTTCATATTAACGTTTCATAAAAGTAGGGTTCTTTTATTGAGACAGTTAATTAAAAGCACCTCATTTTAAAGACAAGTGCTTAATATGCTCGGATTCAATGAATTGACCCATGCAAGTAATTTTGCAAATGAAACTTGAGTATAAATGAAGACATGGTTGTTTTCCGATACTTCTTTGATTAACTGAAGATGGATAGTATTGATAGCTATTACTCCTCCACGAGGAAATGAGAAAGGAAGAAGTTACATTCTTCTATCTTTATGAGTTGTAATGTTGTTTGATATAAACAAAGTCCAGTCATTTGGACTGAAAATGTACAGATTGTAAATCTGATGGATGAATACAAGTAAAAGTGTGATATTTTCAATAACTGTATCAGTTTGATATTGTTGAATAAGTTTGAGAATATAACATTATTCCTTGACTTGGAATTATTCAAATGTTAATGGATGAATTTAAAAGGAAATAACATCTATTCTTTACTCTGAATGCAACTTTTACGTTGAAATGTGTAATTAGTTCATACTTGGGTTAAGATGAATTTTGAATTGACATTAAAAAGATTTAGATAAACATGAAATCCTAATTGGAAGGTATTCGGGATTAGTTTGAAAACTAAGGGATATCAAATAACTTAGAGGCAGCCAAACCTTGTATTCAGACTCCGTTAATAGCCTCGAATGTTTAAATTCAGAAAATAAAGATATGGGAAATCATATCTATTGTTAACAGACCTTAACTAAGTAAGGTTAAGGAGGATAAATGAATAAATTCATTTAGAATTAGACCTCGTTTAAATGACGTCTAATAAGATGGAATTCTGAATTTGTTTACAGTTGTGGAAAACTTGGTTAAGTTTAATAGGTTAAACTTATTAAGTTATCAATAATGGACTGCTTAGTCCAAAGGTTAAGAAAGGAACCAAGAAGTGAATATGCAACCCTTCTATATGAAGGAGGAGATGCGTATTAAGCTAGAAGATGGATTAAGTCTCTCTTAACTACATACAACTGTAACAAGAACAAGGATAAAGGATCGGCATGGCTGTTGAAAGTTGATCTTAAATACTAAGATTACAACCAAATCACAATTGAGCTAGATGTGTACCCTCAATGAGAGGATTTCGTAGGACATTGACATATGCCAGCTACAATATGGTGTCTTCGTGAAGGCGGGGCCTTCATGATGACACAATGTTATAGCTGACATATTACAATGCCCTTCCAAATTAAATCATCAAGTTTACATAAGCTGGATAATAAGTTCTTGGCTGGGGATAGAAATGTGATCACGTATACGGAGTGACTCCGGAGGACTAAAGGTAACTAGACACACGGAGTCATCTAGGAATGACACCGTATGTCTGCGTATCTTTAGTTACCATGAGTAACTTCCTATACTCATTCATATTGCTAGTTGAGGTTAGAGTTTGACCTTAAATGGAAGGACTGGTAGAGACCAGGAAAGACCATTCTAGATAACAGACGAAGTGAGGTGAAGGACGTATTCCATTGGTGTGTATCACATCTAGGAATATGATCATGCAAAGCATGTGAAAATCTTTGGCCAAAGTATCACAAGTGCTGGTTGTGTTGTCCTAATCACCTAGTTTAAGATGCAGGATGTCAGATGAATATCAGTAACAGATATTCAGATAGGCTTCTTAAATGGATCACTTTGATAACCAGAAATGGTAAAAGAACCCTGTATATTCATTATACTATGCATGAATTAACATGAAGGATCGGTAAGTCGCCGAGTCATGAAATGAGAGATCGCTGAAACTCCGAGCCATAAAGTGGGAGGTCGGTAGTTCTTCGAGTCATTTATAGCAGCATATGGTATCTGTTATATGATTGAATGGCACTGAATGTGTGTTCCATATTGCAAATATGTGAATAGAGAACATTAGTTTTAAAAGGAAATTGTGTGATCCAAACTGCATTAATTGGATAGAGAACAATTATTAAAACTTGAACGTGTGTTTGAATTATATAATTCATAACAGGGAACGTTGTATAAAAAAAAATTCCCTTGTTCTAGTATCTTAAAATGGGGATGTTACAAGAAGTCCTTGATAGAATCTATGTGCACTCCATCAGAGATGTTGAGATAATTCACCCCATGGAGGGAGTTATCTAGTTTGAAGATTATCAATCCTTGAGTGATACCACTAGTGTGGCATGCGACAATTGGGTACATGTGACTTATGAGTTAATTGGGTGACAGTTGAGAGGATATGTAACAAGGGTTATAAAGGCATGCTCAGTCAAGCACCTAGGAGGAAAGAAGTTTCCAAGTTACTCTGGAGGAGCATATCCTAAAATTTTCTTGCAAGAAATGGAAGCTCAGTGGAGAAATGAGGACGAGAGAAGAGGAATTCTCAGTTATAACCTACTCGTAACTCAGAGCCTAGCTGGGGGGCTATACATCAAGATAACCTCCTAGAGTTGTGTGAGGTGAGGATCACATTTTCTATAAGGTTCTCCAAGAGCAATGCACCCACAGTCATACAAGACTACCATGGTAAAGAGGCCACTTCATTTCATATCTAAGCATGTGAGAAGGCCTGGATGGGAAGTGCAGAAGCATTACCACCTTCATTATGGGTGCATAATTTATATTCCACCTTACAAGGCTATGCACACGCATGGTATATTCATTCGGAGATGTGTTGTCAATTAGGTAATTGGAAGGAGTTGGTGGCAAATCTCATTTAATATTTCAAGTATAGAAGTACCAAGACATCAATGGATAAGACATTACAAGTAATCAAGTGTCTTATAATGGGAGATAGTGATATGGTAGAAGATAGGCTATTGGAGCTACTAGGTGAGCCTTACTTAGATATGTGCCTCAATGAAGAGGAATCAAAGGAAGTATAACTTGAGTGTGTGTGCATGGAAAAAGAAAAAGGAAAAATGGTCTATGTAATAGATGAAGAAGAGATGGAGACTTTAGATGTTAACCATTTGGAAGGTACACGTGAAGTCATAGACAATACTTGATGAGTAAGCATGTTCCTACCATGATCCCTTGAAAAAAATAAGGTTAACATTGGAATGGAGACAGAACCTAAGGAAGCTATCATCGAGACTATTGGTTGGAAAAAGAAGTTTCAAAGGTTATTGATTTGTTACGCAAGTTCCAAGATTTTTTTCCTTGCGGTACCATGAATTGAAAGGATTTCACCATTCCTTGGGAGAGATGAAGATCAAGTTGAAGGAAGGTGCATGCCCAATTCAGAAGAGGCCTTATCGATGAATCCAAATTTACGTGTACATGTCAAGGAAGAAATAGAAAAAATGATAGCATCTGGTATCATTGAGGCAGTGGAAGAATAAAAATGGATAAGCCCAATAGTTATCGTATCAAGAAGGATGGTAGGATAATAATATGTGTTGACTACATGGATCTTAATGCAGTGTGTGTCATTGATCCTTTCCCAACCCCCTTTACTGAAGAAATTTTGGAGGGATTAATCATGCATGAATTCTACTCTTTCACAGATGGGTTCTCAGGGTATCACCAAGTCCGGATTGCAAAGGAATACTAGAGAAAGATAAATTTCACCACTGAATGGGTAATTTTTTCTACATGGTTATGCCTTTTGGATTGAAGGATACGCTTGTTGTGTTCTCACACATCGTAGTACAACCATTTCAGGATTTCATCCATAAATTTCTCCAAGTTTACTTGGATGACTAGACTATGTATGGATTGGTGAAATACCATTGTGACAATTTGAGGATAATGTTTGAGAGATGTCGGAACTAAGGATATCCCTCAATATTAATAAATGTGTCTTTGCTTTACTCCTTTTGGGACCCTCGCTAAGAAACATTATATGTAAAGAAGGTTTACGAGTAGATCCATCCCGCCAAAGTTACAGTTATTATAGGATTAGGGGATCCTACTATTCAAAGTGTAGTATGTGGATTTGATAGGAATATGGGGTATTACAGGAAGTTCATCAAGGGTTATGCCAAAATTTCCATGCCCTTGAAAGAATTGTTAAAACACAAGAGTGCATTTCATTGGGGAGAGGTACAATAGAAGGAATTTGACACTTTAAAGGATAGGCTTATCACCGTGCCCATACTATGTTTTCCTTCTTGGGATAAGCCTTTCCATGTGCATGTCGATGCCTCAGGGAAAGCTATGGAAGTAGTGCTACCACAACCTAGTGAGGGAATTATTGATCATCCCTTGTGTTTTGCAAGTAGTAGAAAATCAACACCAGTAGAACACAATTACACAACTACTGAGCATGAAGCATTTTCTATGATCTACGTGATCCACAAGTTAAGGTAGTATCTATTGGCAACACCTTTTTATATTCTACGGGACCACATGGAATTGAAATAATTAGTCAACAAACCCATTCTGTAAGGGCACATATGGTTTTGGGTCATGTTATTTCAAGAGTTTGAGTTCATAGTGGTCGAAAAAATAAGAAAGATAAATAAAGGAAGTGCCCACTTATCAAGGATTAATTCGAGAGGAGGACACACAAATAATTAAGGAAACCATGCCATACGTGCAACTTTTTTAGGTTGCGGCATGCACCCTTAGACTTGGAAGATATCACAGTGTTCTTAAAAATAGGTGTGGCGCCAGAAGGGATGAAGGCTCTGGAGAGAAAGAAGTTAGCAATACGCGTCGCACCTTACATGTTGATTAGTGGAGACCTGTATAAGTTAGTTCGTGATGAGGTTTTGTGTTGATGTGTATTGGAACATGAGAACATAACAATAATGGAAGAAGAGCATGGTGGGATTGCAGTTGGAAAATATGCAAGAAATACTACCGTATGAAATATTTTATTAGCAAGGCTTGGTGGGAAACCATCTACAAAGATTGTATTGATTTTTGCAAGGCCTGTGACCATTTCCAGCACCTTGGAAAACCTGGAAAGAGAGATGAAATTCCTTTGCGACCAATAGCGAACTGAACCATTTGAAAAATGGGCAATCAACTTTGTAGGCCGATTACGCAAATGCCATGCGAAGGACTAGTTCATGGTATATTATCACTTCCACTTATTACTAGACATAGAGGGCGAGGCAACGATTACAAAAGATTTCACCACAACAAAACTGATATATTTGTATGGGAGAACATAGTCAACATGTATGGTTGTCCTTTAAGTTTAACAAGTGATAGCGGTACACACTTTCTCAATGAAACAGTCACTGTTAGCAAAATTTATGGTGGTCCATCATAAGACTACCCCATATCACCCTCAAGCAAATGGAACTACTAAGGCATTTAACAAGATACTAAGTCACATGTTAACTAAGATATGTGACGTTGGAAGACAGGATTTGGATGACAAAGTATCAACCGTTATATGGGTATATAAGACAACCAAAAAAGGTTGAAAAAGCCCATACCATTTTAATTGGTGTTTGGTGTGGAGGTTGTTTTACCAATGGAATTCATGTTACCATCACTGCATATAGCATGTGCAGGAGGGTTAACTAATGAACAAGCACTACAAGAAAGAATTGATAAGCTGGTGTAGTTAGATGAAAGGTGATCACTTGCTAGATGGACTCGTAAAGACGAAAAAATAAAGACAAAAGGCATGGGATGATTACCATATCGAGAACAAGAAGTTTGAGGTTGGGCATATGGTATTGTTGTATGATTCCAAGTATCTACACCATCCTAGGAAGTTGAAAGTCCATTAGTTGGGACCCTTCATCATCTCATACATTCTTGATTCAGGCGCTTGTCAATTACAAGCACTGGATGGGACGATATTACAAGGTCATTTCAATGGGAGTAGGCTGAAGCCCTACTATAAATAAGTCTTCTTGGTGTTTGTAATAAGGCGCAAAGATTTCCAACTAGTCTAGAATTTCCCTTTATGCTTTTTCTTTTCTTGTGTTTCCCTTTCTCGTTCTGGTTCCTTTATTTTTGTTTCATTTTGTGCCTTGTGCCTTTGGTAACCACAATATTTTTTTCCAAAGTTGTGTGTACACAGAGGACCATACATTTTTTTAGTGTGGGGTGGAGTGATACAAAGTATAGGCCTATAATACAAGTTGAACCAGCGAGAGGTTGCGGTGAATGGCTTAGTTGAAGGATAAAAAGTGTGTAAGGTTAAGAAGCGCACTGAAGAGAGGTCGATGAGAGTGGTTGGTGTCAAGAAGGCCTTGCAACAACCACATACAGAAAGGATGAAGAGTGTAGAAACAACATGAGGTAGGCAAGGGAAAAATTGGGTAAAAGACAGAAGAAGTGCCTTTGGCGTTGTGGATGTGCACGTAAGATTCTTTGGTCGGGTTGAATTTTTGCCCACTAGAAGGTTGTAAAGGGTTTTTCACGTAGGATGTGGTGCATGGGTAAAAGCACTTAAAGTCAGCTTAGTGGAAAAAGTCACATTTAATGTTAAAGTACATTAGTAGGTGGTATAACATTTAATGCTAGAAAGAAGCAAAAACTATAAATACAATGTCAAATAATTCATTTGTTACCTTGTAATTATGAAGTGAAAGAAGCTCTTGCGAACTAGATCATCTAGAGAGAAATTTTTACAAAGAAAGGAGAATCCAAGGAATTTGAGTGTGCATCTACAGTAGATATGCAAACCGAAGGAAGGAGTACATGGGCGTGGGGAAGGTTGTGTGAAGAGATTCTTCTTGTGGAAGTATTTCCTGGTTAGGGTTTGGCAGCTAGGGCACAGAGAAAAAGGATTCATTTCAGGATTTGAAGCTTTGGAGCGAGCTTTGGGACTGATCAAAGTAGCGGAGTAGAGCAAGAGAAAGGATTTTTAAGTTTAGCCTAACTAGAAGAGTAGCACCAAGGAAACCAATTGTTTCACCAAAGAAAACAAAGGGCAAGGGAAAAGGAAAGCAAATCACTGCCATCGCAAGCACCAACAAAGAATGGTACATAGAAATGCACTACCCAAATGGGGTATTGCTAGGAAAAGAGTGGGAGTCACACTTACGAAAGATAGCCATAAGTGATTATAACCATTGCACGAGCACAATGGAGAAGGAAATGACATTGGAGTTTGTCTGACTAACTAATAATAGGACGCTAGATGGAATGCCCCTTTATAACGATGAGGTGAAGGTAAAATTAGAGAAGGCTAGATTATTACAACTATATGAGGTGCCATACTTTGGCAAGCTTGAGTTCCTTTACTAGTGATTGATGTCACACGTACATGAGGATAATTTTTATTTCCTAGGGTGTAAGATTCACATCACACCACAACTAATATCCAAGTTCACAGGCCTCAATTATGAAGGAGATAACATTGATGATGATTTGAGTGACAAGGAGACCATCAAGGAGACTTTAGCTGCATATGACTACAAGAAGGGGTTGCAATACTTTGACATCACTAAGATACTAGACACAGTGATGAGGATGGCTGCATGATTTTTCACTAAGCTCAATGACCAGGAATGATGGACACAAGTGAACAAGGCATGGTTGAATGTATGATGAAAGATATTAGAAGGAACCATCTACAACTTGTACATTTTCATTGCGGATGAAATTATAAGCAACGTGCTGGAGGGAGAGAATATACTCTTCGGTAACATCCTCCTCACCATTATATTTTCAAAGATTGGAGTGTTATTTAGGAGTATCCATAAGAATATCCCTATCCTACAAAAATGTTTATGAAATATACTAGCGAAACCATGACGGCCGCTCACAAGGTGTGCCTGGAGAAGTGGTGTAAGTGAATGCATGATGCATTCAGGGCTGAGTGGAGGATCCCATAATAGTATCCCATGCTCATGAATGGAGAGGCATAATTTTTAGTGTACCAACACTTCGCATTCTCATATTTATATTAAAAATGAGAATATGAGTTCATAGTGAAAAATACCCTTCTCCTTCACTATGCAATACTTCCAAGCCGAGTTAATTGGTTCAAAGAATCCAATATACTAAGGTTTGACCTTAGTGAGGTAGCTATAGACCACCGTGAGCTATGCTAAAAGCTCATCTACGCTAAGAAGTGCACATATGTAGAGAGGTATGTCTCCCATGAGATATAGATGATGAATCCTTTAATGCTACCAATTACAGGATGGACCGCAACAAAGGTGTTGTTAATTTCTTAAACGTGCACCCGCATCTTAGATCTCAAAAGGGCCGACGTGTTAGAGACCACAATGGAACCTTCCCCAAGTTATGGGACATTTTACCCTTGGGACGAATCCTGGAGAAGGTCGGTTCCTCTACCTACCTCTAACACTATTGCTACTCCTAGTGCTGAAATAAAATCCTAGACTAAACATGCCAAGGGACTAGGGATAGAAGGATGTGTAGAAAGGGAAAATCCTAAGCTAGGGATGGTGATAGCACCAGAATAAAAGGGTTGATCTCTCTCCATGAGCAAGGAAGGAAACAAAGAGAGCGCAAGAGAAGATGGTGGATAGCATGCACCACTGATCAACACGTGGGCTCGGCCTTCCATCATGCAAAACACATGAACATAGGAATTACAAGCACAAGAATACACACAACATGCCAAAAATATAATAGAGAGGCAAGAATGAAAAGAAAATGAGAGAGGGAAGACAAGATTTCCACAAAACATGATTTTATTATTCAAGGGACGTACAAGTAATTTACATTCACGATAGGAGGTGAGAATACATTATAGAGACCATGTCAAGGTCTGAGACTCATGGGAAGTTGCCCAAAACTTTTGGCATGGTGTCTTCACAACAGAGAGGGATACTTTTACAAAGAAGAACTCTGTTATTTATAAAATGAGGAGAGAAGAGAAGGAGAGAAGGAGGGAAACTCAGATTCAAATTTGTAAACACCAACAACAAGTGATAAATTCCTATAAATCCACTTGCAAGACTATCGATGTTCTTCCCTATGTCAGCTTTGCATGTGGAAGAAATAAGAAGGCAAGATTTGATGAAATATGGTGGTTGAGGTTGATTGGATGTGTGCATTAATGAGATGAGAGATGTTTCCCTATTTTTCACCTAAAAATCCCACCTACATTTGAATTTGAATAGTCCAACATGTAGCTTGTGTTAGCAGATTTCGATAAGTCTATTTGCATGCCAATCTAAGCTCTGTAGAAAAAGATACGAGTGTCGAAGTTTTTAAAAGTCATTGGCACACGTAAAACACGTGGTGTGTGCATATTGACTGAATAAATTGGCCAACTATCATTTGTTTTGTCTTTTATACCACATGTCATGCATTGGTTGGTTTTCTAGATTTGGCGCCTAGTTGGTGTGCTTTGATAGGTTGCATGTAGCACACTCAATTTGGATAAAAGATGACATGACATAATGAATGGCACGAAGAAGAATACACAAGGCACAAGAGTGAGAGGAAATCACATGAAAGGGGAACAAAGGGGAGGCACACATGCGGGAGGAATTCATACCTATAGATGGAATGTATAGAAACAAGACATGAGCATTCAATTGAAGGAAGGTGTGCGACAATAAAAATAAAATAAGGCATGTGAAGGAAATGAGTCTATGTAAGCACACAAGAGGAATGTTAGGGACTTAGCTGATTAGAAGGTAAATCTTCAGAGGTGTGTGCAAGGAGTGCATGACAGATAGGAGAGAAAGCAAGTGTGCAAGAGGAAGGCATGCAAGGGGAAATGGAATGAGATAGAAGAATGTAAAGGTATTAGGAAGGAACACAAGGGCATATAGAGGAACTAAAATTGTACCAAGGTGTCAAAATAAAAATATTGAGTGCACACAACCTAAAATGTGAAACACTAGAGTCATAATGAAAATATAAGTTATCCAGATAACTAGGAGAGTTATTTGGATAATAGTTTTGGAAAATTTTGGGGGCCATCTACCTACTAGATGAAGAGACCAGTAGCCTTAGAAGTCCATTGGGCATGGAGTCAAGTGCTAATCTTGAAGATCTGATCTACAACTTTGAAGAACATTCCTGAAGTCACTTAAAGCTCTGTTTGAACTCTGAACTAAACTGCTGCTCTCATATGAAGATATTCTGAATTGGATTGATGAGAGTGAAAGCTATGCATTGACCGTTGGAACTGCCTCTACCAAAATTGAACTACCATCCTAGGAAGCAACAAAAGGGGCATACGAGCACAACAAGAAAGGAAAGGTGCTAGAAGGAGTGCGTTGAAATAGAAGCACAACACTACGCATAAAAGATGGAAATCATACATGTCCCAACTGGAACATGCAGAGTGTGTGCGAGAACTTGTGTTACTGAAAGAAAACCTAAAATAACATACACTAACTAGAGGCAAGGGGTGCTTAAGTAAAACCTGCAATAGGTAGGGAGAAATATCTTCCCTTCCTCATAAATTATGACCATGTAGTTGATTTGGCATTATACATGGTCAGAAACAAGAGTGAAAAACCGCCTTCCAGATGGTGTTTCACCCTTCTCAAAGTATCAACAAATAGAATATACACCTCCTAGAGTTGTTCTGTACTTGGATCTGGGAGGCGCTCTGCTGCTGACCTTTGGCATGCTAAAGCTCTACCACATGCTTTGAAATGAGCATGACAGTGCCAATTCTAGTTTTGGCTCTAGGCTAGCGAGATATCTAAGTAGGCATGGTCTGATCCTTTTGTTTTGCTCATTAATTTGAATCTCAATCCCATAAATGAGATTTTCTTACGACTCTCCTTCCAAGGGGAGCGCTTGTAGGTGGGCACGTAAAGCCGGGGCATGCGTTGTTCTGCCTCTACAAGTAACTCAGTCTCCTTCGGAGTGACACCTATGGAAATAAATGATTTTCTTCTAAAAAAGTTACTCATATGATTTCCTCTTTCCGGATGGATTCACACGAGTCACTTCATTCTTCAACTTTTCTACAGTCATCGAATATGATGACGTTGGTTGGGAGAGGCACATTGGTAGGGGTTGTTCATTTTTTGTACAGTTAGATAGAGGAGACTTGGAAGAAGATGAAAGGATGGGCACATAAGGCATGAAAGGTGCACATGCTTTGAAGGAACAGAGGCACGCATGGAAGGAGAGATGGTGGAAAAGTGAAGGTGAGATGGATGGGGAGATTCTCAATGGGGGCAACATGTAGGAAGTTGGGGAAACACACAATGGGCTGAGATGATGTAAGTTGGCATGAAGGAGTGGGAGGGCTGTAGGATGGTAGTGTAAGGTTTCCTCATTGACAGGTTTCGCGTGATATATTTTTAAGCCTCCATTTCTTCCGCCCACTCTATAATTTGGGGAAACATCTTAGTAATGAAGTGCAGCTTCTTTTGGGCACTAAACGAGCTAGGTATATGGCCGACCCATGGACAACGTACCTTTTAGTCAAATTTATCTGCCTTTATGGAGTACTTGACTCTAAGATGCATCATGTCCATCTATATCTTTTACACCTACCTCTCAAAATCAGCTTCGGCCAAGGAATTTCAACCATCATCTGCATAAACATGTTCTTCATAAACATTTTGGTTAGAAAAAGTGGGTTATATGCATTTTCAGGATAATGGGGCTTATAAAGATGGTTTGGAGGAGGATTTTGAAACTATGGAAATGGATGGAAATAATTCTCACTGTTGCAAGTGAGAATTCCATGGAGAGATAGAAGTCATGATTGCACAACTTCAAAAGAGAAATGTGGAATAATGGAAAAAGGAGAAATGAATGGAGAAATGAGGGGAGATTGGTCTGCACATGAGATAATGGGTGTGTTGAATCAGTGGAGTCACCAGATGTGTTAACAAAATTCCTCAAAAGGTTGGATCTCAGCAATAACACATTGAACTTGTTGAGATGAAGATGTAAATCTCTTCACTCTGATCCCACTGGGCATGCCAAAAACTATTGGTTGCTCAAACATGCACCCGTGGCTTGGATCTTGGAAGGGACGAGGTGTTTGAGACCATAATGGAATCATCCCTAAGTTATGAGACCTTGTACTCTTGGGACAGATATTTGGAGATGGCTGGTTCCTCTACCTACCGTTAACACTACTGCTACTCCTAGTGCTAAAAGTAAATCCTAGACTAAACATGCCAAGGGATCAAGGATAGAAGGATGTGCAAAAAGGGAAAATCAACACGTGGGCTTAGCCTTCCAAAGTGTGTACATGACACATGAATATCCACAACATGCCATTAAATATAATAGAGAGGTGAGAATACAATTAAAATGAGAGAGGGAAGATAGGAGTTCCACAAAACACAATTTAATTGCTCAAGGGACGGATAATTATTTACATTCATGATAGGAGGTGATAATACATTGCAGAGACCATGTCAAGGTCTAAGACCCATGGGAAGTTGGCCACCATTTTGGCATGGTGTCATTACAATAGAGAGGGATCCTTTTTATAAAGTAGAACTTTGCTATTTATAGGAGGAGAGAAGAGAAAGAGAAAAGGAGGGAAACTCATATTCAAATTTGTAACCACCAATAATAAGCGATAAATGCCTACAAATCCACCTGAAAGCCTGTCGAGATGTGTTTCCCCATGTCTATTTTGCATGCGGAAGAAGGAATAAGATAAGATCTGATGAAATATGGTGGTTGAGGTCGATTGGATGTGTGTATTAATGAGATGAGAGATGTTTCCCTATTTTTTTCCTAATAAATCTAGCCTACATTTGAATTTGAATATTCTAACGTGTATCTTGTATCAACAGCTTTCTAACAAGTCTAGGTGTGTACCAATCTAAGATTTGTAGCAAAAGACACAAGCTCACAAAAGTTTTTCGAGTCGTTGGCACATGAAAAACATGTGACACGTGAAGATTGACTGAATAAATTGGCTAACTGCTCATTTTTGTCTTTTATTCCATGTGTCATGCACTAGTTGGTTGTCTAGATTCAAGTGCCCAATTGGCACGCTTTGATAGATTGCATGTAGCACACTCAATTTTGACAGAAGATGACATGGCATAGTGACTGGCACAGAAGAAGGCACAAGGTGTGGAAGTGAGAGGCAAGCACATGAAAGGGGAATAGAGGGGAGGTGTGTGTGTAGGAGGAAGGCATACTTGTAGAAGGAAATTATGGAAACAAGATGCAAGCATTCAACTAAAGGAAGGTGTGCGACGCAAAAATAAAAGAGGGCATGTAAAGGAATTGAGTATATATAAGCACACAAGAGGAATTCTAGGGACTTAGCCAATTGGAAGGTAAGTCTTCAGAGGTTCGTGTAAGGAGTGCATGATAGGATAAGAGAGAATGTGGTCACACAGAGGAAGGCACATAAGGGGAAATGAAAGGAGATAGAAGAATGCAAAGGGAGAAGGAAGGCACGCAAGGGTGCACGAGGAACTACAACTATGCCAAGGTGTCAAAAGAAAAATCTTGAGTGTGCACAACCTAAAATGTGAAACACCAAAGTCATCATGAAAATATAATTTATCCAGATAACTAAAAGAGTTATTTGGATAACAAGAGTATCTGCACATAAGGACAAATTTTTAAAAGGTGCTTACTTGGAGAATGATGTCTCCATCCCTGAAGACCCTACCAGAAGGAAGAATACCATGCCTATAAAGAGAGAAAGATAAGGGGTGTAGAAGGAACCAAGTGTTCAAATTACACAAGCAAAGTGAGCATGCTAGAAGCAAGCGCTAAGCCTAGTACTTACGTGTGGAGAAAGAAATCTCCTATTAAAGAGAAGACCCTAGAAGAAGAGGTGTTGAAGCATGAAGAGATCCTCACTCATGAGGAATCACCAATAAAAGGATCACCTATCAAGGAGAAAGAAAAATAAGAATCCTTGTCTTTGGAATCCTTAGTAAGGAAGAAGCAGAAGGTGACGGATGAGGCTGACTCAGAAGAAATAGAGAGCCTAGATGCCTACATTGGAAAGAGGGATGATGATGATGAACTTGGAGGAGAAGACCATCCTGTCTATGAGATACATGATTCTGAGGAAGAAGGAGATGAGGAGTATAATGAAGAAGATGAGGAGAAGGAGGATGAAGAAGAAGTTGAGACTCAAGGAAAGGGGGTAAGCGGAGAATAAAATACAAAGGATCATAGGACCTTGAGCCTCACGAAGGAATAGGTAGACGAGGCCATAGAGAAAGAAGTGGCGAAAATCATCAAGGACTTGGTGGAACAAGAAGTAGAATGCAACACAGATGTGGTGATGAAGGAAGATGAGGAGGAGAGCATAGGGAAATAATATGGAAGCATGGGAGGAGATCCCAGTTTGGCTGTAATATTTCCAAGGGCCACACACATAGGGAGGAAGAGCATAGAAGCATCAAAATTTCAAGGAATGGGATACATCGATGATCTGAACAAGGTGTTGCGTGTGCGTTTCTAGAGCACCATGCCAACGAAACAACTCTTAGCCATGGCTTCATTTGATGAGGAAGGTGTATACCCTTGGACAAGGAAAATGCTATCATGGGAATTTGAGTCCCACATTGATGAGCCCGAGTTTGAGGTAAGAAAAGGAACATTGATGAAAGTTCCAAAAACAAAAGGGATAAACCCCTTGGTGAATGCTTAATGATTATCGATGATTAAAAAGGAGGAGGAGCTCTGGAGAAAAGAAAGGACATGAAGCTAGAGGAACTAATTAGCATTTAGCTAAGGTGTGAGTTAAAATTCGAGAATAATAGAGTGCACGAGGAATACAAGAAGATAGAGATGATAACAAATGCCATTTTCTTAAAGCATCCAGACTTAACGTGCTGTGTAAAATTATGGATCATCCTTGTAATGCCTAGAGGAATTGACCCACATAATCACTATGGAGAGGCTGTCACTTGCCTTAGAATCCACATAAGAGTCATTGGCACACCAAGAAAAATAAAATAAGATGAATGTTGTGGAAATTATTGCTCAATACAACAAAATCCTTGCCGATGTAAAATTTGCCATGCAAGTTGCTGAGGCTGCCTATGATAATTGTGTGGACAAGGATAGAGTGGAAAGTATCTTGGTTTCCACATATGAAGTAGAACTCAAGGATTTCTAGGAAAATAACAAGGGGAAAAAGGCTGAGTGAGAAAAGATCCTAGCCAAAGTGGAAAATAAATCAAAGGCCATTGAGACCTTGCGGGGCTTAATCAAGAACTGGCTATAGGAATTATACCCCCAAATCACTTAGAGTATGGATGCGCTCAAATATTTGGGAAAGAAACTAGAGGATATTGTGGAGAAAATGAGCACTAAGGGGGAGGAGATAAGTTTTGAAGAAGTGAGTACCCTAGTGGGTGACCTCTGTCAATAAGTGCAAAACGAGGTCGATGCTTGGGGAAAATTAGAGACAGAGTTAGGGAAGGATTTTCCTCTCCTCCTCCAGAAATAAACAAGTCCCCTATTATTTCATTCTTGTCACCATTTCTTCATTACTTTATTCTTTCTTTCCAACCATTTGATAGGATCCACCATTATTTATTATTTGAAGACTTTTTCTAATAGACAGAGAACAAGCATAGTGCGGGGTGATTTTGGGTCGTAAAATATCAGCTAAGTACAAGAAGGTGCGTTGGCATGCAAGATCTAGTTAAAGAAGGGTGCACGTGTTTTAGGTGTGTAGGGAAGGGTTCTAAAAGGGTTTTACAAAACACATAGTGTGTATACACAAGGAAAAATATGTTTTGTACTTAGCTGCATTTGGCATCCCAGGATGCACACGAGAAAATCATGACCCTTGTGTATAAGGTGTCACCTAGTGACAAAGTGGGATTAAAAGGGAATATTCCGCATGTGTTGGAAGGTTCCGGAAGACATCATTGCAAGGAGTGGAGAGCCCAAATATGAGAAGTCATGCTCCCATAGAGGACCAATTCAACACTTGGTGACTAATCTATAACTTCTGAAAGGCATGTCGGTGGATGTTAAGGTTATAAATAAAAACACTCGATAGAAGAAAGGTGTGTGTGTATAGTGTGTGGAGAGTACAAAGGATATAAAAGAGAGGTGAAGCCTTGTAGAAACAATATAGAGGATGTTATAGGTTATGGATTAGAAGAACTCTGTAAGCAATGACACATTTAGGGGATGGGTTTTTATTCTTCTTTGTAATATGATGAGCATAATATGGCTCTAATGCATGACTTTGTTCTACACAGTTAGATGAGGATCTATCATGACCTCAAGGGATTGTAATGTGGTTATTGAATCTATTAATATAAATACAATTCTCTGTTATAAATCATCTATGTGTTTGGAAGTATACTAATTTATTTCCTTTCTGTATGAGTAATTTCCTTTTGTTGCTTGTTATTTATCTTTTATAGATGCAATAAGCTAACAACTCATTCTAGAATATTGCATGGTTCTCTCTGCTCATTTCCATTTAAATATCTGTTATAAGATGATGCATTCTCATAAGAATCACATAAAGGAGAGACTCGATGCCCACGCATGCCTCGGGTGAGTGCCCAGCGCCCACTAGGTGATAGGCCAACACACATGGGATTAGAATATTGGTCTAAGGGTATAAAATATGACTACATCAAATTTGATCATTTAAATCCTAAACGATTTAAAACTATTAAGGGGGCATCATTATAAAGTGATAATATATGTATTTGATGATAATATATGCCTTTGAATGGATTATAAATTGTTTTCTTTAGTTTGAACAAGAAATTTATGAGTTTTAGTATAAAATGAGATGTTCTGTCTTGATTAATTTGTTCGAGAATCTTAATTACATCTGGTGTGTGAACCATAAGCTTCAAAGAATATATTCTGATGAACACATTATTGAGGGTAACTATCTTGAGGTTTAAAGTTAAGGTAATTGATCTAAAAACATAGTATGGTGTTAATCTTTGCTGCAAAAGAAATCAATTTGGTTTTTGTAGGCATCATGATGTCAAACTTAGATGTTTCTATTTAGATTAACAAATAATTTGTTTATTGAGATATTTTTGGCATCATATTTTTTATATTGGAGAATAGATAAAGAATTGATCAAGTTAGGAAAGTCGAAAAGTAAAAAAAGGAACAAAATTGGCTATAATAAGTGATAACAAGAGAAGAAAGAACATTGTTTGAGAAGTTGTTAGTGCTTGATTTTATCTCAACACTTTATCCAAGTGTATGCCTTCAAAAATTCTATCGGCTAGTTTTCTCATGATAAAAACATATGCTTAGAAGATATAGTCATGTCAAATGCAAATGAAAACCTTGTATTTAGGGAATTAATTCTCTTTTTTTGGTTAAATATTGTGAAAGTGTGTCATCACTAAAAACCCCTGTGAAATAGGTAAAAACACTTTGTAAAATTTTGGTTTGTCCCTTTCGAATGTTTCCCTTTTGTCCCCAATGTAAATTACATACTATAAAAAAATTCTATGGCTTGGCAGGTATACAAAGACTAAAAATCGAGAATCCACGGAAGTGAGGAACATCACCACGGAAAGAAGGAAGGTTATCCATGTGTCCCTCTGGTGCACTTTGGAGAAAGTGTAAGGGATTGGGAGCCTTCAAGTTGTGAAATTTGGCTGCGTGGCTTAAGTGCGACAGGGCAGCCAAAGTGGGATGAAAAGTAAAAAAAAGGAAAGGAATGCGCATGTCTCCATGTGTCATGTAGGTGCAACTTCAGAAAAAGAACAAGTCCGCGAGAAGGGAGGAAAGTTCCATAGAAGAAAGAAAAGTCCCCGCAAATGGATATTCAAAGCTGCGCTACTCTAAGTAGTGTTGTGAACTAAGGTAACAATGCAATATGGGCCACGGATCACAATGAAGAAAATAAAATCATCTGGTTAAGCCACGAAAGGTTTTTAAGAGTTGTGCTACACTAAATTATGGAACAAACACGTGGAATGACACCATTGGATGCATTGTACAAATATGTCCCAAAGCTCGACACCAAACATGACTCATGTTCACAGCTTAAAGTCAAAAGTGGAGTAATGAGTCAAGCATGTAGATTAGTATATCTTTAGAAGATGATGGAAATAAAGATTCAGATGAAAAATTGGGGTTTTGTAGAGACCCAAACCCATGATGAAGAAAATTGCATACATATTTGGAAAATACATCAAAAGGAAACAAGAAAAGAAAAATGTTTATTCGTCTTCCACTTCCACCTTGAAATCTCCTCCAAATGGGGGAATTTTGTTCAACAACTTGTTTTTCCTTGGTATAAATTCATTTGAACCCTGAGCTATCTGAATAAATATGACTGACCCTACCAAATTCTGAGACATCCCCTTATCCATCAAAGATTCAACAATCATTCTAGAACCTGTCTATAAAATCCCTTGGGTCAATCTTCTTATGATAAGAATATACCCAATCCAAAAGATCTGAACCACCTATGGGAAATGCCATTTTTCCCTTTTCCTTGTAAGAAGTGGACTAGATGGAATTAAAATAAAGAGGAATATTTGGATTGGATGAGAGAGAAAGAACTATGGCCCTTGGACCTAATGGAGCAAGATCTTTAGAACTAGACTCACCCTTGTGACTCCTCGTGAAGGATGGACACTCTCTTGGAAAAGGAACATGAAAAGTTCATGATACTTTCTCGCTCCATCAAAGGATCCTACTGCACTAGATGAATGGAAGGTTAGAGAATATATTTTCGTCTACCCTCTTTGGTGGTGGAAAGTGATGCTTAAAAACATTGTGGGGATGAAGGATCTACTTCTTCCTCATATAAAATAATAATTAAGGGTTAAGATCTTGATTTTCTCCTCTTTCTACTTAGTGATGGTGCTGTTATTGTAGATGGTTGAAGTGGTACAAGTCTTGCTTGACCTTTTTCCAAAAGGACGTCTTGTTGATCCAGTTCCTCTATTTTTTGATAAATAGTTGACACTTTGTATAAATCAAGATCTTATCATAAAGAATGTAGAATTCCTTGGTAATTTACTTCAGCACAAATATTTCATCACACATGAAGGGACACTCATACTCAGCACCACCGTTTCCACAAAAGGCCTCCTTTCAATCCAAAATTTCTTCAATTCTTTTGGAGACTTTTGATGTTCCCACCGAAAGAGATGATAGTACATGGATTGGAAGGCTGAGAAAACAAGATTGATCTTGATCAATATAAAAAGAAGGGAGAGCCATACTTCCTGATATGTTAGGGGCCCTTTCTATCTCATGGATCTATAATTTCAAATAGATCCCTGACAAAGGCCTCATCTGGGCCAGTTAAATCAAAGATTTGATTTAAGTATTTTGAGGATATTTCCTTCAAGCTAATCACCATGGGTACCCTCGCCATTGCATCAAAAAATATTTTTCCGTAATCCCTCACGTTCAAGAGTAGAAAAAGGATGCATATTGGGGAAAAAATAGAGATGAATTTATAATGAGGATGGTGTAGACAAGTTGAGTCGAGAAGAATCACTGCCATCAAATTAAGAAATATATTTCACTCAACTCACACGAGGGAAATAAATTTGAGGATATCAACGTCATGTAAAAAAATACGTTTGATTGATCTGATATGATCCATGAAAGGATATTAGTTCTAAAAGACACATATACTTTCTCAAAGTTGATTGTCAAAAGTTGAAAGGGATTTCTCATCACACCAATCCATATGGAGGTGCCTAGGGACTACCAAAAGATTTCTTTCCTTCCAAAAGGGAGAAACGATTACATGGTGTCCCTGTCATATATGAGGAAGTGAAAAATGTGAATAGCTCACAACTTTTCCACCTAGAAAATTAGAGAAGAATATTCTCTTAGAGATTCATGATTTTGAGGGGAAAACATAAAATCAAGGTGAGCAAGTAAAATTGTATAAATGCACCGAGAATACTCTCAAATAGGGGAGTTAAAATTTTCAAAGCTTTAGCAAAAAAGGGAGATATATTGTTTGTACTTAGTGAAACTAAACCAATATGAGAAACTCGGAGTTATTCATTTGTTCCCAAACCTTCTTGCCAAGATGGTTGCACTATACAACCATTGGAAAATATTGAGGTCATAGTTATTGTGTCCCCTTATTGAAGAATTGGAGTTCTTTAAATTAATTTGTGTGTATTTTCATGAGTGCTTTGCTACTTTGTTCAAGATGAATTGTTTTGAATCAATTGTCTGCATTTATGTTGCAATATTATGCTAATTAATATCTTTGAATTACACAAATCCTTAGTTTAAAATAGTGACAATTTGGTAACTAAAATTACATGATTGATGGAGCTTTCCTTCATAATGTGGTAAACAATTTTAAAGTCAATTTGTATCTATTTGATCTAGGATGTTTGTCAGTTCTGAGTGTATCTGGAGTGTATTTGATCAGATATTGTTAGTATTTTGTTGATATTTTATCATGAGATTTTGTGTTTGAATTCTCAAAGTTTGTGTGAAATCTTGTATTCTTGGGCTTCCATGAATACAAACCTTCTGGTTGAAGGAATTTTTTAGACTATGTGATCCATATTTTACATCAAGAATAATTGTCTGCAGTATTTGTAAGGTTCATTTGAGTTATTTGTATAATCAACTTTATCCTATTTAACTTCCCAACAACACATCAAAATTACAACCAATAACCATCGATCCACTATAACTACCCTTGCTTACACCGTTTATGCATAAATACTATGAAGATTTTTAAACTTGTCCATCCTTTATCCAAACATGCAAGAGCAAGTTGTAATGTACAGATGTCTTTAGTAATTTGAGCCTTTATATAAGATATTTGCATTTTCTAGTGTGAAAAATCATGAGAGTTAGATGATGTCTGCAAATGAACATTCTTCTTGAGGCTTCCTTTTCATCTCCTTGAGAAATAGAGTCCAAATAGTGTTTTTATATCTATTTCTTTCACAAATATAGGTTACAAAATGGGTCCTCTCACCCTAGTTGTAGGAAGAACCTAAAGTAGCAGGGTAGGTCATACCCTTAGTGGAGATGTAATCTAATATTCCCTAAGTCTAAGTGAAAAAGAGGTCTTTCTAGATCCATCCTGCTACAAAATAACTCAAATGTTTGGTTTTCTTCCTCTAAACATCTTTCTTACTCTATTGATGTTGTTTGGCTTACAAGGCGAGACTAAATTGGGTACCAACACCCTTGTGGTGTCGTTTCTGGGGACCATTTCTATAAATACTAAGAAACATCGATCTATGGTAATGTACTGAATATGTTTAGATGCAAATACATGATATAGACATCATCCTTTGTTGAGGTTTAAGAAAAATGGGCTTAATTAGAAGTCATTTGGTTGATATTTTCCTATTTTAAGAAAGATTTCCATTAAAATTTCTTAGTTAGGGGTAAATATTGACATTGATCATTAAGGTTCAGATTGACAAATCATTTACAATGATTTAAAAATATAAGGTACCAAACCTTAGTGGCAACTCCACATTATTTAGAAATTATGGTAAATGACAGTGCCTCAATTTTCAAAATATTGCAATGTCATTATTAAGATCTGTAAACTGAAAGGAAGAAGGTCCTTCTTTAAGACAGATCTGGTAGAAAATTATTTCCAAAACTTGGAAAGACAAATCCAACTAAGAGACAAGTTTGGAAATCCCAGGTGATTAAAGATCGAGAGGAAAATGTAGTGCATGTGGTTGAAAGTGATCAACCTTTGATAGAGGAGTATTGTATCTCCTCGAAAATTATGGATCAAGTAGTCCCTAAAACAATTTGTACACTCCAACTTGTGAGGGGCCATCATTTGTAGTTGATAAGGTTATCCATCATCTCCCTCATTTATCAATTACAAGTAATAGAGTTTTCTATGAACTCGAATCTTTAAAGGATTGTTAATTTGAAGAACACACACCATTACCTCAGAGACCTCTTGTCCCACACTATTTTAATCCTCCTATTAGGACACCTCCTAAAAATAATATGGCTCATCCTCCACCTAGAACCCTCTTTGTTGTAAATTTTTTTGACCCTATAGATTTCTATGGTGTGGTGGGTTATCCTAATGCGATTCCATAAGAAGTAAGGAACATATTTCCTAAGTTTTAAGGAAATAATGCTATTACTGGTGATCGAACCTAAGACTTTTTGTGAATATTATGGAGGATTTTTAGATTGAACATGAGGATGTCTATGTAAAACTATTTATTCACACCTTAGAAGAGGATGCTCGGGATTGGTATAAATCCTTACCAAAAATTCAATTGACTCATGGACTGAGATGAAGAATTCATTTAGATCATAATATGGGGATAAGACTGACCCCATATTTCTTCTATCTAAATTTGAGAATATAAAGAAGAATCCCAATGAACCTGTCTAAGATTTCAATACCAGATTCAACAAAACCTTGACTAGATTGCCTATAATTTTAAGGCCAAGTGATGAATCATGTTTGATAAAATATTCTAATGCCTTTGATAAGAAATTTTCATATTATTTGAGGAAAAAACCCTAGAACCTTGAGGTAATATTTTTCTATGCAGTAAAAATTGAAAATAATATCAAAGTAGTGAGAAAACCTCCTAAAAGGAAGGGTATTAAGTTAGTTAACCCTGAAAATCCTCAACCAAGTAAGGAGTTGATCTAGAGGAATTTTTAAAATTGTAGCAGAGTAGTGAAATAAATTTCCTATAAGATTGCTAGAGCAGAGAAGGGAATAAGATAGAGTTATCAGGGCCAACACCAAAATCAAAACCAAAAAAATTTGGTAATCATCCTAGAGGTGATCATAGGTTAGATGAGAGAGGAAAAGGGCCCATGGGATTAGGAAATAAACAACAACAACCAAGGGAAAATAAATTGGTCCCTGATCCTTTAACTACTAGAGTTGCTATGATAGAAGAGAATCATGTTATTGATTGGTGTGATAAGTGTTTCTTTCCACATTCCCCATGTGATCCTAATGAATAAAGTGAATATGTTGATGATGATGCTACTTTTGGTAATGTGTGCATGATGGAATTCCTTAATAGTCTACAATAAGGAGCCACTTCCACTAAATTGATGAGAACCAAAATTATGGATTCCTTTTGGGATTGCATAGACCGGGTATCTCCTATTCTTTCTACTAGTAATCTTGAAGTTTATATGGTCCATTATTTTGAATTTCCTAATAATTATTTTTAGTATTTATGGGCTCTAATGATTAATAAATATGATTTTGGAATTCCTTCTGAGGAGGATAAGAAGTTATTGATGAATGCAGTGGTGGCTCAGGAGAAGGAATACAATTTGAGGAATAATATTGCTAAAGGGGAGGGTCACAACCTAAACCAAAGAATCTTTTCCTCACTAATACCCCAAAATATCCTCCCAAGAAAGATGCACAAAATAAGGGCCCATTTAATCCCAAAGAGAAATAATATCCTTACCCAAGCTAAAACCATGAAGAACCTTATTCCACAAGAGAAATCAGTTACCCTTCCTCTCAATACAACATTACCCAAGTATACCCCATGTGATATGGCTCAAATTTTGAGTAAAATCAAAATTATTGTACCTATTATTGAGCTTCTTAGGATCCCTGAGCATAGAAGTAGGGAATTTGAGTACCTGGGATTCAAGGAGGAAGAAAAGGCAATGGGTAAAGATGTTAATAATATTGATCTTCCTCATGTAATTGCAGAATTGGAAGTGCCATAAGCATTGAAAAGTTTGGGGGAATCCCCTAAGGTTTATTTAGGAACTTCCCCTGTTGAGTCCCAACTTGATGTTGATCCCTTATACACTACTTTAATCATTAAGAACATACTTATTCACAATTACATGTCTAATTCAAGAGCTTCATGTAATGAGATTCCCTTTGAGGTCATGAATGAGTTGGATATCAAAGTAACAAAAACATTTGGAAAGTGCACTACCATGGGTTCTAGAGAGGTACCAATAATTGGGTATGTCAAAGGTGTGATGGTTTAATTAGTAGCTTACTCGTAAGTATTTAACCATGAATGTGGTTATTGTTGACTCATCCCGCAAAATGGGATAGGTTATTGTCAAAGAAGTGGAATTCTAGTGTTGGTGGAAGTGTGAAAATTGATATGTCATACACCACCATACCAGTAGAAGGGAATCTTATCAAGTTATACGGGGAGAAGAAGATGTTACATCTAATTGAAGATCCTAATAATGCTACTTATGAATCTCTATATATTAATGTCGATGTGAATAATTTTGTTGGGTATGCATATTTTGAAGAACATGGTATATATAAGAGTAAATTCCTAGAACAAGTTGGTGTCCCTCGAAATTTGATCTTTGATGAAGATTTCTCTAATATGGGAAATGGGGATGAAGTTGTACTTATGTCTCCAAGCCAAGAAAATTTTAATTTCTCCTTCGAATTGAAATTTAAATGCATAAACAACATTTCCATGTATGAGGCATTACTCTTGGGTTTGAGGATTTCATAGAAGTGTGGTATAAAAGATATAATTGTTAAAGGAGATTCATAGCTTGGAGTGAAACAAGTAAGGAAATTGTATGCCACAAAAAACCAAAGATTGAAACAATATAAACATGTAGTATGGGATTTTATTGAGATGTTTGATTCCTTTAACATATTGTATCATGTAAGAACCCAGAATGCTGCACCAAATAGGTTGGTTTTTCTTGGAGAATCTTGATTTATTAGAAGAAATACTACCTCCACTTATGTAGTGTATTGAGGGTATTAAAACATATGAGAAAAGTGTGATACAACCTTGTCAATGGGTAAGTCAATCACTAACTCTTTTTGTATCTTTCCCCCTTCCCAAGCTATATCATGTCATACTACTCCAAATGATGAGTTCCCTTCTCCATATCCTATCCTTTCATCCCACTTCATTTTTTTGTCCCTTTTCCTTCTAAATAGTCATCCCCTCAAAATGAACAAGAAGCAAATCCAAAAGAAGAGGAGAACATGGGGATGATTAAAATAAATTTAGAGGATTCAAATCATGAGTCAAATGAAGTTGCACATGATGAAAAATTTGTATACTCAAAGACCATCATGCAAGGGGAAGAAACCTTGGCACAACAGGAAAATGATGAGCTTGATTGCTTATCTGACTTGGAGGAATGCCTTGATGAAGAAGATCCCATGGAAATCACAACCTTTTAGGATTCATCAATAATTCCCCAACAGGAACAACCTACTACTCATGATAGTCCCCTTGAATCAAATCCATAAGCTCTTAATGAAGATATAATCATTGAAGTCTTTTTATTTCAATCAAAGAGTCTGGATTTTCTGACAAAGCTACTACGATAGAGGAGGAAAAGGAAGACAAGGATGATACCACTCCTATACCAGTCATCAAGACATAAGATCAATTGTTTGCATATGCATAGGAAAGTCCAAATCAACATGAAAATAAATCCATTCATGAAAGTATGCAAGAAAGCCTCATCAAGAGTTTTGCCTCATCAAAGCCAAGGGAGAAGCCAACATTGGTCATGCTCACTTTAGAGCATGAGGATAATATTCAAATCCCCAAGGGTCAACTACAACACCTCTAATCAAATAATAAACATCTTGAGGAGGTATTTATTTTGTTTGTTGATACCATGGGTAGAGGAGTGGAAGGTAATTTTTCACTCTTATTATAGGCCATATCTATTGCTAAATTAATCACATGGTTACACTTTATAAGGAAGGGAAGCTATTTCTCCCTACCTATTTCAGGCTTTGTTTAGATTTTCCTATTTTAGTTAGTGTAGGAGTAGGAGTATATTTTCTTTCAGCAGAAGAAGTGATTTTACACACTCTGCATGTCTCACTTGAGGCATGTATGATTTTTCCTTTTGTATATAGCTCTTGTCCATATTGCTTTGGTGGTACTAAAATTAGACCCTCCAGTAAAAATAGTAGGGAGATCCACAGTTACACTGTAATTTGCAAACTTTAAATCAAACAAATTCAAAGCAACTAAAATCAACTCGGGAGGCAACCTTGTTGACTCTCTCCAAAACAAATTGCAGCAAACCTCTATGCCTCTACAAATATCGATTGTTAGCCCAATTCAGAATATGCTCCATCCTTCAACCTCAAAATTGCAATGAGTGAGATTCAATCTCAAAAACAATTTTCTACTCTCACAAAAAAAAATTTAGAGTCTTCTTATGAGAGTTGAAAATCACTAAGGATTAACTACCGGTTACAGAAGGGAAACAACACTTCAAATATTCTAGAACAAGGTTCGAACAACTCATAATGTAGACTCCATGCCCAATGAATAGATACAAACAGCTGGTTTGTTCCATTTAGTAGGCTAATGGTCCCCTGTGAGTTGCCAAAATGTTATCTAATTTCCTCCACCACCCACTGAAATTAGATAACAAATAGATTCTTGTTGTGAGTAATCAAGGTAGTTTTGAGAGTCTCATAATGAATATGAAAGGATTCAAGCCTATGGAAATTTTGGGAGGGACTTAGCCAAATCACGGTGAGAAATCCATGCCTCGGAACTAGTCAACTTGAAGAAAAGTAATAGAATCACGAAAGTTCCATGTGTCATCCCAATGCAATGCCAAAAAAAAGGGAAGAATGAAATCTCAAAACCTGCGAGACTTCCACATGGAGTCAATGATAAGGGCCATCAAAAGGAAAGGATCCTTGTATTAATGTATAATGAGTCCCATTTTAAGCTCAAAGAAAAATAAAAGGAGTTGTGGAAGATGTCGCATGTCACTCAAAGACACTTTCAGAAGATGGAAGAAAAGCAGAGACCCTAGGGATGCACTTGGTCTCTATGTGGAGCTTGACACAAATGGACTCCAAGCCCGAAGCAGGTTGCAAAATATTGGTGATAGGTCAATGCCACATGTGAAGCAGTAATAAAGACCACCTAGAAGTTTTAAATGCTTAGATATTTCAAAAGGTATGAAGGGAGAGGAAATTCCACCTACATTCAAAGGGCCACAAATGGATCATTTATTAATGAAAACCCCAAAATAGGTATCATTGGAATCATGGCTCAAAATACAATACACAAAAATCAAGGAGTTTGGATATGTAATA
Source organism: Taxus wallichiana var. yunnanensis (assembly GCA_018340775.1). NCBI lineage: Eukaryota > Viridiplantae > Streptophyta > Pinopsida > Cupressales > Taxaceae > Taxus > Taxus wallichiana. The sequence continues at coordinate 467,361,741 of CM031238.1, read as the reverse complement.
AATATTTGAGGGTGTATTCCTTAAAATATGAGCCCACTTCAAGGGAGGCGGTTGGAAAGTAGTTGAGAATGCATTGAATGAATATGGATCTCATTTCTTAAAAGTAGATCATGGGGCAGTGTGAGATAGATTTCACAAATCTATTTCTGTCACTTCATCTCATTTATTACAATTAGGAAGTGGTTGGAAAAGTAGTTCTGGGATTTTTCTCTTCTCTTCTTCTCATTCTATATATTGTAATATGGGGGCTCATTATAGAGATATCGAGAGTTAGTCATTTTTTCCTCTGTCCTATTTCTTCTCTACTAGGGTAGGAACATGGAGCTCAATCCTTCTTCCTAAGGATTTGTAGTGGAATTTTTCTTTCCTCTTACCTGTTGATTGTTGTACTGTGCACAATTTTAGAGCAATATAATATGTCATGTGATGCATTTTGTCCATCCTTTGCATGTTTTATTATCTCTAATAGCCTTTATTCACTATCGGTATACTGTGCATATCTCTAAATGTTCATTACAGGTTTTGGAAGTTGTGCTTAATGAGTTTTGAATTGGTGTTATGTGTGAATCTATCTCTAGCCTGTGGTGCATTTCGTCCACCCTTTTCAGTGCTCACCTTTTCCTAATTCAGGTAAGATGGATTCTTGATTAACTTATTTTTGGCCCATTTCTTTTGTTATTTTTATGTTATGTTTCATTTTTTCTCTAACCTTTATTGCACACCGTAGAGAAGAGACAACTTCTTTAAAACTTGAAGGTTACCTTAGGGTACACATCCCACTAACCTAAGGTATCCTACGACTTTGACGGCTCATCCACAAAGATAATCGTCAATAGGTACCATGATTATCATAATTTACCTTGGAATTTTTTCAAAGGTGGATTCAGGTGCACACCTTATTTTTTTCAGCCTCAAGGCATAAGAGATAACCTACTTGGTTGGAAATTTGGTAGTATTTTGTATACCGGATAGAAACGTTCTATATACTTAATGTGAGTCATCATATGTCTTGTTATTTTACACCTCTTCCATTTCCAATAAATTTACAATAACCTCATTACTTAGATGTTATTTTTATCTTAATTTCTCCATTAATGATGATATCATTTAATTAGTTTAATTTTACATGAATGTGCTCGAGAATGCATATGACGACCAAAACCAAACTGACCAAGAGTTAGTGTTGGGTCTTGAATTGAAAAAGTCCCAAGGTAGAAGGAGCACGTGCACATAAGGAAAGCAATTATGAAGGTGCTCAAGGAAAGGTACACAGGAGAAGAGGTTGACACGTGGAAGAAGAAGAGGGTTTGGGGACTTAGCCATATTTTGAAGGTAGTGTCACAGGGAAAAACATGTGAAGGCCCGAGAAGGTGTGATGAACAGATAAGGTTCCATCTTGGAGCCTTAGAGGCCAAGAATATAATATTCCACACAGGGAATATTCCCAGGAGGATCAATATAGTTAGTAGATTCCTTTGCAAGCTAGCATAAGAACTCAATCAATCATGGAGGACAACACCTCCACTTGGCATGAGATATTATCATGGATGAAGCTACGGTGTTGAATCTAGATTCTATTTAAAGGGGTGTTTGGGTTTGAAATAAAGAGAGATTAATATTTGGAGAGGCAATGAAGTGCTATAATAATGTTGTTACTAAGCATAGATGTATCCGCTTGGGTCTAAATAAGGGTTGTAATAGGTAAGCATAGCTAGGATCTCTATTTAAAGTAGCTTTGCAAGGTTGGAATTTTATTGCATGATGCTTATGGTTTGAGATGACCATACTTGATGTAAAATGGCTATTGTAAATGGATTTAATCAATATATGAAGCTCTATTTTGTGTATTTGTGTCTTTGGACTAAAACCTAGTGTGCCTCATGTTATTCATGGTTTAGATCTATTTCCATTATTATTTTTTTTATGTTTTTGTTTATCTTATGGAGAATCTATGCTTAGAACTAGATTCACTACATTTGTATTAGATTAAAACCACGTGTTCTTGCTTTCCATACCTTTCCTCCATTAATGGCAGAATATTATCATAAGGCTCACATAAAGGAGGGGCTTAACACCTGCATGTGCATCGGGTGAGCACCCTACACTTGGGTGATAGGTCGGCACACTTGGGGTTAAAATAAATATTAGAGGATAGAGGTAAACAAGACTACATTTTTATTCCATTGTCGAGACCTATTTTTGAAGTTGTTGTGAGAATGATGTGTGATGAAGGAGTGTTTGACTTTGGACAATGTCAAGACTTGGCTTAAAATAAGAAAGGATGAGTTTTATCAAAGGTTCGATAATGGATCTAAGTTTGATACACATAAATGGGTAGAGGATAACCTATATCACAAGATCTATGAGACATTTTTTTGCTATCTTCTAGTAGAGTTGTATTAATAGCTCTCAGCATATGCATCACAGACAAGTTGGTACTGTAGACCTCATGTTTGAACCATGGAGGAATATCGGTGGTTGTAGGACGCCGATCCGGCCTACACTCATCCCGTTGATCACTAGTGGAGAGGTGTGTTGACTAGTTACATGTTGGAGTATGTAATCTCAACTTATTCTTGTCTAGAGGTTGTTGAGTTTAAGTTCTTGCAAGAACCTAGAGGATTTTTCTTGTGTTCTTTGTTGTTAGCCATCAAGATCCTGATTATTACTTTGAGTTTGGAAACATTTCCTATGGGTGGATAAAATATCACTGTACGAGGCATGGAAGTTGGTGTGGTGGAGATGGTGGACCTTGCAATGGAGGTAGAGAGAGAGGAGAGGTGGCTCAAGTATACTAAATCTCAAGAAAGGGAGTTGGTGAGACAACGTGAAGTTGTTGATGTGATGGAATTATGGAGATAAACATTACGAGAAGGATTTGAGGTTAGCTCGGAGGGCACGAGACATGAGAAGTCTGTGTTACCCCATCTTTGTAAGTGTGGGAGAGAAACCCCCTCAAATTCTGGTGAGAGCTTGTTGTATGTAGAAAGGAGAGATGTAGGAATGCATCTTAGCCCACCTAGAGACCAAAACTTGACACTTAGTTTTCTAGTATCTGAGAAAAGTACTTCTAGTTCAATTGGTGTTGGTGAGAAGATAGCTTTAGGTAGATATCATTTTAAATCACACCCATCCATAGCCGCACAAACATTTCTGGTTTCTAGAGGTATTTTTTTAGGCACATCATTTGGGAAAGGTATGGGTTCACAAATTCTGGTATTACATCTATAAGTGGCATGGGAAACACATCTGGGAGTGGTTTGGTATCATAGAATGTCGCGCGTAGTTTAGCGCGATGGTGGGAATGTATAACACAACTGTATTAGGTCCCTTACTTACAATAGGAGGAGGATCTAGAGGATCCAGAGGGATAGGAGCTAGTGGATATAGTGGTGTTGGTGGTGGAGGAAATTTAGGAGGAGGTCAAGGTTTTGGATTTGATGGGAAAGGCCCACAACACCATCAACAGTGTTTTACAAGATTTCACTCCACTTACCCAACTATAAGGGTGTGGAAGATGTTACAGAGCATGTACACATATGCAAGTTGTTATGGCGTACAAAGGGAATCACTACCCCATAAAGGATGGAAAGTCAATTTATAACTACATTACAAGGGCATATGTATACAGTACCGAAATTATGACCAGACGGTGGTAGATTATACCACGTTGTGTGATCACTACTTAGTAGAGTTTCACATTTTGAGTTCAAACATATTAGCATCAACACATCGAAGGAAATACAAAAAGGTGTGGTAGAGAGTGTGTAGGAGTATGACACACATTTTAAGAGTATCATGTCATATTTCTCATATGATATCCATCTGTCACAACATGCTCAATAGTTTTTCAGAGGATGGATCACCCCATTCGGGAGGGTGCTTTCACATAATACCTTCACAGATCCACATGAGGCCTTGGAGGCTACCTTGCGAGTTGAGGCAATGGGAAGTGCTGATACCAGAGATATCCCATTTCTTAGCTTATAATTCTACCATGGAAAAGTAGCTATAAAAATTGTTAGTGAACTCAACTCATGAGACTCATAGTGGTTTATGGTGCATGGATTGTGAAGTAGAGGGACACAAAAATAAAATTTTCCTATGAAATTTGGTGCATGCCATGTCAGTAGACTATGATATTTTCCAAATATATCATGATAAAACAAATTCCCATTGTTGTAGCATGCAATCCATAAGAATGTGTCTTACTATTGCAAGATTTGCACCTCTACTACTCATGACACCAAGGATTGTAGATTGATAGACCAAATCCATGATGTAATTGATCTCGGTGTGTACCAGACCAGCATTGGGAATAGTTATAAGGCCAAGGATCATTAGTATGAGGGTAACATGGATGGAGGAGGTTGAGGAAGACATTTTCATGGAGGTTTCAAAGACTCAGTAATCGGTCATGAAGGAAGAAGTTACTTCCCCGCAATTGTGGATCAACTAAACAAGACTAGCGTGAGTGCCCGATTTGGTGCAATGCTCATGGTGTGGGAAGAAGCAAAATTATGAAGAGTGCCCAAATTTGTATAAAAACATGAGAAAGAATCAAAAGGAGGACAAAGGCACATGGATGGTGAGTTTAAAGAGGACCAAACCACAATGGATACCGAGGGTAGTTCTTAACTCTGAGCTAGAGCCTATTTTATTCACTACATGTGCCAAGGATATATGCACCCAAGAGGAACCAAAATAGAGGCCCCTTATCACAAGAGAATAGGTGTTACATGGTAAATATCATGATCTTACCCACTAGAAGGAACTGTACCAAGAAACCATGGAGATGATTAGGAGTTTACAAGGTGAAATCCGATGTATCGAAGGATCAATTGCACCAATTGGAGTAGAAGAATAGTACTAAGGTTCTTAAGAAGGATATGGATGAGGTCAGGGAAGTGTGTCAAATGTTGTGACATGAGAAAATTATTCCCATGTTGGGAGAATGACGCGAGGAGAAGCTATCACATGCTAGAGGAGGGAACGCGAGACAAGTCTTGTATGCTAACCTACCTCCTCACAACATTGATTTTGACAAGGGGGTCACATCGAATGTAGTTATTGATGGGTGGATCTTGAGTAATATATTGATTGATATAGGTGTAGAGGTCAATGTCCTTACTCTAGATGCATGGAATCAAATGGGTAGGCCCCCTTGCAACCATATTTGAATGTGTTGTACATGGATAATAAGATAAAGGTCATGCCTTTAGGGGTGTTAAAAGGTGTGTAATTTCAAAAAGGGATAGAAGCCTATATAATTATATTAATGTGAAATCAATCTAACCATTACAATGGAGTGCTACAATTATTATAGGAATTGTATAGCCAGGTACAAACAAACAGGATGTTGCAACGAGTACAACAATAAATAATCTCGTGCACATATAAATTACAAATATATGGTTTTGAAAATATAACCATATAAAAAATATAATAAAGACAAAATACATGTACGAGAATACTATTCCCAATTACAAATAATAAATGATTAATAACAACTTACCATTAATTAATAATTAACTAAGGTAAATGCATAATTAACCAAGGTAAACTAAATTTTACCTAACATTCCCCCCTTAATTTTGCATTGTCTCAAGGGATGAGGAGAGGAAATCTCTGAAAAAACTTGAAATTATCATGTGCAAGTGACTTTGTGAAGATATTTACTCGTTGTTCAAATGTTGGACAAAACTAAAGCTGTATATTGTGCTTCAAGACATGCTCGCATATGAAATGTACATGTACCTCAATGTGTTTTGTTCTTTCATGAAAAACTAGATTGTAAACAAGTTTGAGAACACCTTCATTGTCAACATACATGGTGGTTGGTTTGTCATGTGGTATTCCAAGTCCTTCGAGTATGCGATGTAGCCAAATCACTTCACAGATAGCTTCTCCTACAGAACGATACTTGGATTCTATGGAAGAATAAGAAACAACATGTTGATTCTTACTTCCCCATGATATTGGTCTAGATCCCATAAAGAATACAAACCTTGAAGTGGTTTTTCTTTCATCAATATTACCTACATGATCTGAATCCAAATATCCTGACAAGAAGAAGTTATCATTCTTCTTGCATTCTAGACCAGGATCCACTGATCCTTTGAGATATCTCAAGATGTTCCTTTCTTCTTTACATTGAAAAACTTTGGGTTCCTGCATGAACCTGGATAGATAGCTCATAGCAAGGATGATATCTGGTCTAGTGTAGGTCGCAGTAAATGAGACTCCTAATAGACTACCAATAGAGAGTGACATTTACCTCAAGAGATGGATCTAAATGAGATAACTACAATTTGTTATCCATAGGTGTAGCAATTGGTGTGAAGTCCATCATCCTAAATTTCTCAAGCATCATCTTGGTATATTTCATCTGAGAAACAAAGATGTGATTCTCTTTCTACCATACTTCTAATCCTAGACAATATTGCATTAGCCCGAGATTTGTCATGTCGAACGATCAATTAAGATCTTTCTTTGTTGCATCGATCATCCTCACCGAATCACCGATGATGACTAGATTGTCAATATAGACAACAAAAATCACAATCTCCCCCTCGTTTTAAGGTAACTAGTGGGATCATATGGATTTCTAACAAATCCATGTTGTCCGAGATGCTCATCAATTTTGATGTACCATGCCTGGGGTGCCTATTTGAGGCCATACAAATATTTCCCGAGTTTTCATACCTTTGCTTCTTGGCCAGTGTACAACATAACCCTTAGGTTGAGTCATATAGACTTATTCTTATAAATCTCCATTCAGAATGCAATATTTACATCCATCCGATGGAATTTCCAACCAAACTATGTAGCTAGAGCAAAGATCATCCTAATCATTTTGATCTTAGCTATAGGATAAAATGTCTCCTAGTAGTCAATGCCTTCTTTTTGTACATACCCATTTTCTATTATTCTCTCTTTATGCTTATCCATTGTCCCATCTGCTTTGTACTTCATTTTAAATATCCATTCGCATCCAATGGGTTTCTTCCCTGGTGGACGATTGAAAAGTTTCCAAGTGTTATTTTTCATTACTAACAGATATTCATAGTCTATGGAATCTTTCCAAGCTTTTGACCGTAGGGTGGACTATAGAGGGTTCATAAGATTCAATAACTTTACTCATCAAATAAAAGTTAACTTTTGCTCTTTCTTTCTTATGAGTCGGTGGTCCAGGGTGGATGTATTTGATGAGCATCCATTTTCACACCTCGTAACATGCTAGTAAACCAATTGGGCATATGGTGAATTGTTCCCATGGGTTTTGGTTCTATCATATCATCACCATCATCCCCATCATCACTTTCATAATCTATGGTAACATCAACTTCATTTTTACAACTGGTGAAGAATCTACATCAGGTGAGTCTGGAGGAGGAGAATCTAATTCCTTCTTCTCAAATAACTCAACATCTCTACTGGTGTAGAATCTCCTGATCTTCATATCCATCAATATGTACCCAAGATTTTCTTCATTGTAGCCAATGAAAATGAGTTTTTGTGACTTCATGTCCAATTTATTTCTATTCTTCTTGGGTATGTGCATACTTTCTTTACACCCGAATACTCTGAGGTGTGCAACGGATGCTTTCCACTCTAACAATACTTCATGTGGTGTTACTCCATCAAGATAAACTATGGGAACTCTGTTCAAAAAATAAACAGCTTGTCTTTGAAATTCCGTAATCATCGATCATGCATCGCACCATTTCCATGCTAGTATGATTTATTCTCTCAACAACACCATTATGCTACAAAGATGTGTGGAGGAATTTTTCAACAAATCTCGTGATCTTGAAGGTAGTATTTCAACTCATCACTAGTGAATTCACCCCCTTGATCTGAGCGGAGAGTTCTGATGTGATGATCAGTTTCATTCTCAACAACTACTTTAAACTTTTTGAAGGTTTCAAAAGATTCACTTTTCTTATGAAGAAAAAAAATCCACATTTTTGTGAATAGTCATCAACACAAAGCATAAAGTACTAAAATCCAAAATGACTTGGTTGCATCGGACTCGCAAATATTTGTATGAACCAGATCAAGCTTGCCATGAGCTCGAAAAGTACTCTTATGGAATGAAGCTCTGTGTTGTTTTTCTACTAGGTAGTGAGGACACTTATCTGTATCCTTATAAAGATATGATAATCCATGTACCATATTACACCGACTAAGTGTCTCAAGATACTTGAAACTAACATGACCAAATCTCCAATACCACAACTATGCTAAGGTAGAGTTCTTAGCCATAAGTTCTTGATCAGATATGTGGACAAAATCAAGCTAGAACATGCGTCCCACATTGTAGGCTTTTGAAACTATTTTCAAGCCTCGTGATTTATCTAGAATCAAACATGTTTTCTTGCTAGAATGACTATCAAAGTAAAATTTAAGTTGTGATATAGAATTTTACTGATTGAAAGTATATTCTTTTTCAACTCAGGGACATATAAGACATCTGATAGTCTACAGTTATGTAAACCAAGGGGTAGAGAAATTTTCCCAATCCCCTGAACTGTATATGAAGAATCATCACCCAACAAAACATGGTTTTTAGAAGGCGTGTACCTCATTGAAGTAAACCAATCTCTGTGGCCAGTCATGTGTTGAGTGGCTCTTGAATCAACATACCAGACATCACTAGATGATGTGGAAGGTTCACTTGATTGATAAGTGTGTAAGTAGTCTTCATTATCTGATTGTTCTTGTTCTTGAATAATATTACCTTACTGATAGGGTTTTATTTTCCAGTTACCCTTTTTCTTCCCTTGATTTTAGTTAGAATGTCCCTTGTGATATTGTTGTTGTGGAGGTTTAGAGTTACTTGATGAACCTTTCTTGTAAGTATTATATCAAAATCTTTTAAGTCATGTCCTCTTTTACAAATTGGACATTTCTTCTTCATTAATTGTCCCCTTAATGATGATGCTGATTTTGGGATTTTTGATAGGAATTAGGTTTTCCTTTCCCTTTTCCTCTCTATTTTTGATGATAAGAAAGTGCCTACTCCTCTTCATCATCTTTGTTATACATGTATTCCTCTTGTTAGAGTAGGTTTACTAGCTTTTCAAAACTAACTATTGTATCGACACATTTAGTGTTGTTACAAATATGTGGTAAGAAGAAAGAAGAGTGATCTTAGAACAATGGGCATGAGAGCATCATCTATGATCACTTATTATAGGGCTAGAAGTGAAGCCCTCAACTCTGCAACTCTTCTTAAGAAAGCTTTGATTTTCTCATTTTCCTTGAACTTCAATGTGTGTATGTGACTCTACAAATTTAAAATTACATTCTTGTTTTTGGCCTCATATACTGTACTCAACTTATCCCACGCTTCTTTAGCTATTTTGGTGTCTCGAATGTGGGGTTGCACATCATCAGACACTCCAAACAAGATGATGAGTTTGGATTTTTTATTTGTTCTATCAAACTGTCTCATCATGTTGTATTAGTAGTTGATCTAGTCAAAGTACCATTCATAATAGTCCGATCTCCTCAAATTCAAGTTGTGTCTTACTTTCAGTCTACCATATAGCACAGTTGTTTCCTTTGAGTAGTTATGAATCTGGAAGAAAAACATTGGGGGCATTGGTGCCCATTTTACATAAATCATTGATAGGGTTAGGGTCCCTTCACTCTAGGTATAAGGTCTCCAATCTATTACCATCAGTCCTATATACCAAAACTTTCTATATACGCGCCCTTTTGATATACCTAGTGGTACATGGAATAAGCTCACCCTTTCTATATACCCGACGGTACATGAAAGAGGAATTAACATACGTGAAATAATTTGATATGTGGTACCAAGACAATACTGAAAGGGGTCTGTGTGATTATTAACACCAGATCAAAGAAATATCCTCATATGCGCGCGTAACTTTACTATATACTTGGATAATTTCTCAGTCTAGATTTATGTTGTGTAATCGTTCACAGATGGATGGGATGGTTCATAGTGTGTGCACTATGACCTTATTACTCCATGTCAATTTAAAGGGTCAATGCCCAGATGATGTTATTGCAACTATATTAGGTGTGAGTGTAGTAGTAGTCACGATGGCTTTACCCATAAGCGCTTCCCAAAGGAATTGTATATACTTAATGTTACGAATGAGATCTAGGATCTCATGAGTGTTTTTGAACTAAATTTTATTATTTTTGAGTACAATATTCTGCTAGTTTCTGAGTAATTAATTTTTTTTTGGTTGACTATGAAAACTTGAAACTTAGTACAATATACTAAAGTATAAAAATTACATTCAAAAATTTGGAAAAAATGAATGGAAGGTAATTTTTATATTTTTCGGGCCCTAGTGGCCTCAGAGCCCAAAATGGATTTGTGAGAAAAAAAAACCATAAAAACTTGCTTAAAATGGAATTTTCCGGTAGCCCCCTTTTGTGAATGTTGTCTCGAATAAAAAAATAGGCCTATTAGGAGATTTTTTTTTGCCCTATATTGGGGTTTTTCTCACTAAAATTTAAGGTTCCTATTTATTAGTCAAGGTTTTTCCACTAAATGTTCAGCCAAAGTTGGCAGTTTCACTAGTTTTTCTGCCAAGTTCCAATTGATTTAAAAAAAGAGTTGGGGGTGGGGGTCGAACCCCAAACCTCCCTTCCCCAAATCATTCCCTCTAAACACCTTAACACATAGTGCGCTTGTGCAATAAAATGAAGGAAAATGAATTTGTATTAAAATAACATGGAATAAACCTTTTTTTTAAATGACATGGAACCTTTGGAGGGAGAATCCATGTGGCCTACATGCTTGGAAGTTAATTTAGGGTTTTGTGTTGAATGCGGGTTTGCTACTTTTTCTTTATTTATTGTTGATTTGATCAACCATTTTTTTCCTCCTCCACTTGTGTTTACAAGGTTCTTTGGATGGTGAAACTCACCATGGAGGTGATCACGTTGTTGTAATGTTTTTGTGCATAGTGGTGGGTGTCTTTCTTTTGTACAATCCAACTCTTGCTCCATGGATGAGCTTTTGGCTCGAGTTTGAATGAATGAAGAGGTCAACCTTTGATGAATATGGGATCCAACTCGGGCTTGGTGCAAACAATTTTATCATTCATCTAAAAATGGCTCAATTGAATGTAGAGATCAACTTTCAATGGTGTGAATGGCGAAATCAGCCAAATATAAAATGGTGTAGCTTGGTCCACTTAATACGAAACACACGACCTAACATTTGAATTACGGTGGCTTGGTGTAATGTTTAGAGCTTGAACCGAGATCAACTCACCTATCAATGTAATAGCCCAATGTAGCTCATTTTCAAGCTCGAAAGATAGCTCATTTGCTCTATGGGAGATAGACTATCTCAGTAAATGTGTAACCATCCCGAACAGAGTCTGTTTAGAACTCAAATCGCTTGTTCAATGAATAAATTTCATTCAGAGAGGACCACATACACACAGGTCTCCAAATCCGGTGGTCTACTAAATGTAGCAGAGATAATATGCTCATCTAAATTTAGAGGTAAAACCCTTAGATGGGGAATTTTTTTATAATTAATTTTCTTGCAACAAATTTTTCCTAGTGTAGGGTCTACCAAAGTGCAAAAACAATTTGCATTCCAAACACCTAGAACAAATAGGAGGTTATGGGGATGCAAGGATGGGGCCGGGAAGTTGTAGGAGGCTGCACAGGCTCTCAATTGCTACAAATTCTTCTCCAATATCCTCTATCTCTTCTCTCTCTTTCCACACCTCTACTTCACAGGTCTAGATTCTCACTCTGGTACCAAATGTAATTTCACAAACAGGGACATAAGCATGCATAATTATATTAATTTGAAATCAATATAACCATTACAATGGAGTGTTGCAATTCTTATAGGAATTATACAGCTAGGTACAAATAAATGAGATGTTGCAACAATGCTACAATAAATAATCCCATGCACATATAAATTACAAATATATGGTTTTGAACAATATAACCAGATAACAAATATAATAAAGACAAAAGACATGTACGGGAATACTATTCCCAACTATAAAGAATATATGATTAATAACAACTTACCATTAATTACAATTACAAGGTGCATCCATTACTATTCAAGGGGAAAAGTTTACTGGAGACTTTGAGGTTGTAGATCTTACTGAGGCTAATAGTTTCCCAGAATTACTTGGGCACCCTTGGTGCCATGAAACTAATGTAGATTTACATTTCAATAAGGGCTACATCAGTTTTGAGAATAAGAAAGAGTGTGTAATCATTCCACTAATTGATGGATAGTCTGCATCATATGTGGAGTCATTGGGTGAAGAATACTTAAATAATATCTATGTGTGCACCATTAGGGGTCCGAGTTCACTCAGCCATCAAAGGAAGGGATCATTCAATGGGATGATGCACATTCTGTAAGTGATACAAATAGCATTTTTTGTGACACCTGGGTGCATGGGACATATGATTTGGTTGGAAGGAATTTGAAGGATATTAAGACTTGATATGTCAGAACGTGCTTAGTTTGGCACTTGGGAGGAAGGTAGTTGCCATGGTACATTGGGGAAGCCAACCTTGATGTCTTTCTGTGCGAAATAGAGACCCAGTGGAAATGTCAAGTGGAGAGAAGGAATATGCTTACCTTTATTTAATGTGAGATAATAACACATTGGTGGGAAAAACATCGAGATAATATTCTAGAGTGGTGCGAAGCGAGAATCACACTTTGTTAGGTTTCACCAAAATCAATGCACCATCTCAAATTTTTGACTATGATGGGAAGGAATCCTACTCATACAATGTTCAAGAGTGTGATTAGACTTGGATGGGAGGCACAAAATCTTTTCCCCTTCCCTATGGGTGCATAATTTATATTCCACGTTACAGGGATGCACGCGCACATAGTATATTCATTAAAATTTGCAGCGTTAGGTAGGGAATTGACATGATTTGATGGTAGATCTTGCTCAAAAATTTGAATATTGGAGTACTAATCCATCGGTGAATGATGCCTTGTAGGTAGTCAAGTGCCTTACCTTGGGAGATAGTGCCACGGTGGATGATAGGATTCTAGAGTCATTAGGTGAGCCAAAGTCTGGGGCACACTTTGTGGCACAAGAATAAGAGGAAGTACAGCTTGAGCACGCCTACCTGGAGAAGGATAAAGGAAAGTTTGTATACTTTATAGATGATGAAGAGGTGGAGAACTTGGATGTTAGCAATACAAAATGTACGAGAAAAGTATTAGATAGGGTTGATGAGAAAACATGCATTTACCACAAGTCATTAAAGAAAAATAAGGTTAACATTGGTATAGAGGCGGAACCAAAGGAAGCTCTTATTGGGGACTACTGGATGGACCAGGATGTCTCAAATATTATTGAGCTTCTACATGATTTTAAAGATTTGTTTCCACGTGGGTACCATGAACTTAAAGGAGTTCACCCCTCGCTAGGAGAAATGAGAATAAATTTAAAGGATGGTGCACACTCGATTCAGAAGAGACCTTACAGGATGAATTTAAATCTACTCATCAAATTTAAGAAAGAGTTTGATAAGATGATAGCATCTAGGATCATAGAAGCCATTGAAGAATCTAAATGGGTAAGCTTGATGGTCATCAGTATAAAAAAGGATGGGAGAATAAGGATTTGCATTGACTATAGGGATTTGAATGTAGTGTGTGTAATTGATCCTTTCCCAACCCCATTCACTGAGGAGATCCTAGAAGGAGTAGCTAGGCATGAGATCTATTCATTTATAGATGGGTTTTTGGGATATCACCAAGTTTGAATTGTAAAGGAAGACCAAGAGAAGACAACTTTCACCACTAAATGGGGAATTTCTGCGTAAACGGTAATTCCTTTTGGACTGAAGAATGTGCCTATTGTGTTTACACTCATTTTTGTTTAGGCATTTCAGGACTTCATTCACAAGTTTCTTCAAGTCTACCTGGATGAGTGGACAATTTATGGATTAGTAGATAACCATTGTGATAATCTACGATTGATTTTTGAGAGATGTAGGCAATTGAGCATCTCCATGAATATTAAGAATTGTTTTTTTGCCACTCCTTTTGGCATGTTGTTAGGACACATTATTTGCAAAGAAGGCTTACTTGGTAGACCCATAAAAGTGGTTATTATAGTGGTATTAGAGGATCCTACTAGTCAAATTGTGGTGCATTGGTTCCTAGGGTATATAAGGTATTATAGGAAATTCATAAAGGGATATGCCAAAATTTCCATACCCCTAGAAGAGTTATTGAACCATAAAAGTAAGTTGTATTGGGGAGAGGTGCAGTAGGTGGAATTTGACACATTGAAGGAAAAGTTTACCATCGTTCCCATTCTACGTTTCCCTCTTGAATTAGATGTTTCATGCACATGTTGATGCATTTGGTGTGGTTATTAGGAAGTCTTAACACAACCAGGAGAAGGGATGTTTGACCATCCATTGTGTTTTTCTAGGAGGAAGATAACTTTGACTGGATAAAATTATACCACTATAGAGAATGAGGAATTATCAATGATCTACGTGCTACAAAATTTAGGTAGTATTTACTAGAAACTCCTTTTATTTTCTACATAGACCACATGACATTAAAATACTTAGTGAACAAGCCCATTTTACAAGGGTGCATATGTCATTAGATACTATTGTTCCAGGAGTTTGAGTTTACAGTTGTGGTGAAACCAAGGAGAAGTAATTTGGGACTTGATCATTTATCAAGAATTACTTTGGGTGAGGATGCACATGACATTGAGTATATGATTCTAGATGTAAGTTATTCGATCACAGATGCACCCTCTAACTTGGAAGATATTACTTTGTTCCTATGAATAGGTGTGGCACCAAAAGGGATGAAGGCATTAGAAAGGAAGTAGTTAGCCATACATGTCACAACCTATATGTTGATTGGTGAAGACTTATATAGGATAGGTCATGATGAGGTTTTGTGCTAGTACGTACTAGAGAATGAGCACACTATAATCATGGAAGAGGCTCATGGTGGAATTGCAGGAGAAAACTATGTGGGGAATGTGACCACGCGCAATATCCTTTTAGTTTTATTTTTGTGGGAAACAATTTACAAGTATCAGATCGAGTATCAGTAAGGCCTATGACCATTTCCAGTGCCTTGGTAAACCAGGGAAAAGAGATGAAATTCCATTAAGGCCTATCACTAGTGCAGAGCCATTAGAAAAGTGGGAAATTGAATCTGTATGCCCTATTACCCTGTGCACGAGAAGGAAAATTTTTCGCTATATCATTACATGCATAGAAAATCTTATGTGGTGGGTATATGTAGTGCCTATAAAGGATTACACGACCATGATAGTAGATAGATTCTTATGGGAAAATATAATCAGTAGGTATGGATGCCCGTTGAGTTTAACAAGTGACAGGGGTACTCATTTTCTAAATGAGAGAGTTAGAATCTTGTTGGTTGAGTTCATGATGGCCCATGAAAAGACTACCCCTTATCACCCATAATCTAATACAACAAAAAAATATTTTAATAAAAATTTGAGTCACACGTTGACCAAGATTTGTGATGTTGGGAGAAAGAATTGGGATGATAAAGTTTATGATGTTTTATGGTCATATCGACTACCTATAAAATACTAAACAAGGATACACATTTTCAATTGGTGTTTGGCATGGAGGCTATGTTACCGGTTGAATTTATGTTACCATCCCTATGTATTACACACGTAGGGGGATTGGATGATGAATAAGCATTAGAGGAGTGCATTGATAAGCTTATGGAGTTGGATGAAAGGTGAGCCATTTATCGATGGAGTTAGAAAATGGAAAAATCCAGAAGAAGGCATGGCATGATAGGAACATCAAGAATAAAAAGTTTGAGGTTGGGAAGATGGTCCTTCTATATGATTCTATGTTTTTGTGTTATCCTAGGAAACTCAAAATGCATTTGTTGGGGAAATACATTATTATTTGCATACTTAACTTGGGTGATTTCCAATTAGAGGCACTTGATGGAAACAGCTTCCTATTTACTTTAACGGGAATAGGTTGAATCCTTACTATAAATAAGTCTTCAAAGGTGTTTGTAAATAAGGCAAGATTGTCGTTTAGCTTAGGATTTTCCTTAATGCATTTTACTTTCTTTGTGTTTCCATTAGTCATCACTTTTCTTTGTATTTTTTTTGGTTTTTTGTGGGTGCACTTGTGCACCGATATCCAAGCTTACTATCTAAAGGTTTTTATGCATAAAGTATTGAGCATCTATTTATTATGGGGTGGAGTGAAAAGAGAAATTCGGAAAAGGATGTGATAAGTGCTGAAAGAAATGTTGGATGGTGGCCTAGGTTGTGAAGTCAAAGGTGCGTAGGATGGAGGAAGGCACATAACAAAAGTGTTCATGATAGAATAATGGTGTCAAAAGGCTTTGAGGAAACCATGTATAAGGATATAAGCACAAAGCAACATGAGGTAGGAGAAGGAAAGAACTTGGTAAAGGATGCAAAGGGTTGACATACTTTTACATGGGGGTGTGCACAAGTGAGTCTACTATCAAACAAGTATTGCACATTAGAAGGTCATGGAATTTTTCATGTGAGTTGGCATGTGAAGGGGAAAACACTTTGGAAAAAACACATAGAGTGATGTTGTTGGAAAAATATGACTTTATTGTGTTTGTATATTAGTAGGTGGCATCGGAGTTTGTGTGGGAAAAACAAAAGCTATAAAAATAATTTCATGGGTGATTTATTTTCTTACCTTGCATTGTGTTGAAGATATCTTACGAAAAATGGCATCCTTGTGAAGAAAAATTTGTGGAAATTTACGTGTGTAACAGAGGATTCAACGGATTTGTGAACCAGAGTAGAAAGAGAGTACACGGGTGTGAGCGGAGAAGTTTGTTTGGAGGATTCACATAGGTGTTACACCATCTTTGGAAGAAACACTTTCTAGGTTAGGGTTTACAAAGCTAGGGCATGGGATTTGGAGTTTTCATAGAGGAGTAAAGTCGTAATATTAAGAAGAGTTAGGGAAAGAAGGAAGGAAGAGCTTACAAGGATCAAACGAGAAGAAATGACACTAAGGAAGGGATCTAATGTTTCACCAAAGAAGGGAAAAGGAAAGGGTAAATAAAAACTATCTATTTTGATCATTTTTATTGAAGAGTGGTACACAGAGATGCAGTACCAATATGGCATGTTGTTAGGAAATGAATGGGTATCTCACATACGTAAGATGGTCATGAGTGACTAAAACCATCAAAAAAACACCACAAATAAATAAATGACACTAGATTTGGTTTTCCCCATGGGAAAGAGGACACATGATGGAAAACTCATGTATGACGATGAGGTGAAAACTAAGTTGGAGAAGTCTGGACTCTTGCATCTATATGAGCTACCCTATTTCATAAAGCCCGAAAGGTTTTTACAATGGCTAATGTCATGCGTGGATGAGGATCACTTTTATTTTACAAGATGGAGAATGTGCATAACTCATTAGCTGATTTCTAAGTACACTAGCATTATATACAAAGGAGATTCACTAGATGATTACTTGTGCGACAAGGAGGCCATTAAGAAGACAAATGTATCATATGAATACAAGAATGTTTTACACTATTTTAATATCTCCGCGATCAATGACCCTATCATAAGGATGGTTGTGCACTTGGTCACAAAGTTGAATGGGAAAGAGAGGTGGACATAGGTAAACAAGAGTTGGTTGAATGTTTTCCATAAGATCTCGGAGGGAAAAATCTACAACCTTTCAACCTTTATCACAGAGGAGATCATAGATGTTGCATGTGATGGAGAAAATATTATGTATGGTAACGTCCTTCTCACCATTGTGTTTTCAAAAATTGGAGTGCTTGATGGGCTAGATAAATATGTTTGGGAGTACTTAGATGAGGACCCTCCCCTGCTAAAATATTTGAATCCTACACTTATGAAACGATGACAGTTTCTCATAAGGTGCACTTGGAGAAGTGGTACAAATGAATGTGTGACACATTCAAGGTAGAGTGGAGAATTCTGAACAATTTTTGGCATTGGTAGATGGAGAGGTTGAGTTTGTTATGTATCAACACTTTTGTATCGTAGGTTTACTTTGAATGATGGCACCAAGATCCCTTGGTGTAAGTTTCCCTTCTCTTTCACAATGTAATACTTTCATAGTGCAGTCAATCAGTTTAAGGAGGTGAATAAACTTACATTTGATCTAATTGTAGTTGATTAGGATTATTGTGATCTGCATCGAATGTTGGTGTATCCAAAAAGTACACTTATGTTGAGAATTATGTCTCTTATGACATACATATGTTGAGATTGGTGGCATTTCCTATTGTAGGGAGAATGACAGCAAGGGTGTATGTACGTCTAAGGCCCAAATTTGAGAAGTTCACTTATGTTGAGGATGATGTAACATTCCCATTTTAAGACTTTAGAAATAACGGAATTTTTTTATACATAATGTTCTTTGTTCGAATGATCATAATTTAGAACACACATTCCATGCCAATCAATCTCATAATAGATAACCATAGGCAACTTTAAACGACTTATGAACTATCGATCTCTCATTTCATGACTCAATTTTTCCCAACCAATCTCTCATGTTAACTTAAAGTGTTGAATACTAAGTATACATTATTTGTAACTGGTTCTCTTACCCTATTTTTGATTTTGAGTGTTCTATTTAAGAAACCTATCTGAATATTTGTTACCAATATTCATCTGAAATCCCATTTTTAAAACTAGGTGACATAGGACAATGCAACCAACAACTTGCGATACTTTGGCCAAATATTTCCAACATGCTGTTCATGTTACTATTCCTAGATGATATATTTGTCTAACAGAATATGTCCTTCACCCCACTCATATGTTATCTAGAATGGTCTTCATTGACTCCTGTCAATACACTTGTTCAAGGTTTGGCCCTAACCCAGGTTAGTGATATAATTTTGTATAGGGAACCATGCGTGATGACTGAGGGTATATAGACATACTCAATCAACCTAAGTCAATTGGATGTGCCTAGTTACCCTAAGTCATTGTGAGTCACTTCCTATGCGAAATCATATCTCTAATCTGACCTAGAGAGAAACTAAGTTCAAGTCCGATTTGTGTAGATCTAGATGAACCAATGTTGAGGGGTGTTACAACATGTCAACTGCAACATTGTATCCTTATGAAGACCCTAGCCTTTGTGAAGGTATAATCCTATAGTTGGCGTGTGCCAACATCTGACAGAACTACCCATCTTGATGTACACACCTCGAGAGGAGGTCATTTAAACCCATTTATATCTTAATTAGGATTCAAATTACAATAACCCTACTTAACCCTAATTCTAACAACCCTTAAGGTATTCATCCCTAATTGAGTTGTTAAGTAATACAAAACTTCATAAACTTAGGATTAATTTTATGTTCATTAACTTTTTTCTTATCATTCAGTTAATCAAAAATAGAAACAACATCCATCATATGATTTACTTAGTACAACCCAACCATTCATAGTGTGTTTAAGATCCAAAATAGGTTCCATTATAGTAGACTTCATAGAGATGAAGTCAGATTTATTAATGATCTTATGTACCATACATTTTTTTAAAACCTATGGAGGTATTGCTCAAGAGGTGATGAACCTTCCTCTTTCTTGTTTAAGTGTTGGGGTTTATTATACCCTTTTTCATTTCACACTTCATGATAGTTAAGTTATACTTTCATTAACATCATTTAGTGAACCATATAGATTAGATAAAAGAACTTCCATGCATGCCAACTTAACAAGTTGCATTCAATTTAAGGGATATTGTAATTAAATCCCATCCCTCCAACTCATTTAATGTCAACTAGAAATAAGGATCCAATCAGTAAATAATGAAAACCATGAAGATAAGATTACAAATTTCCTTCATATAATACACAAGAGAAATGACATAATAATTTTAATTAACTCCAAAAAATTTCAATTCATCATGGTCAAATACATATTTTACAAGACCAAGAATTTTAGACACATTTCATGTCAACCATCATCAAGATCATTATAGAATTCAACTTTTCTTCCTTCAGTACATTTCAATAATGAATTAGATTTCTCTATAAAAGATCCAAAATTTAAGCAACCAATACATCATACAAGTTATTGCCTTCCTTTTCACTTACGAAGTCCATCTTCATAAATTGCTAGCATAGGTCAATTAATTGAATTGATCATGATGAGCACGAAGCATTAAAACTATGTGCTTTCAACTAATTGTTTCATAAAACCAACTCGATTTTATGAATGAATAAAGCCAATTAAAAAATAAATCATAAGTAATAACAACCATAAAATAAGAACACTTGATCAACCTAAAATAACATTAAGAAAAGATCATGATATAATCAACACTTTACACATTATATTAGATAAGTAATATTTAGACCAATTTACTTATCTACATCAAATAAATGTACTTACTACTTATTTCTTACATAGTTCAATCTGAATTAGTAATACGAAACTAACTCCACTATTTTCCAAACATAGAGTTAATTTATGAAGCAGGAACCAACAAACTCAACATTACAAAATTTCATGAAAGACATCTACAGCCAAGCAAATTCTAGCTTCTTGAAATATTTTAGGATGAATCATCTAGAACATAACAATAAGAGATTCCCATTTTAGATGCTATACCCAAATTTATAGTCCACGACATAACCTAAGCTCTCAAGTAGGTCACACCTTAGAATTAGGAAAATATTCACTCAATTAAAGGAATATACCATTAATGATCCAAAACAACGTTAATCCCTTCTATAAATATCAAATGAATAAGAGATAAGTATCAACAACTACTTGATGCATTCTAAAGATTAATGCAATAGACCGATCCAATTATATATACTAGATTACACAAAAGAGGGAAGGATGAACTGAGATAAAAATAATAACTTCCCTTCTAATTCGGTTAATCTGAATATCATTTCACAACTCAGAAAAGAGAATACAACACATAATCTCTTACAGTTTCCAAAGGAGGTAGTGATGAATCTCTACCTCAGAGAATAAAAGAGAAAGGATTCAATCGACATGATTAGAGGAGGATTCCAACATTCCTTCACAAGAAAATATGGTCGTAAAAGGATTGGTACAGACCCAATCATAACATCCTTTAACTCTTTTAAACGTAGAAATCATGCACCAAAATCACACACATCAATCATGTGACTGCAAAATGCAAGTCAAGTTTCAAAATATATTTCACCAAAATTTAAAGAAAAAGTAGTAAAAATATTATTATTCTCATCAAGAAAGGGATGTAATAACAAGAATTACTAAACAACTTACAGGGAATTAATAGCCTTTATCAGTCATTCAAAATTATCAAAGTTTTAGTCAAAGGAACCATATAATTTCCATTCCTTCAAGACGATAGTGCAAAAATCGGTGAGAAAGACTCACATTCGAATCCTCACAGAGGTGAGGGAAATACATCTTATGAAGGGACAGAGAAATATCCATCGTGATTCAATTTCAAAGAAGGTGCAACACAAGATCGACATGGCTTAGCTATAGGTGCACAAACTATCAACAAAGATGATAAAATAATTTTCATTACATTTCTATGGACATGTTCAACTACACACCTCTACTAAGTCGACAAGGTAAATTATTCCTTCCAATATTACTTAGAGATCAAAGAAATTGAAGAGTCCTAAAAACCCTTATTCAGAACCAATTTGGTTAGTTCCAGATCAAGAAACGTCAACCAAAAGTCCAAATAAACATCCTTAAAGATTCATGATACCACAACAGGAAGGATTTAACAAGTTTACTCTAGCAAGTTACTCAAGAGGTTAACCCAGATCAGGAATGGGTATTCTAAATCAACAACATCTAACTCAACAGTGAAGTAGACAACATGATCAACATCTAGAAAGCTCAAATAGAGCTATGTGAATAACCCAAATATCGACTCAGATAAAGCCAACTCTCAAAATGTCCTCAACCAAATAGGACTTCATCTATTAAACTTTAGTTCAGTCTTCCAAAACTTAAATAAAGACACAATATATAAAATATCGAAAGAGAAGACTTCACACACATATATTCTCAACAAGATAACTTCAAAATCTAAGTGTCCAAGAAACAATTATCACATAGTTTCCATAAAAGAACTTAATTCAAAGTGAAAATATAAGAGGATTAATAAAACATTCATTCTTTTTCCATACAATTTGAATCCACAAAAATAGAAAATCCAAACACCCATTATCAACCTAGCTTCCATCGAATACTGGATTCAAAGAAATGAGAGTTTATATAGTAAGTTCAAGAAGAAGGCACTCATTTATTGTTTTCTATACAAATTCAAGTTCACACAACTCTGAATCAAAGTATCCATATTAATATAGTTCCAACAGAGTAACAAAACTTCAAAAAATCAAATATGTGATAGAGAAGGATATTCTTTTACCTTCTAACAACCAAAAAAACAAACCTAGTTCGAAACTTGAAGCAAAATTACATTTCCATAAACCCCCTTTCGAATAGACAAGCAGGATTCAC
The DNA here is from genome assembly GCA_018340775.1 of Taxus wallichiana var. yunnanensis. Classification (NCBI taxonomy): domain Eukaryota; kingdom Viridiplantae; phylum Streptophyta; class Pinopsida; order Cupressales; family Taxaceae; genus Taxus; species Taxus wallichiana. Next base: position 467,339,203 of record CM031238.1, on the reverse strand, counting down.
ACATGTTCAACATTACTCAAATCACAACTAGATTTAAGGTGTGATTCACCATTAAATAAATAGGAAACACAACCCATTTCCTACTTTATCAAGTAGATCCTCGGCCCCCAGAGCCAATCCATATTTTTTTACCTAATCTAATAAATAATTTATCAAGCAAAGATTCTTTAGAAGAAATACAAAGAGCTTTCAAGCAAGATTGCATGGTAACCATAACAAAAATTTAAAAAAACTCATTTATTTCATGAGAGAAAAGTTGTTTTAATGAAGATGCTTAGAGAAAAGTAGAACAACTTAATGGATAGAGCCTATCATGCCTGATAGTGCTTCTATCGATTCAAAGAAGATTTCCAACCGAGCCTCCACAATTCCTTCTTCTCCAAATGAAGTCAACAACCAAAAAATTCTTTCTCATATGCCTCTTATACCTCCATTGGATCAAAAATAGTCCAAAGGAGATAAAAATAGAAACAAATTGAAAATGAACTGTTGGTTCAAAGAACCAGATATCTCCATGCAGAGAAAAATTGAAATGCATGAAAGACCAAACAACCCCCAAGAAATCCACTCGCATGGTTTCTAAGGTGGTTTTCTCACCAGAACCAATGACCATTAATTCCATTAAACTCCACTTTCCCACCTATATCTCCACGCCACCACCATATAAATTTGGCGAGTCCAATTTCAACAATAGCATGCATCACTTAACTCTAGTGATGATGCCAACTAGGATTCCCTCTAGTTTCCATGCCTATGCAAAAACTAACAATATTCATAATTTTTAAATAAAAATAAAATCACATAAATGAATTTGAAACTGTCATCAACACCTTATACTTTCCCTATGACCCCTTAGGTTCCCGTCCATCCTTATATTAGTTTAGGATTTAAACTTAGGTTAGATAGCAAGTATTCACCTTAAGTCATTTTAATGTTGCCATAGGTAACAAACCATCATAGATTAACCCATATCCCATAATAGTTCAATATTAGGTAATATGTAGTGCTCACTTCCCTTTGACACCTTTTGATACTGATTTTGATACTCGTTGATTACATTATGGACATTATTATGGTTTTTATTTAGTACGAGGTTAGATGTTGGACCATGGATTATTGTTGATCTTGATTTTGTTATGATGCATGATGATTATTAGAAACCACTTCATATGTGGATGATAATATACTACTTGACATGGATATATTATGAATGTTGTTCGGACATGTGATTTTGGATATTGTGAGTAAACCTAGAAAATGGACATTATATGATGATGATATAGTTGTGGATATAAATTGTAAGTGATATTGTTGATTGCCTTGATGTTGTTGTGATTCATATGTATAGAGGATTTGTGATTATATTTATATCATGTTGGATGTTATGATATGGCCATGAGGCCGAAGGAGGTAATTGTGTTTTTAGGTTAAAATATATCACAATAAACATCGGGGATTAGAGAGACCACCACATTGGAATTATAGATGAATTCAACAAGGTCACCATGGCAACCGTATTTGTTGTGTGTGTGTTGTATTTTGTTATGGATTCCCATGGGGGATTACCTTTGAATTTGACCAAGGGGATTTGTGTATTGTATTAATGTGGTTCCTTTTTATTATTGTTTACATGTGTTTATTTTGTGATGCATTTACCCCTTTCACTATTCTTTTAATTATGGAGAATTAATGTGAGTAATCATATTGTTAAAATAAATAAATAAATAAATCAAAATTGGGATATAAGAAAGCGATTATAGAAGTTGTTGGCTTTTGTATTAAATATGTAAGTGATGTGTAAGCATGTGTAAGATTTGTGTAAGTTAGATTTTGGAGTATGAAACACTCCAGCTTCTTGGAAACTCGAATTTGTCCTTGGAGGATATTTTTGGAGGCTTGTGGGACAAGTAAAACTTGTCCCATACCTCTTAATTTTATTTACTAACCATACCTATGGTTGGAGGGTTGATTTTAGACCTTTTGAATTCATTTTATAAGTCATGTTGCAAGTTTTAATTGCACTCTTCTTACATTTTATTTAATTCATTCTTTGGGGTGTGGGATTTTTGAGTGTGTAAGTTTATTTGTCATATTATTCACCCACCTTGTTTATTGTGCTTTGGTGAATGAATTTGAATTTTGTGTTGGAATTGAGGATGTGTGATGTGGCATCCTACATGGATCCACCTCATCCTCTTCTCTTCCCTCTTCTATAAAATTTGAATTTCTTCCTTTGTTTTGGGTTGTTGAAACTTTGGAATGCTTCATTGGGGCGAAGTTTCTTCCTATTTGGGAGATCTTGCTTGGAGAAGTGTTTGGAGGACTTTTGTATGCTTGTATTGAGTTGATTTTTGGATTTATTGCATTGGAAGGACCTTGTTGTCTTGAACTTGGAACAAAATCTATCATGGAGAGGTAAGAGCTTGGCTCTTGGAAAGACTCTTCTTTTCCATTTTATGAATATGTAAATGTTGGTATGTTTGTTATTGTTGTGGGATATATGTAGACTACCTAGGAATGGTGTAGGAGAAGGCTATGGGGAATCATTGAGGGGGGCATAAGGGAATGCCAGTGGCATCAGATTTATTGTGGAGGGAGTTTGGGTTTGGGATCCACCATGGAAAAGAAATAGCTTGCATTTCTTACTTGTGGGGGGCATAAAAAAATTTATAGGGGGCATAAGGAGGGATTGTGGGGGCATAAGGATATATGGGAGATGTTCATATTGGTGATTTATTACAGATGTATGCCTAATTCCCATTGGGAGGCATAAGAAACTTCCCCCATAGTTCTTTCTCCTTTGGCTTGCATGGTGAAGCCTAAATTTTGCATGATGTTCTAATGTAGTTGCAAAACTGTTGTTTTGATATGGACTATGTTTTTAATTTGAAATGTGCATGTTGAAAGAATGTTGTGTGTTTTTGGAAGCATGTTGTTTCCATGAGTTGAAATACATTTCTTATTACATTGTGGTTGGGGCTTGGGGCCCAATGAAGAAGGATGACTTATCCTCTTCATTGGATGTCTTAGTGGGGTGCGAGGCGTTGCCTTTCCCCCACTTTTGTTGTGATCAAATTGGAAGAAAAGGGAACTTTGCATGTTGTTATTCTGGAGTAGAGGAGAAAGACAGTTTGACAGTCCCTTGTGAAATAAATTATTTTGTAACCTTTCCCACTTTGAAGTGGATGAAATTGTAAATGTTTTAGAAATGGAAATATGTTATATGGATTATGAAATTTGTAAAGTGAAATGAAAAGAGACAGAATCTATGTTTTCTTTGAAAGAATGTGAAAGAAAATGTAATATTCTGCTATGTAATTAATAAATGATTTTGGAAGGAATAAAATAAATAAGTTGTAAAATTTCCTTTGGAAATAAATGAATGAATGAAATGTTTTTCCCAAATTGCATTGTTAAATTAAAACTGATTATATCAATGTTTTGGAATCTCTGTTTGAAAGGAAGAAATGTGTGTGAGAAAAAAAAAAAACATTTTGTCTCTTTTGGAAATGTGTAAAATTGGAAATTAGAATTGCATTTTGGGTCTAGAATAGTTTGATTTGAATCCACTAAATGTATTAGACTAGAAGAGAAATGAATTTTCATATTTGGAAGATGAAAAAATGATATCTAGATCCTTTAGAAAATTGATCTTTGTTTTAAATTTTAAAATTGGCAAATACTTCTCTAAATGCACAATTCAAACATGTAAATAATAATCAACATTGAAACATTAAAATTTAGCATGCTATGATATCAATGAACTCATTTTGACAAAAAAACACTTAAGGAAATAATTTAAAACATTGCAAAATCGGGCCCAAACCTTTCACAGTCTTTTTGCTATCAGAAGTTGTAAAAATTCAAATTGGAAATCAATCAAGTAAAATTACCTTCCTAAACATCCTAAATCCTTCTTAGAATAATCCTCCATGTTTGTTTGGCATGTTGAGTAAAGGAGAAGATCAAATTGAACAAAAATTATAAGTTAAAATTTACCAGTTTGCTTTTAAAAATCCTATAGGCAGCTTTTATAAAATTGACGCCTAAAAATTATCAAAATCTAAAATTTATGATTCCTAAGTGAAGAAGGTGTCGAGATCTTTCCATAAATTCCTTGTTTTCCCAAAACTGAGCTTTCTATCAAAAGTTATGGCCTTATGAATTTTTTCTTCACTTAGCGAAAAAATTTGGAAAAAATTTCCTCGTGGGCCCGAACCCAATTTTTCCTTAAAAAAAATTAATAATTTTTTTTTGGAAAAATTTCCAATTTTTCCTATCTCCCCACAACCAATCGAGGCTACCACGTGGCACCATGGGTTGACACCGGAGGGGCGGAACCCATGCAACTTTATTCTTTTTGAAAAATTGTTTTTGGAAAATTTCCTAAATTATCTCTGCGGCCCGCAATCCTACCCCAGCCTTGGAAAAAATCAATTCCACAGAAAAGCGAGCCCACATGTGTAACTTATCCCTTTCACCCTCCTTTGGTGATTTTTCTCAAACTTCTCTGCTGCCCCACCCTTCCCTTATTTTTCCCTGCTTGGGCTTAGAGCTCGACCTGTGTCCCTGGCGGACCCGCGAAAGTACAGGTGAAAAGTGGATTTTACCCCACGCGGGAAATTTTCAAAAGATCTCCCCATGGCCCACCAACCTACCTTTTGGGAAAATTTTCATCCTTGGGCCCGCAGGCCCACTCTTAGGGTAAAATTTTCACCCCAGGCCCCCCTGGCCCATAACTTGAGTTTTATAAGGAGTTAGGAGGACTTCGTTATATCAATGGAAAGGTGAGGAAATTTCCTATCCAATGGGAATGATTTAGGGAAATTTTGAATGTATTAAATGTGAGAAAAATAAAGTTGAAAATATACGCCTATTAGAGAGTGGGTATGGTGATAATCTACCCTCCGAACCTAATCAAACTTCTAATCCTAATTTTGGATCTTGTGACCTCTAATAATTACTAATAAAAAAGTATGTTCTAGTGGAATAGAATTGTCTGGAACTTGTTAGTGATTTAAGTTGTTGCCTTGTAACTTGGTAGCAAAAACTCTTTTAAACAAAAAAATTCATTCCATAATTTTCTTGACTAATCCTAGGTTGTTTCTTGGGTCTCAAGTGGGTTGTTTTAAGTGGGCATCAGACTTGGTATTAGTGTAGTGGTTCAAAATTTTGGACCATTGAGCACACTAGAAAAATTGAAACATGAAACTTAAACCTAGCACACTTTTAAATCTAGAAAACAACTTAGCTTAGAAATTGTATATTTTAATAAACATGGAAATTGAATAAAACTTAGAAAAATGAACTAACTCTCACCTTGGTCTATGCAGGAGGCACATACATGATGAGGGGACTTTTCAGATGGACCCAGACTTACCACCACTAGATCAGGGTGTAGCAACCATCCTACCTTAGATTTTGTAGACTCTTCAAGATGTTAATGCCGCTCTACACAGAGGATCAGTAGGAGGGCATGCAATGAGACATGATAGGGAGCCATTTGTTGATGCTCAAGCATCTCCTCAACCCAACGAGGAGCATGGAGGAGAGAAATCCCGTGCATAGTTAGCCAAGGAAGAGTCACCACAGAGGGGACAGGGTGACTGAGTTTCAGAGCATATAGAGAGGTCTCGAGCCCTAGGCTTAGGGATGAGCATGCAGAGAGGCCTAGAGGCCGTCAGACCACAACTTTAGATCACATCAGGGAGATCCTGAAGCTTTAACCATCACATTATTCTTGTGACATAGGTGGATTTCAGTTAGAGGCCTGGCTAGTGAGCTTGATCTATTGCTTCAAGATTTTTCCTTGTTCTACCAACACAAAAGCTCATGTTGTGATCCATCTACTGAGGGATGGAGTATGAGTATGGTGGAGGATAGAGGAGTAGAAGCTCCATGTTGATTCGATCTGATCTGACCTAGGAGCTCTTTAAGGAGTGTTTTTGGAGCGCAGATATTCGTCACGGACATTCATCATACATAGCGAGATAGATGAGTTTCATGACCTTCGACAAGCATCTCTTTCAGTAGCAAAGTATGAGAGTAGATTTCTGGATCTACTCCAGTATGTTGAGTATATGTAGGATGAGTAGGTGTAGATTCACAAGTTCATCTAGGGCTTGAATCTAGACATTGGAGGTACAATGTGGATCCATTATCCACATACATTAGCTGAGGCTGTTGAGAAGGAATATATAGCAGAGGAGACTCGAGGGAAGACCCAACAGGCTAGAGATCGAATCTAGAACCACATACAATAGATGATGGACATTAGATTGAGGGGGTCAGTACTTCCTTGTCATGGTGGGAAAAGTTCTTCACACCATCATTTAGACCCCGGTAGCGGTAGTGCTTCCCACCTTATAGACCTCCAAAGAGAGCTGATGCACAAAGAGGTTAGAGTATGGGGCCTCCTTATAGGGGTCCCATCAGGGCACAGGTGGACCTAGAGCTCGATCCACTTGGGAGCTCACCAAAGCAGAGACCTCAACAAACCACAGACAGATCATTAGGATCCATGCCAAATACTTCCACGGCACCTACTAGAGGTGCTACTCATTGGGGAGGATCAGACGGTCATTTTGGTTGTGGTGTTACTGGACATTTTTGGAGAGACTACCCATAGAACCCTAATAACAAGGGTAAGACACAGATGTCCAAGCCTACTATTGGTAACATGGGACGTAGAGACAGGATTTATGTAGCGGTTGAGAACCGCCAGGGCCGAACATCGTAGTACATCATCGAGACCACAGTAGCATTGGTGGTATTCCTACCTCCATCTTGTTAGATTCTGGTTATTTTTATTTTTTCATTACACCATATTTAGTAGAGCAATGTCAGTTGGTGGTAGCTAGGTAGGTTCATAGTTGGGATGTTGAGATGGCTTACGGAGCCAAGATTTCGTAGACTCCTCGGTTAAGGAGTGTGTAGTGGATTTGAGACCTTTCACCACTACCTCGGATCTCCATATCCTTCCTTTGGGCTCGTATGGGAGTCGTTTTGGGTATTGATTGGTTATCTACACATAGGGCAAGAATCGATTATTACCACAAGAATATATATTGTGTAGATGATCTAGGAGTGGAGTCGGTGATTTTGGGAGTCGGAGACCCATTTCTATTCACACAATCTTTACTATGCAAATTAAGCGGTGTGTGCGACCGGGTGTCGATGTATGCTTGTTACTGATTAGTGACAGATCAAAGGATGGGACAAATGGACCATCACTAGATGATCACTCCATTTTGAGAGAGTTTGCAGATGTATTTCTAGGGGAGCTACAGGGGTTACCACCCCCACGTGAGATAGATTTTAATATAGATCTGGTTCTGGGAGCAGAGTCTATCTCACGAGCACCTTATCGGATGACCACCCTAGAGCTCTGTGAGCTCAAGTTGTAGCTTGAGGGCCTTTTGGAGAAAGGCCTTATCCATCCTAGTGTATCCCTTGGGGTGCACTGGTGATCTTTGTGAAGAAGAAGGATGAATCCTTGCGGTTGTGTATTGATTACCGCCAGCTAAACAAGGTAACGATCAAGAATCGTTATCCCCTTCCACGTATTGATGACTTGTTTGATCAGATGAAGGGAGCCACTATTTTATCTAAGATTGATCTTAAGTCAGGATACCATCAACTAAGGATTTTAGAGGTTGAAATTCATAAGGCCACTTTTCGTACGAGATATGGGCACTATGAGTTCACAGTGGTGCCTTTTCGTTTGACTAATGCCCTCGCAGTGTTTATGAGTTTGATGAATGGGGTATCCAGGACATTCTTAGATCACTTAATACTCATCTTCCTTGATGAGATTTTGATTTACTCACGTACATGTGAGGAGCACAAGGGGCACCTTTGCTAGGTTCTTCAGTGTCTTCGAGGAGCAGTAACTTTACAAGAACTTGGAGAAGTGTGCATTCTTTCGAGACAGAGGTGCGTGCTACTTTGTTAAGATCATTTCGGGAAGGTATCACCATCAATCCTTCCAAGATTAGAGCCATTATGGATTGGCTAGCACCCAATACTTGATTGAGGTTCACAAATTCATGGGATTAGTAGGATACTATAGGATATTTGTTTAGGAATTATCTTGGATTACACATCTTATCACTTCCCTTCGGAGGAAAGGGAAGAAGTTTTTTTGGTTGGAACAATGTGAGCAAGCCTTTAAGAAATTGAAGGAATGTCTCTCTCTGACAACACCTATCCTTACAGTACTGCATCCTCGGGTGAGTTTTTTGTTTACACAGATGCTTCTTTAGCAGGGCTTGGAGGTGTGTTGATGCAGGAGGGAAGAGTAGTGGCTTTTGAGTATCACAAACTCAAATATTATGAGATTAATCATCCGACTCAGGATCTTGAGCTTGTGGTAGTTGTGCACACTTTGGTTTGATGGAGACATTTTCTACTTGGTCAAAGATTCACACTCAGGAAAGATCATTTGAGTCTTCGTCACCTCTTCACACAACCCAATCTTAACACTCGTCAGCGGCGTTCGATAGATTTGCTTTGTGAGTATGATATGGAGATAGAGAATGTGAAAGGAAAGGAGAATGTGGTGGTAGATGCTCTTGGAAGACAGAGACATGTGGCTATGACCACCTCGGTGAGCACATATTTACAAATTAGGATTCTTCAGCAGCTTCCTCTTGATAGCTTCTACATTGCAGTTCAAGCAAAGATCGAGTTTCAGAGACCCCTCGAGGGAAAGTTTGATGGTTTTTCCTTAGAGACGAGATGGTCTTATAAGGCGAGAGAGGACGGATTTATGTTCATAGAGATGGAGGCTTGAGGCAGGGACATCTTGGTAGAGGCACATCGTGCACCCTATTCAGCCCATCCCGGGTGAAGAAGATGCATGCCACCTTGTGACAATTGTATCATTGGAGAGGAATTCTTTGAGACATGGCCCAGTTTTTTTCACGATGTTTAGAGTGCTAGAGAATTAAGGCCTAGCATCAACATCTAGCTAGCCTTCTTTTTCCTCATGCTATACTAGAATGGATTTCATTGTTGGGTTACCGATGTCGAGATATCACCACGATGCCATTATGGTCACAGTTGATAAATTGAAAAAAGTGGATCACTTTTCTCTGGTGAAGACCACTTATACAACTAGAGTAGTGGCATAGGTATATTTGGATGTGATTGCTAGATTGCATAAGATTCTATAGAAGATCATTAGTGACCTCGATCCTTTGTACACTTCCCATTTTTGGACTACCATGCAAAGATGCCCTGGGACGAGAATCAATTTCAGCACAATATATCATCCTGAGACAGATGGAAAACCGAGGGGTGAATCAGATTTTAGAGGACATGCTCAAGATGTATGTGATGGATCAGCAATCTAAATGGGAGGAGTACCTATACTTGGTGGAGTTTGCCTACAATAATAGTTTTTAGAGTTCTATAGGCATGGATCCTTTTCAGGATTTGTATGGTAGAGAGTGCAAGACACCTCTTAGTTGGGATAGGCTAGAGGATAGGGTTTCTCTTGGACCATCTCTTCTACAGGACATGGAGTAGTAGGTGGTGTTGATCAAGTAGATATTGCAGGAGGCACATGATAGATAGAAGAAGTATGTAGATCATCATAGGATCAACCGTAGTTTTGATGTGGGCATAAAGGTGTTCCTTCGTGTCAGGCCACACAAGAGCCCTATCCATTACGGAAAAGGTTCTAAGTTAGCTCCTAGATTCATTGGTCCTTTTGAGATCTTGGAGCGTATTGGCCCTTTGGCCTACCATCTAGCATTGCCACCTAGCTTGTCTCACATACATGATGTGTTTCATGTTTCATTTCTTAGGATATATGTTGTAGATCCTTCTCATGTGTTAGATTGGACATCATTATAGGTGCAAGATCAGGGGCAGGTGATGGTGGATCCCATTCGCATCCTAGATCATAGGACCCTGGGCATTTGAGGTAGATAGGTTGATCAGGTTCGGGTGTAGTGGGACAGATATGATGAGACTAGAGCTACATGGGAGGGTGCTACCTTATTATGAGTTCGGTTTCAACATTTCTTCCAGTGACTTCCAGAGGAAGTCAAATCTAAGGGGAGAGGAGGTAGTTCCCACTTCCCTTTGACACCTTTTTGATACTAATTTTAATACTTTTCATTACATTATGGACATTATTATGGTTTTTATTTAGTATGATGTTAGATGTTGGACCATGGATTATTGTTGATCTTGATTTAGTTATGATGCATGATAATTATTAGAAACCAGTTCATATGTGGATGATGATATACTATTTGACATGGATATATTATGAATGTTGTTCGGACATGTGATTTTGGATATTGTGAGTAGACCTAGAAAATGGACATTATATGATGATGATATAGTTGTGGATATAAATTGTAAGTGATATTGTTGATTGCCTTGATGTTGTTGTGATTCATATGTATAGAGTATTTGTGATTATATTTATATCATGTTGGATGTTCGATATGGCCACAAGGTGAAGGAGGTAATTGTGTCTTGTAGGTTAAAATATATCACAACAAACATCGGGAGATTTGAGATGAACCATATTGGAATTCTCAATGAATTCAACAAGGTCACCATGGTAATCTGTATTTGTTGTTTGTTAGGGATTCCCATGGGGGAATTACCTTTGAATGTGACCAAGGGGCTTTGTGTATTTTATTAATGTGGTTCCTTTTTATTATTGTTTGTATGTGTTTATTTTGTGATGCATTTACCACTTTCATTATTCTTTTAATTGTGGAGAATTAATGTGAGTAATCATATTGTTAAAATAAATAAATAAATAAATCAAAATTGGGATATAAGAAAGTAATTATAGAAGTTGTTGGATTTTGTATTAAATATGTAAGTGATGTGTAAGAGTTGTGTAAGTCAGATTTTGGAGTATGAAACACTCCACCTTCTTGGAAACTCGAATTTGTCCTTGGAGGCTATTTTTGGAGGCTTGTGGGACAAGTAAAACTTGTCCCATACCTCTTAATTTTATTTACCAACCATACCTATGGTTGGAGGGTTGATTTTAAAGATTTTTAATGCATTTTATAAGTCATGTTGCGAGTTTTAATTGCATTCTTCTTACATTTTATTTAATTCAGTCCTTTGGGGTGTGGGATTTTTGGAGTGTGTAAGTTTATTTGTCATATTATTCACCCACCTCTTTATTGTGCTTTGGAGAATGAATTTGAATTTTTAGTTTTAATTGAGGATGTGTGATATGGCATACTACATGGATCCACCTCATCCTCTTCTCTTCCCTCTTCTATAAAATTTGAACTCCTTGCTTTGTTTTGGGTTGTTGAAACTTTGAAATGCTTTCTCGGGGAAAATTTTCTTGGTGTTTGGGAGCTCTTGCTTGGAGAAGTGTTTGGAGGACAGTTGCATGCTTGTATTGAGTTGATTTTTGGATTTCTCTCATTGAAAGGACCTTGATGTTTTGAACTTAGAACAAACTCCATTATGGAGAGGTTAGAGCTTGGCTCTTGGAAAGACTCTTCTTTTCCCTTTTATGAATATGTAAATATTGGTATGTTTGTTATTGTTGTGGGCTATGGGTAGACTACTTAGGAATGGTGTAGGAGAAGGCTACGGGAATCATTGAGGGGGCATAAGGGAATGCTAGTGGCATCAGATTTATTGTCTTTGGAAGTTTGGGTTTGGGATCCACCATAGAAAATAAATAGCTTGCATTTCTTGGAAAATAAATAGCTTGGGAAAAATTTCCTTGGTGGGCCCGCATGGGAATTTTTCCTTAAAAAAATTAAGAATTTTTTTGGAAAATTTTTCATTTTTTCCCTACCACCCCGTAACCAATTAGAGGTTGCCACGTGGCACCATGGGGGTGATAGTGGAGGGGCGGAACCCATGCAACTTTATCCTTTTTGAAAATTTGTTTTTGGAAAATTTCTTAAATTATCTCTGCGGCCCGCAATCCCGCCCCTACCTTGAAAAAAATCCATTCCGCGGATGGGCGGGCCCACGCTTGAAACTTATCCCTTTTACCCTCCTTTGGCAATTTTTGTCAAACTTCTCCGCCGCCCCTGCCATTCCCTCATTTTTTCCCGCTTGGGCTTGGAGCTTGACACGTTTCCTGGCGAACCCAAGGAAGTGCGGGCAAAAACTAGATTTTACTCTGTGTGGGAAAATTTCAAAAGATCTCCTATGAACCCGCCAACCCTCCTTTTTGGAAGATTTTCATCCACAGGGCCCAAAGGCCCACCGTTGTTGGGAAAATTTTCACCCCGAGGCCCTCCACCCATAACTTGAGATTTATAAGGAGTTAGAATGAATTATTTATATCAATGGAAAGGTGAGGAAATTTCCTATATAATGGGAATGATTTAGGGAAATTTTGAATGCATTAAAGGTGAGAAAAATAAAGTTAAAAATCTACGCCTATTAGAGAGTGGGTACGGTGATAATTTACCCTCCGAACCTGATTGAAACTTCTAACCCTAAAATTTGGACCTTGTGACCTCTAATAATTACTAATAAAAGAAAAGGATGTTCTAGTGGAATAGAATTGTTCGGAACTTGTTAGTGATTGTTGTTGCCTTGTAACTTAGTAGCAAGAGACTCTGTTAAATAAAAAAATTATTCCATAATTTTCTTGACTAATCCTAGGTTGTTTCTTGGGTCTCAAGTGGGTTGTTTTAAGTGAGCATCACACTTTGTATCAAAGTAGTGGTTCAAAAACTTGGACCATTGGGCACACTAGAAAACTTGGGACATGAAACTTAAGCATAACACACTTTTAAATCTAGAAAACAACTTAGCTTAGAAATTGTATATTTTAATAAACATGGAAAATGAATAAAAAATAGAAAAAATAAGTAACTCTCACCTTGGTCTTTGCAAGAGGCGCAGACGATATGAGGGGAATTTTTGAATGGACCCGAGACTTACCACCACCAGATCAGGGTGTAGCAGCCATCCTACCCTAGATTTTATAGACTCTTCAGGATGTTAATGCCTCTCTACATGGAGGATCAGTAGGAGGGCATGCAACCCGACATGATAGGGAGCCATCTGTTGATGCTTAGGAATCTCCTTGACCTAGCGAGGAGCATGGAGGAGAGAAATCCCATGCAGAGTTATCCAGGGTAGAGTCACCACAGAGGGGACAAGGTGACTAAGTTTTAGAGCATAGAGAGAGGTCTCAGAGCCCTAGGCTTAGGGACGAGCATGCAGAGAGGCCTAGAGGCCATCAGACCAAAACTACGAGACCACATCGGGAGATCCCAAGCTTCGACCATCACATTATTCTTGTGACATAGGTGGATTTCAATCTGAGGCCTAGCTAGTGATCTTGAGTAGTTGCTTCAAGATTTTTCCTTATTCTATCAACAAAAGCTCGTGTTGCGATCCATCTACTGAGGGATGGAGCATGAGTATGGTGGAGGATAGAGGAGCGAAGCTCCATCTTGATTTTGATACATCCACCCTGGGATCTCTTTGAGGAGAATTTCTAGAGTAGATATTTGTCATGGACATTCATACAACAAGAGATAGTTGAGTTTCATGACCTCCGACGAGCATCTCTTTCAAGATGGCAGTATGAGAGTAGATTTGGATCTACTCCGATGTTGAGTATATGTAGGATGAGTAGCAGTGCAGATTCACATGTTCATCCGAGGCTTCAATCTAGACATTGGAGGTATAGTGTGGATCCATTATCCACGAGACATTAGCCGAGGTAGTTTAGAAGGACTATATAGCAGAGAGAGACTTGGAGGAAGACCCAATAGGCTAGAGATTGAGTTCGGAGCCACATACAAGAGATGCAAGACATTAGATCGAGGGGTTCAGTACCTCCTCCTCATGGTGGGAAAATTTCTTCACAGTCATAATTTAGACCCGAAGCAAACAATGCTACCCATGTTATAGACCTCCAAAGAGAGCTGATGCACAAAGAGGTCGAGTATGGGGCCTCCTGTTAGGGGTTTCATTAGGGCACAGGGTGGACCTAGAGCTCAGTCAGTGGGAGCTCGCTAGTAGAGACCTCGATGAGACCGCAACTGAGATCATCGGATCCATGACAAAACTTCTAGGGAACTTCTTGGATGTGCTACTCATTGGGGAGGATCAGGTGGTTGTTTTGGTTGTGGTGTTACTAGACATTTTTGGAGAGACTACCCATATAACCCTAATAAAAAGGGTAAGACATAGATCTCTGAGCCTATTGTTGGTGACATAGGATGTAGCCACGGGATTTATGTAGCGGTTAAGAACCGCCAAAGTTGAACATCGTCAGTATAGTCATTGAGACCACAAGTAGTATTGATGGTATTCCTACCTCCATCTTGTTAGATTCTAGTTCTTTTGATTATTTCATTACACCATCTTTAGTAGAGCAATGTAGGCTAGTGGCAATTAGGTAGGGTCATAGTTGGGATGTTGAGATGGCTTCTGGAGCCAAGATCTCTATAGACTCCTTAGTTAAGGAGTGTGTAGTGGATTTGAGACCTTTCACCACTACCTCGGATCTCTGTATCCTTCCTTTGGGCTCATATGGAGTCATTTTGGGTATTGATTGGTTATCTACAAACAAGGCTAGGATGGATTGTTACCACAAGACGATATCTTGTGCAGATGATCTAGGAGTGGATTTGGTGATTTTAGGGGTCAAGAGATCCATTTATATTCACACCATCTTTGCTATGCAGCTTAAGAGGTGTGTGCAATGGGGTTGTTAGATATATCTTTTTCATGATTAGTGACAGATCAGAGGATGGGTCTAGTGGACCATCACTAGATGATCACTCCATTTTGAGAGAGTTTTCAGATGTCTTTCCATGGGAGCTACCAGGTTACCACCCCACGTGAGATAGATTTTCATATAGATCTTGTTCCGGAGTAGAGCCTATCTCATGAGTTCCTTATCCGATGACCACCTTGGAGCTCTGTGAGCTCAAGTTGCAGCTTGAGGGCCTTTTGGAGAAAGGCCTTATCCATCCTAGTGTATCCCACGGGGGTGAACTAGTGATCTTTGTGAAGAAGATAGATGGATCCTTGTGGTTGTGTATTAATGTCCGCCACCAACAAGGTAACGATCAAGAATCATTATCCCCTTCCACGTATTGATGACTTGTTTGATTAGATGAAGGGAGCCATAATTTTCTCTAAGATTGATCTTAAGTTAAGTTACTATCAACTAAGGATTTTAGAGGTGGACATTCATAAGGCTACTTTTCGTATGAGATATGGGCACTATGAGTTCATAGTGGTGCCTTTTGGTTTGACTAATGCCCCCTTGCAGTGTTTATGAGTTTCATGAATGGGGTATTCAGGACCTTCTTAGATCACTTCATGCTCATATTCCTTGATGAAATTTTGATTTACTCACATACGCGTGAGGAGCATGAGGGGCACCTTTGCTAGGTTCTTCAGTGTCTTCGGGAGCAGCAGCTTTACAAGAACTTGGAGAAGTGTGCATTCTTTCATATAGAGGTGCAGTACTTGGGTCATATCATTTCTTGGAAAGGTATCACCATCTATCCTTCCAAGATTAGAGCCATTATGGATTGGCTAACACCCACTACTTTGAATGAGGTGTGCAGCTTCATGGGATTAACAAGATACTATAGGAGATTTGTTCAGAATTCTCTCGAGATTACACATCTTATAACTCTCCTTCGCAGAGAAAGGGAAGAAGTTTTTTTGTCGAGACCAATGTGAGGAAGACTTTAGGACAATGAAGGAATGTGGCACTACAACACCTATCCTTACAGCTTCGGATCTTCAAGGTGAGTTTTTTGTTTACATGGATGCTTCTTTAGTAGGGCTTGGAGGTGTGTTTATGTAGGAGGGAAAAGTAGTGGCTTTTGAGTCTCACAAATTCAAATATTACGAGATTAATCATCGACTCGTGATCTTAAGCTTCAGAAGTTTTGCATGCTTTGGTTTGATGGAGAAATTTTCTTCTTGGTCGAAGATTCACACTCGAGTAAGATCATTTCAGTCTTTGTCACCTCTTCACGTAGACCAATCTCAACACTCGTTAGCGGTGTTGGATGTATTTTCTTTGTGATTATGATATGGAGATAGAGCATGTGAAAGGGAAGGAGAATGTGGTGGTAGATGCTCTCAGTAGATAGAGACATGTGGCTATGGCCACCTCAGTGAGCATAGATTTACAGAGTAGGATTCTTCAATAGCTTCCTCTTGATAGCTTCTACATTGCAGTTTGAGCAGAGATTAAGTTTCAGAGACCCCTCAAGGGGAATTTTGATGGTTTTTACTTAGAGACAGATGGTATTCTCAGGAATAGAGGCTGGATTTATGTTCCTAGAGATGGAGGCTTGAGGTAGGACATCTTGGCAGAGGCACATCATGCACCCTATTCAACCCATCCCGAGGTGAAGAAAATGCATGACACCTTGTGACAGTTGTATCATTGAGAGGACTTCTTCGAGACGTGGCCTAGTTTTTGTCACGATGTTTAGAGTGCCAGAGAGTTAAGGCTGAGCATCAGCATCTAGCTGGCCTTCTTTTCCTCATGTTATACCAAAATGGAAGTGGGACACCATTTCCATGGATTTCATTGTTGGGCTACCGATGTCGAGATATCACCACGACGCCATTATGGTCACGGTTGATAAATTGACAAAAGTGGATCAATTTTCTCTAGTGAAGACCACTTATACAACTAGAGTAGTGGCATGGGTATATTTGGATGAGATTTTCAGGTTGCATGGGATTCTGTGGAAGATCATTAGTGACCACGATCCTTTGTACACTTCACATTTTTGGACTACCATGCAGTATGCCCTGGGACAAGAATCAATTTCAGCATAACATATCACCCTAAGACAGATGGACAGACTGAGCGGGTGAATTAGATTTTAGAGGACATGCTCAAGATGTATGTGATGGATCAGTAGTCTAAATGGGAGGAGTACCTGTACTTGGTGGAGTTTTCCTACAATAATAGTTTTCAAAGTTCTATAGGCATGGCTCCTTTTCAGGATTTATACGGTAGAGAGTGCGAGACACCTCTTAGTTGGGACATGCTAGAGGATAGGGTTTCTCTTGGACCAGCTCTTCCACAGGACATGGAGTAGTAGGTGGTGTTGATTAGGTAAAGATTGTAGGAGGCACAAGATAGACAGAAGAAGTATGCAAATCAACATAGGATCGACCGTAGTTTTGATGTGGGCATGAAGGTGTTCCTTTTGTCAGGCCACACAATAGACATATCCATTATGGAAAGGGTTCTAAGTTAGCTCCTAGATCCATTGGTCCTTTTGAGATCTTGGAGAGTATCACCCTTTTGGCCTACCGTCTAGCATTTCCAACTAGCTTGTCTCGCATACATGATGTGTTTCATGTTTCATTTCGTAGGATATATGTTGCAGATCCTTCTCATGTGTTAGATTGTACATCATTTTAGGTGCGGGGATCGGGGCGGGTGAAGGTGGAGCCCGTTCATATCCTAGATCATAGGATGTGTGATGTGGCATCCTACACGGATCCACGTCATCCTCTTCTCTTCCCTCTTCTATAACATTTGAACTCCTTGCTTTGTTTTGGGTTGTTGAACTTTTGGAATGCTTCCTTGGGGGTGAATTTTCTTGTTGTTTTGGAGCTCTTGCTTGGAGAAGTGTTTGGAGGACTGTTGCATGCTTGTATTGAGTTGATTTTTGGATTGCTTGCATTGGAAGGACTTGCTATTTTGAACTTAGAACAAACTCCATCATGGAGAGGTAAGAGCTTGGATCTTGGAAAGACTCTTCTTTTCCCTTTTATGAATATGTAAATGCTGGTATGTTTGTTATTATTGTGGGCTATGGGTAGACTTCCTAGGAATGGTGTAGGAGAAGGCTATGGGGAATCATTAAGGGGGTATAAGGAATGCCAGTGGCATCAGATTTCATGTGGAGGAGTTTGGGTTTGGGATCCACCACGAAAAAGAAATAGCTTGCATTTCTTACTTGTTGGGGGCATAAGGAGGGATTGTTGGGGGCATAAAGATATATGGGAGATCTTTATATTGGCGCTTTGTTATAGGTGAATTCCCAATTCCCATTGGGAGGCATAAGAAACTTCCCCCATAGTTCTTTCTCCTTTGGCTTGCATGGTGAAGCTTGAGTTTTGTGTGATGTTCCAATGCAGTTGCAAAACTGTTTATTTGATATGGACTATGTTTTTAATTTGAAATGTGCATGTTGAAAGAATGTTGGCTCTTTATGGAAGCTTGTTCTTGCCATGAGTTGAAATACATTTCTTATTGCATTATGGTTGGGCCTTGGGGGCCAATGAAGAAGGATGGCTTATCCTCTTTATTGGATGTCTTGGTTGGGTGGAGAGTGTTTCCTCTCTCCCATTTTTGTTGTGATCAAATTAGAAGAAAAGGGAACTTTGCATGTTGTTCTTAGAGCGAGAGGAGAAAGATAGTGATCCGTGGCAGCAATTCTAGTGGCGCAACTTCCAGAGACCATAACTTTTGCACCGTAGCTCCGATTGACTCCGTTCAAAAGGCAACGGAAAGCTTGGAATGTGTAGAATGTGATGAGAAGGTGCGGAACTTTGTTCGGCAACGTTTGACCCCCGAAATCCGCATTTAAGGGGCCCAAATTGTGATTTTTGTACTGCTGTCTAAAAATAGTAAATTCTAAAAATAGTATGTTTCGCAAAATTAGTGCACATGTAAGTCTTGGAAGATGAAACACCTCGTCTCCCTCGAGACTGGTGACCTTCCACATCTTTCTAGGTGTCCTTTCGTATTTATAAAGTATTATAAATACATATGTAACCGGAAGAAGAGATAGACATCTCTTGGCAGAGATAATTGATGTATTTCGAATTCTTTGAGTAATTTACATCTCTTTTCAGAGATATTTGTTTTGCAATTCATTTGGCACATTTGTTAATCTGTTCCTTAAGTCTAAACCCTCGGTTTTGGATCGAGATAGGTTGAACATCCCTTGTGAAATAAATTACTTTTTAACCTTTCCCACTTTGAAGTGGATGAAATTGTAAATTTTTTGGAAATGGAAATATGTTGTATGGATTATGAAATTTGTAAAGTGAAATGAATAGAGAAAATGTTTTGGAATCTCTGTTTGGAAGGAACAAATGTGTGTGAGAAAAATACAACATTTTTCTCTTTTGGAAATGTGTAAAATTGGAAATCAAAATTGCATTTTGGGTCTAGAATAGTTGATTATAATCCACTAAATGTATTAGACTAGAAGAGAAATGAATTTTCATATTTGGAAGATGAAAAAAATGATAACCAGATCCTTTAGAAAATTGATCTTTGTTTTAAATTTTAAATTGGCAAATACTTCTCTAAATGCACAGTTCAAACCTGCAAATAATAATCAACATTGAAACATTAAAATTCAGCATGCTATGATATCAATGAACTCATTTTGAAAAAAAAACTTAAGGAAATGATTTAAAACATTGCAAAATCTGCCCAAACCTTTCACAGCTTTTTTTGTTGTTGTCAAGTTGTAAAAAAATCAAAGTTAGAAATGAATCAAGTAAAATTACCTTCTAAAACATCCTAAATCCTTCTTAGAACAATTCTCCATGTCTGTTTGGCATGTTGAGTGAAGGAGAAGATCAAATTGAAAAAAATGATAAGTTAAACTTTACCGGTTTGCTTTTAAAAATCCTATAGGTATTTTTCTTAAAATTGATGCCTTAAAATTTATTAAAATCTAAAATTTATGATTCCTATGCTAAGAGGGAGTCAAGATGTTTCCAAAAGTCTTCGTTTTCCCAAAACTAAGCTTTCTATCAAAATTTATGGCCTTATGAAGTTTTTCTTCACTTGACGGAAAAATTTGGGAAAAATTTCCTGTAGGCCTGCGGCCCAAATTTTTCTTAACAAAAATTGAGAATTTTTTTTTGAGAAAATTTCCAATTTTCCCTTGCCACCCCGTAGCCAATCACAGGATTCCATGTGGCACCATGGGGTGACAGTGGAGGGGCGAAACCCATGAAACTTTATCCTTTTTGAAAATTTATTTTTGGAAAATTTCCTAAATTATCTCCGTGGCCCGTACTCCACCCTTTGCCTTGAAAAAAATGAATTATTTAGACACCTGTGCCCATGCGTGCAACTTATCCCTTTCACCCTCTTTTGGTGATTTTTCTCAAACTTCTCCACCACCCCACCTTTCCTCATTTTTTCCCCACTTTGGCATAGAGCTCAACTCATGTCCATGGTGGACCCAGCGAAAGTGCGGGCAAAAAAATGGATTTTACCCCCGTGCGGGAAAATTTCAAAATATCTCCCCATGGCCCACCAATCCTCCTTTTTGGAAGATTTTCATCCCTTGGCCCGTAGGCCCATTGTTGGGGGAAAATTTTCACCCGAAGGGCCCCGCCCATAGCTTGAGATTTATAAGGAGTTAGAAGGACTTATTTATATCAATGGAAAGATGAGGAAATTTTATATCCAATGGGAATGATTTAGGGAAATTTTGAATGCATTAAATGTAAGAAAAATCAAGTTAAAACTCTATGCCTATTAGAGAGTGGGTATGGTGATAATTTACCCTCTGAACCTAATTGAAACTTCTAACCCTAAAATTTGGACCTTATGACCTCTAATAATTACTAATAAGAGAAAAGTATGTTCTAGTGGAATAGAATTGTTCGGAACTTGTTAGTGATTGTGTTACATTGTAACACAGGTAGTAGACTCTTTTAAACAAAAAAATATTATTCCATAATTTTCTTGACTAATCCTAGGTTGTTTCTTGGGTCTTAAGTGGGTTGTTTTAGCGGGCATCACATATTAGGTTAGAGATAGACCTCTCTTTACCTTAGAAGATCTTCACGCCCCCTTCCCGTAGAGTATACAACTTAGATTAGGGTGCAACATATGGTTTTCTCAAGCACAAAGGCTGGATTTATGTTCCCAGAGATGGAGGCTTTAGTTAGGAAATCCTGGTAGAGTCACATCGTGCACCCTATTCAGCCCATCCCGGGGTGAAGAAGATGCATGCCACCTTGTGACAGTTGTATTATTGGAGAGGACTTCTTCAAGATGTGGCCTAGTTCATGTTAGTATTTTTAGAGTGCTAGAGAGTTAAGGCTAAGCATCATCATCCAGTGGCCTTCGTTTTCCTCATGCTATATCGGAATGGAAGTGGGACACCATTTCCATGGATTTCATTGTTGGGCTACCGATGTCAAGAAATCACCACGATGCCATTATGGTCATGGTTGATAAATTGAAAAAAATTGGCTCACTTTTCTCTGGTGAAGACAACTTATAAAGCTAGAGCGATGGCACGAGATATATTTGGATGAGATTGTCGATTACACAGATTCGTGGAAGATCATTAGTGACCATGATCCTTTGTACTACCATGCACTATGCCCTCGAGACGAGGATCAATTAAAGAAACACATATCACCCTAAGACGGATGGACAGATCGAGCGGGTGAATCAAATTTTAGAGGACATGCTCAAGATGTATGTGATGGATCAAGTCTAAAATGGAAGGAGTACTTTTAATTAGTGGAGTTTGCCTATAATAATAGTTTTTAGAGTTCTATAGGCATGGATCCTTTTACGGATTTATACGGTAGATATTTCAGACACCTCTTAGCTAGGATAGGCTAGAGTACATGGTTTCTCTTGGACCGGATCTTCTACAAGACATAGAGCAACAAGTGGTGTTGATTAGGTAGATATTGTAGGAGGCACAAGATAGACAAAAGAAGTATATAGATCAGCATAGGATCGACCATATTTTTGATGTGGGCATGAAGGTGTTCCTTCATGTAAGGCCACACAAGAGCCCTATCAATTACATAAAAGGTTCAAAGTTAGCTCCTAGATTCATTGGTCCTTTTGATATCTTGGAGAGTATCAGCCCTTTCGCCTACCGTCTAACATTTCCACCTAGCTTGTCTCACATACATGATATGTTTCATGTTTCATTTCTTAGGAGATATGTTACAAATCCTTCTCATGTGTTAGATTAGACATCATTAAAGGTGCAAGATCAGGGGTATGTGATGGTGGAGCCCATTTGCATCCTAGATCATAGGACCTTAGGCCTTTGAGGCAGAGAGGTTGATTAGGTTCGAGATGCGGTGGGACGGATATGATGAGACTAAAGCTATGTGGGAGGATTATACCTTATTATGATTTCAGTTTCCATATTTGCTCCACTAACTTCCATGAGGAATTCGATTCTAAGGGGAGGGGATGTAGTTCCCACTTCCCTTTGACATATTTTGATACTCATTTTAATACTTTTGATTACATTATGGACATTATTATGGTTTTTATTTAGTATGATGTTAGATGTTGGACCATGTATTATTGTTGATCTTGATTTAGTTATGATCCATGATGATTATTAGAAACCACTTCATATGTAGATGATGATATACTATTTGACATGGATATATTTTGAATGTTGTTTGGACATGTGATTTTGGATATTGTGAGTAGACCTAGAAAATGGACATTATATGATGATGATATAGTTGTGGATATAAATTATAAGTGATATTGTTGATTGCCTTGATGTTGTTGTGATTCATATGTATAGAGGATTTGTGATTATATTTATATCATGTTGGATGTTCTGATATGGACACGAGGCCGAAGAAGGTAATTGTGTTTTTCAGGTTAAAATATATCACAACAAACATCATGGGATTGGAGACCAACCACATTAGAATTCTAGATGAATTCAACAAGGTCACCATGGCAACTGTATTTGTTGTGTGTGTTGTATTTTGTTAGGGATTCCTATGGGGGAATTACCTTTGAATGTGACTAAGGGGCTTTGTGTATTTTATTAATTTGGTTCCTTTTTATTATTGTGTGCATGTGTTTATTTTGTGATGCATTTACCCCTTTAACTATTTTTTTAATTATGGAGAATTAATGTGAGTAATCATATTGTTAAAATAAATAAATCAAAATTGGGATATAAGAAAGTGATTATAGAAGTTGTTGGCTTGTGTCTTAAATATGTAAGTGTGTGTAAGAGTTGTGTAAGTTAGATTTTTGAGTATGAAACACTCCACCTTCTTGGAAACACGAATTTGTCCTTGGAGGCTATTTTTGGAGGCTTGTGGGACAAGTAAAACTTGTCCCATATCTCTTAATTTTATTTACCATCCATACCTATGGTTGGTGGGTTGATTTTAAACCTTTTTAATGCATTTTATGAGTCATGTTGCAAGTTTTAATTGCACTCTTCTTACATTTTATTTAATTTAGTCCTTTGGGGTGTGGGATTTTTGGAGTGTGTAAGTTTATTTGTCATATTATTCACCCACCTGTTTATTGTCTTTGGTGAATGAATTTGAATTTTTTTTTGAGTTGAGCATGTGTGATGTGGTATCCTACATGGATCCACATCATCCTCTTCTCTTCTCTCTTTTATAAAATTTGAACTCCTTGCTTTGTTTTGAGTTGTTGAAACTTTGGAATGCTTCCTTGGGGGTGAATTTTCTAGTTGTTTGGGATCTCTTATTTGGAGAAGTGTTTGGAGGACTGTTGCATGCTTGTATTGAGTTGATTTTTAGATTTCTTGCATTGGAA
The DNA here is from genome assembly GCA_018340775.1 of Taxus wallichiana var. yunnanensis. Lineage (NCBI taxonomy): Eukaryota > Viridiplantae > Streptophyta > Pinopsida > Cupressales > Taxaceae > Taxus > Taxus wallichiana. Next base: position 467,315,670 of record CM031238.1, on the reverse strand, counting down.
GGACCTTGCTATTTTGAACTTGGAACAAACTCCATCATGGAGAGGTAAGAGCTTGGCTCTTGGAAAGACTCTTCTTTTCCTTTTTATGAATATGTAAATGTTGGTATGTTTGTTAATGTTGTGGGATATTTGTAGACTGCCTAGAAATGGTGTAGGAGAAGCCTATGGGGAATCATTGAGGGGGCATAAGGGAATCCCGGTGGCATCAGATTTATTGTTGAGGGAGTTTTAGTTTGGGATCCACCATGGAAAAGAAATAGCTTACATTTCTTCCTTATGGGGGCATAAGGAGGTATTGTGGGGGCATAAGGATATATGGGAGATGTTTATATTAGTAGTTTATTACAAGTGGATGCCCAATTCCCATTGGGAGGAATAAACAGCTTCCCCCATAGTTCTTATTTCTTTGGCTTGCATGGTGAAGCCTGAGTTTTGAGTGATGTTCCAATGTAGTTGCAAAAATGTAGTTTTGAAATGGACTGTGTTTTTAATTTGAAATGTGCATGTTGAAAGAATGTTGTGTGTTTGTGGAAGCTTGTTGTTGCCATCGGTTGAAATACATTTCTTATTGCATTGTGGTTGGGGCTCGAGGGCCAATAAAAAGGATGGCTTATCCTCTTTATTGGATTTCTTGGTTAGGTGGAGAGCATTGCATTTCCCACACTTTTGTTGTGATCAAATTGGAAGAAAAGGGAACTTTGCATGTTTTTTTTTCGGAGCGAGAGGAGAAAGACAGTTTGAAAATCCCTTGTTAAATAAATTCTTCTATAAATTTTCCCACTTTGAAGTGGATGAAATTGTAAATGTTTTGGAAATGGAAAGATTTTGTATGGATTATGAAATTTGTAAAGTGAAATGAAAAGAGACAAAATTTGTTCTTGCTTTGAAAGAATGTGAAAGAAAATGTAATATTTTGCTATGTAATTAATAAATGATTTTGGAAGGAATAAAATAAAGAAGTTGTAAAATTGCCTTTGGAAATTAATGAATGAATTTTCCCAAATTGTATGGTTAAATTGAAACTGATTATATCAATGTTTTGGAATCTCTGTTTGGGAGGAACAAATGTGTGTGAGAAAAATACAACATTCTGTCTCTTTTGGAAATGTGTAAAATTGGAAATCGAATTGCATTTTGGGTTTATAATAGTTGATTTTAATCCACTAAATGTATTATACTAGAAGAGAAATGAATTTTCATATTTGGAAGATGAAAAAAATGATATACAAGTCCTTTAGAAAATTGATCTTTGTTTTAAATTTTAAAACTAGCATATACTTCTCTAAATGCACATCTCGAACTTGTAACTAATAATCAACATTGAAACATTAAAATTTAGCATGCTATGATATCAATGAACTCATTTTGAAAAAATACACTTAAGGAAATGATTTAAAAATTGAAAAATTGGGCCCAAACTTTCCATATTTGAAATTTTCCAATTTTAAAACTAGCATATACTTCTCTAAATGCACAAATGACTCAAACCTCGCAACTAATAATCAACATTGAAACATTAAAATTTAGCATGCTATGATATCACCGAACTCATTTTGAAAAAAAAACACTTAAGGAAATGATTTAAAACATTGCAAAATCTGGCCCAAACCTTTCACCGTCTTTTTGTTGTCAGAAGTTGTAAAAAAATCAAAGTTAGAAATGAATCAAGTAAAATTACCTTCTAAAACATCCTAAATCCTTCTTAGAACAATTCTCCATGTCTGTTTGGCATGTTGAGTGAAGGAGAAGATCAAATTGAAAAAAATGATAAGTTAAACTTTACCAGGTTGCTTTTAAAAATCCTATAGGTATTTTTCTTAAAATTGATGCCTTAAAATTTATTAAAATCTAAAATTTATGATTCCTATGCTAAGAGGGAGTCAAGATGTTTCCAAAAAGTCTTCATTTTCCCAAAACTAAGATTTCTATCAAAATTTATGGCCTTCTGAAGTTTTTCTTCACTTGACGGAAAAATTTGGGAAAAATTTCCTGGTAGGCCCGCGGCCCAAATTTTCCTTAACAAAAATTGAGAATTTTTTTGAGAAAATTTCCAATTTTCCTTGCCACCCCGTAGCCAATCACGAGGATTCCATGTGGCACCATGGGGTGACAAAGTGAGGAGGCGAAACCCATGAAACTTTATCCTTTTTGAAAATTTATTTTTGGAAAATTTCCTAAATTATCTCCGTGGCCCGTACTCCACCTTTTTGCCTTGAAAAAAATGAATTATTTAGACACCCCAGGCCCATGCGTGCAACTTATCCCTTTCACCCTCCTTTGGTGATTTTTCTCAAACTTCTCCACCACCCCACCTTCCCTCATTTTTCCCCACTTTGGCATAGAGCTCAACTCATGTCCTGGTGGACCAGCGAAAGTGCGGGCAAAAAAATGGATTTTACCCCGTCTGACGGGAAAATTTCAAAATATCTCCCCATGGCCCACCAATCCTCCTTTTGGAAGATTTTCATCCCTTGGCCCGTAGGCCCACCGTTGTTGGGGAAAATTTTCACCCAAGGGCCCCCTGCCCATAGCTTGAGATTTATAAGGAGTTAGAAGGACTTATTTATATCAATGGAAAGATGAGGAAATTTTATATCCAATGGGAATGATTTAGGGAAATTTTGAATGCATTAAATGTAAGAAAAATCAAGTTAAAACTCTATGCCTATTAGAGAGTGGGTATGGTGATAATTTACCCTCTGAACCTAATTGAAACTTCTAACCCTAAAATTTGGACGTTGTGACCTCTAATAATTACTAATAAGAGAAAAGTATGTTCTAGTGGAATAGAATTATTCCGAACTTGTTAGTATTGTTGTTACATTGTAACTCAGTAGTAGACTCTTTTAAACAAAAAAATATTATTCCATAATTTTCTTGACTAATCCTAGGTTGTTTCTTGGGTCTTAAGTGGGTTGTTTTAAGCGGGCATCACATATTAGGTTAGAGATAGACCTCTCTTTACCTTAGAAGATCTTCACGCCCCTTCCCGTAGAGTATACAACTTAGATTAGGGTGCAACATATGGTTTTCTCAAGCACAAAGGCCAGATTTAATTTCCCGGAGATGGAGGCTTTAGTCGAAATCCCGGTAGAGTCACATCGTGCACCCTATTCACCCATCTCGGGGTGAAAAGATGCATGCCACCTTGTGACATTGTATTATTGGAGAGGACTTCTTCAAGATGTGGCCTAGTTCATGTCGGTATTTTTAGAGTGCTAGAGAGTTAAGGCTAAGCATCATCATCCAAATTGGCCTTCGTTTTCCTCATGCTATACCGGAATGGAAGTGGGACACCATTTCCATGGATTTCATTGTTGGGCTACCGATGTCAAGATATCACCACGATGCCATTATGGTCATGGTTGATAAATTTAAAAAATCCTACAGGCCATTTTCTTAAAATTGACCCTTAAATTTTATCAAAATATAAAATTTATGATTCCTTTACAAAGAGGGCATCGAGAGATTTCCAGAAAGTCCTTGTTTTCCCAAAACTGAGCTTTCTATCAAAAGTTATGGCCTTATGAAGTTTTCTTCACTTGGTGGAAAAATTTGGGAAAAATTTCCCTAGCGGGCCCCCGGCCCAAATTTTTCCTTAAAAAAACTTAAGAAATTTTTTTGGGAAAAATTTCCAATTTTTCCCCACAACCCCATAGCCACTTGATTAGAGGCTGCCATGTGGCACCATGGGGTGACATCGGAGGGGCGAGAACCCATGCAACTTTATCCTTTTTGAAAATTTGTTTTTGGAAAATTTCCTAAATTATCTCCGTGGCCCGCACTCCTAACCCTGCCTTGAAAAAAATCAATTCCACGGATGCACGTGCCCATGCATGCAACTTATCCCTTTCACCCTCATTTGGAAAATTTTCTCAAACTTCTCCACCAACCCGACCTTCCCTTGTTTTTCCCCACTTGGGCTTGGAGCTTGCTCGTGACCACAGTGGACCCGTGGAAGCGCGGGTGAAAAAGTGGATTTTACCCTTGTGTGGGAAAATTTCAAAAGATCTCCCCACGACCCGCCAACTTTCCTTTTTGGAAAAATTTCATTCCTGGGCCCGCATGCCCACTCTTGGGGGAAAATTTTCACCCCAAGGCTTGCCAGCCCATAATTTGAGTTTTATGAGGAGTTAGGAGGACTTCTTTATATCAATGGAAAGGTGAGGAAATTTCCTATCAAATGGAAATGATTTAGGGAAAATTTTAATATGTTAAATGTGAGAAAAATCAAGTTGAAACTATACACCTATTAGAGAGTGGGTATGGTGATAATTTACCCTCTAAACCCGATTGAAACTTCTAACCCTAAATTTTGGACCTTATGACCTCTAATAATTACTAATAAAAGAAAAGTATGTTCTAGTGGAATAGAATTGTTCTGGAACTTTTTAGTGATTGTTGTTTCCTTGTAACCTGGTAGCAGAATCTTTTAAACAAAAAAAATATTCCATAATTTTCTGACTAATCCTAGGTTGTTTCTTGGGTCTCAAGTGGGTTGTTTTAAGTAGGAATCACATAATAGGTTAGAGATAGACCTCTCTTTACCTTAGATGATCTTCACACCCCATGCCCGTAGAGTATACAACTTAGATTAGGGTGCAACATGCATAGTTAGGAATAGATCTAAGGTAGGTCTAGCTTAACTTAGATTAGAATTTTAGTTAAGGTAGATCTTAAAGATCTAGGACTTAGGTTTTACCTTTTATAGTCCTGAAGTAGACCTCTATCCTTCTTACACCATTAAGCATCCTAAGAGATTAACAAGAAGATCCGAGCACACTATTTACAGCAGAATGTAGAGTAAGGACCTCCAAGAAAGATCAATAAAATTGTGTACATTTAAGGACTCAGTCCCTTACTTCCTTTAATTTATGTGTGATGCCCACTTCAACTACCACTTGAGACCAAGAAACAAACTAGGTTTAGCTAGGAAAATTATGGAATAATTTTTTTTTTTTTTTTGTTAAAGGCGTTTGCTACGAAGGTTACAAGGTCATAGTTACCACAACCAAGTTCAGGTTATCAAACAAGATTGACCTACAAAAATGGTTCTACAACATCTTACAACAAGCACAAGGTCAAAACCAGGGATTAAATTCCTCACTTAGGTTAGGAGAGTAAATTTTCACTCCCGTCTACCCTAACTAGCTTACAGGATTCAAACTGATTTTTCACACATCTAGAGTCATCAAAACTTTCCTAAATTATGTCCATTGGATAGGAAATTTTCTCACCTTTCCAACCATATAAATAAGTCCTCCTAAATCCCAATAAAACTCAAGTTATGGGGTGGTGGAGTTTTGGGAGAAAATTTCCCTTCCTTAGGTGTAAAGCACAAACACCTCCGCGCGCCCATGGGGTCGATGAAAGGACACATGGCACCATCTGATTGGCATGGGGAAGAGCAGAGTGGTGGAACATTTAAGGATTTTTAGAATTTAGGCCAAACGCCCAAAGGAAAAATTGGACGCGGTCACGGTCGAGCAACGGAGGGAACTAAAGTTTTGCGCCAAAAGGGTTTTAAAAGGCCAAATGGCTCGCGCGAGCCCGTGCTTCCACCCAGACACGTGTCAACACCCCAATGGTTGCAGGGATGTGGGGCCGTGGAGGAAAAAGTAAAATTTTTTCCCAAAAGGAAAAAATTTAAGGTTTCAAATTTTCTTTCGCGCCTGCCATTCCACGTGTCAGCACGTGAGTGGCTACAGGGCCGCGGAGTTGCGGAGAAAAATTGGGAAAATTTTCCCAAGGGAAATTTTTTCAAAAGTTAAGTTTTCAAGATGAGTCGCCCTTGAAGTGTCACGTGGAAAATTTTTATTGATTGAAGGGTTTACGGGGTGGTGGACTTTTTGGGAAAATTTTCCAAAGTTCAAATTTTGATTTTAATATAGTTAGATTTATTTTTAGTTGGCCATTTTGAAGTAAAAACTTCAAATGGCCATAAATTTTGATAGGGAACTCCATTTTGGGAAAACAAGGACTTTCCAAAAAGTTCTCAGAGTCCTCCTTGCACAGCAATCATCAATTTTAGATTTTGATGAATTTTTAAGGGTCAATTTTAAGAAATCAATCTATAGGCTTTGAATTCAAAACTGGCAGTTTTTCCAACTATCAATTTGATTGAATTTGAACTCCTCCCTCACTCAACATGTCAAAAAAACATGGAGGACCAGTTTAGGGAAGGTTTAGAGTTTTTTAGTGAAGTCAATTTGTTCATTTATACAAGTTTGCAATTTTTCGACAGTTGACGGGAAAAAGACGCGTCTGCAAGCTCCAAATTGAAATTCCTTGAGTTTTAGAGATTTATTCTTGACTATTTTAGTGAATTTGGATTCCTCAAGTATTCCTAAGTATAAATTTCAAGTTTCGTAATTTATTGTTGAGTATAAAGTTGAATTGCTCATTTTTATTAAAGTGTGCATTGCAAATTTGAGTTTAAAACAATGAACTGTTTCTTTTAAATTTATTCATCAATTTTTGGTAATTTGGATGTGCATATGATTCCTAAGCTTATTCAAATACATTTTATTGATTAAGATAGCCATTCAATTCTAAATTAAATTACAATTCAGATTTCAATTTGAATGCACAATTCAAATGAGAACAATACAGTTTAGCTTTCTCATACGTATTTTCCTCCAACACAGAAATCTCCATTTTCTTGACAACAATTCAATTCCAGCATACAATACAATCTGAAAACTACTTCAATCCTTTATTCAAAATTCAGTAACACTTTTACAATTGATCTCTTTTCAAATTTGAATTGGTATCAAATTTCAATTTACAAAGCATGGAATAACAATTACATTTTCTTTCCAAGATAAAACAGAGCTCAAATATACTTCTTCTTTACATTCTCAATTTCAACTTCAAACATCTACTATCAATACAATAACTTCCTATTACAACATTTATACACTCATCCACTTGAAGTGGGAAAGGTTACATTGAATTTTCTCCAAAGGGAAAAGACTATCAAACTATAATTTCTTCTCCAAACAACAACATGCCTATTTCTTCTTCTTTACAACTTTGATCACAATAAGTAAGGGGGAAAGGAAACACTCTCCACCCAACCAAGACATCCAATGGGAAAGGAGAAGCCATCTTTCTCCATTGGCCCCTAAGCCCCAACCATATTGAAATGAAGCATGAATAACAACACATGGCAACATAGGATTCTTTCACATACAAGTACATTTCTTTCACATGTAAAGAATAGCAGGATGCACAATTTCAAAACAAGACAGTAGTTCCCAACTGCATTTTAAACATTTCAAACAACACAAAGGCTTCTTCAAGCAAGCCAAACAAGAGCAAGGATTGTGGAGAATCTCCTTATGCCTCCTAATTTGGAAATCGGGCATCCACCAAATGCATACCACCAATAAAAAGTCATACCCATAAAATTTATATCTCCCGACCCCTCCTTATGCCCCCCCCCCAAATTTATCCCTTATGCCCCCCAATAGTAAGAAATGTAATCGGTTTCTTTTCCTAGGTGGATCCCAATCCAAAACTCCCTCCAAAATAAAACAAGTGCTATTGGAAAACCCTTATGCCCCCCCATATGAAAATCCCACAACCTTATCCTACACCATGCCCTAAGCATTCTACCCAACCAGCCAAGGAAGTAATCACAAACACAATTCAACAATGCATGTAAGAAAAAGGAAAAAAATCAGCATATAAGAAGGGAAGATCCTACCTCTCCATACTAGAGATTTTTTTCCAAAACAAAAGTTCCTTGATGCTCAAAATGCAGTTCCAAAATAGCAAGAAGAATGCATGAAACAAGAATTCCAAGCTCCTTCCACAAAGCAAGCTCCAACAACAATAAAATTCGACCCAAGAAGAGAAAGAGCAAAGTTTCAACAACCCAAACAAGAGAAGAAATTCCCATTTAAAAGGAGAGGGAGGGAGAGGATGATGTGGATTCCAAGTGGGATGCCACATCATTCTTTCTCAACCCCCAAAAGAGAAAATCAGCTTCCCAATAAATCACAATAAATGGAGATGACAAGCAACTTACACACTCAAAATTAACCCATGCTTTATCAAGGACTGAATTAAAAATTTGTAAGGGAAGTGCAATAAAAACTTACACATAGTCATTTCAAATTTTAATTCTAAAGACTAAAATTTACTCCCAACCCATAGGCATGGTTGGTGGATGATTTTAAGAGGTGTGGGACAAGTTTTACTTGTCCCACAAGCCTCCAATTTTGGCTTCAAGATTGGAGTGTTCTACACTCCAAATTAGACTTACTCAACCTACACATCACTTTCACATCTCTTACATCCTCTTACAAAATGCATTAATGCCTATGACTCCATTTATTACAAACTTTTGACATAATGATTTATTTATCTATCATATGGTTATACATAATATAAATCAAATTTAATTAGTAACCAAGACAATAACATTATTTCTTACATTCCACATCCCAATTTATTTAATTTAAAATTTAACTTTATGATTCTCTCAATAAAATATCATATTTAAATTAATTAAAAGAAGGAACACATTACAAATAAAATACATACAACAATAATTAAAAAAGGACACATAAATACAACACCTATATCCCATGGTCACAATAATGGAAATCCCCCCCATGGGAAATCCTAACATAACACAACACACAAACTCATAACACAGTTGCCATGGTGACCTTGTTGATTTCACATGGAATTTCAATATGGTTAGTCTCCAGTCCCTCGACATTGTTGTGATTTTCAACCTGCAAAATAACAATACCTCCTTTGGCCTCATGGCCACATCAGACATTCAAAATGATATAAATAATATATAATTATCAAATCCAAATCACAACAATATCAAGAATTCAACATTATCATTTTAAATTCAATTTTGCCACTATGTCATCATCCAATGAATCTCTATACTAGAGCTACTCATAATATCAAATGTCACATGTCTAAAATCAACATCAATAACATGTCCATGTCAAGAAGTATGTCATCATCCATATATAATAATGTCTCCAACAATCATTAATCATAATAGCTGAATCTAGATCAATACTAGTCCCTGATCTAACATCTAACCAATCATACTAAAATAAACATAATAGTGTCCATCATACTCCATGACCTAACATATACATATCATACTAAGTCAAAACATAATAATGTCCCAATATGAGATTAACAGTAGCAAGATCAGTATCTAAACAGTGTCAAAGGAGGGTGGGCACTACATTATGAATATCGGTTTGTCATACGATCGGATAAGAAGAATTAAAGCATACCTTAGATCAATGGAATTGATCCAGGGTTTTGCTATTATAGAGAGATAAATTTGCAAACAACATTACCAGTTTACAACCTTACCTATCTCAAGAAGAATGGATTCCTTACAAGCAACAACATTTCAGCAAAATGAATCCAAGAACAGAATAATTTATCCATTGCAAGCATGATTTCCAATAGTCAAAAGAATACACCTTCTTAGGAAAAATCACATATCAACGCTTGCAGTGCAAAGAGGAAAAATTTTAATAGTTTGTCAAAGATGTTACATACTTCCCTCCTAAAAGAATCATCATCCCAATGATTTACTTAGTTACACAATTTACATTAAGGACAAATCAATTTATTTTATTACCTTTCATATGTTCCAAACAAAATTGGATTTTAAAATTCCAAAATCAGCATTTACGTAGCTATTTATTTTAAATATGAAATGTCTACCCAAAACTGGTAGATTTATTGACATAAAAAGAATAAAAACTTAAACTTATCAGTCAATAGAATCAATCTTGTTCAAACAAATATGGGAAAGCAGTTTTCATATCTTCCATATTTTCCCAGGTTGCACTTTCTTCGTTAAAATGATCCCACTAGACCTTACATTGTCTTATTTCACGATTTCTTAAGTGCAACTGGTGAGTTTCCAGCACTCGTATAGGTTTAACCACGATTATTCCTGGGTCTTAGACCTGCAAGGAATTCCAATTTAACACATGTGATAAATCTGAAACGTATTTCTTAAGAAAATAAATATGGAAAACATCATGCATTCATGATAAAGTAGGAGGTAATGCTAAATGATAAGCTACAGGGTTGATTACTTCAATAATTTCAAAGGGTCCCACATAACGAGGTGATAACTTGATAGCCTTGCCAAAATTTATAGAACTCTTTTTTAGTTTAACTCAAGAAAGACCTTCTCACCAAGTTCAAATTTCCTATCAACCCGCTTCAAGTCAATGTAACTCTTATCCTTGTCCACTACTTCTTTTAAGCATTCATAAATCATATTAATGTGTTGTTCCATTTTTGTAAGGATTTCAGGTCCAACCACCTCTTTATCTTCAATGTTGTCCCAACTAACAGGGGTTCTACATTTCCTTCCGTATAATGCTTCGAAAGGTGCCATCTTTAGAGAGGCGTGATATGTGTTATTGTATGAAAACTCAACTAATGGAAGGTACTCTTCCCATTTATACTACTAATCCATGTAATACATTTGTAACATATCCTCTAAAACTTAATTAACTCTTTCAGTCTATCCATCTGCGTTTTGGATGATAAGCATAACTGAAATTCATCTTAGTTCCTAGAGTTACGTTAAGTGTTTGCCAAAATCTTGAAGTCATTATTGGATCTCTATCAAATATGATTAATTCAGGTACTCTATGTAATCTAAAAATCTCATGTATAAACATTTTTGCTAAAATAGGTGAATCATCCTTAAGATTACCAAAAATAAAATGTGCTACATTTGTTAGTTTATCAACAACTAAAATCACATCATGTTTATTTCTTGACATAGGTAACCCTTGTACAAAATCCATGCTTATCACTTGCCATTTGTACTACGGTATGCTATGAGGATACAATAAACTAGCTGGATGCATATGCTCAACTTTAACTCATTGACATTCTAAGTAGTGTGTCACAAACTCAATCACGTCCTTTTTCATCCCTTTCTAGAAATATTGTTGTTTTATATCAGTAAGCATCTTTGTAATACTAGGGTGTCTAGAAAAGGTGAATTGTGAAATTCAACTAATAATTTCTTTCTTAAATCATTTAGCAAAGGTATGTATACCCTGTTTTTAAATTGTAATATTCCTTCATTATCAAAGTGAAAACCCTTATATCTCACATCATTTAGATCTGTAGCAAGTGTTGTTTTTACTTGCTGAAAATAAGAATCAAATTCCATAACACTTTTACTTCATCCTTAAACTGAGTTCTCAATGTTATAAGAGCATAAATGTGCTTCCTACGACTTAGAGCATCATCTACCCTATTTTCCTTGCCTTTAATGTAACTTATGTCAAAATCATATTGAGATAGAAAATATAACCATCTTCATTGTCTTGCATTCAGATTTGGCTGAGTAAAAATATACTTTAGCCCAAGATGATCAGTTTTTAGTTCAAAAGGTTTACCAAGTAGATAATGCCTCCAAAATTGAAGTGCATGAACAATGGTAGCAAGCTCTAGATCATGTGGAACATAATTTATCTCATGTAACTTGAGTTTTCTACTTTCAGTAAGCTATTACATGATCATTTTGTAACAAAATACCTCCAATACCTTCCCCGAATGCATCATTACAACAATAAAGTCTCTGTTAGGGTCAGGTACAACCAAAATAGGTGTTTATGTTAACTAATCCTTCAAATTTTTAAATGCAGATTCACATTTCTCATTCCACACAAATTTCTTATCCTTTTTCTACAATGAAGTTATTGGTGTAGCAACTTTGGAGAAATCTTTAACAAATTTCCTATAGTAACCAACAAGACCCATGAAGCTTCTAACTTCATATACATTCTTTGGTGCAGCCACTCGATTATAGCTAAAATTTTAGAGGGATCTACAAATATTCCATCTTTTCTTGTAACATGACCCAAATAGTGTACTTTCATGTCATAGAAAAAAAAACTTAGACAAATTACCAAACAATCATCTCTTCCTCAATATTTCCAAGCCTATCTTCAAATTCTTATGATTTTCTTCAATAATTTTACAGTATGAGAATATTGTCCAAGAATACAAGCACAAATTTGTCTAATTATTCTTGAAAAATATTAATCATTAAATTTATAAAAGCTACAGTGCATTTCTTAATCCAATTGGTAAAACCGTGAATTCATAATGTCCATACCTCGTTCTAAAAGTTGTTTTATGAATGTCCTCATCCTTAATTCACAATCGATGATATCTAGATCAAAGATCTATCTTAGAATATACTTGATGCACCATGCATCCGATCAAACAGATCATCAATTCTAGTAAGTGGATATTTGTTCTTAATTGTTTCCTTATTTAACATTATGTAATCAATACTAATCTAAGTGTATCATCTTTCTTTTTCACAAAAATTGCCGGTGCTCCCCAGGGCGAGACACTCAGTCTAATCAAAACCTTTGACAAAATTTCATGTAACTAAGCCTTAAGCTCTACTAATTCAATATTATTCATTCTATAAGGTGCCTTAGAAATAGGCTCGGTTCTAGGTTTGATTTCAATTGTGAAGTCAAATTCCCATTTGGGTGGAAGACCTAGTAATTCTTCTGGAAACACATCACTGAAGTTTCGTAACAATGGATAACGTTCTAAGAAATCACTGTTTTCCTCAGTAGATTTAGAAATTTTTACTGCATATAAGGTACAACCCTTATTTTTGGCCTTTTTAAGTTGCATAGTTGAAAACTTCCTAACAAAAATTTCATGTTTTACCCCCTGAATGTCTGATGTTTTCTACAGGTCATCTAAACAACTAATCTATTTTTTAAAATAGTCAACTTTTTCTTTATGCTTAACTAACCAATTAACAGCTATGATTACATCATAAGACCCCAAAGGAGAAACATAAAGATCAAATTTCATGGAAAAACTAGGTAAATCAAGGACTCCCCAAAAAAGACACATGCTAATCAGTATGAACAACATTATTTCCATAATGTATAGCCCATGTTTTTTCCATTTTTATATATTTTATTATTAATTTTGATGCTAATTTACTAGAAATAAAACATTCAAGTAGCTTGAGTATTGAAAATAATAGTTACAAGTATACCAAATAACTTACCCGAACCTCTATGGGTGTGACTTTCTTTTCATTTTGTTTGTCACCATTTCGGCATGTATCGTGTGTTTACCGATTACGGTCATCATTTTTCAAAGGACATTGAAGTGCATAATGATCCTTGTCATAATTGTAATAGCCTCCTATAGGTCCCTTTTTAGGCTCAAATTTATTTTCTACCTTAAAGTTATCATTATGACCTCCATAGGACTTATGTCCGTTATTGTTGTTGTTGGAAAAGTTATTTCATACATTAGCAGTAGGCTTATTTGTTGTTGTTTTCTTATTATTATCTATTGTAAACTTATTTTTCGTACCAAACTTCTTCCATGGTCCTTTCTTAGGTGCAAGAGATGATGAAGAGGAGTTTGGAACTTTCTTTCTAAATTCCTCCTTATGAGTAGAAATTACCTTTAATTTCTGTTCCTGCCTTATGGCTTTTTCAACAACCCCTTCCATAGTGGTTGGGTTGTGAACATCCACCTCTCCCCCTATAATGGGATTCAGTCCCATGATAAATTTCTATATCCTGAACTTCTCATTAGTTTGATACTGAGGTACATACTTAAGGAGTTTGGTAAACCATTCCTAGTACTCTGTTACAATTAATTTTCCTTGGGCTAAGTTCTGAAATTCAATCATTTTCTCGATCATAGTAAAGTTGTGGTAGCCAACATTGCCTAAAATAAATTTTAAATTGATCCCAAGTAATATTTGTTTCATCAATGTTCAACTCAGCCTTACAATTGTCCCACCATGAAGATGCTTCATGGGAAAGCTGATATGCTCCCCATATTGCCTTTGTTTCCTCTGAGAAATTCCTTATCACAAAGTACTTCTCCATTTCACTGAGCCAATTTTTAGCTCCATATCCTAATGTGGTGCCATCAAACTTAGGTGGACTTATCCTTTTGATATCATTAGTGAGTTCAGCTATCTAGCCTTTCCTTTTTATTTTCTAGCTGATCAGGTATGTTTACATTATTGTTATCAACACCTAAATTCCTCAAATTGGCATTGTCTACATGAGGTGGCTGATTATTATTACCAACATCTTCTTACTCATCATTTTACATTACTTTTTTCAAGTACATCCAAACAATCTCTTGTGTCCAACAAGGAAACAAGCATCTCGTCAAGTTTTTGGCAAGTTGTTGCTTCTCCACCGGTGGTAGGATGTTTTCAGCATTTCCTCTTGTTCTAACCATTTTTGTTAATAAGAAAATTTAAGTTTTATTAGATTGTGGACACAATAGGTCCAAGAGCTACAAAACTTTAGCTCTGATACCAAGATGTAACATTCCCATTTTAAGACTTTAGAAACAAGGGAAAAAAATTATACATAATGTTCTCTATTCTAAATAATCATAATTTAGAACACACATTCCATGCCAATCAATCTCATAATAGATAACCATATGCAGTTGTAAATGACTCGGTGAACTACCGATCTCTCATTTCATGACTTGGTTTTCCAACCGATCTCTCATGTTAACTTAAAGTATCGAATACTAAGTGTACACTATGTGTACCTGGTTCTCTTACCCTGTTCTGGGTATTGAGTGTTCTATTTAAGAAACCTATCTAAATGTTTGTTACCAATATTCATCTACAATCCCATTTCTTAAACTAGACAACATAGGACAATGTAACCAGAACTTGCGATACTTTGGCCAAAGATTTCCAACATACTATTCATGTTACTATTCCTAGACAACATACTCATCTAACAGAATATGTCCTTCACCCCACTCATCTGTTATCTAGAATGGTCTTCATTGACTCTTGTCAGTACACTTGTTCAAGGTTTGGCCTTAACCCAAGTTAGTGATATAATTTGGTATAGGGAACCATGCGCAATGACCTAGGGTATATAGACATAATCAATCAATGCAAGTCAATTGGATGTGCCTAGTTACCCTAGTTCATTGTGAGTCACTTCCCAATGCAAAATCATATCTCTAATCTGACCTAGAGAGAAACTAAGTTCAAGTCCAAATTTGTGTAGATCTAGATGAACCAATGCTGAGGTGTGTTGTAACATGTTAACTTCAACAATGTATCCTCATGAAGACCCTAGCCTTCGCGATGGTACAATCCTGTAGTTGGCGTGTGCCAACATCTCGAAAGAACTACCCATCTTGATTTACATACATCAAGTGGATGTCATTTTAACCCATTTATATCTTAATTACAATTCAAATTACAACCCTGCTTAACCCTAATTCCAACAACTCTTAAGTTAGTCATCCCTAATTGAGTTGTTAAGTAATACGAAACATCATAAAAATTAGGATTACTTTTATGTTCATTAACTTTTTTCTTATCGTTTAGTTAATCAAAAATAGAAACAACATCCATCATATGATTTACTTACTATAAACCAACCATTCAGGTGTGTTTAAGATCCAAAACAAGTTCCATTATAGTAGACTTCATAGAGATGAAGTCGATTTATTAACAATCTTATGTACCATACGTTTTTTTAAAACCTATGGAGGTATTTCTCAAGAGGTGATGAAACTTCCTCTTTCTTGTTTAAGTGTTGGGGTTTATTATACCCTTTTTCATTTCACACTTCATGATAGTTAAGTTATACTTTCATTAACATCATTTAGTGAACCATACAGATTAGATAAAATAACTTCCATGCATGCCAACTTAACAAGTTACATTCAATTTAAGGGATATTGTAATTAAATCCCATCCCTCCAACTCATTTAATGTCAACCGGAAATAAGGATCCAATCAGGTAAGAATGGAAACCACGAAAATAAGATTATAAATTTCCTTCATATAATGCACAAGAGAAATGACATAATAAGTTTAAGTAACTCCAAATATTTTTCAATTCATCATGGTAAAATACATATTTTACAAGACTGAGAATTTCAGACATATTTCATGTCAACCAACATCAAGATCATTAAAGAATACAACTTTTCTTCCTTCAATACATTTCAATAATGAATCGATTTCTCTATAAAAGATCCAAACTTTAAGCAACCAATACATCATATAATTTATTTCCTTCCTTTATCACTTACGAAGTCCATCTGTAAAAATTTCTAGCATGGGTCAGTTCATTAAACTGAGCATGATAAGCACTAAGCATTAAAATGATGTGCTTTCAACTAACTGTTTCATAAAACCAACTCTGCTTTTATGAAACAATAAAGCCAACAACAAATAAATCATAAGTAATAACAACCATAAAAGAAGAATAGTTGATCAGCCTAAAATAACATTAAGAAAAGATCATGATATAATCAGCACTTTACAACATTATATTAGATAAGTAATATTTCAACCAATTTACTTATCTACATCAAATAAAAGTACTTACTACTTATTTCTTACATAATTCAATCTGAATTAGTAATACAGAAACTAACTCCACTATTTTCCAAACATAGAGTTACTTTATGAAGTAGGAACCAACAAACTCAACATTACAAAATTCCATAAAAAGACATCTATAGCCAAGAAAATTCTAGCTTCTTGAAAGGTTTTAGGATGAATCATCTACAACATAAAAATAAGAGATTCCCATTTCAGATGCTATACCCAAATTCATAGTCCACGATATAACCTAAGCTCTCAAGTTAGGTCACACCTATAATTAGGAAAATATTCACTCAATAAAAGACATATAACATTAATGATCCAAAACAATGTTAATCCCTTCAATACAAATCAAGTGAATAAGAGAGAAGTATCAACAAATACTCGATGCATTCTAAATATTACTGCAATAGACTGATCCAATTATATATACTATATTACACAAAAGAGGGAAGGAAAAAATGAGATAACAAATAAGAACTCCCCCTCTAATTTGGTTAATCCGAATATCATTTCACAACTCAGAAAAGAGAATACAACACATAATCTCTTACAATTTCTAGAGGAGGCAATGCCGAATCTCTAGCTCGAGAATAAAAGAAAAAGGAGTCAATCGACATGATTAGAGGAGAATTCCAACATTCCTTCACAAGAAAGGATGGTCGTAAAAGGATTGGTACAGACCCAATCATAACATCCTTTAACTCTTTTAAACGTAGAAATCATGCACCAAAAATTGTTAGACTGAATCATATGACTACAAAATGCAAGTCAAGTTTCAAAATAAGGTTCACCCAAACACGAAGAAAAAGTAGTAATAATATTATTATTCTCATCAAGAAAGAGATGTAATAACAAGAATTTCTAAACAACTTACTTGGAATTAATAGCCTTCAACAGTCATTCAAAATTTTCAAGGTTTCAGTCAAAGGAACCATATAATTTCCATTCCTTCAAGACGATAGTGAAAAAATTGGTGAGAAAGACTCACATTCAAATCCTCACAGAGGTGAGGAAATACATCTTATGAAGGGATACAGAAAGATCCTTCATAATTTGATTTCAAAGAAGGTGTAACAAAAGATTGACATGGCTTAGCTATAGGTGCACAAGCTATCAACAAAGATGATAAAATAATTTTCATTACATTTCTATGGACAGTTCAATTACACACCTCTACAAATTCGACAAGGTAAATTATCCCTTCCAATCTTACTCAGAGATCAAAGAAATGGAAGAATCCCAAAAACCTTTATTCAAAACTGATTTGGTTAGTTCTAGGTCATGAAACGTCAACCAAAAGTTTGAATAAACATCCTTAAAGCTTTACGATACCACAACAAAAAGGATTTAACAAGTTTACTCTAGCAAGTTACTCAAGATGTTAACCCAGATTAGGAACGGTATTCCAAATCAACAACATCTAACTCAAAAGTGAAGTAGACAACAAGATCGACATCTAGAAAGCTCAAACAAAGCTATGTGAATAACCCAAATATCGACTCGCATAATCAAACTCTCAAAATTTCCTCAACCAAACAAGAATTCATCTATTAACCTTTAGTTCACCATCAAAAACTTAAAGAAATACATAATATATAAAAGATCGAAAGAGAAGACTTCACACAGATATTCTCAACAAGATAACTTCAAAATCTAAGTGTCCAAGAAACAATTATCACATAGTTTCCATAAAAGAACTTAATTCAAGAAACTCATTTTTTAACTGAAAAGATAAGAGGATTAATAAAACATTCATTCTTGTTTCCATACAAGTTGAATCCAAAAAATAGAAAATCCAAACACCCATTATCAACCCAACTTCCATCGAATACCGATTCAAAGAAATGAGAGTTTTATACAATAAGTTCAAGAATAAGTCACTCATTTACTATTTTCTATACAAATTCGAGTTCACACAACTCTGAATCAAAGTATCCATATTAATACAGTTCCAACAGAGTAACAAAACTTCAACAAAACAAAGATGTGACAAAGAAGGATATTATTTTACCTTCTAACAACCAAAACAACAAACCTAGTTCGAAACTTGAAGCAACATTACATTTCCATAAACCCCCTTTTGAATAGACAAGAAACATTCTCACATGTTCAATATTACTCAAATCACAACTAGATTTAAGGTGTGATTCACCATTAAATAAATAGGAAAACAACCCATTTCCTACTTTATCAAGTAGAGATTCTTCAAGAAATACAGAGAATTTTTAAGAAAGATTACATGGTAACCATACAAAAATAAAAACTCATTTATTTCATGAGAGCAGAGTTGTTTTAATGAAGATGCTTAGAGAAAAGCAAAACAACTTAATGGATAGAGCCTATCATGCCTGATAGTGCTTATGTTGATTCAAAGAAGATTTCCAATGAGCCTCCACAATTCCTTCTTCTCCAAACAAAGTCAACAACCAAAAACTTCTTTCTCATATGCCTCTTATACCTCCATTGGATTGAAAATAGTCCAAAGGAGCTAAAAATAGAAACAAATTGAAAATAGAACTGCTGGTTCGAAGAACTAGATATCTCCATGTAGAGCAAAAATCGAAATGCATGAAAGACCAAACAACCCCAAGAAATCTGCTCGCATGGTTTCCAAGGTGGTTTGCTCGCTAAAACCGATGACCATTAATGCCATTAAACTCCACTTTCCCACCTATATCTCCACACCACCACCATCTAAAGTTGGTGAGTCCAATTTCAATGATAACATGCATCACTTAACTCTAGTGATGATGCCAACTAGGATTCCCTCTAGTTTCCATGCCTCTACCAAAATTAAAGATTAAAAATTTTAAATTCAAAATCAAATCACATAAATTACTTTTAAACCATCATCACCACCTTATACTTTCCATGCAACCCCTTAGGTCCCCTTCCATCCTTATAGTAGTTTAGGATCCAACCTTAGGTTAGATAGAAAGTATTCACCTTAGGTCATTTTAATATTGCCATAGGTTACAAGCCATCATAGATTAAGCCATATCCCATAATAGTTCAATATTAGGTAATAGGTTAGAGATAGACCTCTCTTTACCTTAGATGATCTTCACACCCCACACCCGTAGAGTATACAACTTAGATTAGGGTGCAACATGCATAGTTAGGAATAGATCTAAGGTAGGTCTAGCTTAACTTAGATTATAATTTCAGTTAAGGTAGATCTTAAAGATCTAGGACTTAGGTTTTACCTTTTATAGTCCTAAGTAGACCTCTATCCTTATTACACCATTAAGCATCCTAAGAGATTAACAAGAAGATCTGAGCACACTATTTACAACAGAATGCAGAGCAAGGACCTCCAAGAAAGATCAATAAAATTGTGTACATTTAAGGACTTAGTCCCTTACTTCCTTTAATTTCTGAATATCAGTTTGTCATACAGATCAGATAAGAAGAATTAAAGCATACCTTGGATCAATGGAATTGATCCAAGGTTTTGCTATTATAGAGAGATAAATTTACAAACAACATTACCAGTTTACAACCTTACCTATCTCAAGAAGAATGGATTCCTTGCAAGCAACAACATTTCAGAAAAATGAATCCAAGAACAAAATAATTTATCCATTGCAAGCATGATTTCCAACAGTCAAAAGAATACACCTTCTTATCAAAAATTACATATCAACGCTGCAAAGTGCAAAGAGGAAAATTTTTAATAGTTTGTCAAATATGTAACACTTATGTTGAGGATGACGTATCTATCCCAGAAGATCCCATCATGAGGAAGAAATTGGTAATAAGAAAGAGGGAATGCGAGGATACTCTAGTAGAAAAGGCACCGAGCGTGCATACGACTCGGAGAATTTGGGGACACAAGAATCTGATGTGGGTATGAACACTTACACTCATAAGAAGAAGTCCACTATGAAGGATTCACCCGAGAGGGAAGAGTTACCAAAAAAATAAGAGTCCCATATGTTAGAGGAGTCATTAGAGAAGAAGAAGCAAAAAGTGGCACAAGGTTCAGACTGAGGAGATAAATAGCATGAAGGGTGATGACTCTGGGGAAGAGGATGAAGAGCACAATGAAGGTAAGAGTCATCTTGTTCACAATATACATGATTCTGATGAAGAAGGAGATGAAGAGAAGAATGGGAATAGGGAGGGCACCCATAACAAAAGAGGATGTGAGGAAGTTGACATGCATGCTCAAAATACCCCAACCCCGACTAGAGATAAGTTATATGACACGGTAGAAAAGGAGGTGGTGGGTATTATATAACAATTTGTTGAGCACGAGGTAGAACATAGTGTTGATTAAGTGCTAAAAGAAATAGAGGAGAGTGGGAGAGTGGAAAAGGAATATGGGAGCATGGCCAGAGACCCCAGCTTAATAGTGAGATTCTTGAAGACAACACACACATGTGGAAAGGGCGTAGGAGTGGCACAGAAAACACCATGGCTTACATTAATGATCTAAATAAGGTACTATGTGTAAATTTCCAAAGCACAGCTTCTATAGATCAACTCCTCACTTGGTCTTCTTTTGATGAAGAGGGTGTGTACCCATGCACGAGAAAAATGCTATCCTAGGATTTTGAGTTTCATGTTGATAAGCACAAGTTTGAGGTTAATAGTGATGCATTGATGAAGACACCAGATGCCAAGGGAATAAACCCTCTTGTGAATTCTCGTGAGCTGTCAAATGAGAAAGTTTACAACAATCTCAAAAAGTGTCAGTGGAGGTGGAAGCAAGAATTTTTCGTAGAAATGATGGAAACAAATTCTTGGAGGAGGAGTTTGAGAAAAAGAATGAGGAGATAATTGAGAGGGATAGGGAGATAAAATAGAAGGAATTGATCAATGTGTAGTTAAGGCGTGAGCTGAGGGATGAAAAGGTGAAGGTATGTGAAGTATACAAGAAGGTAGAGGTTATTTCAAATTCCATTATCTTAAAGAACCCTTACTTGTCCCGTTACGAGAATAAGTACGAGTCGACCATGCACTACTTGGAATAATTGACACACATAATCACCATGGAGAAGAAACCACTTGCATTGGAGTCGGTAGAAGAGGTGATGGCACACCAGAAGGAAGAAGAAAATTTGAAGATTAGGGAGACAATAACTCAGTACTCGAGCTCCTTTCCTTAGTGATGACCGCAATGTAAATGGATGGAGTTGTGTATGAAAATTATGGTGATAGAGATAGAGTAGTAAGCATATTGGTTTTTACCCATAAGGTGGATTTGAAGGAGTTTCAAGAGAAAAAAAAGGGAAATAGGGTGGAATGATTTAAAATATTGGAAGAGTTAGAGAAGAAGTTATATGTAATTGAAACCTTGAGGGTTTTGATTAAAAATAAACTGAAGAAATTGTACCCCCAAGTCACTCACAGGATGGACAAGCTGAGAGACCTTAGCAAGTAGATGGAAAACATCATAGGTACGTTGAAGGTTAAGTAAGATGAACTAATTTTTGACAAGGTTAGCATGTTGGTGGGTGATTTAATTCAACATGCACATGGTGAGGTAGATGCTTGGGATAAAATTGAAGCATCCATGAAGAAATACTTCCCACTCCTCATGCTTTGCAAAGAGCAAGATCCCTTTATTATTACATTTATTTATTCCATTGTAGGTTATTTCATTCTCCTATTCTTTATTCTTTAGTGAAAGGAAAAAGTGTTTATGGGGATGGATAACAAACTTAATATGGGGTAATGTTAGGACATGAATTGACAAATTTCCAAGGCGATGAGGAGTGTGCGTGTGCAAGGAAAGTGAGTAGGAAGGAACTCAAGGAAAGGCGCGTGGGAGAAGAGCTTGACATGTGGAAGTAGAAGAGGGTTTTGGGATTTATCCACATTTTAAAGGTGGTTTTGCAGGAAAAAAACCGAAGGCCCGAGTAGGCGTGATAAGTGGATAAGGTTCTAGCCTGAGCCTTTAAGGTCAAGAAAAGAATAATCCATGCAGGGAATATTCCCGGGAGGAACATTACGCTTAGTGGAGGCCTCACGAAAGTTTTCATAAACACTAAATCAATCATGGAGGACCACACCTACACTTGACATGTGATCTACTCATGGGTGAAGCTATGGCGGTGAATCTAGATTCTATTTTGAGGAGTGCTTGGGTATGAAATAAAGAGAGAGAAAGAGTTGGAGGAGAGGAAACTAATTTCTTCAAGAATGTTATCACTAAGAATAGATGTATGTGCTTAGGTCCGAATAAGGGTTGCAATAGGAAAGTGTATCTAGGATCTCTATTCGAGAGTAGTTTTGTAAGGTTGGAATGTTATTTCATGATGCTTATGGTATGAGATGACCCTCTTTAATGTAATATGGCTACCGTATATGGAGCTTTTTTGTGTGTATTTTTATCTATGGACTAAACCCTAGTGTGATTCATATTATTCATGGTTCGATATTTTTCCATTATGAAATTGTGATGTTTATATTTATCCTATGGAGCATCTATGATTATAACTAGAATCAATACATATGTATTAGATTAAATGCACATGTTATTTCTCTACAAACATTTCCTCCATTAATGGTGGAACATTCTCATAAGGCTCACATAAAGGAGGATCTCGAAGCTTATGCATGCATTGGGTTAGCTCCCAACACTTGGGTGATAGGCCAATGCATTTGGTGTTAAAAGAAAGATTAGAGGATAGAGGTAAACGAGACTACAATCAGAAATTAATTGTATTACGTGCAAAAAATGGGACATGATCTCGAAACACACATTTTCTATGCATGAATTCAAGAGATATTTAGGATTCTCCACTCCTCTATCAATACTTTGAATCACTCATCGAGCCATGTCTTAGTATGTATTTGGTTTGTATTCTTATCATATCCCAAACATGTGTATTTAACAAAGTATTTGGCTGAAGATTGCTTCCATTATGGATATTTGAAAAACTTGGGATCATATCCATTTAGTACACCAATTTCGTCAAACACAATAATGATCAATATTGTACAAAAACTAAAGGGATCCCCTCTCCCATACACTACACACACATTTAATGATTTTATCTATAATATAATGTGTAGGGTTATACTTAAAATTTTTATAGTAGTTTTATGCATGAGATATAAGAACTTACGGTTGATATTTTCCCACCTACTAGAGTTGTACATATTTTAAGTCAAGTAGTGCATGAATATTCTCATGGAAGGTTATTTGATGTCGAATACTAGCATTTCATTTTTGGTAGTTCATCTTCCAACCTAAGTTGTTAATAGCGATGTTATCGTCGAGTTTATTCTAGTTGCTCACACATTTCATGGAGATGTTGTCGATCAATGTCTTAGGTTGGTAGATATATTTTTGTACCTTCTTGTAAAGTAGATCCAATTCATGTGTATATACATGAGAAATAATTGAACTAAGGGGGTATCCTTACTGAAATAAGGTATCTCGAATAGTTGAAACACCCTAAGGTATTATAACATCATAATATGTTTTATGTTTAACTCCACCATTCTATCTATGCCATTGCCAAATTTAATGAGATAGTCCATCTCCACAACTAAAAATAATTTTAGTGTTTTACTTATTTTATTTAGATTTTGTATACCCTACTCTCCTATTATGTACTACTCCAGAACCACATCTTAGGGATTTCATCTTATTTTTCTTCGAGGCACACTCTCCTCTGGTTCCTTCACAATAGGGTCATGTCTATGTACCTTATTTTTGGGTTGGCTTAGGCCAATTGGCATTTCTTTCTATTTCCCCATTCTAATAGGGTATGTTGTAATGAATGTTCCCAGAAGACTAACATGCTTTTTGGTTGGATATTTTATCAACCCAAAATATGAGGTTCAACCACGGTATATGGGATTAAATCCTCCTCAAAGACAGTGAGGTGCCGCTTGCTACTAATCTAAAACACAAAAAAAATAATATATACGATATTCACACTAATCTAACCATTGGGGTTGGGATAGAATCCCGAAATCCACATTCACACGATTCAAAGGTATGCCTTCGTAAATGAACGGGTTAGAAACTATTACAATGAAAGAAGCACAATGGAAAGGAAATGAGAGAAACGTATTTTCTTTCGAGTAAACGCAGAGCACAAAATAATCATACGAGCTTTAGATCATAAATATAATGTCTGAGATGATTAGAAACAATAAGATGCTATGCAAAGAATAGCTTAAGATCATGAACGTAAGAACAATGTCTTAAGAAAGATATATCCCACAACACAAAGTTTGTAAAATAATATCAACTTCTATTCTTTGAAATGATTGAACGAAAACACAAAGTTTTTCTTCTTTCCAATAGCTCCGAATATTACAAAAATCTCAACCCTTTGGAATGCATAAGCATCCCTTATTTATAATAAAAGGGAATGAGAGAAAATAGGATAAATCCCAGAAAATAGTGTTCTTTAAACAGTGTTCTATTTTGCTTGATCCTCACGCAGGAGACCAAGTCAAAATTTGCTTCCTACATGACGAAACAGAAATGAAAAAGACATGTCAATTTCAAGATTGAAATGACATGAAACATCAAGAATTAGTCTGAATCATCATCTTTCGCTCCTTCATCTTTCTCTTCCTCCAGCTGCACCTGTTTGTTCCGAAATTCTTGGAACTTTCGAATTATGCCTTGCATTTCATTTTCGTCAGGTGCAGTAGAATGATCATTCCAAATTTCACAGGTTTCATGGATATCACTAGCACTCGGGAAGCTTTTTCAATCTTTTGCTGAGCTTTCTCAAGGCCTCAAAAGAATTTTCAATTCTTACAAATTGATCAATGATCTCAATACCAAATCCGTGCATTGGTTCATGCTGAATAGACTCTTGGACTTGTTTGAAAAGATCATCTGCTAATAGGACACCTGAGTTTCCAACTGACACCTTTGGACAAATCTTCAGCAACTCTTCTTCCAAATCAATTTTTCCATCAATCAATTTATCCCTTGATTCTCTCAACTTAGCACAGGCTTCGTTGAGAAACCTCACCCTGAACCTGATGGCTTTCGTTAGCTGAAAATGCTTATCCGTATGTGGGATAATGCCTTCTTCTACCAAGAGATGTGCTGGTATTTTCTTTAATACTTGGAGAGCTTCATAAGTCAAATCAAGATGTCCAATTTCTTGAGAAAACTCATCATCCATCTTCTCTCCATCCTTCTGAATATCCCCACATATTGATGAACTTTCACAATGTCTTGTATCACCTCCTTCCCCTGTTGGAGTAACCTTTGGATCCATTCATCGACCACTCTTCATTTTTTAGAAATCTTCTCAATTGTAGGTACTGATGAGAAATCGAATCCGAAAGGGACAGAAGAAGATGGTATGGATTCAAGGGGTTTTGAGAGTTTAAGAAAAACCTCAGTCAACTGCTCCACTTTTCCTTTAAGCTCATCTCTGTTGTCTTTTGTTTCTTTCAACTTCTGGCACAGCACGTTTGTGGCATCCCGTGCATCTTGTTGCGCCCCTTCTGCTGTCACTCTTCCTAGAGCCACCCTGGTTATCTGATAATCAGAGGCTGTTATGTCCTCTTTAGTTTTGTCAGTCGCGGGAGTGGCTATCTCTGCGAACTTATCTCCTGAAGCATCCACCAAAACCCTTGAAACTATTTTGGGTTTCTTGCCTGATTTAGCAGTAGGAGCCTTGAGTGAGCTGAAATCAAAGGCTGGTAGGGGCACAATCACCTTCCTCTTCCTCGGAGTTTTCTCGAGTAGCCATTGCGGCATATCAGAGGGAGTTGCCATGGTTGTAGAAGCTGGTATCATACTCTCAAGGGGAGAAGATTCTACTAGTGGAGGAGGAATAGTTACCAACGTGGTAGTAGATCCAATAAAAAGAGGCACAGGAGGGGGCGTGTTGGTGATCACTTGGGTCCCAGCAGAGAGGGGTGAAAGTCCAGAGAAAATACTGGCCATTACTGAAGAAGTTGATGGAGAATAAGGAGGTAGGAGTGGTTGTGAGGAAAGAGGCACAGATTCAGACTCCAAAGCCTTGGATGCAAGAGATAAGGTCTCTTCAGTTGAGCAATCAGCAAATGGTGAAACCAGAGGCTGGCTTCCTTCTCCTTCCAAAGTAATTTCTCCTATTTCTGGTGGTGTTGGTGATTCTGGCACATTCACCGTTTCAACTGGAGAAACAATTGAAGAGATTTCTCTTTCTTTCCTCTTTTTGACAATCTTGACCTTTATAGGCCCCCTAGAAGATTTTCTGTCCTTTTCCTTTTTGGAGGGCCCCACCTCTGAAGCAGCCAACTTTGAAAACTTATCATCTTTAAAATTCATTCCCCAAGAGGAGAGCCATGCTTTGGTGCGTGCAAGAATTGGAGCCGACCTATCTGTAATGGAGGCTTTTTCACTGATTGACCAATCAATAGGTGGGAAAACATATTGATCTTCATTTAGTCCATCATAGGAAAGATCCAAAACACTTTCATTGTCACTGGTACCTTCGGGTAAATCAGCAAGCTCAAGTGTTTGAATCTCAGCAATTGTCAATCTGCTATTATCCTTTCTGTGAACAGCAACCTCATTACGCAGATCAATCCAAATATCCTCTATGTTTGGCCTGTGCAGATGCAGGGTTCCATACGCCCTGAGCACTCCTCGGATGTCAAAACCGTCTCGAGGCTTCATATGCTTCTTCAACTTGTCCTGAAGCTCATGGACAACATTTTTAGCCTTCACCACTATTGAGCAAGTGTATCTCCCAATAGAAATTGGGAAGGATACAACAGCCTTATGTTTACTTTGTTGGAATTTATGGAAATCCAACAGCTGCCTAACCAATTCCATCAATATCAGTTTATCCCCTGGATATCGGGCAAGCGAAAAGGATCTCCCGAGTACATGACCACCCAAAGATATGTGAACTTCTTGAACTGTAAGAAGACACATCCCCATTTGGAAACTTCTCGCCTGTGCCTCATCTCGATACTCTTGTCTTCCTCAATTCAGGGTTTAGTCTACAGATGTTTTCATAGAAGAAGGCGTCATTCACCCTTCTGAATTGGTCTTGGGATCCCTTCCTTGTCAGTTGAGGGAAGTATTGATACACATGGCTCCCTGTCCTGCTTCCCTTGGTATCCAACCCGGGATAGTTCCTCATCCCGGCTGCTGCATATGTGACATATGAAGACATATAAAATTTCCCTGTGGACAAGACTGTTGTCAGTTGGGAATCTATCTCATTACTAATGAGAGTGCCCTAGTCAATCCCTTGTTGATTCTTCTTGATGGTGATCATGAATTGATACATCCACCCTTGGAACACATTTGATTCGGGTAAACTGAAAACCCGACTCAACAAAGTGATGATGTCATTGATCTCCTGGATGAAATCACTCCTGGGGATCAGTCTTGGGAATCTGGAGACAGCCGGTTTGGCCTTGATCAGGAACTTCTTATTTACATGCTTGATACAATTTTCCTGATCGTTATCCCAGGATTTCTGAGCTGACTTGATGTCCAACTCTCCATACTCTTCAAAATTGGGTAGTTTGAGGAGGTCATCAAAGTAACCTCCGTCCAATTTGATTACTACTTCTCCTGCCTGACTCCTCACAGAACGAGAAGCCGAGTCATAACTGGAGGCACAGGCCAAAATGAATTCAGGGCACTGAGCGGCCATGGGAAAACCCACTGCAAGGGGTAAGCCACTATCGGCTATCACTTTCATCCACGGAGTTTGGGAGGAACTCCTTACCCTACTCCAGAAATCTTCAATATCTATATTCCCGAGCTCTGTATCTCGGATGTCGTAGTTGCAATCAATATATGATGGAGACTCCACCTTTCTAAACTTGTATTTCATTCTTCCTGACTTCTCAGTCTTTTCTTGAGATGGACCAGGGTCCGACATGAAGGATGTCGAAGGAAGAAAGTTTCGAAGATCAGGGGATGTCACACACTGTGAAAAATCTGACCTACTGGAGATGCCGGAAGAACGGAAGAATCCGACACACTGAGGAGTATGTCGGGGAATCCAGAAAACCCGATGCGCTGAGAATGTCGAAACTCTGGAAAGTCCGGCACTTGTGATGATGTCGGAAACTCTGGAAAGTCCGGCACTTGTGATGATGTCGAAACTCTGGAAAGTCCGACACGCCAAACCTTCCAAAATACTTCGGGTCTTTGACACTGCACAACACCCTTCAAAACCCGAGAAGAGAAAAATAGGGTTTTTTGTTGAATTTCAAACATGCAATCTCTTTTTTTACCATTCATGTACCAAGCACATTTTGATTACAAGAAAATTCTGAGGAAATAACACCAAGTGGTAATTTCGAAGAGATAGACCCTAAAACCTAAACCCCGTTTAGAAAACAACTCAAGAAAGAAGAAGAATAAAAATCCCACAAAACCCGGTAAGAAAATGAGAAGAATCCACGCGCAATCAATCCATAAAAACTAGGAACAAAGAATGGAGAGAGAAATACCTTCAACCAGAGAAAGGAAAGATCGAAAACAGGTGATTCAATCGGGCACAAGCGAGCTTTCGGGTTTCGAGGTTGGAAGAGCATGTATGAAAATCCACGAGTTAAAAACACGTCTGGTAAAAATGACGTGTAAATCCACATATTTATAAGAAAATTCACAATTAATACACCTCGGCTGGCACGTGCCAACTCACCCGACAACTCGACATTAACGCCATGTCAGCATGCTCGGGAGGTCCGAAAACCCGACACAAAGGTGTGTAGAGTAATTCAGGTTTCGGGTTGCGGGAAACAATTGACACAGAGCATGAGATGTTTAGATGCTTCAACGTTCCGAAAACCTGACATGAAGGACTAAATCGGACTTCGGGTATCGGGAGACAGGTGACACAAAACATGCTTTGGATAAGGCATGTTCCGATGCGCCGAAGGTCCGAAAACCCGACTCGACTCACTTGAAGCGGGTTTCGGGTTTCGGAAACACAAGACATAAAGCATTCAAAACACATGTTGACCTGTTGGTGAAACCCGAAAACCTGACTTTCTCTAATAAAGGTAATTTTGCAAAAACAACTTTAAAAATTTCGTAGGGGTTATCTGATAGTTTGGAGTAAACTCAAACGAGATAACAATTCTTACTATTTTGAGACCTCTTGATCATTAATAGAAGACTAGTTCATTATGAACATAAAAATTGTACATTTTTTCCGTTAAAACTTCTTTTAAATCCTTCAATTAGCACTCCATATATTTCTCTTGTCTTTATCTACCACTATGAATTGGTTATTTAATGATTTAAGATTAGGAGTATGAGGTGTAGGCAATCTCATTCACACAAATCACCTAATTCTCTCCTTCACAAATCTACTCTTATTGGCTCAAGTGTGCACAATGATTATATTTAATGTGTTTGGTTGGCACAAATTTTCTTCCATGATTCCTCTCTACATCTAAAAATTTAATTAGGAATAATTTCAAACCCTTTTATAATTTGGGAATTATTTTCTTTTTCTCTCTCTATGATGTTTCTTTCTGTTTCCCCATTCTAATAGGGTAGGCCATAATGGATGCACCTAGGAAGACTATCCTTCTCACTATTTTTAGATATCCTACTCATTAATAGAAGACTAATTCATTATGAACATAAAAATTATCATTTTATTCCTTGAACCATCTTATAAATCCTTTAATTAGAGCTCCACATATTCCTCTTTTCTAAATCTACCACTTTGTGTGCATTAGTTATTTCATGATTTAATATTTGGATCGTGAGGTGTAGGTAATCTCCTTTACACAAATCACTTAATTCTCTACTTGAAAAATTTACTTTAATCATCTCAAGTGTTCACAATGATTATATTTTCCTATTGGTAGGGGTATTTAATGTGTTTGGTTGGTAAAAATTTCCTTCCATATGTACTCTCTACATCCAAAAATTTAATTAGGGAATAATGTCAAACCCTTTTATACTTGATGATTAATTTTGGTTTTCTTTCTTCTCTATCCTCTTATGTCAGCTTCTAGGCATGACTAATTTCGTTCTTGGCATTCTATGGAAGTGTGCACATGCACATCCTACCTTTAGACCCTAGATTTCTTATCAACTTTTGTAACTTATATTATCTCCACCCCTTTATTTCACCCGTGTGGTCCTCCACCATGATCTTACTTCCTTAGTAAATTTGTGAGGTTGGTTTTATTTTTACGAGACTCTGTTAATGGGATACATGTGGCATCCATCAGTTCCTTATGTCCACCAATCCTTATTATTTCTTTCCTTATCCCTTTTCTGCAAAATACCAATGACAAACACGTGGCCCGCATCGATGTTATTAATTAGTCATACTCCATAAGCCTTACCAATTCCTTCATATGTGAAATTTTCAATGATGAACATGTGGTGAAAATTGGTGGATATGCATTCATTTTTATTTCTTTCTCTAATTCAGATTT
The DNA here is from genome assembly GCA_018340775.1 of Taxus wallichiana var. yunnanensis. NCBI lineage: Eukaryota > Viridiplantae > Streptophyta > Pinopsida > Cupressales > Taxaceae > Taxus > Taxus wallichiana. Next base: position 467,284,886 of record CM031238.1, on the reverse strand, counting down.
CTCTTATTATCTAATTATTGACATGTGGTTATAATTAGGGATTTGATAATTCATACCTTTCTCATGATATTTCCATACCTATGCTAAGTTCCTTATGGGGTGGACTCTATTAAACTTGGAAAAAATGAATGAATTGGATAATTAATGATAATATATTTCTTCCATGAATGAACAAATGATTATTTTCTCAAAATCTTGAAATTTTTCACAAAAAGATAAAAATAAACAATGTAACTAAGGAAATATTTTTGGGTTGCTTCATAGAATCCTTATTGCTATAATAGTTACTCGGTTAGGAGTGGTAAGGATTCAATTTAATATTGTTGAAATAGCTGTTATAAATTCTCCATCAAGTGCACATTAGGTTGTTATGAATGATGTATGAATATAACCACCTAACTTGTAGCTTTCCTATATGTTTGGCATAAAAAAATCATAAATAATGACATGAAATCTTTCCCTTAAAACTTTACCCTTAATGTTCTTATCATGCAAAAATTTTGTCTCATTTTCTCAACTCCTTGACTCTATTGCACGAGTAATCTCTTCTCATCTAACATTATCTAAGCATCAAGCATTTGGTTTATAGTTTCTCAATCATTCAAATACCCTACACATGCTATATAAAGTGATGGTAATAGGAAGTAAAATGGTTTAAATTATTCTTTTCCAAACACCAAATGAAAATGGTGTATACTTTTTAAGTGTTTATAGGTAGTCTTGTAGGCCCAAAGTATAGCTGAAACTCAGTTATCCCAATCTTGACACCCCACATAAAAAATATTTATTAGAGTAGTTCCCATGATTTTTTTAAATGATTCCACCATTCAATTTTCCTATGGATGGTAGGGGTGATATTCTTGTACATAATCATGAACTCTTCCAAAGTAATATGCAACCTACTTATGTATGGAACTGGATTCCTTAATCACTAGTCAAACTCAACAGAACCCATACCTAGAGATGATATACTCCCATAAGAACCTAACTACCATTATGGCTGTTACTTTTTACCATCTTACCAAGTAATTTGTAGCACTGATAATGTACCGTGCTCTTGTCTTGTGTACAATATGAGTTATTAGACCAAAAAATTCAATGTCCCCTTTTTAAAATGGTTATCCTACACACACCAATATCAAGGGAATTTCATCTCTTATATTTTCCTTGTGTACCATTTAACAGATGTCACACTTCATAGTGTACTCCTTAGAGTAGTGGTGGATTTGAAAACATAGTGGCCTATTACTATGCCTTCATGATATTATTGTGGTAATCCTACGTGCTCACGTTATAGAACACATATCCTTAGAACTTCATCGATCCTAACTTGTACAATTATCATCCAATAGGATAATATGACATCATGTGCACCACAAGTCACTTCTTCTCATTGAAAATCCATCCAAAAGATTCTATTATTAAAGTAAGAAAATTATCAATATATTTTGACTCCTCTAGTACCCTTTGAAATTTAAACAATTACGAGTCTAGAATGTCATCTTCAATACTACATATAACTTCTCCAATATTTATCTTTAATAAGTGACCTACATAAAAAATAGTTTACATGGTTTCACCATGATGGATAAATTAAATTATTAAAACAATATGATCCATCTACATATGAACCCATGTAATACTATTTTATTGAAAAATTACTTGAGCCTCATGTTTGGTGAAGAACACAAACTTTGTGGCTAGCAAGTATCGTCTGAATTTCTGGATCACATAGACCATTGCCAATTCCTCATGCTCAGTGGTAGTGTAGTTGTGTTATTCTAAAGATAGATTTATTATTACATAATAGATTAGTTGGTCTATCCCTCCTTCCTCTACCTAGTCTAGAATGACTACTATAGCTATCCCAAACACATATATGTGAACATGGAAAGGTTTATTCCAATATGGGAATTGAATAATAAGTTTTCTTGGAAATTTATCATTCAGCATGTCAAATGACTTTTTCTAGTTAATCATCCATAAAAGGGACTATCCCTCTTCAAAAATTCTTCTAAAGGGACAACTATATTTTCATGCTCCATAATGAACTATCGATAGTAGAGGATGTGACGTAAGAATGGATGTATATTACATTGTGTTGTAAAATCCTCCTTAAAAATCATCACAATTTTAGTTGGGTCAACTAGCATACCCTCCTTAAAAATCACATATCCCAATAAGACCTTAGATGGTGTCAAAAAGATGCATGTTTTGAGGTTTAAGGATATTTGTGGTTTCCTACATCTCTCAAACATGAGACTCAATTTTCCATGATGGTCTCTCACTAAACCATACACGGTCAAGTCATCTAGGTACACCTTTGAGAACTTATGAATGAATTCCTTGAATGCCTCAATCACCACGTGTGAGAAATTTATGGAAAAGTTATTCAAACAAAATAACATCATATTATAGGTAAAATATTCCCATGCTATAAAAAGGTCATATTTGGCTTATCCTTCTTCAAGATTTAGACCTATTGATTCTATAAAAATCCATTTGTAAAGACATATCTTTCACATCCCACTACGTCTTTAAGAATTTATTTTATAAATGGGGTGAGAAAGGGTAGGATATGTAAGAAGTATTCAATGTGCATAAGTCCACACATATTATTATGTACAAAAATTTATTTATGCTTGTCACCACGGGTCTTACCCATTTTATTTCCTCCACTGGGTATATGACGCCTTCTTCAATCATCTTATTGATCTCTTCCTTTACTTTCATCCTCAAGTTTGGGTTCATGCAATATAGACATTTCATAACTAGGTCACATCCTCCCTTAACTTGATGGTTATATCCCCTGAGAAATCATGCACCATCTTCATCTCATGGTAACCCTTGGGGAATAAATCCTTGAATTCCTTCAACAACTCAGCTATGCATGCTAGATTTGCATCTAACCAATATTCACCAATGGTATCCAAATTGGGTATACTTTTAGACCCAAGGTTTAACTCTACCATGCATATTGGCTTAGTGTAATACTTCTTCTCTATGTCATGTACATTATGGACCATAATCTCACCAATTATATTTGGTATGCTCAAGTGTTCATTAGGGTCCCCTCAATATTCGACTTACATAATGGATTTTCCCTCCTTTGGTAGTTTTTATGCTAGTTCCTTTAGAAATTATTTGAATGGTAATGGCTTCTTCCTTTAGTATTTATTCAAGTGCATATGCCTCCTTGTCATATATGTGGGATAATATTTCTTTAATAAGTGTTTCATTATGAAAAATGGCCTCATTTACAAACTAAAGGGGATTATCCAGGTTCCTTAATAGTTGAATGGAACCGGAAGGTCTAAGCTAGGTCTCCATTGAGTTGTTCTCATTCCTATGTTTCCCTCCTTGTCTTGTACAATATTAAACAAACATGTAGTCAAAATGTTATTGTGTTATAAAAGGCATACACCCATAAGTATACTAGGAGTACCTTTGGGAATTTAACCCAATCTTGTTTACATTCATACACATGAGATATAGGACATGTGCTTCCATCATATTTTTTCCATTTTATTTTCCCACTAATTCTCTTAAATTGAGTTGAGAATTCTTCCTTAATGTTTCTCTAGTGAGGTAACCATGGATAGTGGGCCATGCACCATATAAAAACTATGCTCCTTAGGGTATATGCCAAATAATTCACTCTCTCTTCTTCCATTGGAAAATATATATTCTAGATCCACTATATAGGCCCATGTGCACATCATACCATGATTGATCCTTAAAAAATATATTTGGGGACTACCAGTCTAACTAGTGTGCACTTAGGGGCACATCCTTTTGCCAAGACATTTTAATTGTGCCATTTTAGTCCTTTAAGATGTTTGGTATTTCCTTATTACTTATGTGTACCTATTACTAGTGAGCTCATAGAATTTTTGACCCACCTATGAAAAAAAATTACTGGTAGTGTGCAAAATAGATGCACTAATTTCCCATTCAAGGCATTCTTTTTTATCATGTTTTACCTAATCTTCTCCTCATGGTGCCATCTTGTATATGTAGTTTAAGTATTCCTATGTATCCATTATTTCTATAAATGGTGTTCTTTGGATTTGGTCAAGGGGATTAAAACCCTATGCTCACCATTCTCAACTCTCATATAACACTTCTTAAAGAACAGATCCCTATTGTTCTCAAAGCACCAGTTTGTTCCCAAGAGAGTATATTAGTGATTATCCTTTACTATCTCAATGGCCTAAAAATATGCTTTGAACTTAGCACCATGGTGTCCAAGCTTACTTCCTTAAGCCCACCAAATGGGATAACATTTGTCTTTTTGACATTGTAAAGGTGTTTAGAGTAGGTTACGAAGGTGGTTTTCCCATGTATGTCCATGCATCCTTGGTAAGTATATTGAATTCATTGTAAGTGTCAATAAGGATGTTGCACATACTATTTTCATTTAGGATGGCATCCAAAACAACATGCTATCAAATCCTTACTTAGTTGCATTCTAATCCTAACCTTTATTTTGTTCTTGCAATGAGATTTAAATTTCAAGGAATTCTTCTAAAAAATCCATCAAAATTAATATCACACCCTCATATTTTAAAACCATAGTATATTAGTCAATTCTTTAACCTCATGGTCAATAAGGCATTTCTGAGCATCATGTGCCTCAAATTCACATGCATTATGAACCCCTCATTATAATTCAATGAACATTTATTGGGCCTTTTGTATAATAAACTTTTATTTCATACCATCTCTATAGTTCATCAATTTGTTGAGAAATTATTGATGAACTCTTACTCTTTCAGATGAGTGCACACACCACTACATGTTGTTACAATTACTTGGGCATTTCTTTTTGGATTTTATTGCTTCTTAGGTAATCACATATCAAGTTCAATCATTCTTACACCCTTAGTTGTACCTCCCATTCTTTAATTCATATTTTAGTAGAGGTCAAATAAGTTGTCAATATTTTTCACCACTCTACAATATCCAAAAGTAGGAAACTTGGGATAATCATGATGGTAGTGACTTGGGTCACCAAAATTTTAAATGATATTAAGGAGAATATTCTTCCTCCCCTTATTATTCCTCTTTTATATTGGAATCTTCCTCCACCATAATATTTATTATTCTAGGCGGAGGTAGTGGTGACTCGAGCTACCTATGGAGCAAGCTTACTTAGCCTCCTTAATCACACAACAATTCTCTGTATCATGAGTGATCATCTCACACATATGATACTAAAGTGACACCATAACTTGTTTTTCACTTTAGGTAACTGGATAATACTACACATCATGGTCTCCTTTTCATATCTCACAATCCTTTATAACAAGGTGCATGTGTTTCCTTGGGATATTGTATTTCGTATACTTTTCCACTTAGTAATCAAGACACCAGAGCCTTTTGTGATTATCCTACATGGATCCAACTTTGAAAATATGTAATTACTGTAACATGTTGGATTTTTTTATTTTAAGAATGGGATTAATCTTGTGTATAAAATTCCTTTAGCTCTAGCATGTAGCATAGATTCCAAGGTTACATGTGGGTCGAAAAGGTGTTTAACTAGAGTAAGAACCTAAATGGTGTTATAGTTCCTCCTATGAGCCATTACAAATGTTGGACTAGATGGAGTTCATATAAAAATTTGATATCAAAATTTTGAACCTTGTATCATACATGCACATAGTTTTAGATGAACCTTTCTTGATCTCCTTCAATTGATCCAATATCTTCTCTTCAAATTATGGAATATAAAACTCTCACATAAAATTCTTCTTGAGAAATTCATAATCCACCACCTTTTGCAATGGGTCACACTTCCTATACCATGTATGTGTGTGGTCAAAAATATTCATGTAAAACTAGCTCTCTTTTCTCTCTAACACTTTGTGATTCCCTTCACATACCATATAATTTCACAAGAATGAAAATGATCATAAAATTCTCTATGCCTTGGTATTAAGGGAGGTTCATTGATTTTTTATATAAAGAAGGTTAAATTATTACATTTTGATGATTTTATATAAGATGATTACAAACTAATTTGTTCTATGATGGATGATTATAAATATGTTATATTTATGCTAGTTAAATATGATTTGGTTAAGTATGGGTGGGTTGTGTCTAGGTGGGAGGAGTCTAAGTAGGTTAAATCTAGACCATTTGAGTCACTATGGGCTGGCCATAGGTGGGGTTTACATTTTTCACTTATCTTGTGCTTCTAGATGTTGAATTCATTACTCCTTTAGTACTCATTATGACTCTTTATAGTGATGCATATGGGATGACTTGATGCGAATAAAAATTCACAGGGATTCCTCGGGTGATATATTTTTCTTCTATCATTAGTAATATTATTTTTCTGGTTTTACAATCGGGAGAGCACTAGATTTTGGTGGTTGTGGGAGTACCAAGGGGTACCAATCTATTTCTTCAGTGGATTATAATATCCTTTAGTGCCTTCCTTGGTCATGGGCCTCCTTATATAATCTAAGGTCATCATGACTTCCAAAACACACTAAGTACCCATTAACATCCAATAATAGGTTCCTCCCTTTGTTATATCTTTTCCTTCATAGTTATCTCTCATCCTCTTCTTCCATATTGGATTCTCCTAGTGCCTTATTAGGATCACTCCATCTGTGTACTCTTTTTAAGCACTATCAACCAATAACGTGATGATTTCACTATCCACTCATGGGTAGTGTCTCAATACCAAAATCTATGAATATCATCTTGATGTGAAAATGCAAGAAATGAATATATGTGCCTCTTGGTTTGGGCATGAATTAGTACTAAATATCTTCTGGAAAGAGTAAGTTGATATTGTAAATTCCAAAAGTATTTTCCTATGAACCTTCACACCATAAATCAATAAAAATAGACACAAAATCACACACTTGGGTACATTTATAGGTCCTAAAAGCATTCTAGCATTTACATAATTACTAATCAAATAAAACTAGTGCTTGAAAACCATCCTTTACCTATTTTATTTTTTATTTATTTTATATTTGGTATTACACACCCTACAACCTAGCCAAAATTCTACCGATTTATCTTTTATGGCTTCGAAACCAGTTCCCAACTAGGAAAGAAGTAACTAGGTAACATTGTCCCCTCTGGGTGACATTGACCCTTTCTACCTTGATCCTTTTGGGTTTCTTTTATCTTTTGGGAATATTTTTACTTATGGGTCTTCCTTCTTGTTTTCAATTATGAAATTGAAACAAGGGAATCATATAAATGCATAGTGTGTTCAAAATAAAGGACCAAGCACTAAATATTACTATCATCACCTAAGATTGTATAAAAGAATAACTTAAAGGCATCCATCTAGCATCCATTCAAGGGACAATGGCCACATCAACTCTGTATACACTACATAGGAAGGGGAATTTAATTCTATTCCATCCATACATTCTATTACATTGATAAATTATAGCTACAACCACCTATCAAGTGTAACTTACACAAGGGAATCCTACGGAAAAAATTATACACACTCATAAGAACTACATGGATTCTAAGATGTATTACGATGCTTGGTAGTAAGTTCACTCTTGGGGTGACTTCGGGGTAAGTATGACTCCCCATTCTAAATTTTATGTTTTTTGTTTGATATGGTTTATGGGCTTGTGCAAGTGAACTCTTCTTTTATAGGTTACAAGTACCCTTGGTGATCATTGTGTGACCATCGGGTGATTAACAAAGATCAACAATGAAGACCTTGAGACACACCAAAAATTAGATCTTGGGCTCCTGTGTAGTCAACAAATGCCCGTAGTGGTCTCCTCTTCCTAGGTGCCCTCGACCTATCCAAGGAACCCATGTTTGGCCTTGTACCTATATTTCAAAATTTATATTGAGAATTTACAAAACTCTACCCATCATGTTCAAAACTTTTCACAGTCCCGATCAGTTCTAGATCGAGCGTTAATCAACTAAGTCTCATTCTTAGATAGGTAATAAAGTTCAATTTTGAAGGGACAGAAAAAACCTGTACACAAAAATATTCCAAGGAACATAGGCCACTAAAAGAGACCAAAAACACCAAGTCAAACCATCTTAACAAAAATTGAAGAAAAATTAAAATAGACCACGAGATAGTCGAAGTATTAACCATACAAATATTCTTTGTAAAACCAAAATACTTAGAGCAACGAGAAGCACCAAAACCTAGGAAACATAGAAAAATATGCCAAAGGGAAGCCATCAGTCCTCCTTTCTCTGAATTTTTACTTATGGTTCTAGTGCTCGACCCACTTCCTTGTTATCTTTGCACTTGATGATGAATCTTGAAGGAATTTTATCCTTGATCTTCTCCTCAAGCTCCTCATTGTCTTCCTCATCAATATTTCCCAGTTCTAGATGCATATTCACCTCATATTTTCCTACTTTCCTTTTGGCAATCTAATCTTGTAGTATCAAGATATTTTGTTCCTATATAATTTACTCAACATTCAAGCCACCAATACACTTGTTTTGGATATCAATCTATCTGTGGAATTATTTAACCTCCTGCACCAAATTTTTATAGACCATGAAAATAGTGTATGTTTCCTCTTCCACTCGACAATGCGAGCCTCCACATCAATGGTATCTTTGTCTCTTTACCTATTCCCCACATTTTCCTCCCTAGGCAGGTACCCCTTTTTCAAATCACAAAGGATTTTAGAAAAACCAACATGGACCTCTTGTTGGCACCCCCTTTTCCTTTTTTTCATGTGGTATGTCATGGTCTCATTGTCTGAATCATCACTTTTATTATGAAGTTTGGGTGGAATAAGGATTCTAAGTTTCTTGAATAACAACAAGATAAGGCCATGGTGAATGGTAGTATCCATATTGTCATTATGGTAGTCGGTAATGGATATAGTCAAGTCTCGAAGGAGGAAAAAAGGAAGGCTCATCTTCTTATTTCTATGAAGGTAGTTAAGAATGGACAAGTCATACGAGAAAATCCTACTAAATTTACCGTCAAGAGTAATTTATTTCATCACAACAAGATACACATCTGACCACCTATTGGGAAAGAATTTTTGGCTATACCATCATCATTTTGAACAATATCTTCCTAGGACCGAAGAAAGTGGAAATATCATGTTTTTTCCTAGTTTTATATTTAAAAATTTTAAGACCAGAAATAGACATACTAGTGGCTTTGGAGATGGTGTTCTCTGTGATCTCAATTTCGATGCCCCTCATCTTAACCCCGTCATACCACAATTTCCCAAATTTTGTAACATCCACTTTTAATGACTTAGAAATTAGGAAATTTTTTTTACATAATGTCCTCTGTTCTAAATTTATATAATTCAAAATACACATTCCATTGTCAATCCATCTCATAGAAAAAAAACCATATGCAATTGTAATGACTTGGTGAAATAATGATCTCTCATGCCATGATTTGGTATTAAACTGATCTCTCATGTTAAATTGTTCAAGTGTATACTATTTAAACTTGGTTGTTTTACCCATTAAGTTTCATTCATATGTTTTTTCTAAGAAGCCTATCTAAATATATGTTACCGATATTCATCTGAAATCCTATAAATTAGACTAGGTGACACAAGACAACACAACCGAAGCTTGTGATACTTTGGCCAAAGTTTTAAACATGTTTACCATGTTTACATTCCAAGATGGCATACTCGTCGAAAGGAATATGTATTTCACCACACTCATACTGTTATCTAGATTGGTCTTCCTTGACTACTATCAACCAAACCTGAGTCAAAGTTTCACACTAAATAGGGGTAGCTCACATACACTAGTGTGGAAGACTACTCATGGTGACTAAGGATAAATAGACATACTCAATCAAATTTTGTCAATTGGGTGTGTTTAGTTACCCTAAGTCAACATGAGTTGACCACTACACTAGTCCATGTGTCTATCTCTATTTAGAGTAGAACTATGAACCGAATTTCCACTTATGTCAATCAAGTTAATTGAACTAAGTGGGGTGTTGAAGCATAACTGGTTGCATCACAATATCCTCATAATGACTCCCGTCATTATGAGGGTACTCTGTTGCAACCCCTATATTACAACAACCTACTAAGTTCCTTCAACTAAACTAACATACTTAAGAAAATTAGATTATTAACCCATCAAGTTATTATCTTGTTTAATTTATCATTAAATAACGCACCTAAGGGTTCACTAAGTACGATTGATCCAAAGAGGATTTGAAATGTGCTTTTACACCAATTGAAGGTATGCAGATAAAATTTATGTTCAATCAAATGAAAAATTTAATCTTAATCCCTTATTTCCATTAATCGATAAATCTGAATTCGATATTTAGTAAGTAAGATCATTAAGTTTTCTTACTACAATTTATCATTGTAAACAATCTCGATTGAAAGCTTATACATTAGACTTAGTGATATCCTAATGTCTAAATCTTCCTATTAATTCTTTTAAGCTTTCCCTTTACCATTTATTGTTTACATAAAAGAGCATACATCCAATCATCCTTTTTGATTTAAACTTATCACATAACAAGATAACATACATAGTATGTTTTAATGATAAAAGGAAGTATCCTTTTATTCATAATTAAGGACTATTGTCCTATTTAAGAAATCAAAAAACATAAGGTTTAGTTTCATAAAAGAATACCACATTCATCTATATAAAACTATCCTTATTCCCTTTTTCAAGTATGGATCTATCAATCATAGTCATCATAGTGATACCATTTCCCAAATGAAATGAATCAATTATATAGATACATATACAGTTCCTTATACAAGCATTATTCTATACCTTAGAATCCATTAAGTCATGCATGTCAATTTTTAAGTATATCAATAAAATCCCATCATGCATATTAATATTTAGGATTATTAATCAAATCTAAGTCATATAAGACCTTAGAATAAATTAGAAATCAACAACCCTTCACAAAAATTCATTAATCAAAAGAGAGATCACTTTACTCCCAACTTAATTAATATTCCATAAGTTTATAAGAAACATCTTTCATCATAACAATTTTTTTAATACATCTTCAAGTTTTTCCAACAAGTTCATTTCAAGAGAATTTCAATACAGAAAGCATCTGAATGAAGGAAATGATCTCATTAATAAAAAAATGTAGATTTTTATAATTCTTTCTCGTTTCACTTTTCACGAAGTCCATCTACAAAGTTGTTAGCATGAATCAGTTCACAATAATATTTTATCTAACTATTTCAAAAAAGGAACCCTGTTATTTATGAAAAGGTTCCAAGTACATAAAATAAGATCAATCAAATAAACTTCCCAATCAGCCACAATGTCATAATAGACAAGAAGTCAATAAATCAATTTAAGTATCAATTTCTCGTATAAGAAGTTAAACAATTCATCATAATTTAATTCTATCTAAGTCACAATAATGATAGTCATTTCAACATGATAACATTCCAAACTGCAACCACTTTTTAAGAAGATAATTAATTAAGGTCATGATCTATCCACGTTGGGTTCAATTTAATTCACCAAGCAAATCTCCACTTAAAATACAGTTAGTTCCCAATCAATCAAACAAAATGAATTGATCTAAAAACACAATGATTTGATAAGAGCAGAATGTTGTTCCTATAAAAATCACTTTCATATCAAAAACTAAAAGGTTTGATATAAACATGAATGATCTAACATGGATGGAAACTGTCCTAACAACCTGCTATCAAAATTCCTACCTCTATCCAAGAGGATACCTTATCAAATAATTAACTCAAAAATACAAAATATAAACACTATATATTCTACAAGAGAATTTCTCAAGCCTTCACAAGTTAAAAAAACACATAATAAAAATTTCCATATGGATGTACTTTACACAAGTTTAGTTCTAACACCTATTTGATTCAAAACATATGATTCAACCTATACGACAAAGAAAAGGTCATTGCACAATTATGCATCACATCAACATTCAATACCTAAATGCTCAATATCTCCCACATACAAGCTAAATTAGAATGAAATCTGAACTGATCTAGAAACATAAACCATAGACTACATCCTTTATTTACACATGAAATGAATTCACAAAAATATAAATAATCTTCATTCAAAGGTTCAAGAAAAACTCAAATATGCAAGTACATTTGCTAAGAGGCATCTTGAAAGAACATGCACATTCAACCTAACTTGATACCATTCAAATAATGCATCCTTTGAAAACATCAATGGTCCTAACCACCAAAACTTCATCAAGGTAGGTCAAATTCATAAGATATAACTCACAACACATGAAACTCACAGAGCTAAAAGGTAAAAGAAGCCTTGAACAATAACAGAAGGCCTAGGATGAACATCATCCAAAAGATATCATAAAACAGACCAACTTGTAATGGGTGTAAAGTTATACGAAATACAATGAACAAGAAGGGACAAAACTTACCCAGTTTCTCCTCTCCTTTCCATACAGGCTGATCCAAGATGGGTATAAATAAGCAACGAAATTATCCACCCATGAAAGAGAGAGACAGGAGATTACCAGTCCCTATTTTTTTTTAAAAACGTCCACCCGAGAAGGGTATTAAAACAATGAACTAAAACTTAAGAAGATAGAAACAGAAATCTCCATTGTTTACCTAACAACATGCACTTACAGTGCTCAAAACCACCTTTGAGAATACCTAGTCTGGGTTGAGAAAGATATTTTTAAAACAATAATAAGATCAAAATATCTATATCAATCTTAAGACAAAATGAAGGTCAATAAAACGAAACATGAATCCCAAAATATACCTTCAAGAGACAAGTCGAACCACAATACTTGCTAATAAAACAAAACAAATAACCATAAGCTAAAACAAAAGTTCCATAATGGGAATTGTTTTATTTTGTAAAAAAAAATTGACCAAAATAAAATTAATCAAAACCTAGTTTCACAACAAGCTGGGAGTTCCAAAGTTCAAGAGATTTCCACATAATCCCTGCAAAATTGTTTAAATGCTACAAGGATACAAAATGAGGAGACATATGTATATCAAAACAAAGAATCTCCATGAAAGTTCATACCCAGTTTTCCAATAAAGCAACACATCTATTTTCTAACTTTATTTGAAACCTAGATTCAGTAAAACACTATCATTCCACCGAAATATTCATATACAAAGATACCATGTCCAAAGAACTCACGAAGAAAACAATCATACCATAAAACATTCTCAAATACGTTTTCATGAAGAACAACATTCTTTTAATGAAAAAATTAAATAAAAAAATATTTTTTAAAGAGATAGGGCCTATCATTCCTAGTAGTGCTCTTGCCTTCTCTTCCTTACTTCAATCCTTCCACAAATCTTTCACAGAAATATTTCCAAAAACAACACCAAAACAATCCACTGAAACTTTTCCCATTTTATTCTTATAGTTTCCATGACCAAATTTGTCCATTAATTCTGCAATGCAAGGGTGATTCAAACATGCAAACTGTAATTGAACCGAGAGTTCAAAAATGAAAATGCCAAATGCGAACCAAGAATCTCAAAAATATGAATGCACAATGAAACCAAATGGTTTATTTTTCCTCCAACCCATTCTACTATTCCCGGGAGGTTTTCACTTGGGTTGAGGTTCATTAATGCCAACAAGATTGACAGTGTCCCTCCCAAAACTCCCACCATGCCTTATCTCTTGTTAGTTACAACTAACAGTTTAAAAACTTCATCAAATCTAATTTAGCAGTTGACAACTCAACACTTTCCACCTCATTTATACCTTGGCCAAAGTTGGTGGTATCAGTGTATTAAATGAAACATTTAAACTTTGTAATGCATTTGGAATGGTGCCACCACCATCCAAATCCATTTTCTAACAAATCCAACCCCATTTCCTTAGGTTAGGTTGATGTCCATTAGGTTAGGTTCCCCTAACATTAGTTTAATACCATATTTTAGGATCTTAGGCATAGTTCCAAATAGCTTAGGATTAATTAGTGTCCAAATTTAGGATAGTTCCCCATTATCCTACTTAGGAATTAATCAACATAATGAATAAATCACCTTAGCATAGTTTAGGATAAGATCAATAATCAAACACTTAGATTAATTAGGTCCCAATAAATTAATCAAATAATTTTACCTTCCGCAGTTCATCAAAATGATGAACATATCATCATAGAATGGTGAAATCAAAATATGCTACAGGACGCCCTTGTGACCCCATTGGAAGCTCGGGGTTCGAAATAAGATATTACAATGACTCGATCAAGGTGATCAAAACATCAAAAAATCCTAAACATGCCTTGGATCACTACAATTGATCCAAGGTGTGATTAATCCTAGACTTTGCAATCATCGACTAAAAAAGTTCAATATTGCAAACTAGGAAATGAACAATATTAGATTGAATTTATTTCCTTCATCCACATGCAAAATACATTAAAAATTTCAGTATAAAAGCATAATAAATACTTCATTATAAATTCAGAATTGTATTGGTATGATGTTATCCAATTTTAAAAGATAAAACATATCATCTATATCAACATGATTAATCAATTTTAAAGATTAAACCATCTTCAAAACAATAATTACCTATCAATTTTGTTAATTCATTACGAGTATGATCAAAGATAACATCCATGGTAGAGGCATTACAAATTCGTTAGGGAGATGTGGATCATGGCCATGTAACTTCTCAATATAAATGGATAGACCACCCCTACGAAAATTGTGCCGAGACGATATCATCCCTTTTAAGATGCATATAGGTAGAAGGTTCTGTCCTCACCCTATCCCAACCCATTATAATCCAACCACAAAAATCATACATTGTAATGAAACCACAAAATAAGAAGGAACAAAAACATAGATAAACCATAGTGTGACTATTAGAAACCTTGTCAATATTGATATTAACATGCACACAAGTTCATTCCCGTATATCCCTGTAATTAGGAAGGATTATCTCAGCATATATTGTCCTCATTAATCAAAATTTTGATATGATTCCAAGGTAACTCCTCATGGTTCCAATTTCCATGATTTTCCAAGACATTCGTAGTCTTGTTTCCACTCCTATACATGTGATGTATCTCAACTCTAACAAAATGTTCCATCATTTTTTTGGGATCCTCAATTATGTGTTTAAGCTTCCATCTGATATTATCAATTTGCTTAAGGGTGTTAATAACACACATGGAATCTCCTTCAATAATAAGGTTTTGAATATTCATGGTTTTGTAGATATTTAATCCCCACAACATAGCTATGGCTTCAACATGATTATTTGAATGGGTCCCAACCTAAAAACATATGACCTTAAACAACCCCCTTTTGATCTCAAACAATACCTCCTCCTCTAGCACTTCCTTTGCTCATTTTTATCAATCCATCAAAGTTTAATTTGCACCATCCAAAGGGTGGGAATTTCCACTTGACCTTCTTAATTTTCTCCTCCCTATATTTTTCGATAATCTCATGAGGCTTGAGATTAAAATTATTTAGGATATATATATATATATATATATATATATATATATATATATATATATATATATATATATATATCTAAACCCAAGGGGGCTTAGTAGTTTTGCATTTAACAATTTTAAAATTATCCTTGATATTCTGGATGATACGCCTCACCACCTTCTTGGGACTAGATCCTTGATTTATTAAAATATTGTTATTCCTTTTGATCCAGATTCCCCATCAGATATGAGGTAGGGTCAAATTACATATTTCCTTAACACTTTCATGGTGGAAAATGAAAGTCCATTATTTAGGAAGGTTAGTGATATCCCTAGGAAGGATTAGCTGAATTTTGAAGAGGTTGAGCACCACCAAGAAAACCTGAAAAGAAAAGAGACATTCTAAAAAAATGTGGTCATATTTTATTTATGATCTTTAAGAAGGATACACATATTAATGATTATCATTCCCCTTTTTCTAATCCTCTCCATAGTGAGTTTTGTCTTCTTGGAAACTTCTGAAAAAAAATATTAATTTTTGGGATAAGTTTTTTGTTCCAGATTCTCCTCCAAAAATCATTAGTAGGAAGTTGTTCAAATTTAAGCAAGTAGCTAGATTTAACTTCATAATTTCTAGAATCTATGTTCCTCCATATTAGTTCATCTTGACTCTGTCTAGGAGGAATGTGGTAGAACTTAAGTTCATTGTTGAGGGTTTCAAAGGGTAGGAGAGGTCCACTGTAAGAAGGTGGAGGAAAAATATGTTTCCATTTTTTTATTCTCTCCAGACTCACACACCCTTTAACCAAACATCTCTTTGTAGAGTAAGAAGTTGTACTTCTAGGGAATATCCTCTTTAAGAGCTAGATTTATAATCCAGGATCTTCCCAAAAACTAATCTTAGCTCCATTCCCCAAATTCCACTTAACACCTTTATTCATCAGTTTCCTTGATTTCCCCAAATCATTCCAAAAATGGAGCCTTTGGGAAGATATTTATCCTTGAAAAAACTTAAAGTACCACTAACATTCCACAAATATTTCGCTTTTAGAATGTCCACCCATATTCCTTCCTCTTTATGTAACCTCCATCCAACTTTGGAAATAAGGTTTTGGTTCATCATTTTCATGTTTTTCAGTCCGAGGCCACCTCTGTCTTTAGGGATTGTCACCTTTTCCCAAGCTATCAAAGGTATCCTAGTTTTGACTTTATTCCCTGATCACAAAAACTTTTTTGTATGCCTTCAATAGCCTTTCTAATTTTTGTGGGCATAATAAAAATAGACATTGTATAAGTTTCCACACCTTGCATAGATATTTGAAGCAATTAGAATTTCCCAGCTTGAGTCAACAATGTTCCTTTCCAAGAGGAAAGTTTCTTGTGAAATCTATCAATGATTTTATTCCAGCTAGTATCATCCATTTTTTTCCACACAAGGGCATACCAAGATAGTTATCTGGGAGATTCTTTATATTAAATTCCAGAATGGTAGAAAAACATTGTTGTTGTTGTTCTTCCACATTGATGAAATAACAAAACTCTTCCTGAAGTTAATTTTTCTCTGGAGACCTCCTCATAGTTCTTAGTAATGATTTTGAGAGACCAAGATTCCTAGAAGAGGATTGACCCAACAACACTATGTCATCAACAAATTATTGAAGACATTGATTCTCAAACCTTTTGGAAACTTTAATTCCCTCAATTATCCTTTTATTTTTAGTTTTCAGCAGATCCTACTCAAGGCTTCACCACTATAATATATAGAAAGGGTGACAGAGGGTCACCCTACCTAAGACCCCTCTCATCTTTGAAAACCCTTTTGGTTGGCCATTAAAAATAATAGAAAATATTGAAGTAGTGATACAATATTGAATCATATTGATAAAATGACTATCAAAACCCAACTTATGAAGAAGATTAAGAAGAAAAATCCATGAGATCCTGTCATATGCTTTCTGCATATCTAATTTTATAATCATTGCTTCTTTTTATTATTTTCAACTAAGTGGATGGTTTCATGTATGGAAATGATGCTATCATGGATGGTTTCAACTGAGTGATTTTTCCAGATTATTCCTAGAGAGGAAGGAAATGAAGATTTTGAAGAATTGGAATACCCATTATTTATACGGTGGAGGTAAATAAAAGTACTAAATAAATAAATAAAATATATGCTTAGAACAAGAGGGAATGCTAATAAGGCTGATGTTGGAGAGACAAAATCCTCCCCAAACCTTCTGAGAAAGAAAAGAGAGAATGAATGTCTAGAAAGGAAGTCATGGAGGGAAAGAAAAGATCCTTGGTGGGAGGTAAAAAATCCAAAAAATTTAAATGATAATTCTTTCATGGAATATTAGGGGTCTAAACAACCCAAGTAAACATAGAATTTTGAATGATATTAGGAAGAACAGAAGTCGGACATTCTTATTTTGTAGGAATCTAAAATGAACAATGAAAGGATGATGGACTTCTAGAGGGTTTTTGGAAGGAAGCGGGGTTTCATGGCCAACCATCTTTGGGTGCCTCTGGAGGACTCATATGCCTCTAAGATCAAAATGTGGTCCGTGGGGTACCTTTATTCAATAGTCACCACCACCTAGCTATTTGTTTCACTCATTTATCTTCTAGAAGTAATTTTATTCTCTCCAATGTGTATGCTCCTAACTCTTTCTCGAGTAATGAATCTATGGGATGAGTTAACTAGTTTTAGGAGTCTATCAAAAGAGATCAATTGGATTATTGGAGGATACTTCAACACCCCTCTTACTCCTGGAGATAAAAAGGGAGGAATAACTTCCTATTCGGAAAGCATGGAAGACTTAGGTAACTTCATTCATTGGAATGATCTGTTTGATCTGGAGCTAAGTGGGTCCAAGTATACTTGGACTAACAGAAGGAGTGGAGATGGCCTTATTTAGATAAGATTAGATAGATTTCTGGTCAGCATACCATGGGTGTAGGATCAAAATTATCCTCTATCCTTCATACCCTATGGATGGGTCTCGATTATAATCCAATCATTCTTAAAACTGGTGATTTTGAAATCTCAAAAGGTAGGCCCTTCTAGTTTGAAAAAATGTGGACTACCCACCCTGAGATGGAGGCGAACATTGAGGAATAGTGGAGTCTCAAAACAGAGAAAATTATATGTACCAAATGGCTTCCAAAATTAGGAATGTCAAAAATAATATTAAAAAGTGGAATAAAGAGACCTTTGGCAACATTTTCTTACAAAAATCCAATTTTCTGAGGAATTAAAATAAATGGGGAAATAATGGAATAAGGAGATTGGAATGATGAGGATAAATAAAAAGAGATACTCCTCCTCTGTGAGATCCATTCTATTTTGTGCAAGGAGGAAATATAATGGAAACTAAAAATACTAGGATTCAGTGGTTAAAAGAGGGGGAGAAAACACCAAATTTTTCCACATCATGGCCACCATCAAAGAAAACAAAGGAAAGAAATCATGGGACCTGATGGGAGGGTGGTTAATGAGGAGAAAGATATTACTTACACTATAACCTCCTTTTTCAAACAACTCCTTACGAGGAAAACCTATCAGATATTAATGCTACTAATAACATGTTGGGGATTTTTTGATCGGTCATTGATGAAGAAATTAATAAGGATCTTAATGAAATTATTTTGGAACAAAAGATCAAAGCAATTGTGTCGATGATGGAGGAAGATATACTTCTTGAACTCGATGGGTTTTTCATAGTTTTTTTCCAAATGTCTTCGGACATTATAAAAAAGGAGGTTGTTGAAGTTGTCAAGGATTTCTTCATTTCAGGAAATATGCTTAGAAAATTAAATCATACCTTCATTTCCCATATCTTAGTGCCCATTTAAAGAAATCACTTGAGACCCAAGTAAAAACCTAGGGTTAGCTAAAATTATGGGATAATTTTTTTTTGTTTGAAGTGTCTACAACTAGGTTGCAAAAACTAGTTTTCACTAATAGGTTCCAGAACAAGACCAATTTACTACAACATATGTTCCCTTCATTAACTAATAACAAGTTCACAAGGTTCAAATTTTAGGGTTATATGTTTTAGTTAGGTTCAGGAGTAATTTACCCCATGCCTACTCTCTAGTAGCCTCAGAGTTTCAACAAGATTTTTCTCATACTTAACACTTCCAAAATTTCCCTAAACCATTCCCATTGGATAGGAAATTTTCTCACCTTTCTGGTGATATAAAGAAGTCCTCCTAACTCCTTATATTTCTCAAGATATGGCCGGGTGGAGTTTTTAGGTCAAACTTTCCCCTAGGGGGACACGTGTCAAGAGGAGAGGAAGGCCTTTTGCGGGTTGGCGGGTCGGGGGAGGAACTCAAGGAAAAATTTCCTTTTTGGGTGCACAAAATCCAAATTTCTTTCCATGCCTACATTGGTGGTCGAGGGAGGATGAGTCCTCATGGTGGACACGTGTCATCACTTGATTGGTACGAGGAAAAAGGGGTGGGGGAAAAGATTTGGATTTTGGGATTAAAATCCCAAACTTTTAAGGGAAAATTTCTCGTGCACCTCCACTTGCGAAGAGAATGGGTGCCACGTGTCATGTGACCCATGATTGGGTGCGGTGACGGGGTGGTGGAGAAATCTAAGGGATTGAGCCAAAAGGGTTTCAAACCCAAAAAGATCACATGGGCCCACGCGTCCACGAAAAAGAGATTTTCTAAGCAAGGTGGGGTTGCGGGGCCACGAGTCAAAAGGAAAATTTTGCCAAAAGAAGAATTAAAATTTAAGTTTTCAAAATTCTCTCACATCCATCGAGCCACGTGTCAGCGTGGGATTGGTCATGGGTTAGCGGGGATGCATGAAAAAATTGAAAATTTTTCCGAAGGTCCAAAACTTAAAGGGTTAAGTTCAAAAGGGTCCTCCCTCCGCCGTGCCACGTGTCAGCACGTGATTGGCTGTGGGTTGGTGGGGATGTGGGGAAAAGTGGGAAAATTTTCCCAAGGTAAAATTTTCAAAAAGATAAGTTTAAAATTTTGGTCCACCCCTCCGATGTGCCATGTGTCAGGCCTCGATTGGTCACAGGGATGGTGGGGCCATGGAATTTTTGTGGAAATTTTTCCAAAGTCAAAAATTAAAGTTAACAGTTAGATTTATTTTAATTTTTGAATGCCAAATTGAAGTAAAACTTCAAATGGCCATAACTTGAGCTAGAAAGCTCGGTTTTGGGAAAACAAGGACTTTTCGGAAATCTCTCAATGCCCTCTTTGCACAGAAACATAAAATTTACTTTTTGATGAAATTTAAAGGGTCAATTTTGGAAAAACGATCTTAGAGGATCTTAATTGTCAAACTGGCAATTTTCAACTTTTCAATTTGATTAAATTCGGTTTCCTCCTTCACTCAACATGTCAAACAAACATGGAGTGTTGATCTAGGGAGGGTTTAGAGTGTTTTTGGGAAGTTAATTTATTCAATTGATTTAAAAATATTATTTTTCCATCAAATGACAAAAAAATGACTATTAAAGGAATTGTATTCGAATTAGCTATGGTGAAGTTGTTTTCTTGAGTTTTCTTTGTCAAATTGAATTCCTTAGTGTCTTAGCATGCTATTCCATAACATTTTTAAGTTGATTATTAAGTGTAGGTCTGAACTATGCATTTTGTTTAGATTTACCAGTTTTAGAATTTACAATGCCAGTGATCAAATTTTTAAAGGATCTATTTATCAATTCCATCATTTAAATGTAACAACTTATTTCTAATATAGTCTAATACATTCAGTTGATTCTAAAAATTCATTCCCAAGTCAAAATTACAAATTCTGATTTCAATTTTAATATAATTCCAAGGATGCAAAAACAATATACTTCCTTCCTACGCATTCTTCTTTTCAACAGAGATTTTAATTTACAATAGCAATTCAATTCCAATACAACCATGTAAGTTTGAGAAAGTGAAGCATTCCTTTATTTATTTCCAATAACAACTTTACAACTTTCTCTTTTTCATTTGATTTCCAAATGCAAAATGCAATGCATGTAACATCTTTTCACATTTCCTTTCAAAATAGAGAGTAGAATATAACTTCTTTACATTTCACATTACAATTCAATCTTCCATTTTCAATACAAATATCTTCACATTACAAATGGCTATACAATTCATCCACTCCAAAGTGGGAAGGATTACAATAACTTGTTCAAAAGAAAGGACTTGTCAAACTGTATATTCCTCTTGCTCCAAAACAACAACATGCTAGTTTCTTCATCTTTTCATCTTGATCACAACAAGGAAGGGGGAAAGGCAAACGCTCTCCACCCAACCAAGACATCCAATGAGAAGGAGAAGCCATCCTTCCTCATTGGCCCCGAGCCCAACCATATTGAAATAAGAGATGCAATACAACACATGGCAACAAAGGCTTCCACAACAAACATGCAAATTTTTTCACATTTCAAAACACATTTCAAGAAGAATGTAGTTCACAACTACATTAAACAAGTGCAAAAACAAAACGAGGCTTCATCAAGCAAGCCAAAAAAGAGCAAGGATCTATGGGGAAGCTACTTATGCCTCCCAATTGGGAATTGGCATCCACCAATAATCATACCACCAATATAACATATCATATCCCATAAACCTTATGCCTCCCAACCCCTCCTTATGCCCCCCAAAGTTTCTCCCTTATGCCCCCCCAGAGTAAGAAATGCAAGCTATTTCTTTTCCATGGTGGATCCCAATCCCAAACTCCCTCCATAATAAAAATTGATGCCATTGGCATTCCCTTATGCCCCCATTTGAAATCCCCATAGCCTTCTCCTACACCATGTCCTAAGCAGTCTACCCAACCAGCCAACACACACATAACAACAATCACCATTTCCTACATGCATACAAGAGAAAGAAATCATTTTAAAAGGGCTCAAGTTCCTACCTCTCCATAATGGAGTTTGTTCCAAGATCAATAAGCTTCCCAAGCCAAAATGCAGTCCAAAATCAGCAACACACTAGCATGCAAATGACTCCAAACTCCTTTCACAAGCAAGGCTCCAAAATAGCAAGAAAATTCACCCCCAAGAGGAATAAGTAAAGTTTCAACAACCACAAAAAGCAAGGAGTTCAAATTTTAAAGGAGAGGGAAGAGAAGGGATGATGTGGATCCATGTGGGATGCCACATCACTCTTCCTCAACCCCAAAACAAAATCAAAATCATTCACCTAAACATAATAAATAAAATGACAAATTAACTTACACACTCCAAAATAACCCATACCCCAAAAGGACTGAATTTAAAACATGTAAGAGAAGTGCAATTAAAACTTACAATTAGTCATTTCAAAATGCATTAAAAAGGCCTAAATTTAACCTCCAAACCATAGGTATGGTTGGTGAATAATTTTAAGAGGTGTGGGACAAGTTTAACTTGTCCCACAAGCCTCCAAATATAGCCTCCAAGGACAAATTCGAATTTCCCAAGAGGATGAAGTGTTTCACACTCCAAATCTATCTTACATATTTCTTACACATTCTTACAACCTTTCTTACACACTCTTACAATATTACATTTAAGAGTAACAACTTTATTTATTACATTCCTATGACATATTGATTTATTTATTTTAACACATGATTATTCACAACATTAACACAACATAAAATAACTAATGAAAGGGTAACACATCACAAAATAAATACATGCAACATTAATAAAGAAACCACATTAATAAATACACAAACCCATGGTCACATATAATGGAAATCCCCCATGGGAATCCCTAACAAAACACACACACACACACACACACACAAAACAATTGCCATGGTGACCTTGTTGAATTCACCTAGAATTCCAATATGGTTAGTCTCAGATCCCCCTTACATTGTTGTGATATTTTAACCTAAAAACATGTAAATACCTCCTTTGGCCTCATGGCCATATCAGAACATCCAAAATGATATAAATATACTAACAAAACCATCTATTCATATGAATCACAACAACATCAAGAAATCAACATTATCATTTTTAGTTTAATTAATCAACTATATCATCATCAATTAATTCTCATGCTAGTTCTATTCACAATATCCAATATCACATGTCCAAATCAACATCTATAATATGTCCATGTCAAACAGTATATCATCATCCACATATAAAAATGTCTCTAATAATCATCATGCATAATAACTGAATCCAGATCAATAATAATCCATGATCTAACATCTAACCATCATACTAAAACAAAACATAATAGTGTCCATAATAAGATCAACAATATCAAGATCAATATCTAAAAGTGTCAAAGGGAAGTGGGCACTACATCCCCTCCCTTAGACTCGACTTCCTCCTGAAATCACTGAACAAATGTGGAAACTACACTCGTAATACTGTGGCATCCTCCCAAGTGGTTGCAGTCTCATCATACCTGTCCCACTACACCCATACCTGATCAATATCTCTACCTCAAGGCCCAGGGTCCTGCGATCTATGATACGGATGGGCTCCACCATCACCTTCCCTTATCCTACACCTACAATGATGTCCAATCCAACACATGAGAAGGATCTATGTAATATATCTCCTAAGAACCGAAACATGAAACACATCATGTACATGAGACAAGATGGGTGGCAATGCTAGATGGTAGGCCAAAGGGCTATATGCTCCAAGATCTCAAAAGGTCCAATGAATCTAGGAGCTAACTTAGAACCTTTTCCATAATGGATAGGGATCTTGTGTGGCTTGACACGAAGGAACACCTTCATGCCCACATCAAAACTACGGTCAATCCTATGTTGATCCGCATACTTCTTCTTCCTATCTTGTGCCTCCTGCAATCTCTATCTGATCAACACTACTTCTTTGCTCCATGTCCTACAAAAGAGCTGGTCCAAGAGATACTCTATCCTCTAACCTGTCCCAACTAAGAGGTGTCCTGCACTCTCTACCATATAGAGCCTGAAAAGGAGCCATGCCTATGGAACTCTAAAAATTGTTATTGTAGGAAAACTCCACTAAGTATAAGTACTCCTCCCACTTAGACTATTGATCCATCACATACATCTTGAGCATATCCTCTAAAATCTTTGATTCACTCACTTGGTCTCTATCCATCTGTCTCAGGGTGATATGTTGTGCTGAAGTTGATCCTCGTCCCGAGGACATACTGCATGGTAGTCCAGAAATGTGATGTGTACAAAGGATCACGGTCACAAATGATCTTCCACGGGATCCCATGTAACCTAAACAATCTCATCCAAATATACTCGTGCCACTACTCTAGCTATATAAGTGGTCTTCACTAGAGAAAAGTGAGCCACTTTTTCAATTTATCAACCATGACCATAATGGCGTCGTGGTGATATCTCGACATCGGTAGCCCAACAATGAAATCCATGGAAATGGTGTCCCACTTCCATTCCAGTATGGCATGAGGATAAAGAAGACCTGTTGGATGTTGATGCTCAGCCTTAACCCTCTGGCACTCTAAACACCATGACACAAACTAAGCCACATCTCTATGAAGTCCTCTCCAATGGTACAACTGTCTCAAGGTAGCGTGCATCTTCTTCACCCCAGGATGGGCTGAATAGGGTGCATGATGTGCCTCTACCAAGATGTCCTACCTCAAGCCTCCATCTCTGGGAACATATATCCAGGCCTCTATGCCTAAGAAGACCATCTACCTCTAAGGAAAAACCATCAAACTTCCCCTCAAGGGGTCTCTGTGACTCGATCTCTGCTCGTACTACAATGTAGAAGTTGTCAAGAGGAAGCTACTAAGAATCTTACTCCACAAATCTATGTGCTCACTTGTAGTGGCCATAGCCACATGTCTCCATCTACTGAGAGCATCTACTACCACATTCTCCTTCCCCTTCACATGCTCTATCTCCATGTCATACTCACAAAGCAACTCCATCCAACGCCACTTGACGAGCATTGAGATTGGGCTGCGTGAAGAGGTGGTGAAGACTCAAATGATCATCCTAAGTGTGAATCTCCATCCAAGAAGAAAATGTCTCCATCTAACCAAAGCATGCACAACTACCACAAGCTCAAGATCATGGGTTGGATAATTAAGCTCATGATCCTTGAGTTTGTGAGACTCAAAAGCTACTACTCTACCATCCTACATCAACACACCTCCAAGTCCTACCAACGAAGCATCTTCATGTAAACAAAGAACTCACCCTATGGATCCGGCACTACAAGAATGGGTGTTGTAGTGAGGCACTCCTTTAGTGTCCTAAAGGCCTACTCACATCTATTTGACCAAAAAACTTCTTCCCTTTCCTCTAAGGGAAGTGATAGGGTGTGCACAATCCGAGAGAAGTCCTGAAAAAATCTCCGGTAGTATCCTACTAATCCCATGAAGCTGCACACCTCGGTCACTATAGTGGGTGTTGGCCAATCCATAATGGCTCTAATCTTGGAAGGATCAACTACGATACCTTCCCCAGAAATGATATGACCCAAATACTACACCTCTGTCTGAAAGAAAGCACACTTCTCCAAGTTCCCATAAAGTTACTACTCTCACGAAGACACTAAAGAACTTGCGAAGGTGCCCCTCATGCTCCTCACGTGTACGTGAGTATATCAAAATGTCATCAGGAAGATGAGCATGAAGTGATCTAAGAAGGTCCTGAATACCCCATTCATCAAACTCATAAACACTTCGGGGGCATTTTGTCAAACCAAAAGGCACCACTGTGAACTCATAGTGCCCATATCTCATGTGGGAAGGTGGTCTTATGAATGTCCACCTCCAAAATCCTCAACTGATGGTACCTTGACTTGAGATCAATCTTAGAGAAAATTGTGGCTCCCTTCATCTGATCAAACAAGTCATCGATACGAGGAAGAGGATAACGATTCTTGATCGTTACCTTGTTCAACTAGGTGGTAATCAATACACAACCACAAGGATCCATCCTTTTTTTCACAAAGATCACCGGTGCACCCCAAGGGGATACACTAGGATGGATAAGGCCCTTCTCCAAAAGGCCCTCAAGCTATAACTTGAGCTCACAGAGCTCGGGGTGGTCATCCGATAAGGTGCTCATGAGATAGGCTCTACTCCAGAACTAGGTCTATATGAAAATCAATCTCACGTGGGGGTGGTAACCCTCGGTAGCTCCCCTAGAAAGACATCAGAAAAATCTCTCAAGATGGGATGGTCATCTAGTGATGGTCCACTAGACCCATCCTCTGATCTATCACTGACTGTAACAACATACATCTGACAACCCCATCGCACACACCGCTTAAGCTGCATAGCGGAGATGGTGTGAATAGAAATGGGTCTCCTGACCCCCGAGATCACCGACTCAACTCCCAAATCATCTACACAAGCTATAGTCTTGTGATAACAATCCATCCTGGCCCTATGTGTAGATAACCAATCCATACCCAAAATGACTCCATACGAGCCCAAAGGAAGAATACGGAGATCTGAGGTAGTGGTGAAAGGTCCCAAATCTACAACACACTCCTTAACCAAGGAGTCTATAGAGATCTTGGCTCCTGAAGCCATCTCAACATCCCAACAATGACCCTACCTAACATACCACCAGCCTGCATCACTCTACTAAAGATGGTGCAATAAAAGAATCGAAAGAACTAGAGTCAAACAATACAGAGGTAGGAATACCACCAATGCTACCTGTGGTCTCAATGACTATGCTCTAATGCTCTTCTGGTGGTTCTCAACCACTACATAAATCCTGTGGCTGCATCCCATGTCACCTACAGTCAACTCTGACATCATGTGCCTTACCCTTGTTAGGGTTTTGAGGGAAATCTCTCCAAAAATGTCCCACAACTCCACATCCAAAGCAACCACCTGATCCTCTCCAAGGAGTAGCACCTCCAGTAGGTGCCCTGGAAGTCTGGCATGGATCCTGATGATCCAACCATATGGTCTCTTTGGGCCTCTCTTTTTGTGAGCTCCCCGACCGAGCTCTAGGTCCACCTTGTGTCCTAATGGGACCCCTAGGAGGAGGCCCCATACTCTGACCTCTCTGTGCATCAACTCTCTGTGGAGGTCTATGGGGTGGGTGAGACTACTTTGCTTGCTGCTTTGTGGCCTAAAGGATGACTATGTTGTACCCTAGCCACCATGAGGAAGAGGCACTGACCCTCGATCTACCATCCTACATCTGCTGAATGCGGGTCTGACTCGGTCTCTAGCCTATTGGGTCTTACCCCAGTCTCCTCTACAATATAGGCCTTCTCGATGGCCTCTACTAATGTCTATGGATAGTGGATCCACACTACACCTCTCGATATCCAAATTTAGGCCCTGGATGAACCTGTGAATCCACACCTGCTCATCCTGCATATACTCTACATACTGGAGTAGATCTAGAAATCTACTCTCATACTCTACTACTAAAAGAGAATCCTGGAGGTCATGGAACTCATCAATCCTCTCTTTGGATGAACCTCCATGATAAATACCTACTCCTGAATCTCTCCTCAAATAGCTCTAGGTCACTATCTCTAAATCTACATGGAGCTTCTGCTCCTCTGTCCTCCACCACACTCCTGCTCCATCCCTCAGTAGATGGATCACAACATGAGCTTTCATGTTGCTAGAACAAGGACAAAGCTTGAAGCAACCACTCAAGCTCACTAGCCAGGCCTCTTCCTGAAATCCACCTTGTATCACCCAAGTAATGTGAGGGCCAAAGCTTTAGGATCTCCCTGATGTGATCCACTGTGTGGTTCTGTCGGCCTCTAGGTCTCTCAATACGCTCATCCCTAAGCCTAGGGCTCCGAGACCTCTCTATGCTCTGGAACTCTATCACCCTTGCCTCCTAGGTGGTGACTCTACTCAGGCTGACTCCACATGGGAGTTCTCTCCTCTATGCTCCTCACTAAGTCGAGGAGATACCTGACCCTCGATAGAAGGGGCTCTATCATGACTAGCTACATGTCCTCCTCCTAATCCTCCACGTGTAGAGCGGCATTGACATCCTGAAAAGGGTCTAGAATCTGAGGTAGAATGGTTGCCACACCCTGATCTAGTGGTGGTGGTGGTGGTGGTGGTGGTGAGTCTGAGTCTCTACGAAGGTTCCTCTCACTCCGTGAGCCTCCTGCATAGACCAAAGTGAGAGTTAGTTCATTTTGCTAAGTTTATACAACTTCCATGTTTACTAAAACATACAAATTCTAGCTAAGTTGTTTTCTAGATTTACAAGTGTACTAGGTTTAAGTTTTCATGTCTCAAGTTTTCTAGTGTGCCCAATGGTCCAAGCCTTTGAACCACTACTCTAATACCAAACTATAGTGCCCGTTTAAACAACCACTTGAGACCCAAGAAACAACCTAGGGTTAGCTAGAAAATTATGGGATAATTTTTTTTTTTTTGAAGTGTCTACAACCAGGTTGCAAGACATTAGTTTTCACTAATAGGTCAGTTCTAAACAAGACCAATGTACTACAACATATGTTCCCTTCATTAACTAATAACAAGTTCACAAGGTTCAAATTTTAGGGTTATATGTTTTAGTTAGGTTCAGGAGTAATTTACCCCCATGCCTGCTCTCTAGCAGCCTCAGAGTTTCAACAGGATTTTTCTCATACTTAATGCTTCCAAAATTTCCCTAAACCATTTCCATTGGATAGGAAATTTTCTCACCTTTCTGGTGATATAAATAAGTCCTCCTAACTCCTTATATTTCTCAAGATATGGCCGGTGGAGTTTTAGGTCAAATTTTCCCCTAGGGGGACACGTGTCAAGGGAGAGAAAATTTTCCCTTTTGGCGGGTTGGCGGGTCATGGGGGGGAACTCAAAATTTTTCCCATTTTGGGGCAAAAGCAAAAATCCATTTTCTCCATGCCCTGTGGGTCCCAGGTGGTCGACACGTGTCATCACTTGATTCTGACGTCAGGGAGTCGCCCAAAAAAAAAAAGGATGGGTGAGGGGGGAAAAGGAAGGATTTTTTTCCCAAGTCAAAATCCCAAACTTCAAAGGAAAACATTTCTCATGCATCCACCGAAGGCGAAAGGGTGGTGCCATGTGTCAACCCATGATTGGGTGGGGTGATGGGGTAGCAGAGAAATCCAAGGGTTGAGCCAAAAAGGTTTCAAACTCAAAAAATATCATGCAAGCCCATGCATCCACGAAAAGAGATTTTCTAAGCAAGGGGGTTGTGGGGCCGCGAGTCAAAAGGAAAATTTTCCAAAAGAAGAATTAAAAGTTAAGTTTTCAAAATTCTCCCACGCATCCATCGAGCCACATGTCAGCATGGGATTGGTCATGGGTTAGTGGGGATGCATGAAAAAATTTGAAATTTTTTCCCGGTCCAAAACTTAAAGGGTTAAGTTCAAAAGGGGTCCGCCCCTCCACCATGCCACGTGTCAGCACGTGATTGGCTGCGGGCCAGCGGGGATGCGGGGAAAAGTGGGGAAAAATTTTTCCCAAGGGTAAAATTTTCAAAAAGATAAGTTTAAAATTTTGGTCCACCCCTCCGATGTGCCACATGTTAGGCCCCGATTGGTCATGGGATGGCAGGGGCCATGGAATTTTTTGTGGAATTTTTCCAAAGTCAAAAATTAAAGTTAACAGTTAGATTTATTTTAATTTTTGAATGCCAAATTGAAGTAAAACTTCAAATGGCCATAACTTGAGCTAGAAATCTCAGTTTTGGGAAAACAAGGACTTTTTAGAAATATCTCGATGCCCTCTTTGCAAAAAAACATAAAATTTACTTTTTGATGAAATTTAAAGGGTCAATTTTGGAAAAATGATCTGTAGGGATCTTAATTGTCAAACTGGCAATTTTCAACTTTTCAATTTGATTAAATTTGGTTTCCTCCTTCACTCAACATGTCAAACAGACATGGAGTGTTGATCTAGGGAGGGTTTAGAGTGTTTTTGGAAGTTAATTTATTCAATTGATTTAAAAATATTATTTTTCCATCAAATGATAGAAAAATGACTATTAAAGGAATTGTATTCAATTAGCTATGGTGAAGTTGTTTTCTTGAGTTTTCTTTGTCAAATTGAATTCCTTAGTGTCTTAGCATGCTATTCCATAACATTTTTAAGTTGATTATTAAGTGCAGGTCTAAACTTGTGCATTTTGTTTAGATTTACCAGTTTTAGAATTTACAATGCCAGTGATCAAATTTTTAAAGGATCTATTTATCAATTCCATCATTTAAATGTAACAACTTATTTCTAATATAGTCTAATACATTCAATTGATTCTAACAATTCATTCCCAAGTCAAAATTACAAATTCTGATTTCAATTTTAATATAATTCCAAGGATGCAAAACAATATACTTCCTTCCTACACATTCTTCTTTTCAACAGAGATTTTAATTTACAATAGCAATTCAAATCCAATACACAATACAATTTGAGAACTAATGCAATCCTTTATTCATTTCCAATACAACTTTACAATTTTCTCTTTTCCATTTGATTTCTAAATATAAAATGCACTGCATATAACATCTTTTCACATTTCCTTTCAAAACAGAGAGTAGAATATAACTTCTTTACATTTCACATTACAATTCAATCTTCCATTTCAATACAAATATCTTCACATTACAAATGGCTATACAATTCATCCACTCCAAAGTGGGAAGGATTACAATAACTTGTTCAAAAGAAAGGACTGTCAAACTATATATTCCTCTTGCTCCAAAATAACAGCATGCTAGTTTCTTCATCTTTTCATCTTGATCACAACAAGGAAGGGGGAAAGGCAACACTCTCCACCCAACCAAGACATCCAATGAGAAGGGAGAAGCCATCCTTCCTCATTGGCCCCTCGAGCCCCAACCATATTGAAATAAGAGATGCAATACAACACATGGCAACAAAGGCTTCCACAACAAACATGCAACATTTTCACATTCAAAACACATTTCAAGAAGAATGTAGTTCACAACTACATTAAACAAGTGCAAACAAAACTGAGGCTTCATCAAGCAAGCCAAAAAGAGCAAGGATCTATGGGGAAGCTACTTATGCCTCCCAATTGGGAATTGGGCATCCACCAATAATCATACCACCAATATAAATATCATATCCCATAAACCTTATGCCTCCCAACCCCTCCTTATGCCCCCCAAAGTTTCTCCCTTATGCCCCCCCAAAGAGTAAGAAATGCAAGCTATTTCTTTTCCATGGTGGATCCCAATCCCAAACTCCCTCCACAATAAAACTGGTGCCATTGGCATTCCCTTATGCCCCCATTTGAAATCCCCATAGCCTTCTCCTACACCATGTCCTAAGTAGTCTACCCAACCAGCCAACACACACATAACAACAATCACCATTTCCTACATGCATACAAGAGAAAGAAATATTTTAAAAGGGTTCAAGTTCCTACCTCTCCATAATGGAGTTTTTCCAAGATCAACAAGCTTCCCAATGCCAAAATAACAGTCCCAAATCAGCAACACACCAACATGCAATGGTCTCCAAACTCCTTTCACAAGCAAGGCTCCAAAACAACAAGAAAATTCACCCCAAGGAAAGTATGCAAAGTTTCAACAACCACAAACAAGCAAGGAGTTCAAATTTTAAAGGAGAGGGAAGAGAAGAGGATGATGTGGATCCATGTGGGATGCCACATCACTCTTCCTCAACCCCAAAAAAAAATCAAAATCATTCACCTAAACATAATAAATAAAATGACAAATTAACTTACACACTCCAAAATAACCCATACCCCAAAAGGACTGAATTTAAAACATGTAAGAGAAGTGAAATTAAAACTTACAATTAGTCATTTCAAAATGCATTAAAAAGGCCTAAATTTAACCTCCAAACCATAGGTATGGTTGGTGAATAATTTTAAGAGGTGTGGGACAAGTTTAACTTGTCCCACAAGCCTCCAAATATAGCCTCCAAGGACAAATTCAATTTCCCAAGAGGATGAAGTGTTTCACACTCCAAATCTATCTTACATATTTCTTACACATTCTTACAACCTTTCTTACACACTCTTACAACCTTTCTTACACACTCTTACAATATTACATTTAAGAGTAACAACTTTATTTATTACATTCCTATGACATATTGATTTATTTATTTTAACACATGATTATTCACAACATTAACACAACATAAAATAACTAATGAAAGGGGTAACACATCACAAAATAAATACATGCAACATTAATAAAGAAACCACATTAATAAATACACAAACCCATGGTCACATATAATGGAAATCCCCCCATGGGAATCCCTAACAAAACACAACACACACACACACAAAACAAGTTGCCATGGTGACCTTGTTGAATTCACCTAGAATTCCAATATGGTTAGTCTCCAGTCCCCCAACATTGTTGTGATATTTTAACCTAAAAAAAAATACCTCCTTCGGCCTCATGGCCATATCAGAACATCCAAAATGATATAAATATACTAACAAATCCATCTATTCATATAAATCACAACAACATCAAGAAATCAACATTATCATTTTCAGTTTAATTAATCAACTATATCATCATCAATTAATTCTCATGTTAGTTCTATTCACAATATCCAATATCACATGTCCAAATCAACATCTATAATATGTCCATGTCAAACAATATATCATCATCCACATATAAAAATGTCTCTAATAATCATCATGCATAATAACTGAATCCAGATCAATAATAATCCATGATCTAACATCTAACCATCATACTAAACTAAGTTTCTTAATCTATCTCTTGTTCTTAGGGTTTCATATTTAAATATTAATTTTCTTGTTTCATTCTTACATTTCAACATTTATATATCATTTATTTCAGTAGTGACTTTGTAATATTATCTTTAATCTAAATTAAATTATATTGTCTGGTGAACCCAATGTGAATTGAACACACAACCTTTTATTTGGAGTCTATGTCCCACCACCTATAACTTCTACGGTTCCTTCTGCTACCTCTAAGGGCTATAACATCATATAAAAGCTTAATAATACACTAGAAAAAATATATCTTTATGATTTACTTCCAATTTCACCTAATTGTCATCATACATTAGAGGAAACCCTTCCTTCCATTCAATATTAAAGAAATAATTAACTTGTTGCCTTTACTCACCTAATTCAATCCCTCAAAAATCTACCACATGCTATATCTTTTAGTGATGAGGATATCCCTCCCTCTATGACTCAAGATCCATTTGCACCTTTTCTTATCACCATTACTATTAGTGTCATCTATAATAAGCGTGTACTTATTAATAATGGCTCTACTTTAAATCTATCTTATGTATCCCTCCTCGGAAAATTTACATTACTTTGATTTAATTAATAAATCCTCTCAAGTCATTTGTGGCTATGATTAAATACTCACACATACATGTAAACTATTACCTTACCATTTCAAGTTGGGCCTAAAATTGTTCCTAATGTCTTATTTCTTATTGATGCCACATTATAGTTTTATTTCTTACTTGGTAGACCATAGATTCATGCAATGCATGATGTTCCATCTACAGTTCATTGGTGTGTTAAATTCCTACATGATGGTTATGAAAATACTATTTCGTGGACCCTTACCCATTCAAATTTTTCTGCATTGACTTCCTCACCACCATGCCCATCCCTGCATCAAAGCCTATTCCATATCACAATATTGGTACATATGATGTTGGGAAATATAGCACTCATAATCCTTCTACTTCTCCATGCACTCCATCCATTCCTACTCATACTACTGATATCCTATCACCCACTAGTCCACCCCTATGGCTACTACTCCACCTATCATATCTTCTGTAAATTCTACATCTGGTTTCATCCCTACCAATATTCTTGACAACATTGTATAACAAGATAATGTTACCATTGATGATTCTGATGATGAGGCTGATCTCATAGAGCTTAATGATGTAATATTGCACAATCTTAAGTTTATTACTATTGAAATCCATGAGTCCTATTTCCTGGATACTTTTGTTGCTATTGGCCTTGGTGAATATCAATCTAAGAAGCCTCCTCATTCCACTAAATCCATGATACCTTTTCAAGGGATTGTACATACATTAGAAATTATATCACATATTGCATCTCCCCAAGTTCATTTTGTTCCATGCCTAGATCTATTCACATGCACTCTCTTCATTTGTAATTATCATTTCCTCCTATTCCATTCGACCCTACTTTCTCGTAGACTATTTTCATGGATGATGGCTTGGTTTAGCTAGGATTCAAAATTTCTGATTTCCTTCCTCCACCTCACTCTCCTCACCTTTATCATGGATGTGTACTCATTACTCGCTGGTTATGGTAGTCGTGTCTTTCATTTGTAAGTATTCCTTACACACACTCCTCATTCCTCTCCACTCACATTTGGTTAGTCTTGGCTTGATTAGATTGGTGGCATGTTGGATCCAAAGCATATTGATATCACATTTCTCATGACCTTTGGCCACATATCTATTTGAAATGACTCATTCCTATGGTATACTTAAAATTTAACTTGTTGGTATGCACACGATTGTCCTTAATATCCTTTTACTAATGAAGAATATGCAATGGGTATGTCAAATTTATGCCGCAGAGGATCTTTATATGATCAACCTCACACTATTACTTACCAAGTCTCTAATTAATATTATATTCATTATGATCCTAACAATGATGATCTCCTAGATGATTTTACTTGATTGTTTTCCACATCACACACTTGGGGAATCATAGTTTTATCCCCTCCTTTGATCATTATAAATTCTTTGTAATCTCTACGCATACACATTACGCTTTGTGCTTCACATCTAGTCTTTCTCATCTCTCCTACGCACATTAATACACACCTTATATCATCATTAACCTCTTTATACAATCTAGGTCCATAGTTCATACTTGAATGCAGAGGGTCTAAATCTGAAATGAACTCGGCCACATTCACTTTTCACACTCTATGCTTAATGATATATTTTTCTAGCACACATTCTCAAACCATTTCCCGATGACTATCGAGAGGTATTTTATAAATGAACCTCATCTCATACACA
The DNA here is from genome assembly GCA_018340775.1 of Taxus wallichiana var. yunnanensis. Classification (NCBI taxonomy): domain Eukaryota; kingdom Viridiplantae; phylum Streptophyta; class Pinopsida; order Cupressales; family Taxaceae; genus Taxus; species Taxus wallichiana. The sequence goes on along the minus strand of CM031238.1, from coordinate 467,249,503 downwards.
TCCACTAGGGCATGCTGCTCTTATCCATCTTCATACATTCCATGCAAGTCCATAACATTCATACACCGCATATTGCATATCTTGGTTGCACTTACTCTTTCTTGATTATACTATTTACATACTGAAATTTTCTTATTATGTTATTCATATTCTTAGTATGTCATTACTTTGATATATACACACATGTGTGTTCACTTGGTATTTTGGAGTGAATATAGGTCTCTTACAAAGCTTCACATGTTGTATTTACGCTTAGCATTGTATCCTTTCCCATTCCCACCGAGGCTCTTAGGGGCCTCTAATTTTCCTATTCTTAAACATTACAAGTGTTATTGTGTCATCATTTACTACCACTTACTAACACATTACTTTCCATTGATACATACATATATTGACATAATTTTTACCTTCCTAAAATTCTAATGGGTGCTTCATGTGTATGATTTTCTTTGTAGGACTATATCTTTGCCATGGTTGTCTGATAGACTTTGTTTGACATTGTTTTCCATTATATGTTATTATTTGTGGGCTATTCCTATGTCTTGTTTTATCGTTGTTTTCTTTCTTATGGATGCTTTGGACTTGATTTTCTTGTGACATTTTGAGCAATTTCCCATGTTTGAAACCTAATTTTTGTGATCTATGTTGTATGTAAAATTACCTTTTACATTGTTTTTCTATGACATTCTTGTTACATTTTTACTAGGACATATATCTAGCCACTTTGTTTACACGTTCCTTGGTTTATACCATGCACATTCCCTACCCCCTACAGTATTAGCTTCAAATCAACATCAGATCCTCTCTTTTCAGCCTCACACTCCTATAACTATCACATACACCAAAAACAAGGGGGTCATACATTGGGTGAAAAATCACCCCTACAACAACTCAAGGCTATAGTTGAGGTCATCATAGTATAGTAACATAACATGAACACAATCATAAAATGGAATATAAATTGACTTAGGTCCTCAACACATAATAGACACTAGTGCCTAACATCATATAGTAGCACTTGGGTTCCCGTGTCCTCCCCTAGGTGTTAATGTCCTGGGGTCACACACAGTAAACTAATTAGATCAACATAGTTCACATAATCCTTCATAACAATTTCAAAATTACATGAAGAGTCCTTCAATTACAACATGCATGGAATCTCCTATAATAAATTTCAATTGAAATAATTAGTACAATCGAGAACTAATTCAAGATAATAGGAATAAGTCGGGGACATACTATATATAGTGGTTCTTATCAGGAAGATTCATGGATGGAGAGTAACACTACACCTTTACACCAAAGTGCCTAACATCATATAGTAGCACTTGGGTTCCCGTGTCCTCCCTTGGGTGCTAATGTCTTGGGGGCACACACAGTCGACTAATCAGATCAACATAGTTCACATAAGCCTTCATAACAATTTCAAAATTACACGAAGATTCCTTCATTACAACATGCATGTAATCTCCTATAATCAATTTCAATCAAAATAATTAGTATAATCAGAACTAATTCGGTACAATAGTAATAAGTTAGGGACATACTATCTATAGTGGTTCTTATCGGGAAGATTCATGGATGGAGAGTAACACTACACCTTTACACCAATGCCTAACATCATATAGTAGCACTTGGGTTCCCATGTCCTCCTTGGGTGATAATGTCTTGGGGTCACACACAATCAACTAATTAGATCAACATAGTTCACATAAGCCTTCATAATAGTTTCAAAATTACATGAAGAGTCCTTCAATTACACCATGCATGGAATCTCCTATAATAAATTTCTATCAACATAATTAGTACAATCGAACTAATTCGGTACAATAGGAATAAGTCAAGGACATACTATCTATAGTGGTTATTATCGGGAAGATTCATGGATGGAGAGTAACACTACACCTTTCTCCCCAAAACTTGCAATTGGCATGAGATTACCCCAAAACTCACACTTGGAGTGAGATCATCCAAAAAATTGGCTCTTGACATGAGAATTCCCAAAATACTTTCTCTTCACAACATTTCAAGACACCTTTTCTATCCTTTACACTCTTATACATCAAGTACTCACTTTCATTTTTACATACTCTCACACTTTTACATACTTATACATGTTTTACTCAATTTTTTCATACGTAGATCTTTGACTACTTTTTCACTCTTCTTTTGTAGTTTCGTCCTTAATACTCAACAAGAAGAATCCTACAAAATCAAATAAAATCATAGCAACATATAAAACACAATGCATACACTTCACCCCTAGGGTCACTTTCCTTTCCTCATCTCCACACTTCTCTTTGTATCATTCCATGCCTCACTTGTCCACTCAAAACACATTTTGTAGCATACTCTCGGGATCATAAGGTACACATATATTATCTACTTTGTGTTATTGATTATTAAAAAAACATAAATTGGAGACAAATATAGACACAAAATAACGCACTTAGGTCTATTTCTAGGTCCTAAAAGAATATTAGCATTTACAGATTCCTAAGAAAGAAAACTAGTGATGTACGACTATCTTTGGCCTCTTTTATTTGTTTCTTGTTTTCTATTTGGTCTTACACACCCTACAACCTAGTTATAATTTTATTGATTTATCTTTTATAGCTTCAAACAATAGTACCTATCCAAGACAGAAGTAATCAGGCACCCCTATCCCCTCTGGGTGCCCTTAAACCTTTCTACCTTGCTTGCTCCTTTTGGGTATATTTTATCTTTTGCACATATTTTTCAGTTATGATTCGGCCTTCCAGTTGTGAATTATTAAATTCAAACAAGGGAATCATATAAATACATAGTTATGTGTTCAAAATAAAGGACCAAGTAATAAGCATTACTATCATCACCTAATCTTACATCCAAAAGGCACCTAAAACACTCAAAGTAATCCATCTAGAATCCATTCAAGGGAAAAATTTTGCATCAACTCTGCATAGAGTACATAAGAAGGGGAATTTCATTCTAGTCCATCCACACATTTTACTACATTACTAAATTCTAGATACAAATCACTATCAAGTGAAACTTGCAAAAGGGTATCCTAAAGCACAATTTCTAAAAACACTAACAATAAGTACAAGGATTCGAGATGTAGTGCAACAATCAATCGTAAGTTCACTCTTGGGGTGACTCGTAACGTCCTCATTTTTATACATTAGAACAAGTAATTTTTTTTTTTGATAAATGCTTCTTGGTTCTAAATACATAATTTAGAACTCACAAATCAAAAACAACCATTCTCATAACATATAACCATATGCAAATGTAATGACTCGAGTACCTCTAATCTATTCATTCCATGACTCAGTAATCTACCGATCTATTGATGAGTATTAAGAGTTGGCGTTTTTATTTAACACATCACTCTTGCGGTTCTCTTCCCTAATCTGAGATTCGAATGCTTTGTCCAAGGAACCTATCTCGAGTAATTGTTACCATTATTCATCGGCATCTAATCCCTTAGACTAGGTGACTTAGAACAACACAATCAGCAAGCTTGCGATACTTTGGCCAAAGATTTGAAACATACCGCTTATGTCTCGTATTCCTTCACGACATACTTTTTAATCTGAATACGTCCTTCACCCCATTCCTATGTTATGTAGAATGTCTTATACTGACTTCGCCGACTCTCTGTCCCCAGAGTTATTCACTCAGGAACGGATTAGTAAGATGACAATGTTATAGGGATGCTCCCGAGGACTAGGGATACGCTGACATACTGGGTCAACCCTAGTTAATCCAGTGTGTCAAGATACCCCAAGTCTCCTAGGGCAGCCTTATAATGTGACCACATTCCTAATCAGTCCCAGAGTAACTTGTTCGAGTTTAAGGTGTAAATCTTAATGATCAATGCAAAGGGTGTCGTCATAAGTCACCTGCATTGTTGTATCTTTGAGAAGATCCTAATCTTCTCAAAGGTACAACCCTGCAGTTGACTTGTGCCATCAACCTTTAAATCCATCTTGAAAAGATCTACTTATTAATAAGTGTTACATACATTGAGTTAAAATTATACTATAAGACGCTCCCTTAAGGTTAATCTTTCCCAATCCCTGGGTTCCTCACCTTAGAATTACCTTTCATAGTAAAACCCATTACACAAGAGAAGTTATTAAGACTAGAGGTCCCTTCAAGGAGTTCATAGAATATACATAATTCTAAATCAACGAAACTGGACAATAACCCTCAACCTTCACATGAGATTGCTAACCAAACCCTTTTTAGGTTTATATCAGTTCTCATAACTGAAATTATATCTTACTTATTAGTATCGAGATATAGTGATTAAGAATCCAATTAAATGTTGTCTTGACTTAGATCAAGACTAGGAAGTAATAATTTATTCAGCTCATTTAGCTTCCTGCTCAGGTTTATTTTAACCCTAGCTTCCCGAAAGACAGTGATCTAAATTCCAATTTAGCTTTAGATAGAACATACTAGAACTACTAAACAATCATAAGTATTCAGTCACATAATCTTGCAAGCTTACTTAGATAATCACAAAAGTCTCCAAATTATACAATAATAACAATGCTCTTAAGATCATTCGAACCGAAGAAGATCAAACCAACAAGATACGAATGCAAACACATAAGTAACAAATACCTCTTTTCATTCCTTTCAAGCTAATCAAATACATTTTATGCATTCAACATATTTGATACAATACTCAACAGAAAAAGAACATCTTTCTTCAAGTAGTACATTTAGAGAATCAAGCTGTAATTCATCATAAAACCAAATTAAACAATCTGAACATCATATCAGATCTGCGTGCCTTTACCACTTACGGCAATCATCTGCAAAAATTGTCAACATGGGTCAGTTCGGTGAACTGAGCATGATAAGCACTAATTCTTAAAACAATTGCAATCCACCAATTGTTTTCATTAAACAACCTGTTTAAATGAAATCATTTCACCAAACATGTAAACATATTTCAGACTATGCTCTTTTGTAATTCAAACATGACTATAAACGCGTAACTCATATTATAGTTACTAAATAGTCCTAGATACTTTTCAGATATTTCTTCATAAATATTAGTGACCAAGAAGAACAAATGTATCCAAAACAACTATCCATCTGAATCCCAAGGACAACAAACATCCGACAGACCATTACATTCAACAAAAATGAATATCCTAACAATTCATGAATCCATCAGTATGTTTTAACAATTCCAACAGTTAAATATAAATATATCAACATATACTTTACAGCAGAAGAGAAAGAAACCGAGACATTCAGATGTCCCTTCCAAACATGCTCATGACTGTACCATCCACTTAAGAGTAATGCAATCACATTATACGCCTGCGACTAAGCCAGTCGAGACCACAGGAAGAATTACCATTCGTCAAGATACAAATATAAAAATTGCCTGTAACTTACTGAACAACACAGTAGCTTTCGTGACAAGGCAGTGATGAATAATCCATCAAATAGACTCCACATAACCTTCCATATTATTCAACAATGAGAAAATATCCAACGCCATCGCTTGTCAAGGCACGCTTAATAGCTTTTACTTCTCAAGCACACACGACTAGATAATCATGATAACAGAAGATGTAATCATGCACAAACACAAGAACAATCCCACTGAGTCGAAACACTCAGCAACATACAGCTCAATCTAATCCCTACTAACACAGCAAGGACTTAAATCAACTGCTGAAATCAAAAGAATAACCTCTTTATCACAGTCAACAAGAGGCTAGATAGCATTAAAACAAATGACGTTTCCATATGCATACATAGTGACATTCACACTGAATCTAACACAAACATGCACAACTTCATTCAACTGAAACATATCCTTATGATAATACAGCCATGACTTATATTGGAAGCCGTTTTCAAGAAAAATAATCACAACAAGGTCTTCACAGAAGCCGAATTCCATATCAGTATTTTCCTCAAAGTTTCATTCTAAGCCAAGCTACTACGGAATACAACAGGGTCTCAAACCGAGTAAGGTTTGTAAAGAAAACCCTTCCTTTAATTTCCACAGAAGCGAACAGAAAGGAACACAAGAATGTTAAGAAGGAGTCTGAATGATATGCATGCACAGCGAGGGTTTAAATCGAGATTCGAGCCAACTCGCAACATATCGAGATCTCCAACAATATCACATACAACTAGTGCTCATAACAAGGCTTCGATTAAAGTTGATTTCATGCGACAACAGTTCAAGAATCCCAATAGTACTCACAGCAAAACTTATACAAAAGTCGTAATTCAAGATACATATCAAGGATTCCAATGAGTCTATACCAGCAAGTGATATTCACTGCTAAGCAACAGTATTCAAAACAAAACAACAGAAATAGATATACCAGTTTCTTTTCACGGACTCCAACTGAGTCTAAACTAACAAGTATTCTCATTCATAGCTTCTACAGAAGTCAAAAATACTATCTACTCAAGGATTCCAGCGGAATTCAATAACAAATAGTATTCACGGCTGTACTTCTACAGAAGCCAAAACATATTTTCATTTCAAGAAGTCCAACAGCAACAATAACATATATTACTCACGACAAAACTTATAAAGAAGTCGGAATATACTGTACATTCAAGAAATCCAACAGTATCATTTTCAACAAGTGAAAACAACAAGGTATCGACTGAAGTCTGAATCAAACAAGAAAACAATTCATGGACTCCCACAGAGCCGAATTCGTATATTTTCCTTGCAAGCATTTCTACAAAATCTAACCGAAATGCAAAACACAGCAAGATAGTACAACCGTTCGAAACACAATGCACACCCATCAAGGGTTCACTTGAAAAATCGAGCCAGTAAGAAGATACAACAAACTAATTCATACAAAGCTACCATAAAAACCAACTGAACCCAAAAATCATCTGAACAGAGTTGTTCTAATGAAATCATTTGAAGGAAAGCAAGATTTTTAAAAGTTAGGGCCTAACATGCCTGGTAATGTTGCTTAAAAATCCGAAGAAGACCACTGAAAGAGCTCGAGCCTTCTCCTCTTTTTCCACGTTAGATTCAACAACAATAATTTGTTATTTCCATGCCTTATAAACTTTCCTCGACAGAGAAAAGAGCTAGTTATTCTCATAGTTGCCATGCAACACCAAGTAGACTGGTTCGAAGAACCAGTGATCAAACAGAGAGAAAACCGGAGCGCATGAAAACCCAAACAAACAACCAGTTTTCCATTTTGCATGTCTTCCCGAGAAATCTGAGCTCGGAGACCGAGTTCATTAATTGCATTAACTCCAAAATTCCCGCTCAATCTCCATTGCCACCGACCGCCATAGTTGGTGATGGATAAAAACAAATCAAAGACCATTTCTAGATTTGGCGACTCTGCCACGTCGGATTTCACTAGCCATTTGAAACTTCCACCAAATCCCTTGTCCTTCATACTTATCCATCCCATTTAATGCCATAGAAACTACCGCCCATGGCTCGCACCCCTTCATAGGTCCCTTTCCTCCATGTTCATTAGTTAGGTTAGAAACATAGGTTAGAATTTAAGGTGATACTTAGTCTAACCTCCTTAGTGCTAGGTCACTAACCTTAGAACATTTAGCTTATAGCTTAGGGCTAGGTTAGATTAACACTAATCCAACCCATAGGTTATTAACCTTAATAAATCCAGTTTAGGTCTTAACAATTAAAATCGTTCAGTATAAGAACCAACAAATATACATTCACGAAAAGGATTCATTCCAGCACTGCTAATAAGCTAGTAGTATAAATGTATCTGAATTTATTACCTGGCTCAAGATCAAGACCTTCCTGATTTTACGATATCGGGAACCAATTCATTTAACAAGATCAGCCTGAGTTAACTCCTGAATTGCTTATTCCACACATTCGGACCTTGCAACCTTCGTAAGGTCTATAATTTTTGTTCATCCAGAATAAACTTAAAACATCTCTTGGATCAATGCCACTGATCCAAGGCTGAGTCATATAGACGGGTAAATCCACAATTTATTCCGAAATCAGATTAAACTCAGGTGCAAAAATGAAAGAAATAAAAGAGTCCAAGCATATCCTGGCTCAGTCAAAGATCTTCAAATGAAAGAAGATACAATCTATATCAAGCATGACTTCACAATCAAAGGAACACATCCTTTTACAGAAGAAATCATATATCAACACTTGAATGCTCAGGAGGAAGTAACAATAGTTCAGAGTGTTACATGCTTCCCTCCTAAAAGATTCATCGTCCCGATGATTACATATTCGATTAACCTTTAGGTCAACCAATTTATTAGTTCACAAAACAATGCGACTATTTCCAACTTGAATAGTTCCAGAAATCAATGTCACGATACATTTTATTCAGCCTGAATAATGTTTGCCTCAATCTGGCTTTCATATAAACTTGAAAAAGATAAGTTCATAAAAAAATTTATCAACAGATTTCATCCTGTTGAAAAAGAAAAGGAAAAGAAATTTTCATCTCTTCCAGATTTTCCCAAGTTGCACTTTCTTCGTTAAACTGGTCCCACTGGACCTTACATTGTTGTATTTCACGATTTCTCAAATGCAATTGGCGAGTTTCCAGCACTCATGTGGGTTTAACCACGATTATTCCTGGGTCTTGGACCTACAAGGAATTCCAATTTAAAACATGTGACAGATCTGAAATGTATTTCTTAAGCAAAGAAATATGGAAAACATCATGCATGTGAGATAAAGCAGGTGGTAATGCTAATCGATAAGCTACAGGATTGATTATTTCGACAATTTCGAAAGGTCCCATGAAACGAGGTGACAACTTGGCAGCCTTGCCAAAAGTTATAGAACTCTTTCTGGGTTTAACTCGAAGAAAAACCTTCTCACCCAGCTCAAACCTTCGATCAACCCGCTTAAGGTCAGCATAGCTCTTCTGCCTATCTGTTGCTTCCTTTAATCGTTCACGAATCAACTTAACTTGCTGTTCCATTTCAGTGAGGATCTCTGGTCCAATTACCACTCTATCCTCAACACTATCCCAACTAACAGGGGTTCTGCACTTCCTTCCATAAAGTGCTTCAAATGGTGCCATTTTAAGAGATGAGTGATAAGTGTTGTTGTATGCGAATTCAACTAATGGAAGATACTCTTCCCATTTATACTGTTGATCCATGCAATACATTCGCAACATGTCTTCCAACACTTGATTTACTCTCTCAGTTTGTCCATCTGTTTCTGGATGATATGTAGAATTGAAGTTTAGTTTCATTCCAAGAGTCAGTATTAAGTGTTTGTCAAAACCTTGGACGTCATTCTAGGATCCCCGCCGATATAATCAATTCTGCACACCATGCAATCTAAAAATTTCATGTACAAATCTTTTGGCCAGCATTGGTGAATCATCCTTTAGATTTCCAAAGGATGAAATGAGCTACCTTAGTTAGTTTATCTACAACTACCAGATAACATCATGTTTATTCTGGACATAGGTAACCCTTGTACAAAGTCCATGCTTATTACTTGCCATTTGTACTTTGCAAAATGCTATGAGGATATAACAGTCCAAAGCGGTGCATGTGTTCGCCTTAACCACCGACATTCCGCATAATGAGTCACAAAATCAATGACATCCTTTTTCATACCTTTCCAAAAGTATTGTTGTTTCAGATCAGCAAGCATTTTTGTGATACCCAGTGTCCAGAGAAAGGAGAATTATGAAATTCAACTAACAACTTCTTTCTCAAATCATTCAAAGATAGTACGTATACCCTATTTTCATAACATAATATTCCTTCATTATCAAAATGAAAACCCTTATACCTTTCATCATTAGGTTCTGCAGCAAGTGTTGCTTTTACTTCTTTGAAAGTATATATCAAATTCTCGAGGCACTTTTTACCTCATCCTTAAACTGAGTTCTTAATGTTATAAGAGCAAAAATGTGCTTCCTACGACTTAGAGCATCTGCTACTCTATTCTCTTTCCCTTTGATGTAGCTAATATCAAAATCATATTGTGATAAAAATTCTAACCACCTTCTCTGTCTGGCATTCAGATTAGGCTGAGTGAAAATATATTTCAGTCCTAAGTGATCAGTTTTCAACTCAAAAGGTTTCCCAAGTAAATAGTGTCTCCAGACTTGAAGCGCATGAACAATGGTAGCAAGCTCCAAATCATGAGGAGCATAATTCAGCTCATGTAACTTAAGTTTTCTACTTTCATATGCTATGACTTGATCATTTTGTAACAAAACACCTCCAAGGCCTTCCCCAGAAGCATCCGTTACAACAGTAAAGCTCCCATTAGGGTCTGGTACAGCTAATATAGGTGCGGAAGTCAACTGGCTTTTCAGACTTTTGAAAGTAGTTTCACACTTATCATTCCAAATAAATTTCTTATCCTTCTTCTGCAATGAAGTTATCGGTGCAGCTACTTTAGAAAAATCCTTAACAAATTTTCTATAATAACCAGCAAGACCCATGAAGCTTCTTACTTCGTGCACATTCTTTGGTGCAGGCCACTCAGTTATTGCCACTATTTTTGAAGGATCTACAACAATTCCTTCCTTGCTAATGACATGACCCAAATAGTGAACTTCTGAATCAAAGAAAGAACATTTGGATAACTTACCATACAACTTTCTTTTTCTCAAAATTCCCAAAACTATCTTCAAATGCTCATTGTGCTCCTCAACACTTTTAGAATAAATGAGAATATCGTCCAAGAATACAAGTACAAACTTGTCCAAATATTCTTGAAAGATATTATTCATTAAGTTCATAAAAGTTGCGGGTGCATTAGTTAATCCAAAGGGTAGAACCGTGAATTCATAATGTCCGTACCTTGTTCGGAAAGTTGTTTTATGAATATCTTCTTCTCTAATCCTTAACTGATGATAACCAGATCAAAGATCTATCTTAGAATAGACCGCTGCCCCACGCATCTGATCAAATAGATCGTCGATCCTTGGAAGTGGGTATCTGTTCTTGATTGTTGCTTTATTCAACATCCGATAATCAATACACAGCCTAAGTGTTCCATCCTTCTTTTTCACAAATATTATAGGCGCTCCCCAAGGTGAAACACTTGGTCTAATCAAACCTTTAGACAAAAGTTCTTGCAATTGTGCCTTAAGCTCGACTAACTCTGTAGTAGTCATCCGATAAGGTGCTTTGGAAATAGGTTCCGTTCCTAGTTTGATTTCGATGGTGAAGTCAAATTCCCTCTTGGGTGGTAACCCTGGTAATTCCTCCGAAAAACATCCCTGAAACTTTGTAGCAGAGGAAATCATTTCATGGAATCACCATCTTCTTCTGAAAATTTAGATATCTTTACTACATAAAGGGTACATCCTTTGTTTTTATCCTTTTTAAGCCGCATGGTGACAGCTTTTCTAACTGAAATTTCTCGTTTCACCCTTGAATCTCTGCTATTTCCAGATGATCATCCAAACATCTTATATTATTTTCATAGTAGTCTACTTTTTCTTTATGTTCAGCTAACCAATTGACACCAATGACAATGTCGTAAGACCCCAAAGGTGTAACATAGAGGTCAAATTCCATGGAAAAGTTAGGTAAGTCAAGGACTGCACCAAAAAGACACACACTCACCGTATGAACAGTTATTACCATACTGTATAGTCCAAGATTTATCCATTTTTCTAGCTTTTCTCTTAAGTTTAGAAGCAAGTTTATTAGAAATAAAACATTCAGTAGCTCCTGTGTCAAAAAGAATAGTGACAGGTATGCCAAATAACTTATCCGGAACTTCTATAGGTGTCACTTGCTTTTCAGCTTGCTTGTCTTGTACTGCAGCATGTATCTTATGCTGCTGATTACGATCATCCTTCTTCAAAGGGCACTGATTTACGTAGTGGTCTTTGCCACAATTGTAGCAGCCTCCTACAGGTCCCTTTTTAGGCTCAAAATTGCCTCTAGCCTTGTAATTACCACGTTGTCCTCCATAGGGCTTCGGCCCATTGTTATAATTTTTGGCAAAATTATCCCTTACATTTCAATGAGGCTTATTTCACATTTCTTTCTTACTATTATCCCCTGGAAACTTACTTTTGTTTCCAAAATTTTTCCAAGGTCCCTTTTTGGGTGCAAGAGAGGTTGAAGAAGGGTTTGCAATCTTCTTCCGCACTTCCTCTTTATGAGCAGAAATAGCCTTTAATTTCTATTCTTGTCTTATGGCCTTTTCAACAACTCCTTCCATAGTGGTTGGACTGTGAACATCGACCTCTCCCCCTATCACGGGATTCAATCCCATGATGAATTTCCATATTCTGAACTTCTCGTCAGTTTGATACTACGGTACATACTTGAGGAGTTTTGTAAACCGCTCCCAGTATTCAGTTACTGTTAGCTTCCCTTGAGCTAAGTTCTAGAATTCTGTCATTTTCTGATCATAGAAAAGTTGTGGCAGCCATCGTTGCCTAAAATAGCCCTTAAATTGATCCCAAGTAATATTGGTCTCATCAATATTTAGCTCTGCTTTACGGCTATCCCACCACGAAGATGCTTCGTGGGAAAGCTGATAGGCTCCCCAAATATCTTTGGTTTCCTCTGAGAAGTTTCTTATTGCTTTGTGTGAACTTTAAATACAACTAACACCAATTCCCAAGTTGATTGCTTGGGAGACACAAAAAAAACATCAAATTTCCTATTAAAATTGGAATATACTCTTTCCCCTCCATTATAAAAGCTAGATTGATGGAGGAGGAGATGGAAATATTTGACATGGAGAAATTTGAGGCAAGATCTAACTATGATATTAGATGGGTGGTCAACACTACTTTGGGAAATTATTTTGAGCATGAACCTCACTTTGAGGATTATTGGATGAATTGTAGAGATGAGGAGGAAGTTAGACTCAAATATTTCTCAAGGATGACTCTCAGACAAATCATTGATTTTAAAATTGTTGTGGTGCCTCAGGGAATTGTGGATGACCGTAAGAAAATGATTCAATACTATATTAACAAAAAGATAGAAGGACAACCAATGGCTCCCATAAAATGGGATGAGGGAGAGTCAGATGATCAGTATAACATGATTGCTAATGTGATGAGGAGGACCTTGACTTGGCTAAAAGGAAAGAGTATAGATCTATCCATTCAAAACACAAGGGTACTTAATAAATTTAGGGACTTGGAAATTTTGAAGGAAGATCTTCCCCTTTTGAAGGAAGGGGATGATAAGATAGATCCTTTAGGAGGAAATACCCATCAATTTCCTTTAAATAGACCTACCATAGGTATTGTTGATGAATGGACTACTTGCTTGCTAGTGAGACTGGGACTTCCATGTCTTCTTTGAAGTAGAAGACAAAGGAAATGCTTTTAAAGTCCATGAAAAATGATCCTATTACTTTTACAATTCCCATACAGATTAAAGGAACTAGTGTAACTAAAACAGAACCCCCACAATAATATTAACAGGAAATATAGTTCAACTAAGACAATGAGAGGATCTATATTAGGTGTGGACCCAACATTTTTGGTACAAGGTACAAAAGAAAGAGAGGCACCAGATATTAGGCACTTTGAAAGAACTAATAAGAAATTAAAACTTGTATTTGAATAACCTTTAGAAAGGGATGTTGGTATTTCAATAAAAGAAAGTGGCCATACATCAAGGAAGCACAAACATAGAGATCCTGAGGTGATTGATCCTCCTGCTCTTACAGAGGAACAAAAGGAGTAGTTGCTTCCTTGGCTCACCAGTAACAACACCACCTGATCAAGGGATACCCCAAGTTAATCCAATTGAAAAACCAGTATTTCCATCTCCAGTTTTATTTCTAGCAGGAGTGGTAGCTTAAATCATACAGGAACAAGTAACTTAGGGTAATCCCCTATCCAACTAGCCAAGTATTTCTGTGATAGAACAAGGGTTGAAGGAACCTAATGCAACACCATCTAAGAATGTGAATGTACCTCTTCTTGATCAACCACATGAATAAACAAAGATCCTAATTGAAATAATGGACATAGACATAAGTGGAGAGATTCCTATACTCAAACCATTTTAAGTATTAGTTGAAACACATATGGTAGAAGGTATAAGTGTTTTCCAATCAGATGAAAAAGGAACTCACCCATTTTCTAGTTGTTGAGCCAAAAACCCCAGTGCTAGAATTTTTTTGAAGGAAAAAATATTTCAGAAGTAGGTAAATCAGAAACTTAGAGGATTTCTAGTGAATCAATTATAGATATTGTGGCACCAAACAAATAAGATCCTTAAGAGGAAAAAAATTCATCAAAATTAATGAACCACCTCAAAAGGTAGATTCTACTAAAGAAAGAGTGGTAGAAATTACAAAGGAAGCCACTGTAGAGGTGAAAATTGATGACAGTCAAAGTGTGCAGACCATTGATAAAGGTGAAGGATTAATTATTGGAGGTCAGCATACTGAGCCACAAAAGAAAGAACTAAAAGAACAAAAGGTAATTAGTATACCCGTTCATGAAGATGTTTCCACTAGACAATAGCCTCTAAAGGAGGCATATATTGTAAAAAGAGAAGAATTTCCCAAAGTGACAACATCAGCTCAAGAGGTTCCTAAGAAAACCATAGAAGTTATGGCTACATCAGCTGAGGGAGAAAATAAGGAACATGCTCCAACTAATAGTGTGACTCAAAATGAAATTAATCAGTCCCAAGTCCTAAATCAAGGAGAGAAGTAGTTGGAGGAAGTTCCAAAATAGGATGAACCCAAAGAGTTAACATTGGGAGTGGAAAAGACATAACAAGAAGTTTCATCGGTGAAAGTTGTCTAGGAAACATCTAAGCAATTGGTTGTTTTCTCTGAAAACCTCAACATGCATCACAAGAGGAAAAAGTGGGGACTACTCTCACAATTGGTTGGTTGGGAGGGTTGATCTCAGAAGAAGAAGAGAAATTATACCTAAGAAATTTATATATATTACAACCTTGGCCTTCCCAAAGCCCCAAAAGACTCTGAAAATGGCTAGGGTTATTACTAAGACTCATGTAGATCCATATGGATCTAGAACACTGGAGGTTGCAACCCCACATGAAGGTAAATCAAGAAATGATATAACATCAAGTGATTATAGTGTCCAGCTTATCCCTTTGGGAAAACCCTCAAGAGAAACATTGAAACAAGAGGTTTTAGAAGCATTCTAAGGCTTGTTGCATAAAGTGGACGAGGAAAAGATATAAAAAAAGAAGTTGAAAGAATAGGTCAGGTATTTGAATTCATGTTTACAATAGTTAGTGGGCCAATCTAGTGAAATTCAAGAAGATATCTCTACTGTTACTCCTAAAGTTATTGGACATATTGAAAAGGATGTCAAGAAGGTTAAAGTTGTTGATGATTGGGTAGAAAGGTTATTTGAAAACTTAAGACCAAGATTAGTGAAATTGATGAGCTAATTGAACAATGTGACAATGAGCTTTTCTACTATGAAGGAATTCTTCCCAAGTTGAATCATATCACTCAACTTGATGAAGATCTAGTTGAAAAGGAAGGGATTGTGCCACTAGAACAAATGGGAACCCAATATGCAATCAAAGATTTGGCTAAAATCAGGGTTGAAGTTTTGAATGAAGTTAGAGAAAAGATGGAGACATAAAAGAAGTGGGTTGAGAAAAACATTGACACCATAGATATGAGATTAGAAGGCATGGTGTTTGATAAATTCAAAAAGAGTTATGGTGATTTGAAAATTGACTTCTTAATTAGTTCTTTTGAGAAAACATCTGAAATGAAAACTTTTCTTATGAGGTCATCAAGACACTAATGGCTATAGAAAGTAGAATTACAGAGTTGAAATCAAAGCCATGGGAATACAAGAAAAGGATGGATCAATGTGGGGATGCATTGAACATGCATACCCTGATATTTCAACACCACACAGTCCAACTGATGAAGATGTAAAGTAGATATTTCAGAGATATGATGCATATGTGGAAAGGAAACCAAAGGAGGAGAAATATGATGAAGATGAAGATACAAATGTGAAGACCGATGAGCAAGCTTAGGCTTGTTTTTCTTGAACAACTTTTTCATCTTATTTTAATTATTACTCTTGTTTCATGAAAATTGAACATTATTTTAAATTTTTATTTTCAAACATGAATGTAATTTGATGAAACACATTAGATATTTATATTTCTTTGATAGAGTTTCAAATATACTATGAATAATGTAAACTAATGTAACTGTTTGACATATTTTGTATTATGGAAAAAGAAAAATTGGGGTTCTATTAGGGTGCTAGCCGATGAAAAGGGTTGCATAATTTTTTTGAAATTATATAAAAAAATAAACAAGAAAAGAGAAACCTAATCATCTTCCACTACAAAATCCTCTCTACAAAGAGGAATTTTATTCACTGTCCTATTATTTCTAGAAACAAATTCCTCCATTCCCACTACTATTTGAATAAACAAAATTTCTCCTGCCAATGTATGATACATACCCAAAGACACGAGTTCATCGATAGTTGTCATAAGACCATCCAAAAAATGAAGAAATTTTGATCTCCTCTCATAAGAGGAAACCCATTCAGTCATGTCTAGACCTCCTTTAGGAAAGGAATTTTTCCCTTTTGTTTTAAAAGTGGAGGATGGATTGGTAGCTTGAGATGAAATTAAAACTACAATTGATCCTAGAGCAGATGGAGTAAGAGGCCTAGAAATCGACTCACCCTTACATTTCTTCCCAAAGACTGGTGAAGCTTCAGGAGGCTAAGAAGGTATGATCCTTGATGGTTTCTTCTCCAAGATTGAAACATGTTGCTCCAGTTCATTCATCCTATGAAAGAGAGGAAGTAAAATACCTAATGAAATTTCTCCATCAAGTGCATAATAATCTAAGGGGATTTCCTTCAAAGTGAATCCATCATCACAAATGAAAGGGCATGTGTAGTTGGATACACCTTGCACATAAGTCTTTCTCATAAGCCAAAATTTCTTCAACATATCAGGAGTCTTTTGATGTTCTATCCTGAAAATATTAAAATTCATCATCTGAAAGGTGGGAAATATAGACTTATCTTGATGATCCTTCTAAGCAATGCTACAAGAATAGCTTGTGTGGTCAATGTCCCTTTGTAATCTTCTGGTCAATAATGTCAAATAACATCCTTAAAACACCTCATTAGGGCCTAATACATTGAATATTTGGTTAAAATATTCTGAAGAGATCTCCTTTAGGCTAGATGCCACTGTTACTCCCACCATGTCACCAATAAGATAAACCCTCCAAAAATTTCACACTCAAAAGGATGTAAGTTTGAGAAGGGAACAACATGCATTTATAAGGAACTAGAAGCGAGGCAAGCTTTGAGTAAAGTATAATCATGGTGAGATGACCTCCAAAATTTGTATGTGATATCCACACGAGAGAAATAATTTTGAAGTAAGTTGGAATTATGCAAAAGATAATAGTTGGCTTGATATGACATGATCCATGTGAGAAAAATCAGCCCAAAAAGACATAAAAATGAGTGTTTGTTTCCCAAGATGAATTCTCAAAAGGTAAAAAGGATTACACATCAAATCAAATCACCTGGAAGTGATCAAAAATCATCAAAAGGGTTATCTCTACCTGTTTGAAGGGATACATGATTAAACAAACATAAAAAAGGTGACATGACATCCTAGTCATTTTGGGAGAGTGAAAAATGTGAATGACTTGTGATTCTTCCACTTGGAAACATAAAATAGAATATTTTCAAGAGAATAAAAATGGATTAGACTTTGTGTTATAAAGGAGAATATTCCATTAAAGATTCATGATTTTGGGGGAAAAGGAAAATGAGTGAGTGATCAAAATTGTATAAATGCGATGAGAATACTCTCGCATAGAGTGGGGGTTAAATTTTTCAAATTTTTAGAGAGATAAAGGAGAAAACCAATTTGTATTGTCTTAAGCCAAACTAATATGAGATACCTGATTTTTTATTCATCTATTCCCAAACCTTCTCACCAAGATGATTGCATTGTACAGTCATTGGTAAACATTGAGGTCATAGGTATGTCCCCTTGTTGAAGTATTGGTGTTTCTTGAATTAATTTGTGTGTATTCTCATGAGAATTTTATTTTGTTTCAAGATGTATTACTTTGTGAATCAATTATTTGCATTCCTGTTGCAATATTATGTTGATTAATTTCTTTGAATTACACAAATTCTTGTTTTAAATAGTGACAATTTGGCAACTACAACTGCATTATTGATGGATATTTCCTTCATACTATAGTAAATGGTTTTAAATTCAAGTTGTACCTATCTAATTTTAAGATCTTTGTCAGTTCTTGAGGGTATCTGGAACGTATTTGATTAGAAGTTGTCAACATTTTATTGAGAATTTATCATGAGATTTTGTGTTTAGGTTCTCAAAGTTTGTGTGAAATCCTATATTCTTGGGCCTCCATGAATACAAATCTTCTGGTTAAAGGAGTGCTTTGAGTTGTGTGATTTGTATTTTACATCAAGAACAATTGTCTACAACATTTGTTAAGGTTCAATTAAGTATTTTGTATAATCAACTTTATCCTTCTTAATATCCCATCAATACATTAAAATCATAATCAATAACCATCTTATCTACCTAAACTATCCATTTTTTCACTATTTATGCACAAATGTTAAGGAAAATTGTTATTTATGTCCATCGTTTATCAAAAATTTGTAGAATCAAGCTGGAACTATCACTATATTTAGTAACTTGAGCCTTCTTTAGAAGACATCTACATTTTATAGTGTGACAACTCATGAGAGTTAGATAATTTATGCATTGATTATGTCTTCTTGAGGATTCCTTTCCACCTAGATCATAAAGAGAGTCTAAATATTGCTATTCCATCCATTTCTTGCATAAATACACAAGTTACAAAATGGGTCCTCTCACCTTGGTTGCAGGAAGAACCTAAAGTAGCAAGGTAGTTCATACCCTTAGTGAGGTTTTATCCAACATTTCCCAAGTCAAAGTGACAAAGAGACTGCCAGATCCATCCTTGGCTACAAAACAACTTAAATCATGGTTTTTCTTTCTCTAAGCATCTTGATTAGCTTCTTGATGTTGTTTGATTTACAAGATGGGACTGATTTGGGTACCAACACTAGTCACCGTTCCCGGATGCGGTCTCCAACTCCTAGGTGCTCTAGACCTATCCTAGCCACTGTGTGTGTCCTCATCCCTATATTTCAAAATTTATACCGAGAATTTATGACAGATCTGCTATCTTGTTTAACACTTTTCCCAGTCTAGATCAGCTCTAGACCAAGCGTAAATCAACTAAGTCTCTTAATATATCTCTTTTGATTAGGGTTTCATATTTAAATATTATTTTTCTTGTTTCATTCCTATATTTCAACATTTATATATCATTTATTTTAGTAGCGACTTCTGAATATTATTTTTAATCCAAATTAAAGTAAATCAATAACATGCATCCACACTTTATTTGTATTTTTCAATACCTCAAGGAACTCTTTAAGTTACAAAAACTTTATTCAAAGGTTCTTTAGCTTCTCCAATAGAAATAAAATTATCTATGCATACAAGTAATATTGAACATAGGGTGTCATCCAACTTCTCATCCGCCCATTTTCCCGGGTCTTTTCCTTTGTAACTTTGATGACTTCATGCATAATCCTCTTATTCACTCTATAATATCTCTTAGAGATTGAGTGTGATTCTTTTGGATATTTTCCATTCCTTTTGTGAACAAGGTCTCAACAGTATGACTAAATTGTTGGGATTTTCGTAGCTTTCTGTATATTTAGCCTAGAAAGGCCCAAACCAAGTGCATGAGCCTTTTTGACCCACCACATGCACTGATATATCAAACAATATTTCTCCCATTTTCTCAACTGAGTTGAACCTATTACACCAGAACTCATGTTAGTTTAATGAATAAAAAGTTCTCCATCACACAAAAATAATGATATAAAAATTAATTAGTATTCATATTGAGAAAATAACCACATACATTGCCATGTAATCTATAACTAGTGGATAAACACATCAACATATAAAATAAATCCTCCATATATTCATCCATTTGATCTCAAGCTTACATAGTGGACATTAATCATGTACATGGACTAGAAACCAGTCATGTTTTGGGTAGAGCTTAAATAGAATTGAATAAAATAAATATAGTCTAATAATAGAAAAAACCATAACCTATTACTCAATAACTCTCAAACCTAATGATACAATAACCACCAACCTTTTTCTTAGACCTAAAGTGCCCATTTTATACACAAAATATAGCTCAAATTTGAATACTTTCCCACTCAAAATTGTTCACCATTATAAGAGGTTGTTAGCCTTTTTCTTGTATCTACTAGAGGACACCTTAAATGAATGAATGACACCTAAGACTCTATCTACTTCAACAAAAAGGACATGAATCCATTCATTTTAATTTATGTTGTGTTGGTGAAATAATTTTTCACAATGTAAATTATTATTTTTCACTAATGGTCATGGGGCTAAGCCCCTCCGTATTGGGCATGGAGAGGCTCCCATTATTGAATGTATACTAACATAAGTTTTGTGGTGGTTTTTGGTCAGAGGATCACATGGGAATGCCCAAATAAGTGTAAAACTACTTTTATAATGTACATGGGAGGAATTATCTTGGAGATAGGTAAAGGGAAGTAGGAAAAATATGGAGAGAGGATTAATGTTGTGAGTAGGAATTAACATATTCTCACTAATAGTAACAAGAGTAGGTCCACATTCAATCATAATAATACAATAATATAAGCAACATGTATACTAATAAATTGGAGACATAAAGTTATATGTATTCATCAATCAAAGACACATAAGTTTTTATTGGTTATATAGGACCAAAATTGCTTGCAAAGTTAGAAAATAGTTAATATGGAAGAATGTAAGGAGGAAAGGAGATATAAGGATGTAGCTTATTACTTGTAATATAAGTGAAATCCAAAATCTAGTAACAATAAACAAATGATAACCTCTTGGAATGGGGAAGACATTCCAATTTATAGCATTACAAATTTATCTTCCTCTCCCCCACATGACTTTTCATCTCACCACCATATGAATTTTAAAATTCCTTCGAATGAAACTAAGTCATTTTTTTAATTTTGAAAAGGAAATTTTACAATGCAATATTAAGTCACTTACGTGAATAAGAAAAATGAGTGAAAAATACATTCTCAATAAAAGAATATAATGTTAGAGAGAGAGGAGGATAGAAAAGGATAGAAAATTTTTGATCCAGAGATGGGAAAGCATATTTATGAAGAATAATATTCCTTTGATTGATCATGAATGAAGTTGCTTTCCCTTGACCACCCATTGAATTGGAACATCGAGAGTGAAAAATATTTCTTCCGTGAGACATAAACACTATTTAGGGTATTGAATAAGTGTTTAAAAACATTTTTGTGAGATCTACACTGATATTGGAACATGATGATATTATTTTATCACCATATTGGAGTTATAACATGGAGATCAATACCTTACTTATATCGGCCTTGAAATTCACCTCCATGAAAAATATGTATCGTTTCTGAATGCTATCAAATTAAAGATGCTATGAAACCTTATTTCTCATCTATTAATCATTGGAAAATGTCTTCTCCTCCAAACATAAGAATTTCTCCTTCATCCAATTGAAATTTTACGGTGTGAGATCATGAATCCATTAAGTCATTCGGATGTTCTACACGCTTTTAAACTTATCCATGTGCTCTTTATTCAACATGAGACACTCAACATCCTTATTTCTTGACCAATATTCCAAAACTTACTATTTTTAGTAAGCCTTATTTGAGAAGTCCTTTCAGTTACTAGTTTCTTAATTTGACAATTTTGAGTTTACCCGGTGTGTAAGAGGAAATGCCAACTCGTAGAATGAACTATTTGAAAAACTTAATTTTTATAGATAGTGAGGCTTCGGAAGTATTACTATTTTTATAAGTGGGTCTTCATTGTGTTGGAATGGAATGAAGGTGGTCTCAAATTTGTTGTTATTTCACAAAGATTATTTTCTCCAATTTTGGGAGGATTTCAATCATTATAACTCGTAGATATGAAAAATTAGTTTTTATTTCAGAAAATTTTGTTTGGATATTAAAAATAATATAGAACACCATTGGATGTAATTCTATATTCATTTAAAAGGCATTTTTGAGAAGGAGTTACTGTGGAAATCTCACAGGGATCGGACAAGGAATTTAGGATATATGAACAACTTTCATTTTTAGCATATGGGGAATTTGTCATATTTTTAACAACATCAAAAATAAGGAGGAGATATATTTGGAGGGAAAAATTTAGCTTTGAAACATAAAAAATGGATAAGTATAGATTGCAAACATTCCAATCACTCCTTTGCACTTTAACTCACATCTAAACCAACCAGAATTAATCTAGGTCGGTGGAGGCTGGAGATTTGGTTACACCCCAAATATAGGGGACAAAAAGGACACCCAAGTGAAATTTTCACCAGATGGTGATAAGTGTTACCTTGTGGTTTAATGTGGGTGAGATGCAGGGGTCTAGGAATTAGCACTAGGGAGAAAAACATTGGTTTTGATGTGACTTGGGGCTAGATGAGAGGGGGATAAAATTTTATGTCCCCTTTGTCCTACTTGAACATTGGGAACAATACAAGGGGAAATAAAGCACTAAAAATGTGCCAAGGTGGTTTCTATCATGCAAAAGTGGCTGATTTTTGCATTGTGCTCACCTAACCACTCAAGTCACAAGTTTTAAGTGACAAAACATAAAATTCATAGGGTGGAACACTTTTATGTCCCCTTTATCCAATTTTCATCTCAAGGAAAATACAAGGGGACAAAAGAGTGAAAAATATTGCTCCAAGATTTTTGGAATGTTGATGTCACTCGTTAAGTGTATTTTAGGGCACCGAGAGTGCTTTTTCTACCCCGAGAGCATGATAGAGTGTTTTAGGGTCAAAAATTATAATATTTTCACTCCAAATATCATATTTAGATCATCTCAACCATCATTAGGATACAATTATTCCAAAAAAAAAGTTTTTCACTATTCACCTTTTGATCACGAAGGAACAACGAAAGTGACTTGAGCTATAACAAAATATTGAATACTTCGGAAAAAAATTATGTTTCCATCATGTGGAAAATTACAATACCTTTTTAGTATATATTTAATGAGCTTCCAAATCCTCCCAAAATTCCCAAAAACTTCTGAACAAATTGACTTTGTCTGTTAGAGCCTTCATTCCATATGCCCAAAATGACCCAGTTTTTCTTAACTTGTTCCCAACATCAATTATCTCCACAAGTTTTCCTCACATATATAAAATGGTTTGAATATTCCATGTAATCTTCCAGAGAGTGTTAACATGTTGTAAAATTTCCAAAAATGGCCCCATCTAGGCCTCCGAAGATAATTGTTTCTCCTTATAACCGAGTGACTTTTTCAATCACCTTAATAATGCATCTGTAAAAATAAAACAGACTTAAAAATATGTTTATCATGTTCTTATGATATAGAATGAGGGTGAAATTGATAATAAGATGGATAAATTAATGGTTCATAGTGATTGGGAGGGGAAATTTTCAAGTGAGGGCTTAGTTATCATGGATAATTTTTTCAAGTTTGCATGTTAGACATTTAACATGACAAAAATGGCTCTATCTTGGGGAAATTAGACCATAAGGGGTAATGAATAACCTTAGGTATCTCATGGAGTATTAGACCAAAGAATTATCAAGTGATCTATTGAGTCACCATATTGAAAAACTAGTAAAGCTACAAACACAACCAAGAAACAAACGAAACAAACACATGACAGAGAAAGGAAACCAACAACGAGAAGGGGAACACACAAAAAGGGAAAACATAATGCAACATCCTAAATCACCTATGGTACATATAGGGAAAATAATATTTCATTGTAGCAATGATTCCTTCACTAAATGCTTACTTGTACACGTGTATCACCAAAATTTGTTCCACAAATATATTATGAGGATCAATAAAATATGACCAATTTCTCAACCTCTTGAGAAATGTTTCATGATTTTTGGTAAGTTAAGGTCCATTTATATGGATCATTTCCTTTTTTCTTTCACATCTTATTTCCATCTACTCTTTTATTTCCAAATTAATCTCAATTCCCGATCTTCCATTACTACTATAGGAATGAGTCTTGATCATACAAATATTTACATTTTCATATCGAGGATTATGGTATTTGATGGGAATTTGAACTTTACTTGTTACCTACTTCATGAAAATGGTCTTTATGACCTATTTCTTGGCAGTTACTCTAATATTCTAAACATTGTCACTAACCTCTTGATGGTCCATGTTTCTCAATTGCTCTAAGAAACTATCCTTCATACAAATTTACTCATGCTCAACCAACTTCTCACTATGATTTGGTGAGAACAATGCTTCATCCTCTTGGAAGGAAAATGAGCACAAGGTTGGATATGAAAAATTAAAACCATCATCTTCTCCATCTTGGCCATTTTGAGCCTCAAAATCCATCTTCATGATGAAAACATCCTTTCCTTGAGTGGAGTCAACCTTGAAATATTCAAGCATATTCTTATTCATACATTCCTCACTAAGAAGGTATTCATCTTGAATATAATCAACCTTGGGAGAATCAAGCACCATTCCATATATCTATTCTTCACTGAGAATGTCTCCATCTTCTTGAAAGGAGAATGAGCACAAGGTTAGGGTTGAAATATCAAGATCATAATTTTCCCAATCTTGACCATCACAATCTTGTAAATTAATGTCCATGATGAATTAATCCTCTTCTTGAGTAAATTTGACTTTAAGAGGCCTAAGAATCTTGTCATTTATTCATTCCTTCTTGAAAGATTCATCCTTTCCCAATGGGAAATATAAAGCTTCGTATTCAAAATCATACTTGATTAAACATGTATTCATGATGAACCTTGAGAAAATGATTAGAAATATAGGAATTATATGTATAGATGTCATCTGATACCACTCTTCCATCATGGTTTTTGTTGCTCAACACCTTAGGATTACTTTATTGTAAGAAAATGTTTCCATTACCTTCATCACAACTAAGTACAGAATCTATATCCACGCTTAATGAGAAGTACATAATATGAACTTTCATCTCCATCAAATCATTATGATTTTTTCTAAATAATTCATTCAAACTTGGATAATACTCCATCAACATGGGGAGATGAACATCTTCCTATGAAGATATGAATTTTTTTCCAAACATTGAATCTTGGAAAAGTATGTTCACCCTTAGGTCATCTAGTTTTTAATACTATATTTCTTATTTCTTATTGGAAGGATATTTTTCATTTTACCATTTAATGGAATGGTATAATGCATTCAATCCATATGTATATATCTTCCAACATCCCTATAGAAGCTTTGGATAAAAAAATACCATACAAAGATGTCATGTTTGCTACAAGTATTTTCATTGTGATCTTCTTGTAAGAAAAATATGCAAATGGTACTTGGCCATCCTTGAATTTCCCAATGAGTGGTACTTATTCTATTCCCATGGAGTAATAATGGATAATAATTGGACTGAGAGTAAAACCAAGAACTTTAGAAACTTTTTTGGGCATGACATTGTTAGAGGCACCAAAGTCAATAATGTAGTTATTAAATTTATATTCATTGAATATAAAATCAAGATATAAAGTTTGTACCTTATAAGAAGTGGAGGGTGTTGAGACAAGAAGGTTCATAGGAGTGGTAATGAGGGAAGGGAGTGGTTATTTTGTAATGGAATTTTTGGAACATGAACTTGAACTACTTCCTTTGATAAATTGGACAATCCTATCAAATTACTTGGGATGAGTTCTCAAGTACTCAGACTCAGAAATCTGAATTTTGGATTTCTTAACATGGTCAATGATGTCAAAAGGTGAAGAAGTGGTAGGCACATCAGTAACTATGTCATACTTGATGTAAGTAGGATTTGCATTCTTACGATTAATAGAAGAAAAAATGATTCAACAAAAGGAGATGAAAGAGAATTACTCAAAAGGAAGATGGATTGTATGAGATTATTCTATGAGGATCAAGATGAAACACTTTTCATATTGAATAGGTTGAGTTCTAATGGTGATGTGAATGATCTAAGTAACCAACAAGTGAAATTGAACAAAAAGTAAAATCATGCATAAAATAATATTTCTAATCATTCTCACATATCAAAATAAGTGTACATATGGGAGTGTTGTGTAACTCATGTGCCTCGAAAATCATTCCCTCCATGAGGAAAAGAGGTGTTATGATTTTGTAAACACAAAATCATGCACTTGGATACATTTCTATGTCCTAAAATCATACTTATATTCATATAATTCTTAAATGAGAAAACTAGTAATTGACATCTATCTTTGACCTCTTTGCTTTGTTTCTTGTCTTCTTTTTGGAATTTTACACCAAAAAGCTACTCAATATTTTACTTTCTTATATTCATGACCTCGTGATACCGGTGCCTAGGTGCCCTCATCCCCTTTGGGTGCACCTGACCTATTTTAACCTTTCTCACTCTTTTTGGGATTATTTTATATTTTGGGCATATTATTTTCTTATGGGTCACCCTTCTAGTGTCAATTAAAAAATTCAACCAAGGGAATCATATAAATACAAAGCTATGTGACCAAAATAAGGGACCAATCTCTAAACATCTACTATCATAAGCTAAGGTTACATCTAAAGGAATCTAAGAGAATTAAAGGAATCCATCTATCTTTCATTGAAGGGGAAAAAGATTTCATTTTATGCATACACTTCATAGGAGGGGGAATTTCATTTTGACATCCACACATCTATTTACATTTGTACATATAGCTATGACCCGCTATCATATTCACTTGTACAAGGGATTACTAGTGCATGATTATTTCACACATGCACAAGAACTACATGGATTTTGAGATGTAGTGCAAAACTTGGCCATAATTTCACTCGGTTGGGTGGATTGTTAGTCATCCTAACTCCCCATATTGCATCTTTAATTTTTGGGATTTGATTTAATTTGAGGGTTTTGTAAGTTACATGTGAATTTTGTGATCATAGTGTGACATATAAGAGACCAAAAATGACTACCAACAACCATATTGTGACACATGAAAAATAGGTTTCGATCTCCTATGTAGTCACATACACCCAACAGAGGTCTCTAGTCCCTATGTTCCTAGGTACCCGCCCTATTCCAAGTACCTTGGTCTATCCTTATTTGACTTTTATAGAGTTTATAGATCATAGTTGCGACAATATGACATTCTTGTTCATCACTTTTCCTACTATGTAGAGTCTTAGATCAAGCACTAATCAACTAAGTATTTTCCTCTCCCTCTTACACTTATGGTTTCATATTTATATAGCTTATTTCTTGTGTCAAATCTGTACTTAAGAATTTAATTATCATATGTGACTCGTAATATTAGGGTTTAACATTAACTCTATTTTTGTCAAATCATTTGGTTAACCTAATCAATAAAACCCTACCTTCTAAGAATGTGCTACAATATTCCTCCTTATAAATTCATGGATCAATATTATTATCATTATTTCAAGCCAACCGAGGTTTCTGATATGGTTACTACCATTTCTGATTTTATGCAAACTTGTACTCAACATCCTTCTTGCTTCATTAATTCTATTGTTTATCCAACTATCAATGTAGGCACCACTTGATGCACTCGTCCTCCTATTACTTAATCCATTTTTATCCCACCACCTATCACTTCCACAACTCCTAGCACTACTTATAATGGTTATAAAATCATAAAACAACTTAAGAATACATGGGGAAAATATCTCCTTATGATTTACTACACAAGAGACCCGAATGTCATCAAACATTACAGCCACCCTTTGATGTATTCATATTTAAAGAAATAATTATCTATTGGCATTTACACATGTCATTCAATCTCCCAAAATCTACCACATGATATATAATTTAGTGATGAGGATATTCCACCATCTGTTGTTGAAAATCCATTTGTACCTCTTCTTATCACCACTACCATTGGTACCATTTGTATCAAGTGTGTGCTCATTAACAATAGATATTCTATAAATCAATTTGCTCAATCCCTTCTTGAGAAAATTGGTATTACTGATAATCTAATTACTAAAAATTCTACTCTCATTTGTGGCTATGATTCCACCACTCGCACATGTCTTGGTACTATTACTTTACCTATACAAGTTGGACCTAATATTGTTCCTATGGTGTTCTTCATTATTGATGCATCATTTTAGTTTAATATCTTGTTGGGTAGACCATGGATTCATGCAATGCACACTTACCATTATATAATTCATTGATTTTTTAAATTATTACATGATGGCTATGAACATACCATTATTGCTAACTGGATCCATTCAAGTTTTTCTCGCATAGACCCTATTATTGTTATGCCCATTCCTCCATCACAACCCATTCCATATAGCAATATTGGTACTTATGATGTTGGAAAATCTAGTGTTCCATAGTCTTCTTCCACCTCTATAAGTGTACCATCCATTCCCACTCATACTACTGATATCATTTCACCCACCTTGTCTACTCCCATAGTTACCACTATTCCACCTATCGAGAATCCTCTTGCTCCTACATCTAGCTCCACTCCTTCTAATATCCTTGATATTGTTATTCAACATGAAGATGTTAGCATTGATGATTATAATGATGAAGTTGATGGCATGGAAATTAATGATGACATATTGTACAATCTTGATTTTACTCCTTTAGAGACAAATGTGTCTTATTTCAATGATACTTTATTGCTATTGGCCCTCGTGAATATCAATTAAAAAAAAAAACCATCCTACTAATTCTATATACTTATTCAGGGGTCTATCCATAAATTATAATTCATATCATTTGCCTTATTCCAATTTTCCTCAACATTAACTCCTTTCACATGCACTCTTTTTGTAAATAAATCTTATTGGCATCACATTCCATTTGATCCTACCTGCTTTGATATTGTTTGCATGCATGATGGTTTAGCTTGGCTAGGATTCACACTCAATGATATCCTCCCTCCACCTCATTATCCTCACCTCTATCATAGATATGTTCACATCACTACTACTTATGGCCTCCATGTCTTCCATCTATCAATATTCTTTGCACAGACTTCTCATACTTCCCCACTTACACCTGTGCGTCTTGGCTTAAATACATTGGTGGTACTTTGGATCAAAATCATATTGATTTCATATTTCCCATGCCTTTCATCCATTTCTATATTTTAAATGATTCATTTTTAGCTATACACAAATTCTTACTTACTTGGTATGCACATGGTTGTCAACTACCACCTTTCACTCATGAAGAATACCCAATGAACATGTACAATTCACTTTGTAATAACTATTTACATGATCAACACCATATTATTACCTACCAGGTCTCTGACTCTTCTTTGTCTAACTTCAAACATGAAAATAAAAATCTCTTAGATGATGTTAGTTGATTCTTCTCTACATCATACACTTTGAGGCATCACACTCATTCTCCCCCTATCCTATCATTATTAGGTGCCTCTCATTCCTAATATTATACTCTGCACTTCATACGTCCTATTTCTAAGCATCCATCTTACACAACGTGATACACTCTATATCGTCACTACCCATTGATACACTCTCATGCTAAGTTTCACACTTGACTATTGAGGGAATACTTCATTCATGAACCTCAACACTTCTACACTTTATGCTCTATGCTCCATGATACATATTTCTAGTATCTCACATTATAAACCATTTCCTAATGACACCTTTGTTGTTCTATGGTTCATTCTCTATTGTTGAGGGGTATATTATAAATGAATATCATATCATACACATTCATACACATTTTCTAGGGGACACGTAGCTCCTATCACATTCTCATTGCATGTCATTCCACATCACACTCATACATAGAATATTGCATATCTTGGTTGCACTTATTTTTACGTGTTTATATTTACAGTTACACTTTTCTTACCATGATATAAAAATATTCGTATGTCATTATCTTTTCTATTTACACATGCACATTCAATTTTTATTTATTTGTTAATGAAGACTTTCTATATATATTTACACACAACAATGATGTTTGGCTTTATACCTCTTACCAGTCCCACCGAGGTTGTTGGGACATATAAATTCTCACATACTACATGTGTTATTATTTCATTATTTCCTACTTCGTGCGATTACTAGAATATTCCTTTCCATTGATACATACATGCTTTGACCTACTTTTTATCTCTCTAACATGCTAATGAGATGCTTCATTTGCAAAATTTTCTTTGTAGGAATATTTTCCACTATGGTTTTCTGTTATATCTTTGTTTAAAATTCATTTCCATTGTATGATATTATTTAAAGGTTATGCTTTTTGTTTTGTATGCACACTATATGTTTTTGGCCGCTTCACCCTTGATTGTATTGTGACATTATGAGTGATGTCCCATGTATGAAACTTTCTTTTCACAATCTCTCTTGTATGCACATTTACTTATTTCACTTATTTTATATGAAATGGTTTCTTCCTTTTCTATTAACACATGTATCTAGCCATCTTGTTTGCATGTGCGTTGGTCTCCACCATGCACAACCCCCACTATAGGGTATACACTTGATATTAGTTTCAAGCCATCTCCTTTAGGCCACAATCTCTTAGAAACATTACATGCACCCCAAATGAGGGGGCATACAATAGGTGAATCAGTCACCCCATACAACATCAAAATACAGTTCAACAAAGAGTCGAATAGGCTACGATTTCATAAATGGCCTAGAATATGACTTGGGTCCTCGCTTTAGCATAGACTCTAGCACCCCGAGATACAACATCGATGCTTGGGCATTCTTGACTACCCAGGGGCCTATGTCCTAGGGAAAGATACATCTAATTTCTCAAATCAACACAATTTACATCATTTCATAGATCGATTTTCATAGTATAGGCACAATCCTCCAACAATCGAATGTAATATTTATCCATTTCTACATGGAAAAATACATAACTAATATGATAAAACTCGAGAACTAAACAAGGAGCACACCATCTGTAGTGGTGTATAAATTTGAGAAAAAAATTATGGAAGGAGAGTAACACTAGACCTCTCTCCTCAAGACTCTTTTGATGTCTTTGTGAGATAACCCAAAAAAACTTACACTTGGTGTGAGATCACCTAAAAACCATTATTGGTGTGAGATCACCCAAAATCTCACTCTTGGCATGATATCGCCCAAAAAATTCACTCTTGGCGTGATATCGCCCAAAAACCTCACTCTACATAGCGTTTTTAGGACATTTTTAAAAATATTTTTACACTCATGATCATTAGGGTACACTTTCCTTTTACTACTTTACACACATTTACATACTTTTATAGATTTTTCATAATACATGAATTTGATTACTCTTTCACTCTTCTTTACAGGTACATCCTTAATACATAACAAGAAGAAGCCCTATATCAAGAAAAATAATAGGTACAACGTGATACAACATAATATGCTTCACCCCTAGGGTTACTTCCTCTTTCATAGCTTTCACGCTTCATTTTTATCACTCCTTGCTTTCACTTGTCTCCTTGGCATGTTATCGCCATCACATTATACATAGCTATTAGGTACGTATATCTTATCTAATTTATGTCATCAAGTATTCACTCAACAACATAAAGTGGGGAAAATCTAGATATAAAATCATGCACTTAGGTACATTTCTAAGTCCTAAAAGCATACTTGCATTCATATGATTCTGAGTGAGAAAACTAGTAATTGATAACTATATTTGGCCTCTTTTCTTTTTTTTTATCTTCTTTATGGAATTTTACACCCTACATCTCAGTGGTTATTTTACTTACTTATCTTTCATGACCTCACACACCAACACCTAACAAAGATATCAACGTCTAGGTTCCTTCGTCATGTCCGAGTGCCCCCAACCTCTTTTCAACTTAGTCTTTTTAGGATTATTTTATCTTTTGCACATCTTATTTTCTTATGGGTTGGCCTTCTAGTTCTCACTTACAAAATTAAATGAAGGGAATCATATAAATACAAAGTCATGTGACCAAAATAAGGGACCAAGCTCTAGACATCTACTATCATCACCTAAGTTTGCACCTAAAGGCATTTAAGTGAATTATACGTACCACAAATTGTAGGGTACTGCACCACCGAACAACGTTACATGTGCCCCAATGATGATACAGGTCTCCTCGCAAGGTGTTTGGGATCTAGAAAATCTCTCCAAGTATGTGTTAACATCCTACATGCCCCGCTTAGCCCTTGCATGCTTTGATTTTTCCTTCCCCCTCTTTTCCTTTGCTTTTCGGTCTTTAGTGACGAAACCACTGCCCAGGCAGGGTGGCGGTCCTATACACATTTTCTAGAATGCTCTTTTTAACATGACTCCTGTAAATTTTCAATGTTTACCAGCTTTTTCACTTCCTTTGCTTGTATTTATGATTATGGTTCCCTGGAATAGTGTTTTTGCATTGTTTATGGTTTAAGAGATCAATTTGGTTTTCACCTTTGGGTAAATGGGATTCTATAAATAGTTGGCTTGTGCTCAAGCAAATGGCCCCTCAAATTTGCCTCTGAATTTCTCATTTCAATAGCTTAGCCTTTCAATTTTGTTTAGGATTCATAGTTTCATTTGTTGTATGCATGGTAGTGTTGTTTAGTTGTTAGAAAGCCACATATTCTCCTTGTGCAAATGCTGTTATTATTTCATCCAATCAATTAGAGTAGGATAGTTTGATTTTTAGTAGGAAGCTATTAAAGTTATAGGTTTTGCTAGTCAAATAAGATAGTTTTAGGTTCTAGATGTTTTATGTTGCATGACTCGCAATAAATCCTGCTAGGAATTGCATAAGCCAAGCTCTGTTCTCTTGCGCTATCCCTCTCCTACTTGCATTGTATTCAGTCTACATCCTAAGATGCCATTGTCCCATATCTACTTCTACTGATGCTAGCATTACATGATTTTCTAGATCCACGTGAGCACGAAAGAACGAGGAAATCACATTGAGGGACAAGGCCACACACCATCGGATTCAAACTGTTCTACAAAATCCGGTTCAAGCTTTCAAATTTCTAGTTAAAGTATATCAAGTAGAGTAGCCAATCATTTCATTTCAATTAATTTTACTTTTGATATTGCTAGGAAGTCGTGGGGATTGATAGTTTCTAAGAAACTATGATTCACTCCTCACTTCTGAGGTAGGATCGAGACTCTTTCAAATAGATTAGATTAGTTATCTAGTTACTTAGAATAGATTCAAAATTGCACGATACAGTATGCTATACTCACCTGCTTTGTTTTTTTTAATTTTGTTATTAGTTTAGTTGTTAATTTCTAGATATATTAGATAATTTCTCTTTTAAATTTTGTTTATTAGCTTATCAAAATATCAGATTTAGAAATATACATAGATATATCTTGCGTAGTCGATTTATTCTGTCATTAGTTAGCTTTATATCATTTCCTTTTGCATGAAAATCACGAGACCTAGGGAGCTCGAGAATACGTATTCAAGCCTATCATGCCTCAACCCAATCTTGTCACAAAGAATAACCAATATAGACCAAAATCTTAGAATCCAAGTCTTCTGAACAACAAAAAACTTACAATAGATCAACTCACAGTTAAGAGAGTTAAAAATAGAAGACGAACAAGCACACATATTTTGGTCAACCCAGCCAAACTACAGGTTACCCTAGATAAACATCCACATGACTGTAGAATGGATTGAAAGAGAGAAAACATTTGGTTGTGATCCTTTGGTCCCACAACTAGACATAGGAGATACTCTCACTGATATAGACACTAGCTTAAGAATTCAGGTTGCAAGAACGCCTGTAAGATACTCTAAAAAGATTACACAACTGTTAATTCTGAATATAGAGGCCAAAAAGGCATATGACTATTGGATACTAGGGATTAGGGACTGATTCCGCACATGACCATAGCAAGTCCACAACAACCACAAATCTATGGTTGTGATTCACAAATCTCACAACCCAACGAGTCCACAGTCAATCCAACGTTGACACTGGTTTACACACATTAGTATTCAAATCCACTCCAATTCCACCTATTATCATCACACATTTATCCCTATCAAATATAGTAGCTAACAAAGCTAAGGATTTCTTGACTAGGCCGGAGAATCACCCGTAGAATCCACCATATCCATCATCCATCCTATGACCTTGTCTGGAGATATACACGAAACAATCCCAGGTCATTTTCCTCGTATCCCACAACCTATAGATCGGATCACGCCAAAGATCGATATTTATTGGAGCCTTCCGTAAGTCATCCTTACTGACCGATCTATCATGCTAGTTTAGGTTAGGAGGGCCTTCTTTTCCTTAGATTCACAGATTCCATTAGTGCGTGTCGAAGATATAAGATTGCCTAACTAGTTTACCCATACCCCACACATAATCCATCCCCACCGGCTGTCTCGGCATGACCTCGGGAGGTTGGGTGCGAGGAAGAGTTACTTGTAGATTCCCATGCTTGCTTGTCACTTTTCCATCGTACAAAATTGGTGAACCCGACGTGAACTTCTTACTTTCTGGTTCAAGTCACATTTCTACTTGTTCTTCCAAATTGGTACTTTTCATCTTTTCACCTCATTAGCCTTCACATCAGCTTCACCAAAAAAATTGGTGAACCCGATGTGAACCATACATAGTGCTTCCCCTTTTCTTTATTACCTCTTTCTTCCACCTTCACTCTTTCCCATTATTCTGTGGGTATTCATATACCCCCCAAATATGTTAGGATTCGATGCATATGGTAGACCTCTCCTAGGTCTTGAGGCATACTACGCTCAACTGAATAGACATTCATTGCCCTCACTCTCGGTATGAGGTGATAACTATTCAAATAACTAATTATCAACACAAGCTCCACCCCGGGGACTAGATATAGTTCGTCTTTCCAAATAGAGGATTTGGATCAACTCGCACAAACACAACAAACGATCCTTCGTGCTCGAACAATATGACATTCATCGAGAATCTGGTTCATCTCCTTAGGTCTTTTTTAGACCAAAAATTAGCACAAATTAGATCCATACCTAGTTTTAGATGATGAACATTTAGTGCTTTACACCAAGAATGAACAACGCTTTGGGAATATGTACCCACTTATAGGAAGTTTACAAACATGACCCAATGTCTCTTTTCAAGAAAACACCTCCATGCCACTACCTATAGGAAATGCCCTCGGTGAAACTTGGTAGGGCAATGATCAATTCATAGCGGGGTATCACATGCCTATACAACCTCAGAATATACAACAAACGCCACTAAGGAAAAATATTGTGACTTCACCAAATGAAGTCATTTCGACTTTAGTAGAAAGAGTTAGAGGGTTAGAACTTTCTCAATCAATTCAAACATATCAATTCATGCAAGAAGGAAATTCCAATCCTCCACATCATCCTAGCCAAGTAGACCTCCTCACAGGAATAGGCAAGTTGGCGAGCCTCCTTAGTATTCACAACAAACACCAACTAGAATCGCGCCTCCAACACCATTCAGTGGAGAATATGATACCTCCCGGTCTTTTACAACACAATCCACTCTTGGGAATACTCCTTCATACTTAAACATGTACTCCAAGTCGCCACAAGGAGATATGTTCTCCTCTCTCGGCATGCTTGCTCAACCACGGGGGCTTCCTTATGCCCCTTCAAACGCATACGATGTGTCTATGGTTCCTATTCCTCTGTTCAGATGCACACGAAATATGCAGAGGGTTTTCTCAAAACCTAATCTAATCTGCCAAGGAGACAAGGTAAGAAGATGCATAAAATAAATCTAAGCTAATAGAGGTGATGCACCGAGGAATGAAGAACACCTATTTTGCCAGTGAACACAGACCATTTGAATGTGATATAAGATCATGCATAGATGACAAAACCTGCAGTGAAAGACCAGGAGGATGCAAAAATGAACACAGAGAGGGCTGAGAATCATCCACAGACATGCATTACTTGCTCCAAAGATTGATACAATACACTATAGAATGCCATGAGGTAGAATAGTATTACAGTT
Organism: Taxus wallichiana var. yunnanensis; assembly: GCA_018340775.1. Taxonomy (NCBI): domain Eukaryota; kingdom Viridiplantae; phylum Streptophyta; class Pinopsida; order Cupressales; family Taxaceae; genus Taxus; species Taxus wallichiana. Next base: position 467,213,449 of record CM031238.1, on the reverse strand, counting down.
CAAATGAGAGGTTCGAACTCCACAAATTCGCCTGAGGAGAAGAAGGGAGAGGCAAAACAGAAAAATGTTCGACCTTTTAAAAGAAGCTCCTCTTTACAATATATAGAAAGAATGAGAGAGGGAAGAGAGAGAGGAAAGCCAAATCTACCCCAACCACCTCCAGGTTGCATTCCATTCATCTCATTATGGCGAAGGGCGGATCCTCGCAAAATGGCGGTCGTCCAATGTAAGCGCGCGAACTGTCTGCTGCATTAAAGTTGTTTGTTGAAGCATTACTTCTGCTTGTTATTTCGCGCCAGAGGTGTTTCTTGATTTTCTCTCTCCAAACTGAACCAAAATGCAAGATTGACCCCAGAATCGTGTAGAGAATTTTACCAGCTTTCCATTGATATAAAGAACGTGCCAATCCGAGCTCTGGATCGAAAGTTATGGCGATCTGAAGATTTAGGGCAAAAACGGGCCAAAACGTGTTTTGAAATCTTTCCCGCGCTCTGCCACCTGGATGACACGTGGCACGTGTTGATTGGATGAGCAATTCTCTCTCCTCTCCCTTTCGTGGGCTTTCCTTTGAAATTTCCTCAGGGGCCCTTAAACTTGGACACGTGGCACTATTTCATTGGTTCGGCCGACTGCTCAAACCTCGCCTTTGACTTTTGACTATCTCCTTGTGACACGTGTCATGATTTGATTGGTCCGCGGGTTTTGCCGCTTTTCGCGCCTTCACGCCTTTATGTCCCGATGTCCCAAACTGCTTTGGGACAAAACCTCCGATCCACCCGAAATGGGCTTCCTCGTCCCTCATTTGCCGATGACACGTGGCGCAATCTGATTGGCTTTCGCTTTTTCAGCTATCCGCGTCCCTCGTGTCCCTCGCGCCCGATGTCCCAAAGATTTAACTTTCTCTTTTTTGCCAAACCGCCGGTTCACGTCCATTTGTCCCAAATGTCCCAAAGGCTTCGGGGACAAATTCTTCCGGCTCGCCCGATCCGCCGATTCGCGTACTTCTCGCCCAGATGTCCCTTTTGCTTCCTGACGCTTTGTTCTCATTTCGCCGATCCGGCCGGTTCACGTGCATTTCGCACTTGTGTCCCGCTTTGTCCCGGATGAAGACTTGGGAAAATTTTTCCTTCTTTCGGCCGATTCGGCATTTCACATCCCGCGCGCACTGCGGGGCCCGTATGTCCCTTTGCTTCACGGCCGCCCGGAGGCTTTTCGCCGATCCGCGCCTAGATGTCCCAAATGTCCCGACTCGCTCCTAGGACTAGGACTTAGCCATTTTTCGTGATTTTTCCTGCTTTCAATCTACTTGCTGAACCGCAAAACTCGATGCATGTTATCGAAATTTACCTGGGGTGAAATTTTGACAACAGCTTTGATTTACTCAATGGGGTCACCCGCCTGCTAGGTAGAAGATCGCTGGCCTTTTAGCGATCCATCGGGCATGGAGTTATAAGCAATAACTCAAACGAGCCTCGACATCGCAACTTCTTCTCCAAAGAACACTCAATCAGAAAACAACCCGAGAGCAAAAAAACTCGTGCCAAGCACTTAGGGAAATAAAACCTAACTACCATAGACAATGTGCATACGCACTTAGAGGAATTAAAAATCTAAACTAATATTTACAAGGGCAAACCTTTTCTTTTTAGTAGCAATGTTTAAGATAGATTCCGTTAACCGAATCGAAGTTCCTCTCCATCCAATGCAGATAATCGAAGGCATTACTATTTTTGCATCCCGTGACCATGTAGGGACCACTCCATGGCATCAAACTTGGAATGCCTTCCGGTTTTGCCCGATCTCGCATCCCATTTCGTAACTAGGTCCCCTTCCGGAAAGGTCCTTGCTCTTGCTCTCTTTATCAAACCATCTTTTTACTAAGGCCTCGATCCTTTTCAATCGTCCCGAATCGCATGTTCTCTCGATTTCTTCTAATTCCATCAATTCTCGCATACCCGACCTCCATTGGTTCAACTCGATAACTCAAATCGCTTCATGAGCTCCAAGGTCAGGCAATTCTAATGATATAGGCACATACGCTCCTTCCCATAGACCAACTTGTAGGGAGAATTACCTCGTAGACCTCTTTGGTGTTATCCTATCACCCATAACGCTGATTTTAGCCTCAGATGCCATGTTCTTTGATTTTCATCCGAGTCCTTCTGATGATTTTTAGCAAATTCTTGTTTGTGGACTCGTCGCCCATTACCCTCGGGTAATAATTTGAAGAGGTGCTCAAATAGATTCCATTCTTGACAGCCCATTCTGTAATTTTTGAACCTATGAATGCTAATGCATTATCTGATATGATGGTGGCCGGCACACCGAACCTGGTTGCTATTTCTTCATAAAAGTCTAGTATGTTAGACTCACTTGCCTCTTTGAGCGCTACTGCTTCGGTCCACTTGGTGAAATAGTCTGTCGCCGTGAGAATCCACTTGTGGCCTTGACTCGAATTGGGATTGATGACTCCAATGAAGTCCAATCCCCATTGCATGAATGGATGATCTACTGAAATTGGATGAAGGGGCAGTGCTGCTAACCTTCCTTTCCCTGTGAAGAATGCACATTTCTTGCATTTCTTAACCCATGAGTAGCAATCATCAATACAAGAGGCCAATAGTAACCAGCTTTCATGATTTTGAGAGTCATACTCGTGGGGTGAAATGGCCTCCCGCCTCCCCGCCATGGAACTCGTAAGATCCTCTCAACTCCGACTCCGTCCCAATGCATCTTAATAGAACACCGTTGATGTCTTTTTAAACAAAACACCATCAACAAGCACATATGGAACTCGCTTGTAATCTGAAGTACCTTCTTTTTTTTTGCTTGCATTTCTCGAGGGCACATGCCCGTCTCGTAGGAAATGTATCATATTCTCGAGTCCAACAGGAGTGGACACATCATCATTTTCCTGTTTTGATCATCTTGTAATAAAGCAGGACAAGTGTCTTCTTCATCTTCTCGGGTCATCTGTTGTTTGAAGCGAGCTGCTCACACAAACCTTTGCCTCTTACCAGCTTGGTGATCTTGATCTCAATGTCATACTCCATGACACGGGTGATCCATCCTACCCTTTTCTCATTCAAATCCTTGTTGAGGAGGAAGTCCTTAACCCCAAAGATGTGAGACTAAAGAACTCGACCTTGTTGTTTGAGACTAAATGCTTGAATTTCTTCAAGCTTCGATTACCGCAAGCACATGCTTTTCAATAAAAGAGTACCTCACTTCGCAGCTCATCTAGGCTCGGGTCAAGAAGGCAATCGGCTGCTCATCATTATCTTTGTTCTCATTGTACACTGCAATGGCAGTAAATAGTGTCATCACCTCCAAATGCATAGAGGATGAAATCCTTGGAAAAGTCCTGGGTGATGATGAGAGTGGGTGCTTGGGAGATGGCTTCTTTGATTGCTTCAAAACTCTCCTTTTTCTCCATCCACTTGAAAGCCATGCTTTTCCTTAACATTTTGGTGATGGGCTTGACAAGGGCTGCAAAATCTGGGACAAACCTCCGAACAAAGTTTATCCTTCCTGAAACTCAAGGGCTTTCTTGTGGCTTGCAATGGTAGTGCTCTTATGGCTTCAACCCTCTCTCGATCAATTGCTAATCCTTCCTCGAGACAATATGGCCAAGGAGCTTCCCTTCATGTGCAAGAAAGATGCACTTCTTAGGATTCAAAGACACTCCGAACTTTCTACACCTCTGAAACACTTGCCTGAGGTGAAAGAAATGGTCTGCTGCATTCTTTGAGAAGACAGTAATATCATCTAGGTATATCAGCACTATCTTGTTGATCAAGCCTTTGAATGCCATATCCATAGCTCACTGGAATGTTGCTCCAGCATTCGACAATCCAAATGGCATCTTCTTGTAAGCATATGTGCCCCATTTGGTTGTGAAGGTTGTCTTGAACTGGTCTTCCTCCTTCACCATAATCTGATTGAAGCCTGAGTAACCATCAAGTAGTGAAAACCTTTCTGAACCAGCTACGACCTGCAATATTTGCTCCATGGAAGGGAGTGGATAATGGTCCTTGAGAGAGGCTCTATTCAAATCTCTGAAGTCAACACACAGCCTGATCTCTCCACTCTTCTTCCTGACTGGAACTAAGTTGGCAACCCAACTAGAATGCTTGATTGGGAATATGATTCTTGACTCAATCAGCTTGTCCAATTCTTTCCTCATGAGAGGCTCCATGTGTGGATTGACTGGTCTCTGCTTCTACTCGACAGCTTAGTATTTGGATCCACCCGATGGTATGCTGAGCTAAGTTGGGATTGAAACCTTTCAAGTCTTCATAGCTCCAAGCAAACACGTCATGGAACTCTTGACATAGCTGTATGAACTCACATCTTTCTTGCTCAGTTGTCATCTTTCCAATTTGCAATGGCTTGTTCTCTTCTACCAAGATGGATACCGAATCTTCTCTCTTGACCTGAATGTTTGCTTTCTCCTTTCTAAACTGATCATTGGGGTTAAAAATGGACTCCAAAGTGATAAGTCCCTTGGGCAGCTTGTCAGTTCTCAGCTGTATCACTTGGTCACCATATTGCTGTTCCAACTTTTCTTGATTCTTAGCTGAGAACTCAGCTTCTTCTTGCAAGAAATGGATGATTTGCTGGTCATTCTCAAATACTTGCCAACTGACATCATTATCCGGCACTGAAGGCCTCACAATCACGTGGATGTTTGGTTGTACCTTGTCTTGTTGAATGTTTTCTACAATGTCAAAGGCTGCCCCTACTGCTGCAAGCCTATCAGCAGCTTGATTCTCTTTCCTAGGAATGGCTTTAATGCCGAAACCCTCAAAATCTTCCATGAGGTCCCACACCCTGTTCTTGTAGCACCTGAGTAGATCATTTTTGGCCGCATGTTGTCCCTTGACCTGATTTACAATCAATTCACTGTCCCCAAAGACTTGCAAGTTCTTTATTTTTTTCTTGATTGCCCAATGCATCCCTTGCACCAAGGCTTCATATTCAGCAGTGTTATTGGAGCATGCAAATTGAAATCTAAAAGCTGAATAGTACTTTACTCCTTGAGGTGAAACAAGCACGGCTCCACCTCCTGCACCTTGTCTACTCCTTGATCCATCAAAAAACAGCTGCCATACCTCATTGTCATCCTTGTGGTTTGGCTTGGTGATGCTAGGAATAGGTTGACTTTCTTCGTGTATACAATAGACTCCTAGCTCAGATTCTTCTATTCCTTGATAAGGATCAAAAGCATGCACCTTGCTTGCCCATTCATCAAGAGTTAGATCCGGGATGTTTCCAACTTTAGTGTCAGCTTCATCAGTGCTAGGGTGATCTTCTTGATCAAATGCTGAGCAATTGACATTAATCTGACTTGGAGTGTAGGGCTCAATATGGAAGTTTGCAATAGGTTCAGATCTGATTGTGGCCTTAGTTCCATATCTCGTTCTGAATAGCATGTGTGACCAATCAGTAGACAAATATCCCCCAATCTTGGCAGTGAAGTCCCTTGACAAACATAGGGCAAAGAGTGGTGGAAGGTCTATGACTGACACATCTTGTAAAACAACAACATTTGGACATGCGTGCAAGGTAAGACTCAAATTTCTAATCACTCCAACTGTTGCTATTGCTGTCCCATCCAACTGCACTACTCCCTTAGATGTTATTTCATACTGGAGCCCTAACTGATCAGCTATCTGTTTAGGCATTACTGAGCTACTTGCCCCGGAGTCTATCATGCAATTATGCACTAGCTGATTTCCAATGATTAACGAAACATAGAAAGGAGGGGGTTTCAACATCTTACCTTGTTGTCCTCCATGATTTCCTTCAGATTGGGCAGCATTTGTAAGCACTTTGTCTTGCATCTGCTGATTCAAAGCTGGCCAGTCCTTCATGGCAGCTTGCAGCAGATCTCTTTGGCCTGGGATAGATAGGGATTCCCACATAGATATGTTGACGTTTGTCTTCTTCATCTGATCAATGATACTAATGGTGATGAAGGATCTCTCTTGCTATCCCTTGGTTTGCACATTTACTCCTTGTATGTGGGCAGCAACAAATGGGCATTTGAGTTGGCCTAGGGGCTGTTCTTGGCTGCCTTGTGCATTTGAAATGGGACTTTGCTTGCCAATCATTTGTGGAGCCATGGAAGGTTGTGGATTGGTTGGGGCTAATGGCTGTTCTTCACCCAAATTTCTCCTTTTTGACCTTGTGTTTGCTGCAACACCTTGAGAAACTACCTGGTTCATGCCACAAAATCCTCTCGCTTGCCAATTTACCAATGTGGTGTCATTTGGGGCTGATTGTTGTTTGAATGTTTCTTGTTGTTGGCTATTTTCTTGATCGCTCTCACCCTCCACACCAAAGAGTTGTTACCATTAAAGCTTGAGTCAAAGCACCATCAAGCACATGGATTGATTATGAGGCTCATTACATGGAAAACACCAATCATACTCCCGGGCAATGTTGTTTTGTGTCCGGTACTAATGCCCTAGAGGCGATATGGCATTTGGATTATAGGGCTGGAATGGTCTATCGACAGAGGCCTTGTTTGATTCATATTTGCAGCTGGATTAGGTGGCCTTTGAGGCTGATATGGCTGCCTATTAGGTTGAGCTTGAGGCTGATACGAAGGTCTAAAACCTTGAGCTTGTTGTCTTTTGAGAGTGACCAGCTCATTGCCTAGATTTTGCAATTGCTTCATGACCTCTCAAGCTCATTTGGGGCACTTGGAGATGAAGTGGAAGCTTCATTTGAACTCGATTTCTAGGAGTGGGAATAGAGCTAAGACAGTGCTTGACTAGCACTTGGGCTCTCTAAACTTGGATATAATGGCATTGGAGGCCTAGGAGCCAATTTACCACTTGATAAGACAGCTTTTCGCTCTAATGGCAATGCTATAAGCAGCAGTAAGGTTGTGCCAGGCTCCCATAGATTGAATTAACATAGAAATATCAGAATTCAAAGCTTTAAGATAGTATAGAAAAGCACCTTCTCGCTGTTGGCCCGACCGCCACCGAATCCTATCCCAAGACCTTTGAAATCTAAGTTGAAATCACCACCGCTCGTTGGGGCTCTCTTGATAGTTGTCAATTGTTCTAGTAGAGACAAATTGTCTCCTTTTCTCCAAACTAATCATGAAGTGCAATACACACTGATTCCAGCTTGTGATAGAGCCACTCCAAGGCTCCTAAACCATCGCAATGCTTTCCCTTGAATGAAGACGCCAACAATTTGACAAACCACATCCATTTCATTTATCTCATGGATTGCACATGACGTTAGCAATGTCTTTACATGATCACCAGAGTGGTATGATTTTCTCCAATAAAAATGGAATGTTCTTCAATGCTGCAATTGAACTGGATTCTCGTGCATCGAGGGCAAGTGGGTCACCGCCAAAGAAATTGACAAAGGGATTTAGTGGTCAGCGCCATTCTCGATTGGTCAAGGACTCTTGAATACCGAATGAAAGGCCGGTCAGGTGGAGGAGTTGAGAGAGTTCTGTTTGGTGGAGATGGAGACCTTTGAATCCTTCTTCCTCTTGCCTTCTTCTTGAGATAATTGCAAGTATTCAAACAACACTTCTTCTTCTCCAACTCTTGACCTTGTGATTCTTCTCATAAGCTTTTAGCCTCGCATCAAAACCAGCTTGATCTTCCTCTTGGAGTCGCCAGATATGCAAATAATAGCTCTTTTCAAGCAAGAAAATTGCAGCAGATGCATATCAACTTTGCTGCAATAAAAATGAGACCTCTACGTCCCACCGGCGCGTGCCAAAACCGCTGATGATGCAAAATCACAAGACTCCCTGAGGATGCGATCGTTTCTAGGTTGATCACTTTGGCATCCAGTGTGATTGCATAACATTGAATCCTTTCTCCAAGTGTGGGACTTGAAAAAATGAGAAAGGATTCTCCAGAGAAGGCTGGTTCCTATTCCTCCTGCTCGTATGCACACGAAATATGCAGAGGGTTTTCTCAAAACCTAATCTAATCTACCAAGGAGACAAGGTAAGAAGATGCATAAAATAAATCTAAGCTAATAGAGGTGATGCACCGAGGAATGAAGAACACCTATTTTTCCAAAGAACACAGTATTCAAATGTGATATAAGATCATGCACAGATGACAAAACTTGCAGTGAAAGACCAGGAGGATGCAAAAATGAACACAGAGAGGGCTGAGAATCATCCACAGACATGCATTACTTGCTCCAAAGATTGATACAATACACTATAGAATGCCATGAGGCGAATAGTATTACAGCTTCAAATGAGAGGTTCGAACTCCACAAATTCGCCTGAGGAGAAGAAGGGAGAGGCAAAACAAAAAATGTTCGACCTTTTAAAAGAAGCTCCTCTTTACAATATATAGAAAGAATGAGAGAGGGAAGAGAGAGAGGAAAGCCAAATCTACCCCAACCACCTCCAGGTTGCATTCAATTCATCTCATTATGGCAGAAGCGGCGGATCCTCGGCAAACGGCAGGTCGCCTAATGTGAGCGGCGAACTGTCTGCTGCATTAAAGTTGTTTGTTGAAGCATTACTTCTGCTTGTTATTTCGTGCCAGAGGTGTTTCTTGATTTTCTCTCTCCAAACTGAACCAAAATGCAAGATTGACCCTGGAATCGTGTAGAGAATTTTACCAGCTTTCCATTGATATAAAGAACGTGCCAATCCGAGCTCTGGATCGAAAGTTATGGCGATCTGAAGATTTAGGGCAAAAACGGGCCAAAACGTGTTTTGAAATCTTTCCCGCGCTCTGCCACCTGGATGACACGTGGCACGTGCTGATTGGACGAGCAATTCTCTCTCCTCTGCCTTTCGTGGGCTTTCCTTTTGAAATTTCCTCAGGGCCCCTTAAACTTGGACACGTGGCGCTATTTCATTGGTTCGGCCAATGCTCAAACCTCGCCCTTTTGACTTTTGACTATCTCCTCTTGTGACACGTGTCATGATTTGATTGGTCCGCGGGTTTGCCGCTTTTCGCGCCCTTCACGCTTTATGTCCCGATGTCCCAAACTATTTGGGACAAAACCTCCGATCCACCCGAAATGGGCTTCCTCGTCCCTCATTTGCCGATGACACGTGGCAATCTGATTGGCTTTCGGCTTTTTTCGCTATCCGCGTCCCTCGCGTCCCCTCGCGCCCGATGTCCCAAAGATTTAACTTTCTCTGCTTTCGGCCGAACCAGCCGGTCACGTCCATTTGTCCCAAATGTCCTAAAGTGCTTCGTGGGACAAATTCTTCCGGTCGCCCGATCCTACCCGATTCGCGACTCTCATTTCGCCCCGATGTCCCTTTTGCTTCCTGATCTGCTTGTTCTCATTTCGCCGATCCGCCGGTTCGCACGACTTTGCGTACTTGTGTCCCGCTTTGTCCCGGATGAAGACTTGGGAAAATTTTTCCTTCTTTCGGCCGATTCGGCATTTCACGTCCCGCGCGTACTGTGGGCCCGATGTCCCTTTACTTCACTTTTCACGGCCCTAGAGCTCCTAGGCTTTTTTTTCGTGATTTTTCCGATCCGCGCCTATGATGTCCCAAATGTCCCGACATTAAGGCCTCCCACAGACTATGGGGTTGTTGCCAAAATATTCTTAGCCATTTTTCGAAGCTTCCATCCATTTTTAAATAACTCGTTTCAAGTTCTACTTTGCCTCGAATAGGAATCAAATTCTTGCACATTAAACAAGATGAATCTTTCACTCATTTCATCTAGAGATGGCGTATTTTTATTCTTGACCAATTACCCCAACAATCAATTCGTGGATTTTAATCATCGACAACAACAACAACAATGGAAGATCCGCACACGGGTCCAAGCCAAAACTCAACTGGATATCAAAATCAGAACCAAAACCAAAAATAATAAATACAAAACTTTAATCCTAATAGAAAATGGTTTGATCAGAGTTTTGGACCACAATATACGCCAAACCAAAGAACCTAGAAATTACAATCCTAACTCGTATTGTGGTTTCACAAGATTTGAGGCCACGACACTAGAACGTGCAAAGGTGACTACAATAAATTCATTCAACATTTTCCAAAGGAGCAAAGACAACTTTTCATAGATATGTTCTTGGCAAATCCTACGTCACCAAAGACACCAAATACTTTTACGGGGTAGTTTCCCTCAAAATGCTCCCCTCAAGATCTTCAATGATCCACTCCCAAGTCACAATAACAACAATTTAAATCCAAATGTGATGAACAAAGGTGTAATGGTAGGAAATAATGATTATGAAGCCTCGACTTCACTAAATCCACCATTGCACCACAATTAGGAAGTCAACCATGACCCAAGATAGTCGGTTTAGTAGAATTAGATACCAAACTACCCATGGAATTCATAACAAGGAAACAAGAGTATTCTTCTTAGCCAATTCCAAGTTACTCGCTAGATACTGATAACATCCAACAAATATTAGTGAAACCCGTAGGTGCCTATGATCTAATTAATGACCTAACAAAAACCTTCTCTCACATCTCCTTTTTGGATTCACTGAGGAACTCTCCTACGCATAGGTCTACTCTTTTAGAGGCATTAGGTTTAGGTCATTTAATTAACATCACTCCACCTCCCGAAACACAGGTAAACCATATATACTTTGATATCTACCCTCCGAGGCAGCCAGATAGGGATACCGAGTTTATATTTGAAATAAACAAAATGACAACAGATGCTGAAATTACATGCAGAGGTGATCCGGCCTTACATTTGCAAGTGTGGGTTTATAAAAATTATGTTGACGATGGGTCAGCAATTAACATAGTCCCCTTCTCTTTCCTTCAAAATCTATCGTATGGAGAAACAAAATGTTCCACGATTCGGAATATGCTAAGAGGCTATGATAGCCTTAAGGCCACTTCAATTGGAACTATAATACTACCAGTTACCTTAGGACCCAAAACAATCCTGACTGAGTTTTATATTATATATCGGGAAACCAATTATAATATGATCCTCGACCACCATGGATACACCGTATGAAGGAAATCCCTTCTACATTATTTCAAGAAGTAAGGTTCTTGCACTTAGGAAAGGTATTCGTAGCCAAAGGTGATCCAAAACATTCAATATACACCTAGTTGACTTAAAGAAAAGACCAGGCATTCACTTGGAGTTCAAACTCCCAACAAACCAACTTAATAAACTAACCGACACAAAGCCGAAGAAGAAAATTTGGTACCTACTGACGGATCTTGAGACTATGAGCCTAATCAATACTATGCCATCCCTCAAGGTTGAGACTAACATTTTTGAAACAAAAGATTATCATTAGGAACTACTACAAAGATTGTCAACTTACTAGAACAGGATCTACCAATTTTTCTACCATTTGATTCTGTAGGTATGGGATATACCCTAGGTGTTGGTGCTCTTCCAACAGAGGATCTCTGCATGGTAGAAGTAACCGAAGCAGAAGAAATTGACGTAGCGAATGTCCCAACGTCCATCTTCCCAACTAAATATTGGACTCTCCATTTCGATGGAGCAAGATGTCATTATGGGGCTGGGGCAGGTGTGATCTTTACTTCTCCCGAGGAAAAGATCCTACCATTCACCTTTAAACTAAATTTCAAATGTACAAACAATGGCGCAGAGTATGAAGCCCTCCTCCTTGGCCTCATCATAGCTAAAAGGCTCAGTGTTAACGACATCAGGGTGTTAGGAGACTCTCAATTAGTAGTGAACCAAGTCTTTGAGGTGTATGAAACCAGAGTTGAACACTTACAACTCTAAAAGATAACAAATGATATTAACTTTGAGCAAAGAATTTGACTTCATATCCATTGAAGCAATCCTGCGAGAACAAAATCTTCTTGTGGATTCTATAGCAACCTCAGCATCACGCTTCACCCCAAATAGTGAGTTAGAAGATACCCATTTCATGGTATCCCTTCGTACTGAACCATTAGTGAAAACAATGTCAAACCCTCTTTTAACAAACATAGTTGAGAACAACTCTATTATCCTAGACCACGTTGATAGTGATAGAGGCACTGTGGATTACTTAAACACCTATGTAGTGTTACATCTCACCCATCACGAGGTAGATTTGTCCTTAATCCCACATTCATCTTCCTACTTTGGAAATCCCATGATAGAGCTTCCCCCACAAAAAGAACTCGAAGTAGAGAATGGAGATGATGCGGAATTACCTCCAAATTTCCGCTTGAGTTTGAAGAAGGTAATACTTTTTTAATCAAAGAAACAAATGATATTAACATTGGAATGGAGGAATACCTAAAGATCTTGAAACTAGGATCTTCGTTAACTCCAGAAGAAATAGAAATACACACTCGAATCCTCAAAGAACATCATAATTCTTTTGCATTTAATTATAAAGAAATGACAGGGGTTACACCACACATCACAGTACATAACCTCATCACTAAATCAGATGCAAATCTAGTTAAACAAAAATTGAGACCAATGAAACCCAAGGTGGCTCTCATGGTAAAGGAAGAAGTAATGAAACTCCTCCAAGTAGGATTCATCAAGCCGGTCGATTACTCTCAGTGGGTATCTAATATCGTTCTGTTCTAAAAAAGAATGGGAAGATACGCATCTGCATAGACTTCCGAGACATTAACAAAGCTTGCCCCAAGGATGACTTCCCATTACCATCCATTGACGTCATCGTTGATGCAACAACCAGATTTGAGCTTTTGTCTCTCATGGATGGATTCTCAAGATACAATCAAATCAGAATATCCAAACAAGACCAAGCCAAAACCACGTTTATAACTCCTTGGGGAACCTATTACTACAATCGTTATTCCATTCGGTCTCAAGAATGTTGGTGCTACATACCAAGGGCAATGAAATACATATTTCACGATCTTATTCACAAGATCATGAAATCCTATGTAGATGACTTATTGGCCAAGGCCGAAAGTCTTTGTGATCACCCGAAAGTGTTCTATATCATTCTTTCATGTTTGATAGAATACAGAGTCACACTAAACCTAGAAAAATGTGTATTTGGTGTGACAGGAGGGAAGCTCCTTGGTTATATTATATCGTCATGAGGGATCGATGTAGACCCAGCCAAAATTTGGGTTGTTCTTGAAATAATCCCACCGTCGAATGAATCAGAATCGGTCGTTTCTTGGGAAACTTGGTGCAATCCGAAGATTCATCCTAGATTTAAGCTTTTCCATTCATCCAATCAACAATCTACTCAAGAAAGAGTACAATATCGATTGGACTAACGACTGCAATGATGCTTTTGAAGTAGTTAAGTGTTTCTTGTTATCACCACCCATGCTAATGCCACCTAAACTAGACTACCCTTTAATATTATATTCATGAGCTACCAATGTCTCGCTTAGCTTGTATGTTGGCTCAAGAAGATAATGAAAAGAGAGAACACACGATTTATTTTACAAGCCACACATTACTCAATTATGGAACACACTATATGCAAGTAGAACAAGAGTGCCTTGCCATAGTCTTCGCAACCAAATGCTTAAGACATTACATGCTAAATCAAGAAACAGGGTCATTGTAAAAGCAAACCATTTATGAACCTTCCTCACGCAAGGGTCCTTTTCTAAGAAGGTTGGATGCTTTATGACCTTAATGGGTGAATTTGAATTAACTTTTGTAAATCAAAAGTATGTTAAGGGACAAATAATAGCAGATTGGTTAGTTGACAACCCATTAGATGGAGGTGATCTAGTCTATTTGGACTTTCCCAATGAATGCATATATTACGTCGAAACTAGACCTCCCATCTCTGAATGTCCTTGGTATACTGATATTATTAATTATATCACAAACCATACATATCCAGTAGGTGCTACGCCACAAAAAAGAAGGTGGTTACACATTATCGAGCTAAATACGTTATTATAGAACAAGTTCTCTATCGTAAGGATTTCAATGGAATGCTTTGTTATTGTAGGCTCATAGCACCCCTGGATGCAGATCAGACTTCTAGATTGATCACTCAGCATCCAGTGTGATTGCACAACATGGAAACCTCTCTCCAAGTGTGGGGACTTGTGAAACTGAGAGAGGGATCTCCAGATTAGAGGCTGGTTCCTCAAACTCCTCTGATTTAGATCTATATTTTTGCAAAACTACAGAGGTTCAGATCCTAATCCTACTCTAAACTGCAAGGAGACAGAGATAGAAAGTGCAAAAATAAAACTAAACTAACAGGTGATACACCAAAGGAGGAGTGGTGAAACATTTTTGTCAAGAAAATAGACACAGACCAAAGTTTACAACATAAAACATACACAGACTGATAAGATATAATTCAGGATTTGAAATGAAGCAAATAATACAAACAGAGGACTGAAACCCATTCACAGAGCTTGCATTATCTTTTCAGTGCAAAAAAAAACACGCATTACACCCTCAGAGAGGTAAAAGAAAACTGTTACAATCTTTGGAGAGGTCTGATCCTTACTTCCTTCACTTGCTGGAGCTGAAAGAAGAAGTTGCTATGTCAAAAAGTTCCCCCCCTTGAAAATGAGCCAAAACTGGCTTTTACAGTGCAAGGGTCGAGCCCAGGGGACAGAAAATGTACAAAACATGGGAGCCCATCCCTCCTTGACTACAGGTGCATTAAAATGGCATGGGGGGACCTTACAAGCCCACACCCTGTCATTTTGATCGGTTTACAGGAGAATGCGACCCATTCTGCATTAAATCTGGTCGCTGAAAAGTCACTTCTGGCCATGAACACGCGTCAGAGCTGTTTCTTGATTTTCTCCCTCCAGACTACACCAAAACTCAAGATTAACCCTAGAATCATGTAGATAATTTCACAAGCTTTCCGTTGATATAAATAACGTGCCAATCCGAGCTCTAGATCGAAAGATATGGAGATCTGAAGATCTAGGGCACAAAGCAGGCGAAAACGGATTTTTAAATTTCTTCCCGCGCTCTGCCATCTGGATGACACGTGGCATGCATTGATTGGTTGCGTGATTCTCTCTCCTTTGCTTACCCGCGGGTTTTTCTTGAATTTTGACCTTTTTGATGATTTTGGGACCTTTTCCACTTTTTTGCGCTTCCACCCCTTTGGACGACACGTGGCATGATCTTGTTGGAGGACAGGGCGCGGGGTCTTACTTCACTTCTACCCCCTTTTTGGTGAACTCGGCCAAATCCTCTAACTTCTCCCCGAGCTCCGCACTTCCCTGCTCCATTGGACACATGTCCAATTCCTATTGGCTCGGGCTGCCCCTTCAAAACTCGCCTTTTGACTTTTGGACTTTTCCCTTGTGACACGTGTCACCTCCTGGTTGGTCCGCGGGTCTGCCGGCTCTTCCGCGTCCACCACGTCCTTTTGTCCCGGATGTCCCACTTTTCCTTGTGCCGAAGTTTCTTGTTTTGGCTGAACCAGCCGGTTCGCGTCCATTTGTCCTAAATGTCCCAGTGCTTCGCGGGACAAATTCTTCCGGTTCGCCCGATCCGGCCGATTCGCGTCTTTACGGCCCAAATGTCCCGAAAGTTTGGTGCAAAAGTTCTCCTTTTCGGCCGATCTGGGTGGTTCACGTACTCACGGCCCGAATGTCCCAAACTGTTAGTCAATTTTCTTATCTTTCGGCTGAACCGGCTTTCCGCGTCCCACACGTCCTTCTGGTCCGAATGTCCCGGTGCTACAATTTCCCATTCCGGCCGAACCGGCCGGTTCGCGTCCTTCACGTACCTTCGTCCCATATGTCCCTTTGCTGTTTGGGCCGCCTGTAGGCTTTTCGGCCGATCCGCGCCTTGGCATCCCAAATGTCCCACTTGTCCTTGGACAAGGACTTAGCCGATTTTCACAATTTTTTCTGGCCCAAGCTTATTTTCTGCAACTTTTTCACATTTTCTCAGAGCTTGCTCTTTTCAACCTGGACAGGAGAGTTAGAAAACTTTCTGAAGGGACCCTAGAAACATGATTTTTTCTCGGAATTAATCAATTTGCACGGATGGATAGTGATTCCCACATTGATATGTTTACATTTGTCTTCTTCATCGGTCAATGATGTTGAATGGGGATGAAGCATCCCTCTCGCTGTCCCCTAGCAGTTTTGATAGATGTTCAAGCATTCTCCTTCTCGGTGTATCACCATTTTAGTGTAGGATTTTGTTGTTTTTCCCTTTTCTCTCTCTCTCTGTGTCTCCTTGGCATGGTTAGATTAGGTTTAGATTAGCTTTCCTACACTGGAATAGCTTGTGGCAGGTAGTTTAGGAGCAGGAACCAGCCTTCTCTAGAGATTCCTCTCTTGGTTTTACAAGTCCCATGCTTGGAGAGAGGTTTCCATGTTGTGCAATCACACTGGATGTTAGAGTGATCAACTTAGAAGCTTGATCTGCATCCAGGGGTGCTATGTGTCTGCAACAACAGTTTTGGCACACCTGGTGGGACCTTAGAGGTCTTTCACTTCATCTTTTGCAGGTTGGTGTGTTCCTGTGAAGATTTCAGCGTTTGGAGGCACTTACAAACACATCTGGTGACTCCATCTGATCAATAACTCATCCTCTGAGTTGCAGACCTATTTTCCATCCATTCCCATCCATCTTTCTTTCCATCCCTTTCATTCTTTTCCATTCCATGAAGTTGTGCAATCATGACTTCATTTCCATCATGGAATTCACATCAACAACAGTAGTATATTCCACCTCCAACATGTTTTACAAATCCTCCAAGTCAACATTTTGAGCAGATTCAAGATCAGTATGCATACCCATATGAGCAGCAGTGCCAAAGTTAGTTCGGATACGAAGCACATCAAGAGCAAGGGTATGCTGGTTATGAAGACTATCAAATGCAAGATGCTGGTCTGTTGGAGAAAATCCAAAAGATGGAGGTAAAGATGGTGCAGTCCAGAGCAACAGCTCAAATGAGAGCTTTCGGGGTGGTTGCAGGACTCCTTGTCCATGGGGAGGCCCTTTTCCAAGACACTTCAGCCCTCAGGAGAAGCTAGACTTCATGATAAAGATGTTGCCCCAACTTGCACAATGGACAGCAGAGATAGAGGCCTATACACCTGTTGTTGAACAACCTTGTCAATGGGTAAGTTCTACACCATCATCTGGTTTCTCTCTTCCCATTACTCAAGCAGCATCATCTCATCTGGACTTGCAAATTTTGAACTCTCCATCTGCTGTCCCAAATGTTGATCCCATGTCTTCACCTCTCAGTCTTCCACCACACCTCAATTCTTCTTTCCTTTTTCCTTCCAAATAGTCATCCTCTCCACAAGAGCTAAAAGAAATACCCCCTCCTCTAAAGAAACAAGATATTTCATCTCCTTTACCACCACAAAAAAATGCCAAATCAATTGAGTTACAACCCACCCCTCCTCTTGCATTCCCAATTCCATGTAGGGAAGAAGAAATTGCAAAAATCAGCCATCAAGGAGAGCAAGAGGAAGAGCCAAGAAGAAAAGAAATGACAGACAACTTGAGGAGTTGGGCTGCCAAATTTGGGATAACAAAGATCCCCTTGATGGTTAAGCCTGCAGGAGAGGTTGAAGTCAGAGAAAAAATGGTGGTCAGGACTGATTTTGTTGCAGCAACAGAAGAAGTTCTTGCAGTCCCAACTTGTCCTCTAGAGCAGCAGATTGAAGAGTTTGACTTGACAAACTTCATGCTGGAGGAAGAGTTCAACCAAGAGCAAGGTTGTCTTCAAACATTGGAGAAGGGAGAAGCTGCTCCAGATCCAAAAGAAGAGGAGCACATTCTAGCTGTGGAGGAGAAAAGCGCAGATCCAAGGGGTTTGAGCACAAATTAGGCTACAGGAGAACCTTCAGTTTTTCTTTATACTTCACCTCTCTCAAGTTCTAGTACTGAAGAGGAGTTTGATCTCTCAAACTCAATGCTGGAGGGTGAAGGAAACCATGGTGGTCAAGTTACAGATCAAGAGGACACCATGGAGGAAGTTGAACATTTGCAGCAGGACAGCCATGAGGTAGTTTATCTGTCAGATTAGGAGGACTGTTTTGATGGAGAAGAGCCGGTTGAGTTTCCACCATTCTCTCTTTCATCATCCACATTCCAAACACAAGAGTCTACTATCATGAAGGAGAACATTCATTTGCAGCAGCCTGCATCCTATAGCAGCTCTTTGGAATCAAGATTGGAAGATTTTAGTCTTTCATGTTCTTCATTGGAGAAAGAGAAAGGACAGAGGAACTTCACCATTGCTTCCACACCATCCATTCAAGAGGGTCTACAAGAAGACTCCACTTTTGGAGTTGAAAATCAGAGCTATGGGCATATCAAATGGATCAGACCTTGCCCAATCAGGTATTTGGCTTCATCGGAGCCAAAGGAGAAGTCACAACCAGTCATGCTTGCTTCTGAGCATGAGGGTGAGCTACAAAGTACCAAGGATCAGCTGTCATACCCCTTCAATCCAAATACAGAGCAACTAAAAGAGGTATTGGGTTCACCTTCAGCTGATACCTTGATGATTTGGGTGGGAGACCAGCTTCTTGTTGATTTTCCACTCATCCCAACAGCCATGATCAGCTCCAAATCAATTGCATGGCTGCCACTTTTGAGAAAGGGAAGCTATTTCTCACAACCAATTACAGGGTTTGTTTAGCTTGCCCTTTGCTCCCAGTTAGAGTAGAGTAGGTAGGTTTTCTTTCAGTAGAAGAAGTGCTTGTGCACACTCTGCATGTTCCATTTGGAGCATGTATGATTTTCAGTTCTGTACATAGTTTTGGTGTTGCTGGTTCTGCTCTTGCGCAGTTCGTTTCAGTGGCATTTTGGTGAGAACAACTCCATGTCCGGTGGGTTTCAAGTGGCTCAGAGGGAGGTTTTCAAAGTTCAGATCAGTTGCAGGTTACAACTCATGACTCCATGCCCAATGGATGCTTCAGGCAACTGGTAACTTCATCTAGCAGGCAGATGACCCCGCTGAGTCACCAAATTGTTATCCAAAATTCACCCCCTAGGGTAATTTTGATAACATGCATCAGAAAATTCAAGTCCCAGGTTGAAAAGAGCAAGTTCTGAGAAAAGGTGAAAGGCTACAAAAGGAACAAGCTTGGGCCAGAAAAAATCATGAAAAATGGCTAAGTCCTAGTCTTCGCAACAGTCGGGACATGAGGGACGTCAAGGCACGAATTGGCCAAAAGATCACCAGGCGGTCTGCAGAGCACAAGGAACATCCAGGCCGTCGGGACACGCGGAAGTGGAAAGCCGGTTCGGCCGAAGAAGAAGAAAATCGACTAATCACCGAAAGCAACAGCTTGGGACATTCGTGGCCGTGGGAACGTGAACTAGCCAAATCAGGTGAACCGGAAGAATTTGTCCCAAGTAGCACTGGGACAAGTGGGACAGAGGGACGCGGAAGGCGCGGATAGCCGAAAAGCCGAGAACCAACCAAATCATGACACGTGTCACAAGGAGAAAAGTCCAAAAGTCAAAGGGTGAGTTTTGAAGGGTCAACTGAGCCAATCAAAAGAGGATGTGTGTCCTATGGAGTAGGAATGTGGAGCTCGGGGAGGAGTTAGAATTTGGCCAGAAGTTCACCCAAAAGCTAAAAGGAAAAGGTCTGCCCCGTGCCCCCTGTCGACCAATCAATGCATGCCGCGTGTCCCAAGTGGCGGGGGCGCGGAGGAAAAGTAAAAAATGTTCCAAGTCATCAAAAAGTCAAAGAAAACCTATGGGACAGGGAAGGAGAGAGAATAACACATCCAATCAGATCACGACACGTGTCGTCCAGGTGGCAGAGCGCGGGAAGAAATTTAAAAATCTGTTTTCGCCTGTTTTGTGCCCTAAATCTTCAGACCTCCATAACTTTTGATCCAGAGCTCGATTTGCACGTTCTTTATATCATTGGAAAGCTGGTGAAATTCTCTACATGTTTCCAAGGTCAATCTTGCATTTTGGTTCAATGTGGAGAGAGAAAGTTAAGAAACGGCTCTGATGCATGATAATAGACAGAAGTGATGTTTCAGCGACCAACTTTAATACAACAGACAACTCACCGTTTCTGCTAGACAGTCTACCATTTTTCTAGGGTTCTCACCTGCCGCCATAATGAAATGAGTTAAATGCGACTTGGGAGTGGTTGGGGTAGATTCGAATCTCCTCTCTCTTCCCTCTCTCTTTCTTCCTATATATTGTACAGAGGGGCTTCTTTCAAAATAATTACAAGTTGTTCATCTTTTCTGCTCTGCCCTCCCTTCTTTTTCTTCTCCAGGGTTGAAAATGGAGTTTGAACCTCCTCCCTTGCTCTGTAATGGCGTTTTTCCTTTTACTATTGAAATGATGTTCTGTGCAAACTTCTAGAGCAACAAAAACATGTTTTGTGATGCATCTGTCCATCCTTACTCGTTCCTTTGCTTGTTTTCTTCTTGCCTCTCTTCATTGCAGGTATTTGTGCATGTTCTGATGTTCATTACAAGTCTGGATCTGTGTTCACAGAGTTTTGGGGCATTTTCTATGTGAAATCTATCTTTGGGCCTATGATGCATCTGTCCATCCTTCCCATTGCTCACCTCTCCTTGTCCCATGGTAGTTTTGATAGATGTTCAACATTCTCCTTCTCTGGTGTATCACCGTTTTAGTGTAGGCTTTTGCTATTTTTCCCTTTTCTCTCTCTCTCTCTCTGTCTCCTTGGCATGGTTAGATTAGGTTTAGATTAGCTTTCCTGCACTGGAATAGCTTGTGGCAAGTAGTTTAGGAGTAGGAACCAGCCTTCTCTGGAGATTCCTCTCTCGGTTTTACAAGTCCCACGCTTGGAGAGAAGTTTCCATGTTGTGCAATCACACTGGATGCTAGAGTGATCAACTTAGAAGCTTGATCTACATCCGGGGTGTTGTGAGTCTCGCAACAAACATGCTTCTAAGGTTTGTTGACATAGAAGAATCCAAGAAGATTCTCCATGAATCTCACAGTGGAATATGTGGAGGCCACTTCGGTGGTCATGCCACCACTCGTAAAATACATCGGATGGGCTATTTCTGGCCCACTCTAGAACATGATGTAGTAGAGTTTGTACGCAGGTGTCATAAATGCTAAGAATTCTCCCACAAGATTCACATGCCGGCACAAGCTCTATAACCAATCGCTACTCCATGGCCCTTTTCTACGTGGGGCCTAGATTTGATAGGGAAATTCTCTCCCTCATCTATAGATAGCCATAACTTCATAATCATGGCCACCGAGTATTTTACCAAATGGGTAGAGGCCATGCCTCTCACCACTATACCAGGTTTCGTGATCGCCAAGTTAATTTTGAACCAGATCATTTTTAGGTACGATGTCCCACAAATTGTTATCACAGATAATGGGACTTCTTTTAAGAATGAAAAGGTTTGTGAACTATGCAATAAATTTAAAATAAGCCATCATATAGCCTCCCTGTATTACCCTCAAGCCAATGGATAGGCTAAAGCAACAAACAAAACATTGAAAGCCATTCTCCTTAAAACGATGAAAGAAAACAAAAAATATTGGAATTTAAAGTTATACCCGGCCTTGTGGGCCCACCGAACCTCAATAAGAAAACCAACATGAGTAACTCCTTTCTCACTGGTATTCAGAGTGGAAGCAGTTCTCCCACTTGAGGTTGAAATACCCAGTCTCCGCATCTCATTATAAGGGATTCTAGATGAAGACGCTTATAGAGAAGCACGTCTCTCCCAACTAAAAATCCTAGATGAAGCCAGGTTAGATGCTTTGAACAATGACATAGATTCTATCTTTGACTGGATGTGCCGCGCAGATAACAAGAAGGTCTATGAACAAGACATATATGAAGGTGATCTAGTTCTAAGAGTAGACAACCGGATCGATAAAAAGATTGGTGAAGGGAGGAAATTCCAGCCCAAATGGTTGGGCCCATACCGAGTCATGAAGGACTATGGAAATGGTGCATATCTCTTATGCACACTTTGGAGGGTGAGGAATTTTGTGAAATCACAATTCCCTACACCTTAAGTGATTCTATGCATAAATGACCAGCCCTATCTCGTATAATTATATCTACATTGCATCTTCATGTAGTTAGGTTCATTTTGTCCTTGTTTCATACAAATCTTGTGATCAAGGAACTTATTACCAAAACAATTAATTACAAGCTTCTAATGATATTGACATTAGCTTTCAAAACATGCTTCTTCATTTTCATAACATCATCACCATTTCAGAATCATTTCATCCATACAAAGCTAGATATGACAAAGTCTTAATGGTAACCATACCAAGGTCTGCATGCTTTTTCTCACTTTTGGTTTCTCCCTAGGATAGGTTTCTTGCCTATGGTCTATTCTAGAAGCTTCATCATGTCACATCTATCTCGTATGCATATCTCTTTAGAAGTAAGAACATATTGACATTTTTCTCAAATAAACAAGTCAAATATAGATCAAACAGAAAATTTATTTTTACACATTTCCTTTCCCTACCAACCTTCGGTGATGAGCTTGCATCTCTTACTAGTGACGTAGGGTTGGGAAAGGATGGGAATGCCCTTACTCACCTATACCTTTTCCATGGTGATAAGCCCATGCTTCTGACTAGTAGCATGGGGAAAGGTATGGGGGGTCCTCTTGACAATAAACGTTGAAGGTAGTCAGCAAACAATTCAAATGAACCTTTGAAATCTTGAGTCAAAAATGAATGAATCAGATGTCTAAAATTCCAAGAGAGTTCAAAACCCTAAAAACCAGATTTTGTCAACCATGTGGCCATCTACGGATCTAAGTCTAGATAAACCATAAAGCAAGTAGCATTCTAAACTATGGAGTCACTTGAGTAGAGTAGGTTTGTAGCATCCTAATTTGGTTCCACCAAATCTTTGTCTATCTCTCATCACTACCATTCAAAAAATTTCACAACTTGTGCCCTTTCTAGCTCTTGGTGATGAGCCCTCGCATCTTACTAGTTGCGTGGAGATAGGAATGGGGCAAGTTCATCTACTCATCATACCGGTTTATCATCTCATTTTGTCAAAACAAAAATGAAGTACCAAAATTTCTTATAGAAACTAAAGTTCAAAATCACGTTGTGTCTACATTATCATACATCAACATCATGAAATACAAAAAGAAAGAAAACATTTGTATCATTTGTTCTCCATTGCATACATTCTGAAAGGCATATAAAAACAACATTGTAATTTACATACGAAAGCAAATCACAAGAACATTGATACCAAGAGTCTAATCCAAAAAGAATATATATATAGTCAAATTTCCTATACAATGCCATCATGCGCTAAGCATGGTCAAAACACTCAAAGAGCCCAGAAAATACAAATACATCATACAAACGGTCTCTCAACCCCTATGAGATCCCTCTGAGGGTGCATGCCCACATCTAGGACTCCGGCTACGCCAGCGCTCTGAGTGCATGGAGGGCTCACGGTCCCGAGGAGCAGCTATGGCCTCGCCATGAGAGTGACTCCTCATCGAGCACTGCCTGCTGCTAGCTCGATGTCAGAGAAGTCACCATCCTAGCCGCATGCCGGATAGGGAAAAATGTCGTATGCCTACCAGCTACTGAGGTCTCCCCTGCATCCACGGATAGCTCCACATGGGTTTTCTCTATAGGGATCATTAGGGTATCAGTGCATACCCGGTGAATCAAGTCTCACCACTCATCAGCAGTCTCTGTAAGAAAAGGAGAAAAACCCAATTAGAAATAATCAAGAGATAGAAACAAATGTAAACAAAAGGAGAGATAGCAACTAAGGCAATTCTAACTAGAAACAAACATTAAAAGGAAGGATGATAACTCACTCGGATCTCCGGGCCTCCAAGATGGATCTCTAGGGTCGGCACCTGCCACAGATGCCACTGCTGATTGGTGCACTCCTCCTATACTTGGGGCCACATAATGTCCTACTACAGACTCATCCTCTCCACCCAAGCCTTGAGAGAGTGGCTCCTCTGAAACCAGAGTCACCCTCTCCGCACTCTACTCCGCCCTCTCTACCTATAAGATATCCTGAGTGTCATGCCACTCAGGATCGCTATCCTCCTCTCTGCCTGACTCACTAACCTTAGCCTTGGTCTCCTCCTCCATCTCCCCCGTGAACTCCTTGGACTCAGATTCTATGTCAATGGGGTCATCGCTACTATGGGCGGGACCGACAACAATCTGAAGCAAGGGTGCCTGAGGAGCACCGGATCTCCCTCAAGCTCATACTACCCTCCTAGCTGCAATGGGGACACCAAGAGTAACAACTGTCCAACCCCGGCCTCTAGGACCTCCTCTAGCCTCCCGAATGATCTATATAATGGTACCACTCGGGGAAGCATACCCATGTACAGAAGGCCAAACTACTGGGGCACTTAACCAAACGGATGTATCTCCACCCTCCCCATCCTATCAATAAGTTGCCCTATGGTGGAGCAAGAAATCAAAGTAAGAGCCTCCTCACCCCATAAACCTACCATGGCATGATAAGGTGTGGCCTCCATGTCATCAGTGGTCAAGGAGGTGGCGGCGGTGAGGTGCTCGAGCACCGACATGTCCGTCCATCTGGATGCCCTCACGCTCCGGGATCTGCCACCTCTACACCTCCCCCATAGGGGATGAAACGCTCATAGACCCAACTCATAACCAGGGTCAGATGGCTCAATGACTACCCCTATAAATGGACCACCCAGTATAAATCATGATAGGTGGTCCCAAGAATGTCAGCTCCCCAAGCATAAATCCAGCCATGCCCCTCAATTTGTGCAATGATGGGGGACCAAAATATAAGAAGGTGTCTCCTCCCTTGTCCCCAATCAATCTCGAGGCAAGGATCCCCATAATGGCCTGATGAATCAAGGGGATAGGTAGGCTAGGAATAGATCAGACCCTTACCCCCTTCTTCAAACTAGTGGAGATAACTACATCTCCCATATATGAGGCCCACTGTGTTGTCTAATCTGGTGACCTGCTTTGTCTCAAGAGTGAGCCGTCTCCCAATAATTGGGACCCCAAGGATATGGTAAATGTCCTCCAAAGTAATGGTCCACTCACCCCGGACCCCTAGTAATCAGAAAGTGTTCTGATCTACATCCCAATATGAAAATAAGTCACAAAGTATGTGACTAGATGGTGCAACATGTGGGACCCATGATATGCGCAGTATACCAGCCCTCTGAAGAGTGTCCTGCTCATCCTGAGAAAGGGCATCCAATACTGCAGGAAGCCATTCACACTACCTCTCTCAACTCCATTAGATATACTCCTCCTTCGTCTGCATACACCTAAAAACACACAAAACAGAGTAAGTTAGTATCCAAGTGACATTAGAAAAATCATGAAAGTAGGAAAGGATGCTAAAAATGTAAAAATGAATTCAAATAAGTATTATTTGTACATTCATCTGAGACCACTTCCCCTGATCGGGCGGCGGTTTCGTAATCGCCACCTTAAAGGTGGCGGTCTTGTAACCACTACCCCGATCGGGGAGGTAGTCTCGTAACCGCTGCCTTGCTCGGGGCAGCGGTGTGTCTGAAAACCCACGTGGGTCATATGCCCTACAAGCAGCTAAAAACACAAAATAAAGACCATTTTGACTCAAACAAAGCCTACCCAATAGGTTCCCCCTAGTTGACCCTATTAAAACTAACATTTTCAAAAATGATCCCCCCATGACAAAGATTTCACCATTTTAACATTTTAGGGGAAAAAACGGTAAATCAAGAAAAACTAACATGTGATCTTGTGGGTCGGTGTTCCGCTCATGGAGGCATGATCACGATCTTGTCCCAAATGTTTTGACTATACTCTCGTCAGAAACTATCACCATGGGTCCCAGAGCTTAAAATCAACCAAATCAACACATACAAATGAATAGGAAAATGGGCCCACTTTTACATATATAGCAACCTAACTTGTTTTGAATTCCCCTATTCATAGGTTTGGAGCGTCGACGGAGGTAAGTTCTTATCTCCACACAAAGGGTACATCCTCATTTCATAATATTTTAGTGTTTATTTTTCGATCTATTTTGTCTATCTTCACTTGAATTCTCTTTTCATTTTGCAGGTGGCGGAAATTTTGGATGGTGTCATTTCGACACACGTACGTATCGTATGACTACATGCTAAAACACTTCTCTCGAGGGCAATATGTACGTACCCAAAATTATAGGGTACTGCACCGCCGGAACAATGTTACACGTGCCCCAATGATGATACAGGTCTCCTCACAAGGTGTTCAAGATCCAAAAAATCTCTCCAAGTATGTGTTAACATCCCGCATGCCTTGCTTAGCCCTTGCATGCTTTGATTTTTCCTTCCCCCTCTTTTTCTTTACTTTTCAGTCTTTAGTGATGAAACCGCCGCCTTGCTCAGGCGGCGGTCTCGTGACCGCCACCGGGTAGGGCGGCGATCCTGTAACTACCGCCCGCTCGGTGTGGTGGTCCTTCACACATTTTCCGAATGCTCTTTTTAACACAACTCGTGTAAATTTTCAACATTTACCAACTTTTTTCACCTCCTTTGCTTGTATTTATGATTCTGGTTCTTTGGAATAATGTTTTTGCATCGTTTATGGTTTAAGAGATCAATTTGGTTTTCACCTTTGGGTAAATGGGATTCTATAAATAGTTGGCTTGTGCTCAAGTAAATGGCCCTCAAATTTTCCTCTCGAATTTCTCATTTCAATAGCTTAGCCTTTCAATTTTGTTTAGGATTCATAGTTTCATTTGATATATGCATGGTAGTGTTGTTTAGTTTGTTAGAAAGCCACATATTCTCCTTGTGCAAGTGATGTTATTATTTCGTCCAATCAATTAGAGTAGGATAGTTTGATTTTTAGTAGGAAGCTATTAAAGTTACAGGTTCTTCTTGTCAAATAGGATAGTTTTAGGTTCTAGATTTTTTATGTTGCATGACTCGCAATAAATCCCGCTAGGAATTACATAAGCCAAGCTCTGTTCTCTTGCGCTATCCCTCTCCTACTCACATTGTATTCAGTCTGCATCCTAAGCTACCATTGTCCCATATCTACTTCTACTAATGCTAGCATTACACGCTTTTCTGGATCCACGTGAGCACGAAAGAACAAGGAAATCACACTGAGGAGACAAGGCCACACACCATTGGATTCGCCATTGTTATGCAAAATCCAGGTTCAAGATTTCAAAGTTCTAGTTAAAGCATATCAAGTAGAGTATCCAATCATTTCATTTTAGTTAATTTTACTTTTGATATTGTCAGGGAAGCTGTGGGGATTGATAGTTTCTAAGAAACTATGATTCACTCCTCACTTCTGAGGTAGGATCGAGACTCTTTCAAATAGATTAGATCAGTTATCTAGTTACTTAGAATAGATTCACAACTGCACAGACAAGTAGCTATACTCAACTGCTTTGCTTGTTTTAATTTCGTTATTAGTTTAGTTGTCAATTTCTAGATATATTAGATAATTGCTCTTTTAAATTATGTTTATTAGCTTATCAAAACATAAGATTTAGAAATATACATAGATATATCTTGCGTAGTCGATTTATTCTCATTAGTTAGCTTTATATCATTTCCTTTTGCATGAAAATCATGAGACCTAGGGAGCTCGGAGAATATGTATTCGAGCCTATCATGCCTCATCCCAATCTTGTCACAAAGAATAACCAATATAGACCAGAATATTAGAATCCAAGTCTTCCGAACAACAACAAACTTACAACAGATCAACTCACGCTTAAGAGAGTTAAACATAGAAGACGAACAAGCACACATATTCGGTCAAACCAGCCAAACTTCAGGTTACCCTAGATAAACATCCACATGAATGTAGAAGGGCTTAAAAGAGAGAAAACATTCGGTTGTGATCCTTTGGTCCCATAGCCAGACACAAGAGATACTCTCACTGATATAGACACTAGCTTAAGAATTCAGGTTGCAAGAACACCTATAAGATACTTTGAAAAGATTACACAACTGTTAATTCTGAATATAGAGGCTCAAAAGGCATACGACTATTAGATACTAGGGATTAGGGACTAATTCTACACATAGCAAGTCCACAACAACCATGAATCTATGGTTGTGATTCACAAATCCGACAACCCAACGAGTCCACAGGTCAATCCGATGTTGATGCTGGTTTACGCACATTAGTATTTAGATCCACTCCACTTCTGCCTATTATCATCACACAGTTATCCCTGTTGGATATAGTAGCTAACGAAGCTAAGGATTTCTAAACTAGGCTAGAGAATCACCCATAGAATCCACCATATTCATCATCCATCCTATGACCTTATCTGGAGATATACACAAAACAATCCCAGGTCATTTTCCTCGTATCCCACAACCTATAGATTGGATCATGCCAGAGCTTGATATTGATTGGAGCCTTTGAGAAGTCATCCTCGCCGACTGATCTATCATGCCAGTTTAGGTTAGGAGGGCCTTCTTTGCCTTAGTTTCATAGATTCCATTAGTGTGTTTCGAAGATATAAGATTTCCTAATTAGTTTACCCATACCCCATGTATAATCCATCCCCACCGGCTGTCTCGGCACGACCTCGGGAGGTCGGGTGCGAGGAAGAGTTACTTGTAGATTCTCATGCTTGTTTGTCAGTTTTCCATCATACAATAATCAAGGGCATGCATCTAGATTTCATTCAAGGGAAAAGGGACTAAATTTTCTATAAATAATTCATAGAATGAGGAAGTTAATTTTTCATCCACACATCTAGTTACATTTGTATATCTATCTATTGCCCACTATCACATGCACTTGCACAAGGGATTCCTAGGGCATGATTATTTCACAAAAAAAATGGAGTCGGATATGTAGGGAAACACTAAGTCATAAGTTCACTCGGTCAGTGATCACTAGGTCGATTAGAATCCCCATATTACACCTTTTATTTATGGGATTTGATGTATTTTGAGGGTTTTTATGTCAACATCATTTTATAGGCTATAGGAAATTGTATGATCATACAGTGACATATAGGTGACCAAAAACTACTACTAGCGACCAACTTGTAACACTAGAAAAACTAGGTTCGAGATCCTACACAGATCCACAAGTGCCCAAAGATATCTCTAGCACCTAGGTGCCCCCACCTCACTCCAGGTGCCCTAGTCCAACCTTGTTTGATAGTTCTAGAATTTATAAAGCATAGTTATGATAATCTTCCCTTAATGTTCATCATTTTTCCTAGTTTGCATAGTCTCGGATCAAGTTCTAATCAACTAAGTATTTTTCTCTCCCTCTTTCACTTAGGGTTCCATATTTATCTAGATTATTTCTTATGTCAAATATGTACTTTAGCATTTATTTATCATACATGACTCTACAATATTAGGTTTTAGAATTTGATTCTATTTTAGTTAAATCATATTCCAAAATGGAACGTAACTCCTATGAAACCATTGAAGCATATGACAATGACATATTCTATGACAGAATCTGTCATGTTTCTTATACCTCCTATGACCTATGATCTCACCTAAGTGAGATGACTCACCATGTGAGGTAGAAAATATGTTGAGTGATGATGAGGAAAGTCACAAACATCAACACCCCTTTCGTCGAATATGAGGTAGAGGTCATGGAAAATATGAAATAAAAGGAAAATCCCATAAACAACTAAGAAAGATGTCTTAATGGGGCTTGGATGTTGGAATTTTAAGGGACCGAGAAGGGAGGGGTGAATTAGTTCTTCAAATATTTTACTTTCATTTACTAAATCATATATTCATCAATTATATTTTTCATACAACATTCATCACCATGTATTCTTATTAATATTTATAACATCAACCACATGAGCAAGAAAAAAAATATGCAACACAAGAACACCATATATTAGTGGGAAACCCTCATGGGGAAGAAAACCCACTGGAAATTTTCTTATGTTTCACAAGGAAAAGAATTTTAGTCAATAATTAGCTTCACAAGGAGTACCACCCCTTGATTTAGTGAGGCACCAACCCCACAAGGAACGCCAACCCCTAGTTTAGTAGAGCACCAACCCTACAAGGAGAATACACCCCTAATTTAGTGAAGCACCCACTCCATAAGGAGGATAGAGCCCTCTAGGATGACCAGGCACTAACTTAACCTCATGTAGATGTTTGATCCTTTATTTTTCTACTGCCACAACTAATGGAGATTAAATATTTAGGTCACAAACCTGTTATAACTCAAACTTGGACCCGTGTCTCAAATCAAGTAGAGTTGATTCATTGAGTCAACAATGGGACTGTCTCTAAGTTATGGGACCTTATGCACTTGATATGGACCTATGGAGAATGTTGGTTCCTCTACCTATGTGTATTTCTACTACTACTCCTTATGTTGAAAGGGAAAACTAAGCTAATAATGCCAAGGACCAGGGGATATAAATATAACATGAAAAATGGGAAACTAAACTAAGGAAGTCAATAAGACAAAAAAATTGGATGAAAAATATATGTTTTGAGGAAAATAGAAGGAGAAGCCATGAATTTAGGCTAGGCATGCACAACACAAACCAAAATACATTCACACGATCAATTTCATGTGAAACAACAAGAAAACAAAGTTGTAAGGGATTTAAAATGACACAAAAATCACACAATACAAAGGAAAGGGAAGAAAGAATGATAATAACACTTTAAGGAAGAGGATAATGACAAAAAAATGCTTATATTTCTTCCAAATATAAACATTATATTACAATGGTGTATGAGGCATATATCTACATGCAAGAACCAAATCTAGAGGTCTCACGACTCAAAATATAGAGATCTGACAAAATCCTTTAGCAAAATACTAAAGGATCCAAAATTTCCAACCCTTTACAATGATCCATGTTCTTACATTTATAGATAAATCAATGAGAGAAGAAGAGGAGGAGGGAAAACTTGGATTTGATTCACAACCACCAACAACAAGCGGTAAATTCATGAAAAATCACCTATAAATCATCAAATGTGCTTCCCATATCTATTTGGCATGTAGAAGAAGCAAGGAGGGAAAATCGAGATCAAATCTAGGTGGTTGGAGCAATTAGATATGTTCATTAATGGCCAAAAATATGTTTCCCTATTTCTCACCTACTAAATCCCACTTTGAAATTTGAATTTAACTGATCTAGAGTATAGACCATGTCAACATCTTTAAAATGAGACTAGGCGTGTGTGTGTCGAGCCTTGTAGTAAACGTTATGGCTATCAGCAATATACGAAGTTGTTACGAACATGTAAGACACATGGCATGTGATGATTTACTGAAAGATCAGCCAACTGTGCATCTATTTTTTTGTTTTCCACCAAGTTTCGTACATTGGTTGATTATAAAGATTTGGTGCCTTGTTGGCGCACTCTAATTGGTTTTGTGTAGTACACTCAATGTATGACACATACCATGTGGCATAGAAGGGCCCAAAAGAAGGTGGGAAAATACACGTGTGGAAGCATGAGGTTCAAAAGGAAATAGAGGAAAGGGTGTGCAAAAGTAGTGCATAAGGGAGAAACAGGAGGAAAACCTACCATAGGAACGTATGGTAAAGGAAAAATCATTACAAATCAATGTGCAATAGCCAAGAAGGGGGCACACAAGAAAGGGAGTGCATGAGGATACTAGGGACTTAGCTTATTTTGGGAAGTAGGACCAAGGCACACACGTAATATGAATAAACTAATAAGAAGAAAATGAAAGCGCAAAGGGAGTGCACGAGGGAAAAAATGAAACAAAGAGGAAAAGGAAAAGAAAGGGTGAAGAAAAGGAAGGGCGCACAAGGGCATGTGAGGAATCAGTAACCAAGGAATGTGCTTAAGGAGAAAATGAAGTACATGCAACCTCTAATGTAGAACCTCAAAGCCAGAATGGAAATATAAATTGTCGAAATAACTAGGATAGTTAATTTGGATAATAGGTTGGTGACTTTCAGGGCTATATACCTACTAGATGAAGGATATCAGTATCTTAGAGCATCCATTGGGCATGGAGTCAATGTGTATATGAACCTCTGATCTACAATTATGAATAACTATCCTTGAGTCACTTGAAGAATATTTTTAACTCGTTACGAATCCTATAAGACTGTTAAAAACTACTATTTACTTTGGAATGACACCTAGAAGCAACAAAAGAGCACACACAAGGAGTAAGTGAGAAGAAATAACTATATAAAAACATAACCTTGTGTGCACAACACACTTAGAGGATTTGAAACTACTCTAATATATACAAAATGATGTAGTAATCTTAATGGAAGGGTTTAAGATTGATCCCATTGAATGGGATTGATATTGCACCTCCATCGGGATGAGAAAAATTGAAATAGTTAGCTGACTTACAAGAACGATAATATATGGGCCACTCCAAAGTGCATTAAACTTTAAATGGCACCTGGTTTAGCTCACAACATCACATTTGAAAAAAATTCCCCAACTTTGAAATCTTGAGGCCTAGCCTTTACTGTCAAACCATTTACGTTTTGATTATTGATGCTATTCTAGATTGATCATGGTAGAGTTCCTAAGTTATTCAAGTTCAACTAGCTCTGCCATTTTGATTTCTCTCTAGTTTTCACCATCAAACTTCAACTATTGGGAAAGCTCTAGTGAAGGAAATTCAATATATAAAGGGAGTCTAGCTTCCTTACCGTAAAAAAATTTGTTATGTGAAATACATATTTCCTTCTTTACGGTAATCATGTCCACCTAGAGCATGTACGGGACCTTTGTATGCCACTATCTTTGGTTTATGTTCATTTTGCACTTCATGATTATGATAAATTTCTTATTTGTTAACTCTGTAAGACCATTGCCTTGAGGGTAATAGTTAGAAGAGTTCTTGAGATAGAAACCAAGTCTAAGTGGCCAACCAGAAATTTTGGTACCAAGGAAGGCATTTGCATTATCAAAGATAATGGTTTGAGGAATTTCAAACCTTGTTACAAGTCCCTCAATAAATTCAAGGATGACCGACTCATTTTATTCCTTGAGAATGAAAACCTTTTTCTTTCTAGTGAAGTAATCTATAACTATCAAAGAACCACTTGTGGCCGGTGCTTAGGGAGGATTGATCATTCCTATGAAGTTAAGACCCCATTTCACAAAAATCTGATCTACTTAGATAGGTTAGGTTGGAAGCACTACGAACTTCTTCTTACCTATAAAGAAAGCAAAATATTTTTATTTCATGACCCACTTGTGTGCATATATAAATAGTGTATGCCAAAAATATCCTTCCTTGATGATATTTATCACTGTAGCCTTGGCAGAGAAGTTTCCACTAGAGAATTCATCGTGAAATTATGCTAACACTTTTTCAACTTGCGTGTCATCAATACATTGTATAATCATGGCATCAAAATTATTTTTGAAGAAAATACCATTAATAAACACATATAGAATAGACTGTAGCCTCAGATGTCTTCTCTTTTCTTTGTTTAGACCAAGAGGGTATGCACCCTTAGAAATAAATGTGACCATATCCTTCATCTAGTTACTCATGTCAGGATATTTACTTTGTTCAAGTTTTACGTGTGAGAGATCTTCATCTAGAAATAATGAAGTCCTAGGTTCATCTCATGTGTCTTCATAATTTTTTGCAGAGTGCGCTACCTCTAACCAATTTTTTAGTTTTGATATTCACATAATACTCCATGATTTTGGTCACCCACTGTGCTCTCTTCTCATTGATTTCTACTCCCATGATGAAGTATTTGACAATAGAGTGAGAGAACAACACCTTGACATGGTTTGTGGCAATCATACTCTTGAATTTATCGAGCATGCACATGATGGTGTAAACTGTTTCTCTATGTGACTATATTTCAAATCATAATCCTTCAATTTTTGATTGAAGAAATCCACTAGCTTCTCTATCCCTTGTTCATTTTCTTATGTCAAGATAGAAGCAACACTCACATCAGCACCATAAGTGTAAAAGATGAAATTCTTTGATTAATCCAAGATGATGAGCATTGGCACACAAGAAATCTCTTTCTTGATCTTGTTGAAGCTATTTTTTCCTTTTGTTGTCCACTTGAAGACTATTTCCTTCTTGAGCATGAGGGTGATGGGCCTTATTAGTCCTGCAAAGTCGAAAATGAAGTTCCTAACAAAATTAATCTTGCCAAGGAAGAAATACAAGGATTTCTTGTGTATTGGTAGGGAAAGAGCCAAGATATTTGAAACATGTTAAGGATCGATTGTGATTCCATCCTTTGAGACCACATGGCCCAATAGCTTTTCTTGCACCACTAGGAAGTTGCACTTCTTGGGGTTAAGAGATACCCCAAACTTATGACATCTATCAAATACTTTCTCTAGGTATGCCATATGATCTACACCCTGATTTGAGAAGAAAATTATATCATCTTGGTAAACCAAGATGAATTCATTGATATATAATTTTAATGTAATATCCATGACACACTTTGAAATGTTGCACCCACATTTGATAGACCAAATGACATCTTATGATATGCATATGTACCCTACTTGGTTATAAACACTATTTTGAATTGATCCTATTCCTTGACTAGGCTTTGATTGAAGATATAGTAGTCATCCAACATAGAAAATATTTGTGCACTAACCACTTTGTTTGCAAAATCTGCTCCATAAAATGAAAAGGATAATGATCCTTCAAAGATAATTTTTCAGATCTCTAAAATTAACACAAAGTCTGATTTCACCATTCTTCTTGTGTACTGGAACAAAATTTTCAACCCATGTAGTGTACTTGATTGGAAAAATAATATTTTCCTCAATGATTTTAGAAAATTCATTCCTCATAAGGGGCTTTATCTTAAGATTGATCGCCACTACTTTTTTCGATGGGATTGATACTAGGATCAAGGTCAATGGAACAATGAGAAACACTTGGATCAAATCTATTTAGGTCTTCATACTCCCATGAAAATATACCACTATATTTCTAGCAAAGAGATATGAAGCCCTACTTTTCATCATGTGTGCAAGATTTAATGGGCCGTAACTCCTTGCTTCGTACAATAGTGAAAGGGGAGAAGTATTCTCACACCATGTGTATATTGTTCTCTTCACCCTTGAACTCATCATCAGGGGTAAATACTTTCTCCAAGGTGGCCTTACCTTTATGAAACTTGTTTGTCTTTAGCTAGATTACTTTGTCACCATAGATATCATGTAAGTCACTTGCATACTTGAGGCGAACTCAAATTCATTCTAATGAACTGGATAATCACTGCACGTCATTTTCAAACACTTACCATCTAGTGTTATTTTCTGAATAGATGGTTTGACTATCATCTTAACATACTACATGTTTCCCTTAAAAATTCCTTAGTATGGGGAAAATACAAGCCGAGTGTGGCCATATGATTAAATTCTTTATTCATATTCCTTGGCACCACCTACAGATTTAGAGCATCAAATCTCTTAAGGAGGTCCCAAAATCTATGCTTATAAGCTTATTATTTTCCACACATTGGTTTGTGACTTGGTGGATGACTAGTTATGTGTCCCCAAATATTTCCGAAGTGCCCTAATCTGTCTCTTCTCATAAATGAGAAGACCATACACCAATTCCTCATACTCTACTACATTATTAGATCAAGAAAATCGCAACATGTGCGTGAAGAATAATTTCTCATCCTTGGGAGAGATGAAAACAACGTCTATGCTTGCACTATTTCTACTTTTGTAGTCATGAAATTACAACTTCTACAGACCCATATTTTCTTCATTTTGTTTGAGCGCGCTCGGAAAAAAAAATCTTCTTCAAGGATGTAATAGGTACCAAGCCTAGTTTCAAAAGATTCAAGCTCTTCAACATATGGATAAAATTTATGGTGCCTCTCCTCCCACTCATCTAGCACTAAGTCAGGAAGAGGAGGAGGGACAAGATGCTCTTCAGAAACTGAAACTTGTTCTTCTTGGATTAGGCAATTGGCTTAGAGAGGAGATGGGTCATATGAATCTACATGATAGGAAAATATTGGCTCATCTTGTATGGTAAACCGGGTACCATACCTTGTCTTAAGTAACATATGGGACCAATCAGAAGACAAGTAACCACCCACTTTAGCAATAAAATCCCTTGACAAACATAAGGCAAACAAAGGAGGTAGGTCAATGATTGACACATCTTGAGTTATAGTGAGGCTTGGACATGGATGGAGTTTTCACTCAAGATATTTTATGACTCCAATGGTAGTGACAACTAAGACATCAAGTTGTAGGACTCCTTTGGACAAGGGGGTGTACTTAAGACCTAGGACATCAATAATTTTCTTAGGCATGAAAAAATTACTAGTGCCTGAGTCAATCATATAATTGTGCACAAGGTGTTTACCTATGATCAAGGACATATAGAAGGGTGGGGTTTTGAAAACCTTAATTACTTTCTTCTCCTCTTCTTATCAGATATTAATAGCAGTGTATGGTTTTTAGACAATGAGATCAATGTGTGGAAGTTGGGCCAGATATTTATGCAACATGTCTCGCTGAGATTGAATGGAAAGGGTGTCCCACATTGTAACATTCACATTTTTATTCTTCATCTTGTCCACAATGTTTAATGGAAGGCCCATTTAGTTTTTAATTTGGGGCATATTAACATCTTTTATTGGTTTTTTGGTGTAAAGGAAAGGGCCTTAACTTGCACAAAGGTTTGACCTATCAAATGAGGGGCACATGCTTCTTCAAAAGGAACATTGTGTGAAACCTCGTGCACATGAACATGTGTGCCTAAACTATTTGATTCCTTGGCTGCATCTTTTTTCTTATAATAATTGGCTTGTGTTGCAAAAATTGAGACCTGTGCTCCAACTTCAA
This sequence comes from Taxus wallichiana var. yunnanensis, assembly GCA_018340775.1. Taxonomy (NCBI): domain Eukaryota; kingdom Viridiplantae; phylum Streptophyta; class Pinopsida; order Cupressales; family Taxaceae; genus Taxus; species Taxus wallichiana. The sequence goes on along the minus strand of CM031238.1, from coordinate 467,176,773 downwards.
CCATTCTCTTCTTATATGTTGTGTTGTCAGCAACCTGGGTGCATAGTATGTTTGTATCATATGTAGCTTTATTAATTGCAAAAAATTATTTAGTGCCAAAGAATAACAAGTTAGCTTCAGAAACCTCTATCTCTTTTTGATTCTTAGGCCTACGTGTGTGTGGAATTGGTGCATTGATATTGACTATGAGGCATGTTGCAAGGAAAGAACCATTTAGACTCTTGAACCATGTTGTTCTAAAATGGAACTAGTGCTTGACTTGTGATAGGTACGAGAAAGGATACGTAGGAGGTAAAAATTGTAAGGGAAGATGCAAATTAGCATGTTATCTATCATTTTTCTGGTTCTTCCCTTATCTCTGATTTCCATACTGATTCTTCCCCAAGATGATTGTTTTGATTGTACGCCTTTGATTAGAAATGTTTCAAGGCTTGAACCTATTTATTTTCCAAGGATATAACTTTATTTGACAAGTTCCTAATCAAGTATTTCATATCTTCATATTCTTTTTTTTTGTGTGTGGGAGAATAGGATGTGGATGCATATGGTTGCATGCTATGCACATGAACAAGAGCAACAAAAGGATGGGGTGTTGGAGACATTTTTAAGAATAAGGGTGTAGGAGGTCCGGGAGCTAACTTTCCCCCAAATGAGACTATTATATGCCCTTATTGTAATGTTGTAAGCAATAGGTATGGTTTTACCTCACATGGATTGAATCATGACTGAAATTTCACTATTCAAATCCATTAGATAATATAAGAAATCATGTTGGGTTGTAGGATTTACCACTTGATGGAGTATGTCCTAATTCTTAGGCCTACGTGTGTGTGGAATTGGTGCATTGATATTGACTATGAGGCATGTTGTAAGGGAAGAACCATTCAGACTCTTGAACCATGTTGTTCTAAACTGGAACTAGTGCTTGACTTGTGATAGAGTGCTTGAGAAAGGATACGTAGGAGGTAAAAATTGTAAGGAAGATGCAAATTAGCATGTTATCTATCATTTTTCTGGTTCTTCCCTTATCTCTTTCCATACCGATTTCCCCAAGATGATTCTTCCCCAAGATGATTGTTTATTTATTTTATTTGACAAGTTCCTAATCAAGATTATTTTTGTGTGTGGGAGAATAGGATGTGGATGCATATGGTTGCATGCTATGCACATGAACAAGAGCAACAAAAGGATGGGGTGTTGGAGACATTTTTAAGAATAAGGGTGTAGGAGGTCCTGGGAGCTAACTTTCCCTCCTGAATGAGACTATTATATGCCCTTATTGTAATGTTGTAAGCAATAGGTATGGTTTTACCTCACATGGATTGAATCATGACTGAAATTTCACTATTCAAATCCATTAGATAATATAAGAAATCATGTTGGGTTGTAGGATTTACCACTTGATGGAGTATGTCCTAATTCTTTGGAATCTGGTATTGAAAGCATTAATTTGCTCATTAGGTGCCCTTTTTGTCATAGTCGGTTGTTCCACAAGTGATAGGTGATCTAACTTGTATTAAAAGTAATTGCATAGAGTTGTTCCAAGCTCATCCCAGTGGAAATGGATGCAGGTATTAGGCCTCAATACCACTAGAGTACTTTACCTTTGAATGAGGCTACAAGGAGCCTAACTGCTACATCATCATACATAATCAGATATAGACAACACATTTTTGCTACATCCTGTATATGATCAATAGGGGTGATTTAATTCTCACTGGTAAAGTATGGGATACTCTTGAGAATGGTTGTTGGCATATCATGCTATGCATTGAGATTGACAGGCTTCCACTAGTGAAGCTGGTAAAGTTCCTTAGAGGAGGAGGTGACTTAAATGTCATGGTATGACACATAGGTATATTATGAGGAGGAGTGGAATATGTGTGGTGCACTAGAGATAGAGATGTGCACATAGATTTTCTCCTACGTAATATCCTTGGAGATAGCTAGAGGTACTCAAAAATTATTCAGCTTGTTACACTTTGTCTCATATGCACTCTTCTCATGAAAGGCACTCGATTACTAAGAAAATAGTAGGTCTAGCTATTGGGAGTCTTTGGATGTGTTAAAAATCCTCCAAAGAATGGAAATTACAAAATCACACACCAAACTTAGCTATTCTGAAATTTAAGCTTTAAATGCTTGTCCCACCGAGTGTGCTAGAAACTGTTGTAACTCAAACCTACACCCATGTCTCAAATCTAGTAGACTTGAGTCGTTGAGTCATCAATGGGACTATCTAATAGTTAGGGGACCTTATCCACTCGATATAGATCTCTGGATAATTATTTCAATATATTATGAACCTCAAAGATAGAAATGACTTTTCCTAATTTTTTTCTTATCTATAATTTGTTGGTACCCAAATTGATTCTCCCTTTATGACTGAGCAACACCGTGGTTTGAACAAGATGCTTGGAGGAAGATAAATCAAAATGTGATTTTTTTTTGTAGCCAGGAGGGATTTAGTTGACTCTTCATTCACTCAGGCATGGAAGAAATGGATAGCACCATGAACAAGGTTTGACCTACCCTGACTACTTTAGGTTGTGCCTTTAACCAAGGTGAGAGGACCCATTTTGTAACCCATATTGGTGAAGGATATCAAGAGATCCTTCTTTGCATAATCTTCATGAAAAACCTTGAGAAAATATGATCAATACAACACAATATAACTCTCATGAGTTGTCACACTAGAGAGTGGATATGTTTCCTGGACAAGGTTTGGGTTACTAAAGACAATAATTGAAACCTGATTGTTTTTGCATATTTTGGTAGTGGAATTTGTTAAATATTTGTGGATACATAGTACAAATAGGGGTAGTTCATGTAGGATTTATCATTTGAGAAGTTTTTGGTGGGAAGTTAAGCAAGATAAAGTTGATTATACCAAATATTTGAGAACCTTTACAAATATTGGAACACTCATAGACAAAATGCTTCAAAATAGCCAAAATATTCCTTCAACCAGAAGGTGTGTATCAATGGAGGCCCAGAGATGCATGATTTCATACACTCTTCAATAATTCAACACAAAGGCTCATGTCAAAGACTCAATTAAACTTTAGAAGACCCCTGTTATATCATGCTCATGATACACTCATGAACTGAAAAATAATCTGTATCACTGAAATGCAAGTAAAGTGAATTTAAATCACTTATTTCATTATGAAATGAAAGCTCTCTTCATAACGTAATTACAAATTCCACAATACTTGTCATGAGAACAAGATCTTGTGTGATTTCAAAGGATTTATAATGTAAGATTGCAACAAGCACATATATAACTATTTGAAAACATTCTGAAATAAAAGCAAACACAATTATGCTCATGATCAACACAAATTCATTCAAGGTTCATTATATTCGTCAACAGGGGAAAGTTTCTTCAACAGCCTCGAGCTTGTCAATGGTTGTAGACTTGCAACCATCTTGACATGATTAAATCTACAAACACAAGAAAATAAATAGGTTTCTCAGATGGTCTCTCAAAAAATTGGTTTTTTCTCAAACTTTCTCTGAAAAATTAACCCCCCCTTTATGTAAGAGTATTCTCATTGCATTTACACAATTTAATTTTCTCACTTATCCTAAATTTTCCCCCCAAAAGTCTAAATATTCATGAAAATATTCCTCTTTACAACATACCGTTTAATCATGTTTATTCCCTTGAAAATATCTTACTTTCTGTTGCTAGGTGGATAAATCCTGAACTGATCACGTTTCTCAGCTCCTCAACTATGATTGGGATGCCATGTCATAACTTTTGACAGTCATTTTAATCATTCTTTTATTTTTCGTGCAATAAATCCCCTTTTTAATAATTCTCAAGTGGCTCCATATGGCTTGATGTGACAAGAAATCCTTTTCACCTTTGAGAATACACCTTGAGGAATAGATACCTACATTTGTGCCTCTCAGAAATGTGTGTCCTCATATAGATTATATCACATATCTACGCTGCAAGTCCAAGTTGGCCAAGTGTAAAGAGGATCCAATGGAATCCTCCATGTTTCTATTGGGCACAACTCCAAAAGTGAGATCTAGAGGCACGACCTCAAATGAGTGCGCACCATCCATGTGCCTTGGGTCCAAAAAAATTGCACCGGCCATTGAAAATTCTCAGTATAAAGAGGAGACAATAGAAGCCTCAATGTGTCTCTTCAACAAACTTTTAATATGGTACCCAAAAGTGGAGAACCCAAACAAGTGCGGGATCTCCATGTGTCTTGGGCTCGGAAAAGGTGTCTTGGCCGTTGAAAAATTTTAAGAACCAGCGGAAGGTGCCACGTTCCTAAGGTCCGAGAAATTTACATCAGCCACTTGAAAAGTTTGAGTGTGGGAAGAGCCAGTGGAAATCTCCACGTGTCTCTTCGACACTCTTTCAAAATTAAAATTCAGGTGCCCCAAATAAGCACGGGCCCTCCACATGTCTTGGGCTCAAGAAAGTTTCCTCGGCCGTTGAAAATTCTCATTATAAAGAGGAGCCAGTGGAAGCCTCCACATGTCTCCTTAGTGCAACTCCAAAGGTGAGACCCAGAGGTGGGACCTCAAACGAGCGTAGGCTCTCCACGTGTCTAGATTCTAACAAAGCTACATTGGCCGTTGAAAATTATGAGCATGAGCGAGCCAGTGGAAGCCTCCACATGTCTCTTCAATGACTCTTTCAAAAGTAAAATTTAGGGGCAGGTCCCCAAACAAGTGCGGGCCCTCCACATGGTCAAAACCCGAGAGAGTTGCATCGGCCATTGAAAATTCTGAGCATGGGAAGAGCTAGTGGAAGCCTCCACATGTCTATTTGGTGTAACTACAACAAGTAAGATCCGAGAGGCGGGACCTCAAACTAGCCCGTGCCCTCCACATGTCCTTTTGTGGGTCTTATGCATTTACCTTATACTTTCAAGCCCTTCACCATAATGCATCAAAATATCAAATAGACCCACCATGCCACATCCAATCAGAAAATACCACATATCCATAGATGTTGGGATAGGATTTACAGAGGAGACATAATTGTAGAAGACGTCCAACCAAAAAAATTCTCATGGAGAGAAGACTGTAAATAATATCAAGACTCAATGTGATCCATGACTCAAGGAAAGGACTTGACAACGACATCCAAATGAAGGAGAAAGTTTTCACGCATCCATACAAGGAGACAAAAATACTTCTAACCATGCAGACTGAGAAATTTTAAATGAAAAAGGGGAGAGATTACAATTGAGCACCAACATAACCATTATGTTTCCTTTTTCACTCTTTTCATAGTTTAAGCCATCTTAGAGAGCCAAATATTCTCCCCTATCTCATTATGATCATACGGACCTATAGCATCTCATAGAAATACTCCATATACTCCAAAAACAAACAATATGTAAGAGATTTAACTCTGTCTAGTCTTTTACTTAGCTTGAGCTCATATTATCCTTGATTTCTTAGGAAAACTTCTTTCACTATCTTCAATAAAACTTAGAGTGTAGATTATAAGAATTTTAAGGAACTTGACACATTGAGATAGTAGGTTTTCATCTTTTAAGAATGTTATCAGTCCCTCTAACCACTATATAGGCTTATGAACCACTATAATAGATGTTGTACCTTACCTCTTGTTATCCTTAGTCCTTGATGAAACACTTATATGTCTACCTTGTGTATTTTCCTAGCTTGAACACCTTCATTTAACCTTTATAAGCTTTCAAAAATTCCTTTGGGCTGACAGAGAAAACCATCCTTGACATGATATCTTTGATCATTGAAGTCCCGAATCATAACTCTACAACTCTTTTTGAGTATCTTTACAAATTGCAATGAATATTTTACAGAGTCAAATTCATCAATGACTACACTTATCTTAGAACCTTACTCACAATTGTAGGTCATCAATTTAGCTTAATGCAGTCCTAATGAGCTCTGTTTTTTGTAATATCCATCAAGAATGCAACATAACACCTTATTAATCCATGTAACATGCATAGCACTATCATGTCATCTACATTATGAAAACTTTGATGTTCCTTAAAATGGCATATAAAATGCCTTCAAAGGAAACTATCTAATTATTGACCTTGAGCATACACTCGTAGCAAAGTTTGAATGAATATAATTTACTTTTACATAGAACTTGACTCACTTTCACACATTACCGCTAGATCGAGAATATATTCCACATTTCACTAGATATGGTGTTAACCCCACTCTTTAACTTAGTTGAAAACCTATAATTCCTTGTTCAATCTGTAGAATCTATTAGCACATGATTCTTTTTAAGAGCATCTAATATGTATAACACGCTTTACATATTTTAACATATTTTCATCTTAGACTATCCCTACAACCTCGGGTCATTGACACTTTGTATACATTGTAAGTTGATGAAGTGACACCTTATAAAGTGTTCTAATAAGTCCCAAACCCTGACTTAGGTTATAAATTCTTCAAAAACTATGATGAAACATCAAGAACTTCACAAACTTTCTCAAGAAGCTAGCACAAATACTTATCGAAATGGACAATTTCTTGTGAAGCACACAGATCACCAACATAGGTGCTCACATTTGGAATCACGTTATAGGCTTCAAATTCATATGAATGAAACCCATCTTGGGCTTAAATAAAATCATCAACATCTTTAATCATAACACACATCATCATATAGTACATGTAGCATATTTCTATCATATTTCTAACCTCCCGAGTATATAGACATCTTAGGCACTTGTTTACTCTTATGCTTTGTAACTTTTATCCTTTGAAGAGATTCTTGGGTTCCTTCTTGATTATCTTGATACACAAATTGTGTATTCTCTTGAACTTAGAGAAATCAACTCCAAAAAAATTGGGTGTAACTTGCTCCTTCTAGTCATACCCGATTTTTGAACCCTTGACAATGTACAATGCTTTGATGCCCTTTTCGATTCTTCACATGTTTTTCAATAAGATTTGGAGTATATCCTAGAGTATACCACCAATACAAAGACCTTAATAAAAATTGACTTGTGAGGAGCCAAATTGATGACACTAATCAATATGGCATACTTGAAACCTAATCTAACTATTTATAGTGCTTACCCTTCATCTCGTAGAGCTTTAATTAGAAATGAATTCTCATTTTAGGCATGTATGCCATCATCAAGGTCTTCAATGATACATTATCAAGCCTCATATTACCCACAATGTTCTCAAAAACCTATTGAGGTGGACCAAATATGGATAGAGATGCAAAATATTGTTTCAAACTCCTTCACTCAGACCTCTAAACCTTGTTCTTGTCATAATTTCTTTAACAAAGATAATTTTCTTCATGGACTCTGTACCATTACTATTTGACATAGTGATCACATCTTCATACATGTACATACTATTTGATGACATATTTTCTTATTTTATGGTTTTCTTCTCTAAGAATCAAAAATCTTGACAGATAACCCTCATAGTTATTTATACTTTTTAGGCTTCTTTGATGCACAAAAAGGCTTCTACAATCATGTAGGTAATCCATACCACTTTTCTTAACAGACCTCAAGGTGAAACATTGAATCGTCTTAGGATTCTAAGACATTCTCGGACTTCATACTCGTTAAATTTATATGAACATGATGCATTTTTGAAACCATACTCTTCCCGGGAGTTTACACCATCTTGAAAGCATCTTCCACACCTTGTTCCTAGTATGAATTGATAGATTTTGAAAATACTAAACCGAGTAACCATTAACTTCGACCAAGACACACATTGAAAATTCTCATAGTCCATCTAATATTCAATCACCTTTTGACCTAATTTATCAACTTCAACTGATAATACTGACATTAAGGATGAAAAATTTGAGCTCCACAGATTTACTTGACATGACATTATTTTGACATGACTTGTCATGACCGAGGACATTACAATTTTGATGAGAAATTTACACACATGACCATATTTGATTTGATATAACTTAATATACTTGTTTTATTACAAGAACTTAAGCCATGGACATCCACAGAGAAAACATAAGTGAGGATATGACTTAACATACAATTCATGATCTTACTAACTCAGACTATCTTTTCAAGAGCACTAACCACCAACCACATCATCATAACTCTACTTCAGAACTAGAACAAACTTTAAAGATCCATAAAAAAATTTGTAATGAAATGAACTTCTTACAAGGACCAGAAATACTATGAAACTCAACTTAACAAATATATCATATACTTAAGAGTGTCATACATGTATAAAACCCTTGTGAATTTGACAAAGTAAGAAACTTACAGACTTCCTTGATGACAGAGATTCATATAACTCACAACTACATACCTTGAAAATTTAGACAAGACTCATTCAAGACTCAAAATATGATACTAAACACCCTTATTCTCATGCAAAATTATTAAGCATCCAAACAATTTAAACTCACAGACCTCAAATACTCATAAATAAGACATGAAAAACCACACAAGTATAATTTCAAACCTTATGACACATTGATTACTATTCATGGGAGGTAACAAGACACACTTAGAAACCTACAAATAACCATGATTAAAACTCATGGAGAGATAATTTAACATACCTTATGACACTTGAAGTGTTCCAAACACCTAGTTCTTTCAACTTCTCATGAACTGAAGCATGGAGGCATATGCGATATTATTTAACTAGAGAAAACATACATTTTTAGTTGACACAGATTGAGAACCTTTTTTCTATCTTGGCATCACTAGAATGTTCCTTAACAATATTCATACATTGCATGGTGGGCTGAGAATCAATTTTCTTGAGCTCATTGACCTCAACAACCTCCTTCTTGCACTTGCATCTGATATGACACTCTTAGACTCATGCATGGAACTGAATTTCCTTTTGAAAACCTTTCCATTTGATTCTTGAAATCTGCTAGCACCTCTTGGTGTTCCATCTTGGATAAATGTTTTTGCAATATGTCCTTATTTGTGACAATTATGACACACAATACCATTCTTTATTCTTCTTAGTTAAAAAACTCTTAGGTTCCATCCACAATCCTTATCTCTATGTTGATATTCACAACATGAGTAGCTCTCACCCTTGAAGATACTTACACAATTATCAAGAGACCTCTTTAAATCTCCAGATCTATGACCAAAATCATGAAAAAAATCAATAACCATTGAATGAAGAACCATACCTAATAAAATTACATTGTTTGATTGAGTTATACCTTCTAAAATCAGTCCTCTTAGCTACTTTATCATCTGATTTTGGAATTAGACCAACTCAATCTTCATTCTTCTTTGTTTCCCTTCAAACCCTAGGTCCATTTTATCATTTGAGACTCTTTGACATTATAAAGCCATGCACAAAGTTATAGATCCTCCAATGTACAAAAATTGCATTAAACTCATTCACAGACTATTAGTGAAGCTAAAGATCTGCCTCGACATAATCAAGTTAGGATAGTCTTAGTGAAGCCTTCATGAAAAAACTTAAGACTTGAAAAATGTTGGAGATGACCATGTCACAAAGATATGGTTCAAATTTTGTGCATTTTCATTGATGTTATTGGGGTTGAAAATGTCAAGTGGGGATACCATTTGGTGGACCACCACTTACAAACCCTTTATTAAAATTTTATTTATAAACTTAGTTAGTCTTTCATAGCTTAAAAAAGCATGAGATGATATGATCATTCACCCATCCTATATAAATAGGATGATCTCACACGGGATTGATAAATTACCAAGGGAATAAATATAGACATAGACTATAAGTAAATGTTCAAGATTTTTATGTAAGAAAAAAAAAAATTATGTAAGAAAATTGTATAACTGCAAGATGCAATTCTATGAGTTATATCTGTGAGACCAAGGAGAGAAGTAAAAGTGGTGGGTTAAAATATGTTGAAAATATTAATATAGACAATTCTTTATTCAATGGGGTTTTTCCTTCTTGTTTCCCCACTTTAAATCCAATGTTCTTTGTCTTATTTTATTTCCTATTATTTGCTTTTAGTTATGGTTATTAATCTTTGTAATGTGTAATCTATAATAAGCTAAATCTATGTTTAATTTAATTGTACATCATAATCTATAATCTTTGGCATTTATATTTGGATCTATAATTTGTTAATTATACTTCCCATCATTTTCCTAACATGGTATCGGAGAGCTGGTGGTTATGCGTGTGCAAGATCGATCTAGGAGCTCTTAATTTTCTAGAGTGAAGAAGCTTGAAGTTTATTGACATATCTATGAAGCCCTAATTATTCTATAGTTCTTTTTCAACATAACCAAGTTTAAATTTCCTATACCCACCTAAATATTATTGGAAATTTTCGTGAAATATTGGTTAAATGTCCATTTACAATGTGGCTGAGATTTTTTATTCTTAGATCTTTACTTCTACATCTTGTTCCAGTCGTTTATGGTTTAAATCCATCGTCTACGAAATTTTTTTATTTTCTTACCATTTATAACCCTTAGAGGTACTTTTTTCAATGGATCTGAAAGGATTTCCTTGATCTAGTTAGTTCGAGCATTTAAATCTGCCCTATATGGATAAAAATATATTTATTTTCTACATCTTCTTTTGTGAAGCCTGATCCAATATTTTATTACCAAGTGGCTTCATTGTGTCATTTGTTATATTTTTTCATTTTATGTGAAGATTCTATCTTTTCAAAGCTTGACCAATCATTTAGTACCAATTTTCTTCGCATTATTTGTCCTTTATTTGATATTTTCATTTTTGTGAAGCCCAAGCCAATCAAAAGACTTTGTATTGCTTCAAGTTGTCACATTTATTGTTTATCTAATTGTTAGACATGAAATGTGACTCTATAAGGGATTTACACATTATCATACTTGGTTTATCTTTCCTATGTCATTTACAAAATTAGATCCAATAAGAAAGCTCCAAATCACTTATTATTTCACATTGTCAGACATTTGTTAGCTTGTTTTTGTCTTTGTGAAATATGAACCAATAAAATTACTCCAAGTAGCTCCATATTTCACATCTTTAGTTTTTTTTCTTGGTTTTGTCCCTGTGAAATCTGAGCCAATAGGATTTCTCTAAGTAGCTTTGTATTTCTCTCTCACAATTTTTTTTTTTCTTCTTCTAAGATTTATGAAACTTGGATCCAATAAGATAGCTCCAAGTATCTTCGCATTTCACAATTGTCATTACTTGAAATTGTGTTAGTGGTTATATAGTTAGAATTAGCCACCTTTTCACATTTTTCAAACTTTTAGAAGTTTGAGCCATTTAAAAGGATCCATGTGTATTCAATTTTTTTAGTCTTTTGGTAGCATTGCGAAGTTTGAACCAATTACATTTTGAAATGTAATTTAGTTTTTTTTTTTTTGCAAATTTCAGTCTTCACAAGTGTCATTATTGGTCTTTTGGGGTGTTAGTATTTTCTTTTCTTAGCCACTAAGATTGTGACACCTATTTTTAATTTTGAACCCAAAATTTATTTTAAATTTTAGCTTATTTCATGGAATTTCAGTTTGCCCAAGGAAATCTATGTAAAGTTTGGTAGAAAACCTCAAAGTTTCCTTTTGTTAGTCATTAAATTTTTGACAAGTGGCATTGTTTGAATAATAATTTTCTTTTGCGTAAAATTTTGTATTTTATCAAAGTGCAAAAAAGTGATCCAATAAATTAATGACACATGTTTTCAATTTTGTAGTATGTTTTTCTCGACTTGTTTATTTCACTGCAAAGTGTGAGCTAATATAAAAGTGACACATATATTAGCTTTTTCATGACGGTGTTAGATTTCTATATCTTTTCCATGTGTTCCTTGTTTTATTTTTTGCATATTTGGTTGAATTTTTCAACCCTGTTGTGGAATCGATAATCTATTCATTTTAATTAAATTATAGGGACTTCACGTCCACTTGGGGGATCTACTTTGGAATTTTCCAAAAGACAATGTGTGCCCCTCTTGATATTGTTGATTTAAGCCATGTGTTTCCTCCAAATTTGGTTGTCCTTCAATTTTTTATTTTTGGTTATGTAGCTCGCTTCAAGGCTCGCTTATCACTTTTGTTAGCTTGCCTCTGTTGAGTTACAAAATATCTCTTCGAGCTAATTGTTTTCGACCCTACTCCGGATCAACAAGTTTATTAACTTTAGTTTATTCTAGGTATTTCAAGTCTACTAGGAAAATCAAGTTGGTAAAATGTTGGAATTGTGATGTGTGTCTCTCTTAAACCATTGAATTCATGTGAAGTGTGTGCTACTTATTTATTTTCTAATTTTAGTTAAAAATCTATTTTTTAATTAATTTTATTTAAGGACTAAATCTCGACTCACCCAAGTTCAACGAGCTCATTTCAAATTCAATCAAAGTGAGTTATTGTTGATTCATCCGAGCTTTTTGCATTCGTATTTTAAATAAGAAGATATATAGCTTTTTTTTTCCTCTATTTGACTTCTTTAAGTCATTTTTTAGTTATATTTATCTTCATCAATTTCTGTGCATTTAAAATGGCCCATAATGTTGGTAATCCTAATAAGAATTCTAATATCAGATCTATATTTAAATCCAATCCTAAGTCTAATTCTGTTAAAAACATCAGAACTTTAAAATCAAATTTAATGGCACATGTAACAAGTGTGGAAAATTTGGTAATAAAAATTCTTATTGTCATGTGAAAGCTAACAAATCTATTAAGAATACTAGAAATAGTAAATCTAAAAATTAGAATAAAATTCATAAAAATAATGCTAAGAATTCTATTACCTTGAATACAATGCTCTCAACTTCAAATGAGAATGAATGGATCCTAGATAGTAGTATCTCTAGGCACATGTCATGTATTTATGGTATCCTCTCAAATGTTGTTAAATGTTAAGAAAACATATATCTAGGAGATAGATCCATTATTAGATCTAAAGATTTTGGGAATTTTAAATTGGAAAATGGTGTAATTAGGAATGTCTTGTATGTTCCTCAGTTGAATAGGAATATTTTTCTTTCTCCCAGCTAACTAAAGAAAATTGTAAAGTTTGTTTTTCTGCAAGATAAATGGTATGTAAAAGATGAAATCAGTAATGTTATTACATATAGTATTCACAAAAATGGCTTATATATTCTGGATTTGTCTCTTAATCTTGCTTTTCTTCCTCTTCTAGGAATGATATTCAACTTTGGCATGAAAGATTATCATGTAAATTTCAAAACTTGTATGAAATGTATCACCTAAATCTTGTAATTGGTCTTCCTAAAATTGAATCTGAATCATTTCACAATCATCATCATGAGAGCTAAACCAAGTTCATAAGGTTGCAAAGATAGCTAATGAATGTGTGCATTAATGTCTCTTCCCTCTTATGAGTATCCTAAAACTGAAATTTTTTTGCAATTTTTTTAGTTTCCTTCCGATATGTTAGATGTAGACATTGAGGGAGAGATATTTCAATCCTTGACTCAGAGTATGATATGATTTATGTATGAAATAGAAATATTTGTATGGTCTTAAGAAATCTTCTAAAATATTGGTGGCTTCTTTCATGAGCTTGGTTTCTCTAACTATTTTTTTGATAATGATTCATTTGTAAAAATGAAAACAATCATGTCTTATATATTGATAATCTCTTAGTAGTAACAAGAATATAATTCTTAGAATCAAGAGAAGATAAGACAATGTTTTGACTACTATATTTGTTTTGGCATGCAAATCTGATCATATATGACATGTCTAAGCTTAAATTTTGCTTACATGGTCATTTTTTGAAGAAAATTCCACAGTTAGTGGATCATATTTGTGATTATTCTTGTATGATTTGATTATATAATCAGATCTGATTATCTATCAAGTCTTATCTCATTAGTTAAAGGATTGGAATAAAGATATTGGAAGTATATATGTATTTTTTGATTAAAAATTCATGTGATTACTAAAATATTATTATATGCATATCAAATGACACTTACGTACACCTTTGTGTTTGTATTAGAGACATATAATACTAATTGCAAATAATATAAATTTTACAAGTGTAATATGTTGAAATGTTTTTCAACATATTGGTAATTTAACATGGTTATTTGTTAAGCATACTATTGTGCAAATTGTGTTTTGGAAATCATATGATTCATATCTATATGAATATTATGAATCTAACCATGGTGACATTGTGTTGGATATACATTTATATTTTTGTAGGTGCCATCACTTGAAGCAACAAAAGAAGCCATGTGACTAAAGAGGTTGTTGAAAGTGATACACATGGAAGCTAAAGGAAGTATTCCTCTTTATGCGAAGGAAAAAATTCTCTTAAAAATAATCCAACATCAAGATAAATATATTCACCAAGCCATTGGGTGCTAGGAAACTTTGAATTTTTTTTGCCTTGTTGGGCCTATCAAAGGTGCCATTGAGGGGGAGTGTGCACAAAAATTCCACCTCTTAATGGCTGTTGTAAACTTCTAATACTTACTCATTTTTAAGTAAGTAAATGTTTCATACTATGTGAAATTACTTGTAAATCCTATTGAAGAATTAGTTATGGGTATGCATTGGTTTATAAAATGCTCCATAATCTAATATAAGTCTTCATATATAAAGCATTGATCCTAAGAATTTATTTTATGGGAAGATCTATAGGATTTCCTTGTTTTTATTTTATGGGAAGATATGTAGGATTTCCTTGTTGTTTTTATCGGAAGATCTATAAGATTTCCTTACTTGTATGTTATCCAAATTCACTTTTGTTGATTCATGGATCTATAAATCCTTTTGTAGAAAAAGGTAAATTTGGCATGTCTTGTTTTTTTTTTCCCACTTAACATTAAGGGGGAGTGTTGGGGTTGATAATGTCAAGTGGGGATACCATTTGGTGGACCACCACTTATGACCCTTTTATTAAAATTTTATTTATAAATTTAGTCGATCTTTCATAACTTAAAAAGAGTGAGATGATATGATTGTTCACCCATCCTATATAAATAGGATGATCCAACATGGGATTGATAACTGACCAAGGGCATCAATATAGACATAGAATATATGAAAATTATCAAGTTTTTTATGTAATAAAACTGTATAAATTCGAGACACAGTCTCTGCAAGTTATCTCTCAGAAACCTAGGAGAAAAGTGGAAGAGTTAGGTTAGAATCTATTGAAATTATTAATACATGAAGTTCTTTATTCAAGTGGGGTTTTTTCCTTTAGGTTTCCCCATTTCAAATATTGTGTTCCTCGTCTCATTTTATTTCATGTTATTTGTTTTTAGTTAAGGTCATTAATCTCTATAATGTGCATTCTATACTAAGCTAAATATGTGTTTAATTTAACTATATATCCTAATTTATAACCATCACCATTTATCTGTGGATATATAAATTTTTAATTATACTATCCATCATTTTCCTTACATGTGCAATTTGAATATTCAAGGAATTTTTCATTTTAAACCCTATCCTGATGGTTTCACAGACTTTACAATCCCGAGAGCGATAAATTCTGAATTTCTACCTCATTTGTTGATGAAAATCAAGAAAATAACTCTATGAGGCCTGTGAAGTCATTGTATGTCTTCTCCATGCTTCTAATCAGTTTGCAACAATCAGTATACACTCAATAGCAAAAATAACTTGCATAATAGAAAAAAATATGATAGTTATTTACATGTTTAAGATTCGCACCATGGCTTAAGGTTTAGAGTAAATTCATGTCTTTGGAGCTTCACTTACTCAATAAAATGTGCCATATTATATACAGTCACCATTTGAAGGATACTAAATATGGAGCTTGATCATTTCAGGACCATACTTAAATCACAATGAAACAATTTTGAGCTTAGAATTATTTATTAAAAACCTCCCTCAACTAGATATTATTTTACACTTGTATTACAAGGAATGTATTCAATAATTCTCATACTTATTTTTTCACAAAATACATGAATTTAAAGCAATGTATTCATCCTCGGTTTTAATTCTTCTTTAACACAAAATACAGGAATTTAAAGGATCTAACAAACTTAGAGAAATCTAACACTTCACCATAACAATTGTAAGATCTAATAAGTTACCTTGATATTGTACATGGTGATTAACACCTCATGAAATATAAAAACACATTGCACATCACCTTCCACTGAAGAGAGATAAGCTTGGAGTCTTCAATGTGGGACTGCCTAGTCATAACTTTACAAAGCAAGTACATACCTATATGGTACAATCCACCCTGAGGAACACAAGAGTCACCATTTTGACTTATAGGAGGTATTCAATACTTTTAGAAATGTACCTAGCTTCCACACGTGATTTTGAGTTAAATAACTCATATTATGCCTATAAATTCAAGAGATATCCTTGGAGAGAGAAGAACACTCGTAGAAAAAAGCTCATACTTATTTTATTATCAACCAATTTTATTCATAAATTTCACAAAACTTCAGGCTTGTAATGATCTTCAAAAGCTTATTCTATGATTTATGTGAAGAGGGCTCCATATTTTTCATGGATTCGAAGAAGATAGAGTGCTCAATTTTCCTTTCTTAAGAAACCAGTTTTAGGAAAACTTGCATAACTTCCACAAACTTATTTAAAACTTGATATTTATCATGAATCCTTAAAATAAACCCCTATACAAACTCCATAGGTTGGTTATCCATAAATTTTCCTTTATATCTCATACATATCTCATTTACCTCAACATTCACTATTAGTCCTCAAAGGCAATTTTGGTGAACTTTTTAATTTTGTCTCCAGGAGCTGAAATAATCCTTGTTATTGCTCATAAATTCCCTAGGAAATGATTTTTGGCTCCTCAAATTATTACATAAGCTTTTCATGACCCACATTAATCTCTCACACCTCATTGGGCTATAGAACTAGGCCTAAATGGACCAATTACAATTGAATCCTAACATTTGACATGTTGCTCATTCTAAAAGATCTTTCTCATGCTAGAATCATCATGTATGACTTGTAGGACACCTAAGAAAAGCTTACCAACCATATCCATAGCTTTAGAAAGTTCCTACCTCATTGACCTAGTCTACAAACACCCTAAAACCTGATAAGACGCTACCAATCAACCTTCATATCCCTAAACCGATCCTCACATCACCATTCATACCTTTTCCATTAATGAAAATTGACATAAATGACAACACCAATGACCAAGGTTCAAAAATATCCCCATTTTTCATTGATTTCAACAACTCAAAAAATTGATGGAAAACACACACAATCGGCTTTAAATCAACATTCCTTGTTTATGAAAACATTCTCCCCCTTTGAAATCTAGTACAAAGGTATACACATCCAACTCCATGATTAGCATGAAATAAAACAATTAAAAAGCATTCCTTACCTCAAGAATCTCCTCCTTGGATTAATATTACTTCCTTGCTAGTTGTGTCTTGACTAGATGCATGAATATCTCCAATAATTAACTTCATTATTCCCCTTAAACCTATTTTTATTCGTATTCGGTATATCACTTCACCATGTTTAATTAAACAAGATCATATATTCTTCAAGCTCATTGATTTTCTATACGAGGCTTAGGTCCCTGAATTATCCTTTTAAATCCTTCATTTCATCATAATTAGATTTCTTGACTGGTTTTGGTCTTGAATCCCTAGTAAAAAAATTTAGTGTGTTTTTACCTAACTTTTTCCACCCAAAACAACTCACTCATTTCATAAAAATCTCCCTTTCTTCTCCCCTAGAGCTTGTACCATCTCTATTTGACTGGTTTAACATGAGTTAGGCTTGAATCCTTGTCCTTGAAACATGTAGGTGATTCTACATTCTTTCCTTTTCCCTGATTTTTCTTCTTAGTATACATAGCCTCCTGTTTCATATGATGATGACTCTCTTTGAATGTTCACCTTATGTTCATCATTATGTGCCTTACCAAACTTTCCATATTTCTAAGATACCTCATATGCCATTTTTGGATTTTCTCAACCATCCTCGTAGTTTCTATACTTCTTCTATAACCACCGCATTTTTAACTTTCCACCTAGACCTTACTCTATGCAACTTCTCATCTTACCCAATTTTCATACATATCTTACTTTTTGATAAATAAAAACTTGGAATTCCTTTTGAAAAAACTTAAGGACTTAGTCATAATATCTTGTACCAAAACCAAAGCTCATCATCATGCACATAATATTTTTAATGCATTTTTACATCAAACTTTAACCATGTAGTCATTATATTCCTCAAAAGGGTAATTTTATCATAAGGAAAATGATCTTTACTTTCAAGGTTTGAGTCTCGAGATTTTTGATATGTCGATCACTAGTTCAACCCATTATAATCTGTAATAACCTCATGATACAAGAAAAACTTCATTAATGATCTTCAAACCACCCTTGATTTCTCATCTAAGTACAACTTGCTTGAAGTATTAATAATCAACTTGGATTACCATGAAAACTCAAAACTTGACCACTCTAAACCTAACTAGAATGCATCTTAAATTTCAATGTTATTTCACTAATATGGAGCTTGTTGACCCAATTAACACCATTAAAATCATGACAAAAGACCCGAAATTTTCATAATCACTGTCATTCTCAGATCTCTCGCTACTAAAGACACAAATATTATACATTTTTCATACAAGGCTTAGCTTCCATCACTATTGAGGCTTCCAAATTTTACACGAAGGATCATTATTTTCCCACCTTTTCTCTTGTTCTAGTAAGCCTCACCTAATATATAACTCACTTATGCTCAGATTACAACCAACATACCTCATATCTTGAGAGGAATTCTTATCAACAATTGAGGCTTGCTTTGTCACCTTTAATCTTAGATTCTCAAATCATAAATTTTCTAATATCTCTCTAGTAATCCAAACATCCTTATAGATATTACAACCTAGAAGATGTAATTGAACTTTCCATGTACTAATCTAGACTGAAAACACATTTTTTTCAAACATTATCAACCTTAACCTTAGTGAAACGACTCTTGATAGTTTTGTACTAGATATTTCATTCTAACTGAGAAGGATCTTAACTTAACTTGGATACTATACAACTAGTCTTCTCACACATGAGAAGTATTATGTCTGTTTTCAGCTTTACAAGATGATATAGACTTCAATTTGTAGCTTTACTTCAAGAGAATTATTTGGACCATCTACTCATCTCCAACATGAATAGTTATTTTATTTGCACAATGGTAGAAAAATGAAGAGAAAATTTTGCTTATTTCAACTGGTATATACCCTCTAGAAGCTTAGAGAATGTACACCACCTTATGAGATCACCTCAAAACATAATAAAGTCATCAATGCAGCATGATGAATCAATTATTTCCATTCTTGTCCTTGATATCTTTTCATTATTATTTGAATTATTCCTTAATGTGAGAACCAAATCTTCTAATTCTTTACTTTTTGATTGAGTGCTAGATAAACATACATGTTGCATCTCATGTGCCTATTATAGCAATGCTTGAGGAAGAATTTCTTCATGATTTGAACTAAACTTGTCTTCCTTCTTCTTTCCTTTATCATCAATTCATGTTGTCTTGTTTATAATGGAATTTTTCATTAGTTTCTATATTTCTACATCATCTTCCCATACAATTTTCGTGTCATTATTTACTTCCTAAACTCTTGGATTTGCTTCCTTGACTTTGTATATCCATTTAGCTTTCTTCTTTTCAGGATTTATTTTAGTCATGGATGACTTTGTCTCACTTTTAGGATTGATTTTCATATTATAAGACTTCTTATCTTTCCCTCTCGAAATCATGAGGTCTCGTTGTTATACCGAGGTTTCTCATGGTAATAACAATGCTTTGTAAAATGCCCAAAATTGTGATAAGTATAGCATATGACCTTAATTTTTCCTCTGGATTGGTGTGATTTGTCATTACTAATATGTTTTACATCCTTAAACTCATGAAATATTTTAGCGTTGTATCAAAATTTGTTATAATTGTATCACACTATCATGTTCATGCCTCCTATGTATTCTTTTTCCCAAAACTGACTTGAAGGGTCTTCTTAACAATACCTGACAATATGCCCTTTTCTCGTGACAATTGAAACAAACTATGTTCTTCTATTTTTGAATTCTATTGTCTCTCTATGGATGCTCATATATGATTTTTTTCTACATTCCTTATCCCTATGGCCATAACTATGAAAAGAAAAAAATATCCATTGAAATTTCTTTCATACCTAGATGTTTTTATTTTCTAACTGACTTAGGCCTTCTTATGTTTGTCTCCTTGATCTACTTCATGTTTTTTTGCATGTTGGGACTAGCCTTATCATCCTCTTTATTTTATATAGATTCTCCTCTGAATCCTAGACCTATTTTATCACTATGTGGCCTTTGAATTACCAAGATTCTACCAAGATATTTAGAAGGATTTTCCATTTTTCTATACTTTGTTAACTTTTCATTTAACTCTTCTAGTTAATCTTTCAAGATTCTCAAATGTTCTTCATGTTTTAGGTAGGAATTCTCTTTGTATTTTGATCCATATCCTTGATTGGTTAGCCATAGTCATCTTTCATGTGTTTGATTTCACTTTTTATACCATCAATCAGGGATTGAGCAATCTCATACTTCCTCTTTAGGATTGATTCTGCTAAAGTACCCATGCTTGTGTCTTCAGATATCACCTCCATGTTGTTAGGCTTGATTCGGTAGGACCAATATCTCGATACCATTGATGGAAACTAAGTCACTACGAGGGGGTGAATTAGTGTCTAATCAAACTTTTACAGACATTTCCATTTCCTCAATATTGAAATGACGAAACCATAAAAATATACATAATAAAATAACATGAGAATTTACACAAAGAAACAAAATTTAATGTGGAAAACCCAACTGGGAAAAAACCCACTGAAACCAAGAACTATGTGTAAGACAGAATGCCATTTAAAAGTTACACGATTTCATGATTGAGCTTCAACTCAACTTGGAGTTGCAACTCCAAACTTTAAACAATATTCAACTCGGTGTTTGACAAGCTCGCAACTTGTTTGGAAGCTTCAACTCCCTGATTTGGTCCAGCAACAACTAACCTTTAGTAAGCTTAAACTTTCTAGGAAGAAACGATTCCCCACATGCTAAACTACAACTTAGACTTCTTCAAGATTTTTTTCACTCAAATAGTTTTGTCTTACACAAATTATTGTGATTATAGACACAAAATCATTTACTTTAGATATTATTTAGTCCCAGATCATACTAATATTCATATGGTTTTGAGTGAAGAAAGTACTATTTAACTCCAATATTTTGGCTATTTTACTTTGTTTTCTATCATCATTTCTAACCATCGTATATGCTCACCCAACCTATTTTCATTGTTTCCCATCATTTTAGGCTTGACTCGGGTGCCTAGGATATCTCAGAATGAACACAGTGCACAGGTCCCAGGTTGGAGTGCCCTAATCTTTTTGCCACTTTCCCACCACTTTTTGGGCACTTTCTACCTATTTGAGAATTCTATATTTCTAGTGGTTGGCCTTTTAGGGTTAATTACGAAATTATAACAAGAGAACCATATAAATATAAATTTATGAGACCATAATGAGGGACCAATCACTAGTCACTACTATCATCACCTAAGGTTGCATCCATCAAAGGATCCATTTACATCCATCCACTCCATCAAAAATCACAAGGATAGTTCACTTGCATCACATAAGCATAGGAGGGAGGTTTATTCTATTCCATCCACCATTCTATTACATTTTCTACACATAGTTATTTCCCATTGCTTTCATAAAGTGCAACTGGCACAACAAAATCCTAGAGCATGATTGCACACATTTTCACATATAACTACATTGGGTATGAGATGTACTACAATTATCATTTAGTAATTCCACCATTGTGGTAGCTGAGGATAGTTTAAACCTTTCGTATGCATTATTCTTTTTTAGGGTTTGATGTTTGTCTTGGGGTTCTGCAGGTCTTATCTTCATCATTGATTACCAATGACATACAACCGAGTATAATGAAGTTAGTGTGACATACAACAAGGGATTCAAATCATCTAGGCACCCTACAAGTTTTATATTTTAACCTTCTACACAAATCAAGGAACCCAAATTGCAAACTAGGGAACCCACAAGCATCTGATCCTCTCCCAGGTGCCCCAATCTAGTCAAAAAATTCAGATTCAGAATTTTCAAGACCTCTCGCCTTTTTTCTACTTCTATAATATTTAGTCTATTTTGTGACATAGTCCAGATTATCGTACAAATCAGATAGGCTCCTTATAACCCATCTTTACACATTAGGGATTTCATTTTTTTAGCCTAGTTGTTTGGGTCACTTTTTATAATTATTTAGTTTTTATTTACATCATTTTAGTAATGATATTAACTTAGATTCTCCCACATTTTTAGTTAATCGGTGACCAATAAATCAGCTCAATCTTCTACCATGATCTCTCTCATCCTCAACAATAAACCTCTATGATAAAAGTTCACAAGAAACTATAAGTTTTTAAAGATTATCTCTTTTATTTTTATCCATACACTTTAGTTGATAGGGATGTTCACACACCTTAATTATCTCAGTAAGAGTTTTTATTTATTCATCCGTAGCTATGCATATTTCTTTACAACTACAATTCATCAACTCTTCCTTAGCTATATCTTAGACCTCTTGTCAATAGTTGAATCTGTATACAGGGTCTAAGTATGATCTAATCATATACTCATCTTTCTCTATTAAAATTCTTAAGGCTTGATATGTTATCTACATCACATATCTTTAGACTTCCTTTTTCTTCAAAATACTCCTTATTCCCTTATTTTCACATGTAATCTTCTTCAAAGTATTATCTACTCCTAATTTGTAGTTCATTCAACATATTAACACTTCTTATATCCACTTTTATACCCTTCTCACTTCATTCCATATATCATTTTCCAAGCTTGCAATCAATTGTTAGACCATCACTGTATCAATTCATCAACGTATATACCTCTCATATTTCTCCTTATCCTAATTTTATACTCTCCTATAAATTACACTTTATTAATCCTTTAGCATGTTTATTTTTCATATTATCTTACAACATAATCTCATGCACACCTTATTAACCCTCTCAAGAAGTAATTTTAGTTCAAAGCAATAAACTATATATGTGTTAGGATATAACACACACTCCTCTTTTAACTCTATTTCGTTCACTCTATCAAGCACCTTTTTCTCGGTCTCTTACTCACTTTTTATTCACCTACATTTTCATCTTGTTAACTCTTTATATTTGTTCACTATTTAAAAAAAAATGACTACTCACTCTAAGTAGGATATTAAGTATTCACATTCTTTATCTTTCATAAGACTCTTCAACTCTTACCTACTATTACTTGAGTTATCAAGCCACTATATCAACTTTTCAACTTCTCTATTTTATTTTCTATACCTTTTGGAATTTTTCAAAATTTCATACTTGGATCTTCACTATATTTTAACCTAAAAACACTCTTCACCTTTTACACTCAAGAGTGATTCAAGCTTGGTGTTTGTGGGATGGCATTTGGCACCTCTCTCGACCCCTCTACAACTTCATCATGACACAATATATTCCAAAACCCAACCTTTTCCTCAACAAGGTAATCGATCATAGAGAACATTTGTAACAAAATTATGAATAACATATACAGGTAATTGTCAATGAAGGAGGAGTTAATTTTTTTATATTCGTTACTCCCGACGTTTTAGCTTCTCCATGAGATCCTTCATTTCTACTAAGATGTTTCAACTTCACTCAAGCATGACTAAGTGTTTTTGAAGAATTCGACTACATCTCACCGATTTGATAAGGAGCAAGAACAAGACTTGGATTGAGAAACACTTGTCATACAAATTAGAGAACTTCAATTTTCTTCTTTACCCTTATTTTTTCCTCATGTGAATTAGATTTCACCTTGTCACATTCTTATATAAGATATAAGGTATTTATTCAATAGTTAATATGAGAGAATGAATGATTTGTTTCGACCTTGTAGATATTAGAAGTGTTACTACCACAATTTCCACTTCCAAAAATTACAAAACACTCCATATATTAATTAGGCCATTCTTTGAATTTTTGAATCTATGCACAAAGACATAGATCGTAAAATGTAGAAAAAAAAGCATTAAAACCATTCACAGTATGTTAGTGTAGCTAAAGCTCTACCTTAAGATGATTACAACAAAATATCGGTGAATCCTTGATGAAAAAACTTGAGACTTGAAAAATCTTGGATACGAACACCGATGATATTTGGTTCAATTTTTTTCATTTTCATCAATGCAACTTGAAGATTCAAGGAATGTTTTCATTCTAAACCCTATCTTGAGGGTTTCACAGATTGTACAAGTCTGAGTGTAGACACCAAATTTGGGTCACATTCCCCTTTTACCCCACATGTATATTAATTTAATTACCTACAATTAAATTAATTCCCATTCTCACAATATTCATTAATTTAAATACCTTAATTAAATTAATTTCCACCTCACCTAGACACCTCATCATAGACCTATTCTTAGCATGTTTCCTTTTAACTAGGACTCAATCTCTACTTACCATAACTAATTGAGACTTAGTCTAACCCTAACACTAGATGCCTATTCTTTCTCTAACAATATGCCCATTTACTTACGTGGAAAATACCATTTTTGACTGAACCAATGGGAAGAACTGGTAAAAATATAGCCAAGATCTGTTGTTTTGGCAACCTAGGATTTCCCACCATAACCGATGCCCATTAACCCTAAACCGACACTAGTTAACCTAAACTATCATCGGTTACCATATATTCACTTTGGTAACCTTTTTCTAGAGGTTGGAAGAATTATTCAAGTCTAAGAAGAGAGATATCTACATGCAAGCACGAACTAGAGCCCTCTTGCACATCCAGACATCTTGAACCAACACCAAGATTGATATGAAGGTTAAGCATTCACGGTAACATTTCGGGAAGCACTGCTGCGACACTGATCACTAGTTTCATAAATCAACCATCACCCTCATCCAACCACCAGTCTGTAAATACAAGTAAGTGCATTTGGATCTACATATTTCCATACTTATTTATATCAGTTCCTTTATATCTATTTGAGAGTCCTAGTCTCCTTTGCATCTCATCACCTCCCACCTTCCTGTCAATCCCTCCTCCTAACCACCTACAACCTCCCAACTCTCTATACCTAACTATAGACATCTCTCGAGAATTCTTAGCATCTTTGGAATCCTTTATTTCTTGCATTGAATTGTATTAAAAGTGGATTTACAACCATCTAAGAAGTATCACACTTTCTTGGATCTAGCACACGCTAGGTAATCCACTAACATATATTGTTTAATATTCATCCGATGGTCTTGTTTTCATTCATGGCTAGTTACTCTTAGCAAAAAGGAAGTTCTCACAATCAACACTAGATCGGGAAATCAGAATGCATGCACTCTACCTTCCACCTTCATTCACAAGTATTCCTCCTCACCCTTACCCTATCTATTTTTCTCATACATACGCAACTTATTGGTGAAACATTTTGGCATGCCCGATGGGACCCTCATTTGTGGGTTTATTTCTATTCATATAGGTTGCATCTTGTGTGTTTCCTTTCTAAATTATTATTCACTAAGTCTTCTTCTCTGGTAATATTCTCCTTTCTAATTTCTCTAAATGAAACATTTATTTTGGTGCATTTAAAAGAATCATTCTTCTTTCTTTCTACATTAGTAAAAATCATCCTTTCTCCTATTTATCATTTGCTACATCGAATATAATTGTCGATTTGGGTTATAAAATTTGTTACATTTCATCCTTGTATTATGCATTTATTAGCTCAAATTTAAAATTGAGGGCAACCTATACACCGGAAGTGATGCCCACCGATGGTTGACACAATTACATAATAGAAAGTACTTTCTCTCTTCTCTCTCTCTTTTCCAAACTACAAAAATATTAATTTACACATCTTCTTAAACAACACCTTACCTAGAAGAAGCTGTCAATGATCACACGATCAGAGGATTGATAGTGGGCACCCAACTGGTTTCTCTGTCCAGTCATTATCTTAGAGAAAGGACCACCCCCACCAAAACATAACCTGAAACCTCCCCTTTAGATTGCCTCTTCATAGGATGCCTTCCCAACCAAAAAACTATGTTCTAAATTCACAAGTCAGTCTCAAATAGCATAAGCTAAAGTAACATAAAATTCACTTGTAGGATTACATGTTTTTCTTATCTTTCTTCCTGAATTGCATTTTGAGTTGTGAGGATTACGTTTCTTCATTTTCTTCTTCCTTTCACACTCCCCATCATAGTTAGAGTATTTTGACTTGTTTTTGAGTGTGTCAGGGCCTCATATTATCATCCTCAAGTCTTCTAGGTTATTTCTTCATCTGATTTAATTCACAAAATCCATTTTTATTCACTTCTTCGATTTCATAGTAACCGGTGTTGGTCTAGCAACCGTCATCGGTTCCCATCTGACCATCATCGGTTTACCTGACCGGTGTCGATTACCATCTCTTTTGGTTATTTTACCCAAAATAGGATTTCATCACCTTATCTTTTCTATGTGAAGTCATCTGGACATCATCATATTCCCAACATTTTGATATCACTATCAAGTACAGTTTCCCCATTTCATTTTTCATTAGTTCTGCTTCATTTTCTCAAATTGGTGTTTTCCCACAGTAACTGGTATCGGTTACTGTAACCATCATCAGTTCCCCTCAACCGTCATCGGTCATCTTAACCAGCATCGATTTCCCTATTTAATTCTTAATTGAAAAATTGACCAATTCTACCTACCATTATCTATTCTTTCTTGTTCCTACTTGTTTTTGTGTCATCTACGAATACAGGTTTCACCAGGTCAACACTAATTCACATGGTGTTGACTCACAACCAAGCCACCCTTATATTTCACACTAGTCTTTAGCCACTCCCACCTAGCCCATCAACACCTTCTATTCTGTCGCCTATGGATCCAACTTAGCCTATCACCATTTCTACTAGTGATGACGAGTTCGCAAGACTCCTTGATCAGAATTATGTGGCCTTACAATACTATCTTTCCCACTCATCTACCCGAGACTCCTTAGGATAGCTAGTATACAACATGCTTGTATCTATTCCTCTTTCCCTCACCCCCACTTCCACATCATCTATCACTAGCTCAAAGCACCGCCATCATCCAAATTACCCCCGTGGTCTCTCAGTTAGGTCCCACCTATTCCATAAATACAACATCAATGACGTCTATTGCACCCGTGGTGTCAACCGTTCCTTCACTAACTACCTTGAACATGGCCCCATCTACCCCCTTTTCCTCGTATATACCAATTTCATCAAAACCTCCTCTATTGTCGAAACCCACACCCCGTTCCAAAACCTAGTTCTTTCCATCCCTCAATCTCTACCACCCATTACCATGAGATTTGTTACAACCACCCCACCTATTTACATGCATCACTAAAGACCCCCAATCTTGTCTATTGTTTATCCAGGGGTATCTTCCTCCCCGTATGTATCCCCCTTTATAGTTTTCATATTCGCCACCCCCATGTATTAGGATGCAATCCACATCATACACCATCATCAAATTCCCTTTACTACTAGAGGTTCTCATTCTTCACAACCCATAAATGACCTCATTAGGATGATGATGGAAAAGATACAAAACTTAGAAGCATTAGTTTCCAACTCTCGTAACTCTTTAACCTATGACAAAATATGTAATGATCATATTCATCCATCCATTCCTATTCTCCCATACCTTGGGCATTAGGAAATTCCCAAGTTCAACCATTTCAATAGTAAAGAGGACCCGCATGACAACACTTGCAGTCATTCAAACATAGGTGCTACCTAATTTCCCATTGTTGGGTTTTTAAATGGTACTTTAACAAACCACAGTTAGGGGACAACAAGTCCCTCCTCTTTAATGGGAGAGGTTCCCTTATTGAAAGCAAGCAACAAAACTTATATACAAATGTACAACTTTCAAAGTGTGGATTCCTGATATTTTGAAATGTTTTATGCCCAAAGATCATCAATACGAAAGAATGGAAGAACTAAGGAGATGAGAGAGGAAGAACATAACAATACTTTCAGGAAATATAGATAGCAGAGTATAACCTTATACATATTGATCAAAGGAGATGCATAATGGAATCATTCGCATTTATAATAGATATAATTTCACAGACACAAAGTTCCCAAAATCATATTAACAAGAACACAAAGTTTCTTATCATGTGAATATGGATTATTCATAAATTCAAGTGAGGAAAGAAGGAATAGCAGAGGAAGAAAGGGAAAGACTTCACGTATTGATTACTTTTGAATCTATTACATCGAAAGAGTACCGGGATCCAACCAATAACAATGGCATGGAGAAGCCATTAAATAGCTTCAAAAATGGTTACAAACTAATGAAATTGATTCAAGAAACTGAAGTTTGAACTTCTCCAACACCTCGGCCATTTCCATGCCTGGTGGAAAAACTAGATGCATTAAATCGAAGCCATTAACCCCATTTTACAAATTTAAAAATGGGTCATCCATATGGAAGAGCTTTGTTGAAGCAGGCTGCGAGTGCCTTTTGTATTTTCTAATTTTTATAGATATTGTGCATTTTAGACATTTTGGTCCACCCATCTACTTCGATATAACCTTGACACGTGGCTTTACTTGAGTGGCGACGGAGTCGTGGCTCACTTTTACAATTTTAACTCTTTTCAAAGAAAATCTCAAAAACTCAAAGTTCTCTACCAACCTTCCTTCCCACTTTGACTTTCAATGTAGGCTAAACATTTGACTTTATCCATTGGCATGAGTGGGGCTGTGGGTCACTTTATAACTTTAAGGTATTTATGGAAACAATGCCAAAATTCCCAAATTTCTCCGATGGCTTTGCATTTGTACTTTAACTTTTCAACGGCGGGTCGTCGGAGAAATTTAAAGATTTCGGCTTTGTTTGAAAAAAGTAACAAGTATAATGTTGGGTTTTTAAATGGTACATTAAAAACCATAGTTAGGGGACAAAAAGTCCCTCCTCTTTAATGGGAGAGGTTCCCATATTGAAATCAAGAATCAAAACTTATATACAAATGTACAACTTTCAAAGTGTGGATTCTTGATATTTTGAAACATTTTATGCCCAAAGATCATGAATACGAAAGAATGGAAGAACTAAGGAGATGAGAGAGGAAGAACATAAAAATACTTTCAGAAATAAAGATAGTAGAGTATAACCTTATACGTATTGATCAAAGGAGATACAAAATGGAATCATTCGCGTTTATAACATATATAATTTCACAAACACAAAGTTCCCAAAATCATATTAATAAGAACATAAAGTTTCTTATCATGCAAAGATGGATGATTCACAAATTCAAATGAGGAAAGAAGGAATAAAAAAGGAAGAAAGGGAAAGAATTTTTATTGATTAATTTCGAATCTATTACATCTACAGAGTACCAGGATCCAACCAGTAATAATGGTGTGGAGAAGCCATTAAATAGATTCCAAACATGGTTACATTCGCTACAAAAATGATGAAACTAATTCAAGAAACGGCATCTCGAACTTATCCAATGCCTCGGTCATTTCCATGCACGCGAAAAAAACCAAACGCATTGAATCACATCCATTAACCCACTTTTACAACTTTAAAAATGGGTTGTCCATGTGGAAGAGATTTGTTGAAGCGGACCTGGGGGCACCTTTTGCATTTTATGATTTTTATAGAGATTGTGCATTTTAGACTTTTTGGTCTTCCCATCCACTTCTAATATAGGCCTGGAAAGTGGCTTTACTTGAGTGGTGATGGATTCACAGCTCACTTTTACAATTTTAACTCTTTTCAGAGAAAATCACAAAAACTCAAATTTCTCTGACGACCCGCCTTCCCGCTTTGACTTTCGATGTAGGCTCAACATTTGACTTTATCCTTTGGCATGAGTAGGGCCATGGGTCACTTTATAACTTTAAGCTCTTTATGGAAACAAAGCCAAAATTCTCAAATTGCTTTGACGACCCACCTTCGTGCTTTGAATTTTCAAGCTGTGGAGTCGCGGCTTACTTTTTACTTTTACTTTTTTCAAAAAAAAGCTCAAATCTTCAAATTTCTCTCGACAACCCACCTTCCCAATTTGACTGAAACATGGCCACATGTCCTTTTGTGGATTTTTTTGTGTGTTTTGACTAAGTCCCTCTGTTTGGCCAAGGATTTATGTCGACTTGGGACACTTGGAGACTTCCCGCTCATTTGGAGACTCTGTTTGGACTGACCTTGAGAGTACACCGATTAGACACATGGAGAGCTAATGCACGTTTGGGACCTACTTTTGGATTCACCCCTAAAAGTGCAATCAAGGGACATATGGGGCTTTCCACTAGTTCTCCTTTCCTTAGCCAATTCAATGGTGGTTATGCCCCTTTGGACTTCTATGGGACTTTAGACATGTGGAGAGTTTTCACTTGTTTGGGGAACCACCTTTGGCTTTGACCCTTGAAGGTGCATCGATGAGGCACGTGGCGCCATCCACTGTCTTTAGAATTTTCAATAGTCGATTTAACTTTTTGAGGCTCTGACCATGTGGAGTGTTGGCACTCATTTGGAGTCTATCCCTTGGGTCTTACTTCTAAATTTGTGTCGATGAGGCTCGTGGAGGCTTCCACCGACCCTCTTATACTTAGTCAATTTAAACGGTTGGCTCTGTCCCTTTTCGAACCTTGGACATGTGCGGGTTGTCACAAGTTTGGGGTCTCTCTTTGGGCTACACCTTCTATGGGTCCATTGCTTTGCCTCAGAGTTGACTCACATGCGAAGTCTGAAAACTTCAAGCCTTTTCTTTAATCTTCTCTTATGCACTCTAATCTCCTTTGACGTTGTTGGCCTCCTTCACTGACCCTTCCCCTTCGTTGTTGAATTTGGAATGTGGGCTCGCATGACTGAACCACCCCTTCTAATTTTTTCTTTTGTGTGGGGTCTTATTTGATCAATTTTTCTAGGGGGAAAAATTGGGACAATAGGCACCAACCCAAAATTTTCAAAACTTGACTTGAAAATGAGGGGAATTTTGAGGGTGACAATAGTTGGCTCTTTCTGGGGATGACTTGGATGGGATAGAGGAATAAGGAAAGATCAAGAACCATAGAAAACTCTGGGAAAGTAGACCAGTCCCGTATCCATTAGTCAAATAGAGTCAAAGGAAAAACTAATACATAAGACAATACACACGTAACGAGAAAAGAAACAAACCAAAAATGAAAGACCAAAAACAAAGCATTGTACATAATATACGGAAAGGACTACCTAGTCACGTAGGAATTGAAAAACTTAAAATACTACCCACTATAAGGAAGTTGTAGAGGATATCCATCCATATAATCCAAATATAAAGAGTTTTCTCTAGTAAAGTGCTTGATTTTGAAAGGACCAAGCCATAGAGAATCAAACTTACCATGGCTTCATCGAGGTTCATGTCTTTTTTCCCACATCATAACAATGTATCTCACTTGAAAATATTTGGGTCTAGCTTTCTTTTCAAACAAAGCTTTAACCTTCAGTTGATGAGATGAGATTCTATCAAAAAAATGCAACATGTCTTCATCCAGACTTTCTGGAGATACATGATCCTCTTGTCCAAGGAACTGGTAAAACTTGAATCTTCAATAGCCTTCATTAAGTGCAAGGATGGTAATTCCAATGTTACTGGAAGCTGAGCTTCAACACCATACACCACTTGAAATGGAGACATCCCAATTTCTCTTTTGGGTGTAATTCTATCTTCCTAGAGAGCATCATAGAGCTTCTTGTGCCAATTCCTCTGAGATTCATTGACAAGATTCCAAACAATGGTTACCAAATTCTTATTTGTTGATTCTACTTGTCCATTCCCTTGAGGATAATAATCTAAAGAATGAGCAAGGGAAATTCCATAGCCATAGAAAAAATCCATCATCTCAGAAGAAGAAAAATTGGAAGCATTATCATTCACAATCTTGTTTGGTACCCCAAACCTTATCAAGATGTTCTCTTTGATGAAATCACACACCACCTCAGAAGTAGTGCTTTTGAATGGAATAGCCTCTACCCACTTTGTGAAGTAATCTATATCAGTTAGCACGTGAGTATTCCCAACAATGGAAGGTGGATTAAGAGTTCTAATGAAATCTAATCCCTACTTTTGAAAAGGATCATCAATCACTACTGGTTTTAGTGAGAAAGTAGCCAACTTAGGTCTCATAATAAAATTCTAACAAGATTCACACTCACCTACCCATTTTGAGGCATCTCTACGAACAATATAGGCCAATATTACCCAGAACAAAGGATTTTATGGGCGGTGACAACAAGAGAAATTCCCTCCACAATCTTGATCATGAAAAGCTAAAAACAAATTATTTTGTTGCTCTTTGTCCACACATTTAAGGAATCTTCCATCTATGCCTCACTTGAACAAAGCATTTTCCCATAATACATACTGTGCAGACCTCAACTTAATAGATCTCTTTTCCTTGGCACTCAAGTGGGATGGAAACTCTTCATAAGTAAGAAAATGTGCAATATCAGCATACCATTCATCTGTTGAACTAAGGAAGAGGACAACTGGAACATCAACTGCTTCTTTGGACAATTCTGCATCAGCTCCTTCAACAATAAGCTCACATAAGCCTTTACCCTAAAACTAGCTTAGTTGGCTTGATATCAAGGTCATATTCTTGTAATTTTTCTACCCAATTTCCTCTCTTAGTTCCAAAATCCTATTGTGTAAGAATAGACTTGATGGTTGTATCAGGTAAAAACACAACAGAGTGACAATTAAGAATATAAAAATGAAACTACTTGACAACTTTGACCATGACAAAATCACATTTCTCCATCATAGTATATTTCAATTCATGAGATTTCAGAACATATCTCATGAAGGCAATTGGAAGTTCATGATCCTCATAATTTCTCTGAGTTACCACAACAGCCAAGGTACTATCTGTAACATAGCAATAGATGATAAAATCTTTGTTGAAATCAGGACATGCTAAGATGGGAGTTTTAGCAATAAATTTCTTGATACCTTCAAATGCTTCTTTACCTTTAGAAGTCCAACCAAATTTTTTCTTTCCTTTCATCATGTGAGAAATGCTCATAGTCAGTTTGACAAAATCAAGAATGAATCTCCTCAACAAGTTTATCTTACCAAATAAAGAGTGAACACCCTTTTTGTTTGTGGGAAGAGGAATCTACTGGATTTCTTGAAATATTTCTAGATCTATCTTGATTCCTTCTTTGGAGACAATATGCCCCAACAACTAAACTTTAGTAACAAAAAGAATAGACTTCTTAGGATTGAGATAAACTTCATGTTCTCTCGTATTTTTAGAGAACTGCTTCAAGATGCTTTAAAGTGATCTACCCTTGGTTTGGAGAAAATAGTCAAATCATCAAGGTACACAACAATACACTTTCCTTTAGACTGTCAAAAGCTAAATCCATTTCCCTTTGGAAGGTGGCACCAGTATTGATAAGACCAAAAGACATCCTCTTGTAGGCAAAGGTGCCCCAAGGAGTAGTAAAAACAATTTTGTGTTGATATATGGTATTGACTTCCACTTGATTGTATCCAGAGAATCCATCAAGCATAGACAACATCTCAGAGCCTATGACAACTTGCAAAACTTGATCCATCATGGGAGAGGATAGTTGTCTTTCAGAGAGGCCTGATTCAAATTCCTAAAATCCACACAGATGTGAATCTCACCATTCTTCTTCCTGATAGGCACAATGTTGGAAATCCATGTTGAATGATGTATAGGGAAAATAATCTTTTCCTTTAGTAACTTTTGGATCTCTTGAAAAATAGTGCCAGCAACCTTGGGATTGTATTTCCTTTGTTTCTACTTGAAAGGTTTGATCCCAAGTTTTAGAGGGATAAAGTGTTGCATTTCCTTTGGTTGAAAAGCCTTGAGATCATCATATGAATAGGAAAGAACATTAGCATACCTTTTTAATAGATTTACTACTTTCTTCTTCTCTTCTTGAGTGTAGCATTTTCCAATATTCACCATCTTGGGTTCCTCATGACTTCTAATATTAACCTTTTCACATTCGTAAAAACTGTCAAGATCCTTGGGAAGCTTTAGACTTAATGTACCTATCATGCTTATCAAACAAATCTTCCAAACTCACCATCCCTTTAAGGATCTTGTTACCTTTCAATTTGATGCAGCCATCTTGATCTATCTCTTCCTTGATATCTCCTTCATTAGAGGATACACACTCTCTAGGAAAAGTCTCACTTCCTTCAAAATATAATTGATCAAAATTATCCTTAAGCTCTAAGAAATAGAGAAAATGTTGATCATCATTAAAAACCTTCAAGTTGTTTGCATTATCTAGTAAATTGGGACTATGAATCATTTTAATGGTAAATTTATCCCGAGAG
Organism: Taxus wallichiana var. yunnanensis; assembly: GCA_018340775.1. Lineage (NCBI taxonomy): Eukaryota > Viridiplantae > Streptophyta > Pinopsida > Cupressales > Taxaceae > Taxus > Taxus wallichiana. The sequence goes on along the minus strand of CM031238.1, from coordinate 467,142,368 downwards.
AAACCTAGGTGAGGAATCAACGAGAGATCCCGAGACAACTAGAGAATCAACTCTAGTATTCTCCTCTCTTGGCACAACTTCAATAGAGAAAGCATCAAGAAAATCAATGGAATCCTAGACAAGGTTTCTATAATGTTTCAATCTCCTGTTCTTCACTTGAAAAAGATCTCTAACTTGTTTCATAATCAACTCTGCATCACCACGAGCACAAATATTCTTCACTCCCATTTATTTTTCCATGTTCAATCCAAGTATGAGTGCCTCATATTCATCTGTATTGTTTGTATTTTCAAAACAAAGATTGAATGAAAAAGATGAATCTTCCCTTTTGGAGAGATCAACACCAATCTAGCTCCGAACACCAGTGAAGAAAAATTCCATCAAATACCAAAGCCCAAATTCCATTAGGATCATGAATCAATCCCTTAGGAAGTTTTACCTCATCCTATGACATGATCATATAGTTACCATACCCTATATATTCATAGAGTATATGTGCTTTTGGATCATCGGTATTTTGTGTGAAGTATTCATCTGTTTCTCAGGTAGAAGCTTCTTCATTTTTCCATTGACTAGGATCAAAGCATGTGACCAATCCATCTAAATTTCACCTCCTACCTCCTTATAGAAATTCCTACTCAGCAACATACCATATGAGGGAGGAATATCAACTACCAAAATAGTGGCTTTAACCCTTTTCTTTGGAAAGCAAGAAAAAGGCTACTTGTGCATCTTTAATTATTCCAACCAAAGGAACTTCTCTACTCTCCATGGAATAGTAGGAACCAAAGGTACATGTTAGAGTTAGGCCCAAAGCATGAGCTACTTTTGCAAGAATTACATTGTCTGATGCTCCTGAGTCTATAACATAATTACTGAGTTTATGGTCAGCTATGAGGAGAGTCACATAGAATGGTTCAATTTTCTCATTAGGGGAAGTGACTGCAACCACAAGGCTTATTTGAGGTAAGGAAGAGGGAGTGATCAAAATACCTTTAGAAGTATTGAATGAAGCTTTGGATTTGGAATTGAATTTTTTTACCATTTTAGCAAAGTATTTTGGATGGGTTTGGTAAAACTATGCCTCTAAAATTTGGACTTTGGTCTTTTCGAGGTGATCAATGATATCAAAATATTTACAGGTGGATGGGGAATCATTGTTAGGAACTTGAGAGACTTGTGATTTATCAGTTTTAGGATTTGAAGGACAAGAAGTTTTGGAAACAAAAGTAGAATAAGGATGATTAACATTACTCACCTTTTGTGTGGAGGCTGTGGGAATAGGAGCTCCTCTTCTTGTAACCACTGGAATAGTTATAGGAAACTCCTTGAATTTCTTAGCAGGTTGCACCACTTTTTATTTTCTGTTCATTTGCTCTTGAGCCATGACAACACATGACTCACTATTCATATCTGCCACTCTTTCGTCATATTCATCTTCATCATCCTTACCTTCATTGTCGAGGAAATGAACTTGAGATCCACCAAGATCCTCTAATTCTTCATCAACCTTTTCTTCTAGTTCTTCATAGAGTTCATTAAACTCCTCGTCATCATGTTCTTGAACTTCACGAGTTACATTGACTAGAACCTTGATGGGTGGGCCTTTAATGGCCAATCTAGTTTGAGAAGAAGGAAAATGGTTCTTGGGCTAAAAATATTCCTTGGAATATCTTTGTAAGGAGTATGCTAAGACAATTGTTTCTTGATAGCAATCGGATCATTTGCAAGCTTCTATACTAATTGATCGAAATTGGCTCCGTGGATAAGAGGAAGAAGAAGATGATTTAGACTTGGAGGATTCTCTTTTCAATTTACTAGACATGATCATGTCATTCAAAAAACTGATAGATAACCATTGATCAGCCTCCAAAGTTACAAGGTTAGCTCTCCTTAGTGCATAGCTTACTTCGAACAATCGGGCATTAAGGAAGAAGCATTTTTGGATTTGATCTACAGGACAAGTGATCTATGGAATTTTATGGGTGAGCTTGTTGAATTTGGCCACAAATTATCTCATGGGCTCAAATGGTTCCTTCTTAATATGAGATATTTGAGCTAGCACAACATGCACATCTTCAGCATGTTTGAAATGTTTCTCAAACTAAGTTTTCATGGTGTTCCAAATAGTGATCGACCAAGCAGGAAGATGATAAAACCAATCAGCAAAATTTTCCTACAATGTCTCCACAAAAATCCTGTTAGAGACATCTTCATGTTCAATCCCAAGAATCCCACATGCAAAAATGAAGGCTGAAATGTGTTCATCTGGATGAACCTTCCCATCACCCCAAAATTTGGGAAAGCTTTTCCTGTTACCCCTAGGTAACTCATGAAATGGCTAAGGAAGAGCAAGAGGCCCAACTTGTTGTCCCCAAGGTAAAGGTGCTGCCATATGTGGAAACATTGGTGAAGGGTAAATGAAACACCAACAAGTATCAAAGCACAAAGATTAGGAATGAGCTATTTTTTAGGAATGCTATTATTGGAATTTATGTCTTCAACAGAGGTGTGCTTGTAGAATGAGTTCCTCTATTCCTTCTTCTTTGGAAGAAGAGAAAATTTTTGTTGTTCCAAAATTTTAAAATGGGAATCCTCTACCCCAAGAGATTTCTTCCCATGTGTAACCATAGAGTCGCCAGACCAAAATAATTTTAAAGTTTTTCTTTTAGAAAGGAATCCATTTGAAACAAAATCCCTAGTAGAGTTGCCAAAAACTGTTGGGTTTTTAAATGGTACTTTAACAAACCACAATCAGGGGACAACAAGTCCCTCCTCTTTAATAAGAGAGGTTCCCTTATTGAAAGCAAGCAACAAAACTTATATACAAATGTACAACTTTCAAAGTGTGGATTCTGATATTTTGAAATGTTTTATGCCCAAATATCATCAATACGAAAGAATGGAAGAATGAACAAGATAAGAGAATAAGAACATAACAATACTTTTAGGAAATATAAATAGCCTTATACGTATTGATCAAAAGAGATAAAGAATGGAATCATTTGCGTTTATAACATATATAATTTCACGAGACACAAAGTTTCCAAATCATATTAACAAGAACAAAAGGTTTCTTATCATGCAAAGATGGATGATTCAAAAATTCAAATGAGAAAATAAGTAATAGTAGAGGAAGAAAGGGAAATACTTTTGTATTGATTACTTTCGAATCTATTAATTACATCTATAGAGTACCAGATCCAACCACTAACAATGGCGTAGAAGCCATTAAATAGCTTCCAAAAATAGTTACATTCCGTTATAAAAATGATGAAACTAATTCAAGAAATTGATGTTTGAAATTCTCCAACACCTAGGTTGTTTACATGCCTAGCAAAAAAACCAGACACATTGAATCATAGCCATTAACCCACTTTTACAACTTTAAAAATGGTCCATCCATGTGGAAGAGATTTGTTGAAGTGGGCCTGGGGGCGCCTTTTGCATTTTATGATTTTTATAGAGATTTTTCATTTTAGAAATTTTAGTCTACCCATCCGCTTCTGATATAGGCCTAACATGTGGATTTAATTGAGTGGTGATGGAGTTGTGACTCACTTTTACAATTTTAACTCTTTTCAAAGAAAATCTCAAAAACTCAAAGTTCTCCACCGACCCGCCTTCTCGCTTTGAATTTTGATGCGGGCTCAACATTTGAATTTATCCCTTGGCATGAGTGGGGCCACGGGTCACTTTATAACTTTAAGGTATTTGTGGAAACAAAGCCAAAATTCCCAAATTTCTTTGATGGCCCACCTTCACACTTTAACTTTTCAACAAATGAGTTGCGGCTTACTTTTTACTTTTTTCAAACAAATCCAAAATATTAAAATTTCTCCAATGACCCACCTTCCCACTTTGACTTGAAACATGGCCATGTGTCCCTTTGCGGGCATGTTCTATATATATATATATTTTTGACTAAGTCCCTTTGTTTGGCGAAGGATTTATGTTTGACCGGGACACGTGGACACTTCCCACTTATTTAGAGACTCTATTTGGACCTAACCTTCGAACGTGTGCCGATTAGACACCTAGAGAGTTGGTGCACATTTGGGACCTTCTTTGGATTCTCCCCCTAAAAGATCATCAAAGGGAAATTTGGGACTTTCCATTAGTTCTCCTTTCCTTAGCCGATTCAACAGCCAGTTCTACCCCTTTTAAATTCTTTGGGACTCTGCAGACACATGGAGAGTTGGCACTTGTTTGTGGAACCACCTTTGGATTCAACCCTTGAAGGTATGCTGATGAGGCATGTGGCACAATCGATCGGCCTTATACTTTTCAATGGTTGATTTGAATTTTTGAGGCTCTGACCATGTGGAGGGCTAGCACTCATTTGGAATCTGTCCCTTGGCTCTCGCTTCCGAAGTTGTGCTGATGAGGCACATGGAGGCTTCTACTGACCCTCTTATACTTAGTCAATTTAAATAGACATCTCTATACCTTTTCCAAACCTTGGACACATGGAGGGCTAGCACAAGTTTGGGGTCTCTCTTTGGGCCGTGCCTTTTGAATTTGTCTTTGATGAGGTCAGACACCAAAATTGGGTCACACTCCCTCAACCCTCGACAAATAACCAACTTAAACACACTCACCTAACCATGGACCCTTTGACCCCACTCTAATATTATTTTAATTAATTTAATTAAATTAATCCATGTCCTCACAATATTTTTATTTAATTATCCTAGTTAAGATAATTCCCACACCACTACCTCACATATACACCTCACCTAGACACCTCACCCCAATCTATTCTTAATATGTTGCCACAACTAATTAAGACCTAACTAAATCCTAAAAATAAAAGCCTACATTCCCTCTAACTAGATTCCCACCCGTTAGAAAAGAAGCTTCTGTTCTAATCCATGAAAGGAAAACGAACAAGATCCAAGAAATCAAGTAGATCTTCTCATTTTAGTGAACCTAGAAAATCCTGCCCTAATCGATGTCGGTCACCCCTAAACCAATGTCTTTGGTAACCTGGAACCATCTTTGGCTACCTTTTATTCCCTTTGGTAACCTTATTTTGAGGTTGGAACATTTAGAGAGCAAGAAACGAGACCATAGTTGCATGCCCGCAGAACCAACATTCGCACACACATCCAAACATCCACAACCAACATCAGAAGTGACCATAGAGCCATTTTGCATTCATGGGAGCATCCTTGGGAAGTTCCATCACCACACCAAACTCCATCCATCTGATCAACATGTCATTTCCATCCAACCATCAAGCTCATATAATAGTAAGTATACCTCCACCAACTTGGTCTAATACACTATAATAGCTTTTATTATTTCTGTTATCAGATTAAGTTGTTGCATCTCCATTTCTTCATTTCTTATCAGTTTGTAACTAGGCCTTTTCCATTATTTACATCATTAGATTACCCATCCTCACTTTTTGTTCATCCCTGACCACATTTGAGACCTTTGTAACCCTCAAACCTACCCCACCACCTACATCAAATCCAAAATCAAGTCCTCTAATCATTTTATTTTAAGTTTCCTTTTACCTCGACCATACCGATGTCATTACCCATAACCATTGTTGGTTTCACTTAAACTGACATCGGTCATACCAGACCGATGTCGATCTCTATGTTTTACCCTCATACCAAGAAAAATCATAAATTCCTGACCAAATACCCAAAACGGCCCAAAACTCGACCTTGACCAAGTACAGGACTCTGACAGAGACCTCGCCCTTCAAATTCAATCATAGCTTAGCATGTTGTGAATAAATTTGCTTATTGTAATCAAATGAGATACCTAAATCATTTTAACTATATTAGGACTTCATTTATTGTTAATATTGAATTGTTTTAAACAAGGGATTGATAGCCTTCTAGGGAGTATCATACTTCTTAGAACTAGCATACGCTAGGTCCCAATATGTCATATGTTATTTAATCTCTTTTGGTGGTCTTGTTGTTCATTTTAGGTAGTTCCTTCCAGCTAAAAGGAATCTCTCATGATCAGCTGTGGATCAAGAATTCATATGTGGGCAATAACCTTCAACCAGCTTTAACAGGTATTCCTCCTAGCCCTTTTACCCTTATTTGTTTCACCACATTTTGAGAAACAATATAAGAATTATGTAAAACATTTTGGCATGCCGTGGGACCCATTCAAGGTTCCTTGTATCTCTTCATTTCTAGGTGAAAGTTGTATGTTTGTTTACTTTACTGAAAGGTTCTCACATTAAATTTCTCCCCTAGAAACTTCTCTTCTTTCTATTGTCTTAAATAAATCATGTTTTGGGTCTATAAAAATAACTCTTCTTCTCTTTCATTTGTACTGCATTAGTGAAAGATCATACTCTCTCCTGTTCACATTTTTGTCATCAAATTCAATATTTCAATTTGGGCTTAAAATCAACTACATTTCATTTTTCTTTACTTGAATTAGTTCATATTAAATGAGGGAAACCTATATGCTAGAATTCATACACAAATAATGGTTGACAAACAAATCATAGAAAAGTACTTTCTTTCTCTCTCTCTCTCTCTGAGTCTTACCAAACATCAAAAAATTGAAAAATACACACATTCTTAAACAACATCTCACCCGGAAGAAGTTGTAGGTGATCACACGATCACAGATATAGTAGGCACCCTACTCGTTACTTCTATCGAGTCATTATCTTAGAGGACAGCCCACCCCCACCATAACATAACCTGAAACCTCTCCTTGTAGATCTCCTTCTTCGTAGGAAGCCTTCCTCACCAAAAAATCTATTCTAAAGTTCATGAGTCAGTCTTCTAAATAGCATAAGTTGAACAAACATAAAGGAAAGAGCACTCTTAGGATCGTATTTTTTAGTCTTTATGTTTGGCTTGTGTTCTGATGTGAGAGGACACATTCTTCATCTTTTTATTTCTCCTTACACGCTCCTCATCATAGTTGGTGTATTCCAACTTTGTCTAAGTGTGCTTGGACCCCATTTTCATCATTTTCAGAATTATGGGTTTGATTTCACACTTGATTTTAAATCAAAACCACCTTTTTCTTCATCTCTTTCTCAATTCCACAATAACCGGTGTCGGTCAAGTGGTGTCATTGGCTACCCTCGACCATCACCGGTTTTATCCAACTGGCATTGGTTTATTGTTCTTTTGGTTAACCTACCCAAAAAGACACATGTTGTATCTTCTTTTCTACGAGTCTCTATAACTCTCAAAGCATATTCTCTTTCCTAATAAAATCCATCTACATCTTATCTACCTAGTATATTATCAGTCCTTTGCCTTGTTTGGAAAACTATTCTTTTTCCACAGTGACCAACTACGGTTACTTGTGTGATCGACATTGGTTTACCGTAACTCGGCATCATCGCCTAGCCTATGCAATTTTCCAACTCACATTTTAACCCAATCCACCTACCACTAGCTATTTTTCTTGTTTTTGCTTTGTATTTCTATGTCATTTATAGAAAGCATTCCAACCAAATTAGTACTTGTTCACATGGTGTTGACTCGTAGCCAAAAAAAACCCTCATACTCCATGTTAGTTTTCAACCACTCCTATTTATCCCCCGACTCTCATTCCTACTGTGTTAGTCCCTTCTAGCTTTGCACTACTGCACTGCCTTGCCCCAGGTCATTTCACAAACCTAGGCCCTATACCAACTATGACCACCACATCTGCCACATCTATTGCACTCGCATCATCCACTATACCTTCTTTGACCACCCAGACATAACTTTATCCATGCCTATGGTCTCACATATACCCATAGAAACACAACCACCCCGATGTCGATGACCCATACCTCATTTCAAAACATTTTCCTTTTTATTCCGCATTCCTCAAACCCCATCGCCACTAGAGTCATCTCAACCATCCCACCTCCATATATGTACTATCAGCAGCCTCCCATTTCATCTATCATTCATTTTGGGTACATACCCCCTATCTCACTCCCTCATTCTCAACCTACATATGTGACATCACCATATACTGGAATGCCACCTCCATCATATGTCTAACACCAACCCTCTTACGCTACAAGAGGTACCCATCCATCACCACCTACTAATGACCTCATCAAGTTAATGATGGACAATATGCAAACACTGGAGGCATCGGTTTCTAGCTCACATAACTCTCTCACCTACGATGAAATTTGTAATGATCCCATACACCCATATATTCCTATTTGTCCATATCCTGTACATTGGGAGATGCCTAAATTTAATCACTTCAATAGCAAAGAGGACCCGCAACAACATTTGCGATCTTTCAAACATGGGTGTTATCTAATTGCCCATGATGATGCTTTGCTTCTGAGGACCTTTCCCATGTCTCTGATCGGCCCATGTTAGACTAGTATAGTGGATTACCTAGACATTCCATCTACTCATTTAAACCAGTATCCCAAGCCTTCTTGGATCACTTCTCCATCAACATTGTTAAGAAGGTCACCATGACTGACCTCTACTCTACGTGTCAATATAACGACGAGTCTATCATAGATTTTGTCACTTGTTGGTGTAGCTTGATCAATCAAATCACATTCCAATTACCAAAAACTGAACTCATAGATATCTTCATGCGGGCTTGTGCTAGAAATATTTTTCCAACCTGCGCAGTGTAGACTTTCCAAACCTTTGATGAGGCATTCACCATGAAATGAAAGTTAGAGATTCGGGCCATCAAAGAAAAGAAAATTCAACTACGAAATAAGAATGTGACATTTAAGTCAAATGATACCTCTTCTTCTTCGAAACCATAGAATAATTATTCAAAAGCCAAGGGAACCGCTAACGCAGTGGTACTCAAGGCTGGCCCAGCTCATCCATTAAATCAAGCTAAGCCCTCATCTAATCTTTCCCCTATCTAGACTTTTCAATTCAAATGAGAACAATAGAAATACACCCCAATTGGGGATCCCTATTATTATGTTTTAGAAAATATCATTAATGTTGGGGCCATCACCCTTCCTCCTATAAAACCACACACTTGGTTTTGATTACGCTTTACCTACACCTACATGGTACAAAGAGCACGACTTCTGCAACTATCATTGGGTAAAAGGTCATAATGACAGAAATTGCATCACTTTCAAGAACATTGTCCAGGAAATGCTCGAGAATGGCGAGTTAGTATTGAATAATCCGAACGCACCTATAAACCAAAGCCTACACATTTTCAAGAAACATTTCCTAATCACACCCCTTCTTCTAACCAAACTAGGGAAACCTCAACTACTAATAACAACACCCATGAGGTCCATGCTATTTTCAAAGGTGACGCACCGCCATTACTTCCCAATCACCTCATATTCCTTCCATAGAGGAAATCCTAGCTCAAGTCCACCTACACATGAACCACTGTACCTATTCCTCCACCCATAGAGGAACACCCTTCATCACCTCCCTCACATGTGAAGGAGCCTTCTATTAACAATGAGACCACTTTGCCTTTTGCTTCTCCTCCTAGATAGCCTTCACTAGAAGTACCTCTCGACCTAGGGGAGACACTTGTTCATCTCCTCCACCCATAGAGGAGCATGCATCATCTCCTCCACCTATCAAAGATCTAGTAGAAATTTCGTTACCTCAAGGTGACCATTCTCCATCAGCCACCCAAGATCCTACTGACTTACTTTCAACTCTCTTAGACACAGAGGCTGAAGCTAGTGATTTCCCTATTTCTAAAACACATTTTACGGGAATTACCATTGGATCCACATCGACCTCACCCATAGTAGTTTCATTCTCATGCTTATAGGATCACCTAGATTGTGTTGATAGATCCTTACATTGGGGGTGTATTCTACTTCTGTCTCAACACAAATGTAGATGTCACTTGCTGACACCTCCACTATCTATCCAAAAGTGTTTTGGCCGACCAAACCAAACACAACCACAACTATCACAAATTCTCCCATGATACCACTCATGGCTCAACTCACACCTCTACCCATAACCCAACATGCATCTACATCTAAACCCACACCTACATCATCTTCCTTTCCTAAACCTATTACTACTTTAGGGGTCATCCCAACGGCTAGCCTTACTCATCCACCCATCAAATTAGATTTAGCTACGTCCTCCAAAACTAACACCAAACTTAAAATGGCCCCTAAACAGAATAACCAATCCTATAGATCTCATACCCCAACCTTGCCAATCACACCCTCATCACCTTCACCCCTTTCGTCCATCCTAGGACCTTACCCCTCAACCCTGGATAAGAAATCTCCACCCACTGGTAAACAAAGAATGCAATAGCCCATTTCTCCCTCATAGACCTCTAATATACCCAAGTGCCCCATAGAACCTTCACCCAAACCTATAACATTTTTACCACCCATACCTCCAATGCCGTCAATAAATTCCTCACTACCCATGACACTTCCTTCCCTTTCCCTCACACCTTCTGCACAACCTATGCCATCTATCTCCACAACACCTTAGTTATCCCCATGGGTAACCCACCCTCTTCCACCATCCTATTTTCCCTCTACAACTCATACACCCATACCACCTTTATCCAAGAAGGTGCGCAACCTAAAGACTAAAATCCACTACCCTCCAATAAGATAGTTAAACTAACCACACACTCTATTACCAGTTCATCTACCATGCCCCTACCCAAGTAGACACGACCAACACCTAAGACCATAGCTTAACCCACTCCCCCTCTTACAAAGACTCTTCTTATACAATTAGCCACACCTACACCCAAACCCACATTCACCTCCCATTGTGATCCACTAGCAGGATCCTATGCCAAAATCTTAACCAACCTCCTCAAAACTTCCATCATCACATTACTACCTCTTAGACCTTATGACCCACTCAAGCCCAAACCAAAAGGGTTTGATGAAACCAAAATTTACGCCTACCATCATGTGCCAAGACACAATGTAGAGAACTGTAAGGCTTTGAAAACCACTCTTGTCCAGTTGTGTCCTCCTGAAGAAAACTTTGACGATGATGATCTTCTTGATGAGGACCCCATTTCACCAATACTAGTTTCCATAGTTCTTCCCTCACTTCCTACTCAGCGATAAAAATCTCCACCCCCACAACTCTTAGAGCCATCCACGAGATTATAAATTTACATGGTTCATATCGAGAGAACTCGCCAAGTCTCCACCCAAATGTCGATGTGCCCAATTTATTTCACAAGGTTCCTTCCCACCGTTTGGCTTCTTCTCTTCTGTCATTACACCTTTCATGGCTTGCCCACTTCATCTACCTCCCCGCTTCAAATCAACATGATCCACGTCACTAATAGTGCTGGGAAGGACAAAGGAAAGGAAAGGGAAACCGACCCACCAACCAACCCTACACCCAACATACAATCAGTATACACATCTAAATTCACTATTTGCAGCCCCACATATCCTATTTCTAATGGGGTTACACATCACACGATGATCAAATAATTACACCAATCCTCCCTCAAACTTTCCTTATACAACCTCATCCAAACCTCTTAATCCCATCATCAAGATCTCATGGAGGTTCTTCAATCTATTGAGGTTTTACCCAATGACCCCACACCTGTAACCTCCATTATTACACCTCATCATGTATCCTCTCTCACCAAATTACCACCTTATTCTACACCTCCACCTACTCACCAAGTAGCCACCCTCAGCTTCTCAGATGAGGAGATCACACCATACCAAACTGATGACCCTAATATAGCCCTTTTCATGTCCATCCATATTGATAATATACATATACAATGTGTTATTATCGATGGGGGTGCTAGCATTAATATCATTTCCTCCCATGCATTTGACCAAATGTGCATACCTGATAATTACATGCATAAACATCCCATCATGTTGCATTCATTTAATGATGCTATCACTTCTACACTTGGCACTATCATCCTCCATGTTCACGTGGGCCCCCGTACTGTTCCAGAGTTATTTTACATCTTGGAGGGGGAATTTCAATATAACCTATTGCTTGGTAGACCCTGGATTCATGTTATGGGTTGTGTTCCTTCCACTTTGCATCATTATGTGAAGTTTGAGCATGAAGGACACACCTATACCATTCAGTGACCCATCACCTTTCAAAACCTGTAACATGCTTTACCAACCCAATGACATGCTTGTACCCATTAAGGCATCTACATCCATGACCACTTCCTCTTCACCTACACCTCCACTCACTAGTGCCTCTCGCTACCTCAACCACACCTAAATCATCCATTCCTTCCAGTTCCTTGACCTCCACGGTTGACACAATTGTCGGCCTCCCAATCAGCTGGCTCCACCTCTGATCCAACCTCTAACACATCATATATCCCAGCTACCAACATATCAACCACCAATCCCTTGAAAGGTGTTTTTAAACACCTCACTCTGGGGATTATTGCCTATATAATGTCAACACATTCCTTACTCCATAAGAATATGGAAGCCTTCACCGACACCCTCACTATGATCACTTTGCATGAGAGCATCTCCTTTATGGTCATCCCCACCTTCACACCAATCTCACCTATGGGGGACTTGATACTTCCACTTATACACCTAAACCACCATCACAAACCCATCCCTTTTCTACCGACCTCCAGTCACTCACCAATCGTCATTTCACCCACACCTTCTTGCACCAATGTGCGTGGAAAGGTTTTGGTTTTGGATTTTATGAGCAAGGCCATCACACTATTATTCCATGTACTACCCACAAACATAACGACTATAGTGGTATCGGATTTGTTGAAATACCTACCAAGAAGGCTCACATTGAACTCATTGAGGATATCGACCCTTCTTCACCTTCTTCACCTACTCCACCTTCTTCACCACCTTCACCGATAGATTCGATGGATCCATAATCCATTCCTCCTAAAAAAAAATTTCATAAACACCATTTCCTTGGGGCCTTTGACTTATCAATGCGAGGGTGAGGCTCCCTCTTCTCTTCCCTTCCTATATCCTGAAATGATCAATGAAGATACACCTTATATTAATGTCATTCAATGTCGGGATAATGAATCTATACTTACCTATCTTGGTGCGAAGAATCTTATATTCATCAATCATTACCATCTGAGATGCAAACCATGTTGAATGAATCGACTATCGAAGTCAAAATCCATACTCAGACAACCCGCACCTTCTAAAAATTAGAAAATCTTTAGATATTGCTGAACAGAAACCCTCACTTCTTTTCTCAAAAATCATAACCATTATTTTTCTTGGTCTTACACTGATATGCCGTATTGACCCCACCATAGTGGTCCATAATATCGTAACCATTCCCGATGCAAAACCCATCAAAAAATGCTAAGGAAAATGCACCCTTGCATTGCTCTTCTGGTCAAAGAAGAACTTCAACGCCTTCTTTCTGTTTCCTTCATCTTACCCATTGAATATCCTCGATGGATTTCTAACATTGTCCATGTCACTAAGGTGACAGGGGGACTTCACATTTGCACAAATTTTCATGACCTCAACCTAGCTTGTCCCAAAGAGGACTTTCCTCTACCTGATATTGACCAGCTGGTTAACCTTACTGCTGGTCATGAGATGCTATCACTCATGGATGGTTTCTCAGGTTATAGCCATATCTTTCTTGCCTAAAGGGATCAACACAAAACCACATTCATCACCCCTTAGGGGACCTTCTGCTATCGAGTCATGCCTTTTGGCCTTAAAAATGTTGGTGCCACATATCAGTGGGATATGACTTACATCTTCCATGACATCATGCACCATATATTGGAAGATTACATAGATAATCTCCTTGCCAAATCTAAACACTTCTCTAAGCACCTTGCTGTCCTAAAAACCATCTTTGACTGCCTCATTAAGTATTATGTTCACCTTTAGCCCAAGAAGTGTGTCTTTGTGGTTCTCTTGGGAAAGCTCCTGGGATTTATTGTTTCCTTACATGGTATAGAGGTTGACCCTACTAAAGTCAAGGCCATTCTTGAAATGCCTCAATCTACTAATATGCAAAAACTCCATATCCTGTAAGGTAAGTTGCATTCTATTTTCCGTTTCATTTCACAACTTTTCAATCGATGTTAGCCATTTCATCATCTTCTCAAAAAGGATGTCTCCTTTAAATGGGATGATGACTGCCACAAAGATTTTGAGGCATTAAAACAATACCTTCTCCAACCACCTGTGCTCATTCCACCTAAAGATGATTAACCCTTCTACCTATACATCTCTGCTACCGATCACTCCTTAGGGGCCATGCTTTCTCATCGTGATGAACAACATAGGGAGCATGCGGTTTATTACATAAGCCATACTCTTCTAGGACTATGAAACCTGATACAACCATGCCAAAAACTTTTCTTAGCCTTAGTTTTTGTTACCACCAAACTCCATCATTACCTACTCAACCACAAAACCTATGTTATGACCAACACCGACCCCTTACACTTCTTGTATGCCAAACCTTACCAAAATCAATGTGCTGCACACTAGCTTATGCTTCTCGGTTGACCTTGACCTCAAATCCATCCATAAAAATTCCTTCAAGGGCCAAGCTATCGCCAACCACTTGGATGATGCACCTAGTTTCGGGATCAAACCTCTAACTTTGACTTTCCAGATGAGTCTATTGTTACCCTTTCCCTGGATGAACTTGCTTACCAAATGAAACTCTTATTTGATTGTTTCAAGTGTTAGTGTGGGGCTGGGGCTGGTGTAATTCTCATTCCACTTGATGGTGAGCCCATGCCTTTGTCTTTCAAACTTGATTTTGATTGTACAAACAATATTTCTGAATATGAAGCACTCGTATTAGGTCTTTTGGCTACTTACACCTTAGATTTTAAGTCAATCAACATCTTTGGTGATTCTCAATTGGTCATAAACCAAGTCAATGGTGTATACTAGTATCGTAATGAGATACTTCAAAAGTATAAGCATCATGTGGACATACTTTTGACCACCTTTGACCGTTACGCCCTTCAAACTATCCCACATTCTATCAAAAATTTGTAGATACCATGGCATGCTTGGCTTCTCAGATACCCGCTTCACCCACCGAATCTAAAATATTTGTCACCATATAAAGACTCCAATCACCCTCTTATTTACCTCATGAATTTTACTCTATTGGAACAGCCACTCCTGACCCGAGTGACCTTTGGTATAAACAATACTCAGACTATCTTTCCCTCTCCATCTTGCCTCCCGAACTCACTCATAATGGATAATGTGCCTTTCTTAAAAGGGTCTCTCTCATTACATCATCTTGGGTGTCCTCCTCTATAAGCACGAATTTGATGGTATTCTCTTACGGTGCCTTACGAGTTCAAATTCCCTATACCATTAAGGAGGTTAATGATGGCATATGTGGAGGTCACTTCAGTGGTCTCATGATTACTAAGCATATCCTTCACCTAGCCTATTACTGGCTTACCCTTAACCATGATTGTTGCGACTACGTTAAGCATTGTGTAAAATGCCAACAACATGCCAACCCTCATCATACACCCAATCATGCCTTACAGTCGCCCGTGACCTTTGGCCTTTTTCTTAATGGGGTTTGGATCTTGTCGAGATATTAATCCCCATCCTTCCTTGAGACATCAATGGATAATAATTGCTACTCAATATTACACCAAATGGGTTGAAGTCATACATCTCATCTCCACAAAAGCCGAGAAAATATGTGAGTTCATCAATCATCACATTATCTGTCACTTTGGCGTTCCACATCATCTCATCACCGATAATGGAAAATAAATCAAAAATAAAACCTTGTGGAAACTTTGCAAAGCCTTCAGTATTCAAATAAGTTTCACGTCACCTTATTACCACAAACCAATGACCAAGCCAAATCTAGTAATAAAACTATAACATTCCAATTTTAAGACTTTAGAAACAAGGGAATTTTTTTTAAACACAATGTTCTCTATTCTAAATAAAACATCATTTAGAATACACATTCCATGCCAATCAATCTCATAACAGATAACCATATGTAGTTGTAATGACTCGATATACTACCGATCTCTCATTCCATGACTCGGTTACCAACCAATCTCTCATGTTAACTTAAAGTATAGAATAATTTATGTATACTATGTATACTTGGTTCTCTTACCCTATTTTAAGTACTTGAGTGATCTGTTTAAAGAACCTATTTGAATATTTGTTACCAATATTCATCTGACATCACGTTGCTTTAAACTAGGTGACATAGGACAACACAACCAACAGCTTGTGATACTTTGGCCAAATATTTTCAACATACTATTCATGTTACTATTCCTAGATAGCATACTCATCATTCCAGAATACATCCTTCACCTCACTCTTCTGTTATCTAGAATGGTCTTTACTAACTACCGTCAGTCCACTTGCCCAAGGTTTGACCCTAGCCCAAGTTAGCAACATAATTTGTTATAGGAAGATGCTCACGATGACTTAGGGTATATGGGCATACTCGGCTGACCTAAGTCATCTGAATGTGCCAAGGTACCCTAAGTCATTGAAAGCTACTACCTATCCTAAACATGCTACTAACTTGACCTAGAGAGAAACTAAGTTCAAGTCTAGATGTGCGTAGATCTAGATGAACAAATACAAAAGGGTGTTTCCACATGTCAACTACAACACTATATCCTTGAGAAGTCTTGGGACTTCTCGAGGGTATAGTCCTGTAGTTGGCATGTGCCAACATCTGTTAGAACTGATTCATCAAGATGTACATACCCCCTTAGTGGTCATTAATCATAATTAATATTGGATTAAGATTCAGATTACAGCAACCATGCCTAACCCTAATTCCATCATTTATTAAGTTCTTTACCCATAACTAGCTTGATTAGATATGAAGAACTTCATAAATTCTAGTTTGCATTGTTTTTCATTAACATGGCATAACAAACAGTTATCCCAAAAATAGGATAGCAACCATCAACGTTTAATTCCTAATGCAACCTAGTTATCCAAATCAAGTGTGACATCCACCTAGATTCAGCTAGTGTTTACTTTATAAACAAAGTTATAAAGATTAAAGATCATAACCACTATTCCTTTTATCTTTCATTCTTTGAGAGAGGAAGATTCTTCCTCTACATGGTTAGATGTTAGGTTTAACATAACCTTTTTATCATTATTTACTCATATAGTTTAATTGTATGTCCCAAGCATACTTCATTATTAAACTATAGTTTTTAGTTAGAGAATGACATCTTTTGTAATTTAACAAGTTCATTATAATAAGGGAGATTATACTATCTCCTTAATCCAACTTATTATCTTATAACAACAATAGTATACAACAGATATAAAGAATACCACAAAGATATCACTATTATTTCCATCATACAAGTACAAAAGAATTCACATCAAAAATTGGAGTCCAACACAAAACCTTTCAATTCATGATGATAAATATACATTTACAAGACTATGCATTTTAGACATTCTGCATGTCAATCAAAATTAATATCTTAAAAGAACATCACTTTTTTTTCCAATATAACTCAAGAATGAATCGAAACTCTTTACGAAGATCCAGAATTAAATAAGCCAAAGCATCATAAAATTTCTTGCCTTCTTTTATCACTTGATTCCCATCTACAAAAATTGCTAGCTAAGACGGGTCACTCAATGAACTGAGCATGATAAGCACTAAGAATTAAAGTGAAGTGCATTCCACTAATTGTTCCATTAAAACAACTCTTCTTTAATGAAACAATTAATATATCATACAAATAATCATAAGTAATAACATCTAGAAAAGAAGTACAATTAAAGAGTCTGAATTCACTTTTAAGAAAAGAGCATAATATAATCCAACATCTACATTATATCATAAGATTTAATTGATCCTATCAATTACTTTAAAATAATCAACAGGTCTTGTCATCCAATTGTTTCATAGTTCTATAAGAATAGAAATACACATTTATCTTTACTAAGCAAGTAAAAGAAGTTAATTACATCATAACTCATATTAAGATGCTTCATCTTTCCATATAAGCAAAAGAAGAAGAATCAATACATACTTATTCCCCATACACTAATCATCTGAAAGAAAACAGTTTAGAACACACAAACTACCTCAGTTCAAAGATAACTATAAAAGGATTCAACATTATAGGAAAAACATCTAACAAGAATCCCAAATCAATCCAAGTAGGGGTAGAGAGTCAAAATAGTCCTCTTGCAAGTCTAAACTAACTTCCACATGTTAGAAGATATAATTCAAAAATCTGAAACCAAACGTTCCACAACCCAAGCTAGACTCACACAGAATTAATCTCTTATCCAGTCCATCCAAGAAGGATTCATAATAAGACAGAGTGTAAAAAGAGACAACCTTCCAATATCAATCCCAATGGAGTATGACTCAATCAAGCAAAACAGTCGGTCTAAGCATGTTATTATTTTCTTTCCAACATACCGACTCAATTAATTTCCTTCCACATCATGATAACCAATGACTTATAAAAAGTAGACCATACAATCCACAATAAATTTCCATCTCAGAAGAGAATCGAATACAGAAAAGTTCAATCAAATGAACTTATCCAAAAAATAGTAAAAAGGGATCTCAATTAGAAAAGGGGCCAATCAATAATTTATTTCATTTATACCATCAAATGAATTCCCAATTCTATTTCAAATTTAGAAGTTCTTTAACTAGTTCCCAAGAGAGAACACAAAACCAAACACACAGCTAAATAAAATCACACTTCTAATTTCCTTTACCAATCTTACCAACTGGTTTACCTAATCTCATTCATCAAACACAAGTTTGAATTCAATTATTAGAACAAAGTACACAGTACAGTCCCAAAAATAGTATACTATCCCCAAGAGAACATATTCCTTTCTCTTTTAAAACCCAGAGATTCGTTCAATGAATCCATCAAGGAATAGAAATCCACAAACAATAAAAGATATACAAGGTTCAATACAACCCATGATCTCAATAGATACAATATTCTCAACTTCTAGGTCTTAAATGACTTCAAATAACAGAGACATAAAGTACGTGGTCATCGTGAAGACAAAATTAGTGAGACAACCCCAAACCAGAGATGATAAATCCTATCAACAAGATTTAGCATGGGAGAGTAATCAACTCTTCTTTCCCTAAAAACCAGAAGTCTATTTTAGAGGATCTGAAGGTAAGTAAGAAAACCCAATATATGTTTAAGACAAGTACTATCCCAAACTTACCTCCAATCATGACTAAAACAGAATTCACAACAAGGACTCTCAAGCTCCATTTAAAAATATTATGAAAAGGAAGGTATTTGTTTCAAACATCTATTACAAGAAGGAGAGTAAATACTACATTTCCATAAGCCTCTAAACTATTAACGATTGTTCCAAATGAACTATAAATCATCCAAACCCATAACAAGATGTAGTTCTAGTCCATTAATCCCTCAAACAAAATAGTCAAGCTTTCCACAAGACGTGGGATTTCTCAAAGAAGAGGAGGAGAGAGTATCCTCCATACTTACATGCCCTTACTAGTTCAAGAACACTGGTACAGTCTAAAAGACAAAAGTACCACAACCATTCCCACTCATGAAGTTACACGGAGAAGATCTCAAAAGAGATTACAAAACAACTAAAACCAAAACTAATCTCTCAAGTCTCTTTCAAGTAGACAGTTCCCAAAATGAGTTCAAGCATTTTCAAATCCCTGAATATGAATAAAACTTCTAGCTCAGAGTACAAGTACAGAACAAAACTCATCAACTCGACTACAAGTTCAGAATATGCAAGTACTAAATACAAGTATAGTGTCAAATACGAAGATTCAAACAAAATTTCAGAACTACACAAAGCTCCAACACAACTCAGAACAAACACAAAGTTTCCAATACAAGTTCAAACAAAACACGAAGCCCCAATAAAATTTCATAACCATACTAGACAATTAATGCCAGTTCAAAACAACACCAACCTCAAATACAAGTTCTAGAATGAAATACAAAGCTTCAAACACAAGTTTCGCATGAATGTCACCATTAAACTAGCACAAAGAAAGTTTCCCAAAACTAACATTACTATGCAATGGATTTTCATCCCAAAATCACAGAGATTCCTAAAAACATGCAAGTAAATAACTAGACAAATCAAACAAACAATTATCTCATGAGAGAAGAGTTGTTTTAATGATTCATTTAGAAGAAAGAAATAAATCTTAATGGGTAGAGCCTATCATGCCTGATAGTGCTTCTACAAATTTGAAGGAGACTTCAAGCTAAGCTTCGCACTCTTTTTCTTCTCCACGAAAGATAAATTACCAAAGAATTTTTCTTCCAATGCCTCATATACATTCCTCTGATCAAAAATAGACCAAAGAAACCAAAAATAGCCAAGAAGTGGAAGTTGAACTACTGGTTCAAAGAACTAGATAGCTCCATGCAAAGTGAAATTCGTGAGACATGCAAAACCAAACAACCTCCCACAAACCTACCTCTAGTGTTTCCAAGATGGTTTGCACATAAAAATTGAGGGCCATTAATCCAAAATCTCCCACTTATCTCTCCTTGCCACTACCTCCCAAAACTGGTGAATGTCATTTCCAATAAAATATTAATTCCATATTTAGTGAAGCCTCCACGTAAGCCTCCACTAAAGTTAACTAGCCTTTTCCAAAACTAGCAGTACCTCCATGCATTAAACCCAAATCAAATCACTTGAATGCCATTGAACTGTCACCTTAGTACCATACGACCCCTTAGGTTCCTTTTTAATAGTTTAGGCTAGATTTCCCAAATACTTAGGTTAGTCTAACTATAATTACCTTAGGTCTTAAACATTGCCATAGGTAATTTCCAACTTAGGTTAGATTAAATTCACAACCATTAGTATTAGGCATTAGGTTAAAATAGTCTAGTATCACCTTAGCAATTTTCTCCCTTATTCATTTAGCAAAAGAGCTTAGGTTAGGATGTCATTCCAAACGAAAATAGAATAAGAAGCTTAGGTTAGATTATAACCCAATTAAGTAGACATAGCTAGGAAGTAGGTGCTCTTACCTAGTTTAGGATACCATTAGGATAGTCCTTTAGTTTTAGGATTTTGATCCCCTTCATAGTCATAAGTAGACTATATTTTTTTTATACCAATAATGTCTTGCAAAGATCAATCCCAAAGACCCAAGCACAACATATAACCAAATGAAGGCACGTTCACACAAGACCATAAAATTTGTAAAATACAAAAGTTCAGTCCATTATGTCTCTCAAACTATTGAATTTCAATTTACCATTCAGTCTATTAAGAATATTTAAAACATTCCTTGGATCACTAAAATTGATCCAAGGATGAGTCAGTAAAAAGAGATAAGTTTGCAACTCTCAAAATCCAATTATAACTTATCAACAAGAAGTGAAAATGGATTCCTGAAAGCCATATCATTGTTCTAAAGAATCCAAGAGTAGAAATGATTTATCCATAACAAGCATGATTTTCAACAATCAAGGAACACACCTCATTTAATAAAATCACATGCCAATTCTTGTAATGCAAAAGATAAATATAACAGTTTGTTCAAGGTGTTACATACTTCCCTCCTAAAAGAATCATCGTCCCGATGATTATCTCATTTTAATCATTACATTAAGGATAATCAATTTATTCACTTTCTTAACATATGTTTGCAATAGTATCGAATTTAAAGCTCCGTAAATCAGCATTCACATAGTTTTTATCAAAAAAAAAAGTTATCTCGCCTAAATTGGCGAGAATTATTGATGTATAAAGAAAGAATCACAAATTTTTATCAGTCATCATAGTCAATTTTTATCAAATAAATATGGAAAATTAGTTTTCACATCTTCCGTTTTCCCAAGTTGTACTATCTTCATTAAAATGGTCCCACTTGACCTTACATTGACTTATTTCATGATTTCTTAAATGCAAATGGCGAGTTTCCAAAACTCATATGGGTTTAACCATAATTATTCCTAGGTCTTGGACTTGAAAGTAATTCCAATTTAACACATGTGATAAATCTGAAACATATTTCTTAAGCAAAGAAATATGGAAAACATCATGCATTTGTGACAAAGCAGGAGGTAATGCCAAATGGTAGGCTACATGGTTGATTAATTCAACTATCTTAAAGGGTCCTACATAATGAGGTGATAACTTGGAAGCCTTGCAAAAGTTATAGAGCTCTTTTTTGATTTAACTCAAGAAAGACTTTCTCACCTAGTTCAAATTTCCTATCAACCCGCTTTAAATCAACATAACTATATGTTGCTACCGCTTTGCTTCTTTCAAGCGCTCATGAATCATTTTAAATTTTTGTTTCATTTTCATAAGGATTTAAGGTCCAATTACCTTTCTATCCTCAATGTTGTCCTAACTAATAGGGGTTCTACATTTTATTCTATATAATACTTGAAAGGTGCCATCTTTAGAGAGGCATGATATGTGTTATTATATGCAAACTCAACTAGTGGAAGGTACTCTTCCCACTTATACTTTACTGATCCATACAATACATTCATAACATATCCTCTAAAACTTGATTAACTCTTTCAGTATGTCCATCCATTTCCGTGTGATACGCAGAAACTAAATTTCAACTTAGTTCCTAGAGCTACATTAATAATTTTCTAAAACCTTGACGTCATTCTAGGATCTCTATCAGATATGATTAATTCAGGTACTCCATGTAATCTAAAAATTTTGTGTACAAATATTTTAGCCAATACAGGAGAATCATCCTTCAGATTACCAACAATAAAATGTGCTACCTTCATTAGTTTATCAACAACTACCAAAATAACATCATGTTTATTTCTTGACATAGGAAACCCTTGCACAAAGTCCATGTTTATTACTTGCCACTTGTATTGAGGTATGATATGAGGATACAATAAACCATCTGGGTGCATATGTTCCACTTTAACACATTGACATTCAAGGCAATGTGTCACAAAATCAATAACATATTTTTTCATCCCTTTCTAGAAATATTGTTGTTTTATATCAGTAAGCATCTTTGTAATACCAGGGTGTCCAAAAATTTGAATTGTGTAATTCTCGCTAACAATTTCTTTCTTAAATGATTTAGTGAAGGCACGTTCACATTTTTATTATCATCACCTAAATTGGCATTATTCTCGGGAGGTGGCTGATTATTATTACCAACATCTTCTTCCTCCTCATTTCCCATCTTCTTCCTCCTCATTTCCCATTACTTGTTGTACAAGTACAGCCAAATGATCTCTTGTGTCTAAATGGGAAGCAAGGATCTCATCGAGTTTTTGGGCATCTGTTAATCCTTCAACATTTCCTCTTATTCTAACCATTTTCTTAGAACAAGACAATTTAAGTTTCATCATATTATGGACACAATAGGTCCAAGAGCTACAACCTTCACTCGATATTAAGAGGTAACATTCCAATTTTAAGACTTTAGAAACAAGGGATTTTTTTTTTTGAAACACAATGTTCTCTGTTCTAAATAAAACATCATTTAGAACACACATTCCATGCCAATCAATCTCATAACAGATAACCATATGCAGCTATAATGACTCGGTATACTACCGATCTCTCATGTTAACTTAAAGTATAGAATACTTTATGTATACTACGTATACTTGGTTCTCCTACCCTATTCTGGGTACTAAGTGATCTGTTTAAAGAACCTATCTAAATATTTGTTACCAATATTCATCTGACATCACGTTGCTTTAAACTAGGTGACATAGGACAACACAACCAATAGCTTGCGATACTTTGGCCAAAGATTTTCAACATACTGTTCATGTGACTATTCCTATATGGCATACTTGTCATTCCGAATACGTCCTTCACATCACTCTTCTATTATCTAGAATGGTCCTTATTGACTACCATCATTCCACTTGCCCAAAGTTTGACCCCATCCCAGGTTAGCAACATAATTTGTTATAGGAAGATGCTCACAATGAATTAGGGTATATGGGCATACTCGGCTGACCTAGGTCATCCGAATGTGCCAAGGTACCCTGAGTCATTAGAAGCTACTACCTATCCTAAACATGCTACTAACTTGACCTAGAGAGAAACTAAGTTCAAGTCCAGATGTGCGTAGATCTAGATGAACAAATATGGAAGGGTGTTGCCACATGTCAACTACAACACTATATCCTTGAGAAGTCTTGGGACTTCTCGAGGGTATAGTCTGCAGTTGGCGTGTGCCAACATCCATTAGAACTGATTCATCAAGATGTACATACCCCCTTAGTGGTCATTAATCATAATTAATATTGGATTAAGATTCAGATTACAACAACCATGCCTAACCCTAATTCCATCATTCATTAAGTTCTTTACCCATAACTAGCTTGATTAGATATGAAGAACTTCATAAATTCTAGTTTGCATTGTTGTTCATTAACGTGGCATAACAAATAGTTATCCCAAAAACAGGACAGCAACCATCAACATTTAATTCCTAATGCAACCTAGTTATCCAAATCAAGTGTGACATCCACCTAGATTTAGCTAGTGTTTACTTTATAAATGAAGTTATAAAGATTAAAGATCATAACCACTATTCCTTTTATCTTTCATTCTTTGAGAGAGGAAGAGTCTTCCTCTACATGGTTAGATGTTAGGTTTAACATAACCTTTTTATCATTCGTTACTCATATAGTTTAATTGTATGTCCCAAGAATACTTCATTATTAAACTATAGTTGTGTAGTTAGAGAATGACATCTTTTGTAATTTAACAAGTTCATTATAATAAGGGAGATTATATTATCTCCTTAATCCAACTTATTATCTTATAACAGCAATAGTTTACAATAGATATAAAGAATACCGCCAAGATATCACTAGTATTTCTGTCATACAAGTACAAAAGAATTCACATCACAAATTGGATTCCAACACAAAACCTTTCAATTCATGATGATAAATATACATTTACAAGACTATGCATTTTAGACATTCTGCATGTCAATCAGAATTAAGATCTTAAAAGAACATCACTTTTCTTTTCCAATACAACTCAAGAATGAATTGAAACTCTTTACATAAGATCTAGAATTAAATAAGCCAATGCATCATAAAATTTCTTGCCTTCTTTTATCACTTACGATGTCCATTTACAAAAATTGCTAAGACGGGTCGGTTGATGAATCGAGCATGATAAACACTAAGCGTTAAAGTGAAGTGTATTCCACTAATTTTTCCATTAAAACAAATCTGCTTTAATGAAACAATTAATATATCATACTAATAATCATAAGTAATAACATCTAGAAAAGAAGTACAATTAAAGAGTCTGAATTCACTTTTAAGAAAAGAGCATAATATAATCTGCAACACCTGCATTATATCATAAGATTTTATTGATCCTATCAATTACTTTAAAACAATCATCAGGTCTTGTCATCTAATTGTTGCATAGTTCTATAAGAATAGAAATAGAAATTTATATTTACTAAGCAGAAAAATAATTTAACTATAGCATAACTCATATTAAGATTATTCATCTTTCCATATCAAAGCAAAAGAAGAAGAATCAACACATACTTATTCCCCATACACTAATCATCTAAAAGACAGAAATAGGTTTAGAACACACAAAATGCCTCAGTTCAAAGATAACTATAAAATGATTCAACATTATAGGAAAAACATCTAACATGAATCCCAAATCAATCCAAGTATGGGTAGAGAGTTGTTGGCGAGAAAATTTGTCTTATGGACAAATATTTGGATTTCTGTGCCAACGCTATGGGAATCAAAGTCCATCTACATTTGAATGGTGCAACTCTCATTGTTTAGCATGTAAAACCAAAGTGGATTTATGGTGGTTTTTCAACCAGAGATCCACAGAACACCCCACCGTCCTTATGGAAATTATAGCAACTCCTTGTTATAGTAGAAATCGATCTGAGAAAGGGGAGGGAATGAGAATGAAGGAGGGGGAAATCAATGTTGTGGGTAGAGTGTCAAATGCCCACACACATCAACTGGAAGTTTCATTACATGCATTAATTAATAGAAGAAAGATAAATTTGTAATTTCTGAACACAAGACAAAATAAAACATGCTGGTCACAAAGCACCAATTGATTTTTCCATTGGGGGACATAAAATTCCTTCCTTTTTTATTGATCTCAAAGTTAAGACTTGTACAACAAGTGGGAATAGAAGAAAAAATGCAGAGGAGGGGAATAGAAGAAAACTAAAAATTATTTTTTGTCCTCTATTCATAAAATCATGCTTCTAGTTTCCAAATTCGATTTCCATCCCTTCACAAATACTTGAAAAACCATTAAATCGTTTGAACCAAAGCCATTACAAAAAAATTTGATCATTTCCCCTCTTCCAAATTCCTCTTCCACAAATAAAATGCTTCTAACGAGCCCAAAAAGAGTTTATGTGTGCACAAATGTGTTTCATATTTCAATTTTCTAGTTTGCATATGAACCGTTTGATCCTTTACCCTAATTGCTTTGAAATCGGGCCATCCACGTGGCCGAAGAACATTGGAGCAGAGTCATGGGAAATTTTTTTGCTTTTTTTGCATGCCGAGATGTTATCTCAATTTTATCCCATAAAAATCCATCAAAATTTAAAATTGAAGTTTTCATCGTGTGGAGAATTTCACCAACTTTCCATTGATACCAAAAATGTGAAAAACCAAGCTCTAAATCAAAAGATATGGCCTTTTGAAGATTTAGGGAAAAATTGGTAAAAACAGAGTCAAAATTAGGGTTGGCAGGGTCAAACTTTAAATTTTTCCCTTTTGGAAAAATTTCCTAAAAATATCCATGGCCCCACCACTCCAAGACACGTGGCACCTTCTTATTCATCCACGGGTCAAGACCTACCCTTTTTCTTTCTGATTTCATATTGGGAAAAATTTCCCAAAAATTTCTGCGCGCTTATGACTCGAGACACGTGGTGCCTTCGATTCATCTGTGGGCTGAAGACCATTTATTTTCCTCTGTGGGCTTTCGGGCCAAATGTTTCCTTTAAAATTTAAATTGGGAAAATTTCCCAATTTACCTCCGCGCCCCGCCGCTCTGCCTTGCGCTTCCTTCCCCTCCATGGGCCTATGGGCTGCTTTGTGACTTTGAGTTTTTTTCCCAAAAGGGATAAGTGAAAATTTCTCTCTGTGCCTCCGCCAATGTGCTTCCTTCCCCTTCATGGGCCCACCCAGAGAAAATTTCCCCTCCAAACTCCGCCGAGCCATAACTTGCAAAATACAAGGAGTTAGGAGGACTTCCTTACCTTTCTGGAAAGGGGAAAGAATTATCTATCTAATGAAGGTGTTTCTAAGAATCCTTGATCCCTTGGGAAGTTCCAGATTTCAAAATACTCAGACTGGACCATTTTCAAAGGGTAACAACTCAAAAATTTATGTCTAGACTTGGAAAAAGAAGGAAAATTTTGAGGGGACAATAGTGGCTCTAGCTTGGGGACATGGCATGGATTGAATAGGGAGAAAACATGGCATGAGGATCCAAAATCTCAATTTTTAAAACATATAACGTTGACCAGTGCCTTATCCATTGGGCCTTGTAGAGTCATGTACAATTCTGAGGAAAGAAAGAAGGAAGAAGGAAGGGGGGAAACACAACAAACCAAAACCACACCAAAACAAAAAAAAAACAAAAACAAAAAAAAAAAAAAAGGGGAAACAATAAAAACTATGGCACAAGGTGAGGGAAAACTCACTTTCACTGATGGTACAACTTCAAATATTGCCCACTTCTAGGCAATCCCAATGGAGTTCCATCCAAGTATGATAAGAGAAAGGAATTCTCACCATAAGCTTCCTGAATTTGAAATGGACCCAACCACAAAGAATCTAACTTACCATGAATTCCCTTTGGCTCTCTCCTCTTTTCCCAAAGTAGGACCAAATCTCCAGCTCTGAACTCCCTTGCTTTGGCTCTTCTGTCAAAGATCTTCTTCACTTTCAGTGGATGTTCTTTGATTCTGTCCACTACCTGGGATCTACTCTCTTCTAGATTCTCAAGGAAAAGGATCCTCTTGTCAATTGAATCTCTATATTGACTGTCTTCCACTATTTGAAGGAGCTTGAGAGTTGGCATTTCAATTGTAATAGGAATTTCTTCTTCAACTCCATATAGTAGCTAAAAAGGTGACATGCCTATTACCTTCTTAGGAGTGATCCTATCAGCCCACAATGCATCATATAATTTTTTGTGCCAATTCTTCTTATTTGAATCAACGAGCTTACAGATAATAGTCACAATATTTTTGTTGCTTGACTCAGCTTGACCATTCCCTTAAGGATAGTAGTCAGAAGAATGAGCAAGAGAAATCCCAAAGCCATAACAAAATTCTGTCAATTCCTTCAAAGAGAAATAAGTAGTGTTGTCTACTATAATATTCTAAGGAACTCCAAAATGAACAATGATATTCTCTTTTATGAAATTGCAGACAACTTCAGAGCTATCCTGTTTGGTTGGAATGGCTTCCACCCATTTGGTGAAGTAGTCCATGGCAGTGAGCACATAAGTATGCCCAACACTTGAATGGGGATTCAAAATGCCAATGAAGTCCAGCCCCCATTGTTGAAATGGTTCTTCAATAATCATAGGCCTAAGAGGCAATGCAGCTAACTATGGTTTTCCAACAAATTGTTGGCATGCTTTGCATTTAGAAACCCAGCTCTGAGTATCAGCAAAGAGAGAAGGCCAATAGTACCTACCTCTGAGAATTTTGTGGGAAGTCACCATGGCTGAAAAGTGTCCACCACAAGCTTGATCATGATATGCTTTGAGGTGTTTTTCTTGTTGTTCCTGTCAACACACACTTGATAAAACAACCATCTATCCCTTTCTTGTAGAGAGCGTAATTCCAAATCACATATTTGGTCTGCTTTCACCTAAGAGTTATTCGCTGCTTGTAATATAAATGAGGAGGGAAGTCCCCATAGGTAAGAAAGAAAGTGATTTCCACATACCATTCCTCTGTAGTTTTCACAAAGAGAACTTTTGGGTAATCTTACGAGCGGGTTAGGCAAGTGTTGTCTCTTTCTCCAAGCTGCACTTTGAGAGATTCATCTTCGAAATCAACTTACACAAACCATTTCCTCTAACCAAATTAGAGGGCTTAATCTCTAGGTCATACTCTTAGTTCCTTGCAATCCAATTTCCTCCTTTGGATCGGGGATCTTGTTGTGTCGAAATGGACTTGATTGCACTTCCGGGACCATCACCACACAGGTGAGAGTTGAGTATGTAAAATTTGAAATTCTTCACGGCCTTGACCACTATGTATACATGCTTCTCCAATTAACTCGTAATTTAGTTCATACTTCTTCAAAGGGCGCTTCATGAAAGCAATAGGTGCTTCTAATCCTTACTCATTCTTCTAAACTAGGACAACGAAAGAGTGTGCTCGAGGCACAACCGTACATGATGAATTCTTTCCTGAAATTTAGAGATACCAACATTGGAGCTTTGGCAATGGTCTTCTTGATTTCTTTGAATTCTGATTTTCCTTCACTACTCCATTTGAAACTTGTTTGAGGCTTCATCATAGAGGTGATATGCTTTGTTAGTTCAGAAAATTCAGGGATAAAGTGGCGAAGAAAATTTACCTTCCCAAATAATGAGTGCACTCCTTTCATACTTGTGAGAAGAGATAGTGCTTGAATAGCACTTACCCTCTCAGGTTCAATATGTGCTCCATGCTTATTCATGATGTGTCCCAACAGCTTGCCTTCTGTGACTCCAAAGATACACTTCTTGGGATTTAGAGAAATGCCATGTTTTCTACATCTTGCAAGAATCTGCTCCAAGTGGAAGATATGCTCACTTCTCTTCTTTGAAAACATGGTTAAGTCATCAAGTTATATGACAATGCAATTCTTGAGATCTTTAAAAGCCATGTCCATGGCTCTTTGGAAGGTGGCTCCCACATTGATTAGGCCAAAGGGAATTCATTTGTAAGAAAAAGTGCCCCAAGAAGTTGTGAAAGCCGTATTTATACAATCTTCTTCAGCCACTTTAATTTGATTATACCCTAAGAAGCCATCAAGTAAAGAGAGCATCTCAGATCTTGTAACTACTTTTAGGATATGATCCATGATCGGAAGAGGATAATTGTCCTTGAGAGATGCCTAATCAGATTTTTGAAATCTACACATATTCGTATCTCCCCATTTTCTTTCTAAGCTAGGTACAATGTTTGCCACCCATGTTGAGTGGTGAATGGGAAAAATGATTCTAGCATTCAGTATCTTGTTCACTTCTTCATTTATAACATCAGTAATCTTTGGATTATAGGGTATTTGCTTCTGCCTGAAGGGCTTAGCATCCTACTTCAGAGGAATAGAATGATGCATTTCCTTTGGTTGAAAAGATTTGAGCTCATCGTAAGAGTAGGCCAACACATCAAATTACTTTTAAAGAAAAGAAAAAACTTCCTTTTCTCTTTAGGTGAGCAGCATTTGCCAATGTTGACCATCCTTGGATCTTCAAAAGTCCCAATGTTTTCCTTTTCAAAATTAGATGGACAATGAGAAGATAGATTTTATTTTTCACGAATCAATCTATCATGCTTATCAAACAGGTCCTCCAGAGAGACTTGACCTTTGGGGATCTTGTTACCTTTCAATCTAATCATGCCTTCATCATCCACTCTTTCAATTTCATCGATGCATTTTCAACCACAAATTCTCTATGTGGATTAACACTTCCCTCAAAGAAGAGATTATTGAAGTTGTCTCTTTTCTCCAAGAAGGCTAAAATCTGATTGTCGTCATTGAAAACTTGTCAGTGATCTATGTTATCAGGTACACTTGGTCTGAAAACCATCTCAATGGTTATTTTATCCTTGCCAAATGAAGGATGAGGAGTAAATAGGGATGCTGATACTACAAGAGAATTAACTCTTTCATCTTGTTGTCTTGGGATGGCTTCAATAGAGAATGCATCAAAGAATTCAATGCAATCCCACACTCTATTCCTATAATGCCTGAGCCTTGGGTTCTTCACCTGGTATGGCTAGAAGATTTTCTTCACTATCACTTCTACATCACCAAGGCATCTCAATTTTTTTATTCCCATGTATTCCACTACACTTATGCCTAAGAGGAGAGCTTCATATTCTACTATATTGTTGGTGTTGTCAAACTACAGTTTCTATGCAAAAGGATGCATCACATTGGAAGGAGAGTACAACACAACACCAGCCCCTGAGCCTACTTTTGAATGGATTCCATCAAAATCCATAGTCCAGACCTGATATTTATCTCGATTTCAAGGAAAGTGGCAAGTCTTCTTTTTATTGTGAAGTAATGAAATAGTTTCCTAATCCACAATCTTGAAAGAGGATATTAGCTCTTAGGTCTCTGGAACTTCTTATTGTAAACTTCATTTTTCTTACCAAAATTAGCTTCTTCATCTCACCCTTCATTGGAATAGTTTTAGAGGTCCAATACATCTTTATATCTCCACCAAGGTCTCTATAAAAACTTCTACTCAAGAGCATGCCAAAAGATGTTGGAATGTCTGACCACTAAGATGGTTAGAAGTACTTTCTTATCGGGGTATTCATCCAAAGCCACTTGTGTATATTTTATCCTTCCTACTAGTGGTACTTTCTTAGATTCCATTGAGTAACAAGCTCTATTAAATCTAGTTAGTGTCAGGTAGAGAGGATTGACAACTTTAAGTGGCATTACATTATCGAAGCTCAGGAGTCAATGATGTAATTGTTGAGCTTAAAACCATTCATGAGAAGAGACAAGTAGAAGGGTTCCACCTTATCTATTTTGGAAGCACTTAGGGCTAGCAAGTTTTGAGTAGGTGGTGTAGATGGTGCCGGAGCAGACCTTTAGAATTTGAACTTGAGGGTATAGAACTACTGCTTTAAACAACATTGATTAGTCTATCAAATTGAGCAGGGTGTGTTTGCAAGTATTCAATCTCTGAGAGCTGCACTTTGGTATTACTTTCATCTTCCACAAAATCAAATGGGACAATGTTGGATGAGGGGGAAGTTCCTAGAGTGAGGAAAGGTTTACATGGTAAGGGTCTTTGAGTAACTTTGGATGACTTGGAAATTGGATTGTTTTCTAAGGGTGAGGCCATCGACTTAGAAGGAGGTGAAGGTTAAGCTATGGTCTGAATTTTAGCTGATTTAGGATATAATTCATTAGAGGGATGAGTGTTTTTAATAACTTGTGAGCTAGAATAAGGAAAAGGTGACTTACTAGATATAACAAATTTGATCTCTAGTAGCCATTTGGCTTAGTTTCATTTTGGCTGAATCTATTAAGGGTGGTAATGGTGAGCCTCTACTGATGATATTATTTTATGTGGCTATGTGGATATGTGGCTACTTGAGAAGCTTGGGATTCATCTTCTTCTTCCCCATCATCAAAAACTCGAACAAGCCATTGTGCATATCAACTTCTTTAATTTCGAGGTAGCCTTCATAATACTCTGCTATTTCTCCTTCAAGTTCATCAATTTTAGCATCCTCTCTTGATTCTATAGTGTCACATATAACTTTGATAGGAGGTGCTTGAGGAAACTTGGCGAGGAGGTGGTGAAATTATTTGCCTATTAGGGAAGTTTGGCCTCCTTGGAGAATTTATCATTTTCATTTGGGACAACTATTTCTTCAAGGAAACCGAGATCATTTTCCATTTTCTTTGGAACATAGGATCTATAGTTACTAAAGCTGAACTTTGACCCTCCTCCTTCCCATTTGGGTCTTTTACCTTTCTAGAGAGGATTAAGTCATCATCATTTTCAATGGAAAAGTTTTGAGATTCCTCGGTGTGTTTGGTTGGGATCTTTTGAGGAAGAAACCAACTTCTGATGGCAAGGCACTGATGAAGAATCTTCTCAGGTGGTTCTCAAGAGGTAGCACATCTTCAGGGATTCTTCTTGTCAATCTGTCAAACCTTGCTAAAAATTCCCTCATGGATTTAGATCTTTCTTTTTTTTCAGACTAATTGCACCAACAGCGCTTGACCATCTTCAGTGCTCTTGAATCTGTTTTCAAATGCTTTTATAATATCTTCCCAACCAGTAATAGATCTTGCAGGAAGCATGTAAAACCATTCAACAACTTTCTCTTAGAGTGACTACACAAAAATTTTAACTGACACATCTTCATCTTCAACACCTAACATACCACAAGCAGTGATGAAGGATGCTACATGTTCTTCAGGGAGTTGGGAGAAATCTCCTTTGAATTTGGGAAAATTATTTCTCAAACCTCTTGGCAGATCATGGAGTATCCATGGGAGAGCAAGTGGACCAGTATTTCTTCCCCATGGTACATTGGGTGTATGTGCTTCACATTCATTATCATCCATTCTATTTCTATTTCTAGCTTCTTCAACAACTAGGGTTGCTTCTCTTTCCTCTCTCTTTGAGCTTAGAGTCTTGCAATTTCTTCAAATTGAGCTTTAATCTCTTCCTCTCTGTCAAACTGAGCTATAACCTCTACTTCTTCTCTGTCCAAATCCTCAAAAGTAGGGTCAATAGCTCCTTGCCTCACCAATTGCGAGTATACCTTCTATCACCCGACTTGAAAGTTTATTGTCTTCTCTTTCACAGGTCTAAATTTTTTTAGCAATGGTGAGGTGATCTACACTCTGCCAAATATGCCAACAAGTCTGAAATGATTTCCTTTGGATATGACAGAGAAAAGAAGGTTTTCTAGCGGGATTTGTAATAATTTTGAGTTACATCCATGCGGTTCATATGGCTGCTCAATCTAAAGAACTCTTCTATTTGAATCTTTTTGTATTTTTTTAGATCACAAGGGATTTTATAACTCAAAGGAAAACTTAATGATATTATAAAAACCTTGTGGTCATTTTGGGTGTAGATCTTGCAACTCTATCTCACAAAGGGTGCCAAAATCTGTTGTGCAAGAAAATTTGTCTTGTGAACAAATTTGTGGATTTCGGGCCAATGCTATGGGAATCAAAGTCCCTCTACATTTGAATGGTGTAGATCCCATTGTTTAGCATGTAAAACCAAAGTGGATTTATGGTGGTTTTTTAACCAAAGATCCACAGAACACTCCACTATCCCTATGGAAATAATAACAACTCCTTGTTATAGCAGAAATCGATCTAAGAAAGGGGAGGGAGTGAGAATGAAGGAGGGGAAAATCAATGTTGTGGGTAGAGTGTTAGATTCCCACACACATCAACTGGAAGTTTCATTACATGCATTAATTAATAGAAGAAATACAAATTTGTAATTTCTGAGCACAAGATAGAATAAAACACGCTGGTCACAAAGCACCAATCAATTTTTCCATTGGGGGACATAAAATTCCTTCCTTTTTTATTGATCTTAGAGTTGAAACTTGTACAAAAAGTGGGAATAAAAAAAAAATGCAGAGGAGGAGAATATAAGAAAACTAACAATCATTTTTTGTCCTCTATTTGTAAAAATGTGCTTCCAGTTTTCAAATTCGATTGCCAGCCCTTCACAAAGACTTCAAAAAAACATTAAATCATTTGACATAAAGTCGTTACAAACAAATTTGATCATTTCCCCTCTTCCAGATTCCTCTACTAGAAAGAAAATGCTTCTGACGAGCCCAAAAATAGTTTCTATGTGCAAAAATGCAATTCATATTTCAATTTTCCAGTTTGCATATGAACCGTTCAATCCTTTTCCCTAATTGCTTTGAAATCGGGCCATCCACATGGTAGAAGAACATTGGAGTAGAGTTAGGGAGACATTTTTGCATTTTTGCATGCCGGATAATTTTCTTGATTTTCTCCCACAAAAATCCATCAAAATTTAAAATTGAAGTTTCCATCATGTGGATAATTTCACCAACTTTCCATTGATACCAAAAATGTGAAAAACCAAGCTCTAGATCGAAAGATATTGCCTCTTGAATATTTAGGGCAAAATTGGTAAAAAACAGAGTCAAAATTAGGACTCAGGGTCAAACTTTAAATTTTTCCCTTTTCAAAAAATTTCCTAAATATCTCTATGGCCATGCCTCTCCAAGACATGTGGCGCCTTCTAATTCATTTATGGGTCAAGACTTTCCTTTTTCTTTTCTCGATCTAATATTGGGAAAAATTTCCCAAAAATTTCCACACCCCGCCGCTCCGAGACACGTGGCACCTTATTCATCCACAGGCTAAAGACCATTTATTTTCCTCTACGGGATTTTAGGTGAATGTTTCCTCTAAAATTTAAATTGGGAAAATTTCCCAATTTACCTCCGCACTCCGCCGCTGCTCCGCCTTACGCTTCCTTCCTCCTCATGGGCTTGCATGGGACGCTTTGTGACTTTGAGTTTTTTTGCCCAAAATGGCTAAGTGCCAAGTTCTCTCCACACCTCTACCAATGCACTTCCTTCCCTTCTGGGCACCGCCTAGCAAAAATTCCCCTCCAAACTCCATCAAGCCATAACTTGCAAAATACAAGGAGTTAGGATGACTTCCTTACCTTTCGGAAAGGGGAAATAATTATCTATCCGATGAAGGTGTTTCTAAGAATTCTTGATCCCTTGAGAAGTGATAGATTTAAAATAAATCATACTGGACCATTTTCAAAGGGTAACAACTCAAAAAAATTAAGTCCAAACTTGGAAAAAGAAGGAAAATTTTGAGGGGACAAAAAGAGTCAAAGCATTCCTCCCGCAAGTCTAAACTAACTTCCACATGTTAGAAGATATAATTCAAAGATCTGAAACCAAACATTCCACAACCCAAGCTAGACTCACACAAAATTAATCTCTTATCCAGTCCATCCAAGAAGGATTCATAATAAGACAGAGTGCAAAAAGAGACAACCTTCCAATATTAATCCCAATGGATTATGACTCAATAAAGCAAAACAATGGTCTCTAAGAATGTTATTATTTTCTTTCCAACATACTGAATCAGCTAATTTCCTTCCACATCATGAAAACTAATGAATTACACAAATTAGACCTTACAATCCACAATAAATTTCCATCTCAGAAGAGAATCGAATATAGAAAAGTTCAATCAAATGAACTTATCCAAACAATAGTAAAAAGGGATCTCAATTATAAAAGGGGAAAATCAATTATTTATTTCATTTATACCATCAAATGAATTCCCAATTCTATTTCAAATTTAGAAGTTCTTTAACTAGTTCCCAAGAGAGAACACAAAACCAAACACACAGCTAAATAAAAGCACACTTCTAATTTCCTTTACCAATCTTACCAACTGGTTTACCTATTCCCATTCATCAAACACAAGTTCGAATTCAATTATCAGAATGAAGTACACAGTACAATCCCAAAATAGTATACTATCCCCAAGAGAACATATTCCTTTCTCTTTTAAAACCCGGAGATTCATTCAATGAATCCATCAAGGAATAGAAATCCACAAACAATATAAAAGATATAAAAGGTTCAATACAACCCACAATCTCAATAGATACAGTATTCTCAACTTCTAGGTCTTACACAACTCCAAATAATAGAGACATAAAGTATGTGGTCATCGTGAAGACAAAATCAGTGAGACAACCCCGAACCAGAGATGATAAATCCTATCAACAAGATTCAACATGGGAGAGTAATCAACTCTTCTTTCCCTAAAAATAGAAGTCTATTTTAGAGGATCTGAAGGTAAGTAAGAAAACCCAATATACATTTAAGACAAGTATTGTCCCAAACTTACCTCCAATCATGACTGAAATAGAATTCACAACAAGGACTCTCAAGTTCCATTTAAAAATATTATGACAAGGAAGGTATTTGTTTCAAACATCTATTACAAGAAGGAGAGTAAATACTGCATTTCCATAAGCCTCTAAACTATTAACGACTGTTCCAAACGAGCTATGCAAAACCAAACAATCTCCCACAAACCTGCCTCCCATGTTTCCAAGCAAAAACCGAGGTCCATTAATGCCATTAATCCCGAATCTCCCACTTATCTCTCCTTGCCACCACCTCCCAAAACTGGTGAATGCCATTTCCAATAAAATATGCAATTCCATATTTAGTGAAGCCTCCACATAAGCCCCCACTAAAGTTAATTGGCCTTTGCCAAAATGGTAGTACCTCCATGCATTAAACCCAAATCAAATCACTTGAATGCCATTGGAACCGTCACCTTAGTGCCATGTGACCCCTTAGGTTCCTTTTTAATAGTTTAGGCTAGATTTCCCAAATACTTAGGTTAGTCTAACTATAATTACCTTAGGTCTTAAACATTTCCATAGGTAATTTCCAACTTAGGTTAGATTAAATTCACAACCATTAGTATTAGGCATTAGGTTAAAATAGTCTAGTATCACCTTAGTAATTTTATCCCTTATTCATTTAGCACAAGAGCTTAGGTTAGGATGCCATTCCAAACGAAAATAGAATAAGAAGCTTAGGTTAGATTATAACCCAATTAAGTAAACATAGTTAGGAAGTAGGTTCTCTTACCTAGTTTAGGATATCATTAGGATAGTCCTTTAGTTTTAGGATTCTGATCCCCTTCATAGTCATAAGCAGACTATATTTTTTACGCCAATAATGTCCTACAGAGATCAATCCCAAAGACCCAAGCACAACATACAACCAAATGAAGGCACATTCACACAAGACCATAAAATTTTTAAAATACAAAAGTTTAGTCCGCTATGTCTCTCAAACTATTGAATGTCAATTTACCATTTAGTCTGTTAAGAAGATTTAAAACATTCCTTGGATCATTGAAATTGATCCAAGGATGAGTCAGTCAAAAGAGATAAGTTTGCAACTCTCAAAATCAGATTGCAGCTTATCAACAAGAAGTGAAAATGGATTCTGAAATCCATATCATTCCGTTCTAAAGAATCCAAGAGTAGAAATGATTTATCCATAACAAGCATGATTTTCAACAATCAAGGGAACACACCTCATTCAAGAAAATCACATGCCAATGCTTGTAATGCAAAAGATAAATATAACAGTTTTTCCAAGGTGTTACATACTTCCCTCCTAAAAAAATCATCGTCCCGATGATTATCTCATTTTGATAATTGCATTAAGGATAATCAATTTATTCACTTTCTTAACATATGTTTTCAACAATATCAAAATTTAAAGTTCCAGAAATCAGCATTCACATAGCTGTTTATTTTTAAAAAAATAGTTATCTGACCCCAAACTGGTAGACTTATTGACATATAAAGATAAAATCACAAATTTTTATTAGTCATCATAGTCAATTCTGATCAAATAAATATGGAAAAGCAGTTTTCATATCTTCCAGGTTTTCCCAAGTTGCACTTTCTTCATTAAACTGGTCCCATTGGACCTTACATTGACTTATTTCACAATTTCTTAAATGCAACTGACAAGTTTCCAGCACTCGTATGGGTTTAACCATGATTATTCCTAGGTCTTGGACCTACAAGGAATTCCAATTTAACACATGTGATAAATCTGAAACGTATTTCTTAAGCAAAGAAATATGGAAAACATCATGCATTCGTGACAAAGCAAGAGGTAATGCTACATGGTAGGCTACATGATTTATTACTTCAACTATCTCAAAGGGTCCCACATAATGAGGTGATAACTTGGCATCCTTGCCAAAAGTTATAGAGCTCTTTTTTGGTTTAACCCAAAGAAATACTTTCTCACCAAGTTCAAATTTCCTATCAACCCGCTTTAAATCAGCATAACTCTTTTCCTATCTGCTACTTCTTTCAAGCACTCACAAATCATTTTAACTTGTTCCATTTCCGTAAGGATTTCAGGTCCAATTACCTCTCTATCCTCAATGTTGTCCCAACTAACGGGGGTTCTGTATTTTCTTCCATATAATGCTTCGAAAGGTGCCATCTTAAGAGAGGCATGATATGTATTATTATTATATGCAAACTCAACTAGTGGAAGGTACTCTTCCCACTTATACTGTTGATCCATACAATACATTTGTAACATATCTTCTAAAACTTGATTAACTCTTTCAATTTGTCCATCCATTTTTGGGTGATACGTAGAACTGAAATTCAGCTTAGTTCCTACGGATTCATTAAGTGATTGCTAAAACCTTGACATCATTCTATGATCTCTATCAGATATGATTAATTCAAGTACTCCATCTAATTTGAAACCTTTGTGTACAAATATTTTAGCCAATACAGGAGAATCATCCTTCAGATTACTAACAATAAAATGTGCTACCTTCGTTAGTTTATCAACAACTACCAAAATAACATCATGTTTATTTCTTGACATAGGCAACCCTTGCACAAAGTCCATGCTTATTACTTGCCACTTGTACTACGGTATGCTATGAGGATACAATAAACCGGCTGGGTGCATATGTTCCACTTTAACACGTTGACATTCAAGGAAATGTGTCACAAAATCAATAACATATTTTTTCATCCCTTTCTAGAAATATTGTTGTTTTATATCAGCAAACATCTTTGTAATACCAAGGTGTCTAGAAAAAGGTGAATTGTGAAATTCTACTAACAATTTCTTTCTTAAATCATTTAGTGAAGGTATGTATACCCTGTTTTCAAATCTTAAGATCCCTTCGTTATCAAATTGAAAACCTTTATACCTCAAATCATTTGGATCTGCAGCAAGCACTGTCTTTACTTGCTGAAAGTAAGAATCTGATTCCATAACACTTTTTACTTCAATGGATAATCACCGCTTACTAAATATTACACCAAATGGGTTGAAGCCATACCTCTCATCTCCAAAAAAATGAGAAAATATATGAGTTCATCAATCATCACATTATCTCACACTTTGACATTCCACATCACCTCATCAATGATAACGGAAAACAATTAAAAATAAAACCTTGTGGAAACTTTTCTACGCCTTTGGTATCCAACTAAGTTTCGTCACCTTATTACCCAAAACCAATAACCAAGCCGAATCCACTAATAAAATTGTACGTACCCAAAATTGTAAGGTACTGTACGAACAGCGTAATAACCTCCCCAATGATGATATAGGTCTCCTCGCAAGGTGTTCGGGATCCGAAAAAGCCCTCGGAGTATGCGTTAACATCCCGCATGCCCCGCTTAGCCCCCGCACCCTTTGTTTTCCCCTTTTTCTTCTTTCCTTGGCCTTTTGATCTTGATGTGAAACCTCCACCCTACGGGTGGCGGTCTAGTAACCGCCCCGCCACCTCGGAGCGGCGGTCCTGCGCACATTTTCCAGAACGTTCTTTTGACGCGACTCACGTGAAATATCACGATTCACCAGCTTTCTTTGCCGACTTGAGCATGCATTTATGTTTTTGGTCCCCTGGAATAGTGTTTTTCCTTTGTTTATTGTTTAGGAGTTCAATTTGGTTTTTATTTTTGGGTGATTGAATTCCTATAAATGCATAGTTTGTGCACAAGCAAATGGGTAGAAGTTTGGCTGGATTTTGAAGACTGATCTTTGCTCTCCTCATTTTAGTATTTTAGCTTGTTATCTTGTTTAGAAGCCATAGCTTGAATTCACTTGCATCTTTAGTTAGATTGCTCAGCTGTTGGTAAGCCACATACCCATCTTGTGTAGGCAGTGCTATCATTTCATCCAATCCGGTCTGAAGCTTGCCTCTAAATTTTCTCTTTGCTATAGATTTAATTTTCATTGTTGCTTAGAGTTCTTAGTTCAGTTCATTATATGCCTGGTTAGCTTTATTCAGCTGTTGGTAAGCCACATATCCAGCTTGTGCAAACAGTGTCATTATTTTATCCAACCCATTGGAACAAAATAGCTTAGGAAGCCATTAAAGTTGTAGGTTTTGCTCTTCGAATAAGATAGTTACAGGTTCTGGTCGCTTCATGTTGCATGACTCGCAGTAAAATCCCGCTAGGAATCGCATAAGCCAAGCTCTGTACTCTTGCGCTGTCCCTCTCCTACTCACATTTTCGGTCTGCATTCTGAGCTGTCCTTGTCCTAAAATCTACTCCTATCGGTGCTAGCATTACATGCTTTTCTGGATCCACGTGAACACGAAAGAATGAGGAGATCACACTGAGGGGACAAGATCACACACACCATCGGATTCGCCACTGTTCTGCGGAATCCAGGTTTTAACTTTCAAAGTTCTAGTTAGAATCATATCAAATAAAGTAGATAAATTGCTTCATTTCAGTAAATTCTATTCTCGGTATTGCCAGGGAAGCTGTGAGGATTGATAGTTTCTAAGAAACTATGATTCACTCCTCACTTCTGAGGTAGGATCGAGAATCTTGCAGATAAATTAGACGAGCTATTTTATTTATTTAGAATAATTCTACAAATCGCACAGGAAAATAACTACACTCGGTTATCTTGTCTGTTTTAAAATATTGTTTGGTTATTATTCCTAGATACGCTTAAAATAGTTTGCTTTCCTTAAAATTGTTAAAAGATTTCTTAGAAGAATAAAAGTTATATATATGTTAGATTTAGTCCACGTAGTTAAAATTTGCTTCATTACAGTTAGATTTACATTTCGTTTCGTATGACAATCACGGGACCTCAGGAGCCCAGGGAATATATATTTGAGCCAATCGTGCCTCAACCAAACCTCATCACAGCAATAGTTGACATAGACCAAAATCTCAGAATACAAGTATTCCGAACAACCACAGATTTACAACTGATCAGTTCTCAATTAAGAGGGTTAAACATAGAAGACGACCAAGCACACACGTTTTGGTCGAACCAACCAAACTACAGATTACCCTAGGTAAAGCACTCACATGACTGTAGAAGGGTTTGAAAGAGAACAAACCTTTGGTTGTGATCCTTTGGTCCCATAACCGGTGCAGGAGACACTCTCACAGACATAGACACCGGTTTAAGGATCCAAGTTGAGCGAACCTGTGAGATATTCTGAGAAAATCACACAGTTATTGGTCCTAAACATAGAAGCTGAGAAAGCATATGATTACTGGATACTACGGATTAGAACTTGATTTCGCGTATGACCATAACAGGACCGCAACAACCAAGAGTCTATGGTTGTGATCCACAGAACCCACAGCCCAACGAGTCCACAAGTCAATCAGATATAGACACTACCCTACACACCTTGGTATTTAGATCCACTCCACTTCCACCCATCATCATCGAACAATTGTCCTTATTAGATATAGCGGCTAACGAAGCTAGAGAATTCTAGACTAGGCCAGAGAATCGTCCGTAGAGTTAATTATATTCACCATCCACTATATGACCTTATCGGAGATATACACGAAACTATCCCGTGTCATTTTCCATGTATTCCACAACTAATAGATTGAATCACACCGAGCTCAATATTGATTGGAGCCTTCGAGCAGTCATCCTTGCCGATCGATCTATCACACCAGTCAAAGTTAGAAGGGCCTTCTTTGCCTTAGATTCACAAATTCCACTAGTGCGTGTCAAAGACATTAGACTCGCCTAACTAGTTTTTCGCATCCCACGCATATTCTACCCCCACCGCTGTCTTGCACAACCTCGGGAGGTCGGGTACGTGGAAGAGTCACTTGTAGATTCCCACGCTCACTTGTCGCTTTTCCGGCGTACAAAATTGGTGAACCCAACTTGAAACAAACAAAATTAGTGAAGCTGACGTAAAACTTCCTACTTTCTCATTCGAGTCATAATATCACGTTTCCTTTCACAAATCACCTTCGCTCCTTCCCATTATTCTCGGGTATTCATATACCCCGAATATGTCGAGATTCGATGCATATGGCAGACCCCTCTTGGGTCTTGAGGCATACTACGCCCAAGAATAGGCAATCATCACCCTCACTCTCAGTATGGGGCAAAAACTATTCAACTAATCAGTTTTCAACACAAACCCCAAGAAACAGATATAGTTCATCTTTTCAAACTGAGGAGTTAGATCCACCCCCTCGAACGCAACAAATAGAGCCTTCAGGTTCAAACAATATGGCGTTTACCGGAGAATCTGGTTCGTCTCCTCAAATGCTACTTAGACCACAAATTAGTAGGCAATCAGATCCATACCTAGTCTTAGATGATGGACAGTCAAAACGTTATCCTAGGAGTGAACAACATTCTCGGGGTATGTACCCACCTATAGGAGGTTTACAAATACAACCCGAGATCTCTTTTCAAGAAAATACCTCTATACCACTGCATATAGGAAATACTCTCAGAGAAACTTGGCAAGATAGCAATCAGTTTATGACAGGATATCACGTACCTATACAACACTAGGGTATACAACAAACGCCGCTCAGACAAAACACCGTGACTTCACCAAATGAAGTCATTTCAACGTTAGTAGAAAAAGTGAGAGGGTTAGAACTTGCTCAAGCAAGTCAAAATTCTCCATTCATACAAACAGGAAGTTCCAATCCTCCATACCACTCTAGTCAAGTAGATCTCCTCACAGGAGTAGGCATGTTAGGCATGCCGCCTCACTATCCACAACAAACGCCAACAAGGCCCATCATCTCTAACACTATTCCTCCCGGTCTAGTGTCAAACAATCCATTCCTTGACAATACCCCGTCATACTTAAACATGTACTCCAAATCACCACAAGGAGATATCTTCTCCTCTCCCGGCATGTTTGTTCAAACGCAGGGACCTCCTTATGCCCCTGCCAACGCATACGCTGCACCGTATCAACAACCTATCCCACCATCACTCCCTCAGCAACCACCATCAATGGTCGAAAGCTATGTGATAGGGACTTATTCAGAATATCTAAAGGAACCCTTAGACTTCACCATACGAAGCGTCATGCTTCCAAGACCTCTTCCTGATCTACCCAAGTTCAAGGGTGAGGGAGATCCAAACGCACATATCAAAGCTTATGCTACAGCCATACGAGAATTACTCCCTTGGGATGGGGTTGTTGCTAAAATATTTCCCAAAACTTTGGAAGGCATCACTCTCGATTGGTATTATAGAATACCTGAGGCTTCCATACATTCATTTAAACAACTTGTGTTAGAGTTCATCAAAGCCTTTGACATGAACAAACTGTTGAGAACAGGAATCAGGGAATTCTTGCACATCAAACAAAAACACAACGAATCTGTCGCCCATTTCATCCAGAGGTGGCGTACAGTTCTTTATTCTTCAGCAAGTGCTCCAAACATGGATCAGATGGAACTATGTGATTTATTCCTTCATTCTCTCAGAAGGGAGGTGAAGGAAGAAGTCCAGAAGTTCCCGCTAAGAACTTACGATGAAGTACTTGAGAGCGCTCTTTGAATAGACCAAGCAGCGATAGATAGTGGCCGTAAGACATATGGAACAAACGGGAGGTTAATCACCTCCACTCAAAACACTACAACTATCACAAATGTCAATCAAGGACCCAAAATCCTTAACAAAAATCGTGGGGTAACAACGGAAGTGGTAACCGACCAGCCTAAGAGGGTAAATGTTGTTAATACTCCGTCACAAACAAACAACCAACAAAACAACAACTTTACCCCGACGATCAATACAGTGGATTTTAACCATCCACAACAACAACAACAATGGTGAAATCCCATACAAGGGCCAAGCCAAAACTCATTTGGTTATCAAAACCAAAGTCAAAACCAGAAACAACAATTCCAAAATTTTAGTCCTAA
Source organism: Taxus wallichiana var. yunnanensis (assembly GCA_018340775.1). Lineage (NCBI taxonomy): Eukaryota > Viridiplantae > Streptophyta > Pinopsida > Cupressales > Taxaceae > Taxus > Taxus wallichiana. Next base: position 467,097,910 of record CM031238.1, on the reverse strand, counting down.
TAGGCAACAGTTTGATCAGAATTTTAGGCCACAATACACACCTAACCAACAAAATAGGAATTACAATCCCAATTCTTATTGTGGTTTCCACAAAATTCGGGTCACGATACTAGAACATGTCGTGACTACAATAAATTTATCGCGCTTGCCGCTTAAGAACAAAGACAGCTTCTTCACAGTTTATTTTTGCGATCCCGTCTCATCATCACCAAATACGCTCGCAGGGGCAGTTTCCCCTCAGAATGCTCCCCTCAAGATCTTTAATGATCTGCTCCCAAATCATGATAGCAATAGGCTGAATCCAACTGGAACAAACAAAGGTGCAATGACGGGAAACAATGATCATGAAGCCTCGACTTCATTAAATCCATCAGTTGCGCCACAGTTAGGAGCTCAACCGAGACCCAAGATAGTCAGTTTGGTAGAATTAGACGTTGAACTACCTATCGAAGCTATAACAAGAACACGAGAGTATTTCTCTCAACCGAGCCCAAGTCCTCTGCCAGAAATAGATAAGAGTCAGCAAATAGTAGAAAAACCCGTAGGTGCCTATGATTTAATTAGCGACCTAACAAAGACCTTCTCACACATTTCATTTTTGGACTTACTAAAGAACTCTCCCCCTCACAGAGCTGCTCTTTTAGAAGCATTAGGTCTAGGCCATCTAATTAACATCACTCCACCTCCTGAAACACAAGTAAATCACGTAGATTTTGATATCCACCCTCTGGGGCAGCCGGACAAGGATGTCGAATTCATATTTGAAATAAGTAAAATGCCCACAGATGCTGAGATCGCATGCCGAGGTGATCCAGCCTTACACTTACAAGTATGGGTTTATAATAACTATGTAAAATGGGAAATGGTTGACGATGGGGCCATAGTTAACATAGTCCCTTTCTCTTTCCTCCAAAAACTTAGATATGGGGAAACAAACTGTTCCACTACTCGAAATACATTAAGAGGCTATGATAGCCTTAAAGCCACTTCGATAGGAACTATAATACGCGCCCACCTTAGGGCCCAAAACAATCCTAACTGAGTTTTATATTATAGATCGGGAAACTAATTATAATATGATACTCGGCCGACCATGGATACACCGAATGAAGGAAATCCCTTCTACATTATTTCAAGAAGTAAGATTCTTGCATCTAGGAAAGGTATTTGTAGCCAAAGGCAACCCAAAACCTTTCGATTTGCACCTAGCTGATTTAAAGAAAAGACCAGGTGCACTCAGAATTTGAACTGCCAACAAACCAACTTAATAAACCCATTGACCCAAAACCAGAGGAAAAGTTGGTACCTACGACGGATCTTGAAACTACCAGCATAGCCAAAACAATTCCAACCCCTAAAGATAAAACTAAAGAAACAGTATCATTAGGGACTACTGCGAAAATCGTTGAGTTGATAGAACAAGATTCACCAATGTTCTTACCATTTGATTCAGTAGGCATAGGATTTTCCCTAGGTGTTGGTTCCTTTCCAGCAGAGGACCTCTGTATGGTAGAAGTAGAGTGTGCAAACGCAGCAGATGCCCCAACATCTATACTCCCGGCTAAGTATTGGACTCTCCATTTCGATGGAGCTAAATACCGTTATGGAGCGGGGAAGTTATAATTCTTACTTCACCCGAGGAGAAAGTCCTCCCATTCGCTTTTAAATTAAACTTTGAATGCACAAACAACGGCGCTGAGTACGAAGCCCTCCTCCTTGGCCTTACCTTAGCCAAAAGAATTGGTATTGATAACATCAGAGTCCTGGGAGACTCGCAATTAGTGACAAATCAAGTTTCTGAAGTATATGAAACTAAAGCCGAACATTTGCAACTCTACAAAAATGTTGTATTAGATTTAAGCAAGGCGTTCAACTTCATATCCATTGAAGCAATCCCGTGAGAGAAAAATCTTCTCGCCGATTCAATAGCAACCTCAGCATCACGTTTTACTCCAAGCAATGAGTTAGAAGATACCCAATTCACGGTGTCCATTCGTGATGAACCATTGATAAAAATAATGACAAATCCTCTTTCAAGCGGAAGTGAATCTACCATCCTAGACCATGTTGATAGTGATGCTGCTACTTTGGATTACTTAAATGCCTATGCAGCACTACATCTCTCCTATCACATGCTAGATTTATCCTTGATTCCACATTCGTCTTCCTACTTCGGAAATCCCGTAACGGATCTTCCCTCACAAATGGAACCTAGCATATACGCAGTAGAAAATGGGGATGATTTAGATTTACCTCCAGCACCACCTGAGTTCGAAGAGGGTAATGCCTCTTTGATCAAAGAAACAATCGATGTCAACATCGGGACAGAAGATGAACCAAGAATATTGAAACTAGGTTCTTCGTTAACCCCAGAAGAAGTGGAAATACATACTCAAATTCTCAAAGAACATCAGAAGGTGTTTGCATTTAATTATAAGGAGATGACAGGAGTCGCACCCCACATTGCGGTGCACAACCTCGTCACTAGATCAGATGCAAATCCAATTAAACAAAAATCAAGACCCATGAAGCCCAAAGTAGCTCTCATGGTAAAAGAGGAGGTAATAAAACTCCTTCGGTAGGATTCATCAAGCCGCCGACTACTACCAATGGGTATCGAACATCGTTCCCATTCTCAAGAAGAATGGAAAGATACGCATTTGCATAGATTTTCGAGATATCAACAAAGCGTGTCCTAAGGACAACTTCCCATTACCATTCATAGATGTTATTGTTGATGCAAATGACTGGTTTTGAACTCTTGTCTCTTATGGATGGATTCTCGGGATATAATCAAATCAAATATCTAAGCAAGATCAAGCTAAAACCACATTTATAACTCCTTAGGAACCTATTGCTACGCTATTATGCCATTCGGTCTCAAGAACGCCGGTTCTACGTACTGGTGGGCCATGACATACATATTTCACGATCTAATTCATAAGATCGTGGAATCTTACCTAGATGACTTATTGGCTAAAGCCAAGAAGCGTTGTGACCATCCCAAGTACTCCGCATCATTCTTTCACGTCTAATAGAATACGGAGTCACGCTAAATCCAGAGAAATGCATCTTTGGTGTAACAGGAGGAAAGCTCCTAGGTTACATCATATCGTCATGAGGAATTGATGTTGATCCAACCAAAATTTAGGTTGTCCTCGAAATGGTCCCACCTTCGAGTGAATCTGGAATCAGATCATTTCTCGGAAAGTTAGGTGTAATCCGGATTTATCCCAGACTTAAGCTTAAATCGTTCATCCAATCAACAATTTACTCAAGAAATACTATAGCCTTGATTGGACCGAAGATTGCAATGAAGATTTTGATGCAGTTAAGCGTTTCCTTTTATCACCACCTACGCTAATGCCACCTAAGCTAGATCGCCCGTTAATTCTATATTCACGAGCTACCAATGTCTCGCTGGCCTGTATGTTGGCCCAAGAAGACGATAACAAGAGAGAACGTGTGATTTATTTCATTAGCTGAACGCTGCTCAACTATGAAACATGCTATACATAGGCAGAACGAGAATGCCTTGCCATAGTCTTTGCTACTAAATGCCTAAGACATTATATGTTGAATCAAGAAACGAAGGTCATGGTAAAAATGGACCATTTACGAGACTTTTCTCACACAAGGGTCATTATCTAAAAAGGCTGGACGTTTTATAACCTTAATGGGAGAGTTTGAATTAACATTTGTAAATCAGAATTTGGTTAAAGGACAAATCATCGTAGATTGGTTAGCTGACAACCCATTAGATGGAGGTGATTTAGTAGATTTAGACTTTCCAGATGAATGCGTATACTACATCAAAACTCGACCCGCTATCTCTGAGTGTCCTTGGTACACTGATATCATTAATTATATCATAGACCATATGTACCCGGAGGCAGTTACACCGCAACAAAGAAGGCGGTTACGCATAATCGTAGCTAAATATGTCATTATAGAGCAGGTGCTCTATCGAAAAGCATTCGATGGAATGCTCCTAAGGTGTGTCGACACAGAAGAGTCCAAGAGGATTCTCCATGAATCCCATAGCGGTATATGTGGAGGCCACTTCGGTGGCCATGCCACCACTCGAAAAATACATCGAATGGGCTATTTCTGGCCCACTCTAGAACATGACGCGATAGAGTTTGCACGCAGGTGTCATAAGTGCCAAGAATTCTCCCACGAGATCCACATGCCAGCACAAGCTCTACAACCAATCGCAACTCCATGGCCCTTTTCTACATGGGGTCTAGACTTAATAGGGAAATTCTCTCCCTCATCCACAGATGGCCATAATTTTATAATCACGGCCACTGAATATTTTACCAAATGGGTGGAGGCCATGCCTCTTACTACCGCACTGTTTCGTGATTGCCAAGTTCATTTTGAACCAAATCATTTACAGTGCAGGTATCTCGCAAATCATTATCTCCGATAATGGAACTTCTTTAAAAATGAAGAAGTTCGCGAACTATGCAAAATTTAAGATAAGCCATCATACGGCTTCCTTGTATTATCCCCAAGCCAACAGGGCGGGATGAAGCAACAAACAAGACATCAAAGCCATTCTCCTTAAAACGGTGAAAGAAAACAAGCGAGATTGGCATTTGAAGTTATATCTAGCCTTGTGGGCCCACCAAACCTCAATAATAACACCATCAGGAGCAACTCCTTTCTCGCTAGTATTTGGGGCGTATAGGTTCTTCTCCCACTTGAAGTCGAAATACCCAGTCTCCGCATTTCACTACAAGGGATTTTGGACGAAGATGCTTACAGAGAAGCATGTCTTTCCCAACTAGAAAGCCTAGATGAAACTAGGTTAGATGCTGAACAACGGCACAGAGCTTATGCTGACCGAATGTGCTGGTAGTATAACAAGAAGGTCTATGAACGTGATATATACGAAGGTGATCTAGTTCTAAGACTAGACAGCTGGATCGACAAGAAGACAGGTGAAGGAAGGAAATTCCGGCCCAAATGGTTGGGCCCATACCAAGTCATGAAGGACTATGGAAATGGTGCATACCTCTTATGTACGTTAGAAGGTGAGGAATTTGGCGAAACAGTCAATTCCCTGCACCTCAAGTGATTCTACGCATAAGCAACCAGCACTACTTGTATAATTATTTACATTGCATCTTCATATAGATTTAGATCATTTTGTCCACTTGTTTCTTACATAAATTGTGATCAAGGAATCTATTCTCAAAGCAATTCATTACAAACTCATGATGTTTTTGGCATAAAGTTCTTTAAATCATACCTCTCCATCTTCATGTATCATCGAATCATCTCGAATCTTTTATCAAATAAAATCAGACATGACGAAGTCTTAACGGTAACCATACCAAGATCTGCAAGTTTGTTCTCACTTTGATTTCTTCTTAGGATAGGTGTCTTGCCTATGGTCTGTTCTAGAAGCTTCATGGTGTCACATCTATCCCATATATACATCTCTTTGGAAATAAGCATATACTGACATTTTACTCAAATAAGCAAGTCAAAAAGTGATTAAACAGAAAATTTTATTTTTACACATTTCCTTGCCCCACCAACCTTCGGTGATGAGCTTGCGTCTCTTACTAGTGACGTAGGGTTGGGAAAGGATGGAAATGCCCTTACTCGCCTATGCCTTGCCCACGGTGATAAACCCATGCTTCTTACTAGTAGCATGGGGCAAGGTGTAGGGGGTCCTCTTGACAAAGCAAATGTTAAAAAGTCATAAACAAACAATTCAAACTTTAAGTCAAAAATGAATGAGTCAGATGTTCAAAATCTCAAGAGAGTTAAAGTCCTAAAAACCCAGATTTTGTCTACTATGTGGCCATCTACGGGTCTAAGTCTAGATAAACCGCAAAGCAAGTTGCATCCAAAACTATGAAGTCATTCGAGTAGAGTAAGCTTGTAGTTTTCAATTTGGTTCCGCCAAAGCTTCGTCTGTCTTTCATCACTATCATTTCACCACATTTCATAACTTGCGCCCTTCTTAACTCTCGGTGATGAGCCCTCGCATCTTACTAGTTGCATGGAGTTAGGAGTGGGGCAAGTTAATCTGTTCATCATACTGGTTATTTTCATCACTTTGCCAAAACAAACATGAGGTATCCAAATTGCTCACAGAAGCTAAAATTCAAGATCACAATATATCTACAATATCATGTATCAGCATTATGAAACACAAAAAGAAAGCAAACATTTGCATCATTTGTTTTCCATTGCATACATTCTAGAAGGCATATAAACCATACATCGTAGTATACACGAGGAAGCTGGAAACAGAAAGGGAAAACATGAGTGACAAGATTTTGATCCAAAAACGAATGCATATATATAAATAATCAATGTTTATATACAATGCCATCATGCACTAGGCATGGTCAAAACGCTCAAAGAGCCCGTGATATACAAAAGAATCTATAGTACAAAATACATAGGAGCCAAGTGGTCTCTCAACCCCTACGCGACCCTCCAAAGGTGCACGCCGCTAGGACTCGCTGCGCCGACGCTCGAATGAACAGAGGGCTCGGGGTCTCGAGGAGCAGCCGGTCTCACCACGAGAATGGCTCCTCATAAGACGCTCACCCCATAGCCCGCCAACTTGACTCAGTGCGGAGAGTCGAGACCATCTCGCCACATGCCAAACAAGAGCGAAGACGTCGGTATGCTTGCCGGCTGCTGAGGGCTCCCCGGCATCTACGGATAGCTCCGCACGGGTCTTATCCATGGGGATCATCAGGGAATCAGTGCATACCCTGTGGATCAGATCCCGCCACTCGTCGACAGTCTCTGCAAACAAAGGAGAAAAACAAATTAGAAACCAAGCAAGAGGCTGAAAGATACAAGATAAAAACACAAGGAGAGATAGCAATTAAAACAAATCCTAAATTAAACAAACATTGAAAGGAAGAAAGGATAACTTACTCGGATCACCAGGCCTCCAAGATGGATTGCTGGGGCCAGCACCCGCCGCGGATGCCGCTACCGACTGAGGGGCTGCTCCTGTAGTAGGGGCAACATGTCACCCCACAACTGACTCGTCCTCTCCACCATGGCCCTGAGAGAGTGGCTCCTCTGAAACTAGAGTGTCCTTCTCTGCACTCTGCTCGGCCCTCTCTGCCTGCATAATATCCTGAGTGTCATGCCACTCAAGATCACTATCATCAGTCTGCTCCTCCGACCCTCCCTCTGTAAGCTCCTCAGAATCAGAGTCGATCTATGCAGGGGTCATGCTTCTTGTATGAGCGGGACCCGCGGCAATCTGAAGCAAAGGTGCCCGAGGTGCACCCGATCTCCTCTCGGCCCGAACTATCCTCATGGCTACAATGGGAATGCCAGGAGTGACCACTGTCCAACCTCGGCCTCTAGGCCCCCCTCTGGCCTCGTGAACTGATCTGTAAACTGGTGCCATTGGGGGAAGCATGCCCGCATATGGAAGGCCAAACTACTAAGGAACTTTTCCAAAAGGATGTACCTCCACCCGTCCCACGCGGTCGATGAACTGCCCTATGGTGGAGCAAGAGATCAATGTAGGGGTCTCCTCGCCCCATATGCCAGCCATAAGCCGGTACGATGTCACCTCCATATCTGCTGTGGTAAGGGAGGCAACTGGCTGGTGAGGTGCTCTAAGCACCGACATATCTGACCATCTGGCTGCCCTCACAGCCCCAGGATCTGCCACCTCTACGCCTCTGCCATAGGGAATAAAATGCTCATACACCCAACTCATGACTAGAGTTGGGTGGCTCAATGACTGTCCCTGTAAACGGACCACCCTATATAAATCATGGTAGGTGGTCCCTAGAATGTCTGCACCCCAGGCGTATATCCGGCCATGCCCCTCTATCTGTGTAATGATGGGGGCCCAACAGTATAACAAAGTGTCCCCTCCCTTGTCCCCGATCAATCTCGAGGCAAGGATCCCCATGATGGCCTGTCGAAATATGGGGATAGGCAAAGAAGGGATGGATCGAACTCTCACTCCCTTCTTTGACCCCGTGGAGATAGCTACATCTCCCATATATGCTTTGCCCACCGTGCAATCTGTGCTGTGAGCTCTGTCTCCTAATGTAAGTCTCCGCCCAATGATCGGGACTCCCGAATGTGGTAGACATCCTTGAGCGTAATAGCCCACTCACCGCGGACCCCCTGCGGTCGAAAAGTGTTCCGATCTTCATCCCAATATGAAAATAAGTCACAAAGGATGTGACTAGATGGTGTGACATGTGGGACGCACGATATGCGCAGTATACCAGCCCTCTGTAGTGTGTCCTCCTCGTCTGGTGAGAGGGCATCCAGTACCCCTGACAGCCAGTCACACTCTCTCTCTCTCGGCTCCATCTGATGTATTCCTCCCTCGCCTGCATACACCCAAAAACACACAAAACAGAGCAAGTTAGTATCTGAACAATACCGAGAGAGTCATAAAAACGTATAGAAGTGCAAGAAAATACAAGTGCAATCTCAAAAATTAAGTTCTTTTGCATTCTGGTCAGAACCGCCGCCCTGAGCAGGGAGGCGGTTTTGTAACCGCCGCCTTAAGGGCGGCGGTCGTGTAACCACCACCCTGAACAGGCGGCGGTCATGTAACCGCCGCCCTGGCCAGGGCGGCGGTCGCGGTCCGAAAACCCGCGCGGGTTTCTAATCCCAAAATGCCCAAAATAAGTAAAAAAAGACCATTTAACCTAAAGATGGAGCCTACCCAGTAGGCGCCCCCCCTAGGTGGACCTTTTGAACCTAACATTTTCAAAAATAACCCCCCCATTACGACAAATTTAACATTTCAAATTTAAAGGGGGAAAAACACAAAATTGAAGAAAACCAACCTGTGATCTGGCAGGGCGGTGTTCCGCGTGTGGAGGCATGATCACAATCTCACTGTGGACGTTTTGACTATACTCACGCAAGAAACTGTCACTGTGGCTACCAGAGCTAAAAAAAATCAAATCAACTCGCACAAATGAATAGGAAAATGGGCCCACTTTCATATATATATCACTCTGTTTCATTTTAAAATGACTTTTCACAGGTTTGGAGTGCTGATGGAGGTAAGTTTCTATCCCCACACAAATGGTACGTTCTCATTCCCTATTATTTTAGCGTTTATTTTCTAAATTATTGTATCTATCTGCACTTGAGTTCTCTTTTCATTTTGCAGGTAGCGGGAATTTCGGATGGCATCATTTCAACACACGGATGTGTAAGGTATAGCTTCTAACTCCCCATTTCGGGACTGCCATACTCGGACCCATCGTTTTATGCCTCTTCATGGCTAAAACGCTTCTCCGAGGGGGCAATATGTACGTACCCAAAATTGTAAGGTATTGTACTGCGGAACAGCGTAATAACCTCCCCAATGATGATACAGGTCTCCTCACAAGGTGTTCGGGATCCGGAAAATCCCTCGGAGTATGTGTTAACATCCCACATGCCCCGCTTAGCCCCAGCACCCTTTGTTTTCCCCTTTTTTCTTCTTTCCTTGGCCTTTTGATCTTCAGTGACGAAACCGCCACCCTACAGGGCGGCGGTCTCGTGACCACCGCCCTGATCAGGGCAGCGGTCCTGTAACCGCCGCCCTGCTCAGAGTGGCGGTCCTATGCACGTTTTCCAAAATGTTCTTTTGACGCGACTCACATGAAATATCACGATTCACCAGCTTTCTTTGCCGACTTGAGCATGCATTTATGTTTTTGGTCCCCTGGAATAGTGTTTTTCCTTTGTTTATTGTTTAGGAGTTCAATTTGGTTTTGATTTTTGGGTGATTGAATTCCTATAAATGCATGGTTTGTGCACAAGCAAATGGGCAGAAGTTTGGCTGGATTTTGAAGACTGATCTTTGCTCTCCTCATTTTAGTATTTTAGCTTGTTATCTTGTTTAGAAGCCATAGCTTGAATTCACTTGCATCTTTAGTTAGATTGCTCAAATTTGTTGGTAATCCACATACCCATCTTGTGCAGTGTGAAGCAAGATCTTTGTCATTTCATCCAATCTGTCAAGCTTGCCTCTGAATTTTCTCTTTCTTTGTAGATTTAATTTTCATTATTGCTTAGAGTTCTTAGTTCAGTTCATTATATGCCTGGTTAGCTTTATTCAATTTGTTGGTAAGCCACATATCCACTTTATAAGTAAACAAAGTGTCGTTATTTTATCCAAACCATTGGAACAAAATAGCTTAGGAAGCCATTAAAGTTGCACGTTTTTCTCTTTGAATAAGATAGTTACAGGTTCTGGTCACTTCATGTTGCATGACTCGCAGTAAAATCTCGCTAGGAATCGCATAAGCCAAGCTCTGTACTCTTGCGTTGTCCCTCTCCTACTCACATTTTCGGTCTGCATTCTGAGTTGTCCTTGTCCTAAAATCTACTCCTATCGGTGCTAGCATTACACGCTTTTCTGGATCCACGTGAACACGAAAGAACGAGGAGATCACACTGAGGGGACAAGATCACACACACCATCGGATTCGCCACTGTTCTGCGGAATCCAGGTTTTAACTTTCAAAGTTCTAGTTAGAATCATATCAAATAAAGTAGATAAATTGCTTCATTTCAGTAAATTCTATTCTCGGTATTGCCAGGGAAGCTGTGAGGATTGATAGTTTCTGAGAAACTATGATTCACTCCTCACTTCTGAGGTAGGATCGAGAATCTTGCAGATAAATTAGACGAGCTATTTTATTTATTTAGAATAATTCTACAAATCGCACAGGCAAATAACTATACTCGGTTATCTTGTCTGTTTTAAAATATTGTTTGGTTATTATTCCTAGATACGTTTAAAATAGTTTGCTTTCCTTAAAATTGTTAAAAGATTTCTTAGAAGAATAAAAGTTATATATATGTTAGATTTAGTCCACGTAGTTAAAATTTGCTTCATTACAGTTAGATTTACATTTCATTTCGTATGACAATCACGGGACCTCAGGAGCCTAGGGAATATATATTTGAGCCAATCGTGCCTCAACCAAACCTCGTCACAACAATAGTTGACATAGACCAAAATCTCAGAATACAAGTATTCCGAACAACCACAGATTTACAACTGATCAGTTCTCAATTAAGAGGGTTAAACATAGAAGACAACCAAGCACACACGTTTTGGTCGAACCAACCAAACTATAGATTAACCTAGGTAAAGCACTCACATGACTGTAGAAGGGTTCGAAAGAGAACAAAACTTTGGTTGTGATCCTTTGGTCCCACAACCGGGTGTAGGAGACACTCTCACAGACATAGACACCGGTTTAAGGATCCAAGTTGCATGAACACCTATGAGATATTCTGAGAAAATCACACAGTTATTTGTCCTAAACATAGAAGCTGAGAAAGCATACAATTACTGGATACTAGGGATTAGAACTTGATTTCGCATATGACCATAACAGGACCGCAACAACCAAGAGTCTATGGTTGTGATCCACAAATCCCACAACCCAACGAGTCCACAAGTCAATCAGATATAGACACTACCCTACGCACCTTGGTATTTAGATCCACTCCACTTCCACCCATCATCATCGAACAATTGTCCTTATTAGATATAGTGGCTAACGAAGCTAGAGAATTCTAGACTAGGCAAGAGAATCGTCTGTATAGTCAATTATATTCACCATCCACTATATGACCTTATCAGGAGATATACACGAAACTATCCCAGGTCATTTTCCACGTATTCCACAACCCATAGATCGAATCACGCCAGAGCTTGATATTGATTGGAGCCTTCGAGCAGTCATCCTTGCCGATCGATCTATCACACCAGTCCAAAGTTAGAAGGGCCTTCTTTGCCTTAGATTCACAAATTCCACTAGTGCGTGTCGAAGACATTAGACTACCTAACTAGTTTGTCTGCATCCCACGCATATTCTACCCCCACCGGCTATCTCGTCATGACCTCAGGAGGTCGGGTACGCGGAAGAGTCACTTGTAGATTCCCACGCCGCTTGTCACTTTTTCGGCGTGCAAAACCCTAAAGAAATTCTCATGAAAGTGGTTAATGATACTGTGAAAGACTAGCATACACACATTACTTTTTCCATGTTGGCGTACCATACTGGTATTCGCACTTCCACTGCTGCCAATCCTTTTTCTCTGGTCTACGGTACAGAGGTTGTTCGCCTCTTGAAGTCCATATTCCATCACTTTGTATTTATCTCCATGGCATGCTCAATGATGATGACTTTTGCTAGGGCCATTTAGCACAACTTGAGTAATTAGACGAATGTCGTCTTCATGCTCTTGACCATCTCCAAGTTTACCAAAAACGTATCAAACATTCCTATGACAAACAAGTTCATGAACAAACCTTCCAAGTCATTGACCTCGTCCTGAAGGAAAATTAACATGTAACCAAAGTGGGAAAAGTAAATAGGGAAAATTTTATCCTATTGCCTTGGACCATACATTATGACTCAAGCCTATAGATCGGTTGCTTATCATTTATCTTCACTCGACGGTAAACCCAAACCTAAGCCCCTTAATGCCTTACATCTTTGACCATTCTACTATTGACTTTCAGTCCTACCTCACCTTCTACCTCTTTTCATGCTCATCCCTTGAGCACTATTCACTTCCCTCCTTTCACTATGCCATCCCCAATGATTAAACAAGAATCATGTGCATACCCATCACTCTTTTACCCTCTCTTAAATATGTGTACCATAACTCTAGCACATGGCATGATTCTCATGGATACTTTTTGTCTACTTTTAGATGAGATCCCATGGTCATTTCACCTTGCTTTCTGAACAAGAATCCAATTCTTCACCTTAGTCTTGTCCATGACTTAAAATCCCTCACATGGGATCCAACTCCTTGAGTCAAAATTCTAATAAAAAGATGACTCCCTCAAAAGGACATATTTCTCTCTACATCGCTGCTATAAATAGACTTCTCCCTCAAAGGACAACTATGTAAAGCTTGCATAAAAAAACCAAACCTTCCCACATTGATTAGCTTCTGAAGACCTTAAGGATATAATTTCCGCATCCCATATAGACTTCCCACATTGATCGGTCTATCTCGAATACAAGTCAAATAGAAAACTTTTTCATCATGGACTTTCTCATTGTGATCTTGGATCTCTTGCCAACAAGCACACTACCTCATATCATATAACCCAATCATTTTTCACCTTCTCACCCTTTGCACTTTCATTTCCTACTACATCGAGGGACCTCTTTGAAATTGTGACATTCGGTGATCATGTGACTATTCTTCACATTTAGAATAATCAATCATGCAATGTCTTTAGGGTCTTATGTTCACTAGCCTACCTATGGTATGGTACACCAGTTATGATCCTCGCTAATCAGGTGGATCTCTTACCTCCTCTTATCTTTCAATTTCTTCATTACGTATTGATCATCCTATACAAGACTAGACCCTCGACGCTTATCTCTAGGAAATTTTCCTCTTTCACCACAATCAACTTAAATCACCCATACCAATGTTCCCACAATTCAACCATGCCTAACCAAAACCTAGACTCAATCATGCCTATAACTTACCAACCCATTCTCCTACCTTCTCACATTTTTCCCTAGCTTATGGGATAACTACATCAGCCTGAGGTCCCTATTCACTAGGACTATGTAGGAAACACTTCGAGGGCATGGGGCCCTTGGAGGTTAGCTCAGCCACTCTCTACCCTAACTAATTCCCTCTCCCCCTTTACTAGTCACATTCTACCCTAGTTAGTTTCCTTTTTATATCAATAATTAGAAATTAAACCAAACAAACAATGATTACTTCACATCTTTACCATCATCACTCATGAACTCATTATGTCTACCATTTCTTTACCATTATCATGCATTTTACTATAAAACATCTCAACGTGACCCATATCATCATTAATTGCACAAATTAATGAATTATATACCTCAACCAACCTCAACTCAACCATACCTAAACCAACCTAAACTTCATCATACCTAAGTCAACCTGACTCAATCCATGGCTTGACCTAACTCAATGCCTAAACCAACAACCTGACTCAATCCAGCCTAACTTGACTCCATCCATGCCTACAACTGACTTGACTTGATCCATACCTATGACCCGACTCGATCGATGCCTATGACTTGGCTCTATCATGCCTACAATACTTGGTTTCCATCACATATATAAATCAAAATATAAAGTTACACACAACCATATATACATCATGCCATAATCACCATCATATCTATAAATAATTCATCCAAACATGTGTATCCATATACATGACTCTCAAATATCTTCAGCACACAGTGCCGGGTATATAAAAAAATCTCAAAACTCTCATGTACATCCTCACTATCTTTGGCATGCAGGCCGGTATATATGTCAAAAATATGATGCCAAAAATAAATTAATCATGCATAGAGATCAATCATCTCCCCATATGATATGCAAGCATGTCTCATTTGTCTCCTCCACTCACTCCTGGTTTTCGGATCTCCATGGTCTTGCCTCTGGAGTTGGTCTCCATGCACTAGTGGCCTCACCCTGACCTAACCCCTAGGCTTGTTGGCCCCCTATACTCTCCACACTATGTGTATAGGATATGCTCCTCTCACTTGAGGCCTACTGTGCTCTGTGCTTGGCATATGATAAGACATATATCCCCACTGCCATCAAGTGATCCTGGTAGTATCTCACCTCACCCATGGAATCTCTCAATATAGTTATAGGTACTATTTTCAGTGGTTCCATTGGCCTCTAACCCTTCCCTACTCATTCCTAAATAATGGGACCCTTTCCCTACTCATGTGGTGGTGCCATCGGCCCTGGAGTCTGCACCTATACCTGGGCCTAAAGGGCCGCTATCTGTGCCTGTCCAACTTCCAGATGGCCCTGCAAACCTGTAACTTGTCCTTGCACCATGGCCAACTAGCCTTGTAAACCTGTCACCTATGCCTATAGGGTAGCTACCTACACCCCATCTCTATCTCCATCCCCACCCTCTCCCTCTCCCCTCGTGTACGGGTATTGGTCCTTGTACTCCTGTGCTGCTGGAGTCACAACCTATGCCTCAACCCCTATTATATGTCCATGTACTATGCCTAAATGGGTCACTAGGGTAGCCACCTACCCCTATAGGGTGTCTCTCTAAACCGTGATGGTGGCTAAATCTAGCTACCCCGGCCTTGGCGGTACTACTCATAGCTATGCAGCCCACCACTGTCTATACCTATCTGTCACCTCGACATCATCTATCTATCGATCGACTAGCTTCTCCTCCTGCCTGGTCGGCAGCACTTGTAGGTCATGGTGGAGACATAGGCCTCTCCACATCATCTCTCCTATACTGAGGGAAGGGTGGAGGTATATCCTGTGGCAAACCAAACTTCCATCTGACCCAATCTACGGGTATCATCTCATGCTCCCGCCCACCACCCCTCTATCCACCTATAAATTTGTAACCCATCCAGCTCCACCGCCATCTACCTGTATAAAGGGAAGCCCACATATGGCCTCCAAATGATGTCCATGTTAGACAAACCCTCCAATAATCACTGTAATAGGCTACATCATGTGTAGCTCTCACCGCTTAGTGCTCTCCCAAAACTGGTACCCATCGTTTCATGTAGTCCACTCAAAAAAAACTTGGCTCGAATGCATCAACCTGGGCATACCAACTGGCACACACATAATGTGCTCATAGGCCCAACAATGTAACAAGAATGTGTAGCACAAGCTGAATCACTATAGTCACCCATAAGCCCACAACTCCCTATATAGTTGTACCAAGAATGCAGGTGCCCATGCAAATTGAGTCCTGCTCTCCACCATGTCATGTAGAACCCCCATCAGTGACCATGGGAATCTCCCACCCTCTACATCTAGTAGTGAAAAATAGCATACTACCTCCATCAAAAGTACTACCAGCCTCATCTCCTCGGGGTAGGCTCGGTACATCACCCCGTAGCTCATACTGGCACTATGGAATCCTAACAATGCTAGCCCCTCTCCAAACACTGTAACAGTAACTCCTTGGATGCCTCTGAGGAGATCGAGTACACCTATGTACCTATTATAGGTAGTCACAGGATCCTATAAATATCCTCTAGGGTGATTGTGATCTACTTTGTCGAGAAAATGGAATGTATTGGTTGTTGAATCCCATCCATCAATGAGAGAAACCATCAAACTCGCCTCCTGACTACATGCCAGGTAGCATTTGACCCCAATCAGGCCCACATCTACAACATGGATCCACTCCTCACATGTTGTACTCCCATGTATCTCCATGACCAAGGGCGGTACCCCATCCCTCATCTATAGCTAGTCCCCGCCTACATACAACAAATCATATTATTAAACCTTTACCACACCTACATGCAACCTTTCCACGCTCACTATACCACCTACCCTAACTAAATAAAACTTTCACCTATATCAATTACCAAAATCAACACCACCTATCTACCCATGCCTCGGACCCTCACCTATTTTCATTTTACCTATCTACCCATGCCTTGGACCCTCACCTATTTTCATTTTTCCCCTCTCACCGATCTTCCTTATTCACTCACCTACCCATATCGATAACTCTCCCTACCCCTACTTATCTCTTCATCACTCATCTATTATAGCTACTTATGGGCCTACCTCTCTAGCTTGCTGATTGGCATCGTTCATCATCGACCGACCACGATACAACAATAATTGGCATCGGTTGTCACATCTATGACCGATACCGGTCCTTACCCACTGATGTCGGCTAAGAGCACACCGATGTCGGTCCACCATCATGGTGACAAACCCACGATGCCCTACCCTATTCCTACCTACACTTCATCTTTCTACCAATTTCCCCCCCCATGTCTATCGAATACCTATTCCCACCCCTCATTTACCTAAATCTACCCTCCCTTGTTCCACTTTTCTCATTACTTCCCTCACATTCAAATTTTAATATTTCCCCCCCAAAATTCACTTTCCTCCTACCCAATTTCTATTCTCCACCTACTCACAACAAATAACAACAAGAATGGGCTCTTACCTCATCATGCTATTGTCTGCGTGGTGGCACCTCAAGCTATTGTGCAGGTCCACCCAATCCCTCTCTAGCCTCTACCATCACCGACTGCTTGCTGGCTCAATCAAATCAAATCAATCACCCAATCAAATCACCACACTCGTAGACCCGCTTATTGACCAATGATCACTCACTCTGTGAGCTCGCCAACTCAGATCTTCATGTCATTTGGTCACTTTCCACCTCTTTATCTCTCTCTTGTCATTTTCTCCTATGTGGAAAATGACAAATGATTTTAAAAATGCGGCACTTTTTATTTTTATAGCCTTCCTAACTTGACCGGTGACAGTTTCACCTTGACCGACATCAGTCTTGTGCCATAGCCTACTGTGGTCAATTCATGGTGACCGACATCGGTTAATTATGACCATTGTCGGTTATCCTACTTAGTCTTATTACTACCCATTACCCCTAATTTTCTGGCATGAATCCTTTCTACCTTACCCACACCTGACTTGTAAATTTCCCTTTACCCTCCTAACCTCATAATTTACCACCTAACCTCTTCATCATTTGGGGACTATTTATTTTTCCCATACCTCACCCTACCCATTCTCGTGACCCACTTTCTTGGACCTAGAACATTGTTAGTGACCTATGACCTCATGTGCTCGCTATACCTTGTGACACTTTATTACCCATGTTGTTTCACCTAATTACCTTACCTTGCCTCTTGCATGATTGTTTATCCTAACCCAAGCTTTGTTGTACTGCAACATACCTAAACATTCCTGCACCTTAAGCGCATTGTGTTTCTTAGCCATATCCAATGCCTTGATACCGAAATCACCTCAACCTTGTTTGGATAAACCTATCAACCTTATACAATGTAGAGTTTTCTTTCTCTTCAACTTAGTACCATGCTTTGCGGTTTATATGTGTGTCTCGTATTTGACTATTACTACCTTTGACCCTGACCCATTACTTGGATTACCCGATTAGACCTTTTACCCCTTTACCCTTGTTGCCCACCTTCCTCTTCATCACATTAACCTTTTATCAAACCACTCACCGATTTTTCCTTCTACCTCATCAATTCCTAGTTTTAGGGGATCACCTTCACCCACACATGGGGCAACCACATCTTATTTTTGTCAGTGTCACTTACCAATACAAGATACACAACAAAAAGGGGCAAAATGTAGACACCAAAATTGGGTCACACTCCCCTTGATCCCTCGACAAATAACCAACTTGAACACACTCACCTAACCATGGCCCCTTTCACCCCACTCTAATATTAATTTAATTAATTAAATTAAATTAATCCATGTCCTCACAATATTTATTATTTAATTATCCTAATTAAGATAATTCCCACATCACCACCTCACATATATACCTCACTTAACCACCTCACCCCACATATATTCTTACTATGTTGCCATAACTAATTAAGACTTAACTAAATCCTAAAAATCAAAGCCTACATTCCCTCTAACCACATTCCTACCCATTAGAAAAGAAGCTTCCATTCTAATCCACGAAGGAAAATGAACAAGATCTAAGAAATCAAGTAGATCTACCCATTTTAGTAAACCTAGGAAATCCCTCCCTAATCGACATTGGTCACCCTAAACCGACGCTCGGTCAACTTGGAACCATTTTTGATTAACTTTTATTCCTTTGGTAACCTTATTTCGAGGTTGACACATTCAGAGAGAAAGAAACAAGACTAGAGCTGCATGCAAGTAGAACCAACATTCACACATGCATCCGAACATCCACAACCAACATCAGAAGTGACCACAGAGCCATTTTTCACATCTTGGGAAGCGCCATCACCACACCAAACTCCATCCATCTGATCAACTGCCATTTTCATCCAGCCATCAAGCTCATATAACAGTAAGTATACCTCCACCAACTTGGTCTAATACACTATAATAGCTTTTATTATTTCTGTTATCAGATTAAGTTGTTACATCTCCATTTCTTCATTTCTTATTAGTTTGTAATTGGGCCTTTTCTGTTATTTACATCATTAGATTACCCATCCTTGCTTGTTGTTCATCCCTGACCACATTTGAGACCTCTGCAACCCTCAAACCTACCCCACCACCTACATCAAATCCCAGATCAAGCCCTCTAATCATTTTCTTTTGAGTTTCCTTTACCTCAACCATACTGATGCTTTGGTTACCCATAACCGTCACCGGTTTCACTTAAACTGACATCGGTCATACCAGACCAACGTCAGTCTCTATGTTTTACCCTCAGACCAAGAATAGAGCCTAAATTCTCCACCAAATACCCAAAACAGCCCAAAACCAAACCTTGACCAGTACCAATACTCTGATAGAGACCTCGCCCTTCAAATTCAATCATAGCTTAGCCTGTTGTGAACAAATTTTCTTATTGTAATCGAATGAGATACCTAAATCATTTTAACTACAATAGGATTTCATTTATTGTTAATATTGAATTATTTTAAATAGTGGATTGACAACCTTCTAGGGAGTATCACACTTCCGGAACTAGCATACGCTAGGCAGTCCACTATCATATGCTATTTAATCTCTTTTAGTGGTCTTGTTGTTCATTTCAGGTAGTTCCTCCTAGCCAAAAGGAAGCTCTCACGATCAGTTGTGGATCAAGAAGTCATACACATGCAACAACCTTCAACCAGCTTTAATAGGTATTCCTCCTAGCCCTTTTACCCTTATCTGTTTCATCACATTCTGAGAAATGCTCTAAGAATCAGGTGAAACAAAGGCATGTGGCACCTTCTGTGGGTCTATTTCTTTGCCCTGGGTCGACTCGCATGTAAACTCCAAAAACTTCAAGCCCTTTCTTTAATATACTCCTACATGCTCTTATCTCCTTTGATGCCATTGGCCTCCTTCACTGACCTTGCCCCTTCATTATCGGATTTGGAATGTGGGCTCGCATGACTAAACCACCCCTTCTGATTTTCTTCTATGCTGGGTCATGTTTGATAAATTTTTCTGGGGAAAAATTGGGATAACATGCACCAAATTAATTTTTTTAAAACTTGAGTCAAAAAATGAGGGGAATTTTGAGGGTAACAACACCCATGATGATGCTTTGTTCTTACAAACATTCACCATGTCTCTAACAGGACCCACCTTAGATTGGTACAATAGTTTACCTAGACATTCCATCTACTCCTTTAACCAAGTGGCTCAAGCATTCCTGGACCACTTCTCAATCAATGTAGTAAAAAAATTCACCATGAATGACCTATATTTGACATGATAGTATGACGACAAATCTATCATAGGTTTCATTACTCACTGGTGAAGTCTTATCAACTAATTAACATTCCACTTACCTCAAGCTAAACTTATTGAGTTGTTCAGTATAGCTTGTGTTAGACATATCTCACCAACTCTATAGGTACAAACCTTCCGTACCTTCAACGAATCATTCACCATGGCACAAAATTTGGAAATTCATGCCATTGAAGAAAATAAAATCCAATTACGAAACAAGAACACCCCATTCAAATCAAATGATTGTTCTTTGTCTTCAAAACCCCAAAATAATTATTCAAAATCCAAAGGATCTGCATCAACATGGTAGTTATCAAATATTGTCCATCTCATCCCTCTAATCAAGCCAAACCTTCCTCCAGTCTTTCCCATGTTCAGACTTTTTAGTTCTAGCAAGAACATTGAAAGTACACTTTAATTTGAGAACCCTATTCTTCAGTCTTGGAAACTCTTCTTAAAGCTAGATTCATTGCACTTCGCCCCATAAAACCTAATACTAGTTTCGATCCCACTCACCCTATGCTTGCATGGTATAAGGAACATGAATCATAATTATCATTGTGTTATAGGCCACAATGACGGTAATTGCATAGCTTTTAAGAACATTGTCCAGAGATGATAGATAATTGGGATCTCATCATAGATAACCCGAATGCGCCAACAAATCAAAATATGCACTTTTAAAGAATTTTTTCCCTAATCATACACCATAATCTAATAAAAATAGTGAACCTTCAACTAATGAAAACAATTTCCATGAATTCCACTCTATTTTTGATATCATATCGACTGTTCCTCAAATTCCACCTATTTTTCTTTCAAGAAAATTATGGCACGAGATCCTCTACCCACAGAGGAGCATACCTCTTCCACTCCTTCACCCTTGGAGGATTATCCTTCATCTCCTTCTTCACCCACGGGGAATCCACAATTTAGGTTGATGCCATTTCACCTTATACCTCATAACCTACTTGAACAATCAACAATATTAACTCTCCCATCCACTTGAGAATTGTCATCGCCTTCTCCTCCACCAAAAGATAAGTCTATCTCAGCCCACCTACCATCTCTCCTACCCATGGAAGATTATTCAAAAATGTGACTACCTGTTAGGGAAAATTATCCTCGGCATTCTAGGATCCGTCGACCTGATCTTGGATATTTTACCCACAGAGTTCGAGGCTAATCGATTCCATCTATCACAGACATATTTTACAGGATTTCCACTAAACCAACTACATCTCCTCTTATAGTAGTCCCATTTTCATGGCTGGCTGATCACTTGGATTACATTGATAATTCCATGCTCTGGGGACATCTTTGGCTCCCCTTTTCGACTCAAATACAAATGTTTCCTAAAGATACCTCCACGATCTATCCAAAGGTATTTCCAGCAACTAAATCGACCTTGACCATGCCTATCGAAATGGCTTCTTCTTCATCACCTCTACCTACATCCGAACCTTTACCCATGACTAAAACCATTCTAATTCCTAAGAACCTACCCACACCTATATCTTCGCCCATGTCTAGACCCATCACTACCTTGGGTGTCATGCTAATGTCAAGCCTTACCCATCCACCTGTCAAATTAGATTTATCCACATCTTCCCAAACCCACACCAAAATTTTTCCTCTACCTAGAAGGAATACCCAACCCTCTAGGCCTCATACACTAGTCTCACCTACCACACCTTTGTCACCTTCACCCCTTCCATCCATCCTAGGACCTCACCCATCAACCCTAGCCAAGTATCCTCCTACCCAAAGCCAATAAAAATCTAAGAAACCTACTTTGCTTCATCATGATCCTTCATTACACCTCATTTACCTACACAAAAAACACCCTCACCCTCACCCGTACATTTCTTACCACCTATACCTCCACCAATTACTATAACCCCAAATTTTTCTATATGACTTCAACCCATACCATCCACCCAGCCTCTACCAACCACTTCCACCACAACTTTATTGTCCCCATGGGTAACCCATCCTCTTCCACCATTTACTTTCCCTTCTACATCATGTACTCCCATGTGACCTTTACCCAAGAAGGTGTAATCCAAATACAAGAACCCAATACCCTCCAATAAGGTAGTTAAACCAACAAAACCTTACATTGTTAGCTCTTCTACCACACCTTTACCCAAGCAGATGCCATCAAAGCCTAAGATAATACCACCTATCAAACCAAAGTGGTCCAACCCATTCCATCGCCTATAACACATCTTCCCTCATGATCATATGCACCTTTACCCAAACTCACACTCACTTCCCATTTTTATACGTTGATAGGGTCCTACGCCAACATTCTAACCAACCTCTTAGAGACTTCCGTCATCACATTACCACTGCTTCGACCTTACAACCCCCTAAAACAAAAACCAAAAGGGTTTGATGAAAGTAATTTTTACCTAACATCGTGTGCCGGACATGATGTAGAAGGTTATAAGGCTCTCAAAATTGTTCTCCTATAATTATATCCTCCCAAAGAAAATTTTCATGATGATGATCTTCTTGATGAGGACCATGTTCCACCTTCACTTATCACCACACATCATCATCCCTTATTTCTTCAACGACCTACATCTCCACCCCCACAACCCTTTTTTCCACCTCCAAAATTCAAGATCAACATGGTCCATATCAAAGATTTAGCCAAACCACCACCCAAATGCTAGCGTTCCTACTCATTTCACAAGTTTCTTACCCCACATTAGGTTTTTTCCCATCATTCCATTACACTACTCATGACATACCTTCTCCATCTACCTCCTTCCCTCAAATTAACATGGTTCTAGTTGCCACCTGCACCCTAAAAGGACAAATGAAAATAAAAAGAAACTAGCCCATCAACCAACCCCGTTCCCAATAAACCATCTGCACCCGTACCCAAAATCACCATTCGAGGACCCACATACCCTATTTCTAATGGGGTCACACATCGTACAATGATAAGACAATTACACCATTCCCCTATAAAAATGTCTTTGTACGATCTCGTCTAAAATTATGAATCTCATAGACAATCCCTTATGGAGGTTTTGCAATCCATCAAAGTTTTACCTAATGACCCCACACCAATGGCCTCCATTATCACCCCTCACCACATGGCCTCCTTACCAAATCATCTCCTTCTTCTACCCCCATGCCCACTCATCAAGTAGCCACCCTCAGTTTCTCTGATGAGGAGATTGTACCTCTCCAGTCAGATGACCCTGATCCCACCTTTTTCATCTCTGTCTATATCGATAACATACACATATGACATGTTATGATCAATGGTGGTGCTAGAATCAACATCATCTCCTCCCACACATACAATAAAATGCACATCCCTTCAAATTATATGCATAATAACCTAGTTATGTTGCGCTCCTTCAATGATGTCATCACCTCCACACTTGGCACCATTATTCTTCACGTTTATGTAGGCCCTCGCACTTTCCCAAAATTATTATACATCTTAGAGGGGGAGTTCCTACATAACCTATTGCTCAGCTTACCTTGGATTTACATCATGGATTGTGTCCCTTCAAATTTACACAGCTTTGTAAAATTCAAACATGAGGGGAATAACTATACTATCCTAGCCAACTCATCACCATTCAAAACTGTAACATGTTGTACTGACCTAACGATGTCCTTGTACCAATTAAGGAATCTACCACTACCCCCACTTCTCCTTCACCCACACTCCATCCACCAATGCTACCATCACCTCTCCCACACCTAAATCTTCTATTCCTACTACTGTTACAATCTCTGCATCTAGCCCATCTACTTCCCAACCAACCGATAAATCTCCTACCTAATCACCTAGTAGTTCATCTATCCCTCACTACTGTATATATACTACCGATCCCTTGGAAGGTGTTTTTCAATGCCTCACTCTGGGGAGTACCACCTCTATAATATCAACACATTAATCACTCCACAAGAGTATGAAGACCTATGCTAACATCTGTGTTATGACTATCACATAGGAGAGGTTTTCCCTTATGGTCCTCCCCACCTTCACACTAACTTAATGTATGGGGGACTTGATATTGCCACCTATTCACCTGAACCTCCATCCCAAACACGACCATTTTCATCTAACCTCCAATATCTCACTAACTCGCTACTTCACCCACACTTTCCTTCACCGTTGCACATGGAAATGCTCTGGATTCATTTTCTATGAACATGAGGGGAATAACTATACTATCCTAGCCAACTCATCACCATTCAAAACCTGTAACATGTTGTACTGACCTAACGATGTCCTTGTACCAATTAAGGAATCTACCACTACCCCCACTTCTCCTTCACCCATAGCTCCATCCACCAATGCTACCATCACCTCTCCCACCCCTAAATCTTCTATTCCTACTACTTTACAATCTCTGCATCTGGCCCATCTACTTCCCAACCAACCGATAAATCTCCTACCTAATCACCTAATAGTTTATCTATCCTGCTACTCGTATATATATACTACCGATCCTCTTGGAAGGTGTTTTTCAATGCCTCACTCTAGGGAGTACCACCTCTATAATATCAACACATTAATCACTCCACAAGAGTATGAAGACCTATGCTAACATCTCGTGTTATGACTATCACATAGGAGAGGTTTTCCCTTATGGTCCTCCCCACCTTCACACTAACTTAATGTATGGGGACTTGATACTGCCACCTATTCACCCGAACCTCCATCCCAAACACGACCATTTTCCTCTAACCTCCAATATCTCACTAACTGCTACTTCACCCACACTTTCCTTCACCATTGCACATGGAAATGCTTTGGATTCATTTTCTATGAACAAGGTCGTCATCTTGTCATCCCATGTACCACCAGTAAACACAAATATTGCACTTTGGAATTGGCTTTGCCACACCATTTTCTAAGGAGGCCAGCATTGACCTCATTGAGGACGAAAAATATTCTCCACCCCATTCACCAACATCACCATCTTTACCCACGAGTCCATAGATCTTGAATCTATTCCTCCTAACTTTTTTTTGTGAAGATGATTTCCTAGGACCTTTGAATTATCGACGTGATGGAAAGGATCCTTCTTATTTTCCTTTCCCGTATCCTAACATGATTGATGAAGATACACCTATTAATGTTGTTCAATGTTAGGACAATGAGTTTATCCTCACCTACCTTGGTGTGGAAGATTCTTATATTCACCGGTCATTTCCTTCTAAGACACAAACCATGTTGAATGAATCGACTATCAAAATCAACATTAACACTCAGGATAACCCACACATCTTAAAGATATGTAAATCTTTAGATATTTCTGAACAGGAAGCTTTTACTTCTTTCCTCCGGGACCATAGCAATGCTTTTTCTTGGTCCTATGCTAATATGCCTGATATTGACCCAAATATTGTGGTCCACAATATCATAACCATTCTTGACGCAAAAGCCATAAAACAAAAGCTGCAAAAAATGCATCCTCACATTTCTCTTCTTGTAAAAGTAGAACTTCAATGCCTTCTCTCAGTTTCCTTCATCCTTCCTATTTATTATCCCCAATGGATCTCTAAAGTTTTCTGTCAAAAAGTGATAGGGGTTTCCACATTTACATGGATTTCCATGACCTCAACTTAGCTTTCCCCAAAGATGACTTTCCTCTACCGTATTGACAAACTAGTTGATCTCACCACCTACCATGAAATGCTCGACTCATGTATTATTTCTCGAGTTATAACCAAATACTACTCGATTCGGAGGATCAACAAAAAAATTCCTTCATCACTCCTTAGGGGACCTTCTACTATCAAGTCATGCCTTTTGGACTTAAAAAAGTTGGTGCTACATATCAGTGAGCCATGACTTATATCTTCCATGACATAATGCATCGCATATTGAAAGATTATATAGATGACCTTCTTATGAAATCCAAACATCAAGCTGGACACCTGACAGTCCTTGAGATAATCTTTGACCACCTCATCAAGTATTGTGTTCTCCTTCAACCTAAGAAGTGTATCTTTTTGGGGCTTTGAGGAAAACTCCTTGTTTTCATCGTTTATTTATGTAGCATAGTAGATCCTACTAAAGTAAATGCTATTCCCAAAATGCCTCCACCTACTAATATCCATAAAATTTTAAGTTTGTAAGGTAAGTTGTAATTTATTCATCAGTTTATTTGACAACTTTCTGACCGCTATCAACCATTTCATCATCTTCTCAAAATGAATGTCTCCTTCAAATGGGATAATGAATGCCATAAAGCATTTGACGCCTTAAAACAATACCTTCTTTAACCACTGTGCTCATTCCCCTAAAGATGACTAACCATTTTACCTATACATTTATGCTACTGATCATTCCTTAGGTGCCATGCTTTCTCATCGTGACGAGTAACATAGGGAGAAAATGGTTTATTACATAAGCCGTACCCTTTTGGACTATGAAACTAGGTACACCCATGCTGAAAAACTTTGCTTAGCCTTAGTTTTTGTTGCCACTAAACTTTGTCATTACCTACTCAACTATTAAACCTTTTTGTCATTAACAATGATCCCCTACATTACATGTACGCTAAACCCTACCAACATCAACAGTCTACACATTGGGTCATGCTTCTTGCATACTTTGACCTTGAATTCATCCACCAAAAATATATCAAGGGCCAAACCATTGTTGACAAACTAGCAGACACACCTCTTTCTGAAGATCAACCCTCTAACTTTGATTTTCCAGACAAATCCATTATTTCCCTCTCTTTAGACGATACCACTTACCAAATGACCTTATTCTTTGATGGTTCCAAATGTCAGCGTGGAGGCAGTGTAGGTGTTATCCTCATTCCTCTTGATGGTGAACCTATGCTTTTATCTTTCAAACTAGATTTTTATTTTACTAACAACATCACTAAATATGAAGCACTCATGTTATGCCTTCAAACTTCCATCGCCCTAGATGTTAAAAAAATTAATATCTTTGGTGATTTCTAATTGGTTGTAAACCAAGTCAATGGTATATACTAGTGTTGTAATGAAATGCTCCAAAAGTACAAACATCATGTTGACATAATTTTGACTACCTTTGACCACTATGAACTTTAAACCATGCATTCTAATAATAAATTTGTGGATACCATGGCCTGCCTTTGGCTTCTCGAGATACCCATTTCATCTTCTCGTCTCCAAACTATTTGTCACAATAAACATTTTGCAATCACCTTCTTATTTATCTCGAGATGTAAACTCCATCGAAACTATTGCACCTGACCCATGTGACCTTTGGTATAAGAAGTTTGTAGACTACCTTTCCCTTTCCATTCTACCTCCCGATCTCACTCGTAATGGACAACACACCTTTCTTAAAGGTTTCTCTCGCTATGTCATCATGGGAGGTCTTATTTATAAATGTGGCTTTGACGGTATTCTCTTACAATGCCTTACAAGTTCCGAAATTACCTAAACCATCAAGGAAGTTCACAAAATAATTTGTGGAGGTCAATTTAGTGTTTTAACTGTCACTAAATGCATTCTTCACCTAGGCTATTATTTTCCAACCCTAAACCATGAATTTTGTGACTATGTTAAATGTTGTGTGAAATGCCAACAACATGCTAATCTTCATCACACACCTATTCATTCCTTACAGTTCGCACGAGACCTTTGGCCTTTCTCGCAATGGGGTTTAGATCTTGTTAGAGAGATCAATCCTCATTCTTCATAATGCCATCAATGGATTATAACCACTACTGAATACTACACTAAATGGGTAGAAGCCATTCCCCTCATTTCTAAAAAGATGAGAAAATTTGTGAATTCATCAACCATCACATCATTTGTTGCTTTGGTGTCCCTCACCACCTCATTACTGATAACGAAAAGCAATTCAAAGAAAATAACCCTATGAAATATTTATGACATTTTTGGCATTCAACTCAGTTTCTATTCACTTTACTACCCACAAACAAATGGCCAAGCATAATCAACCAATAAAACCTTGAAAAAATTCTTATGAAAGTAGTTGACGATATTGGGAAGGATTGGCATACGCACATTCCTTTTTCCTTATGGGCTTACCGCACTAGTATTTGCACTTCGAATGTTGCCACACATTTCTATTTGGTTTATAGTACCAATGTTGTTTTTCCTCTCGATGTCTAGATTCCATCTCTCCACATCTCACTACAAGACATGCTCAACGATGATGACTTTTGCTAGGACCGTTTAGCACAAATTGAGTTGTTAGATGAACTTCATCTTAATGCTCTTAATCATCTCCAAATCTACCAAAAATGTATCAAATGTTCCTACGATAAACATCTCTAGAAAAAAACCTTCCAGTCAAAGCAACCTCATCCTGAAGGAAAATCAACATGTAACCAAAGAAGAAAAAATAAACGACAAAAATTTGGTCCTAATTGGCTTG
This sequence comes from Taxus wallichiana var. yunnanensis, assembly GCA_018340775.1. NCBI lineage: Eukaryota > Viridiplantae > Streptophyta > Pinopsida > Cupressales > Taxaceae > Taxus > Taxus wallichiana. The sequence goes on along the minus strand of CM031238.1, from coordinate 467,069,256 downwards.
GACCCTATATCATTACTCATACCTATGGATCAAGTGTTTATTATTTGTCTTTACTCAAAGGTAAACCCAAACCTGAGGCCCTCAATGCCTTGCATCTTTGACCATTTTTGGTTGAAATCTAGTCCTATATCACCTTCTGTCTATTGATCGACCGCTCATCCCTTGAGCACCATTCACCTTCCATATTACCCGTTTTGAGGATCAACGACTAAAAAAAATTCGTGTGATTACCCGTCACCTTTTAGCCTTGTCTTCAATATGAGTACCACGGATCTACTCATGGAATGATTCTCATGGATACTTTTCATATTTTTCAAAGATGGAATCCCATGGTCATTCATCACTTGAAACCATATTTTCATAGTTAACTTCTGTGTGTTATGGTTTTGTCTTCTAAACAAGAACTTAATCTTCCTATATAGTCTTGTCCATTAGTTAAACGTCCAAAAGAAAAATGGGATTCAACTCCTTGAGTCAAACTTCTAGCAAAAATATGACTTCCTTAGAAGGCACATCTCTTCTCTCTATCTTGTCGCTATAAATAGACTACTCCCTTGAAGGACAACTATATGAAGCTTACCATACTGCACATAGTATATCATAAAAAGAGACTATCCTTGCACAAAAAAATATAACATACTCGTAAGCTTCTCACATTTATTGGCTTCACAAAGACCTCAAGCAGATAATATAATCATCCCACATAGACTTCCCCGTGCATTGATCGATGTAAAAAAAAAAAAAAGAATAAAATGATAACTTTTTTGTCATGGACTTGCCTATTTTTGATCATGGATTTCTTTCCAGGTAAACATGCCATGGTACACTAAGTTACACTAAAACCACCGATTTTCACCTCATTTCCTTTTCACCCAAATTTTATATCTTCTCAAGGTACTTGCCACAAACACAACATTTCATGATCATGTGAATTTCATCACCCTTAGCATAGTAAAACGTGCAACACCTTTAGGGTCTTATGTTCATAAGCCAATATCTAGGTATGGAAGAATCATTATGGTTCTTATAAATTAGGTGGCTCTTATTGTCACCTCTTACCATTCACCTTCATTACTTATTGATTACCCTATAAAGGACCAGACCATCAATATCTACATTTCAAAGATCTCCACTTTCACCTAAGACTCAACCATGCCTATGACCTAGACTCAACCATGCCTATGACCTAGACTCAACCATGCCTATGACATAGACTCAACCATGCCTGAAACCTACCAACCCATTCCACTACCTCATCATATTCTTCCCTAGCTTATGGGAGAACTACATCAACCTGAGGCCCATTTTTGTCTAGGCTATGTAGGCAACACTTTGAGGCATGGGGCCCTTAGAGGTTAGCTTAACCACTCTTTACCTTAACCCATTTTCTCCCACATGTTTTTCTATTAACATTCTACTATAATTAATTTCCATTTTTTTATAACACTTGGAAAATTACCACACATACATATCTACCATGTTATCACATCATAAAAACATCCAATCAATCATTTCACATTTCCATGATATCAAAGATTTTGGAAATTTACACCATAACATACATATAACTCATCATTTATTTCCCATGTTACCAATAACTTGGAAATTAAATCAAAACTAAAAACAAGACTCAACCATGCCTAACCGACCTAACTCAACCATGCCTAACTAACCTAACTTAACCATGCCTAACCAATCGACTCCACCATGCCTAACTCACCTAATTCCGCTATGCCGAAACCAACCTAACTCCACCATGCCTAACTAACCTAATTCTACCATGCTTAAACCAACCTGACTCCACCATGCCTAAACTAACCTAACTCAACCATGTTTAAACCGACCGACTCCACCATGCCCACTCTACCTAATTTCAATCACATACCAAAAAAACTAAATTACAACACAAGTACATCATCCATACCATAAATATCATCATCTATATCACTAGGAAAAATTATGTGTATCACTACACATATACACAGATACAAAATACAAACAAGTATCTCAAAAATCTCATATACATCCTCACTATCTTCGGCACACAAGCCTATATATGATAAAAAAATATCACAAAAACTCTCATATACAACTTCACTATCGTTAACACACAAACTGATATATATCAAAAAAATAAATACATAACTATATTAGGTGACTAATCATCACCCCACCTGAGACCCTCATGTCCAGGTTTCATATGTCTCCTCCTCTCTTCTTGTCTAAAACCCTGCACAAAGATCTCTCCACCCTCCATGGGTCTCGGTCTAGCCTCTTCCTAGCCGGCAACATGGTTAGGCCTTCATGAACTATTAGCCTCATCCTGACCATGTCTCTAGGCTTGACGACCCCCTGTACTCTTTTCACTAGAAGTGTGGGATCTTGTCCTCTCACTCAAGGCTTGTTATGCCATGTACTTTGCATAGGAGGGGACATATATCCCTACAATCATCAACTGATCTCTGGTAATACATGGCCTCATTCAAGGCATCCCTTAATCTCACCATCAACATTGTCTTTAGTGATACCATAGGTCTCACAACAAAAATGATCTTTGTCTTGCTAATGATGGCCTCAACCCTTGTACATGTGAACCCTTCCTCCTCCCTGTACCATAGGACCCTATCCCACTCAAGTTTGCCTATAATATGGGACCCTGTCCTTGGGCCTATGAGGGTGTTTGCGCTATGATCTCGGGCTGTTGGACCATAATATGAGCATGTGCGGTGGCGAAATGACCTTGCAAACCCACTATATGTGCCTCTAAGGTAGCTACTGTCCCACATCCAATCCCCACCCTATGCGGGTACTTGTTCTGTGCTGACTTGGGCTCGTGGGACTACCACTGTACTTATAAATTGGCAACATGTGCCTCTAATCCTATAATTTGCCCCTAAAATACTCCAAGTTGTGTCAAAAGGGTGGGCACTTGCCCCTATAATGTGTCCCTCTAAACTGTATCCACACCACCCACCACTACTTGTATCTATTAGTAACCCCGGTGACATCAATCCACTTTGGTCCACCGCCTTCTCCTCTTGCCTGTCACAACACAATCGGTTGTGGTAGAGGCATAGGCCTCTCGACTTCATGTCTCCTACACTATGGGATTGGCAGAGGCACATCATGGGGCAGCCTAAACTTCCGTTTAACCCTGTCAATGGGTATCACCTTGTGCTCGCAAAGACAACATCCCTCTATCCACTTGAGCAGCTGTAGCTCATCCAATTCCACTGCCATCTGTATGTAGGAAGGGAATCTAACATATGGCCTCCAAATGATTTCAACCCCTGGCCATCCCTCTAACATACTGATGAGGCCATTTGGAGGCCATAAATTACCATTGTTTTGTCCTTCCAAGTTACCTTTGAAAGTGGATTTAAATGTAATCTAGGAACTTATAGTTTTCTTAAGATAGAATATAGGATATATATCTTGTTCATTATTTATAAATATTTTGTTATCTATTTTGTTGACTAATCCTATTGATTATTTGGAAAAAGATGTAAAGTCTTGTGTATGCAAGCCATAAAGGAAAGATAATGCTAGTATTGGGAAAACTAGAATTGATCATGAACAGTACATTTAAAATCAAATCTGATTTCATATTCAAATTTCTCACAAAAATTATGCAAGTTCAAAACAAGAATCATCTCAATCCGAGGTCACATGCAAAAGTTATAGTTGTTTTGAGTTAGCTGCGAAATTCACATAGTTAGTTCTAGAACTTGTAGGTTTAGTTCCGAACTTGCAGGTTTAGTTCCAGAACTCACAAATTTAGTTCCAAAAATTGTATCAATTGAATGGTAGTTAGTTCCAAAACTTTCAATTCGTGGACAAATCAGATTTAGTTTCGAAACTTGCAGATTTAGTTCCAGAACTTGCATAAAAGGAATGACAACTTTAGTTCCGAAGTTGCATCAATGAAATGATAGTTTTTGAGGGATTGTGAAAACTCAGAGATTCCAATAGGAAATATGAGAGTTTTTTTATAGCGATGTGTTTAAAAAAACCTCATTCACATTTTCTACAGGTTTTACTAATGAAGAGAGATCTAACTTTTAGTGAGCTATAGTTTGAGGAAACGTGTATCAGACGAGCACTAAAATTTCTATAAACAAAAACAAAAATTCAAATGGACAATCTAAGAGAGGTTTTTGTTGATAGAAATTTTTTTAACGAAAACCTCATTCATATTTAATGAAGAGATATCTAACTTTTAGTGAGCTACAATTCGAGGAAACGTGTATCAGACGAGCACTAAAAGTTCCATAAATAGAAAAAAAAATACAAATGGAAAATCTAAGAGAGGTTTTTATTCATAGCAATGTGTTTAACAAAAAATCATTCAGATTTGTTACAGGTTTTACCAATCAAGATAAATCTAACTTTTAGTGAACTAAAGTCCGAGGAAATGTGTATCAAACGAGCACTAAAAGTTCCACAATAAAAAACAAAAAAGTCAAATGGAAAATCTGAGAAAGGTATTTGGTCAAAATAATATTTTGAGGAAAATCCTCCTTCCAATAATGTAGAAGAATAAAATCATTATGATTCTTGTTACTGAAAAGTAAGAAGAAGATTTCGGAGAAAATCTTCCTAAAATAAGTGAGATAAGATTTGATTTCAATAATATATCTCTCTCCATATTTTGTGGAGATGAAGATCTTAGTTGTTAGGATTGGAATAAAGATAAGATCAGATTGTATTTCCTAAAATAAGGATTTGGTTGGATGCATAAATTATAAATGCAACCTTCCACACTTAGATATGTAATTCTTTTTCCCAAGTAATCAAGATCTGTTCTTTCTTTCTAATCTTTGGAAGTAAAGTTTTTCTGCAAGTTCTTAATTAAAAGTATGAGTTAAATCCTCTTCCAAGGAATGAGCTGGCCACTCATTCCAAGGAAGATGGATCAATGTGGTAATGTTTATTTTTTTATTTCTGCAGTTTTCCTTTTGTTTTAAATTTGTATTTTTTTATGTTATGTAATTTCTTTATTTCTACGCTTTTGTTTTTGTTGTAAATTTTTGTCTTTTGTGAACTTGCAGGTGTCCTTTCCTCTTTCCTTTATTTTCAATTTAGAAATTTCAATTTATGCGAGTGTGCCTTTATTTCTACAAGTGTGCATTTCAATTCATGCAAGTGTATTTTTTTCATGCAAATTTTTTTTCTGCAAGTGTTCCTTTTAATTTCCGCAAGTGTGATTTATTTTATGCAAGTTTGGTTTGTGTTTAAAGGATTTACTTTCCAATATATTTTCTCTTAATGCATATATAACCTTCGGACACTAACCTAGATTGACATTATTAATGGTGAGGATTGATGACCCTCATCATTTGGCACCGTTTCGGGAACATGGTGTTATTAGGAGATTAGGAGTTCTCTAAAAGAATGTTCTAGTGACAGTAGAATACCTTTTAGCAATTCTATGACAGAAAAATTTGGTAAGTAATTTATTTAGAATTTTATTTCTACAATTAGGAATATTAGATTGTAAATATATACCCACAAACTAACTCTGTGTATAAGAAAAATGATTGTGATGTTTGATCAAAAGGTATAATGGTATGAACAAAAAATTCAGATCTGGAAATGTTAGAATACGATATTGAATCTAGAAGTAGATCCAGTTGAAGAAATATCACATGCCATTTTTGATAACCACCATCATTTCCCCTTATATCAAATAACAACTCATGATCTTATTACACATAACCTTAGTCAAAAGATGGCTTATCCAGTTTGTAATAATGGAGTGGTAGCATTTCTAGTTAAATCCATCTCGTATTCGGGGGATTTCATTAGATCCAAAATAAAAACTCACTCATAATAAATCCACTCATCCAAATTAGTTTTCATCCCATAATAAAATTCAATCCCTGAACCATATCCATTAGAAAAATTTGTTTTCATGTCTTTCAATTTCTTCATTTTTGTATATGCTTGTATAACATTAAGAAGTAATTATGGTGAATATCAAGGCAAGAAATTTTTGCGTACTAACATCTGAGGACTAGATCTATAGGAATTTCTAGAGTTATTCTTGATACCAGCATGCAGATTTTGGAGCACCAATAATATCAACCAAGGAGCATGCAGATTTTGGAGGGACCCACGGATACCTTCACTCTCTCTTTTAACAACTCTCCATCTCCTGAGATCACTAGTCCGGGCTTTGAATATTATTATGGTGATTCTGATATTGCACAATTCAAGATGGGCTTTGAAGACCTAGAAATTATCTACACAATTTTGGAAATCTTCTTGGAGTTACCAAGTATGTAAAAAAGGTTTTTATGAGATCTCAGACATTGCTTCCTATTTTACACAAGTTGTACTTTGATGAATATAGTCTGATGATGGATCAATTTTTTCTCTAATCCTTCTCATGCTATCATTTTAGTAAAAATAAATAAAAAATATTTGATTGGAAAACTAGCTTGTTGGCCAATCAAAGGCAAAAAAAAATCAAAAAAATCAAAAGCTTTGATTGGAAAACCAGCTTGCTAGCCAATCAAAGGCAAAAAAAAAAATTGATTGGAAAACCAGTGTGCTAGCCAATCAAAGGAAAAAATGAGGTGGCTCTTCTTCAAAGGAAATCAACAGTTACCTGATGGCTTTCTTCTCGACACTATTTGACCATGTTAACAATAAGATGACAAAGACAACTAGAGGTATGATCAAGTTATTTTGTTCTACTATTTTATTTTAAAAATTTCTTGTAAGTTTTTTTATTACAACTAGATCCACTTTTAAAGATTTCTAAGGAAGACAAGATAAAATTCATATCTCCCCTACTTATATGAAAAATATGTGCACCTCTTTACAATCAAACTTTTTGAGTCTAATTTATGGGCAGCCATAAATAAACAACATGCATGAGGACATGCATGAGTTTAGGTGTGGGAGAGAAGGAGAAGCATGAGCTATGCATTTTGATATGAGACACAACAGAAGAAGATCCACACAAGAACCTGCTGTAAAATAAAAGAAATCAAAAGCAGTAAAAGGAGATCCACACAAGAACCTGTTGTAAAAGAAAAGAATATCAAAAGCAATAGAAGGAGATCCACACAAGAACATGTTGTAAAGAAAAGAATATGAGCATGTGTAGTGGAAAATTGACCCTAAAAACCACTATCTCAGTGCTATAAGGTGACTACTGTCCCACATCCCAGTCCCCACCCTATGCGGGTACCTATCCCCAGCACTTGGGCTGCAGGGACTACCACTGCGCTTATAAATTGGCAACTTGCCTCGATCCTATAATCTACCCCTAAAATACTCCAAGTTGTGTCAAAAGGGTGGACACTTTCCCCTGTAATGTGTCCCTCTAAACTATATCTGTGCCACCCACCATTTCTTGTATATGTTAGTAACCCCAGTGTCATCAATCCGTTGGTCCACCGCCTTCTCCTCTTGCCCTATCAAAGACAATCAGGTTGTGGTAGATGCATAGGCCTCTCGAATTCATCTCTCCTTCACTATGGGATTGGCGGAGGCACATCATGGGGCAGCCCAAACTTCTGCCTAACCACACATGGGGTATCTATGGTGTAATGTCCCTCTATCCACACGAGTAGTTGTAGCTCATCCAATTCCATTGCCATGTGTCTCAGGAAGGGAATCTAACATATGGCCTCCAAATTATTTCAACCCCCGACCATCCCTATAACACTTGCAGCTGTAATATGCCATATCATGTGTATCCCTAGCAGCCTGTGATGAGGCCATAAATTTACCATAAATTACCATTATTTTTCCTTCCAGGTTACCTTTGAAAGTGGATTTAAATGTAATCTAGGAACTTATAGTTTGCTTAAGATAGAATATAGGATATATATCTTGTTCATTCTTTATAAATATTTTGTTATCTATTTTTTTGACTAATCCTACTAATTATTTAGGAAAAGATGCAAAGTCTTGTGTATGCAATCCATAAAGGAAAGATAATTCTAGTATTGGGAAAAATGGAATTGATCATGAACAGTAAATTTAAAATCAAATCTAATTTCATATTCATATTTTTCTCAAAAAATTATGCAATTTCAAACAAAGAATCATCTCAATCCGAGGTCGCATACAAAAGTTATAGTTGTTTTGAGTTAGCTACAGAACACGCAGATTCCAGAACTTCTATCAATTGAATGACAGTTAGTTCCAAAACTTTCAATTCATGGAAAAATCATATTTAGTTCGGAACTTGCATAAAAGGAATGACAGCTTTAGTTCTCGGAACTTGCATCAATGGAATGACAGTTTTTGAGGGATTGTGAAAACTCATAGATTCCAATGGAAAATCTAAGAGAGGTTTTTGTTCATAGAAATTTGTTTAACAAAAACCTCATTCATATTTGTTACAAGTTTTATCAATGAAGAGAGATATAACTTTTAGTGAGATTCAATTCAAGGAAACATGTATCATACGAGCACTAAAAGTTCCATAAACGAAACAAAAATACAAATGGAAAATGCGAGAGAGGTTTTTTTCATAGAAATGTTTTAAAAAAACCTCATTTATATTTGCTAAAGGTTTTACCAATCAAGAGAAATCTAACTTTTAGTGAACTACGGTTTGAGGAAACGTGTATCGACAGTACTAAAAGTTCCACAATCAAAAACAGAAAAGTTAAATGGAGAATCGAGAAAGTTATTTGGTAAAAATAATATTTTAAGGAAAATTATCCTTCCAATAATGTATAAAAATAAAATCATTATGATTCTTGTTACCGAAAATCAAGGAGACGATTTGGGAGCAAATCTTCCTAAAATAAGTGAGATAAGATTTGACTTCAATAATATATCTCTCTCCATATTTTGTGGAGATGGAGATCTTAGTTTTTGGGATTAGAATAAATATAATATCATATTGTATTTCCTAAAATAAGGAGCTGGTTGGATGCATAAATTACAAATGCAACCTTCCACACTTAGATATGTAATTCTTTTCCCCAAGTAATCAAGATTTGTTCTTTCTTTCGATCTTTGGAAGTAAATTTTTTCTGTAAGTTCTGAATTAAAAGTATGAATTAAATCCTCTTCTAAGGAATGAGATTTCCACTCATTTAAAGGAAGATGGATCAATGTGTTAATGTTTATTTCTTTATTTATGCGGTTTCCCTTTTGTTTCTGCGGTTTTACTTTTTTGTAAATATCTTTTTTTTATGTTATGTAATTTATTTTGTGAACCTACAGGTGTCCTTTCCTCTTTCCTTTATTTTCAATTTAGCAATTTCAATTTATGCAAGTGTGCCTTTATTTCTACAAGTGTGTATTTTAATTCATGCAAGTGTGTTTCTTTCATGCAAACTTTATTTCTGCAAGTGTGCCTTTTAATTTTCACAAGTGTGATTTATTTTATGCAAGTTTGGTTTGTGTTTAAAGGAGTTACTTTCCAATATATTATTCTCTTAATACATACAGCCTTCAGACACAAACCCGTATTGACATTATTAATGGCGAGGATTAACGACCCTCATCACTTGCGCTCTCTCCTAATAGGTACTCAATGCATGTAACCAACTTGAACCAAGCTTGCATCGAATGCATCAGGCCAGGACAAACCAACTACATGCACAGATATGATGTGCTCATATTCCCAACATTGAAGAAGAAAGGTACAACAAAAACTAAACCTCCGTAGCCTCCCAGATGCCCACAACTCTCTATATAACTACACCAAGAATGCTAGTGCCCAAGAAAAATATTTCCTATCCTCCATCATGTCATGAAGAACCTCCATCGTTAGTCTTGTGGGAATCTCTAACCCTCCACATCTAGAAATGCAAAGCAACAAAAAACCTTCATTATTCAAAAAACCAACCTCATCTCCTGAGGATGGGCCATGTACATGTCCCCATAGCTCAGGCTCATGCTATGGTATCTCAACTCCGCCATCGCCTCTCCAAAACTACCACTATTGGCTCCTCTGATGCCTTTGACAAAATATAATAAACCTTCTCTCCCACTATAGGTAGCTATAGGATCCTATATACATCCTCCAGGGTGACAATGATCTCACCCGTCGGTAGGCAAAATGTATTGGTCATTGAATCCCATCTATCAATGAGTGTGATCATAAAACTCGGATCTCGAACTACACATCTATAGCATAATATCCCAATCAGGCCAACATTCATCACATGCCTCCACTCATATCTAGTCACACTTAATCGTATCGCTAGAAAAGGAGGTGGTAATCTATCCCTCATCCGCAACTTATACCTCATCTGCATCCAACAAACCACAACATTGTTTATCCTTGACCATACCCAACATACCTTTTACCCAACACACCTATTACATGACATACTATTTCCCACCACACCCTACCCAAACCACAACCCTACCGACTACCCTTTTTTCCTAGTGTACTATTACACCTATTCTCCCTTATTCTACTTACCACCCCCCACCATCACCCAAACACCCCTTTTCCCATATTTTCCCTACATACACCTTCCCTTAACCCTCCCTTGACTAATTTCCTTCCCCTATTTCTCATCATCCCTAACCGGTGTTAGTCACCTTAACCGTCACTAGTTTTCCTCGACCGACATCATTTTAATTTCACCAAAGTGTCAGGTCATCTCATCAGTCATCTCATACTTAACCACATTGGCCAAGGCTAACTAACGTCGACCCTAATCCTTGACCAACTTCAGGTCTACGTCACACAATAATAACCAACCCCCCACCTATCAATTTTTTCCTCAAAACACCCTAAAACACCTAATTAACATTAATTTAATTATTTATAATTAAATTAATACCCATCCTCACCCCATTATTAATTTAATTACTTTAATTAAATGAATGGACACCTCACCTAGACACCTCACCTAGACACCTCACCATAGACCTATTCATAGCATGTTTCCATAAATGAATAAGACTTGGTCCAAACCTAAAAATCAAGGCCTATTATTCCTCTAACCACCTTCTTCACTCATATAAAAATGTAACGTCCATTCTGATCCACGGATAAAAGGAATGAACCTGATCCAAATGATGCGAGATCTACCATTTTTAGTAAACCTAGGGAATCCCACCTTAATCGACACCGGTCATCCCTAAACCGAATGTTGGTCAACCTAAACCATCATCGGTTACCATTTATTCACCTTAAAACCTTGTTTTTGGGTTGGCACATTCTAAGAGATCAAGGAGACAGAAGAGAACTACATGCAAGCAAGAACCAGAGCCTTTTCACACCTACAGACATCCATAGCCAACACTAGATAGATCCAGAAGCATTGCACTCATGGTGACATTCCGAAGCATCACTACTGCACCAAGCTCCATCCCACCAACCAATCATCATCACCACATAGCCATTGGACATGCAACACCAGTAAGTACACCTTTTACCTACATCATCTATTTCCACTTCATTTTGTTAGGTTCTTCTATTATTGTTGTTATTTTTCCACTTGCACCCTCATTCCTCTTCTACCATTTACTTTCCTATAAACCCAATCATTCCTTCACCCACACCATAAAACCACCAATACCCAACCTCTATATATTTCTGAGTGTTCCTAAGATCCCCACATACCTCGTTATATCCTCTATTATCTCTATCTAACCTCATCTCAAACCCCATTAGAAAATCTTAGTGAATCTTATCATCCCACCTCTACCGACGCTCGGTTACCCATAACCATCATTAGTTCTTCCTAACCATGATCGGTCATACCTCACTGACCACGCGATCTCTCTATGTTTTCCAATACTGTGTAAACCAACAACCACCCACCTATCAAAAACAACCCAAACACCTCACCCAACCCTACTAAGACCTTGTCTTTGACCGACCACCTAAACCACTTGACCAACCTACAACCTGACCTAAACGACCTAAGACCTTGACCCACATAGTTTTAATATTTAATCGATTGACACTGATAGTGATCTGAGGTACCCAAATCAAAATACTAGCACTAGATTCATTTATGTACGTGTTTTCAGTTATTTCATATTTGTTTTATAAAAATAGTGGATTGACAACCTTCTAGGGAGTATCACACTTCCGGATCTAGCATACGCTAGGTAGTCCACTTTGTCATATATTGTTTAACTCTTCTTTGGTGGTCTTGTTTTCTATTTCAGGTAGTTCCTCCCAGCCAAAAGGAAGCTCTCACAGTCAACATTGGATCAAGAAGTCAAACATGTGCATCAACCTCCAAACCAACACAAAAGTATTCCTCCTTGCCCCTACCCTTATCTGTTTCATCACATTCAAAAACGTAAAGAAAATGGTGAAACATTTTGGCACACCTGGTGGGACCCATCCGGGGTTCCTTGCATTTTTCTTCATTCCTAGGTAAAGATTGTGTGTTTTTTTATTTTCTAAATGTATTCACACTAAATCTCTTTCCTGGTAAATACTCTCTTCTTCTAATTGTCTAAAACAACATCTATTTTCCGGTGCTTAAAATGAACCATTTCTTCTTTCTTGCATTCACATAAGTAGTGAAAGAGCACATTCCTACCTGTTCATCATTTGCTTCATCAAACATAATTTGTCAATTTGGGTTTAAAATCAGTTGCATTTCATCCTTGTATGTTGCATTTAGCTCACATTAAAATGAGGGCAACCTATATGCTGGAAGTCATGCCCAGCTGATGGTTGACACAAAGAATCATAGAAAAGCACTCTCTTTCTTCTTCTTCTACCAAACTACACAAAATTGAAAAAAAAATACACATCTTCTTAAACAACATCTCACCCGGAAGAAGTTGTCAATGATCACACGATCAGTGGATTGATAGTGGGCCCAACTGGTTACTTCTGTCCAGTCATTACCTCAGAGGATGGCCCACCCCCACCATAACATAACCTGAAACCTCTCCTTTTAGATATCCTTCTTCGTAGGAAACCTTCCTCACCAAAAACTCTACTCTAAATTCATGAGTCAATCTTCTAAATAGCATAAGCTCAACACATTAAAATCACTTGTTGGATACATGTTTTTAGCATTTGATTGACATGCATTTTGAGGTGTGAGGATACGTTTCTCCATTTTCCATTCTTTTTCCTTGCACACTCCACAATCATAGTTGGAGTATTCTGACTTCTTCTGAGTGTGTCAGACCTCATTATATCATCTCCAGATTTTGGGTTGATCATTCATCTGATCTCAGTTCACAACAATCTATTTTCCTGCATTCTTCAAATTTTCATAGTAACCGACATCGGTTTATCCATCGGCATTGGTTTACACCTCACCATCATCGGTTCTACCTAACCACCATCGGTTCCCTATCCTTTTGGTTAACTTTCCCAAGGGACACCTATTTCATCTTCTTCACTATTTTGAGTTTTTCTGAGTCTCTATACTCTTTGTATTCTCATAAATGGTCATCATACAACTTACCTATCTGACATTCATCAATTTTTTTACCCCTTTTGGTCAAAACTATTCTTTTCTCATAGTAACCGACCTCGGTTACACCTAAACCATCATCGGTCATCCATAACCAACTGTCATTACCTATGTTGATTCTCAACTGATACATTACCCAAATCCACCTACAAACACCTATTTTTCTCATTCCTACTACTTTTTGTGTCATCTACGTAGGCTACAACATCACCTGATATACATTCATTCACATGGTGTTGACTCACAACCAAGCTAACACTCTTATATTCCATGCTAGTCATCAACCACTCCCACCTAGTCCTTCACCACCCTCTATCTTGACCACCCATGGATCCAACCCTACCTACCACCATTGCCATAGGTGATGAGGAGTTCACACGACTCCTCGATCAAAATCCCATAGCCTTACAATTCTACCTTTCCCACTCTTCCACCCGGACTCCTCAGGTCAATTGATATATGGCATGCCCGTATCCATCTCTCCTACCCTTATCCCCACTTCTACATCATCCCCTACTAGTTTAACATTACCTTCACCTACTTTACCCCCAATGGTTTCATAGCTAGGCCCCATACCCCTATGACCACTACATCTGTAATATCAGTCACACACATAGTATATTTTTCCTTCATTGACCACCTAGACCATAACCCCATCCACACCCATTATCTCACATATACCAATTGCAACACAACCACCCATGGTGTCGGTGACCCCTACCCCATTCTAGAATCTTGTCCTCTCCATCCCATAGTCTCTTCCCCTATCACTACTAGAGTCACTACGACTGCCCCACCTACATATACATATTATCAACAACCCCTATCTCATCCATCATTCATTCTAGATATATGCCCTCTATGTCGATCCCCTATTCTCAACCTTCCTATTCAGCATCACCATACACTAGAATGCCACCCACATCACATGTTCAATACCATCCCTCTTACGCCACAGGAGGAGCCCTTCCATCACAACCTACCAATGACCTCATCAAATTAATGATGGAAAGGATGCAGACACTAGAAGCATCGGTTTTTCAGCTCACGTAATTCTCTCACCTATGATGAAATCTATAATGAGCCCATTCATCCATCCATTCCTATTCACCCATACCCTGTACATTGGGAAATGCCAAAATTCAACCACTTCAATAGTAAAGAAGACCCACAACAACATTTGTGGTCTTTCAAACATGGGTGTTACCTGATCACCCATGATGACGCTTTACTCCTACGAACCTTCCCGATGTCCCTCACAGACCTGCATTAGACTGGTACAGTGGGCTACCCAGACATTCCATCTACTCATTTAATCAAGTAGCCCAAGCCTTCTTAGACCACTTCTCAATCAACATTGTCAAGAAAGTCACCATGACTGATCTTTACTCCACACGACAATATGATGACGAGTCTATCACTGACTTTGTCACTCATTGGCATAGCCTAATTAACCAACTCACATTTCAATTACCTCAAACTAGCTCATAGAGTTGTTTACCCGGGCTTGCGCTAGACACATTTTCCAACCCTACAGGTGCAACCTTTCACACCTTTGATGAGGCATTCACCATGGCACAAAAATTGAGATTCGTGCTATCAAAGAAAAGAAAATTCAGCTACATAACAAGAACATCACGTTCAAATCAAATGATGCTTCTTCATCTTCAAAACCCCAAAACAACTATTCAAAACCCAAAGGATCTACTAATGCAATGTCATAGTTCTCAAGGTTGACCCTCTCACCCATCAAACCAAGCCAAACCTTCTTCTAATCTCTCTCCCATCCAAGCTTTCCAGTTCAGATGAGAACAATGAAAGTATACCCCAATAGGGAACCTTATTCTTCTATTTTGGAAAATCTTATTAAGGTTGGTGCCATTACCCTTCCACCTATAAAACCACACACTGGTTTTGACCCTGATCACCCAATGCCCATGTGGTATAAAGAACATGAATTTTGTAACTATCATCATGTCAAAGGTCATAAATGATGGTAATTACATCACCTTTCAAGAATATCATCCAAGAAATGTTAGACAATGGAGATCTAGTCTTGGATAACCCAAATGCACCCACTAACCAAAACCTACATATCTTCAAAAAACCATTCCCTAATCATGCCCCATCTTCCAACCAAACTAGTGACACTTCAACCAATGATAGCAATGTCCGGGAGGTCCACACTATTTTTGATGACATACCAGTTGCTTCACAATTTCCCCATGTTCCTTCCATAGATGAAATATTAGCCCAAACTCCCCTACCTACATAGGAACCTATTTCATCTACTCCTCCACCCATAGGAACCCCCTTCATTTCTCCTTCACCCGTGGAAGAGCCCATAATTAGCACTCCACCCTGGCCCCTCAAATTACCGAGAAGTCATCATCAGTGGCACTCTCCTACTCATAGGGACACATGTCCACAACCTACACCATCACAAGGAGAGTCCACCTCATCTGGCCCATCATCTCCTCTACCCATAGAGGATCCTATAGAAACACCATTTCCTTTAGATGACCATTCTCCATCGACCTCCAAGATCCTGTCCTGATCTTCTTTTGGCTCTCTTACCCACATAGTCTAAAGCTAGCCATTTCCCTATTTCTCAAACACATTTTATGGGGATTGCTACTCGATCCACATCGACCCCGCTTACTACAATGTAAGTACCATTTTCACACTTGGCCGATCACCTGACTATGTTGATAGAGCCTTACTTTGGGACATCTTCTACTTCCTTTTCTTCAACCCAAATGCAGTTGTCACTCACCAACACCTCCACAATCTATCCAAAAGTGTTTCAAGTGAACCAAACCAAACACAACCATGACTATTGGAACACCTTCCATGTCATCACCCACAACCCAACACACACCTCTACCCACAACCCAACATACATCTACACCCAAACACCTACCCACACCTATATCATCTCCCTTACCTAAACCCATCACTACCTTAGGGGTCATGCCGACATCAAACCTTACTCACCCACCCATCAAATTAGATTTAGCCACATCTTCCCAAACCAACACTAAACTTATTCCACCCCTAAAAATAAGACCCAACCTCCTAGGCCTCATACACCAACCTCACCTACCACACCATTATCACCTTCACCCCTTCCATCCATCCTAGGACCTCACCCCTCGACCCTGGCCAAACAAAACCTTCTTCCACCGAAAACCAAGAACACAACAGCCCACCTCCTCATCACGGACCTCTAATATACCCAAGTGATCCACACAACCCCCCCATCACCCGTGACCTTCTTACCACCCATACCACCATTACCTTCCATAACTTCTTCACTACCCCTGACATTATCTCCTCTTCCACTCACACCTTCTACCCAACCTCTACCAACCACCTCCACCACTATTCGGTTTCCCCCATGGGTAACCCATCCCCTTCCACCATCTATTTTCCCTCTACATCCCATACTCCCATGTCACCTTTACCCAAGAGGATGCAACCTAAAGATAAGAATCTGCTACCCTCCAATAAGTAGTCAAACCAATCACACCTTCCATCACCAACTCTTCTACCCCTCCTTTATCCAAACAGATGCCCACAAGACCTAAGACTACTCCACATACCAAACTAGTGGACCAACCCATTCCCCCTCCTATAAAGCCTCTTCCTCCACAATCAGCCACACTTGTACCCAAACCCACACTCACCTCTCATTGTGATCCATTAGCGGGGTCCTACGCTAAGATTTTAACCAATCTCTTAGAGACTTCCATCATCACATTACCACCTTTGACCTTATGATCCTCTCAAACCCAAACCAAAAGGGTTTGATGAGACCAATATTTGTGCCTATCATCATGTGTCAGGACATGATGTTGAAAATTATAAGGCCTTGAAGACCATTCTTATCCAACTTTGTCCTCCTAAACATAATTTTGATGATGATGATCTTCTGGATGAGGACCCCACTCCACCTTCAATCTCCCCAAATCTTCATCCATTACCCACTCAATGACCAATATCTCCACCCCCACAACCCTTTTATCCACCCCTAAAATTTGAGATCAACATGGTCCATATAAGAGAGTTGGCCAAACCACCACCCAAATTCCAATGCACCCTACTCATTTCACAAGGATCTTATCCCCCACTAGGATTTTTCCCTCATGTCATTATACCTTTCATGACACACCCTCTTCATCCACCTCCCCTCAAATTAACATGGTTCACATTACCACCCATGCTCAAAAAGACAAGGGAAAAGAAAAGGTGGCTAGCCCATCAACCAACCCTATACCCCACATACCATCTACACCCACACCCAAAGTCACCATTCGAGGTCCCATGCATATCCTATTTCCGATGGGGTCACACATCACACAATGCTAAAACAATTACACCAATCCTCCCTCAAAATGTCTTTATATGACCTCATCCAAACCTCTGAGTCACATCACCAAGCCCTCATGGAGGTCCTTCAATCTATTGAGGTTTTACCAAATGACCCCATGCCCATAGCCTCCATCATTACCCCTCATCACGTGGCCTCTCTCACTAAGTTTTCACCTTCCTCTACACCTTCACCTACTCACCAAGTAGCACCCTCAACTTTTTAGATGAAGAGATCACTCCCTTCTAGTCTGAGGACCCCGATCCCACTCTTTTCATCTCCATCCACATCGATAATATATGCATATGATGCATTATGATCGATGGTGGTGCTAGTATTAACATCATCTCTTCCCATGCATACAACCAAATGTGCATACCTACCAATTGCATGCATGGTAACCCAGTCATGCTCCACTCCTTTAATGATGCCATGACCTCTACCCTAGGTACCATCATTCTCCATGTCCACGTAGGTCCCCACACTATCCCAAAACTATTCTACATGTCCTAGAAGGAGAGTTCTAGTATAACTTGTTTCTTGGCCAACCTTGGATCCACACCATGGGTTGTGTCCCTTCAACTTTACACCGCTGCCTCAAATTTGAACACGAGGGACATAACTACACCATTCCATCGCCACCCATCACCTTTCAAGACCTATAACATGTTGTATCAGCCCAATGATGTACTTTTCCCAGTCAAGGCATCTATCATTACCCCTACTTCACCTTCATCCACAAGCCCCTCCACCAAGACTACCCACCTCTCTCACACATCTAACCCTATTATCCCTACCACCACCACAGCCTCTACCGCTAACTCACCTGCTTCCCCATCATCTAGCGAGTTTTCTATCCCCACTACCCACATATCAACCACTAATCCCTTAGAAGGTGTTTTCAATGCCTCACTCTGGGGGAGTACCACCTATACAACATCGACACATTCCTCACTCCATGAAGAGTATGGAAACCTACGTCAACACCCTAGTTATGACTACCACATAGGTGAGGTTTTTCCTTATGGTCCTCCCCACCTTCGCACTAATCTAACATATGGGGACTTGATATCACCACTTATAAACCCAAACCTCCATCCCAAACACAACCATTTTCATCTAACCTACACTCCTCACTAACTCACCACTTTCACTCACACTTTCCTCCACCGGTGTGTGGGAAAGGATTTGGCTTTGGTTTTTATGAACAAGGCCACCATACTATTATTTCCTACACCACTCATAAACACAATGACCATAGTGGCATTGGATTTGATGCACCACCTCCCAAGAAGGCTCACGTGTCGACCTCATTCAGGAAGAAAAAACCTTCCCCACCTCATTCACCCACATCACCATCTTCCCCATGAGTCCATAGATCTCGAATCTATTCCTCCTAACTTTTTTTTCATAAACACCATTTCTCTAGGACCTCTAACCTATCAACGTGATGGCGAGGCTCCCTCTTCTCTCCCATTCCTATATCCTGACATGATCGATGATGATACACCATCTATTAATGTCATTTCAATGTTAGGATGATGAGTCCATCCTCACCTACCTGGGTGTGGAAGATTCTTATATTCATCGGTCATTACCTTCTGAGATGAAAAACCATGTTGAATGAATCAACCATTGAAATCAACATTAACACTCAGATGACCCACACATTCTAAAGATAGGCCAATCTTTAGATGCTACTAACATGAAGCTTTTACTTCTTTCCTTCGGGACCATAGCAACACTTTTTCCTGGTCCTATGCCGATATGCCCGTATTGACCCAAAAATCATGGTACACAATATCATAACCATTCCTGATGCCAAACCCATCAAACAAAAGCTACGGAAAAATGCATCCTCACATTACTCTTCTAGTCAAAGAAGAGCTTCAACACCTTCTCTCAGTTTCCTTCATCCTACCCATTGACTATCCCCAATGGATTTCTAACATCATTCTATCACAAAGGTGACAGGGGGACTCCACATTTTGCATGGACTTCCATGACCTCAACCTAGCTTGTCCCAAAGATGATTTTCCCTACCAGGCATTGACCAACTAGTTGATCTCACCACCGCCATGAAATGCTATCACTCATGGATGGTTTCTCGGGTTACAATCAAATATTACTAGCTCCAGAAGATCAACACAAGACTACCTTCATCACCCCTTGGGGACTTTCTACTATCGAGTCATGCCTTTTGGCCTTAAAAATGCCATTGGTACTACATACCAACGAGCCATGACTTACATCTTCCATGACATCATGCATCACATATTGGAAGATTACGTAGATGATCTTCTTGCCAAATCCAAACATCAAACAAACACCTTCCCATCCTTAAGGTCATCTTTGACCACCTCATCAAGTATTGTGTTCACCTTTAACCAAAGAAGTGCATCTTTGCGGTACTTTCTAGAAAACTCCTGGTTTCATCATTTCTTTGTGGCATAGAAGTCGATCCTACTAAAGTCAAGGCTATTCTAGAAATGTCTCCACTACTAATCTCCATCAACTATGAATCCTACAAGGAAAGTTGCAATCCATTCATCATTTTATCTCACAACTTTCTGACCATATTATCAACCATTTCATCATCTTCTCAAGAAAGATGTTTCATTCAAATGGGATGATGAATGCCATAAAGCCTTTGAAGCCTTAAAATAATACCTCCTTCAACCACCAGTGCTCATTCCTCCTAAAGATGACCAA
Organism: Taxus wallichiana var. yunnanensis; assembly: GCA_018340775.1. NCBI lineage: Eukaryota > Viridiplantae > Streptophyta > Pinopsida > Cupressales > Taxaceae > Taxus > Taxus wallichiana. Next base: position 467,048,781 of record CM031238.1, on the reverse strand, counting down.
CCCTTTTACCTATATATTTTCTGCCACTGACCATTCTTTAGGTGTCATGCTCACTCATCATGATGACCAACACCAGAGAAAGTGGTTTATTACATAAGTCATACCCTTCTAGACTACAAAACTAGATATACCCACACCAAAAAAATCTTCCTAGCCTTAGTTTTCATTTCCACCAAACTCTATCATTACCTACTCAACCACAAAACCTTTGTTATTACCAATACTGACCCCTTACACTATATGTATGCCAAAACCCTATCAACATCAACGTGCCACATGTTGGCTTATGCTTCTTTCGACCTTGACCTCAATTCATTCATCAAAAATCCATCAAGGGCCAAGCTATCACTGACCAACTAGTGACACCCCTTTCCAGGAATCAACCCTCTAACTTTGATTTCCTAGATGAATCCATAACTACCCTCTCCTTAGATGAACCCACTTACCAAATGACACTCTTCTTCGATGGCTCCAAGTGTCAGCATGGGGGTGGGGCTGGTTATCCTCATTCCTCTTGATGGTGAACCTATGCCTTTGTCTTTCAAACTCAATTTTGATTGTACAAACAATATTTTTGAATACAAAGCACTCATATTGGGCCTCCAGGCTGCTTATGCCTTGGATGTTAAGTCCATCAATATCTTTGGTGATTCCCAACTAGTTATAAACCAAGTCAATGGAATATACCAGTGTCGTAATGAGATACTTCAAAAGTATAAACATCACGTAGATATACTTTTGACCACCTTTGACCACTACGAACTTCAAACCACCCCACATTCTACCAATAAATTTATGGATACCATGGCCTTTGGCTTCTCAGATACCTACTTTTCCCACTGACTCTAAAATATTTGTCACAATACAAAGGCTACAATCACCCTCTTATTTACCTCATGAAGTCTACTCCTTCGAACCATTACACCTGACCCACGTGACCTTTGGTATAAGCAATATGCAATATCTATCTTTCCTTTCCATTCTACCCACCGATCTCACTCGTAATGGACAACGTGCCTTTCTTAAAAGTGTCTCTCATTATGTCATCATGGGTGGTCTTCTTTATAAGCATGGCTTCAATGGTATTCTCTTATGATGCCTTACAAGTTCTGAAATTCCCTACACCATTAAGGAAGTTCATGATGGAATTTGTGGAGGCCACTTTAGTGGTTTAGCTTTGTCAAAAACATTCTTTGCCTTGGCTATTATTGGCCAACCTTAAACCATGATTGTTGTGATTATGTCAAATGTTGTGTGAAATTCCAACAACATGAAAATCTCCATCACACACCTAGTCATGCCTTATAGGTCACACGAGACCTTTGGCCTTTCTCTCAATGGGGTTTGGATCTTGTCGGTGAGATCAATCCCCATTCTTCACAATGCCACCAATGGATCATAACCACTACTAAATATTACACTAAATGGGTAGAGGCCATTCCCTCATTTCTAAAAAATATGAGAAAATATGTGAATTCATCAACCATCACATCATTTGTCGCTTTGGTGTTCCTCACCGCCTCATCACTGATAATGGAAAGTAATTCAAAAAAAACCCTATGCAAACTATGTGACACTTTTGGCATCCAACTCAGTTTCTCATCACCTTATTACCCACAAACCAATGGCCAAGCCGAATCGACCAATAAAACCTTGAACAAAATTCTTATGAAGGTAGTCAATGATACTGGGAAGGATTGGCATACACACATTCCTTTTACCTTGTGGGCTTATCACACTAGTATTCACACTTCGACTATTACCACACCTTTTTCTCTGGTCTATGGTACCGAGGTTGTCTTACCTCTCAAAGTCCAGATTCCATCTCTCACATCTCACTACAAGACATGCTCAATGATGATGACTTTTTCCAAGATCATTTGCGCAACTTGAGTTATTAGATGAACACCATCTCAATGCTCTTGACCATCTCCAAATCTACCAAAAATGTATCAAACATGCCTATGAAAACATGTTCATGAATGAACCTTTCAGGTCGGCGACCTCATCCTGAAGGAAAATCAACATGTAACCAAAGAAGAGAAAAGTAAGTAGGGAAAATTTTCTCCTAATTGGCTTGGACCCTATATCATTACCCATGCCTATGGATCAGGTGCTTATCATTTGTCTTCACTCAAGGTAAACCCAACTTGAGCCCCTCAATGCCTTGCATCTTCAACCATTTTATTGTTGATATCAAGTCCTATATCACTTTTTGTCAGTTGATCGCTCATCCCTTGAGCATTGTTCACCTTCCATATTACCCATTTTGAGGATCCATGACTAAACAAGAATCATGTGATTACCCATCACCTTTTAGCCTTATCTTCAATATGAGTACCATGACTCTACTCATAGCATGATTCTCATGGATACTTTTCATCTTCTTCAAGGTGGAATCCCATGGTCATTCATCACTCAAAACCACCTCTTTCATAGTTAACCTCTATGTGTCTATGGTTTTTTCCTCTAAAAAAGAACCTAACCTTCCTTTATAGTCTTGTCCATGACTTAAAACGTCCAAAAAAAAAAATGGGATACAACTCCTTGAGTCAAACTTCCAGCAAAAGATGACTCCCTCAAAAGGGACATCTCTTCACTCTATTTCCACCACTATAAATAGATTTCTCCCTTGAAGGACAACTATATAAAGTCATTTCAAAAATACAATAAAAATATCTAGAAGCTTCCCGCATCGATCAACTTCATGAAGACCTCAAGGAGATACTATACTCATCCCATATAGACTTCCCGCATTGATCAATCTATTAAAAACAAAAAAATTAAATAAGAAAATGATGAAATTTTCATCATGGACTTGCCTATTTTTGATCATGGGTTTCTTGCTAGGAAAAACATGTTTTCATACACTAGGTTACGCTAAACCACCCATTCTCACCTCATTTCCTTTTTATCCTAATTCCTCTTTACTCAAGGGACTTGCCACAACCACACCATTTCATGATTATGTGACTTTCTTCACCCTTACAATGGTCCATTATGCAATGCCTTTAGGGTCTTACGTTCATAATCCCATTTGGGGTATGGTAGACTCATTAGGGTCCTTATCAATTAAATAGCTCTTTTTCCACCTCTTACCATTCACCTTCCTCACTTATTGATTATCCTGTACATGACCAGATCATCGACACCTATATTTAAAACAACTCAACCATGCCTATGACCTAAACTCAACCATGCCTATGACCTACACCCAATCATGCCTATGACCTACATTCAACCATTCCTAACACCTACCAACCCATTCCTCTACTTCATCATAATCTTCCCTAGCTTATGGGAGAACTACATCGGCCTGAGGCCCCTTTTCATCCCAGGGCTATGTAGGCAACACTTTGAGGGCATGGGGCCCTTGGAGGTTAGCTCAGCCACTCTTTACCCTAACCAATTCCCCTTTCACTTTCCTATTCATATTCTACCTTAGTTAGTTTCCATTTTATATCAATAACTAGAAATTAAACCAAACAAGCATCAATTAATACACATTTTTACCACATCATCAAATCATTCATTTATCATTTTCACATTTCCATTATAGCACATATTTGGAAATTTAAACCATAACCTATATATACATCACCATTTTCCTCATGTTACCTACAACTTGGACATTAAATCATGCCTAAACCAACCTAACTCAATCATGCCTAAACCAACCTAACTCAATCATTCCTAAATCGAACTAACCCCACCATGCCTAAATCAACCTAACTCAATCATGCCTATAAACCAACCTACTCAATCATGCCTAAACCAACCTAACTCCACCATGCCTAAATTGACCTAACTCCACCATGCCTAAACTAACCTAACTCAATCATGCCTAAACCGACCTAACTCCATCATGCCTAAACCAACCTGACTCCATCATGCCTAATCCACCTAGTTTCCATCACATACACACATAATAATAGAAATTAAAAGCAAGTACACCATCCATACTATAAATACCATCATCTATAAATCGAAAGTATGTGTATACATACATGTGTACATAGATACAAATAAATGCAAGTATCTCAACAACTCTCATGTACATCCTCACCATCTTCAGCACGCAAGCCAATATATCTCAAAATACACAAAAAAAAATATGGAGGTACACACCACAATCAGGCACCTCCCTATCGGATATCCTCCATGGTTGTCTAACTGTCTCCTTCTCCTCGATCTTGTGCAGCATCCCACTAGCATCTCACCGCCCTCCATGGGTCTTGGTCCACCCTCGGTTGGTATCTCACTTGGGGCTGGACTCTATACACTAGTGGCCTCACCCTGCTCCTATCTCTAGGCTTTTCAGCCCCTATACTCTCCACACTTTGTGAGTGTGGGACTTATTCCTCTCACTCGAATCCTACTATGTTATGTAATCTACATAGGAGGAAACATCTATCCCTGATACCATCAAGTGATTCTAATAATATCATGCCTCTCCTAAGGCATCCTTGAACCTGGCCATATGTACTATCTAAAGTGGATCTATCGGCCTCTGACCCTGTACCTATCTCTCGGGACCTTGTCCCACTAGTACCTATAATAAGGGACCATGTCCCTATGTTTGTGCCTATATTGAGGGACCTTGTCCCACCCCTTTCTATAAAATGGGACCCTATCCCTGAGATTGTGTGGGTACCAAGGGTATAATTATTTCAAACACTCATAAGAACTACATGGATTCCAAGATGTAGTGCATTGCTTGGTAGTAAGTTCACTCAGTCGGTGATCACCGGGTTCATCTGAATCCCCATATTGTATATTTATTTTTGGATTTGATGTGATTTTTTTGGTTTTGCAAGTGAAAATATCTTTTTCAAGTTATAGGTACATCCATCTATCAAGGTGTGACATATAGGTGTCCAATAATGACTATTAGCGACACTTGTACGACACCAGAAAAATAAAAATCTACCCACTTTCATAGTCACGATGCTAAGTATTAGATTCTAGTGCCCAAGTTCCCCTAACCTAGTCCAAATGCCCTATTCTAGACTTATCTAACAATTTAATATTTTACAGGTTCACATTGACGATGGTATTCCCTAGATGTTCATCGGTTTTCTTATCCATATCAATTCCGGGTAAAGTGTAAATCGATAAATTTATCTCTCTTTCACTTAGGTTTTATTTTTCATTGGATTATTTTCTTATGTCAAATTTATACTTTAGCATTTATTTATCATACGTGACTCTGCAATTAGGGTTTAGCATTAAATCTATTTTTTAAAATCATTTGGTGAACCCATCACTCAAAACAAACCTTGCTTATAGGTATTTTGTTTTATCATGGATGAAACTTATACACCCTTTACTAATGAAGACCTTCGTGATCTAAAATCTCATCTTGATGAACATCTACAAGATCTAGATCTTATCTTACTTGCTACTCGTTAGGAGGCCACCAATCTCAATGAGCTTAATGTTCCTACATCCATTCTCACTTTTATGCCTATTTCTAATCAACCTCCTAATTCCACCATTCCACCTACTTCCAATGTTCCCATTTCTATGCTAACCCCTACCAATCATTTTACTCCACCTATCACTTCCCACATGTGGAAAGTCTCTTCCTCTAGCACTCAAGACCTATCCTCTCTCTATCAGGATCTCCAAGTTCAAATACGTCAACTTCAGTAGGATACTTCTCGTGCATCTCCATCTCTTTATTTCACATTAATCCTTCACACTCCTTTCACACCCACCATACACTTCCTCCAACCTTTTTCACTCCTAAGTTTCCCACTTTCTTGGCCATAGTGACCCCAAGAGCATCTCTAATATTTTCATATGGGATGTCTAGATTATGTGATCATACATTATAACATAATTTTTTTCCTCAAAGTCTCAAATACTATACTATGTGTTGGTTCTATGATCTACATGTTCATTCAGTAAAATCATTTACGCATTTATTTTATGCTTTTATTTCACTTTTTTTTATCAATATCAATTCTAAAATATCCTATGCTCAACTTGAACAAATCAAACAAGGATGTAATGAGCATATAGCTGGCTATGTCTTACACTATAAGAACAATTTATCTAAGATGACCAATGTACTCACAGATTTTGAATTGTAAGATATTTTTTTCTGAATTAGTTTATCTCCATTACAAGAGAGTATCATCTTTAATAACTCTCCATCATTTGATCAACAATCCCATACACTTAATTTTCATGAAAGAAAACTCTTATCGTGGGAAAGTTCAAATATCATGATCAAGCTACATCTTCTAATCGGTTTCAAAGAAAATATACTTTCAAGCCATCTCCTAAGCCCACTAAAGAAAAATCTATTGTTAACGTTGTTTCTAATCTTGAAAAGTTTCAATGGAAACCTCCAAAGTGTAAATTTACAAAATTACGTTATGCTTCGTGTTTTCTATTACCATAAATTATGAAAAGAAATATTATTATTCTTCCACCACAACTGAATATTGATCCATCTCACCCTAAATTCCACAACTATGATGAAAATTATAGATGTGACTATCATCAACGTGTTGCAAAATCAAATAATCAATGTTTTAAACTTAAGGATGATATTCAAGATCTTATCGAAAAGAATGAAATAGAGCTCCCGATCCTTTGACATCCAAACTAGTCAATGAAAACCAAAAGCTCAAAATATTCAAAGATCTATTGCCTAAGCATGAAAAGTAAGATACTAATTCTTCAACTAATCATACATATCATGTTGTGCCTCCCCCTTCATCAGGGATCTGAATTTTCTAGTTATTAATATTGATGCATCTCCACCACTCATCACATTCTTTGATCATGAATAACAGGCTACATTTTCTTCTAATACACTACACATAAATGAATTTATCAAATCGTATACTATCAATAACACCATGATCAATCCATCAAATCATATTAGTGTGTGATCTCATGTACTCCTCATCGCTATCATATATCTACTCTCTCACATTTCATATCTAATTCCCAAATTTTATGGTTGCGTCAAGCTTCCATTCTGATTAGGCCTCTCACCATGCTTATTCCATTAACTATGGAACCTTAAATCAAAGTTTGTGACATGATATTAAGTCTTCTTTGACTCCGCGTTACTCAAGCTATCTTTTTCATGATCCACTTATGTCCCAAATTCATTTACAATAAAAATTTATCGCTCTCAAATATTTTCCACCATCCACACCATTTCCTCTCACTAGGTGCAACATCTAGGCCCCTAAGGCCTCTCAAATCTAAGTCATCTTCTAATCCTAGCTCTCAGATTCGCACATGACCTACTCATTCTCATTAGCCTACTATTCCTTCTTAGCTTATGTACCATACTAAGAAAACCCCTTCATATAGGATTTCACCACCTACTTCATCTCCTAGGTCTCCTCCACATAGGTTCTCATCACATCCTATGTCTCCGTCGCACGAGTTCTCCTAACCTCCACAGTCTACTTCACATAGGTTTTCATCACCTCTTAGGTCTCCTTCACATAGGTGTTCACCACCTAGGCTTCCTTCACATATACATTGTCAATTGCATACACCACTAATCTTAGAGAATAATTACACACCTTTATCTCATACATTGGGTGGGGGACCCTTACACTTCAAATTAATTTTATATCTTATTCATCATCATACACTTGGGGGCATCATGTTTACTTCTATACCCCCTTATAACAACATCGTGTGGCTACCATTTCTGCTCTTACACCCCGTGCTTCATATTTCCCATTTCTAGGAATTATTACACACCTTGATACACTTTGTATCATCAATACCCTATGATGCACTCTTATGCTAAGGTTCATATTTGACTTTTGAGGGCACACACATCCATGAACCTCACATACTACAAATTTCATGTTATGTGCTTCATGATACATATTTTTAGCATTTTCTTCTCACACATCATACTATGCTATGACACACTCTAGTTCCACAGTTCATCATTTACTATTGAGGTATAGATATAAATTGAACCTCACCACATTTACTCTTTACAATATATGCTTCATTGATCTATATTTATAGCGCACATATTTAAACCATTTCCGATGAAAAACTTTTCTTCTATGGTTCATTCTTAACTCATTGAGGTGGAATTTATAAACTAACCTCATTTCATATCCATACATTGGGGGCACATTTCTCCTTCCATCTACACACATTTCATATCACCCCATTCACACTCATAACATATTGCATATATTTGTTGCACTTACTCTTGCTTTCTTATATTGATTACATGTTGCACTTACTATGATAGATGGATATCCCATATGTCATTATCTTTTCTATATACACATGTGTGTTCACTTGGTATTTAGTTGTGAATGCATACATTTGATAGATTTTTACACACAACGAATGATACTTGGCATTGTACCTCTTACTAGTCCCACCGAGGCTCCTGGGGGCATCTAAATTTTCTACTCTTACACATCATAGGTGTTATTATTTCATTATTTACTACTTCATCTTAATATCACATTAATTTCCATTGATCTATACACACTTTGACATACTTCTTATCTTTCTAACATGATAATGGGTGCTTCATGTGTAACATTTTCCTTCTTTGAAACTATATGTCACCATGGTTTTCGGTTACACTTTATTTGACATGGTTTCTATTGTTTGCGTTATTTTCCTATGTCTTTTTAGTCATTTTTACACCCATCACAAAGGAAAGAAATCCCATGTGTGTCGAGTCTCTCTTTTATGTGAGCTAAGTGGGAAACCATCATCTATGTCATGAAATTAATGAATAAAGGTGGAAATGAGACATACAATCATCATAGGGCTCAGACCGGCCTTTAGACAATTATATTCATTTCAAACATAACGTACTTACAGATAATAGATAGAGTTATAGCATAAATGAAAATACATAGGGATTTACATTTATTCCATAACATCCATGAACAGAAATGAACAGATATAGATATGAACCAAATCAATTACACTCCTTCTCATTCATGTTTGTAACCTCATTACATTCAATGGATCCATTAGACTACCACAACTTGATCATACTGAATTCATGCATCATAGCAGGGATCATGTCCTTCATCCATATAAAGAATAATTTATATCCTAGCCCCTTAATACATTACTCCTTATATAGCCTCTACCCAATCCCATAGAATTTCCACAGTATTTCTATAGAGCTCCAGTCTCTATACTCTTCTCTATTTTCTATCTGATCTATCTCTACTATCCCCCTTTTTCTCTTGTGGGTGCTCGCATATATAGGCATCCCAAAGTACTAACTCATCCTTCTATAGCCTTAGATCTGATGCCAAGTGTCTAAATGTGGTCCTCCATGGGAGCATGCTCCTCTAGGCCTGAGCTCTCCAATTTTTTCCATGATGTCTTCTAGAACCTTCTATCGCAAGGCATATTCCTTTTGTGGGAATCACATTGCTAGGATGACACCTTATCCACTTTGCATGCACAGCTGGGTCACGCTTTTCTCGTGTCCTGCCCAAAATTCCCAATATGGATAAGTCCTGAAACCTTGGCTTTGTCTAAGTGCATGCCATAGGTTTTCCTACACCCTTCTTTAAATCTTGTCATGCACACCTTCTCCTTGCGCTACCTTCTTCAACTAGGCCTTTTGCACCTACGCACCTTTTTATACATGATCAATATTTTGGGGTCCCAACATCACCCCACACTACGCTTGTTCTCCATCCGTGGGAACACTTCTCTAATGAATAAAGAATTACAATAGACTTACATCTTAGAAAAAGAATAAGGGGATGAATAATTTGGGAAAGAAGAAATAATGGGGAAGTGATGGCATTATTTCAACAAGCTATTAAATTTTTTTGTAAGTCACCTCCAACTTGTTCCAAGCATCAAATTCATTTTACGCTCTCTGATAGAGGTCACCAACTAGGGCACTTACCTCCCAAAAATTATTCCATCTCCTTGATCGTTCATAGTGTCAACAATTTTCTCCAACTCCTTGCTTATGTCTTCAAGTGCATCCATCCTTCTTGTAATATGTGGGTACATTTCCTTCATTAGTTTTTGATTGAACCCCTTAAGGTTTCAATGGCTTTGGATTTATTTTTGACCTCAGCAAGTATTATGTCCCTTTCTGCCCTATTTCCCTTATTCTTCTCTTGAAACTCCTTCAGCTCTACTTCGTGAGTGGTGACCAAGATGCTCGCCACTCTATCCCTATCTATGCAATTATCATATGTAGCCTCAGTAGATTAGGTAGCAATATTGACATCCAAAAGTGCCTTGCTATACTCAGCAATGATTGCTACCACTTTCAATGTTTCCTCCCTCTCCAAGCATGCTACCACTTCTTCTGTAGACTCTAGGTCCAATGGTTGTCTCTCCATGGTGAGGATGTGTGTCAGATCTTCTAAGCATTCAAGAGTGGATCCATACTTCTACACGGGAGGCATTAGGTCTAGATGCTTCAACATAATGGCACTTGTGATAGTCTCCATATTTTTTTATATTTCACGCACCTTCACCTTCCCATCCCTTAGTTCCCACTTTAGTTTCCCGTTGATCAACTCTTCTTATTTCAAGCCTTTAGTTTTCTCAACCAGCTCCTCTTCCTTCTTTTCTATCTTTTCCACTAAAAAAATTACTCTATCATTTCTTCTAAAGATCCTAGCCTTAGTCTCAACTGCAACCTTGTTCAACACATTACATAACTGCTCATCTGAGAGCTATTGGGAATTTACCAAGGGGTTAGTTCCCTTAGAATCCGGTACTGGTATGATTGCCCCTTGGTATATTTCAAACTCTGGCTCATCAATATGGGACTCAAACACCCAAGAGAGCATCTTCCTTATCCTGGGGTACGTGCCCTCTTCATCAAATGACTCCATAGCTAGAAGTTATTCCATGGGTACAGTGCTCTGGAAGCACACATGTAACACCTTCCTTTGGTCATCAACATAGCCCATGACATGTCCTCATTCTATATCAAGGATCTTCCTTCCCAAGCACGTGCCTTTGGGGAAACTCACCGTTAGACTAGGACCTCCTCCCATACTGACTTGTTCTTTCTCAACGCTTTCCTCCTTACCCTCTTCCATCACTATGTCTGTGTTGCGCTCCAATTCTTGTTCTACCAAGGCCTTTATTATTTTCGTTTCTTATTTTTCTATCGCATTGTTTACTTGCTCTTGCGTAAGGCTTGGATTTTTGTGATCCTGCGTGCTAACCTCCTCACTTCTTCCCATGTCCTGGGTGGCTTCCCCCTCATAGCTACCCTTATGTTGCATGAAAAGTAACCCCTATTCTTCTTCTCTACCCTCTTCTTCAAAATCGTGCATGCTGAAGACAAGTGGCTCTTGATCTCTTTCACCATCATCTTCTTCATTTTCATCATCCTTTTCACCTATATATCTCTCCAAGCTCTCTATATCCTCTGAGTTAGCTTCCTCTTCTATCCTCTATTTCTTTCTGAGAGGTGACTCTTCCGTAGGGGATTTAGCCTTCTCTACTTCCTCTGGTGACTTCTCTTTGGCAAGGGGTTACTTTAGCGCCTCTTCTTCCAGGGTCTTCTCCTTTACCAAGGATTTCTTCCTATGCGTATAGGTGCTAGGTTTGGCACTTTCTATCGCGGCGCGCTTCTTTGGATGGGAAGTCTACACACTTGGTGATTTTTCTTCTTCTCTCTCCCTTTTCTTGAGTGTGGGCTTTCTTCTACCCATGGGATCTTCAGGTATGGAGACATCATTCTCCAGGTATGTGCCTTTCTCAAATTTTGGCCTAATGTGGAGATATATATGTGTTGCGGACTTTCCTACAATTGTTAGGGTTAGGGTTTCATCATTCTCACTTCATGTGCTACATAATTTTCCATGTATGCACACTTATTGGGGTAGACCAAGTCCTACACAACTCCCTGTGGTCTTGATCAACTTCACTAAGGTCAAACCTTAGTCTCTTTACTTCTTTGAACCTATTAACTCCCACTTGGAAGTACTGGGCGGTGAAGGAGAATAGGATTTTACACCATGGGCTCATGGTTTCATCCACCATCATGAACCTGCCTATGTAGAAGTGCTGGTACATAACAAACTCAGCTTCTCCCATTGTAAGTGCCGGTAGTTGCTCTAGGATTCTCCACTCTTCCTTGAATGCATCCCTTAAGTGCTTATACCACTTGTCTAGGCACACCTTGTGGGAGGTTGTCATTGTTTCACATGTATACTTTGTAAATATTTTTATGGGCGAGGGATCTTCAACTGGATACTCCCAAATAAACTTTTCTATTACATCAGGAACTCCTATCTATGAAAATATATTTTCTAGGACATTTCTAAAGAGTATCTTGTCTCCTTCCTGGGTGTTTCCAATTATTTCATCTACTGATAAGTTGTAGATTATACCCTCTGATATTTTTTTGCATACATTCACCATGCCTTATTCACTTGTGTCCACCTTTCTTGATCATTTAACTTTATGACTAGGCACGCGGCCATTCTCATGATGGGATCTGGGATTTTTGCAATGTCAAAATATCTTGACCCCTTCTTGTAATCATATGCAGCGATGGTTGCTTTGATGGCTTCCTTGTCACTCAGGTCATCATCTATGTTGTCTCCCTCACAGATGAGGCCTATAAACTTCAAAATCAGCTGAGGGGTTATGCGCATCTTGCACCCTCGTGAAGTAAAATTGATCCTCATGCATGCGTGACATCAGCCATTGATAGAGGCACTCAGGATTTCCAAATTAAGGCAACTCATAAAGTTATAATAACCCTGACTTCTTCAACTTCACTTTTACCTCATCGTTATAGATGGGAAAACCCTATGGTGTCCTTTTTTCATCGGGCACACTAAATCCAATGCCATTTCCTTCTCTATTGTGCTTGTGCAATGGTTATAATCACTCATTGCCATATTTATCAAATGGGATTTCCACTCCTTCCCTAGCAAAAATTCATTTGGGTACTGCATTTCTGCATACCACTCTTTATTCATGTTTGTGGTGGTTTCGTTGGCTCTCTCGCCCTTGCCTTTGACTTATCCTGTGACATAGTTGGTTTCTTAGATGCCATTGTCTAGGTCCTCTTATCACTTTAATCTCTTCTTACTACTCTCGCTCTTCCACTTCTTCCAACCTTAGATCTCAAACTTGTGAAGAAAACCTCTTAAACTTGTGCCCTAGTTTTTCAAACCCTAGCTGGGATAATTCCTTCACAAGATGACGCCTTCTCACAACTTCTCCTATGCCCGTGATATCCCTTCCTTCTAGTTCGCAAATCCAAACTGGTTATTCATGCTCAAACTCTTCAAATTTTTCTTCACACGAATAAGTTATGGAAGCCCTAGTTTGTAAATATGTTTCTTTCTTCGTATACGCAAAGTAAATAATGAAAGGCCTCGACCCTCTATTTATATATTTTTACCACTTTATAACATTAAATGCTACCTTACCTACCACTACACTTTAACACTTAATGCATATTTTTCAAACAAACCTAACTTTAGCACATTAACTCATGTGTCCAACCTTGTGTAGATAATTCTCCAACCTTATAGCACGCTACCAATCCATCTTGATAGGAGACTCTTGTGTGCGCGTAACTAGCACCGAAGGCACTTCTTCTGTCATGATTTTTTCTCTCGCCTACCTTGTTTTTTTTATGCACTTCTTCTTCTCTCATACGTGGATCCCCAATGTAGCCTTATCCTGACACCAACCATCATTTTTCACCTTTCCTTGCATGTACTTTCTTCATAGGGCCATTCAACCAAGATTTCCAATGTAATCTTGTATGGCATTTCATACTTCAATTTCTTCCACCTTACTCTACCCCACACTAAAATGATGTGCAGTCCTTTACGCATAGTTACAAATTCAAAAATTAATGAGATTATTGGTGCCTAAGGTGCAACACAAAATAGAAATGAGAAAGGGAAACACAAGAAAGGAAAATGCATTAAAGAAAATTCTAAACTAACTGGCAATACTACCTTATTTACAAACACCAAGAAGACTTATTTATAGTAGGGCTTCAACCTACTCCCATTAAAGTGTCCTGAAATCTCATCCCATCTAGCACTTGTAACTGGCATGTGCCTGAATCAAGGATGTACGAGATGGTGTAAGGACCCAACCAATGCACTTTTAACTTCCCAAGATGGCACAAAAACTTAGAATCATACAATAATACCATCTGCCAACCTCAAACTTCTTGTTCCTAATGTGGCGATCATGTCATGATTTTTTCTTTTCTTTTTCTACTATTTGGCTCCACCTAGTGAGTGATCATCTTTTGTCCAGCTTCATTAATTTATCAATCCTTTATTCTAGTGCTTGCTCATCCACCATCCCTCCTATGTGCGCTATTCGTAGAGAAGGTAACATGAACTCAACCAGCGAGTAACAGGTTCCACGCCAAACACCAATTGAAATGGTGTGGATTTTTCCAACCTTTTATAAGTTGTCCTATAAGCCCATAATATGACTGATACCTTGTCATCCCAATATTTTCTTCTGACATCACAAATCTTTATTAGGGTATAACTCAAGATCTTGTTAAATTCTTATGTGGTTTCATTTTCTTATAGGTGATAAGGTGTAGTCTTGTGATGAGCCACCATGAATTTTTCTAATAGGATCCTCACAGGTCTTATTCAAGAAATGTGTACCCCTATCATTGGTTAAAATTAAAGGGCATCCATACCTCATGATAATGTTTTACCATAAAAATCTTACTATTATAGTTGTTTTATAGTCTTTAGTTTGAGGGTTTCCTCTACCCACCTTGTCAAATAGTATGTGTAAGTGATTACATAGTGTGATCCAATCTTATGCACTTCTAGTGCAATAGGGCCTATAAATTCTATTGCCCATTTCGCAAAAGGTTCAAGAGACTATGGATAGGGTGTAAATGAATTTCATCTCTCCTTCCTCGGCTTGCCAACGCACTGACAATGGTCACACGCTTTACAATACTCCTTGCAATCCTTATACAGAGTTTCCCACCATAATCCTACCATTAATATTTTACATGTGGTGGTGTCATCTACATAATGTCCACCATGCTTCCTCTATGATGGCTAGGTGCTCATGCTATAGTACACACCTACGCAAAAATTCATCACATCCTAGTTTCTAGAATTCCCACCGATCAACATGTAGGGTGCGGCGCATATGGCTAGTTGATTTTTCTCTAAATTCTTCATCCCTTCTGGTGCCATACCTATTTTAAGGATAACAATAATATCCTCCAATTAGAGGGTACGTGCCACAACCTAAACAGCTATGCATCTAACATGGTATCTTCAATTCTCTACGCATCCTCTCCTAAATCAATTCTAGACAAATGGTTAGGTCTGGAATTACTCTTTCTTGGTTTGAAAACTATGGTGAACTCAAACTCTTGGAATAAAAACACCCACCGAAATATGTGTGCTTTTAGAATGTGCTTGTTCACCAAATATTTCAATGCCATGTGGTCAGTGTAGAAGATAAAGGGAGATGCCAGCAGATACCGCCTAAACTTATGAAGCACCTAGATCATAGATAATGCCTCATGCTCAGCCTTTGTATAATTCTGATCTACTGGTGTCAACTTCCTACTTGTAAAGCATAGGGGTGATAAAAAATTCCCTCTCTAGGATTTGCAAGAACTTCCCCAATGGCCATTTCGAGGCATCTACATGAAGGGCTTATCCCAAGAGGGGAAACATAGTATATACAAGGTTACAAGCCTATCCTTCAATGTGTCAAACACCTTCTATTACGCCTTTCCCAAATGGAAGGAACAATTATGTCTAAGCAATTATTCTAAAGGTGCTGTGATCTTGCATACCCCTTGATGAACTTCTGATAGTAGCCTGTGTGTCCAAGAAACCCGTGCACTACACTTTGACTAGTTGGCTCCCCCAATCCCACAATCACTACAATTTTGGCAGGATCCACTAGCAAGCCTTCTTTGCATATGATGTGTCCTAATAGGGTCCTAAACGGGGTAGAAAATACACACTTCTTGATGTTGAGGGATATCCTCAATTGTCAACACCTTTCAAACATCAATCTTAGATTGTCACAATGGTCCTTGACCAGTCCATACACAGTCCAATCATCAAGGTAGACTTGGAGAAACTTGTGGATGAAGTCCTGAAGGCCTACACTACAATGAGTGAGAATACGAAATTGCATTCTTCAACCCAAAAATCATGAAATTATAGGTGAAAATTCCCACTCGGTGGTGAAGGTTGTCTTCCTTTGGTCTTTCTTTACAATCCTCACCTAGTGATAGCCTGAGAACCCATCCGCGAAAGAGTAGACTTCATGCCCCGCCACTCCTAATATTTCTCAGTAGTGAATGGGGTTGGGAAAGGATCAATGACAAACACTCCATTCATATCCCTATAGTCAATACATATCCTTATCTTTCCATCCTTTTTTATACTAATCACCATTGGACTTATCCACTCTGACTCCTCCATAGCCTCTATGATTCCTGACACTATCATCTTTTCTATTTCCTCCTTGACCTTCACGTGCAGATTAGGATTCATTTGGTATGGTCTTTTCTAGACCGGGCACACACCTTCCTTTAACTTAATTTTCATTTCCCCCAAGGAATGGTGAACACCTTTGAGTTCATGATACCCGCATGGGAATAAATCCTCAAACTCATGTAAAAGATCAATGATCTTAGAGACTTCCTTCTCCAACCAATAATCTCCAATGATAGCTTCCTTGGGTTCTACCTCCACCCAATATTAACCTTCTTTGTCTTTAAAGGCTCATGATAGGCACACGTTCTTTCATCAACACTATCCATCACTTCGTGCGAGCCTAGAGAATGGTTAACCTCCAAATTTTCCATCTCTTCACCGTCTATGACATAGACCATCTTGCCTTTTTCTTTCTCTACACATGTGCACTCAAACTATATCTCTTCTGTGTCTTCTTCCTCAAAGCACGCCTCTAGGCTAGGTTCACCTAGCAACTCCAGTAGCCTATCTTCTGCCATGACACTATCCCCAATGGTAAGGTGCTTGATAACCTACAATTCCTTATCCACCAAGGGTTTTGTACTCCGATACTTGAATGTTTGAATGAGATCAGCCATTAACTCTTGCCAATTCCATGTTTGGTGGCATGTCTCAGAGTGGATGTACCATGCACGTGCACAACCCTGTAGTGTAGAATATAGTTTTTGTACCCAAAGGGATGGTGGAAAAGCTTCTGTTCCTTCCCTCTAGGATCTCTCACAGATTGGATGTGGAAAGAGGTGGGCTCCTTACCATGGTAGTCCTTGATGGTGGTGGGCGTGTTGCTTTCTAAGGAAACAAACAGAGAAGGAAATTCTCAATTGCTCCATTCCAAGAGATTATCCCAATGTGTTTCCCACCAACGCGTAGTAGTTCCGAGTAGGACGTAACTTAGCATCCCCCTTCTTTTATTTTCCTCCTTCCACTAAGCTTCCATCTTCTATAAAAAGACCTCAAGGGAGGATCCTCCTAAGTACTTAGGTAGCTCCTTTCCTCCTAGGTGTTAGACTATGCGCACCTTTATCACCTTTATCACCAATCCTCTTAAATTCCATTTGATAAACTCATATGTTCCATGCACCCACTTATCACATGCTAGACTAGTGGTGTCACTTACCGACTGAGCATCCTCAAACTAGATAATTTCATCTGTAGAATGGATTATCTTTGGATCCCTGATTAAGCACACATATATTCTATCCAGGACATCTTCTCCCAAAGGTTTAGTATAGGGTGTTGATTTCCCATTAGCTAGGGGTATGATGACTCGTTCCTCCTCATTTTCAAAGCTTATGTACCCCTTGTTGAACCAAAGATCCGCATTGTTCTTATAACACCATGGGTGCCCAAGTAGTGGTGGGAATATTTTCTTGGGTGAGTACCAAGACTTCAAAGTCCCCAGTAAACTTAGCTCCCTAAATGTTGATAGCTGCATCCTTTAAGACACCGATGGGCATTACCTTCATTTTTTTGCCATATACAACACATTTGAAGATGGTTGTAATGTAGGCCTTCCCATCTGATGCCATACATCCAAGGTGAGAACATTGACCTCTATGCCTATGTCGATGAGGATATTACTAAGGAGCCATCCATCCATGACCACATTTAACGTGATCTCCCTATCATAGTAAAGGTTGTGAGGGGGAAGGTTTGCATGCAATACCTTCCTCTCATGCTCTTCTCCAGCACGTGGTACCTTCTCTCTCAACCATGCTCCTAGTAAGGGAATAATATTCTCTTGCCTTAGCATTTTACATACTTCCTTGACCTCATCCAGGTCATCTCTTGCACCTTGACCTTCCTTCTTTTCTCCTCCCTCATGAAATGCTCCTTTAGAAACTAGATTTCTCCTATAAACTATGAATGACATCCATAGTATCTTGATATACCTCCTTTTGATGCGCGAGTTCGGGTACTTCCCATGTACTTCTTCTTCCCTTGAAACTAGGTTCTTCTCGCCTTGGTTTTTCCTTTTCTATGTGTGGCCTCTATTCTTGTTGTTACCATAACAGTTCTAATCTTGCATCACGTTTTACCCATGGCATGCATTATGTGTATGTCTTATTAATTCTTAGCATTGCAATGCCCTTGTCTTTCTGATGCTAATGATTCATGTGCTCAAACAACTATAGGTACTCCTCATACTTTTTTTTCTTGGACCATGAGAATTGTAATAGGTCTAGGAACTCTCATTTGTAATGCTTTGTAGACCCAAAATTAAAATAGGTTCCACGTGGGAACTCACTTCTTCTTCCACCGCGGTTACCATGACCACAAAATCCTCCGTGAAATCCCCTTCTACATGCACCTTCATTTGCGTCATCCTCATAACGATGATCATCACCTTTAGAACTACTGGCAATGCTAGTCTAGCACACCCCATGATCAATGGCCTCATGAATCTAGTCAATAAGCCTACAATCCTTAGTATCAGGGGTCGTAGATGTGCAAATCTTACAATAGCAAGATACATTCTTCCAAATCACATGTTGTAACAAGGGACATCTACTTGTATCATGGTCCCCATGAAAAATTTCACAGCTCATCACATGATGCGTATTGTACTCCGAGGGCTACTATCCTTGACATGCCCCTCTACTTCACAATCTATACACCATATACCACTATGAGTCTCATGGGCTGAGTTTGCAGATAGCTTCTCTAGATACTTAGCCATAGCATCAATTTGAGCCTCTAAAAATGGGCTAACACTAGTATCAACACTTCCAACAACTTCGGTGCGCGGAGAAAATTCTAATGCCTCGCGTGGGTCTGTGAAAGTTTAATGAAATAAAGCTCTTCTAAAAGGATTTATCAACCCCCAACAAACCATTGAGCATTTTATGAAGGGTGAATGTCATATGAAAAATTTTATAGGAGGGTCTTGAACCATGCATCATACTCCTGCACACTCTCCGCCATTCCCTATTGGATCTCCTTCAGGAATTGATGCTCTTCTATTCAAACTCAGGGATGTGGAATTCTACCAAGAAGGTGTTCTTTAAAGCATTATAATCCACCACCATTTGATGAGGGTCATATTTCCTATACCAGCTATGTGCGCACCCTTGGAACATCATTGCAAACTAACTAGACTTTTTCTCTGGGGTTGTGATCCCTTTGCATGCCATAGCAGTTCACACTTGTGAACATGTTCTATAGCATCTTCAATACCTCTGTAATCTGGTAAATGTAAATACATCTCAAAGAATACTTGAGTGGGTGGATGGGGCCCTTGTCCTCATGAGCTAGAGCCTTGGTTCCCTTCGATGTTTCCTCCATCACCGGATCCACTAGATCCACCAGGTTTTGTGCCTCCTAAGCCACAAAATCCTCCAGATCTATCATTTCCTATTCCTCCTAACCCACCAGATCCACCAGTCCTGTAGTGGTCATGCCAAGGGTCCCCAAGGTCCCACTAAACTGTGTGCCGATGGTCTATAATAGTGCCCCACTACCACTAGTATACCCCATGCCACTCTCAGATGTGAGACCAAAGGCCTCGTGTACTTTCTCCTTGTCCAAAACTCCTCTCGAATACTTGGAATATGCATATCCATAGAAGTGGGAAATGAAAAATTGTATCTCTTGGGTGTAGATCTGTCACTTCCACTGATACCAATTGGGTCAATGATACTCCTTCCTTGATTTGGAAAACCAAGCACCAGGGTTTGGTCACTAGGTGGGTTTAGATATGTGCCAATGAATCTTCTCTCTCCATGTGATGAACTCTCATTAGAATCCAAAGGGGTCTCTCTTATGCACTTTCCAAGATGGGGTAACACAGACTACTCAGGTTCCACATCCTCTCGCGTGAACCTCAACTCCTTCCCACAATGTCTACCTCTATAGATCCATCACACTTGCAACCTTGCATTGTCTAGAAATATCCCTTTCATGTGCTTCACTATACTTGAGCCATCTCTCCTCCCTTTCTTTCTCCATCGTAATATCTTCCATCTTCCTCCACCCTAGCTTCCTCACCCAAAGGCTCGTAAGGCAGTTTATCTACCCATTGGAAATGCCTCTAAAATTAAGGTAACAATCAAGATCTTCATTTTCGAGAGGATAACACATATAAATGATCCTTTGTGCTCCCGCATAAATTCAAACTCAATGAATTCCAGATAAGAATATGTAGAAATAGTGTACTCCAGAGTGTAGCTAACCAACACACCTTTCCACCAATGATCAATGGAAAGAGTCCGTGTCATATCTACATCCTGAAACCTCTGGTATTATTCTTGGGTCCATGCATGTGATCTATAATACCAACTTGATCTAGACACATATGTTGAGAGCCATTCATATAGTTCTACTGGGAAGCAACAAAAAAAAAATTCATACAAATCATGGTAGAGGTTCTCTTCTACCCATCTACGTGCATCAAAGTCAGATCCAGTGCTAAATCTCTGAAAGCAAATTCAACTCCATGCTCTTGAAAAATGATTCAACACTTTCCAAATTTAAATGCTCTGTCATCACTCATTACACATATCATGATGAATGCCATTTCCCACTACAAATTTGAAAAGAGGTCCTGTAATGGAACCAAGATGTAGTCATTTTTACACCCATCACAAAGGAAAGAAATCCCATGAGTGCTTTGAGTCTCTCTTTTATGTGAGTTAAGTGGGAAACCATCATCTATGTCATGAACTTAATGAATAAAGGTGGAAATGAGACATACAATCATCATAGGGCTCAGAACGGCCTCTAGACAAATGTATTCATTCCAAATAGAGGTACTTACAGATAATGAGATAAAATTACGTAAGAAAGGAAAATACATAAGGCTTTACATTTATTCCATAGCATCCATGAATAGAAATGAACATATATAGATATGAACCAAATAAATTACACTCCTTCTCATTCATGTTTGTGACCTCATTACATTCAATGGATCCATTATACTACCATAGCTTGATCACACCGAATTCATGCATCATAGCAGGGATCATGTCCTTCATCCATACAAAGAAAAATTTATATCCTAGCCCCTTAATACATTACTCCCTTATATAGCCTCTACCCAATCCCACAAAGTTTCTACAAAAGATTTATGTAGAGCTCCGTTCTCTATACTCTTCTCTCTTTTCTATCAGATCTATCTCTACTATCCCCCTTTTTCTCCTATGGGTGCTCACATATATAGGCATCCCAAAGTTCCAACTTATCCTTCCACGGCCTCAAATCTGATGCCAAGTGTTTGAATTTGGTCCTCCATGGGAGAATTCTCCTCCATGCCTGAGCTCTCCACTTTTTACCATGATGTCTTTTAGAACCTTCTATCGTAGGGAATATTCCTTTCATGGGCATCACATTACGAGTCGACACCTTATCCACTCCGCATGTGTAGTTGGATCATAGTTTTCTCATGTCCTGCCCAAAATTCCCAATATGGCTAAGTCCTGAAACCTTGGCTTTGTCTGCATGTGCACCATGGGTTTTCCTAAACCCTTCCTTAAACCTTGTCTCTTGTGCCTTCTCTCTTGCGTGCATACACACCTTTTTGTACTTGGCCAATATTTTGGGGTCCCAATAGTCTTGCTTGATCATTTCTTGTATTCTTTTGGCCTCTTTAGCCTTGATTGTCTTGTTACATTTTGAGAATGTCCCATGTTTCAAACCTAATTTTTATGGTCCATCTTGTATCCATACTTGTTTTTCATACTATTTTGTATTTCATTCTCACTACTTTTTACTACTAACACATTTATCTAGCCACTTTTTTACTTGTGCCTTGGTTTCTACCATACACATTCCCCCTGTTGGGATATAATTTAGATCAAGCATCGTGTCCTCTCTTTATTTCTCATTCTCATTACAACATCACATGCACTCCAAATGAGAGGGGGCATACATTGGGTGCATCACTCACCCCACAAAATATCTTAGAGATATAATTTAGATATGCATAATACATAATCAACATAGGCTATAGCTTATAGAAACCACCTGCAATATGACTTACGTCCTCGCTTCATCATAGACATCGCTCCCGTGATTAATACACTAACTCTTTTGTGCTCTTGAACTCCCATAGGCTCCTATATCTTAGGGGGAAAATATTCTTACTTTATCATATCAACATGGTTTAGAGTAGTTCACAAATCAATTTTCACAAGACACAAACAATCCTCCAATAAGTAAAGTTCATTATTAATCCATTTCAACTTAGAACTAACACAATATAACTCAGTTTAAAACAATATCACACCATCTACAATGGTGTATAATCAGGAAGCATTCATGGAAGGAGAGTAACACTAGATCTCTCTCCCCAACACTCTTCTATCATGGCATGAGATCACCCAAAAAGCTCACACTTGGCATGAGATTGCCCAAAACTTCATTCTTGGTGTGAGATCTCCCAAAAAACCCACTCTTGGCATGAGATCACCCAAAAATTCAGTCTACACAAAAATTTTAGGACATTTTTCTATCCTTTTACACTCATTATCATCAGGTGCACACTTTCCTTTTACTACTTTTACACACATTTACATACTTTTATAGATTTTTCATAATACATGACTTTGATTACTCTTTCACTCTTCTTTTGTTGGTATGAATTTGTCCTTTATACACAACAAGAAGAAACCATACATCAAGCACAATAATAGGTACAACGTGGTAAAGAAACATATCACTTCACCCCTAGCTTTACTTTCTCTTTCTTAACTTCCACGCTTTATTTTTACCACTCCATGTTTTCACTTGTCTCTTCGGCATGCTATCTCCATCACATTCTACTTAGTTATTAGGTACACATCTCTTATATTCTTTATGTTATCAAGTATTCTCTCAATAACTTAAAGTGGGGGAAATGTAAACATAAATTCATGCACTTAGGTACGTTTGTTTGTCCTAAAAGCATACTTGCATCCATATGATTTCTAAGCAAGAAAAATAGTAATTGATAGCTATTTTTGGCCTCTTTTATGTCTTTCTTATTTTTATTCGTCCTTACACACCCTAAATCCTACTAATACTTTACTTATTTATCATTTATGACTTTAGACACCAACACTAAGCTAGGATTCCAGCACGTAGGCACCCTCATCCTCTCTCAGTTCCTCTGACCTTTTTCCACTTTACTCACTCTTTTGGGGCCTATTTTATCTTTTGGGCATTTTATTTTCTTATGGTTCAGCCTTCCAGTTGTCAATTATGAAATTTAACCAAGGGAATCATATAAATACAAATATATTTGACCAAAATAAAGGACCAATCTCTAAGCATCTATTACCATCATCTATGATTTCATCCAAAGGCGTCTATGAGAACTAAAGGTATTCATCCGCATCCATTCAAGGGAAAAGGGACTACATTTTTTTGCATACACTACATAGGATGGAAAAGTTCATTTTTCCATCCACACATCTATTTACATTTCTACATATAGCTATTTCCTACTATCAAGTGCACTTACACAAGGGAATTCTAGGGCACGATTCTTTCACACACTAATATGAACTACATGGAGTCTAAGATGTAGTGAAATGCTCATTGTAAGTTCACTCACCGGGTGATCATCGTAGTCATATGAATCCCCATATTGCATATTCATTTTTAAGATTTGATGTGGTTTTGTATGTTTTATAGGTGAAAATATCTTTTACTCATTGGAAGTGCATCCAAAGATAAAGGAGTGACATACAAGTGACCAACAAAAACACTTTTATGACACCAAAACATTAAATTGCACTCACTTTCATAGTCACAGGCACCCAATAAAAGACTTAAGTGCCTATGTTCCTCGACCACTCTAGGTGCCCTAGTTTGGCCTTATCGAAAAATTCCATATTTTACAGTACACATTGATGATGTTCGCCCTCTTTGTTCATCAATTTTCAAGTCCAAATCATTTCTAGGAAAAGCACAAATCAGATAAGTCCTTCTCTCTCTTGAACTTAGGGTTTTGTTTTTCATTAGCTTATTTACTTGTGTTAAATATGTGCTTTATCATTTATTTATCATGTGTGACTTTGCAATTAGGGTTTATAATTAAATCTATTTTTGTTAAATCACAAACACTTTTTCAAATGGAACTAATCAAAATTAAATCGAACTACACTTCTTCTCTACCCATCTATAGTGGTTGGACCTTTTAGGGATGCAGTCATTGATGGAGAGTAAAACTAGACCTCTCTCCTAACCACTCTTCCTCTTACAGAAGGATGCCCAAATCTTCCCATTTACAAAAACAAATCAGGTTGGGAATTGATCACTCCATACCTCTTCAATTTCCTTTACAACAATTCAAAACTCCAAAGTCTCCAAATCATCTCAACTATTTCTCCAAGTGCTCTTTACGATGGTTCACTATCTCTACTTACGCCATATGGGTCAAAATGTTGATCCATGGTTAGCCATAGTAAAATTTTATACATTCTATATGCACTTTACAACATGACTCTCCGAATTATATATAGGTATGTTCCTTAATTCCTTTATACTACTTTAATTTCATTCAAATAGCATTGAGGGGGATGTAGACACAAAATCAGGCACATATTACTATTTTACTATGTCGTCAGTATGTTGTTTATGTGCATGGATCTTAAGAGAAGTATTCACCAGTGACACATGTTAGACCACGATTTTCGTTAGACCAAAACCCATAGGTATTAGTCTCCGCTGCAATCACTAAAGTTAGGATATACGAGAGGTAGTTAGTCCATGTCATGAAACTCATGAGGAGCGCTGGAGACACATGCCAACAATCTCCCCCTCAATGTTACTCGAGTGAGTTTTAAACTCGAGACCTATTTTTCTGACCATTTGTTGGACCATGATTGTTGTTAGACCAAAAACCATAGGTATTACTCTCCGCTACAATCACCGAGTTAGGATCCATGAGAGGCGGTTCGTCCACGTCCACGAAACTCACGAGGAGAGCTGGACACACATGCCAACAACACAATCCTTTTTCCATCTATTTTTTATTGTTTATAATGTCTTTCTCTCTCACATCTGTCATTCTTGTACCCAATTCTAGTTAGATCACAAGGATCCATGTTTTTCATTATTTTCACATTTTTGGAATTTATCCCAGACACTAGCGCCCTTTCTAGACACTCACTCCCATGCACTCCTTGTATCAATGTATTAGTTAGATATGCAAATGGAATTGAAACTAACACCTTAGTAGTTTCAAAACATGAACTAACTACACAAAGATCATCATGCTAAGAGCTAAACAAGACTAAATACCAACATTATGCATTAAAACTTTGAAATAGAAATCAAACTAATATGCTAAGCATTAGAATCTCTACTCTTTAGATCACCAAAACACTAAATGAACCTAGATAAATCCATGGAAATCAAAGTTGATTGTTTGATCTTCAAGGGTTTGGGAATGGAAGCTCATCAAAGTATGGCTACAAGACCATTTTGATTATCTCTATATGACCCAAAATATTGGATGGATGAAATGCAAGAATGAGGCTATTAGCTCAAATGAAAGATGCTCTAAGATGAAATTCCTATAGATTAGCTATAAATATGTAAGGTGTAAAGGTGTAAATAGAAAGGTAGGAGGAGGGATCCTTATATAGCCCAATGGATAAAAGAATCTCTACATCCCTTTACATGTGGGACAATAGAGAGGTTGGGTTAGTTGTGGATAAGGGAGGTTTAGAAAGGGTTGAGTTAACCTTAGGAGAGTTTATTTTGTCCGTTAGTGACCCATGGGATTGAGGGGGTTTATTAATTAACCAAAGTGATTAATTAATAGGTGTGCAAGCTTATAGAAGATTTGTAGAGGAATAATTATCATAATTTAGACTATGGGAGGAATTTAATCAAGTAAATGATAATTTATTGATTTAGTGGAAGAGAAAGCTAATTAATTAGTCTAGATAGAAAGGGGGATTAATTAACAAAAGGTCTTTAATTAGTTTATTTGTTGGATAGAAGGGTTTAACTATCATAATGTAGCTAATTAATGGTGATAGAAGAGAAAGTGAGCATTATTTATGGTATTCTATCAATTTATGGAAAAGGGAATAATTAGCACAATTTAAGTATTTAGATTGCTTGATCTAAATTATAGGTGTCTACATTTTCCCCTCATTGGGGTGGCGTATGTGACACCACTTCAAAGATAGTAGAAAGATAATTTTTTTGAAGGAGTAGAAGAAAAATAGTAGAAGTGAGAGATGGCCCCTCGAGTGTCGATGGGGTGAGGAAAGAAGGCGATCGAAATCGAAAAGGTGAGAGAAATGAATAGAATAATTGGTAGGGGTAGGATGCCCAAGTGAATAAAAAGAATAGTGTTGATAGGAGAATGATGTAGAAGAGGAATGAAGATGGGAAAGAAAGCTAACTTTCATCCAGTGTACTAAAACAACTATAGTGTCGTAATATTACCAATGATTTATGTCATTGGTCTTTATTAAAAATATAAGCATACGACAAAACTAGAATGACATGAAAATCCAAACTACAAAAAATTTTCCATTTCTAAAAACACAAACCCAATGTAACATAAAAAAATCAATGCAATACGAGTTAAAAAATCATGTAACAGGGAAAACAAATACACATGCACATACTCAAACCAACAATGGTCAAGACGGTTGTACAAATGATTTTTATCAAGCAAAAGATCCCCAAATGTTTATGATTGACGATAAGGGTAAAAAATGACACCCCTAGAAAAGATACATGAAAGGGTAGATGATGAAGGATGTGGGGTCCAATGATAAAGCTTTGTGCGTAACGAAATAGTACCATGCAATGATATGTAACTCGAGTATCGACGAAGCAAGCAGGCTAGCTTTGTAAATTGTTGTAAGTCAAATGATCTAAAAGTCATTTAATTCATGAACACATGAAAATTTCAGAAATATATGGAATGAATACCATGCACAAGACATGAGTTTCAACCATTATGAGCTTGTTTACCTATTTTTTAAATTTTATAATTTTTAGGATTTTTGAGAAATTATGAAATGTTTTGGATTTTGGATGGATTTTTTTCATATTTTTAATGATTTGGAATATAGAAGAAGTTAGAATAATCAAAAGGAATCGCCCAGAGAAAAAATAAATTCCCTAATGAGAAGAAAGAAGAAACATGTAGAAAATAATGCCCCTACACAACAGAAAGCTTAAAAAAATAATTATTCAATGGAGTGTGCAGAAGTTTACATCGCTAGGAGAAATAAAATTGTCCTAGTTAGAAGAAATTAGTACTAGGTGGAAAATAATGCCCAAAGATGGCGAAAAATTACAAAAAAATAATTATTTAAATAAAATAACTATTTGCGGCGAGTAGAATAAGAGTTAGGGTGATAACGACGGTCAAAACAATATTCTAGGCATCATGGCCAGCGATAATATTTTAATATACCCCACACAGGGGGGTTAAATCATTACAAAAATTAATTTGTTACCAATAACTTTGAAATTTACCATGAGATCTCTGATAGGGATGAGGACGAGCCCACAGGAGACGTGTTGACCGAGTTCGGGAGTACTCCTGACACATAGACAATGGATCCTTCATGAGTAGTTTGACCTACTTTGTCAATTACGTATTTAATGTTGTAATTAATGCATTAATTACTAGTTTAGATGTAGGAGGAAGTGCATGCACACATGCATGGGGATGCATGTATCCTTAAGGTGGTGAAGGAACCCCACAAGCATGTGCGCAAACGTGCAGGTACATAAAAAATGTGTGCACACATGCACTAAGTATCTACGTGAACATGTGAGTATAAAACCCTAGTACACACACACTAATTATCTGCATGAACATGTGAGTACAAAACCATAGTAGACACGCACACTAAGTACCTATGTATGGAAAACATGACACAAGCGCCCATGCGTGCATGCCAAAAATGGCACACATATACAACTAGGTGTGCACATGCCCAAAAGGGCATGCATGTGCCACAAATAGGAAAGTACCACAAACAAATAAGTAGGAAAAATGCCAAAAATTTACACTTAGAAGAAAGTAAAAATTAGCATAGGATAGAAGAACAATAGAAGAACTTAGAAGAAAAGTTAGTGTCTAATACATGTTGTGTTTCACGAGAGATGGTTATCATCACCACAGACGAGAGATAGATATAGTCGTATAGCATCTATGGAGTTAAGCATGTGTCAATGAGCCCATTGTGAGATGTTGGTACTACTAGAGGTGGTTGGCTTAGGCCACGTGACATGGATGCCATTGATCACTCTGGATCATGACCTACTAATTGTGTTGATCTAGTGGTGGCACAATCGATTCATTGTTTCGAATTCTGATAGGAGAGATGATTGTGACACTAGAGGATGTGTGGCAGATAGTGCACATCCCCATTAGTGGATCTTTTATTCATTATATGACTTATTTTGGTCGGATCACCGAGGTAGTTAGTGATATATTTTATCGCGATGAGATACCCCATGAGGGTATGACATTGTCATTACATCGGTGTATATCAGATCCTACCATTCACTGGGACCATTATATTTGATGGCTCTTATAAGTGGGTTCTTACTCACTGATAAGACATGGACATCATTTCCATTGGGATTGATCACAGTAGTCCATGGATTGTTCAGTGGTGAGAGATATTTAGCTGGGTGAGTGCATACTGGACACATCTATACTAGGATCTTCATTTGATCACTTACCATCGCAATCAATAGACGATAGGTCCAACCTCTTTGTTACATATTTGTTCATGGGACCATATCGTGATTGGGTACCCCATAGGTGCATTGCATGCCCGAGTTCAAAAGGACCTAGCATTTATTGCATGGATCTCTATCAAAGATGATGTACAAGTGCATCTGGGCATCATATACTATTTTTGACAAGATTTTGATGAGCTATAGGAGAGATATGTTATTTGGAGGCCCTATAGGCACATAAAGTGGCTAGGGGATGGAGTAGAGCTTGGTGTCTCGTGTGGTAGATCCTTTCCTCCTTGGAAGCCATAGCTACATTACAGAGATATATAGAGTATACCGATTCCAGCGTCGGTTGGGTGTGATTTAGGGCGTCCCTCAACCCAATATGTGGTATGCTTGCCATGATGCTGAGAGATGGACCATGGGTCCTTGTATTTAAGTGGCTCGAGAGAGGGCTAGTTTCTTATAGGTGGTACCACAGGTTTGGGCCCCTTCCCAACAAGTTAGAGATCTAGGAACCACACCTAATTATTTGGCATGGTATCCACAATCTTGTC
Source organism: Taxus wallichiana var. yunnanensis (assembly GCA_018340775.1). Taxonomy (NCBI): domain Eukaryota; kingdom Viridiplantae; phylum Streptophyta; class Pinopsida; order Cupressales; family Taxaceae; genus Taxus; species Taxus wallichiana. Next base: position 467,019,074 of record CM031238.1, on the reverse strand, counting down.
GTGATGATTAACTATACCCAATGGGGCATGGGCAGCAGTTGTCCAACCACCATTAAAGATCCCCTAAAGTAGTGATGATGGTGGTGATGCAAGAGTAGGTGATATCGATGATATGTTTGATGGACACATACATGATGGTGGGGATGATAGGTAGTGTCTAGCACAAGATCCTAGACGAGATGACAGAGTAGGGATACGTTCAGGGGCCCTAAGCCAAGAGTACAAGAGAATGGAAAAGTTTAGGGAGGAGATGGTGTTGTAAACTTCCAACGAGATATGACATATGGCCACCTAGATGGCTCAGTGAAGAGATTATTACATAAGTCCAAGAAGTAGGTATGAACAGGTCATAGACAAGAGAGATCGGCTTCATGTTGAGTGAGCGATGGGTCGGCCAAGGTTTGTTATTTATCTACAGAGGTATCATTCTTCTAACGCATACGATGGGATAATGGTGATAGCACGTACCCATAGAGATTTGGTAACAGTGGAGGGTAGAGCCTCTTATTATCATTCTTTATACTATGAGGTTGTTCCGGTTGGTTAGTAGGAATCCATCTATAGCCATCAATCAATTAGATTGACGAGGTTAGAGAGGCCTCAAGAATCGGTTGAGAAACTGTGAGGGTAGTCGACAAGGCAATGAGGTGCATAGGTCGGGGTCTTCCCCATCTCACAAAGCCAGCCAATCCATCCGAGGGTTCGAGTCAGCCATGACTCTCCTGCATTTATTGATTGTACTTGTATTTTGATATACATGCCTCTTATGAAGGCTTAAACATTTTTTTGACATATGAATCTATAAGCTTACACACCTATTAATTAATTAATTTAGTTAATTAATAAATCCCCTCAAACCCCATGAGTCACTAAAGGATAAAATAAACTCTCCTAAGGTTCACTCAACCCTTTCTAAACCTTCACTCAACCCTTTCTAAACCTCCCTTATCCATAACTAACTCAACCTCCGTATTATCCCACATGTAAAGGGATGTAGATATTCTTTTATCCATTCGGCTATATAAGGATCCCTCCTCCTACCTTTCTTATCACACCTAAATGAGCATAGAGCCTAAGTTATAGCCATTTTATCTTATTAGATCATTCTTCATTGGAGGAGCTAGTTATTTTCATTTATTGCATTCATTCTTCCAAGTTTGAAGTCATATGGAGATATCTCAAATGGTCTTGTAGCCATGGATTGACAAGAATGCATTCTTGAAAAACCTTGGGATTCAAACATAAAATCAACCCTTTGATTGCTAAGGATCTAAATAGGTTCATTTCAGTTGATTATTGTTTAATAGAGATAGACATTAATGGATTAGAATGTTATTTTTAATGTTTATTCATATTCTAATGCAAGAATGTTTGTAGATTAGTCTTGTTTAAGCTCTAAGCATGATGATGCATAGATTTTGGTTTAGCTTTTTTAGGACTACTAGGTGTTAGTTAAAATTATGTTTTCATAGATAACAAATTATTGCATACATTTGACACGCCCGGTGGGAGTTACTCCATTTTCCTTTGCACTTAATTTCAATTTTTGTAGTTAAGTTTCATTTTTGGTTACTAATCATCTTTTGCACATGTTGATCTAACTTGTTTTTCTTAACTTGTTTTGTTGATTTTGCATGTGTTGATTCTTTTTTGCAGGTATAAATGAGGCGAAGTGCTGTCAAAATTGGAAATTAATGGGAAAATTTCAATATTTCTCCATCTCTCCATATTTAGAGCTTAATTTTTCAACATTCTACATGCTAGTTTTTTCAATTTCTTGAAAATATTAAATTCTTGAGCATGTAGGTTAGTGTTTGATAGTGCTGATTCTTCTATCTACATATTAATGTGGTGGTTCATTGTCAAAATTGAATTTTTTGAGAAAACTTTAATATTTCTTCATGTTTTCATTTTTAGAGCTTACTTTTTAATCATTCTACACTCTTGTTTGGTCAATTTCTTGAAAATCTTAAATTCTTCAGCATGTATGTTAATGTTTGATAGCATTGAGTCTTCTATTCATATATTAATGTGATGTGTTATTGTCAAAATTGAACCTTGGTTGGAAAAATTTAACCATTTTGCAGATTAAAGGACATTTTTGAGTGCATGTCAAGTGCATACCCATGAGCATAAGAGCATATGCATAACCCATCTTTCGAAGGCCATAACTTTTACTCCCGAACTCGAAATGACTCTGTTTTTTTACGTTGGAAAGGTATTGAAGTTAATTATGCAATGAAAACATAAATTAGGGATTTATACTTACAGAAATTACAAGTTTTCCTTATATTTTAAAATTTTTCATTTTCTAACATGTCTAATGTTTTGATGAATGTTGTATTTCCATGCTTTACTTCATTTAGAAAAAATATTATGTATGCTTTTCTCTTGCACCTTTTTGTGATCTTGAGCATCAAAAACAACTTTGTTCTCTATCTTTTTAACATTTGGATTAACTTGAAATTTTGATTATTCATTTTGCTTAAGAGAATGAACCTTTTACAAAGCATTTTTCTATGGTCCTTTGATTTGAATTTTTCCATTTCTATATAGTTGGGCTAAATTTTGTGTGTGCTCTTCTCTTGCACTTTAGGGTGATCTTGAGAATCAAAAGAAAATTTAGTATTCATTTTATAACATTTGGTAAATTGGAAACTTCATCTTTCATTTTTGGTTTAAGGGAATGAACATTTATCAAGATTTTTGTATGGTTCATTGATTACAAAACTTTTATTTACTTTTTAGTTGGATTACTTGTCATGTATGTCATTATCTTACATCCTTGGATGATATTGAGAATCAAAAGCAACTCTTAATCCTCTTTTAAATAATGTGATTTTCTTGGAGAACTACTAATGCTTGAGTACATGACCTAAAAATGCTTGTCAAAGAAAAGATTTCAAAACAAACTTTTATAACTACACGTGTGTTGTAGATTGCCAAATAGTGAATAACTAAACAACATTAAGTCTAAAAGATAAAAAAAAAAACACCACATTAAAAACACTTGATTTGTAGGTTCAAATAAGGGTATGTCCCATCCACTTAAAACTAGGACATAACCCTTTGGCATAAGCCTTAAGCTATAACAATGGGGGTGGTCCTAGGAACCCCAAAGTAGTCCACGCAAGAGAGAACCTTGTGGACAAAATGGTAAGTTCTCCGCACAACCTACTTGACTAGTTTTTACCATTTGTGAGATTTAGCATCAAAGTTATCTGTATCGCGACCCCAATGAGAGTACACGATGGACACATTTATTGTCCACTGTGCTTGAAGGGGGTAAAGTAAAGCCAAGATACTCTAAGAATTAGTTAGTGTGACTTTTCTTAGAAAATTGAGCTCGCTCTTAGATAACTTGTGACACCTAGTTGAGTGAACCACCTAGGAAGCTATCTTTGACTAGGAGCCAACTTGGACCATATCAAAACTAATTTGAGTTGAGAGCCATTGTTCATCACGAAACGTGTGAAGCATTACTTTTTCTTAGTTTTTCACTTGCCCTAAGGTGAGGAAAACTTTTCAAAGTGAGGCCAACATTTTTCAACACTAATTGATCTAATTCCTTCACTTTATTTTGATGCTTTGTTGATTAGAAGAAGAGTTCCTAACCTTGTGTTGCTAATTGATTGTATTCACCACTTTTGTGTCTGTTTACACTCATCCATGTTTTCAGCTGAGTTGTTAAATGTCTAAAGTGTGTGGAGACGTTCTCATATCATTAGTAGCCTTTTTTATCTTGATACCCAAGTCAAGATCATCATCGTAGTTAGGCTTGGTTCATCACTTTGATTATCCTTTGAATAGTTATCTTGTTTATATTAAGTCACTAAAATTTTGGTATTTTACATCTTGTTTCTTTTGTAAACTTGACCTAAATATCTATATTGTAATGTTATGTTATGTACACTTTAACAATTCCTAAGTATACTCTAGTCTTTATTTGATTCCAATTATTACCTTGATTTCAAAAAGTGTTAGTGTTACCACTTGTGCATGTTATATCAATATCATCTTGATATCAATACCTTACTTTCTTGCAAAGTTTTGTTAACATATCTTGGTGACATTGTTGTGTCACTCACAATTGTAACTGACTCTTTTTGGAATATAGGTCTTGATTGGATTTGGGCATGCTTTTAGTATACTTTGTTTGGAGATTGTGTTAACTCCTTGTTATTACTTAAGCCTTGTTCATTTCTTTGAACTCAACATAAGTAGTGACATTTTTTTAATCATCTTAAAACATCAACTACCTTTTTGAAAATAGACTTAGGAAGTATATCATTTGATTGATTGGTTTGGAACTAAACATTGTGTGATTGTATCTTGTTTCTCGCTATTGACTTATTCATTTAGAGCAATCACTTTGTCACATTGATACTTTGACATTCATTATAATTCTTGACATTCATTTTGTGTTTCACTTAGGCTTGATCAATATATTTTGAGCACATTCAAAACACCTTAGTGAAACTCTCATACATCATGGCCCCTAAAACAAGATTAGGAATAAAAATAAGGCATTAGAAGCAAGACAAACACAAACTTGGGAAACTTCAAATAGATAAGGGTCAAATCCCTTTATTGGCCATGATCTTGGGCCTTTATTCTCCACAGAAAAATAAGTAGAGGAGATGGTCGATCATAGTGGTGATGAGTTAGAGTCACCACACATAGAATTTGACTTTAACCCCACCTTATTAGATGAATTCCTTTATAGAAACAAATATCAGGTGCTAGCATGAGTGGTGGAATTAGGAGCTAGAATTCCTATAGAGCAAGAAACAATACCACCCATGAATGAGGCTAATGAAGAGGAACAACCTCTCATTAACATGGATGATATCCTAACACATGGCCATGCTTCCATGTCAAATGTAGGAAATGATAATGTGGTGGGTTACAAAATGCCCTTCATCAAGATACCATGTAAAGTTAGAATAGAACACGAGAATGTAGAACAACCTCCATGCCGTGAAGAAGAAGAAGAAGAACCTCTTGAGGGAGAAGTCACTATTCAACAACAAATCCAAAACCTTAGTTGACAATTAGCGTTGCTCACATCTCATGTACAAAAGGAAACAAACAAAAATGTGCATAAGACAAAACCTAAGGTCAAAGCTAGTGAAATTCACATGGAAAACCAAGAAGGAGAAAATATGGAATACAATCACGTATATATCCCTACTTCTCCTACTAAAGAGAAATTACTTGCACAAGAAATGCAGTCCATGAAAGAGACACTTACAATCCTTCAAGAAAGTAATGTTGGGAATAACAGAAATACCAATATGAAGAGCTATGTCCCCATCCATTTGATAAAACTATGATGCTTCAACCCTTCCCTAAGAATTTTGACATACCAAAATTTAACAAATACATAGGGAAAGGCGATCCACGAGATCATGTGAAATATTTTTACATGGCATGGCAAGAAGTGGCATATAACGACAATTACCTCATACAAATCTTTCCTAAGATTCTAGGGAGGAAAATCCTTAGAATGGTTCACTCGCTTACCTTGTGGGTCTATCTTCACATGGCCTGAATTGGTAGAAAGGTTTGTTTGAAATTTCTCATACAACATAGAAAGTGACATAACCATGACAAACTTATGTGGTACTAAACAATGCACCAGTGAAACATTCACTAGCTTCTTGCAAATATGGTGAGGGATATTTAGCCACTTCTGTAGTCATTTTTATACCATTAGAACAACAATCTAATCCCATAAACACTGGCCTCTCACTGAATTTTGTGAGAATACATCTTTAATGATAGATTTAGATGCTGGAAAGAAAAGAACCATGCATTCATTCAGATAAAAAAAGAGAAGTATCAAACATAATACATAACTGATTCATATAACAAAGGAAATGCACTAGGGTTTATGCTTATGAATAATGTGTATTCTTTAGAACATAACCTTATATTCATGTTAACCGGCTCAATAACCACGTTAGATTCATTAAGGCCATAACCGAACAATATAAAAATCCAAATTAGAGTCATGCATCAGAACCTAAGATATGCTTTCCACATTACAAATTTGGTTACATACCCATCCCTCTAAATATGCCATCAATCCTATAGTTCTCCTAATCCCAACCCAAAGGATCCTTCATTATTCTTGCAGAGCTTCACCTATCCAACACTTTATGATGCCTCTTTTTGTGTGTGTCTTTTCTTCTACCTGAGCATCTCTATATATAGCTTTAGTCTCCACTACCATGCCTTCCTGAGATAATAGATCGGTTACCAAGTGTCCATGTGGTCCTCCAATAGAGCATGCTTCCTTTGATCTGATATCTCCACTCTTTGCAATGATTTCTTTCTGGATCCTTCCATCACATGCATGGAATATTCCTTCCTTGACCATACAATTATCAGGATGACACCTTATCCACTCTGCATGCTAGATGGGTCATGATTTTCTTGTGTCTTTGCGCTAGGACACTTTGAATAAGGCTAAGTCCTAAAACATGTCTTTCCTTGCATGCACACCTTGGGTTCTACTAAACCCTTCAAAACCCTATCCTTCACACCTTTAACCCATGCGTCCTTCTTCATATAGGCCACACGTGCCCACGCACCTTCTTTTACTTAACCAATATTCTCGGCCCAACATCACCCCACACTATGCATGTTCTCCATCCTTGGAAACACTTCTCTTTGATGAATAAATAATGGTGGGTTATAAATAGTGGGAAAAATAATGAAGGAATGAATAATTGGGAGAAATAATGAAAGAATGGGGAGATGAAAGAGAACAATGCTTATTTTTTAAGGAGGAGAGGGAAATCCTTCCCTATTTCTACCTCTAGATTTTCCCAAGTGTCAACCTCACTTTGCACTTGCTGATAGAGGTCTCGACTAGGGCACTCACCTCCTCAAAACTTAGTTCCTCCCCTTTAGCACTCATTGTCTCAAAATTACTCTCCAATTACTTGCCTAAGTCATCAAGTGCATTCATCCCATGGGTGATCTGGGGGTATAAATCCTTCAGCCATTTTTTGATCGAGCCCCAAAAGGTCTCGATAGCCTTTGACTTCTTTTCTACCTTAGATAGGATTTTATCCCTTTCTGCTTCTATTCCCCTTATTATTCTCTTGAAACTCCTTCAGTTCCATTTCATGTGTAGTGAACAGGATGTTTGCTAATCTATCTCTATCGCATAATTTTCATATGCACCTCAATAATTTATGCAGAGGCCTTTACTTCTGCAAGGAGTTTGATATATTTAGCAATGATTTAGAAAACCTTCAACTTCTCTTCCTTTTCTTGGCACGCCAATGCCTCTTCTACAGATTCTAAAGTGAGTGGTCATCTTTCCATCATGAGGATGTGAGTCAAATCCTCTAGACATTGCAAGGCTGATTCATATTTTTTCTCGAGTGGCACTAGGTCGGGATGCTTTAAGACAATAGCACCCATAATCATTTCAATTTTCTTGTGTAGCTCACGCACCCTTTCTTTCTCCTCTTTCAGTTCATACCTTAACTATGCATTGATAATCTCTTCTTGCTTAAAGTCTTTTCTCTTCTCAATGAGCTCCTTCTTTTCCTTCTCTAATTCCTCCTCCAGGAATCTCACTCTATCATTTCTTCCTAATAGTTTGGCCTCAATCTCAATCAAACTCTATTCAAAGACACATTGTAGACCTACTCATCTGACAATTGTTGAGAATTCACTAAGGGATTTACTCCTTTCATCTCTAAAACCTTCATCAGCGCTTTTTGACTTACTTTAAACTCAGTTCATCCACGTGGGACTCGAATGCCCAAGATAACATCTTTCTAGTTTGTGGATATGTGCCTTCTTCATCAAATGAAGTCATAACCGGAGTTTTTTCATTGGTATGGTTCTCTGGAAGTGCACACGTACCACCTTGCTTGGATCATTAATGTATCCAATTCCTATCCCTTGTGCTACCACTACGCTCTTCCCACCTATTTTCTCGGCCTTTGGAAAGCTCACTACCAGGTTGAGGTCTCCATCGATGTTTCCATACTCTTTTCCAATGCTTTCTTCCCAAATATCCTTCATCACTTCATTTGCAGTGTGCTCTACTTCTTGTTCCACTAGCTTTTCGATGATGCCTGTCACTTCTCTCTCCATGGCTTCTTCTATCTACTCCTTGGTGAGGCTTGGGGTTCTCTAATTTTTGGTGCTTACTTCTTCACTCACCCCTTTCCTTGATCATCTTCTTCCTCCTCGTCATTCTTCTCTTCATCTTCCTCCTCCTCAGAGTCATGTACATTATATACTAGATATTCTTGACCTCCCTCGGGCTTGTCATCATACTTGTCGTCAATGTATGATTCTAGGCTCTTTATTTCCTTTGAGTTTTCCTTTTTGCCACCTTCTACTTCTTCCTAACTAGTGATTCCAGTATAGGAGATTCTTCCTTCCCTTTCTCCTTAATAGGCAACATCTTCCTTTGTGATTCTTCATGTGTGAGGGTTGCTATATGATTTGGTGCCTCTTCTTCGAGGTATTTTACTTGGGTGGGGACTTCTTCCTATGCATGTAAGTGCTAGGATTAGTGCTTGCTTCCAGTGTGCCCATAGGTTGTGTTGTTTGCATACTTGGTGCCTTCTTCTCTTGCACCTCTTCTCTTTCCCTCTTCTTCAGTGTGGCCTTTTTCCTTTTTGTGGGGTCTTCTAGAATGGAGACATCATTCTCCAGATAGGCACCTTTCTCAAACTTAGGCCTTATGTAAAGATATACCCTGTTGTAGCCCTTCCGACAATTGGCAAGCATTATCAGCTTCATCATTTGTACCTCATGTGAGACATACTTCTCCACATATGCATGCTTCTTAGGGTCTAAAAATTTTCAGCGCAGCTCGTGGTGATTTTGGTCTACCTCACTAAGGTTGAACCTTAGCCTTTTGGCCTCCATGAATTGGTTGACCCCTGCTTGGAAGTATTTTGTAGTGAAGGAGAAGGGTAGATTGCACCATGGAATCTTAGTCCCATTTGTCAATGTAAACCTGCCAATGCAGAAATTTTGATATACTAAAAACTCTACCTCTCCATCCATGAGCATGAGAAACTACTCAGGGATCCTCCACTCTACCCTGAATGCATTGCGCATTCACTTGTACCACTTTTCTAGGTGTGCCTTGTGTGCCTTGTGGGCAACCGTCATAGTCTCACATGTATATTTCTTGAACCTTTTCACAGGTGAGATATTTTCTTCAAGATACACCCAAACAAAATTCTATATCCCATCGGAACTCCAATCTCTGAGAAGAAAATGGTGAGGAGAATGTTGTTAAATAGTATATTTTATCCTTCTTGCATGCTACTTATGATCTCATCCACAATAAAAGAAGACAAGTTATAGACGGTCCCTTCTGAGATCTTCCGGCATACATTTATCCATGCCTTGTTTACTTACGTCCATCTTTCTTGATCAATAAGTTTGGTAACTAAGAACACGGCCATCCTCATAATAGGGTTGGGGATTTCTGCGATGTCAAAGTACTGTGAACCCTTTTTGTAGTCATAAGCCTCCATAGTTTCCTTAATGGCCTCCTTATCATCTAAGTCATCGTCTATGGATTATCCTTCACAATTTAGGCCAGTGAACTTGGATATAAGATGAGGGGTTATGCACATCTTACAACCCACAAAATAAAAGTGGTCTTCATGTACGCATGACATCAACCACTAATATAGCCACTCGGGCTTGCCAAAATAAGGCAACTCATATAGTTGCAACAACCCTGCCTTCTCCAACTTTACCTTTACTTTGTCGCTATATATTGGCATTCCATCTGGTGTCCTCTTGTTAGTTGGAAGAACCAGTTCCAATGCCATTTCTTTCTCATTAGTGCTCATGCAATGGTTGTAATCACTCAAAGAAATTTGTATCAAGTTTGAAACCCATAAGATAATGTATTCTAAAAATAACTCCCCCACGCCCATGTACTCTTTCCACTCTGGTTTATAGATCAACCCTAGTCATGTAATTTATGATTTTTCTTCCTTCACACAAATCTCTCTAGATTCCCTAGTTTGCAAGAGCTCTAACTTCACAAAATAAAGGTAAATAATAACGTGTCTAACTTCATACTTATAGTTTTTTCTCCTCTCCAACAATAAATGTTATACTACCTACCAAAGTACTTAGCATTAAAAGTTGATTTTTCCACTAGGTTGACCTTAAGCGTTATCACCCATGCACCCAATCCTATGCGAAAAAACCTTCTACAACCTTCTGGTGCATAAAAATCCAATCTAACCGAAGACTCTTACGCATGCGTCTACACCGCCGAAGGCACTTCTATCTTTTACATGACTATTTCCCTCACCTACCTCATGTTGCTCCTGCGCTCTTCATCCTTTGTACGTGGTCTTTTTTATAGCCTTCTTGACACCATAATTCATTATCCACCTTTTCCCCATGCGCTTTTTGAATTTTACACACTTCCTTCTACTAGTCATTCAAATTTTACTACTTTCTTATATTTTACTTTGCACTACTTCAGCCCACACTAAAACAGATGTGCGGTACTCTACACATACACAACCTTAGAAAAATAATGTGGTTTTTAGCACATAAGGTGTGAAACAACACAAATGGAATGGAACGATAAACAAGAAAAGGAAACATAAGAAATGAAAAAGCATGCATAAAGGGAAATCCTAAGCTAACTAGAAATACTGCCTTATTTACAAACACAAGGAAGGTTTATTTATAGTAGGGTTGCAACCTACTCCCATTGAAATGGCTAGGTAACTTCATCACATCCAGTGCTTTAACCAACATCGCCTTAAGCAAGGATGTACGAGATGATGTAAGGGACCAGCCAATGGACTTTTAACTACACAATATGGTGTATATACTTGGAATCATACAACAAAACCATCTGCCCAACCTCGAATTGCTTATTCTTGATATGACGATCATGTCATGCCTTTTGTTTGGATTTTTCAATCTTCTAACTCCATCTAGCAAGTGATCACCTTTCATCTAACTAGATTTAATTATCAATCCTCTCTTCCAGTGATTTTTATCATCCAATCCTCCTACGCATGTTATGTGCCAAACACCAACCAAACGGTGTGGCCTTGTTTAATATTTTGTAGGTTATCATGTATGCCCATAAAACAGCTGATAATTTGTCATCCCAATCTTGTCTTCTGATGTCATAGATCTTGGTCAACATGTGACTTAGTATTTTTTAAATGCCTCAATAGTTCCATTTTCCTGTGGATGATAGGGGTAGTCTTGTGATGGGCCACCATAAATTTTGCTAGTAGAATCCTGACCATTTCATTAAGAAAATGTGTACCCCTATCACTATTCAAGCTCAAAGGACATCCATACCTACTGATTATGTTCTCCCATAAAAATCTAGTAGTTGTCATTGCAATGCAATCATTTGTAGGTGCTACCTCTGCCCATCTTGTCAAGTAGTCAGTGAAAGTAATGATATATTGTGAACAAGTTTGTTGCGTGGATGGTGAAATTGTCACTACAAATTAGATTACCCATTTTTCAAATGGTTCAGCATTGGCTATTGGTCACAAAGGCATTTCATCCCTCTTTCCAAGTTTTCTAAGATGATGGCAATGGTCATATTCCTTGCAAAAATCAATATAATCCTAGTAGATGGTTTCCCACCAAAGTCCTCCCATTATAATATTCTCAGTGCGGTAGCATTTCCTATATAGTTTCCTCCTGCAATCCCACCATGTGCTTCCTCCATAATTTCCATGCACTCATGTTCTAATAAGCATCGGCGTAGAACCTCATCACATCCTAACTTATATAGATATCCACTAATGAACATATAGGTTGTCACACGTATTAGTAACTACTTCCTCTCCATATCCTTCATCCCTTCCAATGCCACACCAATTCTCAAGAATACTATGATATCTTCTAATTCGAGGGTTTATGATGTAACCTAAAAGTAACGCATTCAACATGGTATCCTCAATGATTTGTGTATCCTCCCTTGATTCAATCCTTGATAAGTGGTCGCCCCGAATTTCCTTCCCTGGTTTTACAACCACCGTGAACTCAAACTCTTGGAATAATAGGACCCAACGACATATGCGCCCTTGCAAAATGGGCTTGTTCACCAAGTATTTCAATGTCATGTGGTTTGTATAGAATATAAAGGGTGTTGCCTACAGGTATTTTCTAAACTTATACAATGCATAGATCATTGACACCGCCTCATGCTCAGCAATGGTTTAATTCTATTCTACATGGTGTCAACTTCCTACTTGAAACACAAGTGGTGATCAAAATCACCTCATCAGGTTGTGTTAGTACTACTCCCATGGTTGTTTCGAGGCATCAACTTGTACATGGATAGGCTTATCGCAAGAAGAAAATTGTATTATGGGCGCAATGATGAGTTTATCCAATAAATTGTTAAATGCCTTTTATTGCGCCTCTCCCCAATGAAAGGCACTCTTGTGTTTTATCAATTCCTCCAAGGGTACGGTGATCTAGGCATACCCCTTGATGAATTTCCTGTAGTAACACAAATGTTCCAGGGAATCTACACTCTAAGCTTTGACTAGTAGGCTCCCCTAATCCCACAATAACTTCAACATTGGCGTAATCCACTAGTAGGCCTTCCTAACATATAATATGTCCCAATAGGGTTCCAAATGGAGTATAAAATACACATTTCTTTATGTTGAGAGATATCCTCAACTATCGACATCTCCCAAACATCAGCCTAAAATTGTCACGAAGGTCTTTTATCAGTCCATACACAATTCAGTCATCCAGGTAGACTTGAAGAAAATTGTGGATGAAGTCTTGAAATGCTTATACCATGATGCACAAGAACACAACAGGCACATTCTTTAATCTAAAAGGCATAACCATGTAGGAAAAACTTCCCCATTTAGTGGTGAAATTTTTATTTCTCTGGTCTTCCTTTGCAATCTTGACTTGGTGATACCATGAGAACCCATCCGTGAAAGAGTAGACTTCACGCCTAGCTACTCCCTCCAGAATTTATTCAATAAAGGGGGTTGGGAAGGGATCAATGACACATACTACATTCAGGTCCCTATAGTCCACATAGATCCTTATTCTTTCATCCTTATTGATACTGATGACCATTGGGCTTACCCATTATGATTCCTCAATGGCCTCAATAATTCTTGATGCTATCATTTTATCTATCTCCACCTCTACCTTTACGCATGAGTTAGGATTAATTCGATAAGGTATCTTCCAAATCAAGGGTGCACATTCCTTTAACTTTATTCTCATCTCCCCCAAGGAATGGTGGACACCTTTGAGTTCATGATACCCGCACAGGAAAAAATCATGGAACTCACGCAACAGATCAATGATCTTTGAAACTTCTTTCTCTGAAAAATAGTCCTCAATGATAGATTCCTTAGGTTTTGTCTCTGTCCCAATGTTAACCTTCTTTGTTTTCAGGGGACTCATGGTAGGCATGTGCTTGCTCATCGTGTTATATATTCCTTCGTGTGTATCTTCGAATGGTTAACATCCAAAATCTCCATTTCTTCACCATCTATCACATAGACCATTTTTCATTTTTCCTTTTCCATGCACGCACACTCAAGATGTACTTTCTTTGATTCCTCTTCATCAAAGCACATCTCCAAACTAGGTTCACTTAGCAACTCTAGTAGCCTATCTTCTTCCATGGTGTTATCTCCCATTGTAAGGTGCTTGACAACTTGTAACACCTTATCCACTGATGGATTGGTACTTTGATACTCAAATGCTTGAATGAGATCAGTTGTTAACTCCTGCCAATTCCTTGTTTGAAAACATGTCTCTAAGTGGATATACCATACACACGCACAACCTTGTAAATTGGAATACAATTTATGCACCCATAATGAAGGTGGTAAAGCTTCTGCGCTTCCCATCCAGGCCTTCTCACAAGCCTAGATATGGAACGATGTGGGTTTTTTCCATGGTATTATTTGATAACAATAGACGCATTTCTTTTGGAGAACCTTACAAAAAAATGTGACTCTTACCTTGTGCCACTCCAAGAGACTCTCATGATGTGTTTCCCATCAACAATTTATAGTCTCGAGAATGTTATAGATGAGAATTCCCCTTCTCTCATCTGCATTCTTCCAATGAGCCTCCATTTCTCACAAGAATCTAGAGTAGCTCAGAAACTTCTTTCCTCTTAGGATCTTGATTGAACGCACCTTCATCACCCTTATTACAGATCCTCTCAATTTTCCCCTATTCAACTCATAAGTCCTATGCACCCAATTGTCACATGCTAGGCTAGTTGTATCACTCATTGACTGAGCATCTTCAAATTGGATGAATCCTTCTATAGGATAAATTACGTTAGGATATTTGATGGAGCAAACATAGATTCTATCGAGAACCTCCTCTCCTAAGGGATTATTATATGGTGTTGGTTTTCCATCTGATCAAGGGGATGATGAGCTATTCCTCATTTTTCTCAAAAATTATATACCCCCTTTTGAACCACAGAGTTAGAATTGTTTTTATAACATGTAGGAGCCCAAAAATGTTGGAAAGTTTTTTTCTTGGCAAGAGCCAAGACTTCAAAGTCCCAAAGTGAACTTGGCCATTTGAATTGTGATAACCCATCTTTCAAGACTCCAATGGGCGTCACCTTTTCCTTATTTTCCATATACAACATATTCAAAAATGGTTGTAATGCGGGCCTTCCCATTTGATGTTATGCATCCAATGTAAGAACATTGACCTTCGCTCTTGTGTCAATGAGGATATTACTCAAAATCTAGCCATCAACAACTGCATTCAAAGTAATCTCCTTATCATAGTCAAGGATGTGAGGAGGAAGGTTTACATGTAAAACCTACCTTTCGCACTCGGCTCCGGCACATGGTACCTTCTCCTACAGCCAGCCATTCTCCTAGAAAGGGAATAATATTCTCTTTCCTTAACATCCTACATACTTCCTTGACTTCATCTAGGTCCTCCTTTGGAGCCTCGACATTCTTCCTTTTCTCCAACTACTTTGATTGCTCCTTTAGACATTGGATCTCCCCTTGTAAAATATAAATCACATCCATAGTCTCTTGATACACTTCCTTATGATGAGTAGGGTCTGGATACTTCCCATGTACCACTTATTCCCTAACAACCAGTTTCTGTCTTAGCATCTCCCTAGCGCAGCCCTCTGCCCGCATCATCACCAATACAGGTTCTAATCTTGACTCACACGCCACTCTTGGAATCCACTATGGGTTGGCCTTCTTTATGCTTACCATCCCAATGCCTTTTTATTTTTGGTGTTATTGGCTCATGTGCTCAAACAACTCAAGTAACTCCTCATACTTATGTTTCTTTCCGCACCATGAACACTACAATAGATCAGGACACTCACACTTATAATGCTCTGTAGACCCATAGTTATAATAGGCTCCTCATGGTAACTCTCTTCTTCCTTTGTCACATTTACTTTGACCACAAAATCCTTCACGAAATCCCCTTCCTCACATGCCTTCATCTATGCACCCTTCATAGTGACGATCGTCATCCTTAGAACTGCTTTCAAGGCTATTCTGGTGTACACCAAGATTAATAGCATCATGAATTTGGTCAATTAGCCTGCAATCCTTGGTATCATGGGTTGTAGAGGTACATATCATATAGTAACAAAACACATTCTTATGGATCACGCACTAGATTAGAGGACATCTACTCACATCATGATCCCCATGGAAAATCTCATAGTCTACCACCATGGTGCATACCGACTTCGAGGGAAACTATCCTTTGCATGCCCTTCCACTTCACATTCTGTACACCAAATCCCACTACGAACCTCATGTGCTGATTTTGTAGACAAATTCTCCAACTACTTGGCCATTGCAACAATTTGAGCCTCCAGAAAAGGGCTAACACTAGTATCAACGCTCTTAATAGACTCAACATGCAGGGGATATTTTAAGGCCTCATGTGGGTCTGTCAAATTCTTGTGTGAAAATTCCCTTCTAAACAAGTGTTATCAATCCTCCAAAAACCATTGAGCATGTTGAGAAGGGTGAATGTCATAGGATAGTTTTGACAAGAGAGTCTTGAACCATGCATCATACTCTCGCACACTCTCTGTCATTCCTTGTTGGATCTCCTTCAGAGCATTGATGCTCTTCTGCTCAAATTCAGGGATATGGAACTCTGCTAGGAAGGTGTTCTTCAATGCAGTGTAATCTACCACTGTTTGATGGGGTCATACTTTCAATACCAACTATGCATGTGCCCTTGCAACATCATTGCAAACCAACTTGCCTTCCTCTCCGGGTAGTGATCCCTTTCACGTGCCATAGAAATTCACACTTATGCACATGATCTATAATATCTTCAATACCTATGTAGTCTGGAAAATGCAAAGACATCTCAAAGAATACTTTTGAGGTGGTAGAGGCCCTTGTTCAGCTATCCCAAAGCCTTGGCTTCCTATAGTGTTTCCTCCTCCACCAGATCCACTAGATCCACCAGGTCCTATTCCTCCTGACCCACCAGATCCTCTAGATCCACTAGGTCCACCAAGTCCTCCAGCTCCTATACCACCAGATCCACCTCCTGTAGCTAGAAAATGGCCTGAAGTGGTCACGCCTAGTGTTCCCAATGTCCCATTGAACTACACGCCGATGGTTTGTGATATTGTCCCACTATCATTTGTGTGTCCCATGACACGTCAAGATTCTATAGCCAAACCTTTTATATTTTCACCTTGTCTGAAAATTACTCCAAATATGGGAATTGTTTACGCAACCATGGATGTCCCAAATGATAAATTATATCTCCGAGACGTAGATCAGTTACTCCCACTAATACCAATCTGCGTTAAAAATACTTCTCCTTGATATGAAAATCCAAGCATAGGGTTTGGTCACCAAGTGGTTTTACATGCACACTCATTAATCTCTTTTCTCCATGTGATGAACTCTCATTAGAATCTAAAGGGGATTCTCTCCCATGATTTCCATGATGGGGTAGCATAGATTGCTCAGGTTCCACGTCTTCTGTGTGAACCTCAATTACTTCTGCAACATCTTCCTCCATAGATCCATCACACTTGTAACCTCACATTGTCTAGCAATCTGCCTTTCATGATCTTCACTATACTTGAGTCATCTCTCTTCCCTTTCCTTTTCAACCACAATTTCTGTCATATTCCTCCACCCTAGCTTCCTTGCCAAGCACTCAGAGAATCTTAGCTGGCCATAGGAAATGCCTCTAAACTTAAGGTAATGATCAAGATCTTCATAGCAAAAGGGACAACATGTAAAAATGATCCTCTGGGATCCCTCAAAACCCTCGGGAAATAATACATATAAATGGTGTATTCTAGATTATAACTGGTCAACACTCCTTTCCACCACCAAAGTGATCAATAGTATGCATCCAAGTTAGATCTACATCTTGCATCCTCTATTAATCATCCAGGGTCCATACACATGATATATAGTACTAGCTCAATCTGGATGCATATGTTGAAAGAAATTCATATAGTTCTACTAGAAAATAGTAGAAGAATATCTCATACAACTCATGGTACAGTTATCTTCTACCCATCTACGCGCATTGAACTCAGGTCTAGTGTTGAATATTTGAGAGAACTCATCATCCATGCTCTTGAACCATGCTTCAACACTTTCCAAGTTCAAATGTTTTGTCATCACACATCACAGGGACCAAGATGTATGCCATTTCTCACAATAACTTCAAAAAAAGGTCCCAGCAAGGGAACCAAGATGTAGTCATTTTTATACAATTAGGACAACAATCTAATACCATGCGCACTAGCCTATCACCCAGTGGGTGCTAGGTGCTCACCCGAGGCACACGAGGGTATCGAACAACTCTTTTATGTGAGTTTTGGGAGAATAAATATGCATTGATAGATTTAGATGCAAGAAAGAAAAAAACCATGCATTCATTCAGATAAAAAAAGAGAAGTATCAAATAGAATACATAACTGATTCATAACACAAAGGAAATGCACTAGGGTTTCTACTCATGAACAACATGTATTGTTTAGAAAAATACCTTATATTCATGTTAATATGATTGATAACCATGTTACATTTATTAAGGCCATAACAGACCAATATAATAATGTAAATCATATTCATGCATCAAGAACCTAAGCTATGCTTTCCACATTACAAAACTAGTTACAGACCCATCCCTCTAAATATTCCATCACTCATATAGTTCTCCTAATCCCAACCCAAAGGATCCTTCATTATTCTTACAGATCTTTTCCTATCCAATGCTTTATGATGTCGCTCTTTGTGTGTGTCTTTTCTTCTACCCGATCATCTATATATATATATATATAGCTTTAGTCTCCACCGCCATGCCTTCCTAAGATAACATATTAGTTTCCAAGTGTCCATGTGGTCCTCCAATGGAGCATGCTTCCTTTGATCTGAGCTCTCCACTCTTTGCAATGATTTCTTTCTGGATCCTTCCATCGCATGCATGGAATATTCCTTTCTTGACCATATAGCTGCCAGGTTGGCACCTTATCCACTCCACATGCTAGATGGGTCATAATTTTCTCGTGTGTTATGGAACACTTTGAATATGGCTAAGTCCAAAAATAATTATTTCCTTACGTGTGCACCTTAGGTTCGATAAACCTTGTCTTACATGCCCATGTACCTTCTTATACTTAGTCAATATTCTAAGGCCCAACAACTTCCCTTGCAAATTTCTGAGAAATATCTTGTGAGCATATTCGTGTCCAATATAAACCCATATATTGCTTTCCATTTGCAAATTCATTGTGTTTGTACCTTTGAAGAGGTCATTGAAAAGGGCATACAAATATAAAAATACCTCATTTCCAAGGAACCATCAAATCACATTCTAAAGATAATCAAAATTCCAAACCCATAGAGAAGATGAAAATCTTTAACAAAAACAAGAATGTGGTGGGAGACGGAATCATAGAAATGAGTACAAATGGTTCAAGCTGGTCAACCTTTTAAACTAACCAAAGGACCTATTCAACCACCACCTAAATGTAGAACATTCACTCCTCTCAATGAGCCTTTGTATGCAATATTGAAGCAATTAGATGTAGCTCACATGGTGACTTATCCCATGACGCAACCTTTTGATGAAAATTCTCCTAAACCATCATGGTATAAAGAGCATGACTATTGTGATTTACATCATGTCAAGGGACACAGATAGACAGGTTCCTAAGATTTTATCACTACATCCAAGATCTCATTGATAATGGAGAGATAGAAGTTGACACCCCAGAAAAAACTCAAACACCAAATGAAAAGATGGGGATATTTAAAGAACCATTCCCTAAACATGGTAGGTCAGATGAGAAAAGGACAAATCAAGGAGAGTCATCCAAAATTTACAAGGCTGTAAACTACCTCTATACTAAGAGTGAAAATAATCACTATGATTCACTCATTAGATGTATTCACTCTTCCAATGACCATATGAATACCATTCAGATCAAGCAAAAGGATTGTGATGTGATAACAAGGTGCGCCCATCTCATAACCCTCTCCGTCAACCCTACAAGATGGTTGGTATAATCTCTTAGAACAACTTGAGAAGACATCTGCCAAGATTTCAATCTTGGATCTTCTTAAAATATCGAACGTACATAAGGACATCTTGTACAAAAATCTCTAGGGATCAAGAGTGAAATTATATATAGGACATTCACATCTTCAATCCATGGTGGAAAAAATTGCACCAAATGAATACATCTCCTTTAATCATAGGGAGATCCCTAGTGAGGATCCTATGCATAATCTCCCCCTATATATTGAGGTATTTTTACCCACCGGAAGATAAAATGGGTGCTTGTGGACAATGGATCAGGGTTGAATATATGCACTTTGAAACTAATTAAACAACTGGGACATACAAAAGAAGATCTATAATCCCATATTATTACCATAACCACTTATGAAAATGTAGAGTGGGAGTTAGCTGGGACAATCACATTTCCAATGGAGGTAGGACCAACTTGTCATCATACAAAGTTTCATGTCTTAGACTTGGAACTTCCATATAATATGATTCTTGGCCGACCATGGATTCATGTCATGCAAGCCATACCATCAACATTCCATCAATGCATCAAATTGAAACATGAGGGACACACTGTTACAATACAAGGAGATTCAGAACCCTTCTCTCACTACAGAGCCCATAATAGTTTTATGCGTAAGGTTACTTATACATGTCCATATGCCAATATAGTTGTTACTCTTCAATCAGAAGCTATGGAATCACAAGTAGATTCAAACTCCCTAAGTTGTTGCACCCATGAAGCTTCTACATCCACTTCTCATTTTGATTCATGAGAGATGAAATTTCTGGAATATGGTTGTGGGGAATATAATGTGCAACAATATCTCCTAGATTCAAACCTATCATTGTCACCTAAAATGAGAGGTCGACCCAACTATCACTTTAGACAACCTATAGATGAGTGAAATATTGGGACATTCTTACATGGGGATTACTTGGTTGAAGAAAAATTGTTGGACCCACCTATGACTAGGGTCCCGGAGGATACTCAGCCAACTTGCTACCAAATCCCTAAATATGAGAAGAATAGCTGAATGATGTATTTTATGGGCTACACAGGTCTAGGATGTGGAAAGAATGAGCAAGAACCAAGAGAACCAGTTCATCTCCCACATTTCAAGACAAAATGATACGGTATAGTAATTTTACCTTATGGATCACACGCCAATGATCAAGATGATACCTATTCTTAGAACAAAGATAGCTCTGATTATTTAGGCAGTGACATAGATTCCCATTATAGAAAATATGAGGATCTTGCCTCCACGAACCTATTCATGGATTTTTTTCCTTACCTTAACCCCCACTGAACCTAAAATTGACCTTTTCTACCCTTTCCTTGTCAAATGGGACCAACAACGTCACATACCACTAGACCTCTTTGAAAATGATGAGGCCATTGTGGAATTCATGGGAATTCAAGATACAATTCCAATTGGAGACCATAAGAAGGGTTTCTACATTGACTTAGATACCTGCACATACTTCGGAGAGGAAGTTGAGCTTCATGGTTAGCAAAACTTAAGAAAAAGAGGGAAAAAGTTCCAATGAAAAGCCTCAAAAAAATCAAAATTCCAAGTCACATAGTGAAAACCTCTTTAAGGCACTGATTGAAAATAGGTAACAAAATCAATGGACAAGAAAAGTGACCATGCCAAGGGTGAAAATATTGTAGAGACACCCTTGGAAGAAGATCTCAACCTTCCTCCTAATCCTACACATATGGAGGATTTGTCAAAAATGCTAGTGGAAGAAACCATCAATGTGAATATTGGAACAAAAGATGACCCAAAGATAGTCAAATTGGGAGCTTCGCTCTCAGCACAAGAGAAAAATACATTCACCATGCTTCTGTGGGAATTTTTAGATATATTCACATGGTTATATAAGGATATGCCAAGCTTGGATCCAACTTTGGTAGTGCATAACCTAGTTGTGCATGTAGACACCAAGCCCATCAAACGAAACTCAGAAAAATGTATCCACGAGTGTCTCTAATGGTTAAAGAAGAGCTAGAAATATTTCTAGTAGTAGGATTCATTAGACCTATTGATTACTCATAATGGATATTGAATATAGTCCCCATACAAAAGAAGCCTATCGGCATCAGAATTTATATAGATTTTAGAGACATCAATAAGGCGTGTCCAAAAGATTATTTCCTATTGCCTAATATTAACATTATTATTGACTCAACTGTGGGATATGAGATTCTATCTCTTATGGATGTCTTTTCAAGTTACAATCAAATCAAAATAGTAGATGAAGATCAACACAAGACAACCTTCACAACCCCTTGGGGGACTTTCCGTTATCAGGTAATGCCCTTTGGCCTCAAAAAGACACTTGTATCCTATCAAAGGGTAATGATAGTGATCTTGCATGATATGACTCACAACATCATGGAGGACTATGTCGATGATATCCTAGGAAAATCCAAGACAAGAGAAGATCACCCTGATATTTTATGGTGTATCTTCAAACACCTACGGGAATACAAAGTCAGATTAAATCCAAAGAAGTGTGTGTTTGGTGTGTTTTCAGGAAATTTACTTGGCTTCATTGTATCATGGAGGGGGATTGAGGTAGACCCAGCTAAAGTTACCGCCATAATCAAAATGCCTCCTTCAAAAACATCAAACAATTACACAAATTGCAAGGAAAGATACAAGCCATCCACCATTTCATTTCACAGTTGGCTGAAAAATGCCATTCATTCACCCATCTTCTTAAAAAATATGTTGCCTTTATTTGGGGACCAGAGAAATAGTAGGCCTTCTCCTTGCTTAAGAAATACTTGGCCAACCCACCTGTCCTCATGCCTCCAACTCCCAACGAACCAATTTTGTTGTATATTTTTGCTACTCAATTCGTTATTAGTGCGTTTCTCACCCAATATGACCTAAGTCACAAAGAGAAATCCATGTACTATCTCATCCACGTACCTTAATTTCTTATGAGCTCAATTATCCTCAGATTGAAAAAGCTTGTTTGGTTGTCATTTTTACCTTCCAAAAATTGTGTCATTACCTATTGAATACTAAAACCAAGCTTATATCCAAGGTTGACCCACTCAAGTATCGATATCAAAACCCTCCCTTATGGGTAGAATGGATAATTGGATCATTCTACTCGAGTGAATTTTACATTGAGTATGTACACAAAAAATTGGTTAAAGGACAAGTTCTTGTCGATCAGTTAGTAGAAGCACCGTTCCCGGATGAGAACCTATGAATTTGGATCTGCGGATGCATCATTAATGTATATTGAGGAATATGTCATGTGGCAAGTGCAATTTGATGGATATTTCAATTTCCATGGCTTGGGAGTAGGTGTAGTGCTAATTACCCCTTTAGAAGACCCCATACTGCAAGCCTTCCATCTAAGTTTTCCTTGTACAAATAATATTACAGAATATGAAGCACTCATCACTAGGATGAAGCTAGCAATAAAATGGGATATCCACCATGTCAAGGTCGTTGGAGACTCACAATTGATCATCAAACAAGTCAATGACAAATACAAATTCAAGGATGAAAAGATCATCCCCTACAAGAAACTGGTGGAAACTTTGAAATAATACTTTGTGTGTATTACATTCGAACAAATTCCAAGAGCACATAATCACTCTGCAAATGCAATGGAAACCATGGGTTTGATGCTGTGAATTCCACCAGAGAGCAATGATATGCCATTCTTTGTTGAGAATCTACACCATCCTGCATATGACATGCCAAAATCCTGCTTGGCTTGTGAAGTTTTTGGTCCCTATTCCCCATGGTATGCACACATCTATACCTATCTTAAACATAATACCTTTCTTCCTGACATCTCTGGCTCTAAAAAATAAAACCTTATTTGTTAGATAGTTTTTACACCTTCTTGGGAGGTATGCTCTATCGTCATGACTACGATGAGAATTTGTTATGTTGTCTAGATGTAATAGAGTCAGTCTAAGCAATCAAAGAGGTACATGAAGGGGTGTGTGGCACCCATACAAATGGAATGGTTTTAGCAAAGAAATTACTAAGAGTAGGCTACTATTGGCCTACTATGGAAACATATTTCTGTAATTATGTGAGGAAATGTGTGCTATGTCAAAAATATGGAAATTTCATCCATGCACCATCGCAACCATTATAGCCGATCACAAACCCTATGGCCATTTTCTAAATGGGGACTGGATTTGATAGGAAAACTCACCCCCACCTCATCTGATGGCCATACCCACATCATCACAACTACAAAATATTTTACTAAGTGGGTGGAGTCCATTCCTTTGACTTATGTTATGGGTGCTCAAATTTCAAAGTTTATCATGAATCACCTTTTTACTAGTATGGCATTCCTGCAGCCATAGTTACTGAAAATGGAAAATATTTCAAAAACAAGATAGTGAAATATCTTTTCATCGATTCCAAATAAAATTGAAGTGGTCTACGCCATATTATCCTCAAGGTAATGGGTAGGCTGAAGCCACCAACAAAATATTGGTCTAGATCATGGAAAAGATGGTGAGTAAGACAGGTCGCAATTGACATTTGTAAATTCACCCAGCCCTCTAGGCTTACAGAACCTCCATTCACACTCCTATTGGTGTGAAACCTATTCCCTAGTGTTTGGGACAAAATATATCATCCCATTGGAAATAGAACTTCCTTCCCTAAGAATATCTCTTAGGGATTATCTAGACAAGGATGAGGATTATAGAGTGGTTAGGATGGAAAAATTAGAACTCCTAGATGAAAATTGCATCCATTCCCTTAATCATCTCAAGGTGTATCAGAAAAGAGTCTTCATAAATTATAACAAAAGGATCATACCTTGTCAGTTTGAGGTCAAAGATTTAGACATGAAATAAAATTAGTTCAACATAAGGACAAAAAGAGAGAAGAAATGAAAGTTTGAACCACATTGGTTAGGACCTTATGTCATTATGGAAAAATATGGAACATGAGAAAAAAATTTCCCATCCCAATGGTGATGAGCTCTGCAAGCCTATGAATGCCATCCATCTTAAGTGGTTCTATGCTTAAACATGGCATAAAAATCAGAAAACAAACAAAAAAGTAAAAATGATTGTCAAAATAAAAAAAAATCACAAAATAGAAAAAGATAAAGAGAAAGAAGGTCATCCAAATGTGAAAACCATGCAATTTTGTAACTTTGGATAGGTCCCTTGGTGAAAAAGGTTTTTGACACCTTGGGAGGATTCATTTTTCACAAGCATCTTGCATCAAGAGGGTACTTTTACTTAGCCTAGGGCTAGTTCTATACCTGTATCTAAATTACCTGTGAACCTATCATGTCAAGCCTTGATCCAAATTTTTCTCCTCTTGTCATTCGGTGAAGGGATTTTCCTTTGTATATTCCCCATCTAACGCTAGGGGCACTTTCACAATTTCACCTTCCTATTTATAACACGTGGCACATACCCTTGTATATTCCCCATCTAACGCAAGGCATCATGTTTCTTGGTTTCCTGCACATAGCTTCAAAGAACCTTGGAAAATCCAAAACATTCAAAGATGTTGAAAAACACAAAAACAATAGAAAAATGTTTCACAAAACACAAAACTATTTGGAAAACTTCCCAAAAACAACGCAAAACACATTGAAAAATAGTACCACAAAAACATAGCTTTAGTTTATTTGCTTTCTCTTGTTTCTTACTTTGTTTGTTAAGTTATGTACATTGTTTGCTTATAAAGTTATTGTTTATTTTTACATTTGTATATTTTGTTTCTTAGACATACATTTTGAGATTCATCTTTTCTTGCTTATATTAGATTTATTCTTACTTGTGCATATGAAGTGTGTTTTTGCATGTTTATAAATACTTGTACATAATTGTGTTATTTCATGTTGTTTAACATTATATATTTGCTAGGTTTGTTAACATTTGATTGTGTTTTCTTATCGCATGTACATAGTTTTGTTATCACATCATCATATCTCCATCAATATCATCACATCTAACATCATCTATACATCATATATAAATAAACAACTAAGTATACATTATACATGCATGCTAAGCTAATCATCACATATCATATCATCAAATGGGGCAAGAGGGATCAAAAATATCAAAAGCTGTCATCCCATCGACTAATCTAAAGCATCACATGTACAATACAATTGATATCATCTATGGATCTATCATATACAAATCAAACACATGTGATACATCCTCATCTATCATCATGATACATACAAGATATGAAATCAAACCATATAACATCATGATACAATCAACATCCATATAAAAACATCAAAGTAAAATGCATCATCCCATGAAAAATGTGCCACATAAAAATGTCCATATATACATGTATAAAATGTATGTCTCAAGGAGGATATGCATGTCGGGCGTACTCCCGAACTCGGTAGGCACGTCTCCTATGATATCATCCTCTCACCATCATCCTTGTCACTATCGGGGTCTCATGGTAACTTTTAGTAGTGGTTGGTAACAAATAAATTGATCTTAATGATTTACCCCCCGTGTGGGGTATATTATGCCGTTCTCACTTACCATGATGCTCGACAACTTGTTTCACCATAGTTGTCACTCTAATTTTTCTTCTACTCACCGTGAATAATTATTTTATTCAAATAATTGTTTAATTTAATTTTTTCCATATTGGGGCATTATTTTCCACCTTGTACTCATTTCTTCTCACTAGGACAATTTTATTGCTCCTAGGTGATGTCACTTCTTCTGCACACTCCATCGAATAATTATTTTTTTAATCTTTCTATTGTGTTGGGGCATTATTTTCCACCTATTGCTTCTTTCTTCTCCCTAGGGAATTTATTTTGCTCTTGGGAGATTCTTGTTGATTCTTCTAACTTCTTCTCTATCCAAATCATCAAAAGTCTAAAAAAATCTAAAAATATATATTAAAAAAATTCAAAATCCCAAAAATTTCAAAACTTTTTCAACAATCCTAAAAATTGTAAACCATCTCATAAGAGCTAAAAATTGTGTCTTGCACATGGTATTCATTCCATATATTTCTGGATTTTTCATGTGTTCACAGATCAAATTACTGTGGATCATCTGATTTACAACCATTTACAAAGCTAGCCTACTTACTTCGTTGGTACTATGGGGCACATCTAGTTTCCTGATACTGTTTCATTGTGCATGAATGCTTTATCATTGGACCTCGGGCATCCTTTATCATCTCCCCTTGCATGTATCCTTGCTAGGGGAATCATTTTTAACCCTTTTCGTCAATCACAAACATTTTGGGATCTTCAGCTTGATAAAAACATTTGTACAACCATCTTGACCGTTGTTGGTTGGAATATGTGTGTTTGTACTTGTTTTCCATGTTAAATGAGCTTGTTTCCTTCTCATATTGCATTGCTTTTCATATGTTGCATTGAGTTGGTGTTTTCAGAAATGGAAAATTTTTTATAGTATGGATTTTTCATGTCATTCTACTTTTGTCGTATGCTTATATTTTTAATAAGGACTAATGACGTAGATCTTTGGAAATATGATGACACTAAGGTTGTTTCCAATGTAAGGGATGAAACCTAGTTCTTCTCTCTGATTCTCCATATTTCTTCTACATCACCCTCCTATCAACACTATTCTTTTGATTCACCTAGGGCATCCTACCCCTACCCATTCTTCTATCCATTTCTCTCACCTTTTTTAATCGTCAATCACCTTCTTTCATCACCCCATCGACACTCGAGGGGGCATCTCTCACTTCTACTAATTTTTCTTCTATGCCTTCAAAATTTTATCTATCTACTATATTTGAAGTGGTGTCACTTATGCCACCTCAAAGAGGGGAAAATGTAGACACTTATAATTTATCTCAAGAAATTTAAATACTTAAATTGCACTAATTATACCCTTTCCCACAAATTGATGACATATCATCAATATCACACATTTTCTCTGCTATCATCGTTAATTAATTACATTACGTTAGTTAATTAACTCTTCTATCTAACAACGACACCAATTAACGACCTTTTGTTAATCATCTCCCTTTCTATCTAGATTAATTAATTATTCTTAATTAATTAATTCTCTCTTCTATTTAATCAATAAATCGTCATTTATTTGATTAAAATCCTCTCATAACATAAATCATACTAACTATTCCTCTAAAAAGATTCTATAAGCTTGCACACCTATTAATTAATCACTTTGGTTAATTAATAAATCCCCTCAAACCCCATGAGTCACTAAAGGACAAAATAAACTCTCCTAAGGTTGACTCAACCCTTTATAAACCTCCCTTATCCATAACTAACCCAACCTCCCTATTATCCCACATGTAAAGGGATGTAGAGATTCTTTTATCCATTGGGCTATATAAGGATCCCTCCTCCTACCTTTCTTCTCACACCTAAATGAGTATAGAGCCTAAGCTATAGCCAACTGCTTCCTTGATTTTGAAAAGTGTGAGTGTTACCACTTATGCATATTATATCAATATCATATTGATATCAATACCTTACTTTCTCGAAAAGTTTGGTTAACAAATCTTGGTGAAATTGTTGTGTCACTCACAATTGTAACTAAATTTTTTTGGAATATAGTTGTTGATTGGATTTGGGCTTGATTTTAGTATAATTTTTTTTTAGATCATGTTAACTCCTTGTTATTACTTATGCCTTCTTCATTCATTTGAACTTGACATAAGTAGTGATAATTTTTTAATCATCGTAAAGCACGAACTACCTTTTTGGAAGTAGAATTAGGAAGTACATCACTTGGTTGATTGGTCTAGAACTAAAATTTGTGTGATTGTGTCTCATTCATCATATTGACTTATCCATTTAGGATAATCACTTTGATCCATTGATTATTTTATCCATTATTGGATTATCAATCTTGATTCATCACGATGTATGTGTTCATTAGCTTCTCTTTTGTAAAATCACACAAGCATCCCCATATTTACAAAATTTCTAGTTGGTTGTCATTATGTTGCCCAAATAAACATGAAACCTTCTTCACTTTGAAGAAGTTTGATCATACAATCTAGGTCTAGACCTTTGAACCCAACACATGTCGATAATGATTGATTATTGTTAGGTCCCTTAGACATGACAATAAGGAATCAAAGTTTTAGTGTTCACATAAAAGACTCCCATCATGACCAAACCTTGATTGGTTCTTCACGCTAGAGAACCCATCTGGGTAACCCATTCCCCACCTTCATCTCATAGTCGATGGTATGGTTTGGACACTTTTGATCTAAATTATTATTTGGGTTCCCCCACTCTTCTTCTGATTCTAATCCAAACATTTCCTCTTCTTCTGAGGATTCCAATCCAAATATTTCCTCCGATTCTTTTGATGATTCAGATCCAAAATACTATTTAGATTCATCTAATTTGAATCCTAAGTCACGGTCCTCCCCTTCTTCATAGGACCTCTATTATCAGTCACCTAAACAATGTTCTCCTCCTCTAAAGATTTATGTCACCAAAAATTATCTTCATCATTCATCTAATGCGAATCCTACGTCATGGTCCTCCCTATCTTTGTAGGACCCTCTTCATCATACATTTAATATGAATCCTACGTCATGGTCCTCCCTTTTTTTGTAGTACCCATTTTATCAGTCACCTCAATGACATATTACTCCTTTGAAGATACACGCGACTCCAAATCCCTCCAATCAAACATCTAATACAATTCTTGAATCGATGTCCTCTATTTCTTCACATGACCCTTGTTATTATTCATCTAATTTGATTCTTGAATCACAATCCTCCCCTTCTTCGTTGGACCTTCTTTATCAATCACCCCACGAAGTCTTCCTTTGAATATTTTTATGACTCAAATTTCTTCTATTCAAATGTCCGAATCGACACATGTGTCGTAATATACAAACTTTGGACTTAATCCTACTAGTTTACATATAATACACCATCATATAGGTAGGTCCACACCACCTTCTTCTACTCCTTATACATCTATCTATACATATTCATCTTCCCCCATGTCATCTTCTTCTATCAATCATCATCAAACATCTTCTAAGTCTTCCACACCAAATGAACCTCTTTCTTACAATCAACCTTTGGTGGTCGATAAACAACTCATACCGATTGACCTCTTTCAGAATGAAGAAATAATTAGGGCATTTATAGGTGCACATGAAGATAACCCCTAACAAATTATGACCAAGGATTCTCTTTATACTTCAATGTGTCTACGTATTGTGAGGAAAATTTTAATTCTTTTTTATCAAGAAACATAATCAAAGGGAATTGAAACTAACACCTTAGTAGTTTCAAAATGTGAACTAATTACACAAATATCATCATGCTAAGAGCTAAACAAGACTAAATACCAACATTATGCATTAAAACTTTGAAATAAAAATCAAACTAATATGCTAAGCATTAAAATCTCTACTCTTTAGATCACCAAAATACTAAATGAACCTAGATAGATCCATGGAAATCAAAGTTGATTGTTTGATCTTCAAGGGTTTGGGAATGGAAGCTCATCAAAGTATGGCTACAAGACCATTTTGATTATCTCCATATGACCCAAAATATTGGATGGATGAAATGCAAGAATGAGGCTATTAGCTCAAATGAAATATGCTCTAAGATGAAATGCCTATAGATTATCTATAAACATGTAAGGTGTAAAGGTGTAAATAGAAAGGTAGGAGGAGGGCTCCTTATATAGCCCAATGGATAAAAGAATCTCTACATCCCTTTACATGTGGGACAATAGAGAGGTTGGGTTAGTTGTGGATAATGGAGGTTTAGACAACATTGAGTTAACCTTAGGAGAGTTTATTTTGTCCTTTAGTGACCCATGGGGATCGAGGGGGTTTATTAATTAACCAAAGTGATTAATTAATAGGTGTGCAAGTTTATAGGAGATTTTTAGAGGAATAATTAGCATAATTTAGACTATGGGAGGAATCTATTCAAGTAAATGATAGTTTATTGATTTAGTGGAAGAGAAAGCTAATTAATTAGTCCGGATAGAAAGGGGATTAATTAGCATAAGGTCGTCGGTTGGTTTATTTTTTTGATAGAAGGGTTAATTAACTAGCGTAATGTAGCTAATTAATGGTGATAGAAGATCAAGTGAGTGTTATTTATGATATTCTATCAATTTATGGGAAAAAGAATAATTAGCACAATTTAAGTATTTAGATTGCTTGAGCTAAATTACAAGTGTCTACATTTTCCCCACTTTGGGGTGGTGTATGTGACACCACTTCAAAGATAGTAGACAGATAATTTTTTTGGAGTAGGATAAAAATTAGTAGAAGTGAGATATGCCCCATCGAGTGTCGATGGAGTGAGGAAAGAAGGCGATCGACGATTAAAAATGTGAGATAAATGAATAGAAGAATTGGTAGGGTAGGGTGCCCCAAGTGAATAAGAAGAATAGCATTGATGGGAGAATGATCTAGAAGAGGAATGAATATGGGAAAGAGAGAACTAACTTTCATCCAAAGTGTAATAAAACAACCGTAGTGCCAAGGATAAAAGAATCTCTACATCCATTTACATGCGGGAAAATAGAGAGGTTGGGTTAGTTGTGGATAAGGGAGATTTAGACAGGTTTGAGTTAACCTTAGGAAATTTAATTTTGTCCTTTAGTGACCCATGGGGATTGAGGGGGTTTATTAATTAACCATAGTGATTAATTAATAGGTGTGCAAAATTATAGAATATTTTTAGAGGAATAATTAGCATGATTTATACTATGGGAGGAATTTAATGAAGTAAATGATAATTTATTGATTTAATAGTCTATATAGAAAGGGGGTTAATTAACAAAAGGTCGTTAATTGGTTTATTTTTTGGATAGAAGGGTTAATTAACTAGCGTAATGTAGCTAATTAATGGTGATAGAAGATAAAGTGAGGATTATTGATGATATGTTGTTGATTTGCAAGAAAGGGAATAATTAGCACAATTTAAGTATTTAGATTGCTCGAGCTAAATTACAAGCTTCTACACTCTATCCATTCGGATGCTCTGTTCTCTTTGTTATTTTTACACTTTTTGAAATTTTTTGTTAGCCTTTCTAATTTTATTATCCATATCCCAAGATCATAGTCAGAATTTTAGGTTACTAGTGTCAAAATTAAAACAAAAGATCCATATATATACACAACATACACTCTATTATTTTGGTGGTATTTATAATGGGAAATCACATCTACATATTATCAATATGATTAAAGGAAATACATTTGTGGGCTACATACACTACATAGGAAAGGGAATTTTTTAATTCCATATCACACATTTGCATCTTATCTAGCTACATTCCACTATCTTGGTGTCATTAGCATGAGGAAAACCTAAAGACACTATTTCACACACAAGCACAAAGAACTACATGGTGTTTGGAATGGATTATAGTGTTTGGTCATAAGTTCACTCTTTTGGTGACCATTGGGGTCATTCTAACCTCACATATTGAATTTTCCATTACAATTTGATGTGTTTTGTTATCTTTACAGTAGCTGGGGTTTTTCCAGCTTATAAGTACCATTGGTAATCAAAGAGCAAATATCGGTGGTGACTGATAGAAAGTGGTAGCAAAACGTAGTGATACGTAAGAAAGTAGATTCTAAAATTATCTACAAATCACCAAAGCACCAAGGTACCTATGTCTAGAATTTGGTGTCCATGTCCGACATCATTCTCAAGTCCCCTATTTCACAGAGAGTAGTTGTGACATTGTTCCAATCTTGTTCAACACTTTACATTTCCCATATCAGTTCTAGATTGAGTATGTTTTGACTAGGTCATCTATCTATCCTATTTACTTATAGTTTTTCATTTCTTGAGTGCTTAGCACTTGTATACTTACTAATTTTTGTCATATCGCTTACTCTTCAATTAGATTTAACTAAGTTTTTCTTAAATTAAAAGTATTTGTGATAATTTTGTAGCCTATAACTCCACCAATTGTAACCAAGAAACATTTTTTAGATAAGGATAAAGGTTTTTGTTTGAACCCTACCCAATTAAAAAAATTCTAAAGCCCAAATATATATTAATCCCAATAAGAGAAATACAAACAATAGTAAAACTTCAGCCAAAATACAACAAAAACACATCAAAAACACTGCAAGTCCATAACGAATATGCAATCCACAAAACCATTACTTTAGAGTTTTGAGGAAGGAATTTTTAACATTTTCCAGACCTTTCTTCATTTCCTTAATTCTCTCATCCTTCTTCATTTTTCCTTTCCTTTTCTATCCTCTAGATAATGAGTGATAACAATGAGAAGGTCAAGAGTGATCATGAAATTAGACATAATGTCACATTGTTTAGACCTAATGGTATCTTGCTCCTTTTGAAACTGCGAAGAACTCCTTTTTGTCTTGGAAGGACTACTCGCAAATAAGAACACAAGACCACAAGATTTTGATTAGACAATAAATGAGGAAACTACCTTGGGCCTGTGAAATATAAAACTTCCTTTCAAGGTGGTCGGCTTCCCGCTAATATGAATTAACACCAAAGACTATAAATATCAATTAAGTTGCTTTGTTGAAACAGTAGGGAAAGGCTGATTTCTGGTTTTGAACCACAATAACCGATGCCGGTTACTGATAACCGATATCGGTAGGGTCTAGGATCTGTGGGTTAGTTGTGTTGTGGGGTGGTTGTTGTTGTAGGGTAGCTATGTTGTTTGTAAGGCTAGTATATGGGTGATATTAGGTAATGAGGTGATGAGAAGTAAATGAAGGATAGTTAGATGCAATATGTTGCCGGGTAGTGGATCTAGGAATGGATTTGTGAGGACTGTGATTCAAAAGTCTAAGAAGTATTATTAAAAGGACATGCAAGATGTAACTTACTGGTTATTGATGAAGATGCAGGTCCAAGAACTCTGATGACAAAGGCAGAACTGAGGTAGGATGGCCTGACACACAGAAGATGAGATATCTCCCTCCCGATGATCAGCTGAGTATCACAGGGCTCTGGTATCTAGTTGCAGCCTTGGGCTTGATCTCCTTTGCTGCAAAACTCTTCTGTCTCTTCACTTGTCTCTCGCCACCAAGTAAAGATCCGGATTCTCTTGATCGCTCCTGATGCTCTCTCTCGATCCAAAAATCCTTCGACCTCTGTTTTTGGTTTGGGAGCCCATTTACAGGGAACCGATGGCGGTTACGTAACCGACGGCGGTCGAGTAGGAACCGGTATCGGTAGGAAAAAGTAGGCTATTTTTAGTAAAATAGCCCACTTTCCCTGCTTTTCTCCCGAAGGATTAGTTGCGGGCTTGGTCAAGTGACTAGAAGGTCGGTTTTGGGTGCGAGAAAGGGGTCATTAGTCATGGGTGTAGGTGTGGACCAAGTTATAGGTCTTAATTAGGTTAGTTTAGGGTTAGGACTAGGTCATGATGAGGTGGCAAAATGAGGTGGCAGGTAAGGTGATGTGGATTTATCAATTACAAGGTAATTAATAAATAATTGTGTAAGGTTTAGGTGATGAGGTTAGGTTGCGAAATGAGATGCGGGTCACAAGGGGTCGTAAGACACAAATTTGGTGTCTACATTAGCCCTTTTATCGTCGTAGCTTGTTTTGTAAAGCTGCACGGACAATAATATGAAGTGGTTTCTCCTGTTAAGGGTATAGGTAATCCCCCTCAAATCTATCACAGATTGAGAGAACTTGAAATCAGGGATAGGGTTGATAAAGGGTAAATGGTGTAGAGATGATGGGGAAAAGGTGGGGTAAGTCCAAGGAAGCAGACGCACGTTGAAATGCAATAGTGCGACTAGGGTACATGATTTGACGAGCAAACCAGCAATGCATAGGCAAAGGTCGATAGTTTATCCAAACAAGGGTGATATAATCCTGGTATCCAAGGCATAGGAAGTAGCTCCGTGGTATATAACAAGTAAGGTACAGAACGCTTAGGCATGTTCGGCAGTACCAAATGGTTGGTTTGGTTGAGATAAACGTCACGGTCTAGGTCTAGGCAAAGTTGGTCGACAGATCAAGTCAGGGACCCTAATCATGCTAAAACACGAACAGGTGAGCTCGATGGAACAAAAAGCTACATGATGGGTGGATAAAAGTGTATGTTGTTGATGTTGGGTAAGGTATTGAAGTGATACGGCCGTGGGTCGGGCCAAGTTGTTGGGTTACGGCCTTGGGTCGGGCCGGATGGTTAGGGTGAGGCTTTGGGTCGGGCCGGATGGTTAGGGTGAGGCCTTGGGTCGGGCCGGATGGTTAGGTGAGGCCTTGGGCCTTGGCGGGCCAATGGTTAGGTGAGGCCTTGGGTCGGGCCGGATAGGTAGGTTGAGGCCTTGGGTCGGGCCAAGTGGCCTCTTGGGTCGGGCCAAATGGTTAGGGTGAGGCCTTGGGTCGGGCCGATAGGTAGGTTGAGGCCTTGGGTCGGGCCAAGTGGGGGTTGCCCTTGGGTCGGGCCAAATGGTTAGGTGAGGCCTTGGGTCGGGCCGGATAGGTAGGTTGAGGCCTTGGGTCGGGCCAAGTTGTTGGGTCAGGCCTTGGGTCGGGCCAAATGGTTAGGGTGAGGCCTTGGGTCGGGCCGGATAGGTAGGTTGAGGCCTTGGGTCGGGCCAAGTTGTTGGGTCAGGTGCGCCTGGGTCGGGCCAAATGATGGTTAGGGTGAGGCCTTGGGTCGGGCCGGATAGGTAGGCCGAGGCCTCGGGGTCGGGCCAAGTTGTTGGGTGGCGCCTTGGGTCGGGCCAAATGGTTAGGGTGAGGCCTTGGGTCGGGCCGGATAGGTAGGTTGAGGCCTTGGGTCGGGCCAAGTTGTTGGGTGGCGGCCTTGGGTCGGGCCAAATGGTTAGGGTGAGGCCTTGGGTCGGGCCGGATAGGTGAACAAATGGTGTTCAACAAAGGTGGATATAGGCGATGTTGGGAGAAAGGGCGATTAGTAAATAGGGGCAGAAAGTTGGGTGAATAAAGACAAAACCGATATCGGTTAGCTATGACCGGTACCGGTTAGGTAACCGATGCCGGTTCCTTAGGGCACGATTTGACCGGTGTCGGTTCTATGTTAAAAACCTATAAAAAGAAAAATACGGCCTGTCATTGTCACATTTCTAATTTGAAAACCGATTTGGGGTGTCTGAGGTGGAATAGTGATATTGGTGCATTTGTTGGCTGAGGTGGCACTAGTTGAGTGGAGAAGTGAGTTGATTGGTGGGCCCGAGTGAGTAGCAGGCAGCAGTTGATTGGTAGAGGACCCAGCAAAGCAGAGTTTGAGCCATGGCACAGCCAGGAGGAGCAGGAGGTGCTGGACCAGCTGGACCACCACCACCTATCCCACCACGACGACGTGTCGTCGTACCGGTAGGTTCGAAACCCTTCATTATGTGAATTTAATGGTATTATGCTGTATTTGGGATTCGGGTAGGAATCTTAGATTTGGAGAAAATAATGAATAAATGGAAGTTATATGAAAAGAGGAAAGGGTAGATAGGCTAAATAGGCCAAGGCGGTTGGGTGGGTAGGTTTTTAGGGTGTTTGGGTGGGTATGTAGGGAGAAATAGGAAAAAAAATGAATTGGGTAGCCGCGCGGGTTCGGCTCGGTAATTTTACAAAATGACCGATGTCGGGCCACTAAGCGACCGCATCGGTCCGTAAAATCTAGGGCGGTGGTTGATCGGTGGTGACCGGTGTCGGTCGGTAGTTGACCGGCATCGGTGGAGAGGAGACCGGGGTCGGTTATGGGTGACCGGTACCGGTTCGTAGTGATTTGTAGTTATTTTGGTTGGTTTGGGTTATGTTTTGGTGTTGAATTGTTGGTTGTGGTTTAGGTGTTGTGAGTATGGTTTTGGGATGGGGTAGGGGTGTTTTGGTATGATTTAAGTTGTGTCGATTGTTGGATTTGGTTGTTTGGGTATCGTTTCGGTTTCGTGGTAGTATGATGTGGGTTGTTTGTTTGGGTGTGAAGAGGGAGGGGGATATTGTAGAAGATAGGTGGGTAGAGGGGTGTGTTAGAGAGTCGGGGTGTGGTCGGGGGGATAAAAGGGGGTATAGAGGGTAAAGTAGATGTTGTGATAAAGAGTAGGGCTAATGTAGTGGGTTGGTTTTGCAGGCACGTCAGCAGCTGACGATGCGGGACAGGATGCCCCCACTGTTGAGCCGGATGCGACCACATGTGTCCGCAGCACACTGGGCTATCATGCGCGAGGTGGGACTCGGCGGAGTCCAACGATATAGAGCGATCGACAGAGATCATAGTTTGATGGTTGCCCTCATCGAGAGATGGGATCCGCGACCAATGTGTTCCATCTCCCGACTGGAGAGATGACCATCACATTGGAGGATGTGTATCGCATCCTTCGATTACCTATCGATGGAGAGGCAGTCTTTCAGGTGGATGCAGAGACAGCCATGGACAGCATCCTACAGGTTTTTGGGGATGCAGCCGCGCTATTGACATATCACAGCGCGAGTATCGGGTATGGGGATATGTACCGCGCACCGACATGAGACACGGCTTGCCGTGTTGATGATGATCGGGATCACCTGCTTCGCCCTCCCAGACTCAGAGGGAGGCCGCTTTCCACGGGCGCTGATGGGGGTGCTACATGAGATGGTGGAGGAGCACACATGTTATGCTTGGGCACCAGTATACCTGGTGCAGTTATATAGAGAGCTGTGGGGCTATCGCCGGATGAGGCGATTTGGGATTTGTTCGACATTTTTGCTTCACTGTTGGGCATATGAGCACATCATATGCATTAGACCAGTAGGATTACCCCAAAGAGCTGGGCCACAGTCATATATAGATACGGCTTTCGAGAGGTGGTCAGGGGTCGTGGGCCACCACGAGCAAGGCTTGCAGCAGGATGGGACGCCGCTTATTACAGCATTTATTAGAGGGCCTCGACAAATGGCAGAGATATTGTATGGAGACCGTATAGAGGTCATCACCCCCGTGGAGGAGCCCGAGGACAGTTGCAGTGGATCCAGTACACATTCTGGATAGCGGGACGGAGGCCGGGAGAGTATGAGAGGATACCCCTGGAGAGGGTACGCAGGCAGATGGGGCTACGACAGGATGAGCCCCCTCGCTTCCCCGCACGAGGGATGATGTAGAGGCCCCACTGCCTGCACCACAGCCCGTGGATCCAGATTGGGTTGCGGAGAGGCCGGCAGATGACACTGTAGATGATGCTGGCTGTACGGGAGCATATATGGTTTGGTGGGCTGGTCAGAGAGCAGTGAGGGTAAGACACCCGCACATGTACCAGACTTGCAATGCGTGATAGCAGAGAGCGAGATCAGCTCAGGGGTCAGGTGCAGCTATTACAGGGCAACAAGCACACGCATACAGTACATGATAGGTGTTTTACAGGGGCAGCTAGCCCAGCTCAGTACAGTGCACAGCACAGACAGACCACCAAATGAGCATGCACACCCACCCCAGCAGTGCATGTAGTACCACCAAAGACCACCAAAGAGGCACACACACCACCCCCACACAGCATAGCAGTACCACCCAAGCCACAGCACCACCAAATGGGCACCAAAGACAAACAAGTGCACGGGGGCACTGGTAGTAGGAGTTAGGGGACCAGCCCCAGCAGCGATGGTGGCACGGGACAGGTATATGGAGGCGAGAGCGGAGGCCCGGTACTATCAGGATGTTCTTGATGGTACCGGAGCTGAGTATCAGCCATATGCAGCCTATAGAGCAGAGACCTCTCATAGTCAGAGATCGCAGGGAGGTGCAGCCACAGCCGGTGTGTCTGTTACAGGTAGGAGGCGAGAGGCACCACAGGGACCAGCAGGGAGAGGTGCTGAGGGCGGTGGGGAGAGCTGAGGGATCCCGGCATTGTTTTTGTATTTGTATATTGGATATGGGCACCGGTCTGCGAACCGGTTATGTTTATAGAGGCCTGCGTGCCTACATATTATGTATTCATTGATTCATTCATTCATTTATTGTATACCGGCCTGCGAGCCG
Organism: Taxus wallichiana var. yunnanensis; assembly: GCA_018340775.1. NCBI lineage: Eukaryota > Viridiplantae > Streptophyta > Pinopsida > Cupressales > Taxaceae > Taxus > Taxus wallichiana. Next base: position 466,980,565 of record CM031238.1, on the reverse strand, counting down.
AGTATGAGTTGTATAGTTGATACCGGTCTGCGAGCCGAGTATGTTTTTGATATGAGAGACCGGCCTGCGAGCCGTGTTGAGGTTTTTGACGGTTATTGCGGCCTGCGTGCCGGCTTTGTTGGATTATGAGATCACAGAGGCCCCGATGCAGGGCACATTGTATATTGGAAACATTGTATATATATAGATATGATGTTTTGATCCACATGCTGTGTTTAGAAATGCGTTAAATGTTTTGTCGATGGTTTGTGATATTTGATGTATGATGAGTTGGATTTACATGGTGTTATATATTAATGATGTTGATGTCTTTTGTTGATGGGATGTATGTAGATATAAATGATGAGTTTAATTGACATGTTGTATTATGAAATGTTGTATGTTTTGTCGCTGATTTTATGAAAATGTATGTATGTAGTCATTAAGTCGATCCAAATGGTATATAGATTAATGGTTTTTGATATCGTTTGTTGATGATTTGTTTGTTTTGGTAGTGTAGATAGATGATATGGATGAAATCGTAATGAGATGTGGATTTGATGAAAAGATTATAGCTATCGGTGTTGGTATGCAGGAAAAAGAGGCGGGCGCCTCCAAAAATTAGATAAAAAATAAAGAAAAGGACTATGTTTTGAAAAAGGTGGGTATGTGACCGACGTCGGTTAGCTAACCGATGTCGGTATAGTATAGACCGATATCGGTTAGGTAACCGATACCGGTTATTCCAAAATGAGATTTTTCTAAAAATAGAAAAGCGTAGGTGGCAACTGAAGTTCTTATTTTGAGAGGCATGCAAGATGTTAAATACGCGAATGCGACGCTGTTTTAACGACTGAGACAAGTAATTGCATGAGAGATTTGAGTGATAAGGAGGAAAGAGACAGGTAACGTGATTGTGGGCTGAGATCAAGAAGACAGAAATCCAAGCTATATTTGAAGAGGGTGGTGAGCATGGCTGAACGAGGAGAAGCATCCAGCAGGCATGGACGAGAGGGAAGACAAGTTCCACCGCAAGCTGCTGCAGCCCAAGAGGTAAACGATTTGGTTGTAATTTGGTGTTTGCATGTTTTGTGAATAGGAGGAGGGAGATTAAGTGGGTAGATATGAGAAAGAAAACGTGATAGCAAGGGTTATAGGTGAGGTGAGTGTTATGGGGTAGGTAATCAGGGGTTTCGGGTATGTCTGTGTATACAGAGAGGAATAAACGATCAATTTATTGTCGTAGGTGGTTGTTTAGGCAAGGTGTATGTAATTGACAGTGACCGATAGCGGTTAGGGATAACCGGTATCGGTTACTGAACCGGTACTGGTTATTTATAACCGATACCGCTATCTGGAGGAATTTCCAGAATGTGAGAAAAAAACCTTTAGGGATTCGATGGATTGAATGGTTATTTGTTGTTTTGACGATGCAGCAGAAGGCGAGTTGAGGATGAATGATAGTGTACCAAATACTGTTGTCACTTAATCCGAGCGGATGTAACACCAAATTGAATGGACATTGATAAATCGCTTGGGGTTAAGTGGAATCCGCTATTATTCACGAATCGCACATAACCATGCTATGTTGTAGCAGTGTTGATCAAAGATGGAATCCAGAGAAGAATACCTTCTATCCGCCAACAGGGGAGATGACAAGAATATCGAAGATGTGTTCCGTATTTTGAGACTCCCTATTACAGAAAACCAGTATATCATGCATTACCTAGCATGGCGCAGGGGAGCGATAACAGTAGTATTTGGTCCATACGCACGAGATTTGACACAACGAGGTTTGTCATTCACATATGGGATAATGTATGCAGCACACCCTGAGGAGACAAGGTTAGCAGTGATATTAATGATAGCGGTAGGGTATTATGCATTACCGAGGGCGGATGGGGGAAGATTTCCAAAGGCATTGATGTGTGTTATTTGGGAGATGATAGAAAGGAACGTGACTTTTGCATGGGCACCTGCATATTTGGCGGAGTTATACAGGGGTTTATGGGCTTGTAGGTGAAATCACAGGATGACACTGGATTGTTCATACTTATTACACTGTTGGGCCTATGAGCACATTGTTTGTGTGCGACCAATAGGCCGACCCATCCAGTCAGGAGAGACCGGAGTACAGAGGTTGGGATTCAGACGATGGGTCCAGACAGAACAAGAGGCAAGATCCCATGTCGTGACGGGTGACATTGAGTATTACAGCAGTGTATGGGAGAGGGTGACGATTGTGGATATCTGTTGGAGGCCTTACGGGAACTATATGGTAACAGAGAACATAGCTGAGGAGTTGAGGGGTGTAGAGCGATTGAGGTGGATCGCAGGGCACAGTGAGTATGAGAGGATTCCTCTAGATCGCGTGCGGCGACAATTTGGATTTGTGCAGGATATACCCCTGGCTTATAGACCATATATGAGGATCGACGCCGAGGCAGCATTCTCACCTCCCCGGCCAACACCTCCAGAAGGGCCAGAGGAGATAGCAGCCGATCGCAGGGTAATGGATGCAGGAACGACAGAGGCCTATAGGTTATGGTGGGTAGCAGAGCTACGAGGTGTACGTGATCGCCCTGACATAGCTGTGATTACAGCGGAGAGAGATCGTCTGCAGAGTTTAGTTCATCAGCTCCAAACGCAGATGAATGAGACAAGAGGATTGTTAGCGGTCATGAGTCACGAGCAGAGAGACTAGAGGCTGGATTCCTCCATGCGAGAGGGCGTATTCATATGTTACAGGAGAGATTGGTAGATCAGTGGGCGGTACCAATAGCCGTGGTACCTTTGAGGACGGAGAGGCCCGGCGAGAGGCGTCGACGATCACGATCATCTCCTGGGTCGGGATGAGTCGTGAGGGTCTAAGTAAATGTTATCGAGGTATAAGAATAAATAAGGATGCCGACCTGCGTGTCGATGATAGAGAAGACGTATTTGTTTAACATCTAAATAAAACTGAATATGTATGTTGATTTGAGTTATGATAATAATAAGAATGTTTGCGTTGTGATTTTTGGTGTTTTGAAAAAGGATAAAGAGGAATGTGATTAAATACACAAAACTATTTATATTTACCACACATGATAGGTTATGGTAGGGGATGGTCGAGCTAACCTTGGGAGACCCCATGTCTCCGAAGTGCTGCCTACATAGCCCATTGCACAAAGCAAGGAGGGGCCTCAGACCGATGTAGTTCTCCCTTAGGACCAGGGAGAGGTGAATTTAGGCAATTTGGTACGGTTTAGGCAATTGGTTGGTTGGTAAAAATATTGATATTAATATTGGTAAGGTAAGGTTGTTGGTGTTGGTAATGAATTGGTGATGTTGTAAAAGGTATAAGGGAAGCGAAAGTTAGCCTACCCAAGTAGAAGGGAACCATGTCCTGATTAAGATCAACACACAATCCTAGATGCGAGGCAAAGAGGAAAGAGTGCTCCGTAGGTGAAAAGAGCTAAACAAACCACACAACGTAGAACGAGCTTGAAGCCCTAGGTACCATGCATAGACGAGAAGTCAATAGGTGAAAAGAGTTGTATGATCACAATATATCGGGTGTACGTCACGTCCCTTGAGTTGAAACAAATGGTGAGGTGAGGTGGATGATATAACGGAGGTACAGAGAACTTGTTACAAAGCGAGTGTTCTGACGAAAGAGAACCTACCCTAAATAGACAAGTCCATGACTCAAAAGTTCTTTTGAATGAGGCTTTTATTTTACTGAATATAGACTGATCGATGCGGGAAGTCTACAAGGGATATTGATTGTACTATTCTTGAGGTCTTCACAAAGCTGATCAATGCGAGAAGCTTCTGATAAAGGCTGACTGTGTATAGCTGTCCTTCGAGGGAGCAGTCTATTTATAGTAGCAGATATGATTTTAGTGCATAGCTGTCCTTCGGGGGAGCAGTCTATATATAATAGCAGCAATAGTTTGGCATATAGCTGTCCTTCGAGGGAGCAGTCTATATATAAGGTAGATAGCTAGATGTCCTTTTGACGTGAAGCATCTAGTTTTTGTAGGAAGTTTGACTCAAGAAAATCCCATAAGAATACGGCTTATTTTAATACTTTGAAGTCATGGACTAGACTAAAAAGGGAAGGCATTGCTGAGGTGAAGTGAGAATCAAACTATGTGAGCTTGATTTTTATTATGAGGTGTAGGAAACAAAGTGTATGTGGTGGTAAGTGAGCTCAAGGGACGAGCGGCAGGTAGATAAGAAGTGATATAACACTAAATTCAATAGTAGAATGGTCAAAGATGCAAGGCATTAAGGGGTTCAGGCTCAGGTTTACCATTAAGCTGAAGCTAAACGATAAGTGCCTGATCCATAAGTGTGAGTGATTATATAAGGCCCAATCCAATTAGGAGCAAATTTTCCACGTTTGCTCTTTTCTAGTTTGGTTACATGTTGATTCTCTTTGAGGACAAGATCACCAACCTTAAAGGTACGCTCATGAAGTCGCTTATCATAAGCACGCTTGATACGTTTTTGATAGATTTGGAGGTGATCAAGAGCTGTAAGACGACGCTCGTCAAGAAGCTCCAATTGGGCTAACCGCTCTTGGCGGAAATCATCATTGGTGAGAATATCCTGAAGAGATATTCTAAGGGAGGGTATTTGTACTTCGAGAGGCAGGACAGCCTCGGTACCATATACCAAAGAAAAAGGTGTGGCATTAGTGGAGGTACGAATGCTAGTACGATAAGCCCAAAGGGCAAAGGGGATGTGATCGTGCCAATTTCTTCCGGATTCATTGACAACTTTCATGAGGATTTTGGTTAGGGTTTTATTAGAGGATTCAGCTTGTCCATTTGCTTGTGGATAGTAGGGTGATGAGAAGCTGAGTTTGATACCAAAGTTGTCGCAAAGGTCCTGCAACAACTTGTTTTTGAAAGATTTTCCATTATCTGTTATCAGGCGATGAGGAACACCAAAACGATAGATAATGTGGTGGTTAATGAACTCTACAATTTTTTCTTTTTTAGTTGAAATGAGCGGAATAGCCTCCACCCATTTTGTGTAATATTCGGTTGCCGTGATAATCCATCGGTGACGTTGCGAAGAGGATGGATGAATCTCACCAATAAGGTCTAAACCCCATTGTGAGAAAGGCCAAAGATCTCGGGTGACCTGTAGCGGGTGGCTAGGAGTATGTTGAAGGTTGGCATGTTGTTGACACATAACACAACGCTTAACATATTCGTAGCAATCGTTATTGAGAGTAGGCCAATAATAACCTAGGCGAAGGATTCGTTTGGCCACGGCAAGGCCGCTAAAATGTCCGCCACAAATACCGTCATGGACTTGTTGGATGGTATGGGTGACCTCTGCACCGATGAGACATCGAAGGAGGATGCCATCAAAGCCACGTTTATAAAGGAGTCCCCCCATAACGACATAACGAGAAACGCGTTTAAGAAACGCGTGTTTTCCTGGTACTAGTAAGGTCAGATGGGAGAATAGAGGTTGTAAGGTAGTCGTGAAATTGGTGATACCAGTATCCTGCGAATTAGCAGACACATTATTTATCGTACAAACAACCGAGGCTGAATAAGATGGGGCAAAGAGTTGTTGGACCAAGACGAAAATGTCAGAGTCAGTTGATGAAGCTGGAATTTGCGAGGCTAAGCAAGCCATAGTATCCACAAATTTGTTAGTGGAGCGGGGAATGGTTTGGATAGAATAGCGAGTAAATAAGGCTAGAAGTGAATCCACGTAGTGTTTGTACTTTTGAAGTTCCTCATTTTTGCATTGGTAGATGCCCATAACTTGATTGACTACCAATTGAGAGTCGCCAAAAATATTGATAGATTTGATACCTAAGTGTAACGCAACTTGGAGACCCAGAACAAGGGCCTCGTATTCCGCTGTATTATTAGTGCAAGGGAAATCGAGTCGGAATGAGAGAGGCATAGGCTCAGCGTCGAGAGGAATGAGAACAACGCCGGCTCCTCCGCCGCGCTGGCATTTGGATCCATCGAAGAAGAGGGTCATTGGATACGACTCCTCCCTGAGTGAAAGAGTGGCGATGAGTTCGTCGGGGAATGTAAAATTGGTAAATTGTTCCCCTGGTAAAGGGGCTTCCGCAAGTTGGTCTGCGATGGTTTGTCCTTTGATTGATTTCTGGTGGACAAACTCAAGGTCGAGGTCGGCGAGGAGCATGAGCCATCTGGCGATGCGTTGGTTTAGATGAGGTTTGGCATACATGTAATGGATGGGGTCCGTGTTGGTGATGACGAAAGTTTTGTGATTCAGAAGGTAGTGTCGGAGTTTGGTGGCCACGAATGATAGGGCTAGGCACAACTTTTCTACATGTGTATACCTAGTCTCATAGTCCACCAAAGTACGACTTATATAATAAACGGCTTGTTCTCGATTCTCAGAGTCACGATGTGCAAGCATGGCCCCTACAGCGTGGTCGGTGGCGGAAAGATAAAGGTAGAAAGGGTGGTCATCCTGGGGTGGGATAAGCACGGGTGGCTGCAAGAGATAAGCTTTGAGAGCCTCAAAGGCTTGGTGGCACTCTTCACTCCATCAAAGTCAATGTCTTTTTAAGGAGGTGATGGAAAGGTTGACATCGATCCGAGAGTTGGGAGATGAAACGTCGGATAGATTGGAGCTTACCTTGTAAACTACGCAATTGTTTAAGATTGGTAGGTGGGGGCATTTCTAGAATAGCTTTGACTTTAGATGGGTCGACCTCAATGCCACGCAGAGAGACAATAAAGCCGAGAAGTTTTCCCGAAAGGACACCAAAGACACATTTCTTTGGTCAAGACGGAAAAAATATTGTAACAGTGTCAAAAATAATGGTTAAAACATCGAGATGTTCACCGCGATGTTTAGATTTGCCAAGAAGATCATCGACGTAATCTTCAAGGATAGTGTGCATAATGTCATGAAAAATGTAGGTCATAGCCCGCTGATAGGTTGCACCAGCATTCTTAAGGCCAAATGGCATTACACGGTAACAGAAGGTTCCCCAAGGAGTTATGAAGGCAGTTTTATGTTGATCGGCGGGTGCAACCAAAATTTGGTTATATCCCGAAAAGCCATCCATGAGAGAGAGCATCTCATGGCCTGCAGTGAGATCAACAAGTTGGTCAATACTAGGTAGGGGGAAGTCATCCTTAGGGCAAGCGAGGTTGAGATCCCAGAAATCCGTGCATATCCGAAGTCCCCCCGTCACTTTAGTGACAGGTACGATGTTAGAAATCCATTGAGGATAGTCAATAGGCAGAATGAAGGAAACAGAAAGAAGTCGTTGAAGCTCCTCTTTGACCAAGAGGGCAATGCGTGGATGCATTTTTCTCAATTTCTGTTTAATTGGTTTGGAATCGGGTTTCAGTGTAATGTTATGGACGGCAATGTCAGGATCAATTCCCGCATGTCAGCGTAGGACCAAGCGAAAGCTTGGTTGCGAGCACGGAGAAAGGTAGTAAAGGTGACTTGTTCTGATGCGTTAAGGGATTGTCCGATCTTCACAATGTGAGGATCCTCCTCCGTGTGGATGTTGATTTCAATAGTAGATTCTGCTCAAAGATGGTTTGAGTTTCAGATGGTAAGGCGCGTTGAATATAAGAGTCATCCGCGCCAAGGTAAGTGAGGATGGAGTCATCATCCTGGCATTCAACAACGTTAATTGAAGGTGAGTCCTCTTCAATCATGTCTGGATACAGAAGGGGGATAGAAGAGGTGTCCTCATTATCGCGTTGATAAGTGAGAGGACCTAGGAAGATAGCATTTATGAAAAAAAAAAGTTAGGAGGGATAGATTCAGGATCTATCGACTCTGTGGGTGACAAAGGCAAAATGGGTGATGATGGTTCGGTAGGGGTGACGTCGTTGTCTTCTAGAAGACAACTGACACGAGGTTCCTTCGGTGTAAGTGTTCCCGAAATCCGAGACCACTACGATCATTGTGCTTGCGTGTAGTTACGGGGATGATCGTATGTCGGCCTTGTTCATAAAGACCAAAACCAAAGCCTTTCCAAGCACAGCGAGTCAAGAAGGTGAGGGCGAAACGACGATTTGTCAGGTATTGAAAATCAGATTGGAAAGGAACCACACCAAGAGGGGGCTCAGGGGCAACGGAAGATGCGTCGACACCCCCATATGTTAGGTTAGTGCGGCAGTGAGGTGGTCCGTAGGGGATTACTTCCCCCACACGACGGTCATAGGTAGGATGTGCATGTACCTGTCCATACTCCTGTGGGGTATGGAAAGAACTAACGTTATATAGGCGATACTCCCCCAGCGTAAGGCATTGAAAAACATCTACTAAGGGGTCTGCGGTTGGGATATTAGCTGCAGGAAGGGAAGTGGTTTTTGCGACAGTGGTTTCATTTGAAGGTGTAGGTGCGGTTGAGGTGGATGGTTGAGGCACATTTGAAGAGGATGGTTGGGTTGAATGAATGGGTGTCTTGATTGGTACAAGCACATCATTAGGGCGGTATATCATATTGCAGGTTTTAAAGGGGGGAGGATCAGCTTTTACGGTGTAGGACTTCCCCTCGTATTCAAATTTTATGCATCTATGTAAGGTTGAGGGAACGCATCCCATAGCCCGGATCCAAGGGCGACCTAGCAATATATTGTATTGGAACTCTCCCTCAAGGACATAGAAGAGTTCGGGTAAAGTACGTGGTCCTACACGAATGTTAAGGATCACGGTGCCTAAGGTAGAGGTAATAACATCATTGAATGACCGCAACATGATGGGATTGGCACACATGTAGCTAGAAGGGATATTCATTTGTTGGAAGGCTTTCAAGAGATGATGTTTAGGCTAGCACCCCGGCAATCAATCATAACACGACGTACCCAAATGTCCCGATTTAAGCCGAGATGAAAAGAGCAGGTCGATCTTCTCGTACCAAAGTCAACAATTTCGTCTTCTGAGAAACCGATCACAGCAGCTTGTTGTACATGCAGACAAAAGAAGTCAGGGCAAAGGGATTGTTTGGTGAGAGAAGCAACGTGATTGGGTGTAAGAATGGAGGTAACAGGCAGGGTTTCATTAGGTAAGACCTCGATCCCTTGAAGAATTTCAACGAGAGCTTGTCGATGAGATTCAGAAGTCTGAATTAGATCATAAAGTGTCATTTTTACGGGTGATTGGTGAAGCTGTTTGATCATGGCTCGATGGGAAACTCCATTAGAGACGGGGTAAGCGGGTCCACGAACAACCACTTTGGGTGGTGGTGCGATCGGGATGGTGGAAGGAGAAAGAGAGGACGCAGGTGTGCTTTCTTTTGCTTTCTCGTTGTTTTTCTGCGCTCGAGTAGCAACACTAATCATATTAATCTCGTAGACCTGAGATGAGGAAGATGGTTGGGATAAATCATGGTCTTCAAGAGGTGGGGTTGTAATAATGATAGATCTTGGTGAGGCGGGGACAGATGGTATAGGAGAGGGAATTGAAGCTAAAGGTCTCTCCCTTCGTAAGTTGTCTTTCTTAACCTTTCTATCTGAGAGAGGTGACTGACGAAGGATGGCTTTTAAAGCTTTGCATCCCTCCACATCATGTCCTGGTGTGCGGTGATAAGCGCAGATTTTAGACTCATCATAACCTATAGGTCGAGGTTTAGATGGGTCATAAGGTCTAAGTGGGGGTAGGGAAATGGTCGCATTCTCCACCAACATAGCAAGGATTTTGGCGTAAGATCCTTTGAGTGGGTCAAAATCGGAGGAGGATGAGGGCATTGGTTGTACGGGTTTTGGTAATGTTTGGGCATGGTTGGTTCATACGGGTGGTGGTTTAGCCAAGGGGTGTTGACACGTGGTTTTCACTAAACGTGGTTTCTTTGGCGCAGGAGCTACGTTCAACTGGTTAGATGATGAGGCTACAGATGACGTGGTAGCGGGGAACAACCACGGAGAAAGGGGAGTGACAGAAAATAAATCCTTTGATGATGGAGTTTGTTTAGGGTTGATGGGTGGACAGGATACGTGGGGTGACAACGTTGATATATCCTTTGATCTCTGTATGGGTGTAGGAGGCGTAGGTCGTTTTGAAGAAAACGCAGGAGGTATGATATATTGATGCAAGGTGGAGGGATGAGGTCCCAATATGGAAGGTAGGTGTGACGATGATGGTTTTGATTGTGATAGAGGCACGGATGGAGTTTGTCTCCTAAGTGGCGGCGGCTTTATTTTTGGATAAATCTAGTCACTTAGGCGGGTGTGTTAGGCTGGGTATTGGTGAGGTCCCAAGTGTAGGGGAAGATTTGGTTAGGTTAATAGAGGTGGATGAGATACTTGGTATAGATGCGGGGATGGAGATGAGGACATAGGGATTTTGAGTTTCTGTAAACACTTCGGGTATATGGTAGAGGTATCTGGATCGGTCATCTGCATTTGAGTAGAATAGGGGGTACTCAAACGTTCCCATAGGACTCGTCTATCTTCTGGAGAATAACAGTCTTCAGGCGTGAATTGTAAATTTTGTACGGAAGAAAGACGGGTTGTGATTCCAGTCCACTGTGGGTGTGATACAGGGGGTAGATGAGGCACTGTATCAATAGATGTTAAGAGGTCGACTGGTCGTTGAAAAGATTTAGGCGATGAAGAACTAATAGGCAGGAGGGCATGTTTGAGAGGGTCTGTTATGGTTAAAGAATTCGGTGATGTCGGTGCGAGAGATTTCTCGTCTAAGGATGACAAAAGGAGTGGCGAGCCTTCCTCTTGTGCAGCAAGAGCGGTAGGAGGAGACGTTTGGGAAATAGATAAGTTAGATAACATCCGTTCGCAGTCTTGTAGGGATGTGGTATAAGAAGACTCATCGATGAGAAGAAAAGTCTGGGCAGTTAACTCCTTTATGGGTAAAGGAATGATTTCACCTTGGTTTGATGGTGGTGAAGGAGGTTCGGGCCCCTGCATTAGTGAAGAGGCTTGATTCAAAATTTTCTCGATAGAGGCTTTTGGCTGGGAGTCGAAGACTGCATGGATCTCATGAACACTTTCCTCGGCTAAGATATCCTGGTTTATGTTACTGTTAGAAGAGTGATTTGGGAATGGTTTGTTGAATATTTTCAGATTTCGGTTGGCAGGGGCATTAGGGTTATCGAGGGTTATATCACCTGCGTCAACCATTTCCTGCACTATGTTTTTCAACATTTTGCAGTTTTCATGACTATGTCCTTTTACGCGGTGAAAGTTACAGAAGTCATTTTCTTTGTACTAGTAAGGTATAGCGCGGGGAATCAAACCCGAGTGGGGTTTAACAGAGGCAAGGTGATAGCTCCGGCTTTGAGCAATTTTTCCAAGATGACACCATAAGTTTCTCCCAAGGGAGTGTAATTGATGGGCTCGGCTTTGTACTTATAGGTGGTTTTTGGTGGGGTATTAGACGGTGTTTGAGATTTGACCATCACCGCGTGGACAGCTCCTTTTGATTTCGAAGAAGTGGATGCGTGAGGAGGGGTGGTGTTTGGCTTATTGGTAGAATCTGGAGTTCGAAATTGGGGTTTTTGTTGCGCAACCGCAATTTCTCTTCTTCTAAGGCTCGAATTTCTAATTTCCGAGCCATGGTAAAGGCCTCATCAAATGTACGGAAAGTTTGAATTTGGAGGGTAGGAGAGATGTGCTTAGCGCAGGCCCGCGTAAAAAGTTCGATAAGTTCAGCCTGAGGCAAGGCATATGTAAGTTGGTTGATAAGGCCACGCCATCGTCCAACGAAATCTGCGATAGATTCGTCTTCGAATTGTCGGATGGCATAAAGGTCGGTGATAGATACTTTCTTGGCAATGTTAATGGAGAAATGATCCAAGAAAGATTGGGCTAGTTGGTTAAAAGAGAAGATTGAGTGCTGGGTTAAAGCACTGTACCACTCCAAGGCGGGTCCTGATAAGGACATGGGAAAGGTGCGGAGTAACAAGGCATCATCATGAGCAATCAAATAACAAGCATGTCTAAATGATCGCAAGTGTTGTTGAGGATCCTCTTTACTATTAAAACGAGTAAATTTTGGCAACTCCCATTGAGGAGGATATGAATGAAGGGGGACAGAAGGGTGAATAGGCTCCCGACAAACTTGCTCGTATGTCAAGGCGCTACGACTTCCTGAAACAGAAGCCTCCAGATTATGCATTTTGTCCATCATTTGTTTGATGAAATCTGTGGTTGGATGAGATGAGGGTGCGGTTGTGGTAAACGGAGGCAAATTGGGCCAAGGGCCTCCGCTAGACAATGGTGGGGTTAAGTGTTGATAAGGTATGGAGGATGAATATGTTGAGGCGACCGAATAGGGATGTCCCATATAGGATGTTGAGGTTACCGGATATGTATGTGGAAATGAAAAGGTGGGCGGAGCTTGAGAAGGAAAGCTCGTGTGGATAGGTGGCAGAGAGCAAGTCATGAACGGAACAGTCTGCAAGAGAGATGAGGTAGGAGCAGTGGTAATGACATGTGGGGTCCAAGATTAACCAAAGGAAAGCTAATCTGTGTCGTATGAACCTCTGAAGCCATCGGATTGGGAGACGGGGCTAAAGATGCGGGAAGCAAGGCGGTGTCATCAGGCGGAGTGGGAGCTAAATGAGCAGCTATACTAATAGGCATACCAACAAGGAGCTGACCATCGGGCGTACAAAAAGGCATGAGACAAATAGTATTGACAAAGACTAGGATTAGCATCCGTAAACTTGGCAAAATTCTTTATCTCCCACAGGAATTTTAGGAACCTCGCTGGTATCCGTAGGATTCCCCACAGAATGTGAAGGGGGTGATTCAGAAAAGAAACAGAGCAAGCATGTGAAACCATGGCGGCGGCTTGCTTTCGAGTGATAACAACCATGGACAGGAGTTCACAGCAGGGTTTCAATCATCAGAACAAAACAAACTCGATCGTAAAATTGGTAGGTTGCATTGGTTTGTCGTGAATCGAAAAGACAAGAATCGATATCGGTCTAATAACCGATGTCGGTTATACTATAGCCGACGTCGGTCAGGTAACCGATGTCGGTATAATAAGACTGGTATAAGAAAATATAAGAAGCTGCTGATTTGCTCAGTATATTTATCAAATTGTTCTAAAGTAATCACAGAAGACAGTGTATAACAGAGAAAACAGAACTGAAAAACAAACAAGATGCACACGCAAATCCAGAGACTAACCCTAGGGTCAATTTTAATTATTGTGGGCTTATGCCTTTAGACGTGGAATGATGTCAATCCTAAACAAAAGACTTAGGGGAAATGTCAAGTTGTTTTGGCTTATAAGGTTACCTCAATCGGGCGGAGGAATACCGCGGAACAAGGGGGGATGTTTTGAGCTGTTGTGTTAATTGTGAAGTGATTCGGTATGTGTTGTGCAGTGAAAGTAAGATTAATTTCTTGTCAATACCGTGGATATCACCCCCACGTGTACGACCTGTTACTTAATCTACGTTCACTAGAATTGAAAACAGCAAGCAGGAATGCAATGCACGTGTTTTAAACCCAAATCGAAAATTATGTTCGATGAAGCAAAAGAGATGACTTTCACTAATGCAAGATGTAAAAACAAAGCAAGTTCTTTTACCGAAATTATACAAAGCCTTGTGAATATCTTTAGAAGAGTAAAACAGCAAGTATGCTCCCTATATGAAAGCAAGCAAGAAATAAAGAAACCCAAAAGGGTCCCACCGGGCGTGCCAAAATGTTTCGCTCGGAATGTTTCGGCTTCTGGGAATAGAGTTGCTTCTATCCTTTCATTCCTTTTAGAAACAGATAAGGGTTAGGGCTAGGAGGAATACCTGTTGAATGTCGAGATGGTGTGCGCGTACCGTAGAGAAAGATCAGGCTGACTGCGAAGAACTCCTTTTTGTCTTGGAAGGACTACCTGCAAATAAGAACACAAGACCACAAGATTTTGATTAGACAATAAATGAGGAAACTACCTTGGGCCCAGGAAATATAAAACTTCCTTTCGAAGGTGGTCAGTTTCCCTGCTAATATGAATTAACACCAAAGACTATAAAATATCAATTAAGTTGCTTTGTTGAAATAGGTAGGGGAAAGGCTGATTTCTGGTTTTGAACCACAATAACCGATGCCGGTTACTGATAACCGATATCGGTAGGGTCTAGGATCTGTGGGTTAGTTGTGTTGTGGGGTGGTTGTTGTCAGAGGGTAGTCATGTGTTTTTTGTAAGGCTAGTATATGGGTGATATTAGGTAATGAGGTGATGAGAAGTAAATGAAGGATAGTTAGATGCAATATGTTGCCGGGTAGTGGATCTAGGAATGGATTTGTGAGGACTGTGATTCAAAAGTCTAAGAAGTATTATTAAAAGGACATGCAAGATGTAACTTACTGGTTATTGACGAAGATGCAGGTCCAAGAACTCTGATGACAAAGGCAGAACTGAGGTAGGATGGCCTGACACACAGAAGATGAGATATCTCCCTCCCGATGATCAGCTGAGTATCACAGGCTCGTATCCAGCTTGCAGCAGCCTTGGGCTTGATCTCCTTTGCTGCAAACTCTTCTTGTCTCTTCACTTGTCTCTGCTCAGCCAAGTAAAGATCCGGATTCTCTTGATCGCTCCTGATGCTCTCTCTCGATCCAAAAATCCTTCGACCTCTGTTTTTGGTTTGGGGAGCCCATTTACAGGGAACCGATGGCGGTTACGTAACCGACGGCGGTCGAGTAGGAACCGGTATCGGTTAGGAAAAAGTAGGCTATTTTTAGTAAAATAGCCCACTTTCCCTGCTTTTCTCCCGAGAGATTAGTTGCGGGCTTGGTCAAGTGACTAGAAGGTCGGTTTTGGGTGCGAGAAAGGGGTCATTAGTCATGGGTGTAGGTGTGGACCAAGTTATAGGTCTTAATTAGGTTAGTTTAGGGTTAGGACTAGGTCATGATGAGGTGGCAAAATGAGGTGGCAGGTAAGGTGATGTGGATTTATCAATTACAAGGTAATTAATAAATAATTGTGTAAGGTTTAGGTGATGAGGTTAGGTTGCGAAATGAGATGCGGGTCACAAGGGGTCGTAAGACACCATGCGTTGAAATGCAATAGTGCGACTAGGGTACATGATTTGACGAGCAAACCAGCAATGCATAGGCAAAGGTTGATAGTTTATCCAAACAAGGGTGATATAATCCTGGTATCCAAGGCATAGGAAGTAGCTCCGGGTATATAACAAGTAAGGTATAGGAACGTTTAGGCATGTTCGGCAAGTACCAAATGGTTGGTTTGGTTGAGATAAACGTCACGGTCTAGGTCTAGGCAAAGTTGGTCAACAGATCAAGTCAGGGACCCTAATCATGCTAAAACATGAACAGGTGAGCTTGATGGAACAAAAAGCTACATGATGGGTGGATAAAAGTGTATGTTGTTGATGTTGGGTAAGGTATTGAAGTGATACGGCCGTGGGTTGGGCCAAGTTGTTGGGTTACGGCCTTGGGTCGGGCCGGATGGTTAGGGTGAGGCTTTGGGTCGGGCCGGATGGTTAGGGTGAGGCCTTGGGTCGGGCCGGATAGGTAGGTTGAGGCCTTGGGTCGGGCCAAGTTGTTGGGTTGTGGCCTTGGGTCGGGCCAAATGGTTAGGGTGAGGCCTTGGGTTGGGCCGATAGGTAGGTTGAGGCCTTGGGTCGGGCCGATTATTGGGTTGCGGCCTTGGGTCGGGTCGGATAGGTAGGTTGAGGCCTTGGGTCGAGCCAAGTTATTGGGTTGCGCCTTTGGTCGGGCCAAATGGTTAGGTAAGGCCTTGGGTCGGGCTGAATAGGTAGGTTGAGGCCTTGGGTCGGGCCAAGTTGTTGGTCGGTCGGGCCAAATGGTTAGGGTGAGGCCTTGGGTCGGGCCGGATAGGTAGGTTGAGGCCTTGGGTCGGGCCAGATTGTTGGGTTGCGGCCTTGGGTCGGGCCAAATGGTTAGGGTGAGGCCTTGGGTCGGGCCGGATAGGTAGGTTGAGGCCTTGGGTCGGGCCAAGTTGTTGGGTTGCGGCCTTGGGTCGGGCCAAATGGTTAGGGTGAGGCCTTGGGTCGGGCCGGATAGGTAGGTTGAGGCCTTGGGTCGGGCCAAGTTGTTGGGTGGCGGCCTTGGGTTAGGCCAAATGGTTAGGGTGAGGCCTTGGGTCGGGCCGGATAGGTGAACAAATGGTGTTCAGCAAAGGTGGATATAGGCGATGTTGGGAGAAAGGGCGATTAGTAAATAGGGGTAGAAAGTTGGGTGAATAAAGACAAAACCGATATCGGTTAGCTATGATCACCGGTTAGGTAACCGATGCCGGTTCCTTAGGGCACGATTTGACCAGGATGTCGGTTCTATGTTAAAAACCTATAAAAAGAAAAATACGGCTTGTCATTGTCACATTTCTAATTTGAAAACCGATTTGGGGTGTCTGAGGTGGAATAGTGATATTGGTGCATTTGTTGGCTGAGGTGGCACTAGTTGAGTGGAGAAGTGAGTTGATTGGTGGGCCCGAGTGAGTAGCAGGAAGTAGTTGATTGGTAGAGGACCCAACAAAGCAGAGTTTGAGCCATGGCACAGCCAGGAGGAGCAGGAGGTGCTGGACCAGCTGGACCACCACCACCTATCCCACCACGACGACGTGTCGTCGTACCGGTAGGTTCGAAACCCTTCATTATGTGAATTTAATGGTATTATGTTGTATTTGGGATTCGGGTAGGAATCTTAGATTTGGAGAAAATAATGAATAAATGGAAGTTATATGAAAAGAGGAAAGGGTAGATAGGCTAAATAGGCCAAGGCGGTTGGGTGGGTAGGTTTTTAGGGTGTTTGGGTGGGTATGTAGGGAGAAATAGGAAAAAAAATGAATTGGGTAGCCGCGCGGGTTCGGCTCGGTAATTTTTACAGCGACCGATGTCGGTCACTAAGCGACCGGCATCGGTCCAGAAAATCTAGGGGCAGGGTTGATCAGTGGTGACCGGTGTCGGTCGGTAGTTGACCGGCGTCGGTGGAGAGGAGACCGGGGTCGGTTATGGGTGACCGGTACCGGTTCGTAGTGATTTGTAGTTATTTTGGTTGGTAATGAGGTGATGAGAAGTAAATGAAGGATAGTTAGATGCAATATGTTGCCGGGTAGTGGATCTAGGAATGGATTTGTGAGGACTGTGATTCAAAAGTCTAAGAAGTATTATTAAAAGGACATGCAAGATGTAACTTACTGGTTATTGACGAAGATGCAGGTCCAAGAACTCTGATGACAAAGGCAGAACTGAGGTAGGATGGCCTGACACACAGAAGATGAGATATCTCCCTCCCGATGATCAGCTGAGTATCACAGGGCTCTGGTATCCAGTTGCAGTCTTGGGCTTGATCTCCTTTGCTGCAAACTCTTCTTGTCTCTTCACTTGTCTCTGCTCAGCCAAGTAAAGATCCGGATTCTCTTGATCGCTCCTGATGCTCTCTCTCGATCCAAAAATCCTTCGACCTCTGTTTTTGGTTTGGGGAGCCCATTTACAGGGAACCGATGGTGGTTACGTAACCGACGGCGGTCGAGTAGGAACCGGTATCGGTAAGGAAAAAGCAGGCTATTTTTAGTAAAATAGCCCACTTTCCCTGCTTTTCTCCCGAGAGATTAGTTGTGGGCTTGGTCAAGTGACTAGAAGGTCAGTTTTGGGTGTGAGAAAGGGGTCATTAGTCATGGGTGTAGGTGTGGACCAAGTTATAGGTCTTAATTAGGTTAGTTTAGGGTTAGGACTAGGTCATGATGAGGTGGCAAAATGAGGTGGCAGGTAAGGTGATGTGGATTTATCAATTACAAGGTAATTAATAAATAATTGTGTAAGGTTTAGGTGATGAGGTTAGGTTGCGAAATGAGATGCGGGTCACAAGGGGTCGTAAGACACAAATTTGGTGTCTACAGACCCATATTATTTTTTCCGAAGGAGAGAAATCTATGAACTTATTCAGCTTCTCCTAGAATAGGCGAAGGAAAGATTACCAATCACGGGGCACCATTCAATACCTTTCTATGGAGAATACAAATGAGGTGCAGCTCTAAGATATTTTTGGAGATGGGAGCAGGGCAGAACAAGAGGGAAGCCCATTAGATATATTTTGATCATGAGGCCAAGGAGATGGTTGCAAATGGAGGATGGTGTGATAAAAATAATTTTAGATCAACAAGACAACCGCATGGTAAAAATGGTATACATGTTTACCCCATTTAACCAGTTTATAGAATTCTTAAGTGAATGAAGGATAAAAATGAAAACTCACAGAGGCTTCTTTTTTTGCATTGTGTCTTCATTGATGTCAAAGTGTGATGATTTCATTGGTATATAAAGTGTTATTTATTTCAAAATAGGTAACACACATGAATCTTTTTGGTAGTGTTCTTCATTTTTGACATGTCATGTTGAGATGGCATGATGTCTTGAGGTGTCTTAGGTATATATGATTTATTATAAGAGTGTTGTTGTGACTTGCAGAGGTAGATGGATGTTGTATAGATGACATGAAGTTTTTTTAAGGCTCTTTTAGGTGTGCGAAGAGTGATTAAGTCATCGAGGTCAGCATTGATTGTGTAAACATGATCAAGGTACTTAGTTAGGAGGCATAGTTTGTAGGATGATGATATGGCATGATGGTTCATCGTATGTAGTATTTGGGTGAGCATGGTCAAATAATGGAGAGAATGATTATGAAGTGTGGAGACACTCACAAGCTTGACATAATGTTGTTTTAGGGTTTATTCATGTTTGTTAGGTCTGCACTATACCTATTTCTAAACCCTAGGTGTCCAAATGAGATTGGTTGTACTGATTTAAGAATGGTGATGAAAATTTGAGCATTGTAAAAGTTTTAAGAGTTTTATATTGAGGTTTAATCCAATTTTTAGGTCATAAGTTTCATGTTTGAGAAAGATATTGCCTTTTTTTCTCCTACTAAGTTCACAAAATTGAGAAACCAAGATCAACGTGGTTCGTCCGATGCTCGATTGCATGTTTGAAGTCTACATGAGAGGATAATATATTCATGGTAGTTTGGTAAGGGTCTTCACTCAATTTTCCTAGATTTTTTT
Organism: Taxus wallichiana var. yunnanensis; assembly: GCA_018340775.1. NCBI lineage: Eukaryota > Viridiplantae > Streptophyta > Pinopsida > Cupressales > Taxaceae > Taxus > Taxus wallichiana. Next base: position 466,961,608 of record CM031238.1, on the reverse strand, counting down.
ATTTTTTATGGGCATATATTTATGAACAATCGTTAAGAAGTTAAGGAGGTTTAAAACCCTTCTTAAACCCTAGGTAAAAAGTGATGGATAATAATTTTATCACACATGCCCAGAATGGATTATTTGATCAAGTTTGATTATTTTAGGTTGTATAGGACTCTCTCCAATCTCTCTAGGTTTCATGGTTGTGTGTGGACCCCACAAAAATGCAAGTTTCTAAAGAAGTTATATTTTCTCCAAGTTTTGCACTAGACCTATTGAAAAATTGGTGTCTCGAATAAGAATGGAAGATATAATTCATGTTTGGGTTGGTTTCAAATCATGTTTTATCCCTTATGATTTATTTTGAATTCCATTTTGCAAGACTATTTTTTGGGGCAAAAATGGCAGTTTTAGGTGTCCTCGTTGCAGAGATGATTTTATGGTGTTTCAAATCGAGTGATAGTTTCTTGAGATTTTAGTGATTACCTTGAGGTCAAATATTTCCATCCATATTTCATATTTTCATGGTTAAGGTGATTTTATTTTGGTTTTGTTTCATTCTCTAAAGATTGGTTTTGTAGGTCAAAGACCTAGTAAGGAGAGTTGTTCTTCTTGGTAGCTTCATATCATGTTTTGATGGTGCAGAGAATAATGATCTTTTAGAAGGAATTTATTAGGATTATAAAACATTTATAAGTGTTCCTTGAATATTTTTATGGCTATTTAGGCTCAAGTGACTTGGTTTTAGTGAGAGGGCAATTTGGGTGCTTTAGGGCTTCTTGAGTCCTAATGGAGAAATGATGGTTCTAGATGTTATTTCCAACCTATATGGTCTTATGTATGATGTTTTTATTTTATTTTTAAGTTTTTAAAGTAATTTTCCCCATTATTTCTGAACTAGATGAGTTATTATCACAATTCATGTATATAAACATGTTTTAGAGGCTTATTTGTGTTACTAAGATGGTATGAAAAAGTGCAAGATAGAGGGATGATTGAAGAGGTGAAGGAGGTCTGTGTGACCATCAAGAGAGGGTAGAGAAGACAATATGATTTTTTATAGTGTGTGTTTTTTATATATATATATTTCATTAGACCTAATCATCTTGAAGAAGAAGTGCTTAAGCGAGTAAGGATAGAGGGAAATTTAGAGAAGATGGAAGGAGAGAGAGTTCAATAGGTGTCATCATCAGTTGTGGTGCAATATTTGAGAGATCAAAAATAAATCATATGGATGTATTTGGTGCTTAGTAATCTATGGGTTTGGTGCCTCCTTGGAGGTTTGGTGCTCTACTAAATCTAGGGGTTGGTACTCTACTAAATCTAGGGGTTAGTGCTCCTTGTGGGGTTAGTACCTCACTAAACCTAGGGGTTGGTTCTCCTTATTGGGTTGGTTCTCAACTAAACTTGATTCAATGTTTTTATAAAGATTTTTTTAAGTGGGTTTTCTTCCCCTTGAGATTTTCCCACTTAAATATGGTGTTTAAGTGTTCTTGTGTACTTATTTTCTCATCTATGGTTATGTTTCTTAATGAATGCATCGTTGATATTTAATGGTTAAGTTGAATTGATGATTGATGAATGCTAAAGTGAATTTGAAAGAAAATTTTTAAGGCCCACTGATTCACCCCCTCTCATTGGTTGTTCTTCCAACAATTGTTATCATAACATGACCTCTAAAGTAAGCTTAACATCTTGAGGTGATCCCTACAAAGCACATAATGGCTCAACTATGGAGATTTTTATGAAAATATTAAAGTAAAAGGTAGGGTTCTTGACAAGAATCATGTTCAAAGGATCTAAAAAGGATTTAAAAATAGTCAGGAATAATTTTTAGCATGAATAATACAAAGAGGAATAATACACTCGCTATAGTACATGGATGATGAGTGAAGAAGAATCCTTGATTGTTCAAACTACATTTCACACTCAGAATGAGGACATGATTTGGTACATTGATAGTGGATGTTCAGGTCACATGATAGAAAATAAAAGTAAATTCATCTCATTGAAGGATAATTTAGCAAGATCAATAAGGTTTGGTGATAATACATCTGCCAAGATAGTTGGAAAAGGTTCCTTGAGCTTAGATAATGGAAAGACCTTGAAAAAAGTTTTTATGTATAAGGGTTGAAACATAATTTTCTTAGTGTGATTTATATGTGTAGTCAAGGGAACACATTAACATTTCATATAAAAGGATGTGACATAAGAAAATTCAAGACAGGAGAGTTGGTTGTTAAGGATAAAAGGACTGAAAACAACACGCACATGTTTATGAAATAAAGAAAGAGAGTTACTTCATTAGAAATGGTGATGAAGGGTGGATATGGAATAGAATGATGGGGCATCTAAATTTTGAAATTTTGGTTAAGATCGGTGTCAAGGGAACATGCCCAAAATTAGAAAACATGAAATTACTCTATGTAAAGTATGTCAACATGGAAACAAACTAGGAGAAACTTTAAATATAAGGAGTATTCCACATCAAGACCTCTAGAGTTGATACATATTGATCTATGTGGACCTACCAGGGTTCAAAGTATTCAAGGAGAGAGTTATTTCATGTTGTTTATTGATGATTACACAAGAATGACTTGGGTAGCCTTCTTCAAGGACAAATCATAGGAAATTGATAAGATAAAAGGATTTAAATCATCGGTTAAGAATGAGAAGAATATAAAGATAAAATGTTTCAGGTCCGATAAATGAGTTGAGTTTTGGTCTAATTTATTTAATGACTATTGTGAATAATATGACATTAGAAGACAATTTTCAAATGCTAGGACACCCCAACAAAATGGGGTAGTTGAAAGGAAAAACAATATTGTCCAAGAAATGACGAGGAATATGCTAAATGAATAAAAAATATTGTATAGTTTTTGGAGAGAAGTAGCAAGCACGGTTGTATACAACTTAAATAGATGTAAAATTAGGGTTAATATCAATCATACTCCCTATGAGCTATGGAAAGGAAGATCTACCAATGTAGAACACTTTAGGGTATTTAGAAGTAAGTGTTTTATCAAGAGAGATGAGGAAGATCTAGGAAAATTTGAATCAAGAGATGATGAAGGGATATTTTTGGGTTATTTAGGTGTAAGCTCAGCTTATAGGTGTTATAACAAGAGACTAAAAAAATAATAGAAAGCACAAATGTCAAAGTTGATGAGACATTCTCAAGAAGGTCAAAGGATGCTACACATGATGTGAAATCAAACAATAAGGAAGAAGTTATAGAATCATATGGAGAAAAATATAAGGTTGAGGAGAGACTAGACACAATAGGTACTTCAAGAAAAATCTAAAAGGATCTTCCTGAAACTTAGATTATTAACAACAAGGAATTTGGTATGCAAACAGAAGAAGACTAGTAAGTAACTTAAATCATGGAAATACTTCTTTGTTATCTAAAATTGAACCTAAAATAATTCAATAAGCTAGTAGAGATGATTTTTGGGTGAGTTTCATGAATGAATAATTAGATCAAATAGAGAAAAATGAGACTTGGGAACTAGTTCCTAGGCCCAAAAACAAAAATTTCATTGGCACTAAATGGGTGTTTAGAAACAAGTTGAATGAAAATGGATAAGTCACTAGAAATAAAGCTATATTGGTATGCAAAGGTTATGCACATGTAGAGGGAGTAGAATTTGAAGAGACATTTACTCTTGTAGTAAGAATGGAGGCTATAAGATTGTTTTTGGCATATGCATGTTTTAAGGGATTCAAAGTATACCAGATGGATGTAAAGTCAACTTTCTTGAATGGTAATTTGGAAGAGGAAGTATATATAGAGAAACTTGAAGGGTTTCTATTGATAGATGATCAAGACTATGTTTACAAACTAAAAAGGGCTCTATATGGTCTACAAAAATCCACTAGGGATTGGTATGTTAGATTGGATAGATATCTATTAGACCAAGGTTTCAAAAGAGGAGAAGTAGATAGAAATATTTACATAAAGACAAAAGGAGACCATTGGTTAATAGTATTGGTTTATGTAGATGACATTATATTTAGAGGAAATAATGAAGACATGACCAAGGATTTTGCTGATGTAATGAAGAAGGATTTTGAGATGTCTATGCTAGGAGAGCTGTCATTTTTTCTTGGTTTGCAAATCATTCAATTAGAAAAATGTATTTTCATTTCACAATCAAAGTATATAAGAGAAATGTTGAATTTTTTTGGAATGGAGGATAGTAGGCATGTCAGTACACATATGATTACATGGTGTAATATTAGCAAAGAATGTGAATCATCAAAAGTGGATCAGATAATATATAGGTCTATGATTGAAAGGTTATTGTACTCAACTACTTCTATGCCTAATATCATGAAAACAGCTGGTCTTGTATAGAGATTTAAATCTAATCCAAAGAATAGTCACTTACAAGTTGTCAAGAGGATTTTCAGATATCTCAAAGGGACTATGGAATATGGATTGTGGTATCTAAGAAGATTTTTTTGAATTGACATCCTATACGATGTTGACTAGGTAGGAATTCAAGATGATAAGAAAATTAATAGTGGTGGGGATTTATTTCTAGGAGACTTCCTAATTTCATGGTCAAGCAAGAAGCAAGGGTCGGTATCTTTTTCTAATTTTAAATATAAGTATGTTTTTATTTTTTCATGTTGTACTCAATTTTTATTGATGAAATAGACCCTAAAATACTACAAGGTAGTATATGACACTCCTGTTCCTTTTTTTTTGATAACATGAGTGTAATAAGTGTGTCAAAATTTCTATCATGCATTCAAGGACCAAAAACATTCCTATCAGGTATCATTTTATAAGAGATAAAGTGAATGAAAAAAGTGTCAAGCTTGAATATGTATCAACTAAGGATCAAATTTCTGATATTTTGACCAAGCCACTACCAAAGGAATCTTTTGAACACCTTAGGCTAGAATTGGGTGTGATTCATGTACCCAACAATCATTAATGGAGTCAAGGACTCAAGGGGAGATAAGAAAGTCATATTTTAGCTCCAAGTTCAAGAAAATAGGATAGAAGGTGGTCTTAAGTTCATTTGAGAGGTATTCATGAACATTTTATGCTTCTTATGGTGTTTCTTGAACTTTAGTGTGTTAAGAAGGACTTTGCAAATAGTTAGATACGATGAATGAGTGAATTGTGTTTGTTTTAACATTGGAATGCTAGGTTATGTCATGAATCTTGGGTAGCTAAGGAGGATTGTGAAGGTGAGTTAAGTTGAAGACTCAAGATAGTTGTGTATGTATCAAGAAGATGGTGTCATACTTCAATTAAGATCTAGCAGGTGAGACAACAATTTGAATAAGCGAGGTTTTTTTGAGTTTTTGTACTGTCTCAAGGTATGTGTTTAAAAATTAATTTATATATTCATTAGAGGAAATAAATGTGTGGGAAAAATTCACAAGTAATGGTGTTTATTGTGTCTTGAAACCTATATTGGTTTGTGTCATTTTAGAACCAATGTTGGGTGTCTTGTGAACTTCAAGTAGGAGTGTCAAAGTGTTTCTTAGGCATCTAGAAGTCCCGGAAGTGATAAGGATAGCTAAGAGGAGTGAGATATGTATGTTTAGGAATTTTACTTTGTTGTGTGACCATATTTAATTTGATGTCCTTAATAGAATGTGATTGGTTAGTTGTGATGAGGAGTTTTAAAGATACATAGATCAAGATAACATGATAGGAGTTAGTCAATTTTGGGTATGGTCAGTGAAATTTTGATGGTATGAATTAGTAAGGAAGTAAGTAAAATTTACAAAACCCTATTTGGCATCATTTTAGTATTATGTGAAGGTGTGCTTGATCTTATGATATTGTTCAAGGTATGCTTGTGGTTTTAAAGTGTTTTTATTCATACATAAGTCTGAATTTAAATAGTTGATGAAGTTTATGAAGTGTCGATAAGGAAATTTAACAAGTTATGCATTTTTTTAGAAGGTTTGACTAGTATATAGTTTTCAATAAGTTAGGGGAGTTTTTCATTTGTTTTTTTATCTCCGTGAGTTGGATGTAGTGCCAAGATGGCACATAGAGTCAAAAAGGACATGTAAATAGTGTTGATGATCTCTGTTGAAGATGTAACCAAATAGTTTATTGTTCCTTCTTGATATTGGTATCAGTTGTGTGTTGAATGGTGTTTGATCAAGGATTAGTCATATTAGTTCTTTGAAGGTATACATCTGCTAAGGGGGAGTTTTGTTGCTCAAATGATTCAAAATGTAGTTGAAGAGTTCAAATGGACCTTGTTTTGTTTGGTTTATGTTTCCAACCGAAGGTGGTCCTAATGTAATAACAGGAGAATAAATCTGAGCTATTGTATGTATTTTTTCATTAATTTCAAAAGGGGGAGAAAAATATGATGGCACATATGAGTACCTTAGGGGAGATTGAGCTATCTATTTTTATCATCAAATGGGTTTTCTATCAATGAAAAATGAGGATATTTTTGGTATTATGTCGTCGCGATGTCAAATTGTGATGATGTCATTGGATTATGAGGTTTCATTGATGTCAAAAGAGCTAAGAAACATGAAGGTTGATTGGTAGTGTTCTTCATTATTGACATGTCATGTTTAGATGAAATGATATCGTAAGGTGTCTTGGGTAGGTATGATGACTTGTAAGAGTTTTGTAGTGACTTGAAAATATAGATATATGTTGTAGATATGACATGAAGTGTGTTTTAGGATCTTATACGTGTTCTAGATTGATGAAGTCATGAGGAGGTCAGCATTGATGGTGTAACCATGTTGAATTTTCTTGGTTAGAAGGCCTAGTCTTTAGGATGATGGTATGTGTTGGCGATAAAAAATTTTGATATGGAAAATTAGGTTTTTCTACCAATGTTCACAGGATTATGCCCCTCTACATTAAATGGTACAGCTCCCATTATTGAATTTAAACTAATATATTCCTATCTAAATGTTGAGGGTTGGCCAAATTGGTTCGAGATCACACAGGAACACTCCACTAAACCTGTGGCAAAGTGCTTATACGGGGTACATGTAATGAAATTACTTAATTAATTATGATTATCACCAGAAATAGAACACAAAATAACACAATATTGCAGATAAATTATCTCAATATGAAATTATAATAGCTTGGCCACTTCGAGGGGGCAACCTCCAAAACATATAATAAGACTCAAATACTCAACATAATGATCATCCACTACCTATAACCCCTATTTATACTATTCCTATGCTATGGCCATCAGCAAGGCTGACCAACCAATGATAATAGATCATATATAAAAGAGATACATCATGATATTAAGTTATGATAGCAACAAGTCAGCTATATCCATCCCATGTAAGATATATAATTAAGGGCGTAACATGCCCCTCCCCTTCAAAGAAACATTGTCCCCAATGTTGGGAAGCCCTAGATGTTGCTGCATGAATGCTTCATCTTCCCATGATGCATCCTCAATATTCATATTCTTCCACTTGATCAGGTACTCGGTAATGACTCTAGTCCTCAGTCTTTTGGTGTGTGTTTGAAGAATGCCTTCAGGTTCCAATATGATCCTTCCTTCCTCGTCTAGTTCCAGAAGCACTAATTGGGTGGAAATGTGCTGCCCAATAACTTTCTTTAAGCAAGAAACATGGAAGAATGGATGTATTATACTTCCTGGAGGGAGCTCTAGCTTATATGCCACACTACCAATTTTCTGCAAAACTCGATAAGGACCATAGTATTTAGGAGCAAGCTTATTATCCTTTTGTTTTTGTTTCAAGGATAATTTCTTATATGGTTATAACCTTACAAAAAAAAAGTCTCCCTCTTCAAAGTGTCACTCACTCCTATGTTGATCAGCATGTTGCTTCATACGGTTTTGTGCTCATGCCAAATTTTCTTAAAGACTAGAGAGTACCTCATGTTGATGTTGAATGTGATCTTTGACTACTCTCACCTTTGGTTTGACCTTCAAGCTAGATATGAGTGATGGAGGATGGTACCCATAAAGTGCCAGAAATGGAGAAATTTTGGAGGAGGTATGAAATGAAGTATTGTACCACCATTCTACCAATGGCAACCATTGCACCCAACGTTCTTGTTTATCTGAAGTAAAACATCGAAGATATCCCTCTAAACATTTATTTACCACCTTAGTTTTCCCATCTGATTGGGGATGATAAGAGGAACTTTGGGCTAGTTGGGTACCTAGATAAGAGAATATATCAATCCAAAAGTTACTTATAAATATTGGATCATGATCACTTACTATAATTTTCGGCGGTCCATGGAGCTTTTGAACTATATCCATAAAAGAGATGGCAATAATACTAGCTGTGAAAGGATGAGCCATGGCACAAAAATGAGCATATTTGGTAAGTCTGTCTACCACGACCATGATGACACTTTTCCCTTCTGATTTAGGTAATCCCGTGATGAAATCCATTGATACCTCTTCCCATCTCTCACTAGGAATAGACAGAGGTTAGAGAAGACCAAGTGTCTTAATGGTCTTGCCCTTATTTTTTTGGAAAACCAAACATTTTGCCACAAATTTTTGAACATATCCTTTCAACCCCTCCCAAAAGAAATCCTTCTTAACTCTATGATATGTTTTCAGACCCCAAAGATGGCCACCTATTGGAGAATAATGTATCCGAAAGAACATGGTGTTTAAGTTTAGAGTTCTTACATAGATATAATTGATCTTTATACCACAATGTATCCCCCTTCCATATAAATTGATCTGATATGGATGGATATTCCTGGAGATTTTGAATGAGAGTATGTGTGGTTGCATCTTTCTTCCATTATTCTCATGCTTGATCTACCCAATCTACATGTAGTATAGATATGGCACATAAAAATGCTTCGGCGGACTCATCCCTCCTAGACAGAGCATCAGTGACCAAATTTTCCTTTCCTTTCTTATAAACAATCTCAAATTCATATCCCAACATCTTAGTGACCCATTTTTGTTGTTCTTCTGAAGATAGACATTGTTCTAAGAAATATTTCAAACTATCATGATCATTTTTTACCTTAAAATGTCTACCCATCAAGTATGGTCTCCATTGTTTGACTACATGTAGTATTGCCATCATTTCCTTTTCATATGTGGGTTTTAACAAATTATTTCCTTTTATTTTTTATCTCTCAAAAGAAATGGGGTGTCCTTCTTGCATTAGTACTACTCTGATTCCATTTCCTAAAGCATCGCACTCAACTACGAAAGTTTTGGAGAAATCTAGGGTTGCTAATACTGGAGTGGTGCACATAGCTACCTTCAATTTTTCAAATTCCCTAGATGCTTCCTCATTCCACTAAAAGGATTCCTTAAATAGTTTTGTGATTGGTGCTACTATACTACTATAGTTTTTGACAAATCTACGATAATACCCTATGAGACCTAATAAACCTCATAATTGTTTGAGGGTTCTTGGGGTTTCCCATTCCACCATGGCCTGGATCTTGTGAGGGTCCACCTTAACACCTTCATGAGAAACAATATGGCCCAATTATTCCACTTCTTATACCCCAAAAGAACACTTTGAAGGCTTGGCATAAAGTTGATGTTTCTCTAAGACTTCTAAGACAATATTGACATGATGTAAGTGTTTCTCCCACAATTTTCTATAGATGAGTATATCATCGAAAAATACTAAGACAAAATTTCTTAGGAATGGTCTAAATACTAAATTCATCAAGCTTTGGAATGTGGAGGGAGCATTGGTAAGGCCAAATGGCATCACTAGGAATTCATAATGGCCTTGATGAGTTCTGAAAGCTGTCTTATGAATATCTTCTTGCTTGACTCTAATTTGGTGATACCCAGAACGTAGATCTAGTTTTGTAAAATAAATGGCACCATGTAACTCATCTAATAAATCATCAATGATGGGAATAGGAAAATTATCTTTGATAGTGAACTTGTTAAGCTCTCTGTAATTTGGACACATGTGCCATCTTCTATCCTTGCGATGCACCATCACCATGGGAGCATAATAGGCACTTGACTGTGATGAATAATACCCATTTCCTCCATCATCTTCTCGATCTCACTCTTTTGCACATATGGATATCTATAAGGCCTGATGTTGGGGGGTTGGCTTCCTGGAATCAACTGAATAGCATGATCATGCTCTCTTTCAGGTGGCAATCCTCTTGGTTCCTTGAAGACAACTACATGTTGATTAATAACCTTTTGAAGATTAGGATGCAATACCTTCATTTGCGGTTGGAATTCTATAGAGAATAATCGTGCTACAAAACCTTCAGACCCCTTTTTAAGAATCTTTTGCATTTGGTGAGAACTTACCACTAGAGGATATTTAGCTTGTAGACCTCGAAGTTCCAATTTTTTACCCTTGGAATGAAAGTGCATGAACAATTCCTAGAAATTTATCTCTATGGTGCCCAAGGTAGTGAGCCACTGAACACCTAAGACAATATCAGCTCCACCCATGGGAATAGCAAACATTGTAGATTCCAATGTGTAATCACCCATCATGATTTTGACTTTATGGAATTTACCTGAACATTGGACTATGCCACCATCTGCAATCATTACTTGAAATTCAGGTGTTGGGTAGATGAAACAATTTAGTCTTGTTGCCAACTTATGATTGATGAAATTATGTGTGCTCCCTGAATCAATCAAGACTATTACCTTCTACTTCTTAAGATAACCCATAACTTGAAGGGTTTGTGGAGTACTAATACCTGATAGAGCATGGCATGAAATAGTGGGCTGAGGATCTCTAGATTCTTCCTCTAATTTTTCCACTTCCTCTATTGATGTTGCCTCATATTCTTCCTCATCACCAGATCCTTCAATGTAGAACAATTTTTTCTCAAAACATTTATGATTTGGTCCATATTTTCTATCACAGTTAAAGCATAACCCTTTGGCTCTTTTTTCTTCAATTTTTTGAGGTGTCAACCGAATTGGCCGAGGGTAAGAAGGAGACAAGGTGTTATGATCTTTTATGCTAGAAAAGGTTTTCCTTCTACTGGAAAGAAATTTTTCCTCTACTCAACGTGCCATGATAATAGAATCAGAAACCTTGAGTGGGTTAAACATGCATACCTCATGCTTAATGTGGTCCTTAAGACCCCTAAGAAATAGGTCATTCAAATACTCTTCTGTAATATCCTCCACACGCAAGGACAAAGTTTGGAATTGATGGACATACTCCTTAACTGAACCAATTTGGCGTAACTTTACTAATTGATGAAGTAATTCTCAGAAACACTAGAACTATAGTGTAATTGAAGATCTTTAGTGAACACTGTCCAAGTGACATTTAGGCCATTCTTCTGCCTTTGAGCACATAACCAATGATACCAAACAAATTGATTAGGTTCTAGGTATAAGGATGCCACAATTACCTTTTGTCCTCCTGGGATCTGATGGAGATCAAAGAAATTTTCCATTTGGGTAATCCAATTGAGTGGATCCTTTCCATCAAATTTATGCATTTCAACTTTTGGAATCATGCCCCTCCATTGGTGAGAAGATCCACTTAAATGATTAAAGGATCCTCCCTGATTTGAGTGATTTGGATCTATGTGACCATTTCTAGTAGAACCCATATGACTAGCATTGGAAGTTGTATTAGAAATAGCATTCAAAAACTCCTGCTGCATTGCATGAAAATCCTTCTGAATCTCACTCCTAAGGCTACCTTTCAGTTGATGAAGCTCAACATTAAGGTCATCCTTACTCACCATATTGTTTGCCCTTTCCTGAAGTTGGATGACCACCTTAGATACTCCCAAACCATTAGAATCTGAAGCCATATATTCCTTATTTGGGGTCATTCCTAGAGTTTCTTTTCCTTTTCCTTGGCCTCGGGTAGATCTACCATCCATGACGAAGGATGTGGGCCTAGGGGTAGACTTAATAGGGTAGAATTTTAGGGTTTAGGGTTTCGTAATTTTTTTGGCCGAATATAGGAATTTATAAAACAAAAACTCTAGCTAATTTTTGGAGGGGTTTTCGAAAATATAAGAAATTTGAAAATTTTCCAAAAATTACGCCCTAGGGAGCCAAATTATGAATAAATATAGAACCGTAATAACTTTTACAAAAAAAGTCAAAACTTATTTATATTTGGAGAGAAGCTTACTTGAATTATTTCTCCTCATCAAAAAAAATTGCAGAAAAATTCGCTACCAATCTTGAGATATAGCCGAATCTTCAGAATTAGGGTTTGACATCGTCTTGGCCAAGATCAAGCTCTGATATCACTTGTAATGAAATTACTTCATTAATTATGATTATCACCAGCAATAGAACACCAAATAACACAATATTGTAGATAAATTCTCTCAATATGAAAGTATAATAGCTTGGCCACTTCGAGGGGCAACCTCCAAAACATATAATAAGACTCAAATACTCAACATAATGATCATCCACTACCTATAACCCCTATTTATACTATTCCTATGTTATGGCCATTAGCAAGGCCGACCAACCAATGATAATAGATCATATATAAAAGAGATACATCATGATATTAAGTTATGATAGCAATAAGTCAGCTATATCCATCCCATGTAAGATATATAATTAAGGGTGTAATAAAGACAAGGGAGGAAATTACAAAGATGAGGGGTGAAGGAGAGAAATTACGGAAGGAATGTTATTGCTATGAGTAGGACAATTGAAGAGTTCACACCCAATAACTAAAGTAGTTCATCATTTAGTATAAAAGAAGGAAACAATGAATTCAACAAGTGGTACTATTGAATCAAAGACACATAGTTCCTTAGATTCATATATTAAGGATGTAAGGCTCCTTTCCAAGACTATTTCTTACAAAGTTCATAAAAGAGAGAAGTATAAGGATACATAGGAAAAGGGAAATGGAATAAATATATATTTTATTTCTTATGAATTGATGATATAAAACTCAACAACAAAAATCCACAATTTATACAAATAGATGTTATCAAAATCTAGCATTTTCCAGATCCATTGGAATGGAGAGGCCATCCCTATTTAAAGCAATGTGAATTGACTCTTCGCCTACCCCCCACATGACTATTCATGGTCTCATTCAACTTTTGACTTTTAAACTTCCTAGGAAGTGAGAAATAAATTCCCTTTTTATAAATTAAAGGGAATTTTACAATGTAACTTTATAAAGTCAATTAAGTGAATGAAACAAAATACAATGATTTTGCCTAATGAATAATTATAAAGGAGAGATAAGGAAGAGGGAGAAAGAGAGAAGAAGAGAGAGGTTTTCATATTTTATGAAGAGGCTCCTTATGATGAAAAAAATTATATTTCATGCCTCCCGATGGTGAGTATTTGGAGTGGGCTCATTTTCTTTAAATTCCTTAATGAATTGAGCTACTGTCAAGGCCAACTTATCCAGCTTTGGAATGAAAATACAGCCCAACACCTTGGTCCAAGTCCTAGGGAAATCACCGATTCTCTCACATTGATGCATCCATCCTTTTTTATTCATTAAAATTACAAAGACGAAACTTATTATATTAAATAGGGACTTTAAGTTGTCTTCATTGAATTAAAGAGATTCACCTACCTCTTTCTTTACCATCTCCCAGAAGGAAGCAATGAGTTCCTTAAATACGAATCCTCGGTGAGTGAAGGGAATACAAGTCTCTTAACATAGTTTTAGACATCATTCAATATCTTGAAAGCATGTTTTCCACAAGATTCTAACCTGGATATTTTATGTAGAGAAAAATTGAATTCCACACAACTTATGATGTTAGAAAGACCAAAATCTCAATCTAGAACCTCTAGGCCTCCATACAAGATTCTTAATCTCAAGTGCATAAGATTCATTTAACATATAAATTCTTAATTTTATCCTTAATAATTTTAACCAATGCATACACCTTGTCTATATATCTCATGTAGTGTTATTACAACCAATAAAATAAGTCAAAATAGTCAAAGAATCAGTTATCTCACCTAATTTAAATTCTTCTCTTCTAGGTTCCTTATAGACCTAGGTCTTACCTTCTTCCACCATAACTATTATGTTAAGAAATTTATTATAGAAATATGATCATTTGTGGAAACCCATTATCTTGTTCCTTCTTCTCTCAAGGTTTTAAACTTTGATTCATCACCCAACACCTACTTCCTTAATAACTTGATATTCTCTTTTAACCCTTCAATTGTATACCTAGGCCTTCAACAAACTGTTATCATTATCTAGCATGCAATGGATAAATTTAATATAAAACCTCTATGATCACTAAGAATAAATTGGGTTAATCCTTCCTAAAAAGTTTCATTCGTTTCCTTTAGTGCATTTAAAAGATATTAGGATTTTACTCTACAAACCCTAGGCCTTACTCTCTCTCTCTCTCTCTCTCTCTAAAGGTATGTGATTGAAACTGGTATAGATTTCTATAGCTTTAATCCTTATTTTGGTTTTATTCCCTTTAAATTTAAATTAATACTCCTTAAGGATTATTTCTACTAATTTTCCAATCCTAATCCATTAGTTTACTCTTTAATTCTTTCTTCCTAGGCTTCATTGGACACCTACAGTTTTAGGGGTACTTTGTTATCGTTTTCTTGGATTTAGGTACTAGATCATGTACATGACCTATTAATTGTCCTTCCCCACTTCATTTACATGATATTAAATATTTTCTAGGCTCATTATCCTCATTTAATCACTTATTCATCAACTTCTCTCTTGTCTCCTCACTTGCCAACCCTAGACACCACAAATAATAATAGATATTGTCATTGTTTGCATATAGTTATGGATTTTTCAAAGGGAATTGTTTGTAAAAATATATTTACCTAGAATTTTTAGATGTTACCATTCTTGGTTGATTACTTGATTCACTATTAAAAAAATTATTCTTCCATCTTCACATAAACCCTAGACTATCAAAAACTTTCTACATGTTATCATAAATATTGCCACATTTTATCACTCGTAATTAGAGGGATTTTGAGATTATACCTAAGGTTTTGTATCATGCAAAGGTTCCTTTACATTTCTTGAAGATTTAATAGCATGATTCATTCACCATCTACACAAATCACTCAATTTCTCAAACCCCGAGGAGGGTTTTAAGTTTATCGAGAATAAGGGAGTTAGTATAAATTCTCTTAATCATCCATTTAAAGATATGATATGTTTCTAAAGGTCTAAAACATCTTAAATTTAAATAATATCATACTTTTAAAACTTGAATCTCACCAAATACGTGAATAACCACAAAATGTCATGTTCTTCCCCCTAAAATAGGGTTCTCTATATTGTCAATCACTTAATCAAGAGTTTAACCTCTATTTACTTGGTAAAAACCTATATTATAATAGAATGGGTCTGTAGATGGACATATTCCTCATTACTATTCTTCTCACACTTCTAGTTATGCCTTGAACACATAAATCTTGCTCTTAAGCCTCTAAATTGATCTGTCACAAGTTCACAATCTGACATCAAGTTTTTTTACACTCATACAAACATGAATTTCTTTAATCATCAATAAAAAGGCACATAATAAATTTTCTTACCATATATATATATATATATATATATATATATATATATATATATATATATATATATATATATATATATATATATATATATATTTCTAAGTTTCATGCAACAAGCTACCGATCATCAATATGCTAAAAATAAATGAAAACCATTTCAACATTATATATACACAATTTTCTTACTTTAAACTCATCAGATCTTCCTTCTACACACTTGAACATTCAAATTATGAAGTGAAAAATAGTTACAATGGTTTAACTAGTCTTCCCTAGGTTGCATCTAACTAATTTTTGGACTTTTAAGGATTTCACATGACATATTTACCCTTTGTTACATCATTAGAAGTACACAGCTTTTAATAGTTCTTTAAGACCTAAGCATTAGTTCACCATCATGACCTAACTAAGACTCCTAGATCCAAGCAAGGCTTATTGCAAGCTTATTACATATCATTATTTCCCAATATTACATACTAAAATGCTAGAACAAGCCAAAACTTCCTCCAAGATTTAAAATTGTAATTTGGATGGAAATTGTCAATTTCAAACTCATGAAGGTTTTACACTAAACTAACTCACCTAATAGGCCATAGATGACCCCTAGAAGACTCTTGAAAGAAATATATATATATATATATATATATATACCCTCACCCTATGTATAAGTTGGAAGTGATACTCCTCTTCATCAATATTGCATTCTTGAGCATTTCATATCTCACATCCATGATGTGAATCCAAACTTGATACAAGATATCTATAGTGGATACAAACATGTTATTACTCACAAGGGTGTGAGAATCAAATGAGATCATCTTAGAAACTAGTGAGAACATCTCATATAAATGATTGACCTCTTTAGAAAACTCCTCCCTTGATTTTTTTTACTTCATAAAATGTTGCAAGAACATACTTGATGAGAGAAATGATATCTCAAAATAATGTCTCACCTTGATCAATGATTTTCTAAATATAGTTCCAACTTACCCTCCCCTACATCATGTATCATTGGGAATTCTTGACTACCTCTAGATCAACACTTTCGATTAGAGGAATGTATTCAATTTGAAGAGAGGGTTCTGATTTGGGTTCCTATAAGGGTTGAATGTAAACACAGATATATTTTACCTATTCCTCCAATTACATAATTATTTTCTTGTATTCTTTATTACGCGTGAGGAGGAAAGAAGAAAATTCTTTTAACATATGAAAGTCACCCTCCCGCAAAGCTTGACCTAATAATATTTGGTTCAACTCATAGTCTGACAAGGTCATGTTCTTGATAGGATTTTCAATATTAAGTCTAGAAAATTCAACATATTGATTACCTAAGGAGTTAATGAAGAAGAGAGATGTTGTATGTTCCTTCTTTCTTTTCTTGGACTTTAGGGTTCCCAAGATTACTTCAAGACTAGGTACGACAACAAGATACATTATCCTTAGCTCACTACTAATTATTTCTTAACTCAATAAGAATGGCTCATTAGGTGTTGACATGATTTTTTTCACTGGATCATTCTCAAGGGATTGTTGTGGAATCAATTCTTGATCACCACTAGAAATATTTGACATCTTGGATACTTGGATTCTCTACACTGAATCACTCTTTCTTGACTAATGAGATTTTGTGAGATCTACAATGAGATTTTTATGCTTATGAGATATCTTAGAATAGGGGATAAATTTGTTCTCTTATTTCATTGCACTTACTACATGCTTGTCAAATTATTCTTGCAATGATTTACCTCAACCAACTTACTTTGAAAAAATCACTAAGCTTACTCAAACAACTCAGCTCAAGAATTTAACTGAGCTCACTTCATCGTCTCACCTAAGGAGTTATGGATGGCTTAAACTTGATTGATGAGTTATGATGACTTGTTTTTCTTGATCTCAATGGATATATTTGTTTTTTTACTTCTTCTTTGACCGTAAAATGTCCCTAGATCTCTCTGTTGTGCCCAATTATTTTTTTCATTGCTACTATGACCAAAATGATGCCTTAGGCCTTCCATAAAGGGTGAATTGAATTTTTTTAACTAGGAAACTATCTTGAAACCCTGTGGAGATGTCAAAAAGTAGTGAGATAACTAAAAATGGAGCCTCCTGCAACTTTCTCGCACTAAAAATAGAGACTTTCTATTTTTAATTGGTGGAACCAGGACCTGTTATTTTGGGAAATTTCACCTATTTTTTTTTCTCAATTGTGAACTTGTTTATCATTTGGAATACTCAGTTTAGATATGTTGTAGACACTTTTCTATTTTCAGAACTTTCTATTTTTAGCTTTAGTATTTTTTTACTTTACCTTTTATGCTTTTTTGTTGTTTTATGACGACTTCCTATTTTATCACTTCCACTCTCCACTAAGTACATTATTTTGAAGGGAATTTATATTTTTAGAAACTACATTTTTCCACTTAGATTGCAATGAAAATGGCATCACTAGATTAGGTTGCTCATTACGATCTTGTGCTCTAAATTTTAACCTAATTTGTCCACCGGAATGCCTAGAAACTGAAAAAGTAGATGCTTCAGAATCAAGATAGGGTTTTCTGCCATTAATGAACCAAGCCATCCATTTCTCTAATTATATAGTGTTCTCTAATGCATCTAGAATGAGAAGTAACTATGAAAATTTCACCCGATTTCATTCATAAGTTTGGAAGATATGAATTTTTCAAATTTTGATGCATATGGCCATTCTGGATGAATTTGACAAAAAATTTAGACATTTTGTATTTTTAATGGAGGTTATCACTCAACATTCATGGAGATATGAAGAAATAATAAAGTGGGAAAATTTTATTTCACTTTTAAAACATTCCACTGCATTGTCATTTCATGGGAAGAAGAGGTAAAAACCAACTATTTTAAATAGTTAGATTATTTTCTCGAGTTTTCAACCAACAAGGGGTGGGGTGCATTTTTTGTCCCAACTTTCCCCACTATCCTAAGATATTTTGTACAATAAAATTTCCCCTACTCGAATCCTAACAAGTGGTGAGAAATGAGTGGGTGAGGATGGATGAGGAGAGAGAATGGTTTTAGCACATGATGAGAAAGATTAGAGGTCACATTATGAACCGAGAGGGGGTTAGGTGTGGGTACATTTTTATCATCCCAACTATCCTAGATAGTTGGGATAGTAGGAGCATAAAAATGTGCCTCGGGCCAAGGAGGTCAAAAACTTAGATAAATTTACATATTTGATCATTTAGCACCTGTTAGGAAGGTTAAGGGTCACATGGGGATCTAAGGGATTCAAAAAGTGGATATGGAAATTTTTTGTCCCTACTGTCCCTAGTGTCCCAAAAATCCTAGATATTTGGGATAGTCAGGATAGTTGGGATAGTTCAAACTCTAAAATGTGTCAGTTTCCAACTCGCAAATTTGACTAAATCCTAGAATCTTGAAATGAACTTTCTCAGACTTGTAGGAGGTATTTTTGGGTGAAATTTTATATAATTTTGACTCAAAATACCATTTCATATGAATGGGATGGTTTTAAAGAGTTTCGTATTCCTCCTCTAAAAATGATGTTTTTTCAATTGATACCACAAGGTAAGTCTCGCACAAAGTGCTCTTGTAGACACCAAATTCGTGTCTTACGACCCCTTGTGACCCGCATCCCATTTCGCAACCTAACCTCATTACCTAAACTTTACACAATTATTTATTAATTACCTTGTAATTGATAAATCCACATCACCTTACCCGCCACCTCACTTTGCCACCTCATCATGACCTAGCCCTAACCCTAAACTAACCTAATTAAGACCCATGACTTGGTCTAGACTCACATCCATAACTAATGCCTCCTTACTCGAACCCAAAGCCGACCTTCTAGCCACTTGACCAATCCCGCAACTGATCTCTCGGGAGAAAAGCAGGGAAGGTGGGCTATTTTAGTAAAAATAGCCTACTTTTTCCTTACCGATGCCGGTTCCTACTCGACCGCCGTCGG
Source organism: Taxus wallichiana var. yunnanensis (assembly GCA_018340775.1). Taxonomy (NCBI): domain Eukaryota; kingdom Viridiplantae; phylum Streptophyta; class Pinopsida; order Cupressales; family Taxaceae; genus Taxus; species Taxus wallichiana. The sequence goes on along the minus strand of CM031238.1, from coordinate 466,942,177 downwards.
TTACGCAACCACCATCGGTTCCCTGTAAATGGGCTCCCCAAACCAAAACAACGGATCGGAATTTCATTTCGGAGATCAGTCAAAGGATTTCTGGAAAAACAGAGAGCATTGCGAGCGAGGAACAGAGTCCAGATCTTCACTTGACAGAGCAGAGACGAGTAAAGAAACCAGAAGTGTTTACAACCAAGGAGATCAACTTGCATCTGTGCCAAAACCAGTAAGTCACATCTTGCATGTCCTTTGTTATAACATTTCTTATGCTTCTTGAATCTCAGTGCTCCTAAATCCGTTTCTGAATCCACTACCCAACGTGCCATTGCATCTAACTGTCATTCTTTTGCTTCTAATCATCCCATTTCCTAATACCATCCAAAAACCAGCCATTACAAACACTATAGCTGCCAAGAAGATCGTAGAACCCACCGCTATCGGTTATCAGTAACCGCCATCGGTTATCAGTGACCGGCATCGGTTATCAGTAACCGGCATCGGTTCCTCTGATCAAAACCAGAAAACCAGCCTTTCCCCCTACCCAGTTTAACGAAATAATTTAATTGATATTTTGCAGTCTTTTGTGTTAATTCATATTAGCAGGGGAACTGACCACCTTCGAAAGGAAGTTTTATATTTCCTGGGCCCAAGGCAGTTTCCTCATTTATTGTTTAATCAAAATCTTGTGGTCTTGTGTTCTTATTTGCAGGTAGTCCTTCCAAGACAAAAAGGAGTTCTCCGTAGTCAGCCTGATCTTTCTCTACGGTACGCGCACACCATCTCGACATTCAACAGTATTCCTCCTAACCCTAACCTCATCTGTTTCTAAAAGGAATGAAAGGATAGAAGCAACTCTATTCCCAGAAGCCGAAACATTCCGAGCGAAACATTTTGGCACGCCCGGTGGGACCCATTTTGGGTTTCTTTCTCTTGCTTATTTTCATTTGCATATTTGTTGTTGCTGTTTTTGTTATATATTTAGTAAAGAATTTGTCTTGCTTTCCTGGTTTCGCATTAGTGAAAGTCATCTCTCTTGCTTCATCGAATATAATTTTCGATTTGGGTTTAAAACACGTGCATTGCATTCCTGCTTGTTGTTCTCCAATTCTAGTGAACATAGATTAAGTAACAGGTCGTACACGTGGGGGTGATATCCACGGTATTGACAGGAAATTAACCTTAGTTTCACTGCACAACACATACCGAATCACTTCACAATTAACACAACAGCTCAAACATCCCCCCTTTTCCGCGGTATTCCTCCGCCCGATTGAGGTAACCTTATAAGCCAAAACAAACTTGACATTTCCCCTAGGTCTTGTTGTTTAGGATTCTGACATCATCTTACATCTAAAGGCATAAGCCCACGATAACTAAAATTAACCCTAGGGTTAGTCTTTAGATTTGCGTGTGCCTCTTGCTTGTTTTCAAATCCTGTTTTCTCTGTCATACTTTGTCTTCTGTGATCAATAAGTTGATAAACATACTCAACGTTGCTAAAATCAAATTAGCAGCCTTTTATATCTTCTTATCCTAGACTTTTGACACCGGCATCGGTTAAGGGACCGACGTCGTTTGCTCTGTGACCGACACCGGTTACTAAACCGATATCGGTTACTGTCTCCATCAGCCCCTGACAAACCAGCAACTTGCCAAATTCATCATTCTGAGGTTGTTTTTGTTCTTGATAGATTGAAACTTTCCTGTGTGTTCTTGTCCATGGTTGTCATCACTCGGAAGCAAGCCGCCGCCATGGTTTCACATGCCTGCTCTGTGTCTTTGCCTGAATCACCCCCTTCACATTCTATAGGGAACCCTACGGACACCAGTGAGATCCCCCAAATTCCTGTAGGAGACAAGGACTTTGCCAAATTTCTGGATGCTAATCCCAGCGCTGTACAATACTATTTGTCTCATGCCCCTGACCGTACGCCTGATGGTCAGCTCCTTATTGGCATGCCTATTAGTATAGCTGCTCATTTAGCTCCCACTCCTCCTGATAACACTACCTTACTTCCTGCATCTCTAGCCCCGTCTCCCAATCCGACGGCTTCAGAGGTTCATACGACCCCGATTAGCTTTCCTTTGGTTAATCTTGGACCCCACGTATCGTTACCACCAACTGCCCCTACCTCATCTCTCTTTCAGACCACTCCATTCATGACTTACTCTCTGCCACCTATTCACACGAGCTTTCCTTCTCAAGCTCCGCCTACCTTTTCATTCCCATACACGTATCCAGTAACCTCAACACCTTATATGGGACATCCCTATTCTGTGGCACCATCATCTCATCCAACCACAGATTTCATCAAACAAATGATGGACAAAATGCAAAACCTGGAGGCTTCCGTTTCAGGAAGTCGTAGCGCCTTGACATACGAGCAAGTTTGTCGGGAGCCCATTCACCCTTCTGTCCCCCTTCGTTCATATCCTCCTCAATGGGAGTTGCCAAAGTTTACTCGTTTTAACAGTAAAGAGGATCCTCAACAACACTTGCGATCATTTAGACATGCTTGTTATTTGATTGCCCATGATGATGCCTTGTTACTCCGCACCTTTCCCATGTCCTTATCAGGACCTACCTTGGAGTGGTACAGTGCTTTAACCCAGCACTCAATCTTCTCTTTTAACCAACTGGCCCAATCTTTCTTGGATCATTTCTCCATTAACATTGCCAAGAAAGTATCTATTACCGACCTCTATGCCATCCGACAATTTGAAGACGAATCTATCGCAGATTTCGTTGGACGATGGCGGGGTCTTATCAACCAACTCACGTATGCCTTGCCTCAAACCGAACTCATCGAACTATTTACGCGGGCCTGCGCTAAGCACATCTCCCCTACCCTCCAAATTCAAACTTTCCGCACATTCGACGAGGCCTTTACCATGGCTCGGAAACTAGAAATTCGAGCCTTAGAAGAAGAGAAATTGCGGTTGCGTAACAAAAACCCCAATTTCCGAACTCCTGATTCTACCAACAAGCCAAACACCGCCACTCCTCACGCGTCCACTTCTTCTAAATCAAAAGGAGCTGTCCACGCGGTAATGGTCAAATCTCAAACACCGTCCAATACTCCGCCGAAAACCACTTATAAGTACAAAGCCGAGCCCACCAATTACACTCCCTTGGGAGAAACTTATGGCGTCATCCTGGAAAAATTGCTCAAAGCTGGGGCTATCACCTTGCCCCCTGTTAAACCTCACTCTGGGTTTGACTCCACCCGCGCAATACCTTCCTGGTACAAAGAAAATGACTTTTGTAATTTTCACCGCGTAAAAGGACATAGTCATGAAAACTGCAAGATGTTGAAAAACATAGTGCAGGAAATGGTTGACGCAGGGGATATAACCCTCGATAATCCTAACGCCCCTGCTAACCGAAATCTGAAAATTTTCAACAAGCCATTCCCGAATCACTCGTCTAACAGTAACGTGAACCAAGATATCTTAGCCGAGGAGAGTGTTCATGAGATCCATGCAGTCTTCGATTCTCAGCCAAAAGCCTCTATTGAAAAAATTTTAAATCAAGCCTCTCCACCAACACAGGAGTTTGAACCTCCTTCACCACCATCAAGCCAAAGTGAAATCATTCCTTTACCCATAGAAGAGTCAACTGCCCGGACTTCTCTTCTTATCAACAAGTCTTCTTACACCACATCCCTACAAGACTGTGAGCGGATGCTATCTAATTTATCTATTTCCCAAACGTCCCCTTCTACCACTCTTGCTACACAAGAGGAAGGCCCGCCACTCCTTTTGACATCCTTAGACGAGAAATCTCTTACACTAACATCACCACATTCTTTAAACGTGACAGATCCCCTCGAACACGCCCTCCTACCTATTAGTCCCTCATCGCCTAAATCTTTTCAACGACCGGTTGACCTCTTAACATCTATTGATACAGTGCCTCATCTACCTCCTGTGTCACACCCGCAGTGGACTGGAATTACAACCCACCTTTCTTCCGTACAAAAATTACAAATCACACCTGGAGACTGTCATTCCGCAGAAGATAGACAGGCCCTATGGGAACGTTTGAGTACCCCTTTTTCTACTCAAATGCAAATGACTGATCCTGATGTCTCCACCATATACCCGAAGTGCTTACAGAAGCTTAAAATGCCCCTGTTCTCACCTTCACCCCCCTCACCTCTACCAAATGCCCCGTCCACTTCTATCAACTTAACCAGATCTTCCCCTACGCTTGGGACCTCACCAATGCCCAGTCTAACGCACCCGCCTAAGTGACTCGATCTATCCAAAAATAAATCCGCTCCGCCACCTAGGAGACAAACTCAATCCGTCCCCCTGTCACAATCAAAACCATCATCGTCATACCTACCTTCCATATTGGGACCCCATCCCTCTACCTTACATCAATATATCATACCTCCTGCGTTTTCTTCAGAACAACTTACGCCTTCCGCACCTATACAGAAATTCCAGGGTATAGCAACACCGCCACTCCGCGTATCCTGTCCACCTATCAACCTTAAACAAATTCCATCATCAAAAAATTTGTTTTCAGTCACTCCTATTTCCCCGTGGTTGTTTTCTGATACCACATCATCTGCGGCCTCATCATCCAACATAGCTTCTGCGCCAAAGAAATCACGTTTAGTAAAAACCATGTATCAACACCCTTCGGCTAAACCACCACCCGTGCGAACCAATCATGCCCAAACATTACCAAAACCCGCACAATCAATACCCTCATCCTCTCCTGATTTTGACCCACTCAAAGGATCTTACGCCAAAATCCTTGCTATGTTGGTGGAGAATGCGACCATTTCCCTACCTCCACTTAGACCTTATGACCCGTCTAAGCCCCGACCTATGGGTTACGATGAGTCTAAAATCTGCGCTTATCACCGCACGCCAGGACATGATGTGGAGGGATGCAAAGCTCTAAAAACCATCCTTCGCCAGTCACCTCTCCCGGATAGAAAGATTAAGAAAGACAACTTACGAAGGGAGAGACCTTTAGTTTCCATTCCCTCTCCTATACCATCTGTCCCCGCCTCACCAAGATCTATCATTATTACAACCCCACCTCTTGAAGACCATGAGTTATCCCCACCATCTTCCTCATCTCAGGTCTACGAGATTAATATGATTAGTGTCGCTACTCGAGGGCAGAAAAACAATGGGAAAGCAAAAGAAAACACACCTGCGGCATCTCTTTCTCCGTCAAACATCCCGATTGCACCACCACCTAAAGTGGTCATTCGCGGACCCGCCTATCCCGTCTCTAATGGCATTGCCCACCGAAATATGATTAAACAGCTTCACCAATCGCCCGTAAAAATGACATTGTATGACCTCATTCAGACTTCTGAATCTCATCGACAAGCTCTCGTTGAGATCCTTCAAGGGATAGAGGTTTTACCTAATGAAACCCTGCCTGTCGCCTCCATTCTAACACCCAATCACGTTGCTTCTCTCACCAAACAACCCACTGCCCCAACCACTTCTGTCTCTGTACAACAAGCTGCTGCAGTCAGTTTCTCTGAAGATGAAATTGTCGACTTTGGTACAGAAGATCCTGACCCTGCCCTTTTCATCTCCGCTTACGTCCGGGACATTCGAGTACGTCGGGTTATGATTGACGGGGGCGCTAGCCTAAACATCATCTCTTCAAAAGCCTTCCAACAGATGAACATCCCTTCTAGTTGCATGTGTGCCAACCCCATCATGTTGCGGTCATTCAATGACGCTATTACTTCTACCTTAGGCACCGTGATCCTCAACATTCGCGTAGGACCACGTACTTTACCCGAACTCTTCTATGTCTTGGAGGGAGAGTTCGATATAATATATTCTTTGGGTCGTCCTTGGATCCGAGCCATGGGATGCGTTCCTCAACATTACATAGATGTATAAAATTTGAGTACGAGGGGAAGTCTTACACCGTAAAAGCTGACCCTCCCCCTTTAAAACCTGCAATATGTTATACTACCCTAACGATGTGCTTATACCAATCAAGACACCCATACATTCAACCCAACCATCCGCCTCAAATGTACCTCAACCATCCACCTCAACCGCGCCTACGCCTTCAATTGATGAAACCACCATCGCAAAAACCACTTCCCTTCCCGCAGCTAACATTCCAACCTCCGATCCCTTAGTAGATGTTTTTCAGCGCCTTACGCTGGGGGAGTACCGCCTATATAACGTTAGTTCTTTCCCTACCCCACAGGAGTACGGACAATTACATGCACATCCCACCTACGACCGTCGCGTGGGGGAGATAATCTCTTACGGACCACCCCATTGCCGCACTAACCTAACGTATGGGGGTGTTGACGCATCCTCCATTACCCCTGAACCTCCTCTTGGTGTGGTTCCTTTCCAATCCGATTTTCAATACTTGACAAATCGTCGTTTCGCCCTCACCTTCTTGACTCGCTGTGCGTGGAAAGGCTTTGGTTTTGGCCTTTACGAACAAGGCCGACATACACTCATTCCCGTGACTACCCGTAAACATAATGATCGCAGTGGTCTCGGTTTTCCCGAAACACCTACACAGGAGACACCTCCTGTCAGCTATATCCTAGAAGAAGAAGACGTCGCCCCTACCAAACCATCATCACCCACTTTGCCATCATCACCCGCAGAATCTATAGACCCTGAATCTATCCCTCCTAACTTTTTTTTTTCATAAATGTCATCTTCATAGGTCCTCTCACTTATCAACGTGATAATGAGGACCCATCCTCTCTTCCCCTTCTTTATCCAGACATGATCGAAGAGGATTCGCCTTTGATTAATGTTGTTGAATGCCAGGATGACGACTCCATCCTCACTTACCTTGGCGCGGATGATTCTTATATTCAACGAGCCTTACCATCTGAAACCCAAACTATGCTGAACGAATCTACCATAGAAATCAATATCCACACGGAGGAGGATCCTCACATTGTGAAGATTGGACAATCCCTTAACACATCAGAACAAGCCGCCTTTACTACCTTTCTCCGTGCTCATAACCAAGCTTTCGCATGGTCTTACGCTGACATGCCAGGAATTGATCCTACCATCGCCGTCCATAACATCACCCTAAACCCCGATTCCAAACCAGTCAAACAAAAATTGAGAAAAATGCATCCACGCATTGCTCTCTTGGTCAAAGAGGAGCTCCAACGACTCCTTTCTGTTTCCTTCATTTTGCCTATTGACTATCCTCAATGGATTTCTAACATCGTACCTGTCACTAAAGCGACAGGGGGACTTCGGATATGCACAGATTTCCGGGATCTTAACCTCGCTTGCCCCAAGGATGACTTCCCCCTCCCAAGTATTGATCAACTTGTTGATCTCACTGCAGGCCATGAAATGCTTTCTCTCATGGATGGCTTTTCAGGATACAACCAAATTTTGGTTGCCCCTGCCGATCAGCACAAAACTGCCTTCATAACTCCTTGGGAACCTTCAGTTATCGTGTCATGCCATTTGGCCTTAAGAATGCTTTGGTGCTACTTATCAACGGGCTATGACCTACATTTTTCATGACATTATGCACACTATCCTTGAAGACTATGTCGATGATCTTCTCGGCAAGTCTAAACATCGTAGTGAACATCTCGATGTTTTAACCATTATTTTTGATCGCCTGTTACAATATTCTGTCCGCCTTCAACCGAAGAAATGTGTCTTTGGTGTTCTTTCGGGAAAACTTCTTGGCTTTATCGTCTCTTTGCGTGGCATTGAGGTCGATCCATCTAAAGTCAAAGCTATCCTAGAAATGCCCCCACCCAACAATCTCAAACAATTGCGTAGTTTACAAGGTAAGCTCCAATCTATCCGACGTTTCATCTCCCAACTCTCGGATCGATGTCAACCTTTCCATCACCTCCTTAAAAAGGATATTGCATTCCAATGGAGCGAAGAATGTCACCAAGCCTTCGAAGCTCTCAAATCCTATCTCTTGCAGCCACCCGTGCTTATCCCACCCCAAGACGACCGCCCCTTCTACCTTTACCTTTCCGCCACCGACCACGCTGTAGGAGCCATGCTTGCACATCATGACTCTGAGAATCACGAACAAGCCGTTTATTATATAAGTCGTACTTTGGTGGACTATGAGACTAGGTACACACATGTAGAAAAATTGTGCCTTGCCCTATCATTCGTGGCCACCAAACTCCGACACTACCTTCTAAATCACAAGACTTTCATCATCACCAATACAGACCCCATCCATTACATGTATGCCAAACCTCATCTGAACCAACGCATTGCTAGATGGCTCATGCTTCTCGCCGACCTCGACCTTGAGTTTATCCACCAAAAATCAATCAAAGGACAAACCATCGCGGACCAACTTGCGGACGCTCCTTTACCGGGGGAACAATTTACCAATTTCACATTTCCCGACGAACTCATCGCTACTCTTTCCATCACGGAGGAGTCGTACCCAATGACCCTCTTCTTCGATGGATCTAAATGCCAGCGCGGCGGAGGAGCCGGCGTTGTTCTCATTCCCCTCAATGCTGAACCTATGCCTCTTTCATTCCGACTTGATTTCCCTTGCACTAATAATACAGCGGAATACGAGGCCCTTGTTCTGGGTCTCCAAGTTACGTTACACTTAGGCATCAAATCTATCAACATTTTTGGTGACTCTCAATTGGTAGTCAATCAAGTTATGGGCGTCTACCAATGCAAAAATGAGGAACTTCAAAAATACAAACACTACGTGGATTCACTTCTAGCCTTATTTACTCACTATTCTATACAAACCATTCCACGCTCCACTAACAAATTTGTGGACACTATGGCTTGCTTAGCCTCGCAAATTCCCGCCGCACCAACTGACTCTGAATTATTCATCGTGGTCCAACAACTTTTTGTCCCATCCTATTCAACCCCGGTAGTTTGTACGATAAATACTGTGTCTACTAGTTCGCAGGATACCTGGTACCACCAATTTCACGATTATCTTACAACTTCTATTCTCCCACCTGACCTTACTAATACTGGCAAACGCGCGTTTCTTAAACGCGTTTCTCGTTATGTTGTTATGGGAGGACTCCTTTATAAACGTGGCTTTGATGGCATCCTCCTTCGCTGTCTAACTGGCGTGGAGGCCACTCATACCATCCAACAGGTCCATGACGGTATTTGTGGTGGACATTTTAGCGGCCTTGCCGTGGCCAAACGAATCCTTCGCCTTGGTTATTATTGGCCTACTCTCAATAACGACTGCTACGAATATGTTAAGCATTGTGTTATGTGTCAGCAACATGCCAACCTTCAACATACTCCTAGCCACCCGCTCCAGGTCGCTCGAGATCTTTGGCCCTTCTCACAATGGGGTTTAGACCTTATTGGTGAGATTCACCCGACCTCTTCACAACGTCACCGTTGGATAATCACAGCGACCGAATATTACACAAAATGGGTGGAGGCTATTCCACTCATTTCAATCAAAAAAGAAAAAATTGTCGAATTCATTAACCACCACATTATCTGTCGTTTTGGTGTTCCTCATCGCCTAATAACAGATAATGGTAAATCTTTTAAAAACAAGTTGTTACAAGACCTTTGTGACAACTTTGGTATCAAACTTAGTTTCTCATCACCTTACTATCCACAGGCCAATGGTCAGCCGAGTCCTCTAATAAAACACTAACCAAAATCCTCATGAAAGTTGTCAATGAATCCGGAAGAAATTGGCACGATCACATTCCCTTTGCCCTTTGGGCTTATCGTACTAGCATTTGTACCTCTACTAATGCCACACCTTTTTCTTTGGTATACGGTACCGAGGCTGTTTTGCCTCTCGAAATACAAATACCCTCCCTTAGAATATCTCTTCAGGATATTCTCACCAACGATGATTTCCGCCAAGAACGGTTAGCCCAATTGGAGCTTCTTGACGAACGCCGTCTTACAGCTCTTGATCACCTTCAAATCTATCAAAAACGCATTAAACGTGCTTATGATAAGCGACTTCATGAGCGTACCTTTAAGGTTGGTGATCTTGTTCTCAAAGAGAATCAACATGTAACCAAACTAGAAAAGAGCAAACGTGGAAAATTTGCTCCCAATTGGATTGGGCCTTATATAATCACTCATACCTATGGATCTGGTACTTATCGTTTAGCTTCGCTTAATGGTAAACCTGAGCCTGAACCCCTTAATGCCTTGCATCTTCGACCATTCTACTGTTGAAATTAGTGTTATATCACTTCTTATCTACCTGCCGCTCGTCCCTTGAGCTCACTTACCACTACATACACTCTGTTTCCTACACTTCATAATAACAATCAAGCTCACATAGTTTGATCCTCACCTCCCCTTGATGATGCCTTCCCCTTTTTAGTCTAGTCCATGACTTCAAAAGTATTAAAATAAGCCGTATTCTTATGGGATTTTCTTGAGTCAAACTTCCTACTCCCTAGATGCTTCACGCCAAATGAACATCTAGTCATTTAAATTAAATATGGACTGCTCCCTCGAAGGACAGCTATATGCCGAACTATTGCTACTATTATATATAGACTGCTCCCCCGAAGGACAGCTATGCATTACAATCATATCTGCTACTATAAATAGATTGCTCCCTCGAAGGACAGCTATACACAGTCAGCCTTTATCAAGAGCTTCTCGCATTGATCAGCTTCGTGAAGACCTCAAGAATAATACAATCAATATCCCATGTAGACTTCCCGCATCGATCGCCTACATTCAATGAAAGAAAAGTCTCATTCAAAAGCACTTTTGAGTCATGGACTTGTCTATTTAGGGTAGTTTCTCTTTCGTCGAATAATCACCTTGCAACAAGCTCTCAAAGACTCCCCGCCATATCAACCACCTCACCTCACCCTTTGTCAAAGCAACAAAAACTCAAGGGACGTGACGTATATCCGATATATTGTGATTATACAACTCTTTTCACCTATCGACTTCTCGCCTATGCAAGGTACTTAGGGATTCAAGCTCATCCTATGTTAATATGTGGTTTGTTTAGCTCTTTTCACCTACGGAGCACTCTTTCCTCTTTGCCTCGCATCTAGGATTGTGTGTTGATCTTAATCAGGACATGGTTCCCTTCTATTTGGGTAAGCTAACTTTCACTTTACCTATACCTACATCAACATCGCCCATACCTTACCAACACCAACAACATTACCCTATCAACATCAAATTCTTATCAACCAACAAATTGCCTAACCATACCCAAATTGCCTGAATTCACCTCTCCCTGGTCCTAAGGGAGAACTACATCGGTCTGAGGCCCTCCTTGCTTTGTGCAATGGGCTATGTAGGCAGCACTTTGGAGACATGGGGTCTCCCAAGGTTAGCTCGACCATCCCCTACCATAACTTATCATGTGTGGTAAATATAAATATTTTTGTGCATTTTTATTTAATCACATTTCTCTTTACCCTTTTTCGAAACACCGAAAATCAAAACACCAACAATCTTATTATTATCGTAACTCAAATCAACATACATATTCAGTTTTATTTAGATGTTAAACAAATACATCTTCTCTATCATCGACGACACGCGGTCGGCATCCTTATTTATTCTTATACCTTGCTAACATTTACTCAGACCCTCACGCCTCATCCCGAACTAGGCGATGATCGTGATTGTTGACCCCTCTCGCCGAGCCTCTCTGTCCTCAAAGGTACCACAGCTATTGGTACCGCCCACTGATCTGCCAATCTCTCCTGTAACATATGAATACGCCCTCTCGCATGGAGGACTTCAGCCTCTAGTCTCCCGCCTTAGTGACTCATGCAACCACTAACAATCCTCTTGTCTCATTCACCTGCGTTTGGAGCTGCTGAACCAAACGTTGCAGACGATCCCTCTCTGCTGTAATCACCGCTATGTCAGGGCGCTCACGTACACCTCGCAGTTCTGCTACCCACCATAATCTATAGGCCTCTGTCGTTCCCGCATCCATTACCTCCCGCGATCGGGCTGCTACCTCTTCGCCCTTCTCGGAGGTGTTGGCCGGGAGGTGAGAATGTTTGCCTCGCGTCGATCCTCATATATGGTCTATAAGCCAGGGGTATATCCTGCACAAATCCAAATTGTCGCCGCACGCGATCTATAGGAATCCTCTCATACTCCCCCGGCCTGTGCCCTGCGATCCACCTCAATCGCTCAACACCCCTCAACTCCTCAGCTATGTTCTCTGTTATCATATAGTTTCCGTATGGCCTCCAACAGATATCCGCAACCGTCACTCTCTCCCATACCTGCCTGTAATACTCAATATCACTGTCACGGCTGGGATCTCGCCTCTTATTCTGCTCGGACCCATCGTCTCGAATCCCAACCTCTCGTACTCTGGGTCTCTCTGCTGGAGGGATTGGCTATTGGTCGCACACAAACCGTGTGCTCATAGGCCCAACAGCAGTGTAATGAGTATGAACAATCCAAATGCGTCGTCCCCGTGATTTCACCTACAAGCCCATAAACCCCTCGTATAGCTCCGCCAAATATGCAGTGCCCATGCAAACGTAACGTTCCTTTCTACCATCTCCCGTATAACACACATCAATGCCTTTGGAAATCTTCCCCTTCCGCCCTCGGTAGCGCATAATACCCTACTTCTATCATTAATATCACTGCTAACCTTGTCTCCTCGGGTGTGTGTTTGCGTACATTACCCCATATGTAAACGATAAACCTCATTGTGTCAAATCTCGTGCGTATGGACCAAATATCTGCTGTTATAGCTCCCAGTGCATAGCTAGTAGTGCTCGATATCTTTGTTCTCCCGTAATAGGAGTCTAAAATCTGAAACACATCTTCCAATGTTCTTGTCATTTCACTGTTGGCGGATAGAAGGTATTTGTCTCGGGATTCCATCTTTCAATCAACGCCTGTAACATACCATGGTTATGTGTGATTCGTGAATAATAACGGATTCCACTTAACCCCAAACGATTTATCAACGTCCATTCCGCTGGTGTTACATCCGCTCGGATTCGTGACAACAAAGGCCGGCACACTATCATTCATCCTCAATCCCCTCTGCTGCTGCGCATACACCAAAACAACAAACAACCATTCAATCCGTCAGTGGTTTTTTCAAACATTCGGAAATTCCTCCGATGAATCGCAGATTATGTTATACATAACCGATATCGGTTGAGTAACCGATACCGGTTCTCCCTAACCGATACCGGTCACTGTCAATTATATACACCTTCCCAAAAAAAAAAAAAAACAACCACCTACGACAATAATTTGCTCGTTTATTCCTTTTTATACATACAAACATACCTGAAACCCCTGATTGCCTACCCTGTAACACTTACCTCACCTGCAACCCTTGTTATCATGTTTTCTTTCTCATATCTACCCACCTACTCTCCCCCATCTTATTCACGAAACATGCAGTAGTTAAATCACAAACAAAATGATACCTCTTGGGTTGCAGCAGCTTGAGGTGGCCCTTGTCTTCCCTCATGTCCTTGCCTGCTGGATGCTTCTCCTCGTTCTGCCATGATCACCACCCTTTTCAACTTTGTCTTTCTGCCTTCTGAACCTCGGATCACATTCACTTTCCTTGTCTCTTTTCTCCTTCTCACCCAAATCTCTCATGCAAATACCTGTCTCAGTCGTCAAAAAGCGTCGCGTTCGCGTATTTAACCTCTTGCATGGCTCTAAAATTAAAACTCAAGTTGCCACCCTAGCTTTTCTATTTTTAGAAAAGCTCATACCTAAATAACCGGTATCGGTCATATAACCGATATCGGTCATATAGCTACCGACATCGGTTACCTAACCGATACCGGTTACACACCTGCCTTTTTGAAACAGGGTTCTTTTCTTCATTTCTCATCTAAATTTTTGTCGCGCCCGCCTCTTTGCCTGCATAAACAACACAATTTACCACATTTGTTCATCCACCACACATAGCCTTATAACTTCATTAACATCATTTATTTTATACAAATACACAACCATCAACTACGAATTTCAAGAAACTATCAATCTCTACATCATTTGGATCCAACTCATCAGTTACATATATCACAATGTCACAAAACCAACAATTCATCACATCACATATCATTCATACATACGTACAACAAACACAAAAACATCAACATCATCCATCTATCAACATATCAACTAAAACTTATCATACATTACATATTACCAACCATTAACAAAATATTTAAACACATTTTGAACACTGCACAAGGATCAAAACATCGTCTCTATATATACAATGTGCCCTACATCGGGGCCTCTGTGATCTCATAATATACCAAAGCCGGCACGCAGGCCGCAATACCTACCAAAAATCTCGACTCGGCTCGCAGGCCGGTCTCTCATATCAAAAATATACTCGGCTCGCAGGCCGGTATCAAATGTACAACCCGTACTCGGCTCGCAGGCCGGTATATAATAAATAAAATGAATCAATACAATGAATAAGTGTCGGCACGCAGGCCTCTATCAATACAACCGGTTCGCAGACCGGTGCCCGTGTCCCTATACAAAACCATGTCGGGGATCTATCAGCTCTCCCCACCGCCCTCGGCACCTCTCCCCACTGGTCCCTGTGGTGCCTCTCGCCTCCTGCCCGTCACGGACACGCCAGCTGTGGCTGCCCCTCCCTGAGATCTCTCGGGGCGTGCGAGGTCTCGCCTATCATGCGCCGCATACGCACGATACTCGACTCCGTACTATCAAGAATATCCTCGATAATATCGGGCCTCTGCTCTAACCTCCATATAGCGATCTCGTGCCATCAAGGAGCTGGGCTGGTCTGGCACCTAACACTACCCCCCCGAGCTCGTACTGCACTTTGTGGCCGCGGTGGTGCCGCCTCGTGTTCTTCCTATACTCGCACTCGTGGCTGGTGCTTTGGTGGTGGTGCTTCAGTGCTGCGTACTCTACACTGTGGCTGTGGTCTGGTGGTGCTTACTCGTGCTGCTGTACTGCACTGCGTGGCCGTGTGGTGCTTTGGTGGTGGTGCTACTGTGCTCGTGCTCGAGCTCAAGGCTAGCTGCCTGCCTGTAAGGCCCCTATTCGTGCTGCGCAGCAGCCTGGGCTGCCTGTAAGAGCCGCACTCCGACCTCTGAGCTGATCCTCTCTCCTATAATCAGGCCAGTCAGTTCCTGGCCGCAGCGGTACTATCCTCGCTGCTCTCTGCCCAGCCCACCACACCCTGTATGCTCCCGTGCACCCGACATCATCCACACCCTCACCTGCTGGTCTCTCCGCTACCCAGTCTGGATCCAAAGGCCGCGTGGCGCCGGGCAAGCGGGGGCTCTACATCATCCCTCCTGTACTGAGGGAGGGGAGGTGGCTCGTCCTGTCGTAGCCCCATCTGCCTGCGTACCCTCTCTAGGGGTATCCGCTCGTACTCGCCCGGCCTCCGTCCTGCTATCCAGAATGTATACTGGATCAGGCGCAGCTGTACGCGGGCTCCTCTACCAGGCTGGTGACCTCTGTAGGGTCTCCATACAATGTCTACTGCTGTAAGGCCCTCTAGCAAGTGTCTATAATAGACCACATCCCGACCTGCAACAACTGCTCGTGGCTGGCCCACGACCCCCAACCACCTCTGAAAGCCATATCGGTATACGACCTGTGGCCCTGCTACTGGGTAGCCCTACTGGCCTGATGCATACGATGTGCTCGTATGCCCAACAGTGCAACAAAAATGTAGAACAAATACCAAATCACCTCCTCCGGCGATAGCCCCATAGCTCCCTGTATAATTGCACCAGATACACTGGTGCCCATGCGAAACAGGTGTGCTCCTCCACCATCTCCAGCAGTACCCCCATCAATGCTCGTGGGAAGCGGCCTCCCTCTGAGTCCGGGAGGGCGAAGCAGGTGATCCCAACCATCATCAACACAGCCAGTCGTGTCTCGTGACGATGCGCACGGTACATGTCACCGTACCCGATACTCGCGCTATGGTAGGTCAGTAGCGCGGCTGCATCCCCAAAAACCTGCAGTATGCTGTCCATCGCAGTCTCTGAATCTACCTGGAAGACTGCCTCTCCCTCGATCGGTAGCCGCAGGATGCGATACACATCCTCTAATGTGACGGTCATCTCTCCGGTCGGCAGATGGAACACATTGGCCACCGATCCCATCTCTCGATGAGGGCGACCATCAGGCTGTGATCCCTCTCTATCGCTCTGTACCTCTGGACCCCGCCGAGTCCCACCTCGTGCATGATGGCCCAATGCGCCGCCGATACGTGTGGCCTCATCCGACTTAATAGTGGAGGCATCCTATCACGCATCGTCAACCGCCGACGTGCTGCGCAAAACCAACCCACATTCTTAGACCTACTCTTTATTATAACATCTACTTTACCATCTAAACCCCCTTTTGTAACACCCAAAATCTAACCCCACACCTAAACCTTCTCCACCCCTAAACCAACCCCCACACCGACCCGCAACCCAACCCAAAAACCAAAACCCAACCCAACCCAAAAACCCAAAACCTAACCCCACACCTAACCCTTCTCCACCCCTAACCCAACCCCCACACCGACCCACAACCCAACCCAAAAACCCAAAACCCAACCCAACCCAAAAACCCAAAATCTAACCCCACACCTAACCCTTCTCCACCCCTACACCCCACTCCCACTCCCACCCACAACCCAAAAAACAATCCACCCCACTCCCACTCCCACCCACAACCCAAAAAACAATCCACCCCACTCCCACTCCCACCCACAACCCAAAAAACAATCCACCCAACCCCACTCCCACCCCAACCCAACCGACGCCGGCCGATACATAACCGACGCCGGTCACCAACAACCCTCCCTTCCCCTAAAATTGAGCGACCGATGTCGGTCGCTTAGTGACCGACATCGGTCACTGTCCTCTCTCGGCCGAACCCCGTCGCCCCCTAAAACCCGCTTTTCCTATTTTCTACCCATTTACCCGCCCAAAAACCCTCCAATTTTACTCACCTAGCCGCATTACCCTATTTTACCTCTCTACCCTCTCCGTTTTTCAAATTACCTCCATTTACTCCTTATTTCCTACAAAATACAAATTCCTACCCAAACCCCCCATTTAGCCTAATAACCATTTCAATGCATAAATCACGAGTTTAGAACCTACCGGTACGACGACACGTCGTCGTGGTGGGATGGGTGGTGGCGGTCCAGCTGGTCCAGCTCCTCCTGCCTGTGCCATGGCTCCAATCCTGATCTATTGGGTCCCTGGCCAATCACCTGCTGCCTCCTCCTCAATCGGGCCCACTATCAACTCTCTCCGCCAATCAAATAGCTCCACCTCACTCAATAACCCTCCAAATCAACTCTCCACGTCAGACAAGTCGCTTTGGTTTGCAAATTTTCTAAAGTGACAATGACAGGCCGTATTTTTCTTTTTATAGGTTTTTCGATCTTAACCGATGTCGGTTTAATTTTGCCCTAAGAAACCGGTATCGGTCGCTTAACCGATATCGGTCATGCAGAATCGACATCGGTTCTCTACCCAACTTTCACCCCATTCTTTGCCCTTATTTACTCCTTGCCTCTTTTTCACCAATATCGCCTCCGTCCACCTTTGCTGCACAACATCTGTTCACTTGTCCAGCCTGACCTACGGCCTCGCCCTACCTATTTGGCCCGACCTAAGGCCTCAACCTACCATTCGGCCCGACCTAAGGCCTCAACCTACCAATTGGCCCGACCCAAGGCCTCAACCTACCATTCGGCCCGACCTAAGGCCTCAACCTACCAATTGGCCCGACCTAAGGCCTCAACCTACCATTCGGCCCGACCTAAGGCCTCAACCTACCAATTGGCCCGACCCAAGGCCTCAACCTACCATTCGGCCCGACCTAAGGCCTCAACCTACCAATTGGCCCAACCTAAGGCCTCAACCTACCATTCGGCCCGACCTAAGGCCTCAACCTACCAATTGGCCCGACCCAAGGCCTCAACCTACCATTCGGCCCGACCTAAGGCCTCAACCTACCAATTGGCCCGACCTAAGGCCTCGCCCTACCTATTTGGCCCGACCTAAGGCCTCAACCTACCAATTGGCCCGACCTAAGGCCTCGCCCTACCTATTTGGCCCGACCCAAGGCCTCAACCTACCAATTGGCCCGACCCAAGGCCTCAACCTACCATTCGGCCCGACCTAAGGCCTCAACCTACCAATTGGCCCGACCCAAGGCCTCAACCTACCATTTGGCCCGACCCAAGGCCTCAACCTACCTATTTGGCCCGACCCAAGGCCTCGCCCTAACAATTTGACCCGACCCAAGGCCTCAACCTACCCACCTAACCTGACCCAGGGCCACCGCCCAACCACTTGGCCTGACCCAAGGCCGTATCACTTCCATACCATACCCACAATCAACGTTTTATTTTATACATCCATCATGTACCTTGTGTTCAATCAAGCTCACTGCTCGTGTTTTAGCATGATTAGGGTCCTTGACTTGATCGTCGACCGCTTTGCCTGACCTGAGACCGTGACGTTTATCTCAACCAAACCAACCTTTTTGGTACTACCGAACATGCCTAAACGCTCCGGGTACCTTACCATTATATACCCCGAGCTACTTCCTATGCCTTGGATACCGGATTATATCACCCTTGTTTGGATAAACTATCGACCTTTGCCTATACATTGCTTTGGTTTGCTAGTCAAATCATGTACCCTAGTCGTACTATTGCATTTCAACATGCGTCTGCTTCCTTGGACCTACCCCACCACCTTACCATCCTCTCTACCACATATACCCTTTATCAACCCTATCCCTGATTTCCCGTTCACTCAATCTGCGATAGATTTGAGGGGGATTACCTATATCCTTAACATGAGAAACCACTTCATATTATTGTCCGCGCAGCTTTACAGAACAAGCTACACGACAATAAGGGGCTAATGTAGACACCAAATTCGTGTCTTACGACCCCTTGTGACCCGCATCCCATTTCGCAACCTAACCTCATTACCTAAACTTTACACAATTATTTATTAATTACCTTATAATTGATAAATCCACATCACCTTACCCGCCACCTCACTTTGCCACCTCATCATGACCTAGCCCTAACCCTAAACTAACCTAATTAAGACCCATGACTTGGTCTAGACTCACATCCATAACTAATGCCTCCTTACTCGCACCCAAAGCCGACCTTCTAGCCACTTGACCAATCCCGCAACTGATCTCTCGGGAGAAAAG
The DNA here is from genome assembly GCA_018340775.1 of Taxus wallichiana var. yunnanensis. Lineage (NCBI taxonomy): Eukaryota > Viridiplantae > Streptophyta > Pinopsida > Cupressales > Taxaceae > Taxus > Taxus wallichiana. The sequence goes on along the minus strand of CM031238.1, from coordinate 466,923,001 downwards.
CAGGGAAGGTGGGCTATTTTACTAAAAATAGCCTACTTTTTCCTTACCGATGCCGGTTCCTACTCGACCACCGTCGGTTACGCAACCGCCATCGGTTCCCTGTAAATGGGCTCCCCAAACCAAAACAACGGATCGGAATTTCATTTCGAGATCACCAAAGGATTTCGAAAACAGCAGAGAGCATTGCGGCGAGGAGGAACAGAGTCCAGATCTTCACTTGACAGAGCAGAGACGAGTAAAGAAACTAGAAGTGTTTACAACCAAGGAGATCAACTTGCATCTATGCCAAAACCAGTAAGTCACATCTTGCATGTCCTTTGTTATAACATTTCTTATGCTTCTTGAATCTCAGTGCTCCTAAATCCATTTCAGAATCCACTACCCAACTTGCCATTGCATCTAACTATCATTCTTTTGCTTCTAATCATCCCATTTCCTAATACCATCCAAAACCAGCCATTACAAACACTATAGCTGCCAAGAAGAGTGTAGAACCCACCGCTATCGCTTATCGCAGAATCGCCATCGGTTATCGCGATCGCATCGGTTCTCGCTTATCAAGAATCGCATCGGTTCCTCCGATCAAAACCAGTAAAACCACCTTTCCCCTACCCAGCTTTAACGAAATAATTTAATTGATATTTTGCGCTCTTTTGTGTTAATTCATATTAGAGGGAACTGACCACCTTCAAAGGAAGTTTTATATTTCCCGGCCCAAGGCGCTTCTCATTTATTGTTTAATCAAAATCTTGTGGTCTTGTGTTCTTATTTGCAGTAGTCCTTCCAAGACAAAAGGAGTTCTCCGTAGTCACCGATCTTTCTCTACGGTACGCGCACACCATCTCGACATTCAATGTATTCCTCCTAACCCTAACCTCATCTGCTTCTAAAAGGAATGAAAGGATAGAAGCAACTCTATTCTCGAAGTTGAAACATTCCGAGCTAAACAGCTCTACCCCGAGAAACACCTATGCCCCCGAGAAGAATCGATATGTCCATCATGTATTTAATTGAACTATATTTCCAATGGTATATTTTTTCCTCTTGACTCATCCTGAATCTCCTGCAATATTCCATTGAATTTCGTGTGTTTTTTCCACCGCTTACCCCTTACACCTTAGAAACCCATAGTTGCACAACTTGTTCCTAAACCTCAAAACACTCCCAAATATTCCTAAACATGTTGAAATATGTTCTTATCTCCTTCATACCACTTCTTGATTAATTTTACCTTTCAACACTTCCCTAGAGGACACAAATTTGTCCCAAAAAAAGCTAAAAATAACCTTTCTAGGCTTGTCAAAGAATTCTCTCTAAGAAGCACTATACTGAATGAACTAAATGACCATGTTTTGACATTTCTAACATCAAGGAAATTATACACAAAAAATATGAGGGATTTTAGGGATCAGGGATAGGTATGACACTAAGGAAAGACTGATCTAGATAGGTGTTCAAGAGGGCTACTAAGCAAAATTTTTGACACTAGGGTGTAATTGTCATTATTCAACATTGAATTGCCCTTGCAAATTCTCATGAAAATAGTATGGAATGATGTTCAATGAAGTGTAACAGATAAATAGACATGGTAAAAGTATGGAGAGTATGAGGATGAATTGTGGAGATACTCACAAGTGTCTCAAAGTGTTGGTTCAGGGTTTAGTCATGTTTCCAAGGTTTGCATTAGACCTATTTATAAACCCTAGGTGTCGAAATGATATTGTTTGGAATAATTTAAGAATTATGATGAAAATTTGATCATAGGATAAGGTGTATTAGATTGATATTAAGGTGTGGTCCAAGTTTCAGGTCTTGAGTTGCATGTTTTAGCAAGATATTACATTTTTCTCCTACTGAGTTCACAAAATTGAGAAACCAAGATCAATGTGGTCTATTCGATGCTTTTTGGCATGTGTGAAGTATGAATGGGAGGCTAATATATTCTTGTTAGTTTGGGAAGGAACATAGCTCAATGTTCCTTGCATTATTTTGTTGTTTGAGGGGAAGAGATTTATGAACAATCATTAAGAAGTTAAGGATCTCTAAAACCCTACGTAAAAAGTGATGGAGAATGATTTGATCACACATGCACATAATGGATTTTTTTACCAATTTTTATGACTCGGGAATTGTATAATACTTTATTAGGTTTCTCCAAGTGTAATTTAGGTGTTATGGTTGTGTGTGGACCCCATAGTAAATGCAAGTTTTTGGAGTTCTATTTTGTCCCAATTTTTCACTAGATATATTAATTAAATTTGTGTTTGAGGAAGTATGGAAGCTATAATTATTTTTTTGGATGGTTTAAAATTATGGTTGAACCCTTAGGAGGTATGTTGATGTCCATTTTGGAAGACTAGTTTTGGGGGAAAATGGCGCTTTGGTGCTCAATGTTGTAGAGATGATTTGATGGTATTTTATTCTCGAGTGATGGTGTAACATCCTCATTTTTAACTTTAGAACAAGTGAATTTTTTTTTTTTTTTGATAATTGCATACTGGTTCTAAATACATAATTTAGAACTCACAATTCAAATAACCATTCATATAACAAGCAACCATATGCAGCTGTAATGACTCGGAGTACTTCCGATCTATTCATTCCATGACTCGGTAATCTACCGATCTATTCATGAGTAATAAGAGTCGGTGTTTTTATTTAACACATCACTCTTGCGGTTCTCTTCCCTAATCTGGGAATTCAGAATGCTCTGTCCAAGGAATCTAACTGAATAACTGTTACCATTATTCATCGGCATCTCATCCCTTAGACTAGGTGAATCAGGACAACGCAATCAGCAGCTTGCGATACTTTGGCCAAAGATTTGAAACATATCAGTTCATGTCTCGTATTCCTTAACGCATACTCGTCAATCTGAATACGCCTTCACCCCATTCATATGTTATATAGAATGTCTTATACTGATTACTGTCAGTCCTTTCTTTCACAGCTGAATCACTCGGAGGCAGATTAACAAGGTGATAATGTTATATGGATGCCTACGAGGATTAGGGATATGATGACATACTGGTTCAACCTTGCAGTTCAACCAGTGTGTCATGACACCCCAAATCTTCGAGGCAGTCATATAACATGACCACGTTCTTAATCGGTCCCTGGGTAACTCGTGCGAAATCAAGTGTAAATCTCAACGATCAATGCAAGGGGTGTCGCCATAAGTCACCTGCATTGTTGTAACTTCGAGAAGATCCTAATCTTCTCGGAGGTACAGCCCTGCAGTCGACTTTATGCCGTCAACCTTTAGATCCGCCTCGAGAAGATCTACCCAAAACAAGCGTTACGCACTAGAGTTTAAATTACTTCTTAAGACTTTTCCCTAAGGTTAGCCTTTGCAAATCCCTGGATTCATTTTCTTAAGACGACCCTCCTCTATTATTCCATTACTTGGTAGAGGTATTATGGTCTAGTTTCTATCAAGGAGTCATTAGAATACATCTGATTCTAAGCAACAGATTCAGACAATATCTCATAACCTATGCTTGAGATTGCCACCTGAAACTCCATTGATTGCCTATCAGTTCTCTTAACTGAATTCATATCATACCTTTCATTTTAAAGCTATGAATGATTAAGAATCCAATCTACTATTGTCCTATTATACTTAGGACTAGGGATTAGTAATTCAATCCAACTTGTTTAGCGTTATCTTTTAGGCTCAATTTTTAACCTATCTTCTAGAGAGACAATATTTAAGTTACAATATTGCATTATCCAGATCAAATTAGAACTACTAAATACTCATAAGAATTTAGTCTAATTACTTACAAGCTTTCATTGTCAATCACAAAAGCATCCATATTATACAAAGATAACTATGCCTCTTCGTTACATAAACCGAAGAAGTTCATCATTCATAATAGAATACAACACATAAGTATCAAACACTTATTTTCATTCCTTTCGAAACTCGTACAATTACATTTTATGCAACAGCATACTTGATATAATGCTAACGGAAAAGAAACATCTTTTCTCATATAGTACATCCATAAAATCAAGCTGTAATTCATAATAAATCAAATAAACTATCTGATCGGACTGCCAGATCTGCATTGTATTTACCTCTTACGGCAACCATCTGCAAAAATAGTCAACATGAGTCAGTTCAATGAACTGAGCATGATAAGCACTAACTTTTAAAACAATTGCAATCCATCAATTGTTTCCATTAAACACCCTGTTTAAATGAGATCAAATATCCAAATAAGAAAACATATTCAGGCTATGTCCTTGTAATACTAAATGATTACAAACATGTAACTCTATCATTGTTACAGAATAGTCTTAAACACTTTCTAATTTTTCATCAGATATTAAAGAAACAAGAACGAAGGCATATAAACAATCATTGAATCCAAATCACGACACTGGTCAGATTGTTGCATTCTTTCAAAAAAAAGGAAATAACATAACAATTTGGAATCCTACCAAAACGTTACCAAATTAATTTCCTACTGATAGTTCATTATCAATAATATTAAATAAAGGAAGAGAAAGAATCAATCCATTCTTACTTCCCTTTTTACATAAGTTCATCACTGTACTGCCTTCACTTATGAGAACAATCCAACGGATATAAATGAACAAGTTAGACAGTAGCGAAATCAAGATCACTGTTCTAAATCACGAAAATAGAAACTCGAAGAAATCTCTTGTACAGCAACTAACACATCAACTATCCATAAATCAGTCTGATGTCCAAAACTAGTTTCACCTAAACACAGTAAGGCTTTCGAACCAAGTTCGAAAGCAAGAGCTTCAAGCGTATTGCTGTAACCAACAACTCTATAACATTAAGCCTTTTAAGGTTTCCGAGAAACTATGCTATGGTGACCACACATTGATTCCAATTCATGATCAGTCAGTCGAATTGAACAAACAGAAAGGAACTTAGCATACTTATACTTTCTCAGTCTATCGGACTGAACAAACGGAAAGGAACACCATCAATCGATCCCTACCTTGGTGCATGCAAATCCCTAGTGCAACTCACCCAAACAGGGCCAGAACACGAAAACAGTCATCAATGACGCATATAAAAATCAGACAAACAATCAAGCTCTTATTTCAACCAAGAAACCCGACTGTACTCTGCCAATAATTTAGCACAAATAGAACAGGTTGAATATGTAGTTGATCACCTAAGGAATCTGTACCACCAAAGCAACATGCAACACAAAGTACTCCAAGAAAATACAGAGGTCTTCAGTACAGATTTTCTCTTCAAGTCACTGGATCAACACTTAACAACTGTATATACACATTTTAACTTGAACAGTGACCAAAATAGAAATAGAACATTGAAACGTCTCCTCACAGTCGTTCGAATTCAATCCTAATAAATCCACTAATTCACACTACATACTGATAACGGATTTGCGCCCATAATCACAAACCCAACAACAGTATAAAAATAGAATTAATTGATAAATCCTTCCATGCCATTCAAGACAAACATTCCGAATGAAACAAGTATAAGCAAATCAATATACTCATTCCAAAACAATGAAATAAACTGAGCTGCTTCGAAACCTTCGAACAATTTTCGCAAGGAAAGGCAATACATCCACAAAAAGTCAATACTCAGTATTTACTACAATAACAGTAGCCACAAAACCTGTCTTTTCCACAAGGCTTCCACGACAATATAATAACAAAACTCAAGATGAATCTACATTCACAACAGTAGATTACTGTAAACGATTCAATCATGAAATCCACTGAGTCGTTAAAGACTACGGTAACTCAACAGTTGCCTATTCCAAGCCAGAAATTAGAAAACAATGAAACCCACAAAGTATCATTAGTCGCTGTTAACAAAACCATGACAGAGCTTCGAAAATCTTCAAAAGCACAGAACAATCAAATGGTACACCAGTATCATTCCCTACTGTCTCACAACAGCATTGACGATCGAAAGTCGACAGCAAAACAGTGATCTATACCCTTCACAAGTATATTCGACGGGCTCTCGCCAAACAGGCCGAGCATTCAAACCTTTATAAATATAAATCTCTCATATTTAAACCAGAAGGAATACACAACAAACAGAGTTGAAGTTCGATTTCAACAAACACCCAACAAGCGGAAATTGCCAAAAATCGAACCAGAAGAGATACAGAGCCAAAATCAACTAAATCTTCATAGAAAATTTATCTAATCTTCACAAACAAATGAACAGAGTTGTTTTAATGAAGACATTTGAAAGACAGCAAAATATTTAAAGGATAGGGCCTAACATGCCTGTATTTTGATCGAATTTCCGAAGAAGACAACAGGAAGAGCTCAAACTTCCTTTTCTTTTTCCCAAATACAGCGACCAACAAAATTTCGCTGTCCCGTTTACAATATATCCTCCATGGCAGAGAAAAGAGCCAGAGAAATTCATTCTCGCCATGCAACTCAAAGAGAACTGGTGCGAAGAACCAGTAAACTAGCAGAGAGAGAGAGAGTAGACCGAAAATCGCGATACACCAAACAAACCTTCCAACTTCTCGTTTGCATGCCGTTTCGCGAGCTCCGGGCTCGACTCCCTAAACAATAAATGCCATTAAACCAATTTTCCCGCCTAATCTCTACTCCCACCGACCGCCAAAATTGGCGACAGTCCATCAAAATCTCAAGTTCATTTCAAAACTTAGTAATTGCCAAGTCTGCCAAGGTTAGCCGCCGCCTAAGCCTCCGCCATCTACCTGTCCCTCATCCTTATCCTTCCCATTTATTGCCATAGAGAATAGCGCCCATGGTTCGCCACCCTTCAAAGGCCCCTTCCCATAAACTCTTAGTTAGCTAGGTTAGTATCTTAGGTTAGAGTTTTAGGGTAAGAACCATGCTAACCATTTTGCACTTAGTTATTATTTTAGGATCATAACACATAGCCTAGGTCTAGGTTAGACTAACAATAATCTAACCCCTAGGTTAGGTTATTGTTTTAGGTTACTAACCCTTAGTAATTCAGTTTGGTCCTTCTCCTGAAAACTCGGAGAGACCTGCATCATACTTTCTAGAACAGAGCCGCTCCTGTTCTTATTACAGAATTGTATGTCAATGAATTATTACCTGGTCTTTAATCGAGACCTTCCAGATATACCAGATATCGGGAACCGTTTCATTTCTCAAGATCAGCCTGAGTCATACTCCTGACCAGCTTACCAAATGCTTCCATACCTTGCAACCTGTTCAAGGTTCGGGATCTAATTTTATCACTTCACAAAATTAAAGCATTACTTGGATCAATTCCTCTGGTCCAAGTCTAGATATTATTGATGAATACCTGTATAATTTCATTCCGTGATCAGATTAATATTCAGTCACAAGATGAAATAAATAAAAGAGTCTATTAATATTTTGACTCAGTCAAGATCTGCAATCTGCAAGAAATTTAATACATATCAAGCATGATTCCCGAATCGAGGTACACAATCCATTTACTAGAAATCACATATCAACACTTGAATGCTTAGGAGAAAGTAACAACAGTTCAGGGTGTTACATGCTTCCCTCCTAAAAGGATTCATCGTCCCGATGAATTACATATTAAACTTAACCTTCCGGTCAATCAATTTATTATTACACAAACAATGTGTTTACTTCCATATTTAATAGTTTCAGAAATCAATGTCACCTCACTTTTATTCAACCTGAATAAAGTCTGCCTTAATCAGGCTTTCATAAATACTTAAAAACAATCAGTTCATAAAGTATTTCATCAACAGATTTCATTCTGTTGCAAAAAGAGAAGGAAAAGCAGTTTTCATCTCTTCCAGGTTTTCCCAAGTTGCACTTTCTTCGCTAAACTGGTCCCACTGGACCTTACATTGCTGAATATCTCGATTCCTTAAATGCAACTGGCGAGTTTCCAGCACCCTTGTGGGTTTAACCACGATTATTCCTGGGTCCTGGACCTGCAAGGAATTCCAATTTAAAACATGTGACAGATCTGAAACGTATTTCTTAAGCAAAGAAATATGGAAAACATCATGCATACGAGATAGAGCAGGAGGCAATGCTAAACGATAAGCTACAGGATTGATTATCTCGACAATTTCAAAAGGTCCCACATATCGTGGTGACAACTTGGCAGCCTTGCCAAAAGTTATAGAACTCTTTCTGGGTTTAACACGCAGAAAAACCTTATCACCAAGCTCAAACTTTCTATCAACCCGCTTAAGGTCAGCATAGCTCTTCTGTCTATCCGCTGCTTCCTTTAATCGCTCACGAATCAGCTTAACTTGCTGTTCCATCTCTGTGAGAATCTCTGGTCCAATTACCACTCTATCCTCTACACTGTCCCAACTTACAGGGGTTCTGCACTTTCTTCCATAAAGTGCTTCAAAAGGTGCCATCTTAAGAGATGAGTGATAAGTGTTGTTGTATGCGAACTCAACTAATGGGAGATACTCTTCCCACTTATACTGTTGATCCATGCAATACATTCGCAACATGTCCTCCAACACTTGATTTACCCTCTCAGTTTGCCCATCCGTTTCTGGATGATATGCAGAACTGAAGTTTAGTTTCGTTCCTAGGGCTGCATTAAGCGTTTGCCAAAACCTTGACGTCATTCTAGGATCCCTGTCAGAAATAATCAGTTCAGGTACACCATGCAATCTGAAAATTTCGTGTACGAACCTCTTGGCTAGCACTGGAGAATCATCCTTTAGATTTCCAGCGATGAAATGAGCTACCTTAGAAAAATCCTTTACAAATTTTCTATAGTAACCAGCAAGACCCATGAAGCTTCTTACTTCATGCACATTCTTTGGTGTAGGCCACTCAGTTATCGCCACTATTTTCGAAGGATCTACAGCGATTCCTTCCTTGCTTATGACATGACCCAAATAGTGAACTTCTGAGTCAAAGAAAGAACATTTGGATAACTTACCATACAGCTTTCTCTTTCTCAAAATTCCCAAAACTATCTTCAGATGCTCATTGTGCTCCTCAACACTTTTAGAATAAATGAGAATATCGTCCAGGAATACAAGTACAAACTTGTCCAGGTATTCTTGAAAAATATTGTTCATTAAATTCATAAAGGCTGCAGGTGCATTAGTTAACCCAAAGGCTAGAACTGTGAATTCATAATGTCCGTACCTTGTTCGGAAAGCTGTTTTATGAATATCTTCCTCTTTAATTCTTAGCTGATGATAACCAGATCGAAGATCTATCTTAGAATAAACCGCTGCTCCACGCATTTGATCAAACAGATCATCGATCCTAGGAAGTGGGTATCGGTTCTTAATTGTTGCTTTGTTCAACATCCGATAATCAATACACAGTCTCAGAGTTCCATCCTTCTTTTTCACAAATATCACAGGTGCTCCCCAAGGCGAAACACTTGGTCTAATCAATCCCTTTGACAAAAGCTCTTGTAACTGAGCCTTTAGCTCGACTAACTCAATAGTAGTCATCCGATAAGGCGCCTTGGAAATAGGTTCAGTTCCAGGCTTGATTTCAATAGTAAAATCAAATTCTCTCTTGGGTGGTAACCCTGGTAATTCCTCAGGAAAAACATCCCTGAAACTTTGTAACAGTGGGATTTGCTTCATGAAATCACTATCTTCTTCAGAAGATTCAGATATCTTTACTGCATAAAGGGTACATCCTTTATTCTTAGCCTTTTTAAGCTGCATAGCTGACAGCTTTCTAACTGTAATTTCTCGTTTCACACCTTGAATTTCTACTGATTCCAGCTGATCATCTAAACATTCTATGTTCTTTTCATAGCAATCTACCTTTGCTTTATGGTCAGCTAACCAATTAACACCGATGACAATGTCATACGATCCCAAAGGTGCAACATAGAGATCAACTTCCGTGGAAAAGTTAGGTAAGTCAAGGACCGCTCCAAAAAGACACATACTCACTGTATGAACAGAATTATTACCATACTGTACAGTCCAAGATTTATCCATTTTTCCAGCTTTTCTTTTAAGTTTAGAAGCTAGTTTGTTAGATATAAAACATTCAGTAGCTCCTGTATCAAAAAGAATAGTGACAGGTATGCCGAATAACTTACCCGGAACTTCTATAGGTGTCACTTGCTTTTCAGCTTGTTTGTCCGCTACTGCAGCATGTATCTTATGCTGCTGATTACGATCATCCTTCTTCAAAGGGCACTGATTTGCGTAATGATCTTTACCACAAGTGTAGCAGCCTCCTACAGGTCCCTTCTTAGGCTCAAAGTTGCTTCCAGTTTTATAATTGTCACGCTGTCCTCCATAGGACTTCTGACCATTATTATAATTTTTTGCAAAATTATCCTTCACATTTCCTGCAGGCTTATTTACTGCTGCCTTCTTATTGTTATCTCCTGGAAACTTACTCTTGTTCCCAAACTTTTTCCATGGTCCTTTTCTGGGTGCAAGAGAGGTTGAAGAAGGGTTTGCAGTCTTCTTCCGCACTTCCTCCTTATGAGCAGAAATAGCCTTCAATTTCTGTTCTTGCCTTATGGCCTTTTCAACAACTCCTTCCATAGTGGTTGGACTGTGAACATCGACCTCTCCCCCTATCACAGGATTCAATCCCATGATGAATTTCCGTATCCTGAACTTTTCGTCAGTTTGGTACTGCGGTACATACTTGAGAAGTTTTGTAAACCGCTCCCAGAATTCAGTTACTGTTAACTTCCCTTGAGTCAAGTTCTGAAATTCTGTCATTTTCTGATCATAGAAAAGTTGTGGCAGCCAACGTTGCCTAAAATAGCCTTTAAATTGATCCCAAGTGATATTGGTCTCATCAATATTTAGTTCAGCTTTTCGGCTATCCCACCACGAAGATGCTTCGTGAGAAAGCTGATAGGCTCCCCATATTGCCTTGGTTTCTTCTGAGAAGTTCCTTATAGCAAAGTACTTCTCCATTTCGCTGAGCCAGTTCTCAGCTCCATCTCCTAATGTGGTGCCATCATACTTAGGTGGGCTTATCCTTTTTATATCATTAGTGAGTTCTAGCACGCTAACTGCCCTTTTGTTTTCTCGGTTGAGTACATTTCAAAGCATTAACATCAACACCCATTTCGGGGTTGTCCTCAGGAGGTTGCTGATTATCATTATCAGCTTCTTCTTCCTCCTCATTCCCCATCACCTGCTGTTCGAGTACAGCTAAACGATCTCTTGTGTCCAACAGGGCAGCAAGGATCTCATCCAGTTTCTGGGTTGTTGCCGCTCCTTCTTCAGGTGGAGCATTACTCGCAACGTTCCCCCTTGTTCTAACCATTTTCTGTTACAAGAAAATTCGGGTTTTTATCAGATTATGGACTCAATAGGTCCAAGAGCTGCAACCTTCAGCTCTGATACCAAGATGTAACATCCTCATTTTTAACTTTAGAACAAGTGAATTTTTTTTTTTTTTTGATAATTGCATACTGGTTCTAAATACATAATTTAGAACTCACAATTCAAATAACCATTCATATAACAAGCAACCATATGCAGCTGTAATGACTCGGAGTACTTCCGATCTATTCATTCCATGACTCGGTAATCTACCGATCTATTCATGAGTAATAAGAGTCGGTGTTTTTATTTAACACATCACTCTTGCGGTTCTCTTCCCTAATCTGGGAATTCAGAATGCTCTGTCCAAGGAATCTAACTGAATAACTGTTACCATTATTCATCGGCATCTCATCCCTTAGACTAGGTGAATCAGGACAACGCAATCAGCAGCTTGCGATACTTTGGCCAAAGATTTGAAACATACTGTTCATGTCTCGTATTCCTTAACGGCATACTCGTCAATCTGGAATACGTCCTTCACCCCATTCATATGTTATATAGAATGTCTTATACTGATTACTGTCAGTCCTTTCTTTCACAGCTGAATCACTCGGAGGCAGATTAACAAGGTGATAATGTTATATGGATGCCTACGAGGATTAGGGATATGATGACATACTGGTTCAACCTTGCAGTTCAACCAGTGTGTCATGACACCCCAAATCTTCGAGGCAGTCATATAACATGACCACGTTCTTAATCGGTCCCTGGGTAACTCGTGCGAAATCAAGTGTAAATCTCAACGATCAATGCAAGGGGTGTCGCCATAAGTCACCTGCATTGTTGTAACTTCGAGAAGATCCTAATCTTCTCGGAGGTACAGCCCTGCAGTCGACTTTATGCCGTCAACCTTTAGATCCGCCTCGAGAAGATCTACCCAAAACAAGCGTTACGCACTAGAGTTTAAATTACTTCTTAAGACTTTTCCCTAAGGTTAGCCTTTGCAAATCCCTGGATTCATTTTCTTAAGACGACCCTCCTCTATTATTCCATTACTTGGTAGAGGTATTATGGTCTAGTTTCTATCAAGGAGTCATTAGAATACATCTGATTCTAAGCAACAGATTCAGACAATATCTCATAACCTATGCTTGAGATTGCCACCTGAAACTCCATTGATTGCCTATCAGTTCTCTTAACTGAATTCATATCATACCTTTCATTTTAAAGCTATGAATGATTAAGAATCCAATCTACTATTGTCCTATTATACTTAGGACTAGGGATTAGTAATTCAATCCAACTTGTTTAGCGTTATCTTTTAGGCTCAATTTTTTTAACCTATCTTCTAGAGAGACAATATTTAAGTTACAATATTGCATTATCCAGATCAAATTAGAACTACTAAATACTCATAAGAATTTAGTCTAATTACTTACAAGCTTTCATTGTCAATCACAAAAGCATCCATATTATACAAAGATAACTATGCCTCTTCGTTACGTAAACCGAAGAAGTTCATCATTCATAATAGAATACAACACATAAGTATCAAACACTTATTTTCATTCCTTTCGAAACTCGTACAATTACATTTTATGCAACAGCATACTTGATATAATGCTAACGGAAAAGAAACATCTTTTCTCATATAGTACATCCATAAAATCAAGCTGTAATTCATAATAAATCAAATAAACTATCTGATCGGACTGCCAGATCTGCATTGTATTTACCTCTTACGGCAACCATCTGCAAAAATAGTCAACATGAGTCAGTTCAATGAACTGAGCATGATAAGCACTAACTTTTAAAACAATTGCAATCCATCAATTGTTTCCATTAAACACCCTGTTTAAATGAGATCAAATATCCAAATAAGAAAACATATTCAGGCTATGTCCTTGTAATACTAAATGATTACAAACATGTAACTCTATCATTGTTACAGAATAGTCTTAAACACTTTCTAATTTTTCATCAGATATTAAAGAAACAAGAACGAAGGCATATAAACGATCATTGAATCCAAATCACGACACTGGTCAGATTGTTGCATTCTTTCAAAAAAAGGAAATATCATAACAATTTGGAATCCTACCAAAACGTTACCAAATTAATTTCCTACTGATAGTTCATTATCAATAATATTAAATAAAGGAAGAGAAAGAATCAATCCATTCTTACTTCCCTTTTTACATAAGTTCATCACTGTACTGCCTTCACTTATGAGAACAGTCAACCAGTATATAAATGAACAAGTTAGACAGGCCGAAATCAAGATCACTGTTCTAAATCACGAAAATAGAAACTCAGCAAATCTCTTGTACAGCAACTAACACATCAACTATCCATAAATCAGTCTGATGTCCAAAACTAGTTTCTCCTAAACACAGTAAGGCTTTCGAACCAAGTTCGAAAGCAAGAGCTTCAAGCGTATTGCTGTAATCAACAACTCTATAACATTAAGCCTTTTAAGGTTTCCGAGAAACTATGCTATGATGACCACACATTGATTCCAATTCATGTTCAGTCAATCGAACTGAACAAACAGAAAGGAACTTAGCATACTTATACTTTCTCAGTCTATCGGGCTGAACAAACGGAAAGGAACATCATCAATCGATCCCTACCTTGGTGCATGCAAATCCCTAGTGCAACTCACCCAAACAGGGCCAGAACACGAAAACAGTCATCAATGACGCATATAAAAATCAGACAAACAATCAAGCTCTTATTTCAACCAAGAAACCCGACTGTACTCTGCCAATAATTTAGCACAAATAGAACAGGTTGAATATGTAGTTGATCACCTAAGGAATCTGTACCACCAAAGCAACATGCAACACAAAGTACTCCAAGAAAATACAGAGGTCTTCAGTACAGATTTTCCCTTCAAGTCACTGGATCAACACTTAACAACTGTATATACACATTTTAACTTGAACAGTGACCAAAATAGAAATAGAACATTGAAACGTCTCCTCACAGTCGTTCGGAATTCAATCCTAATAAATCCACTAATTCACACTACATACTGATAACGGATTTGCGCCCATAATCACAAACCCAACAACAGTATAAAAATAGAATTAATTGATAAATCCTTCCATGCCATTCAAGACAAACATTCCGAATGAAACAAGTATAAGCAAATCAATATACTCATTCCAAAACAATGAAATAAACTGAACTGCTTGAAACCTTCGAACAATTTTCGCAAGGAAAGGCAATACATCCACAAAAAGTCAATACTCAGTATTTACTACAATAACAGTAGCCACAAAACCTGTCTTTTCCACAAGGCTTCCACGACAATATAATAACAAAACTCAAGATGAATCTACATTCACAACAGTAGATTACTGTAAACGATTCAATCATGAAATCCACTGAGTCGTTAAAGACTACGGTAACTCAACAGTTGCCTATTCCAAGCCAGAAATTAGAAAACAATGAAACCCACAAAGTATCATTAGTCACTGTTAACAAAACCATGACAGAGCTTCGAAAATCTTCAAAAGCACAGAACAATCAAATGGTACACCAGTATCATTCCCTACTGTCTCACAACAGCATTGACGATCGAAAGTCGACAGCAAAACAGTGATCTATACCCTTCACAAGTATATTCGACGGGCTCTCGCCAAACAGGCCGAGCATTCAAACCTTTATAAATATAAATCTCTCATATTTAAACCAGAAGGAATACACAACAAACAGAGTTGAAGTTCGATTTCAACAAACACCCAACAAGCGGAAATTGCCAAAAATCGAACCAGAAGAGATACAGAGCCAAAATCAACTAAATCTTCATAGAAAATTTATCTAATCTTCACAAACAAATGAACAGAGTTGTTTTAATGAAGACATTTGAAAGACAGCAAAATATTTAAAGGATAGGGCCTAACATGCCTGTATTTTGATCGAATTTCCGAAGAAGACAACAGGAAGAGCTCAAACTTCCTTTTCTTTTTCCCAAATACAGCGACCAACAAAATTTCGCTGTCCCGTTTACAATATATCCTCCATGGCAGAGAAAAGAGCCAGAGAAATTCATTCTCGCCATGCAACTCAAAGAGAACTGGTGCGAAGAACCAGTAAACTAGCAGAGAGAGAGAGAGTAGACCGAAAATCGCGATACACCAAACAAACCTTCCAACTTCTCGTTTGCATGCCGTTTCGCGAGCTCCGGGCTCGACTCCCTAAACAATAAATGCCATTAAACCAATTTTCCCGCCTAATCTCTACTCCCACCGACCGCCAAAATTGGCGACAGTCCATCAAAATCTCAAGTTCATTTCAAAACTTAGTAATTGCCAAGTCTGCCAAGGTTAGCCGCCGCCTAAGCCTCCGCCATCTGCCTGTCCCTCATCCTTATCCTTCCCATTTATTGCCATAGAGAATAGCGCCCATGGTTCGCCACCCTTCAAAGGCCCCTTCCCATAAACTCTTAGTTAGCTAGGTTAGTATCTTAGGTTAGAGTTTTAGGGTAAGAACCATGCTAACCATTTTGCACTTAGTTATTATTTTAGGATCATAACACATAGCCTAGGTCTAGGTTAGACTAACAATAATCTAACCCCTAGGTTAGGTTATTGTTTTAGGTTACTAACCCTTAGTAATTCAGTTTGGTCCTTCTCCTGAAAACTCGGAGAGACCTGCATCATACTTTCTAGAACAGAGCCACTCCTGTTCTTATTACAGAATTGTATGTCAATGAATTATTACCTGGTCTTTAATCGAGACCTTCCAGATATACCAGATATCGGGAACCGTTTCATTTCTCAAGATCAGCCTGAGTCATACTCCTGACCAGCTTACCAAATGCTTCCATACCTTGCAACCTGTTCAAGGTTCGGGATCTAATTTTATCACTTCACAAAATTAAAGCATTACTTGGATCAATTCCTCTGGTCCAAGTCTAGATATTATTGATGAATACCTGTATAATTTCATTCCGTGATCAGATTAATATTCAGTCACAAGATGAAATAAATAAAAGAGTCTATTAATATTTTGACTCAGTCAAGATCTGCAATCTGCAAGAAATTTAATACATATCAAGCATGATTCCCAATCGAGGTACACAATCCATTTACTAGAAATCACATATCAACACTTGAATGCTTAGGAGAAGAGTCCAAATGGATAAATGATGGTTATAAATGCTATTACCAACCTATATGGTCTTATGTATAATATTTTATGAATTTAAAAAAAAAAATTAAGTGATTTACCCCATGATGGCTGACCTATATGAGTTATGATCATGATTCATGTATATAAGCATGTTTTAGAGGTTTATTTGTGTTGTTGAGAGGGTATGAAAAGTGTGAGCTAGAGGGTTGATTGAAGAGGTGAAGGAGGTATATGTGACCATAAAGAGAGGGAAGATAATATGTTATGATGTTCTAGAGTGTGTTTTTTTGGAGAGATAGGTCATTAGACCTAACCATCTTGAAGAAAAAGTTCTTGAGTGAGTAAGGCTAGAGGAATATTTTTAGAAGATAAAAGGAGAGAGAACTTCATAGGTGTCATCATCGGTTTTGGTGAAAATTTTCAAAGGTGAAAAACAAATCGGGTGGGTTTATTTGGTTTTGATTCATCTAGGGGGTTGGTGCCTCCTTTTTGTTTTGGTTCTCTACTAAGTGTAGGGGTTGGTGCTCCTTGTGGGGTTGGTGTGTCAGATCCCTCCATTTCAATTTATTTCATAGGAAGGGTAAGTCGTAAAATGTTGGCCGATTCATGAGGGAAGGGGGTACAAACATTGTTGTGTAGTTGAGTATGCAGCTACACATGTGTGTATGTGTAGACACCTAAAATTGATTATCCAATCTGGTGTCCCTTGTGCGCGTTTGCTCTCTCTGGTAACCTGGGGCACGTTTATATCACCACTATCCCCTTGGGATATTATTCGATTTGTGATTTAAACACCTATCCTAAGTTTAATTCACCCCATTATATTTTACCCGTGAGTAATTAAATATTAACTATTTAATTACACCTCTTCACATGTATCCTAACCACTTATCTACCCCATATTTATCCTATCTATGTATCACCCCTATTTCTCCTCTTCCCAAAGCGGGATATTTCCCATATTTGAGGTGGAGGGATAAATCTTATCTTTCCAGAAATCACTCATTTTGGCCATCTCAGGAGTCTGTTCCGTGATCGGCGCCGACCGGTACTCGGTCGATGCCGATTTTGAGTGGCGCCGATTATAAATGGAAGCCTAGAACTCAGTTCTAGGAGGACACGGGGCAAAAAGAGAGAGAGAGAGAGACAGATCGTGACACGGAGACACGGGTTGTAAGAGAGAGCACGAGATATATTTTAGCATCAGTGTGAACATTATCTATTGAATGAGAGTGGATCTTGTCGAATCAATCCCACAGAGAGGAGCACCATTACTCTGCTCTTATCACATCAACATGTCACATCTCCATTGATTTTACTGTGACTCTTTTCTGCACTGCACCCGGCATGGGTGGAGTCTTCTTAGTATCTCTCTGGCTTCCATGAATCTATGAGACATTGATGATCG
The DNA here is from genome assembly GCA_018340775.1 of Taxus wallichiana var. yunnanensis. Classification (NCBI taxonomy): domain Eukaryota; kingdom Viridiplantae; phylum Streptophyta; class Pinopsida; order Cupressales; family Taxaceae; genus Taxus; species Taxus wallichiana. Next base: position 466,905,211 of record CM031238.1, on the reverse strand, counting down.
GCCTTAAGCTTTCCGATTTCCAAATCTTCTCGCACTTTATCTCGGATCGATGCCGATCTATATCGATCGGCAGTCTGATCACATCGGTGACGCCGATTTCAAATAGTCGACACCGATTCTACCTAATCGACGCGATCTCCCTACAGGTAAAAAGACGCAGGTAACACAAATCCAGCTTTGTTTTTCATAGTTCCCTATTTTCTGTTGCTTTCTACCTACTGTTTAGATTCTGTTTATTACTTTGATCAGAAAATCTAGTCTTGTACGTACATCTTTTATCATGTATATTTCTTTACTTAATTGAAAACGTGGTGATATCCACCAGGGAGGCCTATCACTTCCCCGGATCCACTTCTCAGCAGATCCACCTAAATATCTTTTAATGTGGTCTTTTTGTCACCAGCATTGGTGTCTCGCGAGAGTTACTTGGATCTACTATGCGGAATTGCTCGTGTGCGCCCGTCTTATCTACATCGGCTTCCTTATCTGTCTACATCTTCGGATCTTGTCCATCAGGTATCGATTTCATTGGGGTTTTAGGGTTTTATGTTTAGTTTGGTGCATTAACTTAGGCAGTAACAAGCGCGAAATCCTTGATCTACATTCACAGCGCCGGTGGGACCCAACCAAAGTCCCTTATTGGTAAGTTCATTTCTTTTCTAGTTTTGAGCTTTGTTCTTTTTCTTCACAAATTTCTATCAGTTCTGCTTGAGCATTTCCTTTCATCGTTTTAATCTTGCTCTTTATGTGAAATTGTTATTTCCTTGAAATTTTTCTAGTTCCTTGAAATAGAAATTTCCATTTCACCATTATCTGGATATATCTTTCTGGATTTTGTTTGGTGTTTGCTTAACCTCTTCTTGCGGAGCACTTTGCTTGTTCATGGGATTGTTTGAGGGGAAGAGCTCAACAACGTGCTTTTTGAAGTCCACACACCTTGGAGAGCTAAGTCTACAGGTATTTCTCTTTTACGGTGTTTTCTCCTTTTTAGGAACTAAAAAAATTCTTTGTTTGTTGTCTATCACATTCGAACATTTCAATTTTTGGTGCTTAAAAAGAATTTAATCGCATTTGGGAAAGAATCATTTGACTTGTCTTCATCGAAATCAAACACTTCGTTTTTAAGTGCTTAAAAGGAACTCTTTCTTTGTCATTTCTGCTTGTATGTTTTTCATCTAGTTTTAATTAGGCTTGGAAAATTGATCAAAATCGGTAGTGACACTATTTGATTTTTATTTTCACCCTTGCACACAAAGCCAAAGTCATTAGGTGTAAAGCATTTAAACAAAAATTCTTTCCTGGCCTCGCCTACTTGGAAGTGACATCGAGAGGAAGAGCCTACGCGGTACTCAAGCCGCGCTATAAATTCATGGAAGTTACGGTATATATTGGCAAAGCACCGACTCCTTATCGCGGTGTGTGAAGTGCGGGGTAGGCCCCTATATCAAGCCATGTCTGGTCTTTTGCTTGAAGTGCCTTCGGGACTCCTCACCAAAACATCCCCAAACCATCCTTAGTTTGGCTATCTGAGTAGTTCTGTTCTAAAAGGCCTTCCCTAATATTCTCTTTCTTAAAAGCATAAAAACTTAAAAGAGATAATCACCTACGCTGCTTGAATTGTCTGTGCATTAGTTAGGTCAATCCTTTTTTCTGCTTATTTATGACGGTCATCACTCGGTTACAATCTAGAAGAATGGCTCAATTAGCCTCTTCTTCCTCCAAGATCACCACTAGTGTGGATGTTTGGCACCCCGAGTCTTACTCGGGACCCTTTGTTAATGGGTTCCCCATCCTGGTCATATAATCCTTTTATCGAGGCAAAGCAACCCCATCATGTCCCGACTTCCCTAGTCCTTCAGAAATATCATTTACTTCGACTCGAGTATGTTCTCGCGGGGATCCTAAATTTCAGGCGCTCCTTGATCGTAATCCGGTAGCCCTCATGGACTACCTAGTACAGAAGTCTATTCAAATATCTGATCAGGGACCACCAATCCAGCAAGTGTATGATTATTCTCATGAACCATCCTAGGCCTTTGTAGAACAGTTAGCATCATCTTTCTCACCTCGAGCCACGGAGAAGGGTGGCACACACCTGCCTCCTTTTTCTCTTCCACCGACCATATCGACTAGTTCTCAAATAGTCTTACCTATTCCTAACACCGCAGTTACCTCGAATATTCCACAACCTACTTCTAAGAGGTCCTCTGCTCTAGCTATAATGAGTGCATCTATGCACCCGCATATTGCTGCTAATTCATCTATGCCCTCCATCGTGTCACGGGGTCGATGCGCCTTTATGAGTCAACCCCTCGACTAGTCGGTTGGTTCCTACTTCTCGTCCTCCGGTGGTTCCTTCTTCGATGTTTCGATACTGATGACCTTCGCCCATCCTCAAAGCATGGTGCCCTTAATACCTAATCCAGCGGTAAAAAGCCTCTTTGGTCTTGTTCCCCAATATGTCCAATCAAATCGGCACCCATGTTCCTCAATCAGTCCCGATTCAGTCAACAAGCATAGGAGTCCACCAATCACAGGGGCTCAAATCACGTCATCCCAACCTTCATTTTCTCAACCACTTATTATCTCACATGACTTTGCTATACATAGGCTCCTTCATAGAAATACCCCACGGTGTCGGCGAGCGCTGGTTACTCCTCTTATCATCCTATCAATCAGCGAGATGAATCCCCGTTGACACCTCAACAACATCCACCATTTTCTTCTTATGTAGGACATGTCGGTGTGCCTCCTCCTCAATCTGACATGGTTCAAATTCTTTTCAAGAAAATCGCTGAGACTTGGAAGCCTCCACCAAAGGGCTCATCCTTCATACTCCTTTGAAGAAGTGTGTAACGAAACCATTCACCCTCGGTGGCTTTTAAGCCTTATCCTCCCAATGGGAACTTCCTAAATTTTCAAAATTTCATAGTCGAGAGGACCCTCAACAACATTTGCGAGCATTGAAACATGCTTGCTACCTCATAGTCGAGGATCGGGAGCTTATGCTCCGTACTTTTCCTATGTCTCTAGCGAGGTCTGCTTTAGGTGCCAGTACATAACATTCCTCAACATTCCTTGTTTTCTTTCTCTCAATTGGCCTAGATGTTTGTTGAAAACTTTTCAATAAATATCGCGTATAAGATCTCGATTATAGATCTTTATAACATTAAATCAATTCGATGATGGGTATATTACGAGACTTTGTCGCTCGTTGGAGAGGGATAATCAACTAATTGTCTTTCTCCTTCCTCAATCCCAACAAATCGAGTTGTTTACTCGATCTTGTGCTAATCATATTTCTTCCACTTTAAGGAACTAGACTTTTCATACATTTGAAGAAGCCTTTACGATGGCACGCAAACTTGAATCTCGCGCCATTGAACAAGGGAAGCTAAAACTTCGCTCTAAATCTAAACCAGATTTTTCTCGGTTTACCAAATCAAATCCTTCCACTTCTAAAGATAGGAATCAGGGATCCACCAACACTATCATATTAAAAACACCATGAACCGATACCACTTCTAATCAAACACCACAAAGAGACCCCTCATCTTCTCGAAAAGGGACCTCATCATCTCGATCTTTCACTTCATTAGGGGAATCATATGCTTCTATCCTGAAAAAAATGTTGGAAGTCCACATGATCGAACTTCCCCCCATTAGGAATATTGATGAAAGCCAAGAAGCGTCCATTACGGTATAGGAAAATGACTTGTCATTATCATAGAACCAAAGTCATGACATTGAGCGATGTCGGACCTTCAAAATCTTGTCCGAAAATTCATTGATAAAGGAGGCTCATTACGGATAACCCAAATGCTCCCCAAATCAAGCTACTTTGGATGTCTTTAAACAACCTTTTCCCAATCATTCCCGAACCATGATGCTTGAGTCTCAAAAACCAAACACTCATACTATCGGCTTCATCTCTCTGAAGAATCTTCTTCTAAAAACTAAGCCATTTGCGAACACATCGATAGAATCAGAATCTCCTTCCACTTCGTCAATCGCTTAGGATTCCACCATCTTGAGATGCCAGTCTTTAAATATTCCAACATTGTTGAATACGGATTCACCTCTCTGCTTCTTTGTCTGATCTGCCATCCATACCCAAGATCGTATCATCCTCACTTGTCTCATCATCAAACATTCTTTCAATGCTCGAGGCAATTACATCCCTTCGAGTTTCCACTACAGATACATCTACTTTTCTCATTTGTGACTATGCCTGGTAAACGTACCTATAATTTTGTCAACTTCGGCGAGAGCGTCTTGACTTTGACTCTTCCTGTCTCCTTTCCTACAGTAGTTTCACCCATAATTACTGCACCAGAAGTAGTCCCCTCGCAAGGAACTGCTTCTTCATCACTCACTTCTTCCATCACTAATGTTACTTTTCCTATTAAGGAAAATCTAAAGAAGTAGCACCAACACCTATCGCTCGGTTCTGAACTTGGACCGAGACAACGAGAATCTAATGTTGTGCCATCGGTACCTCCCCATTTGCTTCCCGAAAAAGGTTCTGATCACCTTATGCGGTTGACGTTGTCACCATCCTGAAAAGGAAAGCCCATATTTGAACCATCAACACTCTTGGTGCTTTCCCACAAATCTCTCTCTACGCCTCATAAAAGATTGGATTTGTCCACTAAGAAGGCGTCTTCTTCTACACACTTATCAAAACCATCATATTCTTCTACAACACATTCTTCACGGCGCCTTTGAAAAGTGGACTTACCTACTAAAAAGGGCGTCACCATCTTCATTACCAAAATCCGGGGTGCCCTATGTTCCTTCGATTACTCCTACTTTGGAAGCTTCTCCCTCATCCAAATCGACATCATCTAAATCATCATTAGTTTCGACCAAGCAGCCTCCTTATCTCTAAAGACCACAACAATTGTCACATCTCCATCATCTTCAAAATCTATTTTAGGGCTCCCCCTCCACCAAAATCAATCATGTCTCACTTACTTCCATCTCAAGTGCCCAGGCTACTCCTCCAAATGTCCAAAAAAATAATATGATCCCTAAAAATGCTTTATCAGAAACCTAACATGCGGGTTCTTTTACCTAGGCGATCTACATTAAAGTAAAAGAGGCGCCTTCATCATCTCTATCCTCATCTTCGTCTCTACCGGGTTCTACACCAAAATCCTTCGCCAACTTATCCAATCTTCATCCATATCTCTTCCTCAGATTAAACCTATAACCTAAAGGAGTTAAACCTACAGTTTAACTCGATTTGATTATGTAACTTACCACCGTACCCCGGGTCATGATCTTGGGATGTAAGCTCTTGATACGTAAATCAACAACCTTTTGGAAGAAAGTGACCTTTTTCTTTGGAGGAGGAGAAAAAAAAAGCACCTCTGTCATCTTAGCTCCATCGAACCCCAACGATCTACTCGAGCCTCTACTTCTAGTGATTACACTCTAATTGATCTTCCACCTTCTCAAATTGACACAATCCATATCACCACGAGAACCCAACGTGATATGATAATCCATCCTCATCTACTGAGCGTCCCGACCACGGGTTGTCATTTACTGCATCCCCAGAAGGAGTTCCTCCTTCCTCATTAGCCCCATGACCTCGAGTCTCTATTAAGTGCTTTCACACCTCGGGCTCAAATTCCGTGTCGAGTTGAGGAGAGTGTTATGAAACAACTCACCCGAGCTGCAGTCAAAATGTCTCTTTTAGAGCCTCATTCAATCCTCTCATGACATTGCCGGCTCGATTGATAATCGTGTTGCATCGCGATGAATTCGAGATGAGCTGACCTTTTGAGTTGGTTGTTGGATCGAATAGACCATCAACGCCATTTCTTTTGAAGATTCGGAAATTCCTCCTCTTTCTTGAAAAGGATTTGGAGGCTCCCCTCTTTATCACGGTCAGAAATAAACAACACTACATTAAAAGCGCATTATGATCGGCGGTGGAGCTGCACTCAGCGTCATCCCCTCACATAAAAATTGAGCAACTTAAGTTACCAAAGAACATAGTGTCACCCCCTTTAGCCCTTCCCTTCGATCATTTAACGATCAGCTATGATTACTTTAGGAACTATGGTCTTACCCATTCGAGTAGGTAAGAAAGGCTGGTTCACGAACTCTTCTACATTGTTGAAGGAAATTCCACTATAATATGATCTCGGACGCTCCTGAGATTCATGCATGCATTGTGTCCCATCCACCCTCCATCGATGATTAAAATATCAATATGAGGGCAAAATATATACTCATCCAGGAGATCCTTTTCCTTCCATAATGCGACATGACCACGAGTGCTGCCCCTCTAAAGGAAAATTCTGTTCTCTGATGGGGCCTCATCTTCTTCCATACCTACTGACCAAACTACCGGATGTACAAAATTTAGAAGAGACATTGCAGCGTTTCTCACTAGGAGAGCTTCCTCTCCTTTCTTTTGACAACCATCTTAAACCTAGTAAGTATGGTAGACCAGGACAAACAACTTTGAATATCAGCCCGGTCTTGGTCACATCGTCACCATTAGTGCACTTGATAAACGGACTAATTTCATTTACAGTGGTCTTGACATGCCTCACTATCACCCGGATTCTCCTCCTACAGGACCAAACCTTATCTAACAGGGTTCGATTATCTCTGACGAATCCCACATTTGCAAAAACTTATTTATATCGATGTGCATGGAAGGGCTTTGGCTTGGTTAAATATGAACAAGGTGTGCATGACCTCATGTCCATTCCAACTCTCAAGCCACATCAAAAATTTGGTTTAGGATTTAAACCTCTTTCAAAAGCCAACATCCTTGTTCTCGATGAGCCTCTTCTATTGAGGAACCATCTTCTCCCCGCTAAGTCGGAAGCATCACTCGATGTGGATGATGACATTTCCATCCCATCTAACTTTTTTTTCAATACCATTTCCTTAGGGCCACTAGCCTATAAGACTAACGACAGGTCCACTTCCATCTACCGTTAATCTTCCACGAAATAGTTGGAGGCGACTCTCCTACTATCACACTATCCTTTGTGCGGATGATGATTACGTCCTCACCTATCAGGGGGTAGAGGATTCCTATCTCCCCAAAACTATTCCTTCGACACGTCTACGCTTCTCAATAGAAGACAACATGTCGACCTTAATATAGGGACTTCTAAAGACCCTCACATCATTAAGTTCGGCCCAGGTCTCTTAATCCACGAGGAATTAGGAGACTTTACCACTTTTCTTTCCAACCATCGTCAAGCTTTTTCTTGGGCATATGAGGATATGCTAGGACTCGATCCCGATATTGTGGTCCACAATATCGTTACTCTTCCCAACATCAGACCAGTTAAACAAAAATTACGTAAAATGCACCTAGAGTAGCCCTTCTTGTTAAAGAAAAGAATTGCGAGCGCTTGCTCTCGGCTAACTTCATCCAACCCATCGATTATCCACTGATGGGTTTCCAATGTAGTACTAGTAACTAAAACTCTTTGGGAAAATTTTAATTCATACCCAGTCTTTCGGGATCTTAATCTTGCTTGTCCAAAAGATGATTTTCCTTTACCTAATATCGACCAACTCATGGATTTAACTACGGGTCATGAGATGCTTTCTCTTATGGATGGTTTCTCTGGATATAATCAAATTCTCATCGCACCAGAAGACCAACATAAGACTTCTTTCATAACTCCTTGGGGGACCTTTTGTTATCGTGTCATGCCTTTCGGTCTTAAGAACGCTGGAGCAACCTATCAGCGAGCAATGACCTACATCTTCCATGATCTCTTACACAAAACTATGGAAGATTACGTCGATGATCTCCTCGGTAAATCCAAGCATCGGCAGGATCATCTTTTCATCCTTGCACCTCTCTTTGAGAGGCTTATCCGCTTTTGTCTTCGTCTAAATCCATCTAAGTGCGTGTTTGGCGTTCTCCTTTGGTAAACTTTTAGGTTTTATCATTTCCATTAGGGGTATTGAAGTAGACCCCACAAAAATAAAAGCTATCCTTGAGATGCCTCCCCTTCTAACTTAAAGCAACTCCATGAGTCTCGAGGGCGTCTTGATCGGTCGTCGTTTTATCTCCACTGATTGTCGAGACCGTTGTCCAAACCTTTTCATCATCTCCTCAGTAAGAATGTTCATTTTGAATGGGATGAACATTGCCAAAAAGGCCTTCGATGATCTCAAAGCTTATCTTCTTTCCCCACTGTGCTTACACCTCCATGCGAGGGGAGCCTTTCTATCTTTATATCTCTGTGTGACCATGCTGCAGGGCCATGATCTCCTAGCAGGGATCTTGCGGTAAAAACAACAAGCTGTCTATTACATCGGTCACCCCTTAGAGTATGAAACACGTTATTTGAAGGCTGAAAAGTTGTGTTGTGCTCTCTTCTTCGCAACTTCTAAGCTTCTTCATTACCTCCTTAATCACAAAACTTGTTGTCACAAGTGTCAATCCACTCAAGACAATTCATGCGAAGCCTTATCCACAATGATCGTATCACTTTCGTTGGCTCATGCTTATGATGGAATTTGATCTCGAGTTTTCCATAAAAGTCTATCAAGGGTCGGATCATTGTAGATCAATTAGCTGATGCTCCTCTCACCGACACTTTCAAGTCCCCTTGCTCGATTCCCAGATGAATATATCAAAATTGATTTTGGTCTGTCTCCATTTAAATTAAAGCTCTTCTTTGATGGATCAAAATGCTTGCGTGAGGGGAGGTGCGGGTTTCGTGATGATTCCTCCTTGGGGTATGCCTATCCCGATCATACAAATTGAACTTTGAATGCACCAATAATATGGCTGAATACGAAGCTCTTGTCTTGGGTCTTCAAAATGCCATTAATCTCGGCGCTCGTCATATTGACATCTTTGGTGATTCTAAACTCATCATTAATCAAGTCACGGGTGTCTATCGATGTAGGAATGATATCCTTCAAAATATCGTTGATATCGTTCTCGTTCAACTCTAATCTTTCGATAAATTCACTATCGAAGCTATTCCTCACCTGCTGAATCGATTCGCGGAATCTGATAACTTCGTTAACGTGACTTATCCACCTTTTACCGAGGACTCGCGACTTTATGTGGCTGTGCAATGATTAGATCAACCATCTCATCTTAGGAAACTAACTTCAATCCATGCTATCACAACCCATACTTAGGATGAGTGGTATCAACAGATCGTTGATTATCTATCTCATTAGTACTTCCTCCAGATCTGACTCCCAATGGTAGAAGATCTTTTATCTCTGTATTAATCTCTATATTATTTTAGGGATCCTCTACAAACCCGGCTTTGATGGCATTTTGCTTTGGTGCCTCAAATCCACTGGAATCATCTAAAGCTATCGAGGAGGTCCATGATGGTATCTAGTGGTGGACACTTTAATGGCTTGCCGTAGCTAAGCGCATCTTACGTTTGGGATATTATTGGCCTTCTCTTAATCGAGATTGTTGTGAATACACTAAGAAATACGTCAAGTGTCAACAACATTCCAATCTCACACACATCCCTAGTCAAACTTTACAACCTACTGATGGATTTGTGGCCTTTTTCACAATGGGGTCTTGATCTCATTGGTATCATCAATCCCCATGCTTCCGCAGCGTCATCATTCTATCATTATTCGCATACTTGAATACTTTACTAAGTGGGTGGAAGCTATCCCTCTTTCTTCAGCAAAGCTAAACCCATAGTTGATTTTTTCTATCGGCACATCATTTGTTGCTTTGGTGTTCCACACAAACTCATTACGGATAACGGTAAGTCTTTGAAGCGTTGATTCTGACGGAACCTCTGCGACACTTTCAATATCAATCTTAGCTTTTCCTCTCCATACTATCCTCAAGCTAATGAGTGGGCCAGAAGCTTCAATAAAACTTTGCGTAATATCCTCATGAAGGTAACTAGTCGAGCTAGTAGGGATTGGCATTTACATATCCCTTTTGCTCTCTGGGCTTATTAGACTAGCATTCGTACTCCTCTTTGGTGCTTTCTCCTTCTCTCTCGTCTATGGGTGCAGGCTATTCTTCCTTTGGAAGTCCAAATCCCATCTCTCAGTGTTTCTCTTAGAGAATTCGATCTCCGATGAGGACTATCGTCAAAAATCGTCTAGCACAACTTGAATTATTAGATGAGCGGCGTCTCAGCGCTCTTGAACATCATCAAGTCTATCTCTAGCGTGTCAAACGTGCTTATAACAAGCACTTGCAGCACAGTGACTTCAAAATTGGTGATCTTGTTCTTAAAGAAAATCAAAATGTCACTACACTCGAAAGAGTCAGGCGTGGTAAGTTTTCTCCCAGCTGGATGGGTTCGTGCGTTATCACCCATAAATATGGAGTGCAGGGCTTATTGTCTACATCTTCTATGGATGGTATACCCGAAGTGGAACCTCTTAATGCCTTGCATCTACGGCCCTTCTAACTTTTGTTAAAATCTATCTTACACAAATCTAGTCGCAAGACGAGATCTTTCATCCGTCTAACAAGCAGTCATATACTTTACATGGTGATTCGAAATTATGTGGTTCTCCACCTATTGTCTTGTTTACCTTAAATATGAGTATCACGGCTCTACTCATAGCATTTTTCTTACTGGATATGTTTCTCCTCATGGTAGGAACACCTTAATCAACATTTTTCATTTGTCCCAGTGCTTATCTTAATCGAGATCTACTCGGGGCATGAGTGTATGTTCTTTATACATTTTCTTCCCTCTGTCTATCTATCTAGTCTAAACAAACTCGACTTCTTCCAAAAATATTTTCAAAAAAAAAAGCGGGGATAGACTAATCCCTTGAAGGATAGCTACCCATACAATCAAATGGATCAAAAGATATAGACCATGCCCTTGAAGGATGGCTATCATTAAAATTCAAAATACTGAGACAGCTCCCTTGAAGGATGGTTGTTTCTCGAAAGAAATATTCAAGGCTTCTTCTTGATCGACCTTTCGGTCGGTTTATACACTTTTTAGCATCAACTTTGAAAGACTTCCCGTATTGATCGGTCTTTCCATATCAAGCAAACTTCCCGCATTCATCAGTTTGCTTTTCTGCTTAAATCATGAAGCTGAGATATAAGACCTTTTGTCGATCATATGGAGAATCCTATTTTCCCGGTGAGTATGGACATGTATTGTCCCTTGTAAATTCGACAAGATACCTACTTCTTTGCTCCTTTCATTTCCCTCCTAAATCTGGTTTTGCATGGCTAGTTAGTGTCGGAGTTTATTTTAACCTCATATAGGGCCTTACATGCATGATCTTTTGATTTCCTATCCGGATTCTATCTATGGTCAAGTTGAGAGTCCAACTTATCATTTTCTTTCCTATCACGGGTATATTTCCTTTATTTCTAGTCAGGTCGTTTTCATTACATCCTTGGCTCTTGCAAAGAGAAGTATTGAATTATTCTTTGTTATTCATCGATCAAATTGACATTTCACATGTTAATTTAATCAAAATTATCATCTATCTAATTTCATCTTATCTATCAAAGCATGTATTGTCACACATGTGGATGCAATTATCTATTTTCATCAAAATTAAATTAACATCTCAAACATGCCGAATACATCAATCACATCTATCCATCTATCCATCAAAATATCTAAAAACTTGTACATCAAGTTACTCTACATCTATCTATATCTATTTTTCATCAAAATTAAATCCACACATCAATCACATCTATCCATCAAAATATCTAAAAATATGTACATCAAGTTACATTACATCATCTATATCTATTTTTCATCAAAATTATATCCACATATCAATCACATCAAATTACATCACATCTATCTATCCTCTATGTTTATGTTCAATCACATCTATTTATCATCTATCGATCTATGTCTACATCCATCACAATTACGCTACATCTATCCATGCACATCAAAATTAAAAAACGGAGAACGATCATATGAAAAACAATGATAAATCTATATATACATAAGTGTAATCCTGACAAAAAATGGGTGGCTCTCTGCCTATCTGATGCCTTCCAATCGAGGCTACATCACTACACTGATACAAAATATATCAATCCCTATATCGTAAAATCTGATGCATGGAGGACACTATCTCCTCCACCCTCCTCTGGACATTTGTCTCTCCCCAGCTGCCACTATCAGGCTAGGCGCACCTCTGCTGGAGGCCTCTTCCCACCTCGGTCTCTCCCGGTGCTCCTCTGCACTGAGGCCCCACTCGCTGTGGCCGTCGCTGATCTCCTCCTCGCCCCGTCCGAGGGCACATCTGGGGCATGCTGCGCTAAGGCATCCTCATAGTATCTCACCTCAGCGAGGAGAGCCTGATATGTGCTCAAGCTCACGGTACCCGGTGCTCGTAATGGTCTTTGGCTTGGGGCGGCGGAGTGGCTTTGTTGGTGGTGCTCCTCCTAGGGTTGTGCCATGTGTGCAGGACTTCGACATGGTACTGTCTCCCCATGTTGGCCACGAGGTCCTCCACATGTCGAAGGTAGGCGATCCCTCTGCTGGATCAGCGCTGTATCTCGCTCCTGGCGAGCGGTGTCTCTCTCCAAAATCAGGGCATCCCTCTCCTCTGTCAGAGCTCTAATCTCCTCAAGAGCCACATGGTGTAATGCTGCGTCAGGTGGCATGCTCTCCTCCCGAGTCTCTCTACCGTAGCCATATCCTCCTCATCGGCATCTATAGATGCTTTGGGAGATGTCGTGGTTGCTTTTAAGCTCGCATGCATCGTCACCATGCGGCATAACCATCACCTACTCCGGCATCATCATCATCTTGTCTTTGGAGGGGTGGGGCCTCTCTCAATGGATCTGTCGGGACCAAAATCGGCGGTCGGTCTCCTGCTATCTACCTTATAAGGCCATATAAGTAGTAAACCTTTATGCACTAGGCCGAGAGGCTTGTCTCGATACCAGCATCGCGGGACTCGGTCCCACCTATCGGGCTATGGCCCCTAACCACCTAGCTCCAGTCTCAATGCCACCAAGTGAGCATCTGGCCGGCCCATGTCGGAAATACCCGATATGGTCTCCCGGATCTTTGCTCGGTGTCGGCGTCTGGCGCTCAGTATACCAATTCACCTATCTCCTTTGTATCTCCGGAGGCCATATCGGCCCCGCCATCGCGGAATCCATAATCAGTAGCTCCCATTGTTGTTGGCATCCAATGAAAGGCTGGATGGCACCGATCACTACTATATGCTCATATGCCCAGGTAGTGGAGCACAAAACTAACATCAATACACGTCCTCAGGCCGGTGGTGTACATCCATAGCTCACGATATATACTGAGCTATCAAAGCATCGGCTTAAAGTAAATACACATCGGCTTGACGGGATGTCGCAACGCACTTAATCTAATAATAATAGTGGGAATCTCCCACCTCCACAATCTGGCGAGCAAAATATGATATCGCCATCTAAATCAAAACTATCCAAGTCTGCTCCCTAGGACTATCTCATCACATGCATCTTTGCGAGGCTATCCACACTATGCCACACTGGACACTATCTACGAATCATCCACCTATCTCCATATAATCAAACAAGGGCCCTCTGCTGTGCTGATCTCGTGGTTGTAATCTCTATCCAGGGTCCCAGGTGATCGCGGTCTCAAAATCCTATATATATCCTCATGTGTGATGGTCATCTCACCCGTCCTAAACCAAAAAGTACACGTCTGGCTATCCCATCGTCGCACTAGTGCTCGCATCAACTCTACATCTCGCGGCACTCGTCTGTAGTACAAAAAACCCCAGAGCAGGCTAACTCTAAATCTTTGCCAATCTGCATCCAGTCACGTCAGGGAGAATAGTCTCTAGTAACTCGGGAATAGCATCCCTCATGTGTAGAACCTCTCGTGCCTACATCCACGACATCAAGAGCAATATTAGCCTCATATTTACCCAAATCCGAACATCCAAAACAAAATTTTTAAAAATCTATTCAAAAATCTATATAATCGTAAATCGATTAAACTACTGATCGATGCCGTTTTAATTTAGTCGACGCCGATTAATGTCAATCGGTGCCACTTTATCACATCACATCGGCGTCGATTATACCAATCGCGCTTCGGGTTGATAGGCGGTTTAAAAAACACCACACGGCCTCCCCACCGGAAAATAGAAATAAAATATATATATATAAAGCAAAAGTAAAATGGCGAGTTCAAGAAGAACCACTTACCTCAGGGTCGTGTCCTCCTCGAACTTTCACGGCTAGCTTAGAGGCTTCCAATGGTTCTCAAATCCAATTTTGACTCTCTACGAATCGATCGTCACGATGTAAATAAATCGTTCACATTTTCCGTCCCACATATTTATATGTGCTTTAATGATCGTAGCGCCTTATTTTGAGTCGGCGCCAGCAGATTTAGATCGGCGCTGATTAGTGTAATCGCCAATTTTCTATATCTTTTTGCCATAGTGTTGATGCTTGGCTTATTTATCTATCGATCATTATTGTGCGGCCGAATGTTGCTTGCGTTTGGCACATATTTTTGATATCATAGTCCATTTCGAGTTTGTTCCCTTTGCATGGGGCACTCGTGCTTTTTGGCAACTTAGAGTTAAGCAGTGCCAGGCACTAACGTCGTCTTCTTTGAGGCCAGTCTAGTTGTCCCTACGAATGTGTCTCTCTTTAGATGTTGACTATTTTGCAGCCCTCCTTACACTCATGGGTCACACGTAGGTACTAACGTCATCTCATGAGGAGGCCGTCTAATCTACCATACCAATATGAGTTCCTTAGGTGGCTATCTCTTTATTCATGTTTGTGCATCATTAATGATCCGGTCTACTCCCAAACGTCTAGGCCCAGGGCTTCTTGCATTTTCATCTAGCTTTTTTCAAACTTGGGATCATTTGTTCTATCACCCATCCCATCCCTAGTTTGAGGGGATCACATCATCACTTTTTCTTCCCTTCTTCCATCTCTTTGTTTTTATGTCTCATAACCTTGCTTATCGCAAGTTACTTACAAAAAGGGGCAAAATGTAGACACCTAAAATTGATTATCCAATCTGGTGTCCCTTGTGCGCGTTTGCTCTCTCTGGTAACCTGGGGCACGTTTATGTCACCACTATCCCCTTGGGATATTATTCGATTTGTGATTTAAACACCTATCCTAAGTTTAATTCACCCCATTATATCTTACCCGTGAGTAATTAAATATTAACTATTTAATTACACCTCTTCACATGTATCCTAACCACTTATCTACCCCATATTTATCCTATCTATGTATCACCCCTATTTCTCCTCTTCCCCAAGTGGGATATTTCTCGTATTTGAGGTGGAGGGATAACTCTTATCTTTCCAGAAATCATTCATTTGGCCATCTCGAGAGTACATTCTATGATCGGCGTAGGCCGGTACTCGGTCGGCCTTGATTTTGAGGCGGCACCATTATAAATGGAAGCCGAACTTCGGTTCTAGGAGGACACAAGGATGAAAAAACAGAGAGAGAGAGAGACGGATCGTGACACGTAGACCACGAGGTTGTAAGAGAGAACGAGAGATCTTTTAGCATCAAGTGTGAACATTATCTATCGAATGAGAGTGGATCTTGTCAGAATCAATCCTGAGAGGAGCACCGTTACTACTGCTCTTATCACATCAACATGTCACGTCTCCATTGATTTTTTGGTGACTCTTTTCACTGCACCAAGCGCAGGGTGGAGTCTTGTTAGTATCTCTCCCACTTCAGTAGATCTAGCGGGAGACGTTGATGATCGGCCTTCGCTTTCTATTCCAAATCTTCTCACACTTTATCTCGAATCGACGCCGATCTATATCAGTCAACACCGTCTGCATCGGTCGATGCCGATTTCAACAGATCGATCGGCAGTTGATTACCTGTCGATGCCCGATCTCCTATGCTAATGGTAAAAGAACGTAGAGTAACACAAATCTAACTTTGTTTTCCATGATTCCCTATTTTACATTGCTTTCTCCCCTACTTATTTAGATTACCATTTTATTACTTTGATCGAGAGAAAATCTAGTCTTGTAGCACGTACATCTTTTATCATGTATATTCTTTACTTAATTGAAAATGTGGGTGACATCGCGTAGAGGAACTTTATCGCTGCGGATGCCTTCTCGGGTAGTCCACCTAAATATCTTTTAACGTGGTCTTTTACATCC